>CM061036.1:25178381-26534006 GCA_030763125.1 Hippophae gyantsensis
GGATGGTATCAAGGTGTTTTGGCGCATTGCGGGATGGTATCAAGTTTTGGCGCCGTTCTTATGGATGTACATGATCAAGTTTTTTTAGGCTTGCTATTCGGGAAGGAATAGCGTTTTTAAATTATTTATCAAAATTTTAAAACTTTTCAGGTTGTAAATAATTGTGATTTTTTTTTATTAAAAAAATTAAAAAAAAAAATAAAAAATTTTGTTGTTTGTGAAAAGTAAAAAAAATAATTCAAATTTCAATTTCGTAATAAATAAAAAAAATATAGCATGAATAATAAAATAATTTTGTATTTTGAAATTTGAAGTAAAAAAAAAAAGTAAGTAAATTTTAAATTAAATTAATAAATAAATAAGAATAAAAATAATAAAAAATAATAAAAAATAAAAAAATAAAAAAATAAAAAAAATAAAAAGAATAAAAAAATAATAAAAAATAAAAAATAATAAATAATAAAAATAATAATAAAAAATTAAAAAAATCAAAAAAATAAAAAAAAAATCAAGAAAATAAAAAAAAATCTAAAACTTATTTTCAATTTTTTTTATTTTTATTTTTATTTTTATTTTTGTTGTTTTTTCTTTTCTTTTTTTTTTTTTCTTTTACCTTTTCAATTATTTTTTTTTCAATTCATTTTATTTTATTTTTATTTATTTTTTGGCTTAATTTTATTTTTTCTTTTCTCTTTTATTTTTATTTTTTTCAAATTTTTTTAACTACTTTTTTAATTTTCGTTTAAGTTAATTAACTTAGGTTTTTAGTAACTTAATTTACTAACTTAATTAATTTAATTTACTAACTTAATTAACTTAGATTTTCATTAACTTAATTAACCTACCTTTTTATTAACTTAATTAACTTAAATTTTAACTTAACTTAACTTAATTAACTTAATTTTAATAGCATGAAAAGTAAAGATCTAAGGAGTTAAATGCAGGAGACTAGTTCTTGAACATATTTCATTTTTATAAAAAAAAATAAGATAGTTGGTGGAGGAAAATAACATCACAGGAGCGTTGCTGTGTCTGGAGGATGGTTTTAAGGAGCCTTTGCACCACCATTCTTTCACGGGAGCACTCTTGGTTATCTTGATTATGTTATTTTAACTTAGATATTATACTTAAAAAACAAAAAAAAAAAAATCTGAAACTATCTCCCGAAATTTTAAAAGTTTTAATTACAATCCTAAGGAGTTAGTTGTTTTGATTGATCTAGGTACAATTGTGTTTTGATGCCTTTAATTATTTGATTTGTACCTAGATGTGGATGATCTGAAACTCAAAGCATGTCCCTAGTTTTAAATCTGAGAAAAAAATTTAAAAATCAATAGGGCATGTTTGAAAGCGATATAGGTAGACAATCTTGTCTTACTTGTAGGTTTGATTGACTTAATGATGAGGGGACATTGAGTTTACTTAAAATGCAATCCCCAATTCGTCTTGCTATTTTCCTCCAAAGTAGTTGTCAAAAGCAATGATTTTCAATTATATTAACATATATTTAGAACTAATTATATACAATCGCATTAATCATACTATGTTTTTTTAGGTAACCCGTCATTTTAGGTAATTTTTGTTATTTGTTTTATATACTTAATTTTATTGTTTATTTTAGTTTAATTATATGTGAATAATTTTTAAATTGTTAAAACTAAAAATATTTGTTGAGTTGTTAGAAGTTCACAGCAATGCATTATTGTATACACTTTTATGATGAATATGATGAATGCACTGCATTTCTCCATTACTACTTACACATTCTCAAGAAATAGGTAATCTTTCTTCTCTTTTCTCTTTATCTTTAATTTCGGTTATTTACATTGAGGACAATGTAAGTTCTAGGTTGGGGGTGGTGAAAAGTTACCATGCTTAATTAGAAAAGAAAAAAAAAAGGATTTAACAATTTAAAAATTCAAAAAAAATAAAAAAAAACAAAAATTCAAAAAAAAAAATAAAAAAATAAAAAATAAAAACAATTATTAATTTTTTTTTTCTTTTTTATGTTCACATCTTCATTTTTTGTGTTTGGTTTTATTTTCCTTGTGTGATTTAGTAATTTTTGGAATTAAAAAAAAAAAAAAAAAATTTCTCACAAAAATTTATCATTTCTTTAAATCAAATTTAAGTAAATAGTTAAGTCTTTTGTACTGTTAGATTAATTTTTGAAAACATATCATGAAATATTATGTAATTATTTTTGATAATTAGTTAATTTTTGTCATAACTAGTATTTCTTGATAAGATGTAGAAATTATGTTAAACCCAAAATCGGTGTTTGTAAATTTGTTTTAGTGGAGACTACCTTTGTGAGATATAATTTGAGCCTAATTTCCTTTATTGAGTGAAATATATATTTTCTACTCGAACACATTTCTTATTTCTTCAAATTCTTAGATGATCTCTATAGGCATTAATATTGAATGTATGAATTTTTTCTCTTCTTAATAGAGTGTATTATATTTTTTATTATTATTTTTGCTTAGATTAAATGATTTGAGTAGAAATTGATAGTATATACTTTTATCTCATTCGTGCATGGTATTACAAAAAAAGTGACATATGCGGGGTTACCTAAACCAAGATCAAACAAAAAAACCACAAAATTAACCATTCACCAAAATCCTAAAAAAAAATGTACAATCATACATGGGTTGACTCTACAAAAAAATGATATATATTGAAAAGTATCTTGAGAAAAAAAATAGAGAGAAAAAGAATATATAGTATAATCTACATACTATGACCCATTGCCTACAAAATTGAGTAAAGGCTAATTACAAAAGAAAGATATGAGTAATTCCTAAAAGTCATTGCACTTTCTTCATTTGTAAAGGCATATATCTTGAAATTTTTCTTAATGAGTTTGTTTTATGCATGAAAATAATTTTTATATATGATATCTTTATAATTTATACATTTGATTCCTTCCATGAGATCAATGTCAAAATAACACTTTGAGCCTTTCTTCTTTATACAAATGAACATATTAGTTCATTTCTATACATCAACTCTTTTCGCATATAAATTAGTATGAGTGTTTGAACCCATAGGATTCGGTGTTTTGAGAGTATTGAATTGAGGTGATTATCTAATCTGATCTAGTTCCTGAGCATGAAATGATGCACTTGTCGAATATTATCAACAACTAGTACACATTAGTTAAAATGATTGAGAAAATTAGCATAAGTATATTTAATATTTTGTGGGGATTTTAATGGTTAGAATATAAATGTTTTGGTTTGAATGTTTGCATGTAAATAAGGAATTTTTATATGGAGATAAATTACGAAATTTGGTAATCAATATCCATGTTTACACAATTATTAGATATCGTTCTAATTATCAAATTCAAAAGTACAATAAATATTAACAAAATATGTGAAATATTTATTACCTCATAATATTTTACAAAACTAAGTATGCATAAATAATAATATAGTGTTGCTTGGTATAGATTTAACAACTATTTGCACAATTTCGTTGCAAGTTGCACGAATATGTTTAGGTTGTCGACACCAAAAAGAGTAATCCTCCAATGTTTTTTTTAATTGATAAATAATGATTTCATTCAATCAGATATAAATATATTTATATATATATAGTTTCTAATTATTTGTGATTTTATTTAAAAGAGTGATTTTATTTAATTTGAGTTATCTCATATAAAGGTAATACTTTATGTTTGATTTTTTTAACATTTTTAACAATATTTAGTTTAAAATAGTATTTGGCGGTTTATGTATATGAGATTATATTAACATATTTCATTTTTTTAAAAAAATAAGATATTTGGTGGAGGAAAATAACATTAAACCTATCTATTTTGCTCCAAAGTAGTTGCCAAAAGCAATGATTTTCAGTTATATTAACATATATTTAGAAGTTATTATATACAATGGCATTAATCATACGATGTTTTTTTAGGTCAATTGAGGTGATTATCTAATCTGATCTAGTTCCTGAGCATGAAATGATGCACTTGTCGAACATTATCACCAACTAGTACACATTAGTTAAAATGATTGAGAAAATTAGCATAAGTATGTTTAATATTTTGTGGGGATTATAATGGTTAGAATATAAATGTTTTGGTTTGAATGTTTGCATGTAAATAAGGAATTTTTATATGGAGATAAATTACGAAATTTGGTAATCAATATCCATGTTTAGACAATTATTAGATATCGTCCTAATTATAAAATTCAAAAGTACAATAAATATTAACCAAATATGTGAAATATTTATTACCTCATAATATTTTACAAAACTAAGTACGCATAAATAAGCATATAGTGTTGCTTGGTATAGGTTTAACAACTATTTGCACAATTTCGTTGCAAGTTGCACAAATATGTTTAGGGTGTCGACACCAAAAAGAGTAATCCTCCAATGTTTTATTTTTTGAATTGATAAATAATGATTTCATTCAATCAGATATAAATATATTTATATATATATAGTTTCTAATTATTTGTGATTTTATTTAAAAGAGTGATTTTATTTAATTTGAGTTATCTCATATAAAGGTAATACTTTATGTTTGATTTTTTTAACATTTTTAACAATATTTAGTATAAAATAGTATTTGGGGGTTTATGTATATGAGATTATATTAACATATTTCATTTTTATAAAAAAAAATAAGATATTTGGTGGAGGAAAATAACATTAAACCTATCTATTTTGCTCCAAAGTAGTTGCCAAAAGCAATGATTTTCAGTTATATTAACATATATTTAGAAGTTATTATATACAATGGCATTAATCATACGATGTTTTTTAGGTCAATTGAGGTGATTATCTAATCTGATCTAGTTCCTGAGCATGAAATGATGCACTTGTCGAACATTATCACCAACTAGTACACATTAGTTAAAATGATTGAGAAAATTAGCATAAGTATGTTTAATATTTTGTGGGGATTATAATGGTTAGAATATAAATGTTTTGGTTTGAATGTTTGCATGTAAATAAGGAATTTTTATATGGAGATAAATTACGAAATTTGGTAATCAATATCCATGTTTAGACAATTATTAGACATCGTTCTAATTATAAAATTCAAAAGTACAATAAATATTAACCAAATATGTGAAATATTTATTGCCTCATAATATTTTACAAAACTAATTATGCATAAATAATCATATAGTGTTGCTTGGTATAGGTTTAACAACTATTTGCACAATTTCGTTGCAAGTTGCACAAATATGTTTAGGGTGTCGACACCAAAAAGAGTAATCCTCCAATGTTTTTTTTAATTGATAAATAATGATTTCATTCAATCAGATATAAATATATTTATATATATATAGTTTCTAATTATTTGTGATTTTATTTAAAAGAGTGATTTTATTTAATTTGAGTTATCTCATATAAAGGTAATACTTTATGTTTGAATTTTTTGACATTTTTAACAATATTTAGTATAAAATAGTATTTGGGGGTTTATGTATATGAGATTATATTAACATATTTCATTTTTATAAAAAAAATAAGATATTTGGTGGAGGAAAATAACATTAAACCTATCTATTTTGCTCCAAAGTAGTTGCCAAAAGCAATGATTTTCAGTTATATTAACATATATTTAGAAGTTATTATATACAATGGCATTAATCATACGATGTTTTTTTAGGTCAATTGAGGTGATTATCTAATCTGATCTAGTTCCTGAGCATGAAATGATGCACTTGTCGAACATTATCACCAACTAGTACACATTAGTTAAAATGATTGAGAAAATTAGCATAAGTATGTTTAATATTTTGTGGGGATTATAATGGTTAGAATATAAATGTTTTGGTTTGAATGTTTGCATGTAAATAAGGAATTTTTATATGGAGATAAATTACGAAATTTGGTAATCAATATCCATGTTTAGACAATTATTAGATATCGTTCTAATTATCAAATTCAAAAGTACAATAAATATTAACCAAATATGTGAAATATTTATTACCTCATAATATTTTACAAAACTAAGTATGCATAAATAATCATATAGTGTTGCTTGGTATAGGTTTAACAACTATTTGCACAATTTCGTTGCAAGTTGCACGAATATGTTTAGGGTGTCGACACCAAAAAGAGTAATCCTCCAATGTTTTTTTTGAATTGATAAATAATGATTTCATTCAATCAGATATCAATATATTTATATATATATAGTTTCTAATTATTTGTGATTTTATTTAAAAGAATGATTTTATTTAATTTGAGTTATCTCATATAAAGGTAATACTCTATGTTTGAATTTTTTAACATTTTTAACAATATTTAGTATAAAATAGTATTTGGGGGTTTATGTATATGAGATTATATTAACATATTTCATTTTTATAAAAAAAATAAGATATTTGGTGGAGGAAAATAACATTAAACCTATCTATTTTGCTCCAAAGTAGTTGCCAAAAGCAATGATTTTCAGTTATATTAACATATATTTAGAAGTTATTATATACAATGGCATTAATCATACGATGTTTTTTAGGTCAATTGAGGTGATTATCTAATCTGATCTTGTTCTTGAGCATGAAATGATGCACTTGTCGAACATTATCACCAACTAGTACACATTAGTTAAAATGATTGAGAAAATTAGCATAAGTATGTTTAATATTTTGTGGGGATTATAATGGTTAGAATATAAATGTTTTGGTTTGAATGTTTGCATGTAAATAAGGAATTTTTATATGGAGATAAATTACGAAATTTGGTAATCAATATCCATGTTTAGACAATTTTTAGACATCGTTCTAATTATAAAATTCAAAAGTACAATAAATATTAACCAAATATGTGAAATATTTATTGCCTCATAATATTTTACAAAACTAATTATGCATAAATAATCATATAGTGTTGCTTGGTATAGGTTTAACAACTATTTGCACAATTTCGTTGCAAGTTGCACAAATATGTTTAGGGTGTCGACACCAAAAAGAGTAATCCTCCAATGTTTTTTTTGAATTGATAAATAATGATTTCATTCAATCAGATATAAATATATTTATATATATATAGTTTCTAATTATTTGTGATTTTATTTAAAAGAGTGATTTTATTTAATTTGAGTTATCTCATATAAAGGTAATACTTTATGTTTAATTTATTTAACATTTTTAACAATATTTAGTATAAAATAGTATTTGGGGGTTTATGTATATGAGATTAGATTAACATATTTCATTTTTATAAAAAAAAATAAGATATTTGGTGGAGGAAAATAACATTAAACCTATCTATTTTGCTCCAAAGTAGTTGCCAAAAGCAATGATTTTCAGTTATATTAACATATATTTAGAAGTTATTATATACAATGGCATTAATCATACGATGTTTTTTTCGGTCAATTGAGGTGATTATCTAATCTGATCTTGTTCTTGAGCATGAAATGATGCATTTGTCGAACATTATCACCAAGTAGTACACATTAGTTAAAATGATTGAGAAAATTAGCATAAGTATATTTAATATTTTGTGGGGATTTTAATGGTTAGAATATAAATGTTTTGGTTTGAATGTTTGCATGTAAATAAGGAATTTTTATATGGAGATAAATTACGAAATTTGGTAATCAATATCCATGTTTAGACAATTATTAGACATCGTTCTAATTATAAAATTCAAAAGTACAATAAATATTAACCAAATATGTGAAATATTTATTGCCTCATAATATTTTACAAAACTAATTATGCATAAATAATCATATAGTGTTGCTTGGTATAGGTTTAACAACTATTTGCACAATTTCGTTGCAAGTTGCACATATATGTTTAGGGTGTCGACACCAAAGAGAGTAATCCTCCATTGTTTTTTTTAATTGATAAATAATGATTTCATTCAATCAGATATAAATATATTTATATATATATTTTTTCTAATTATTTGTGAATTTATTTAAAAGAGTGATTTTATTTAATTTGAGTTATCTCATATAAAGGTAATACTTTATGTTTGATTTTTTTAACATTTTTAACAATATTTAGTTTAAAATAGTATTTGGCGGTTTATGTATATGAGATTATATTAACATATTTCATTTTTATAAAAAAAATAAGATATTTGGTGGAGGAAAATAACATTAAACCTATCTATTTTGCTCCAAAGTAGTTGCCAAAAGCAATGATTTTCAGTTATATTAACATATATTTAGAAGTTATTATATACAATGGCATTAATCATACGATGTTTTTTTAGGTCAATTGAGGTGATTATCTAATCTGATCTAGTTCCTGAGCATGAAATGATGCACTTGTCGAACATTATCACCAACTAGTACACATTAGTTAAAATGATTGAGAAAATTAGCATAAGTATGTTTAATATTTTGTGGGGATTATAATGGTTAGAATATAAATGTTTTGGTTTGAATGTTTGCATGTAAATAAGGAATTTTTATATGGAGATAAATTACGAAATTTGGTAATCAATATCCATGTTTAGACAATTTTTAGACATCGTTCTAATTATAAAATTCAAAAGTACAATAAATATTAACCAAATATGTGAAATATTTATTGCCTCATAATATTTTACAAAACTAATTATGCATAAATAATCATATAGTGTTGCTTGGTATAGGTTTAACAACTATTTGCACAATTTCGTTGCAAGTTGCACAAATATGTTTAGGGTGTCGACACCAAAGAGAGTAATCCTCCATTGTTTTTTTTGAATTGATAAATAATGATTTCATTCAATCAGATATAAATATATTTATATATATATAGTTTCTAATTATTTGTGATTTTATTTAAAAGAGTGATTTTATTTAATTTGAGTTATCTCATATAAAGGTAATACTTTATGTTTGATTTTTTTAACATTTTTAAAAATATTTAGTATAAAATAGTATTTGGGGGTTTATGTATATGAGATTATATTAACATATTTCATTTTTATAAAAAAAAAGATATTTGGTGGAGGAAAATAACATTAAACCTATCTATTTTGCTCCAAAGTAGTTGCCAAAAGCAATGATTTTCAGTTATATTAACATATATTTAGAAGTTATTATATACAATGGCATTAATCATACGATGTTTTTTAGGTCAATTGAGGTGATTATCTAATTCGATCTAGTTCCTGAGCATGAAATGATGCACTTGTCGAACATTATCACCAACTAGTACACATTAGTTAAAATGATTGAGAAAATTAGCATAAGTATAATTAATATTTTGTGGGGATTATAATGGTTAGAATATAAATGTTTTGGTTTGAATGTTTGCATGTAAATAAGGAATTTTTATATGGAGATAAATTACGAAATTTGGTAATCAATATCCATGTTTAGACAATTTTTAGACATCGTTCTAATTATAAAATTCAAAAGTACAATAAATATTAACCAAATATGTGAAATATTTATTGCCTCATAATATTTTACAAAACTAATTATGCATAAATAATCATATAGTGTTGCTTGGTATAGGTTTAACAACTATTTGCACAATTTCGTTGCAAGTTGCACAAATATGTTTAGGGTGTCGACACCAAAAAGAGTAATCCTCCAATGTTTTTTTTTTGAATTGATAAATAATGATTTCATTCAATCAGATATAAATATATTTATATATATATAGTTTCTAATTATTTGTGATTTTATTTAAAAGAGTGATTTTATTTAATTTGAGTTATCTCATATAAAGGTAATACTTTATGTTTGATTTTTTTTAACATTTTTAACAATATTTAGTATAAAATAGTATTTGGGGGTTTATGTATATGAGATTATATTAACATATTTCATTTTTATAAAAAAATAAGATATTTGGTGGAGGAAAATAACATTAAACCTATCTATTTTGCTCCAAAGTAGTTGCCAAAAGCAATGATTTTCAGTTATATTAACATATATTTAGAAGTTATTATATACAATGGCATTAATCATACGATGTTTTTTAGGTCAATTGAGGTGATTATCTAATCTGATCTAGTTCCTGAGCATGAAATGATGCACTTGTCGAACATTATCACCAACTAGTACACATTAGTTAAAATGATTGAGAAAATTAGCATAAGTATGTTTAATATTTTGTGGGGATTATAATGGTTAGAATATAAATGTTTTGGTTTGAATGTTTGCATGTAAATAAGGAATTTTTATATGGAGATAAATTACGAAATTTGGTAATCAATATCCATGTTTAGACAATTTTTAGACATCGTTCTAATTATAAAATTCAAAAGTACAATAAATATTAACCAAATATGTGAAATATTTATTGCCTCATAATATTTTACAAAACTAAGTATGCATAAATAATCATATAGTGTTGCTTGGTATAGGTTTAACAACTATTTGCACAATTTCGTTGCAAGTTGCACGAATATGTTTAGGGTGTCGACACCAAAAAGAGTAATCCTCCAATGTTTTTTTTAATTGATAAATAATGATTTCATTCAATCAGATATAAATATATTTATATATAGATATAGTTTCTAATTATTTGTGATTTTATTTAAAAGAGTGATATTATTTTATTTGAGTTATCTCATATAAAGGTAATACTTTATGTTTAATTTTTTTAAACATTTTTAACAATATTTAGTATAAAATAGTATTTGGGGGTTTATGTATATGAGATTATATTAACATATTTCATTTTTATAAAAAAAAAAGATATTTGGTGGAGGAAAATAACATTAAACCTATCTATTTTGCTCCAAAGTAGTTGCCAAAAGCAATGATTTTCAGTTATATTAACATATATTTAGAAGTTATTATATACAATGGCATTAATCATACGATGTTTTTTAGGTCAATTGAGGTGATTATCTAACTGATCTAGTTCATGAGCATGAAATGATGCACTTGTCGAACATTATCACCAACTAGTACACATTAGTTAAAATGATTGAGAAAATTAGCATAAGTATGTTTAATATTTTGTGGGGATTATAATGGTTAGAATATAAATGTTTTGGTTTGAATGTTTGCATGTAAATAAGGAATTTTTATATGGAGATAAATTACGAAATTTGGTAATCAATATCCATGTTTAGACAATTATTAGACATCGTTCTAATTATAAAATTCAAAAGTACAATAAATATTAACCAAATATGTGAAATATTTATTGCCTCATAATATTTTACAAAACTAAGTATGCATAAATAATCATATAGTGTTGCTTGGTATAGGTTTAACAACTATTTGCACAATTTCGTTGCAAGTTGCACAAATATGTTTAGGGTGTCGACACCAAAAAGAGTAATCCTCTAATGTTTTATTTTTTGAATTGATAAATAATGATTTAATTCAATCAGATATTAATATATTTATATATATAGTTTCTAATTATTTGTGATTTTATTTAAAAGAGTGATTTTATTTAATTTGAGTTATCTCATATAAAGGTAATACTTTATGTTTGATTTTTTTAACATTTTTAACAATATTTAGTATAAAATAGTATTTGGGGGTTTATGTATATGAGATTATATTAACATATTTCATTTTTATAAAAAAAATAAGATATTTGGTGGAGGAAAATAACATTAAACCTATCTATTTTGCTCCAAAGTAGTTGCCAAAAGCAATGATTTTCAGTTATATTAACATATATTTAGAAGTTATTATATACAATGGCATTAATCATACGATGTTTTTTAGGTCAATTGAGGTGATTATCTAATCTGATCTAGTTCCTGAGCATGAAATGATGCACTTGTCGAACATTATCACCAACTAGTACACATTAGTTAAAATGATTGAGAAAATTAGCATAAGTATGTTTAATATTTTGTGGGGATTATAATGGTTAGAATATAAATGTTTTGGTTTGAATGTTTGCATGTAAATAAGGAATTTTTATATGGAGATAAATTACGAAATTTGGTAATCAATATCCATGTTTAGACAATTTTTAGACATCGTTCTAATTATAAAATTCAAAAGTACAATAAATATTAACCAAATATGTGAAATATTGAATGCCTCAAAATATTTTACAAAACTAATTATGCATAAATAATCATATAGTGATGCTTGGTATAGGTTTAACAACTATTTGCACAATTTCGTTGCAAGTTGCACATATATGTTTAGGGTGTCGACACCAAAGAAAGTAATCCTCCATTGTTTTTTTTAATTGATAAATAATGATTTCATTCAATCAGATATAAATATATTTATATATATATTTTTTCTAATTATTTGTGAATTTATTTAAAAGAGTGATTTTATTTAATTTGAGTTATCTCATATAAAGGTAATACTTTATGTTTGATTTTTTTAACATTTTTAAAAATATTTAGTATAAAATAGTATTTGGGGGTTTATGTATATGAGATTATATTAACATATTTCATTTTTTTTAAAAAATAAGATATTTGGTGGAGGAAAATAAAATTAAACCTATCTATTTTGCGCCAAAGTAGTTGCCAAAAGCAATGATTTTCAGTTGTATTAACATATATTTAGAAGTTATTATATACAATGGCATTAATCATACGATGTTTTTTTAGGTCAATTGAGGTGATTATCTAATCTGATCTCGTTCCGGAGCATGAAATGATGCACTTGTCGAACATTATCACCAACTAGTACACATTAGTTAAAATGATTGAGAAAATTAGCATAAGTATGTTTAATATTTTGTGGGGATTATAATGGTTAGAATATAAATGTTTTGGTTTGAATGTTTGCATGTAAATAAGGAATTTTTATATGGAGATAAATTACGAAATTTGGTAATCAATATCCATGTTTAGACAATTATTAGACATCGTTCTAATTATAAAATTCAAAAGTACAATAAATATTAACCAAATATGTGAAATATTTATTGCCTCATAATATTTTACAAAACTAATTATGCATAAATAATCATATAGTGTTGCTTGGTATAGGTTTAACAACTATTTGCACAATTTCGTTGCAAGTTGCACAAATATGTTTAGGGTGACGACACCAAAAAGTGTAATCCTCCAATGTTTTTTTTTGAATTGATAAATAATGATTTCATTCAATCAGATATAAATATATTTATATATATATAGTTTCTAATTATTTGTGATTTTATTTAAAAGAGTGATTTTATTTAATTTGAGTTATCTCATATAAAGGTAATACTTTATGTTTGATTTTTTTAACATTTTTAAAAATATTTAGTATAAAATAGTATTTGGCGGTTTATGTATATGAGATTATATTAACATATTTCATTTTTATAAAAAAAATAAGTATTTGGTGGGGGAAAATAATATTAAACCTATCTATTTCGCTCCAAAGTAGTTGCCAAAAGCAATGATTTTCAGTTATATTAACATATATTTAGAAGTTATTATATACAATGGCATTAATCATACGATGTTTTTTAGGTCAATTGAGGTGATTATCTAATCTGATCTAGTTCATGAGCATGAAATGATGCACTTGTCGAACATTATCACCAACTAGTACACATTAGTTAAAATGATTGAGAAAATTAGCATAAGTATGTTTAATATTTTGTGGGGATTATAATGGTTAGAATATAAATGTTTTGGTTTGAATGTTTGCATGTAAATAAGGAATTTTTATATGGAGATAAATTACGAAATTTGGTAATCAATATCCATGTTTAGACAATTTTTAGACATCGTTCTAATTATAAAATTCAAAAGTACAATAAATATTAACCAAATATGTGAAATATTTATTGCCTCATAATATTTTACAAAACTAATTATGCATAAATAATCATATAGTGTTGCTTGGTATAGGTTTAACAACTATTTGCACAATTTCGTTGCAAGTTGCACAAATATGTTTAGGGTGTCGACACCAAAGAGAGTAATCCTCCATTGTTTTTTTTTAATTGATAAATAATGATTTCATTCAATCAGATATAAATATATTTATATATATATAGTTTCTAATTATTTGTGATTTTATTTAAAAGAGTGATTTTATTTAATTTGAGTTATCTCATATAAAGGTAATACTTTATGTTTAATTTTTTTAAACATTTTTAACAATATTTAGTATAAAATAGTATTTGGGGGTTTATGTATATGAGATTATATTAACATATTTCATTTTTATAAAAAAAAATAAGATATTTGGTGGAGGAAAATAACATTAAACCTATCTATTTTGCTCCAAAGTAGTTGCCAAAAGCAATGATTTTCAGTTATATTAACATATATTTAGAAGTTATTATATACAATGGCATTAATCATACGATGTTTTTTTAGGTCAATTGAGGTGATTATCTAATCTGATCTAGTTCCTGAGCATGAAATGATGCACTTGTCGAATATTATCAACAACTAGTACACATTAGTTAAAATGATTGAGAAAATTAGCATAAGTATATTTAATATTTTGTGGGGATTTTAATGGTTAGAATATAAATGTTTTGGTTTGAATGTTTGCATGTAAATAAGGAATTTTTATATGGAGATAAATTACGAAATTTGGTAATCAATATCCATGTTTAGACAATTATTAGATATCGTTCTAATTATAAAATTCAAAAGTACAATAAATATTAACAAAATATGTGAAATATTTATTACCTCATAATATTTTACAAAACTAAGTATGCATAAATAATAATATAGTGTTGCTTGGTATAGATTTAACAACTATTTGCAGAATTTCGTTCCAAGTTGCACGAATATGTTTAGGGTGTCGACACCAAAAACTATATTCCTCCAATGTTTTTTTTTGAATTGATAAATAATGATTTCATTCAATGAGATAAAAATATATTTATATATATATATAGTTTCTAATTATTTGTTATTTTATTTAAAAGAGTGATTTTATTTAATTTGAGTTATCTCATATTAAGGTAATACTTTATGTTTGATTTTTTTAACATTTTTAACAATATTTAGTACAAAATAATATTTGGGGGTTTATGTATATGAGATTAGATTAACATATTTCATTTTTATAAAAAAAAATAAGATAGTTGGTGGAGGAAAATAACATTAAACCTATCTATTTTGCTCCAAAGTAGTTGCTAAAAGCAATGATTTTCATGTATATTAACATATATTTAGAAGTTATTATATACAATGGCATTAATCATACGATGTTTTTAGGTCAATTGAGGTGATCATCTAATCTGATCTCGTTCCTGAGCATGAAATGATGCACTTGTCGTACATTATTACCAACTAGTACACATTAGTTAAAATGATTGAGAAAATTAGCATAAGTATGTTTAATATTTTGTGGGGATTTGAATGGTTAGAATATAAATGTTTTGGTTTGAATGTTTGCATGTGAATAAGGAATTTTTATATGAAGATAAATTACGAAATTTGGTAATCAATATCCATGTTTAGACAATTATTAGACATCGTTCTAATTATAAAATTCAAAAGTACAATAAATATTAACAAAATATGTGAAATATTTATTACCTCATAATATTTTACAAAACTAAGTATGCATAAATAATAATATAGTGTTGCTTGGTATAGATTTAACAACTATTTGCACAATTTCGTTGCAAGTTGCACGAATATGTTTAGGGTGTCGACACCAAAAAGAGTAATCCTCCAATGTTTTTTTTAATTGATAAATAATGATTTCATTCAATCAGATATAAATATATTTATATATATATAGTTTCTAATTATTTGTGATTTTATTTAAAAGAGTGATTTTATTTAATTTGAGTTATCTCATATAAAGGTAATACTTTATGTTTGAATTTTTTAACATTTTTAACAATATTTAGTATAAAATAGTATTTGGGGTTTATGTATATGAGATTATATTAACATATTTCATTTTTATAAAAAAAAAAGATATTTGGTGGAGGAAAATAACATTAAACCTATCTATTTTGCTCCAAAGTAGTTGCCAAAAGCAATGATTTTCAGTTATATTAACATATATTTAGAAGTTATTATATACAATGGCATTAATCATACGATGTTTTTTTCGGTCAATTGAGGTGATTATCTAACTGATCTAGTTCCTGAGCATGAAATGATGCACTTGTCGTACACTATTACCAACTAGTACACATTAGTTAAAATGATTGAGAAAATTAGCATAAGTATGTTTAATATTTTGTGGGGATTTGAATGGTTAGAATATAAATGTTTTGGTTTGAATGTTTGCATGTGAATAAGGAATTTTTATATGAAGATAAATTACGAAATTTGGTAATCAATATCCATGTTTAGACAATTATTAGACATCGTTCTAATTATAAAATTCAAAAGTACAATAAATATTAACAAAATATGTGAAATATTTATTACCTCATAATATTTTACAAAACTAAGTATGCATAAATAATAATATAGTGTTGCTTGGTATAGATTTAACAACTATTTGCACAATTTCGTTGCAAGTTGCACGAATATGTTTAGGGTGTCGACACCAAAAAGAGTAATCCTCCAATGTTTTTTTTTGAATTGATAAATAATGATTTCATTCAATCAGATAAAAATATATTTATATATATATAGTTTCTAATTATTTGTTATTTTATTTAAAAGAGTGATTTTATTTAATTTGAGTTATCTCATATAAAGGTAATACTTTATGTTTGATTTTTTTAACATTTTTAACAATATTTAGTATAAAATAGTATTTGGGGGTTTATGTATATGAGATTATATTAACATATTTCATTTTTATAAAAAAATAAGATATTTGGTGGAGGAAAATAACATTAAACCTATCTATTTTGCTCCAAAGTAGTTGCCAAAAGCAATGATTTTCAGTTATATTAACATATATTTAGAAGTTATTATATACAATGGCATTAATCATACGATGTTTTTTTAGGTCAATTGAGGTGATTATCTAATCTGATCTAGTTCCTGAGCATGAAATGATGCACTTGTCGAACATTATCACCAACTAGTACACATTAGTTAAAATGATTGAGAAAATTAGCATAAGTATGTTTAATATTTTGTGGGGATTATAATGGTTAGAATATAAATGTTTTGGTTTGAATGTTTGCATGTGAATAAGGAATTTTTATATGAAGATAAATTACGAAATTTGGTAATCAATATCCATGTTTAGACAATTATTAGACATCGTTCTAATTATAAAATTCAAAAGTACAATAAATATTAACAAAATATGTGAAATATTTATTACCTCATAATATTTTACAAAACTAAGTATGCATAAATACTAATATAGTGTTGCTTTGTATAGATTTAACAACTATTTGCAGAATTTCGTTCCAAGTTGCACGAATATGTTTAGGGTGTCGACACCAAAAACTATATTCCTCCAATGTTTTTTTTTGAATTGATAAATAATGATTTCATTCAATGAGATAAAAATATATTTATATATATATATAGTTTCTAATTATTTGTTATTTTATTTAAAAGAGTGATTTTATTTAATTTGAGTTATCTCATATAAAGGTAATACTTTATGTTTGATTTTTTTAACATTTTTAACAATATTTAGTATAAAATAGTATTTGGGGGTTTATGTATATGAGATTATATTAACATATTTCATTTTTATAAAAAAAATAAGATATTTGGTGGAGGAAAATAACATTAAACCTATCTATTTTGCTCCAAAGTAGTTGCCAAAAGCAATGATTTTCAGTTATATTAACATATATTTAGAAGTTATTATATACAATGGCATTAATCATACGATGTTTTTTTAGGTCAATTGAGGTGATTATCTAATCTGATCTAGTTCCTGAGCATGAAATGATGCACTTGTCGAACATTATCACCAACTAGTACACATTAGTTAAAATGATTGAGAAAATTAGCATAAGTATGTTTAATATTTTGTGGGGATTATAATGGTTAGAATATAAATGTTTTGGTTTGAATGTTTGCATGTAAATAAGGAATTTTTATATGGAGATAAATTACGAAATTTGGTAATCAATATCCATGTTTAGACAATTATTAGATATCGTTCTAATTATCAAATTCAAAAGTACAATAAATATTAACAAAATATGTGAAATATTTATTACCTCATAATATTTTACAAAACTAAGTATGCATAAATAATAATATAGTGTTGCTTGGTATAGATTTAACAACTATTTGCACATTTTCGTTGCAAGTTGCACAAATATGTTTAGGGTGTCGACACCAAAAAGAGTAATCCTCCAATGTTTTTTTTGAATTGATAAATAATGATTTCATTTAATCAGATATAAATATATTTATATATATATAGTTTCTAATTATTTGTTATTTTATTTAAAAGAGTGATTTTATTTAATTTGAGTTATCTCATTTAAAGGTAATACTTTATGTTTGAATTTTTTAACATTTTTAACAATATTTAGTATAAAATAGTATTTGGGGGTTTATGTATATGAGATTATATTAATATATTTCATTTTTATAAAAAAAAAATAAGATATTTGGTGGAGGAAAATTACATTAAACCTATCTATTTTGCTCGAAAGTAGTTGCCAAAAGCAATGATTTTCAGTTATATTAACATATATTTAGAAGTTATTATATACAATGGCATTAATCATACGATGTTTTTTTAGGTCAATTGAGGTGATTATCTAATCTGATCTCGTTCCGGAGCATGAAATGATGCACTTGTCGAACATTATCACCAACTAGTACACATTAGTTAAAATGATTGAGAAAATTAGCATAAGTATGTTTAATATTTTGTGGGGATTATATTGGTTAGAATATTAATGTTTTGGTTTGAATGTTTGCATGTAAATAAGGAATTTTTATATGGAGATAAATTACGAAATTTGGTAATCAATATCCATGTTTAGAAAATTATTAGATATCGTTGTAATTATCAAAATCAAAAGTACAATAAATATTAACAAAATATGTGAAATATTTATTACCGCATAATATTTTACAAAACTAAGTATGCATAAAAAATAATATAGTGTTGCTTGGTATAGATTTAACAACTATTTGCACATTTTCGTTGCAAGATGCACAAATATGTTTAGGGTGTCGACACCAAAAAGAGTAATCCTCCATTGTTTTTTTTGAATTGATAAATAATGATTTCATTTAATGAGATATAAATATATTTATATATATATAGTTTCTAATTATTTGTTATTTTATTTAGAAGAGTGATTTTATTTAATTTGACTTATCTCATTTAAAGGTAATACTTTATGTTTGAATTTTTTAACATTTTTAACAATATTTAGTATAAAATAGTATTTGGGGGTTTATGTATATGAGATTATATTAATATATTTCATTTTTATAAAAAAAATAAGATATTTGGTGGAGGAAAATTACATTAAACCTATCTATTTTGCTCCAAAGTAGTTGCCAAAAGCAATGATTTTCAGTTATATTAACATATATTTAGAAGTTATTATATACAATGGCATTAATCATACGATGTTTTTTTAGGTCAATTGAGGTGATTATCTAATCTGATCTAGTTCCTGAGCATGAAATGATGCACTTGTCGAACATTATCACCAACTAGTACACATTAGTTAAAATGATTGAGAAAATTAGCATAAGTATGTTTAATATTTTGTGGGGATTATAATGGTTAGAATATAAATGTTTTGGTTTGAATGTTTGCATGTAAATAAGGAATTTTTATATGGAGATAAATTACGAAATTTGGTAATCAATATCCATGTTTAGACAATTATTAGATATCGTTCTAATTATCAAATTCAAAAGTACAATAAATATTAACAAAATATGTGAAATATTTATTACCTCATAATATTTTACAAAACTAAGTATGCATAAATAATAATATAGTGTTGCTTGGTATAGATTTAACAACTATTTGCACAATTTCGTTGCAAGTTGCACGAATATGTTTAGGGTGTCGACACCAAAAAGAGTAATCCTCCAATGTTTTTTTTAATTGATAAATAATGATTTCATTCAATCAGATATAAATATATTTATATATATATAGTTTCTAATTATTTGTGATTTTATTTAAAAGAATGATTTTATTTAATTTGAGTTATCTCATATAAAGGTAATACTCTATGTTTGAATTTTTTAACATTTTTAACAATATTTAGTATAAAATAGTATTTGGGGTTTATGTATATGAGATTATATTAACATATTTCATTTTTATAAAAAAAATAAGATATTTGGTTGAGGAAAATAACATTAAACCTATCTATTTTGCTCCAAAGTAGTTGTCAAAAGCAATGATTTTCAATTATATTAACATATATTTAGAACTAATTATATACAATGGCATTAATCATACTATGTTTTTTTAGGTCAATTGAGGTGATTATCTAATCTGATCTAGTTCCTGAGCATGAAATGATGCACTTGTCGAATATTATCAACAACTAGTACACATTAGTTAAAATGATTGAGAAAATTAGCATAAGTATATTTAATATTTTGTGGGGATTTTAATGGTTAGAATATAAATGTTTTGGTTTGAATGTTTGCATGTAAATAAGGAATTTTTATATGGAGATAAATTACGAAATTTGGTAATCAATATCCATGTTTACACAATTATTAGATATCGTTCTAATTATCAAATTCAAAAGTACAATAAATATTAACAAAATATGTGAAATATTTATTACCGCATAATATTTTACAAAACTAAGTATGCATAAATAATAATATAGTGTTGCTTGGTATAGATTTAACAACTATTTGCACATTTTCGTTGCAAGTTGCACAAATATGTTTAGGGTGTCGACACCAAAAAGAGTAATCCTCCAATGTTTTTTTTGAATTGATAAATAATGATTTCATTTAATCAGATATAAATATATTTATCTATATATAGTTTCTAATTATTTGTTATTTTATTTAGAAGAGTGATTTTATTTAATTTGACTTATCTCATTTAAAGGTAATACTTTATGTTTGAATTTTTTAACATTTTTAACAATATTTAGTATAAAATAGTATTTGGGGGTTTATGTATATGAGATTATATTAATATATTTCATTTTTATAAAAAAATAAGATATTTGGTGGAGGAAAATAACATTAAACCTATCTATTTTGCTCCAAAGTAGTTGCCAAAAGCAATGATTTTCAGTTATATTAACATATATTTAGAAGTTATTATATACAATGGCATTAATCATACGATGTTTCTTTAGGTCAATTGAGGTGATTATCTAATCTGATCTAGTGTTGAGCATGAAATGATGCACTTGTCGAACATTATCACCAACTAGTACACATTAGTTAAAATGATTGAGAAAATTAGCATAAGTATATTTAATATTTTGTGGGGATTTTAATGGTTAGAATATAAATGTTTTGGTTTGAATGTTTGCATGTAAATAAGGAATTTTTATATGGAGATAAATTACGAAATTTGGTAATCAATATCCATGTTTAGACAATTATTAGATATCGTTCTAATTATCAAATTCAAAAGTACAATAAATATTAACAAAATATGTGAAATATTTATTACCTCATAATATTTTACAAAACTAAGTATGCATAAATAATAATATAGTGTTGCTTGGTATAGATTTAACAACTATTTGCACAATTTCGTTGCAAGTTGCACGAATATGTTTAGGGTGTCGACACCAAAAAGAGTAATCCTCCAATGTTTTTTTTAATTGATAAATAATGATTTCATTCAATCAGATAAAAATATATTTATATATATATAGTTTCTAATTATTTGTGATTTTATTTAAAAGAGTGATATTATTTTATTTGAGTTATCTCATATAAAGGTAATACTTTATGTTTAATTTTTTTTAACATTTTTAACAATATTTAGTATAAAATAGTATTTGGGGGTTTATGTATATGAGATTATATTAACATATTTCATTTTTATAAAAAAAAATAAGATATTTGGTGGAGGAAAATAACATTAAACCTATCTATTTTGCTCCAAAGTAGTTGCCAAAAGCAATGATTTTCAATTATATTAACATATATTTAGAAGTTATTATATACAATGGCATTAATCATACGATGTTTCTTTAGGTCAATTGAGGTGATTATCTAATCTGATCTAGTTCCTGAGCATGAAATGATGCACTTGTCGAACATTATCACCAACTAGTACACATTAGTTAAAATGATTGAGAAAATTAGCATAAGTATGTTTAATATTTTGTGGGGATTATATTGGTTAGAATATTAATGTTTTGGTTTGAATGTTTGCATGTAAATAAGGAATTTTTATATGGAGATAAATTACGAAATTTGGTAATCAATATCCATGTTTAGAAAATTATTAGATATCGTTGTAATTATCAAAATCAAAAGTACAATAAATATTAACAAAATATGTGAAATATTTATTACCGCATAATATTTTACAAAACTAAGTATGCATAAAAAATAATATAGTGTTGCTTGGTATAGATTTAACAACTATTTGCACATTTTCGTTGCAAGATGCACAAATATGTTTAGGGTGTCGACACCAAAAAGAGTAATCCTCCATTGTTTTTTTTGAATTGATAAATAATGATTTCATTTAATGAGATATAAATATATTTATATATATATAGTTTCTAATTATTTGTTATTTTATTTAGAAGAGTGATTTTATTTAATTTGACTTATCTCATTTAAAGGTAATACTTTATGTTTGAATTTTTTAACATTTTTAACAATATTTAGTATAAAATAGTATTTGGGGGTTTATGTATATGAGATTATATTAATATATTTCATTTTTATAAAAAAAATAAGATATTTGGTGGAGGAAAATAACATTAAACCTATCTATTTTGCTCCAAAGTAGTTGCCAAAAGCAATGATTTTCAGTTATATTAACATATATTTAGAAGTTATTATATACAATGGCATTAATCATACGATGTTTTTTTAGGTCAATTGAGGTGATTATCTAATCTGATCTAGTTCCTGAGCATGAAATGATGCACTTGTCGAACATTATCACCAACTAGTACACATTAGTTAAAATGATTGAGAAAATTAGCATAAGTATGTTTAATATTTTGTGGGGATTATAATGGTTAGAATATAAATGTTTTGGTTTGAATGTTTGCATGTAAATAAGGAATTTTTATATGGAGATAAATTACGAAATTTGGTAATCAATATCCATGTTTAGACAATTATTAGATATCGTTCTAATTATCAAATTCAAAAGTACAATAAATATTAACAAAATATGTGAAATATTTATTACCTCATAATATTTTACAAAACTAAGTATGCATAAATAATAATATAGTGTTGCTTGGTATAGATTTAACAACTATTTGCACAATTTCGTTGCAAGTTGCACGAATATGTTTAGGGTGTCGACACCAAAAAGAGTAATCCTCCAATGTTTTTTTTAATTGATAAATAATGATTTCATTCAATCAGATATAAATATATTTATATATATATAGTTTCTAATTATTTGTGATTTTATTTAAAAGAGTGATTTTATTTAATTTGACTTATCTCATTTAAAGGTAATACTTTATGTTTGAATTTTTTAACATTTTTAACAATATTTAGTATAAAATAGTATTTGGGGGTTTATGTATATGAGATTATATTAATATATTTCATTTTTATAAAAAAAATAAGATATTTGGTGGAGGAAAATTACATTAAACCTATCTATTTTGCTCCAAAGTAGTTGCCAAAAGGAAATATTTTCAGTTATATTAACATATATTTAGAAGTTATTATATACAATGGCATTAATCATACGATGTGTTTTTAGGTCAATTGAGGTGATTATCTAATCTGATCCCATTCCTGAGCATGAAATGATGCACTTGTCGAACATTATCACCAACTAGTACACATTAGTTAAAATGATTGAGAAAATTAGCATAAGTATGTTTAATATTTTGTGGGGATTATATTGGTTGGAATATTAATGTTTTGGTTTGATTGTTTGCATGTAAATAAGGAATTTTTATATGGAGATAAATTACGAAATTTGGTAATCAATATCCATGTTTAGAAAATTATTAGATATCGTTGTAATTATCAAAATCAAAAGTACAATAAATATTAACAAAATATGTGAAATATTTATTACCGCATAATATTTTACAAAACTAAGTATGCATAAAAAATAATATAGTGTTGCTTGGTATAGATTTAACAACTATTTGCACAATTTCGTTGCAAGTTGCACAAATATGTTTAGGGTGTCGACACCAAAAAGAGTAATCCTCCAATGTTTTTTTTAATTGATTAATAATGATTTCATTCAATCAGATATAAATATATTTATATATATATAATTTCTAATTATTTGTAAATTTATTTAAAAGAGTGATTTTATTTAATTTGAGTTATCTCATATAAAGGTAATACTTTATGTTTGATTTTTTTAACATTTTTAACAATATTTAGTATAAAAAGGAATTTGGGGGTTTATGTATATGGGATTATATTAACATATTTCATTTTTATAAAAAAATAAGATATTTGGTAGAGGAAAATAACATTAAACCTATCTATTTTGCTCCAAAGTAGTTGCCAAAAGCAATGATTTTCAATTATATTAACATATATTTAGAAGTTATTATATACAATGGCATTAATCATACGATGTTTTTTTAGGTCAATTGAGGTGATTATCTAATCTGATCTCGTTCCGGAGCATGAAATGATGCACTTGTCGAACATTATCACCAACTAGTACACATTAGTTAAAATGATTGAGAAAATTAGCATAAGTATGTTTAATATTTTGTGGGGATTATATTGGTTAGAATATTAATGTTTTGGTTTGAATGTTTGCATGTAAATAAGGAATTTTTATATGGAGATAAATTACGAAATTTGGTAATCAATATCCATGTTTAGAAAATTATTAGATATCGTTCTAATTATCAAAATCAAAAGTACAATAAATATTAACAAAATATGTGAAATATTTATTACCGCATAATATTTTACAAAACTAAGTATGCATAAATAATAATATAGTGTTGCTTGGTATAGATTTAACAACTATTTGCACATTTTCGTTGCAAGTTGCACAAATATGTTTAGGGTGTCGACACCAAAAAGAGTAATCCTCCAATGTTTTTTTTGAATTGATAAATAATGATTTCATTTAATCAGATATAAATATATTTATCTATATATAGTTTCTAATTATTTGTTATTTTATTTAGAAGAGTGATTTTATTTAATTTGACTTATCTCATTTAAAGGTAATACTTTATGTTTGAATTTTTTAACATTTTTAACAATATTTAGTATAAAATAGTATTTGGGGGTTTATGTATATGAGATTATATTAACATATTTCATTTTTATAAAAAAATAAGATATTTGGTGGAGGAAAATTACATTAAACCTATCTATTTTGCTCCAAAGTAGTTGCCAAAAGCAATGATTTTCAGTTATATTAACATATATTTAGAAGTTATTATATACAATGGCATTAATAATACGATGTTTTTTTAGGTCAATTGAGGTGATTATCTAATCTGATCTCGTTGCTGAGCATGAAATGATGCACTTATCGAACATTATCATCAACTAGTACACATTAGTAAAAATGATTGAGAAAATTAGCATAAGTATGTTTAATATTTTGTCGGGATTATATTGGTTAGAATATTAATGTTTTGGTTTGAATGTTTGCATGTAAATAAGGAATTTTTATATGGAGATAAATTACGAAATTTGGTAATCAATATCCATGTTTAGAAAATTATTAGATATCGTTGTAATTATCAAAATCAAAAGTACAATAAATATTAACAAAATATGTGAAATATTTATTACCGCATAATATTTTACAAAACTAAGTATGCATAAAAAATAATATAGTGTTGCTTGGTATAGATTTAACAACTATTTGCACATTGTCGTTGCAAGTTGCACAAATATGTTTAGGGTGTCGACACCAAAAAGAGTAAACCTCCAATGTTTTTTTGAATTGATAAATAATGATTTCATTTAATTAGATATAAATATATTTATATATATATAGTTTCTAATTATTTGTTATTTTATTTAGAAGAGTGATTTTATTTAATTTGACTTATCTCATTTAAAGGTAATACTTTATGTTTGAATTTTTTAACATTTTTAACAATATTTAGTATAAAATAGTATTTGGGGGTTTATGTATATGAGATTATATTAACATATTTCATTTTTATAAAAAAATAAGATATTTGGTGGAGGAAAATAACATTAAACCTATCTATTTTGCTCCAAAGTAGTTGCCAAAAGCAATGATTTTCAGTTATATTAACATATATTTAGAAGTTATTATATACAATGGCATTAATCATACGATGTTTCTTTAGGTCAATTGAGGTGATTATCTAATCTGATCTAGTTCCTGAGCATGAAATGATGCACTTGTCGAACATTATTAGCAAATAGTACACATTAGTTAAAATGATTGAGAAAATTAGCATAAGTATGTTTAATATTTTGTGGGGATTATATTGGTTAGAATATAAATGTTTTGGTTTGAATGTTTGCATGTAAATAAGGAATTTTTATATGGAGATAAATTACGAAATTTGGTAATCAATATCCATGTTTAGACAATTATTAGACATCGTTCTAATTATAAAATTCAAAAGTACAATAAATATTAACAAAATATGTGAAATATTTATTACCTCATAATATTTTACAAAACTAAGTATGCATAAATAATAATATAGTGTTGCTTGGTATAGATTTAACAACTATTTGCACAATTTCGTTGCAAGTTGCACAAATATGTTTAGGGTGTCGACACCAAAAAGAGTAATCCTCCAATGTTTTTTTTAATTGATAAATAATGATTTAATTCAATCAGATATAAATATATTTATATATATATAGTTTCTAATTATTTGTTATTTTATTTAGAAGAGTGATTTTATTTAATTTGACTTATCTCATTTAAAGGTAATACTTTATGTTTGAATTTTTTAACATTTTTAACAATATTTAGTATAAAATAGTATTTGGGGGTTTATGTATATGAGATTATATTAACATATTTCATTTTTATAAAAAAAATAAGATATTTGGTGGAGGAAAATAACATTAAACCTATCTATTTTGCTCCAAAGTAGTTGCCAAAAGGAATGATTTTCAGTTATATTAACATATATTTAGAAGTTATTATATACAATGGCATTAATCATACGATGTTTCTTTAGGTCAATTGAGGTGATTATCTAATCTGATCTAGTTCCTGAGCATGAAATGATGCACTTGTCGAACATTATTAGCAAATAGTACACATTAGTTAAAATGATTGAGAAAATTAGCATAAGTATGTTTAATATTTTGTGGGGATTATATTGGTTAGAATATAAATGTTTTGGTTTGAATGTTTGCATGTAAATAAGGAATTTTTATATGGAGATAAATTACGAAATTTGGTAATCAATATCCATGTTTAGACAATTATTAGACATCGTTCTAATTATAATATTCAAAAGTACAATAAATATTAACAAAATATGTGAAATATTTATTACCTCATAATATTTTACAAAACTAAGTATGCATAAATAATAATATAGTGTTGCTTGGTATAGGTTTAACAACTATTTGCACAATTTCGTTGCAAGTTGCACAAATATGTTTTGGGTGTGGACACGAAAAAGAGTAATCCTCCAATGTTTTTTTTAATTGATAAATAATGATTTAATTCAATCAGATATAAATATATTTATATATATATAGTTTCTAATTATTTGTTATTTTATTTAGAAGAGTGATTTTATTTAATTTGACTTATCTCATTTAAAGGTAATACTTTATGTTTGAATTTTTTAACATTTTTAACAATATTTAGTATAAAATAGTATTTGGGGGTTTATGTATATGAGATTATATTAATATATTTCATTTTTATAAAAAAATAAGATATTTGGTGGAGGAAAATTACATTAAACCTATCTATTTTGCTCCAAAGTAGTTGCCAAAAGGAAATATTTTCAGTTATATTAACATATATTTAGAAGTTATTATATACAATGGCATTAATCATACGATGTTTTTTTAGGTCAATTGAGGTGATTATCTAATCTGATCTAGTTCCTGAGCATGAAATGATGCACTTGTCGAACATTATTAGCAAATAGTACACATTAGTTAAAATGATTGAGAAAATTAGCATAAGTATGTTTAATATTTTGTGGGGATTATATTGGTTAGAATATAAATGTTTTGGTTTGAATGTTTGCATGTAAATAAGGAATTTTTATATGGAGATAAATTACGAAATTTGGTAATCAATATCCATGTTTAGACAATTATTAGACATCGTTCTAATTATAATATTCAAAAGTACAATAAATATTAACAAAATATGTGAAATATTTATTACCTCATAATATTTTACAAAACTAAGTATGCATAAATAATAATATAGTGTTGCTTGGTATAGGTTTAACAACTATTTGCACAATTTCGTTGCAAGTTGCACAAATATGTTTTGGGTGTGGACACGAAAAAGAGTAATCCTCCAATGTTTTTTTTTGAATTGATAAATAATGATTTAATTCAATCAGATATAAATATATTTATATATATATAGTTTCTAATTATTTGTTATTTTATTTAGAAGAGTGATTTTATTTAATTTGAGTTATCTCATATAAAGGTAATACTTTATGTTTGAATTTTTTGACATTTTTAACAATATTTAGTATAAAATAGTATTTGGGGGTTTATGTATATGAGATTATATTAACATATTTCATTTTTATAAAAAATAAGATATTTGGTGGAGGAAAATAACATTAAACCTATCTATTTTGCTCCAAAGTAGTTGCCAAAAGGAATGATTTTCAGTTATATTAACATATATTTAGAAGTTATTATATACAATGGCATTAATCATTCGATGTTTCTTTAGGTCAATTGAGGTGATTATCTAATCTGATCTAGTTCTTGAGCATGAAATGATGCACTTGTCGAACATTATTAGCAAATAGTACACATTAGTTAAAATGATTGAGAAAATTAGCATAAGTATGTTTAATATTTTGTGGGGATTATATTGGTTAGAATATAAATGTTTTGGTTTGAATGTTTGCATGTAAATAAGGAATTTTTATATGGAGATAAATTACGAAATTTGGTAATCAATATCCATGTTTAGACAATTATTAGACATCGTTCTAATTATAATATTCAAAAGTACAATAAATATTAACAAAATATGTGAAATATTTATTACCTCATAATATTTTACAAAACTAAGTATGCATAAATAATAATATAGTGTTGCTTGGTATAGGTTTAACAACTATTTGCACAATTTCGTTGCAAGTTGCACAAATATGTTTAGGGTGTCGACACCAAAAGGAGTAATCCTCCAATGTTTTTTTTTTGAATTGATAAATAATGATTTAATTCAATCAGATATAAATATAATTATATATATATAGTTTCTAATTATTTGTTATTTTATTTAGAAGAGTGCTTTTATTTAATTTGAGTTATCTCATATAAAGGTAATACTTTATGTTTGAATTTTTTGACATTTTTAACAATATTTAGTATAAAATAGTATTTGGGGGTTTATGTATATGAGATTATATTAACATATTTCATTTTTATAAAAAAATAAGATATTTGGTGGAGGAAAATAACATTAAACCTATCTATTTTGCTCCAAAGTAGTTGCCAAAAGGAATGATTTTCAGTTATATTAACATATATTTAGAAGTTATTATATACAATGGCATTAATCATACGATGTTTTTTGAGGTCAATTGAGGTGATTATCTAATCTGATCTAGTTCATGTGCATGAAATGATGCACTTGTCGAACATATTTACCAAATAGTACACATTAGTTAAAATGATTGAGAAAATTAGCATAAGTATGTTTAATATTTTGTGGGGATTATATTGGTTAGAATATAAATGTTTTGGTTTGAATGTTTGCATGTAAATAAGGAATTTTTATATGGAGATAAATTACGAAATTTGGTAATCAATATCCATGTTTAGACAATTATTAGACATCGTTCTAATTATAATATTCAAAAGTACAATAAATATTAACAAAATATGTGAAATATTTATTACCTCATAATATTTTACAAAACTAAGTATGCATAAATCATAATATTGTGTTGCTTGGTATAGGTTTAACAACTATTTGCACAATTTCGTTGCAAGTTGCACAAATATGTTTTGGGTGTGGACACGAAAAAGAGTAATCCTCCAATGTTTTTATTGAATTGATAAATAATGATTTCATTCAATCAGATATAAATATATTTATATATATATAGTTTCTAATTATTTGTTATTTTATTTAGAAGAGTGATTTTATTTAATTTGACTTATCTCATTTAAAGGTAATACTTTATGTTTGAATTTTTTGACATTTTTAACAATATTTAGTATAAAATAGTATTTGGGGGTTTATGTATATGAGATTATATTAACATATTTCATTTTTATAAAAAAATAAGATATTTGGTGGAGGAAAATAACATTAAACCTATCTATTTTGCTCCAAAGTAGTTGCCAAAAGGAATGATTTTCAGTTATATTAACATATATTTAGAAGTTATTATATACAATGGCATTAATCATTCGATGTTTCTTTAGGTCAATTGAGGTGATTATCTAATCTGATCTAGTTTGCTGAGCATGAAATGATGCACTTGTCGAACATTATTAGCAAATAGTACACATTAGTTAAAATGATTGAGAAAATTAGCACAAGTATGTTTAATATTTTGTGGGGATTATATTGGTTAGAATATAAATGTTTTGGTTTGAATGTTTGCATGTAAATAAGGAATTTTTATATGGAGATAAATTACGAAATTTGGTAATCAATATCCATGTTTAGACAATTATTAGACATCGTTCTAATTATAAAATTCAAAAGAACAATAAATATTAAACAAATATGTGAAATATTTATTACCTCATAATATTTTACAAGACTAAGTATGCATAAATAATAATATTGTATTGCTTGGTATAGGTTTAACAACTATTTGCACAATTTCGTTGCAAGTTGCACGAATATGTTTAGGGTGTCGACACCAAAAAGGGTAATCCTCTAATGTTTTTTTCTGAATTGATAAATAAAGATTTCATTCAATCAGATAAATATATATATATAGTTTCTAATTATTTGTTATTTTATTTAGAAGAGTGATTTTATTTAATTTGACTTATCTCATTTAAAGGTAATACTTTATGTTTGAATTTTTTAACATTTTTAACAATATTTAGTATAAAATAGTATTTGGGGGTTTATGTATATGAGATTATATTAACATATTTCATTTTTATAAAAAAATAAGATATTTGGTGGAGGAAAATAACATTAAACCTATCTATTTTGCTCCAAAGTAGTTGCCAAAAGGAATGATTTTCAGTTATATTAACATATATTTAGAAGTTATTATATACAATGGCATTAATCATTCGATGTTTCTTTAGGTCAATTGAGGTGATTATCTAATCTGATCTAGTTCCTGAGCATGAAATGATGCACTTGTCGAACATTATTAGCAAATAGTACACATTAGTTAAAATGATTGAGAAAATTAGCATAAGTATGTTTAATATTTTGTGGGGATTATATTGGTTAGAATATAAATGTTTTGGTTTGAATGTTTGCATGTAAATAAGGAATTTTTATATGGAGATAAATTACGAAATTTGGTAATCAATATCCATGTTTAGACAATTATTAGACATCGTTCTAATTATAAAATTCAAAAGAACAATAAATATTAAACAAATATGTGAAATATTTATTACCTCATAATATTTTACAAAACTAAGTATGCATAAATAATAATATTGTGTTGCTTGGTATAGGTTTAACAACTATTTGCACAATTTCGTTGCAAGTTGCACAAATATGTTTTGGGTGTGGACACGAAAAAGAGTAATCTTCCAATGTTTCTTTTTTGAATTGATAAATAATGATTTAATTCAATCAGATATAAATATAATTATATATATATAGTTTCTAATTATTTGTTATTTTATTTAGAAGAGTGCTTTTATTTAATTTGAGTTATCTCATATAAAGGTAATACTTTATGTTTGAATTTTTTGACATTTTTAACAATATTTAGTATAAAATAGTATTTGGGGGTTTATGTATATGAGATTATATTAACATATTTCATTTTTATAAAAAAATAAGATATTTGGTGGAGGAAAATAACATTAAACCTATCTATTTTGCTCCAAAGTAGTTGCCAAAAGGAATGATTTTCAGTTATATTAACATATATTTAGAAGTTATTATATACAATGGCATTAATCATTCGATGTTTCTTTAGGTCAATTGAGGTGATTATCTAATCTGATCTAGTTCCTGAGCATGAAATGATGCACTTGTCGAACATTATTAGCAAATAGTACACATTAGTTAAAATGATTGAGAAAATTAGCATAAGTATGTTTAATATTTTGTGGGGATTATATTGGTTAGAATATAAATGTTTTGGTTTGAATGTTTGCATGTAAATAAGGAATTTTTATATGGAGATAAATTACGAAATTTGGTAATCAATATCCATGTTTAGACAATTATTAGACATCGTTCTAATTATAAAATTCAAAAGAACAATAAATATTAAACAAATATGTGAAATATTTATTACCTCATAATATTTTACAAAACTAAGTATGCATAAATAATAATATAGTGTTGCTTGGTATAGGTTTAACAACTATTTGCACAATTTCGTTGCAAGTTGCACAAATATGTTTTGGGTGTTGACACGAAAAAGAGTAATCCTCCAATGTTTTTTTTGAATAGATAAATAATGATTTAATTCAATCGGATATAAACATATTTATATATATATAGTTTCTAATTATTTGTTATTTTATTAAGCAGAGTGATTTTATTTAATTTGAGTTATCTCATATAAAGGTAATACTTTATGTTTGAATTTTTTGACATTTTTAACAATATTTAGTATAAAATAGTATTTGGGGGTTTATGTATATGAGATTATATTAACATATTTCATTTTTATAAAAAAATAAGATATTTGGTGGAGGAAAATAACATTAAACCTATCTATTTTGCTCCAAAGTAGTTGCCAAAAGGAATGATTTTCAGTTATATTAACATATATTTAGAAGTTATTATATACAATGGCATTAATCATTCGATGTTTCTTTACGTCAATTGAGGTGATTATCTAATCTGATCTAGTTCCTGAGAATGAAATGATGCACTTGTCGAACATTATTAGCAAATAGTGCACATTAGTTAAAATGATTGAGAAAATTAGCACAAGTATGTTTAATATTTTGTGGGGATTATATTTGTTAGAATATAAATGTTTTGGTTTGAATGTTTGCATGTAAATAAGGAATTTTTATATGGAGATAAATTACGAAATTTGGTAATCAATATCCATGTTTAGACAATTATTAGACATCGTTCTAATTATAAAATTCAAAAGAACAATAAATATTAAACAAATATGTGAAATATTTATTACCTCATAATATTTTACAAAACTAAGTATGCATAAATAATAATATAGTGTTGCTTGGTATAGGTTTAACAACTATTTGCACAATTTCGTTGCAAGTTGCACAAATATGTTTTGGGTGTTGACACGAAAACGTGTAATCCTCCAATGTTTTTTTTAATTGATAAATAATAATTTAATTCAATCAGATATAAATATATTTATATATATATAGTTTCTAATTATTTGTTATTTTATTTAGAAGAGTGATTTTATTTAATTTGAGTTATCTCATATAAAGGTAATACTTTATGTTTGAATTTTTTGACATTTTTAACAATATTTAGTATAAAATAGTATTTGGGGGTTTATGTATATGAGATTATATTAACATATTTCATTTTTATAAAAAAATAAGATATTTGGTGGAGGAAAATAACATTAAACCTATCTATTTTGCTCCAAAGTAGTTGCCAAAAGGAATGATTTTCAGTTATATTAACATATATTTAGAAGTTATTATATACAATGGCATTAATCATACGATGTTTTTTTAGGTCAATTGAGGTGATTATCTAATCTGATCTAGTTCCTGAGCATGAAATGATGCACTTGTCGAACATATTTACCAAATAGTACACATTAGTTAAAATGATTGAGAAAATTAGCATAAGTATGTTTAATATTTTGTGGGGATTATATTGGTTAGAATATAAATGTTTTGGTTTGAATGTTTGCATGTAAATAAGGAATTTTTATATGGAGATAAATTACGAAATTTGGTAATCAATATCCATGTTTAGACAATTATTAGACATCGTTCTAATTATAAAATTCAAAAGAACAATAAATATTAAACAAATATGTGAAATATTTATTACCTCATAATATTTTACAAAACTAAGTATGCATAAATAATAATATTGTGTTGCTTGGTATAGGTTTAACAACTATTTGCACAATTTCGTTGCAAGTTGCACAAATATGTTTTGGGTGTGGACACGAAAAAGAGTAATCCTCCAATGTTTTTTTTGAATTGATAAATAATGATTTAATTCAATCAGATATAAATATATTTATATATATATAGTTTCTAATTATTTGTTATTTTATTTAGAAGAGTGATTTTATTTAATTTGAGTTATCTCATATAAAGGTAATACTTTATGTTTGAATTTTTTGACATTTTTAACAATATTTAGTATAAAATAGTATTTGGGGGTTTATGTATATGAGATTATATTAACATATTTCATTTTTATAAAAAAATAAGATATTTGGTGGAGGAAAATAACATTAAACCTATCTATTTTGCTCCAAAGTAGTTGCCAAAAGGAATGATTTTCAGTTATATTAACATATATTTAGAAGTTATTATATACAATGGCATTAATCATTCGATGTTTCTTTAGGTCAATTGAGGTGATTATCTAATCTGATCTAGTTCCTGAGCATGAAATGATGCACTTGTCGAACATTATTAGCAAATAGTACACATTAGTTAAAATGATTGAGAAAATTAGCATAAGTATGTTTAATATTTTGTGGGGATTATATTGGTTAGAATATAAATGTTTTGGTTTGAATGTTTGCATGTAAATAAGGAATTTTTATATGGAGATAAATTACGAAATTTGGTAATCAATATCCATGTTTAGACAATTATTAGACATCGTTCTAATTATAAAATTCAAAAGAACAATAAATATTAAACAAATATGTGAAATATTTATTACCTCATAATATTTTACAAAACTAAGTATGCATAAATAATAATATTGTGTTGCTTGGTATAGGTTTAACAACTATTTGCACAATTTCGTTGCAAGTTGCACAAATATGTTTTGGGTGTGGACACGAAAAAGAGTAATCCTCCAATGTTTTTTTTGAATTGATAAATAATGATTTAATTCAATCAGATATAAATATATTTATATATATATAGTTTCTAATTATTTGTTATTTTATTTAGAAGAGTGATTTTATTTAATTTGAGTTATCTCATATAAAGGTAATACTTTATGTTTGAATTTTTTGACATTTTTAACAATATTTAGTATAAAATAGTATTTGGGGTTTATGTATATGAGATTATATTAACATATTTCATTTTTATAAAAAAATAAGATATTTGGTGGAGGAAAATAACATTAAACCTATCTATTTTGCTCCAAAGTAGTTGCCAAAAGGAATGATTTTCAGTTATATTAACATATATTTAGAAGTTATTATATACAATGGCATTAATCATTCGATGTTTCTTTAGGTCAATTGAGGTGATTATCTAACCTGATCTAGTTTGCTGAGCATGAAATGATGCACTTGTCGAACATTATTAGCAAATAGTACACATTAGTTAAAATGATTGAGAAAATTAGCATAAGTATGTTTAATATTTTGTGGGGATTATATTGGTTAGAATATAAATGTTTTGGTTTGAATGTTTGCATGTAAATAAGGAATTTTTATATGGAGATAAATTACGAAATTTGGTAATCAATATCCATGTTTAGACAATTATTAGACATCGTTCTAATTATAAAATTCAAAAGAACAATAAATATTAAACAAATATGTGAAATATTTATTACCTCATAATATTTTACAAAACTAAGTATGCATAAATAATAATATTGTGTTGCTTGGTATAGGTTTAACAACTATTTGCACAATTTCGTTGCAAGTTGCACAAATATGTTTTGGGTGTGGACACGAAAAGAGTAATCCTCCAATGTTTTTTTTGAATTGATAAATAATGATTTAATTCAATCAGATATAAATATATTTATATATATATAGTTTCTAATTATTTGTTATTTTATTTAGAAGAGTGATTTTATTTAATTTGAGTTATCTCATATAAAGGTAATACTTTATGTTTGAATTTTTTGACATTTTTAACAATATTTAGTATAAAATAGTATTTGGGGGTTTATGTATATGAGATTATATTAACATATTTCATTTTTATAAAAAAATAAGATATTTGGTGGAGGAAAATAACATTAAACCTATCTATTTTGCTCCAAAGTAGTTGCCAAAAGGAATGATTTTCAGTTATATTAACATATATTTAGAAGTTATTATATACAATGGCATTAATCATTCGATGTTTCTTTAGGTCAATTGAGGTGATTATCTAATCTGATCTAGTTCCTGAGAATGAAATGATGCACTTGTCGAACATTATTCCCAAATAGTACACATTAGTTAAAATGATTGAGAAAATTAGCACAAGTATGTTTAATATTTTGTGGGGATTATATTTGTTAGAATATAAATGTTTTGGTTTGAATGTTTGCATGTAAATAAGGAATTTTTATATGGAGATAAATTACGAAATTTGGTAATCAATATCCATGTTTAGACAATTATTAGACATCGTTCTAATTATAAAATTCAAAAGAACAATAAATATTAAACAAATATGTGAAATATTTATTACCTCATAATATTTTACAAAACTAAGTATGCATAAATAATAATATTGTGTTGCTTGGTATAGGTTTAACAACTATTTGCACAATTTCGTTGCAAGTTGCACAAATATGTTTTGGGTGTGGACACGAAAAGAGTAATCCTCCAATGTTTTTTTGAATTGATAAATAATGATTTAATTCAATCAGATATAAATATATTTATATATATATAGTTTCTAATTATTTGTTATTTTATTTAGAAGAGTGATTTTATTTAATTTGAGTTATCTCATATAAAGGTAATACTTTATGTTTGAATTTTTTGACATTTTTAACAATATTTAGTATAAAATAGTATTTGGGGTTTATGTATATGAGATTATATTAACATATTTCATTTTTATAAAAAAATAAGATATTTGGTGGAGGAAAATAACATTAAACCTATCTATTTTGCTCCAAAGTAGTTGCCAAAAGGAATGATTTTCAGTTATATTAACATATATTTAGAAGTTATTATATACAATGGCATTAATCATTCGATGTTTCTTTAGGTCAATTGAGGTGATTATCTAATCTGATCTAGGTCCAGAGCATGAAATGATGCACTTGTCGAACATTATTCCCAAATAGTACACATTAGTTAAAATGATTGAGAAAATTAGCATAAGTATGTTTAATATTTTGTGGGGATTATATTGGTTAGAATATAAATGTTTTGGTTTGAATGTTTGCATGTAAATAAGGAATTTTTATATGGAGATAAATTACGAAATTTGGTAATCAATATCCATGTTTAGACAATTATTAGACATCGTTCTAATTATAAAATTCAAAAGAACAATAAATATTAAACAAATATGTGAAATATTTATTACCTCATAATATTTTACAAAACTAAGTATGCATAAATAATAATATTGTGTTGCTTGGTATAGGTTTAACAACTATTTGCACAATTTCGTTGCAAGTTGCACAAATATGTTTTGGGTGTGGACACGAAAAAGAGTAATCCTCCCATGTTTTTTTTGAATTGATAAATAATGATTTAATTCAATCAGATATAAATATATTTATATATATATAGTTTCTAATTATTTGTTATTTTATTTAGAAGAGTGATTTTATTTAATTTGAGTTATCTCATATAAAGGTAATACTTTATGTTTGAATTTTTTTGACATTTTTAACAATATTTAGTATAAAATAGTATTTGGGGGTTTATGTATATGAGATTATATTAACATATTTCATTTTTATAAAAAAATAAGATATTTGGTGGAGGAAAATAACATTAAACCTATCTATTTTGCTCCAAAGTAGTTGCCAAAAGGAATGATTTTCAGTTATATTAACATATATTTAGAAGTTATTATATACAATGGCATTAATCATTCGATGTTTCTTTAGGTCAATTGAGGTGATTATCTAATCTGATCTAGTTCCTGAGAATGAAATGATGCACTTGTCGAACATTATTAGCAAATAGTGCACATTAGTTAAAATGATTGAGCAAATTAGCATAAGTATGTTTAATATTTTGTGGGGATTATATTGGTTAGAATATAAATGTTTTGGTTTGAATGTTTGCATGTAAATAAGGAATTTTTATATGGAGATAAATTACGAAATTTGGTAATCAATATCCATGTTTAGACAATTATTAGACATCGTTCTAATTATAAAATTCAAAAGAACAATAAATATTAAACAAATATGTGAAATATTTATTACCTCATAATATTTTACAAAACTAAGTATGCATAAATAATAATATTGTGTTGCTTGGTATAGGTTTAACAACTATTTGCACAATTTCGTTGCAAGTTGCACAAATATGTTTTGGGTGTGGACACGAAAAAGAGTAATCCTCCAATGTTTTTTTTTGAATTGATAAATAATGATTTAATTCAATCAGATATAAATATATTTATATATATATAGTTTCTAATTATTTGTTATTTTATTTAGAAGAGTGATTTTATTTAATTTGAGTTATCTCATATAAAGGTAATACTTTATGTTTGAATTTTTTGACATTTTTAACAATATTTAGTATAAAATAGTATTTGGGGGTTTATGTATATGAGATTATATTAACATATTTCATTTTTATAAAAAAATAAGATATTTGGTGGAGGAAAATAACATTAAACCTATCTATTTTGCTCCAAAGTAGTTGCCAAAAGGAATGATTTTCAGTTATATTAACATATATTTAGAAGTTATTATATACAATGGCATTAATCATTCGATGTTTCTTTAGGTCAATTGAGGTGATTATCTAATCCGATCTAGTTCCTGAGCATGAAATGATGCACTTGTCGAACATTATTCCCAAATAGTACACATTAGTTAAAATGATTGAGAAAATTAGCATAAGTATGTTTAATATTTTGTGGGGATTATATTGGTTAGAATATAAATGTTTTGGTTTGAATGTTTGCATGTAAATAAGGAATTTTTATATGGAGATAAATTACGAAATTTGGTAATCAATATCCATGTTTAGACAATTATTAGACATCGTTCTAATTATAAAATTCAAAAGAACAATAAATATTAAACAAATATGTGAAATATTTATTACCTCATAATATTTTACAAAACTAAGTATGCATAAATAATAATATTGTGTTGCTTGGTATAGGTTTAACAACTATTTGCACAATTTCGTTGCAAGTTGCACAAATATGTTTTGGGTGTGGACACGAAAAAGAGTAATCCTCCAATGTTTTTTTTGAATTGATAAATAATGATTTAATTCAATCAGATATAAATATATTTATATATATATAGTTTCTAATTATTTGTTATTTTATTTAGAAGAGTGATTTTATTTAATTTGAGTTATCTCATATAAAGGTAATACTTTATGTTTGAATTTTTTGACATTTTTAACAATATTTAGTATAAAATAGTATTTGGGGGTTATGTATATGAGATTATATTAACATATTTCATTTTTATAAAAAAATAAGATATTTGGTGGAGGAAAATAACATTAAACCTATCTATTTTGCTCCAAAGTAGTTGCCAAAAGGAATGATTTTCAGTTATATTAACATATATTTAGAAGTTATTATATACAATGGCATTAATCATTCGATGTTTCTTTAGGTCAATTGAGGTGATTATCTAATCTGATCTAGTTCTGAGCATGAAATGATGCACTTGTCGAACATTATTCCCAAATAGTACACATTAGTTAAAATGATTGAGAAAATTAGCATAAGTATGTTTAATATTTTGTGGGGATTATATTGGTTAGAATATAAATGTTTTGGTTTGAATGTTTGCATGTAAATAAGGAATTTTTATATGGAGATAAATTACGAAATTTGGTAATCAATATCCATGTTTAGACAATTATTAGACATCGTTCTAATTATAAAATTCAAAAGAACAATAAATATTAAACAAATATGTGAAATATTTATTACCTCATAATATTTTACAAAACTAAGTATGCATAAATAATAATATTGTGTTGCTTGGTATAGGTTTAACAACTATTTGCACAATTTCGTTGCAAGTTGCACAAATATGTTTTGGGTGTGGACACGAAAAAGAGTAATCCTCCAATGTTTTTTTTGAATTGATAAATAATGATTTAATTCAATCAGATATAAATATATTTATATATATATAGTTTCTAATTATTTGTTATTTTATTTAGAAGAGTGATTTTATTTAATTTGAGTTATCTCATATAAAGGTAATACTTTATGTTTGAATTTTTTGACATTTTTAACAATATTTAGTATAAAATAGTATTTGGGGGTTGTGTATATGAGATTATATTAACATATTTCATTTTTATAAAAAAATAAGATATTTGGTGGAGGAAAATAACATTAAACCTATCTATTTTGCTCCAAAGTAGTTGCCAAAAGGAATGATTTTCAGTTATATTAACATATATTTAGAAGTTATTATATACAATGGCATTAATCATTCGATGTTTCTTTAGGTCAATTGAGGTGATTATCTAATCTGATCTAGTTCCTGAGAATGAAATGATGCACTTGTCGAACATTATTAGCAAATAGTGCACATTAGTTAAAATGATTGAGCAAATTAGCATAAGTATGTTTAATATTTTGTGGGGATTATATTGGTTAGAATATAAATGTTTTGGTTTGAATGTTTGCATGTAAATAAGGAATTTTTATATGGAGATAAATTACGAAATTTGGTAATCAATATCCATGTTTAGACAATTATTAGACATCGTTCTAATTATAAAATTCAAAAGAACAATAAATATTAAACAAATATGTGAAATATTTATTACCTCATAATATTTTACAAAACTAAGTATGCATAAATAATAATATTGTGTTGCTTGGTATAGGTTTAACAACTATTTGCACAATTTCGTTGCAAGTTGCACAAATATGTTTTGGGTGTGGACACGAAAAAGAGTTATCCTCCAATGTTTTTTTTTGAATTGATAAATAATGATTTAATTCAACCGGATATAAATATATTTATATATATATAGTTTCTAATTATTTGTTATTTTATTTAGAAGAGTGATTTTATTTAATTTGAGTTATCTCTTATAAAGGTAATACTTTATGTTTGAATTTTTTGACATTTTTAACAATATTTAGTATAAAATAGTATTTGGGGGTTTATGTATATGAGATTATATTAACATATTTCATTTTTATAAAAAAATAAGATATTTGGTGGAGGAAAATAACATTAAACCTATCTATTTTGCTCCAAAGTAGTTGCCAAAAGGAATGATTTTCAGTTATATTAACATATATTTAGAAGTTATTATATACAATGGCATTAATCATTCGATGTTTCTTTAGGTCAATTGAGGTGATTATCTAATCTGATCTAGTTCCTGAGCATGAAATGATGCACTTGTCGAACATTATTCCCAAATAGTACACATTAGTTAAAATGATTGAGCAAATTAGCATAAGTATGTTTAATATTTTGTGGGGATTATATTGGTTAGAATATAAATGTTTTGGTTTGAATGTTTGCATGTAAATAAGGAATTTTTATATGGAGATAAATTACGAAATTTGGTAATCAATATCCATGTTTAGACAATTATTAGACATCGTTCTAATTATAAAATTCAAAAGAACAATAAATATTAAACAAATATGTGAAATATTTATTACCTCATAATATTTTACAAAACTAAGTATGCATAAATAATAATATTGTGTTGCTTGGTATAGGTTTAACAACTATTTGCACAATTTCGTTGCAAGTTGCACAAATATGTTTTGGGTGTGGACACGAAAAAGAGTAATCCTCCAATGTTTTTTTTGAATTGATAAATAATGATTTAATTCAATCAGATATAAATATATTTATATATATATAGTTTCTAATTATTTGTTATTTTATTTAGAAGAGTGATTTTATTTAATTTGAGTTATCTCATATAAAGGTAATACTTTATGTTTGAATTTTTTGACATTTTTAACAATATTTAGTATAAAATAGTATTTGGGGTTTATGTATATGAGATTATATTAACATATTTCATTTTTATAAAAAAATAAGATATTTGGTGGAGGAAAATAACATTAAACCTATCTATTTTGCTCCAAAGTAGTTGCCAAAAGGAATGATTTTCAGTTATATTAACATATATTTAGAAGTTATTATATACAATGGCATTAATCATTCGATGTTTCTTTAGGTCAATTGAGGTGATTATCTAATCTGATCTAGTTTCCTGAGCATGAAATGATGCACTTGTCGAACATTATTCCCAAATAGTACACATTAGTTAAAATGATTGAGAAAATTAGCACAAGTATGTTTAATATTTTGTGGGGATTATATTTGTTAGAATATAAATGTTTTGGTTTGAATGTTTGCATGTAAATAAGGAATTTTTATATGGAGATAAATTACGAAATTTGGTAATCAATATCCATGTTTAGACAATTATTAGACATCGTTCTAATTATAAAATTCAAAAGAACAATAAATATTAAACAAATATGTGAAATATTTATTACCTCATAATATTTTACAAAACTAAGTATGCATAAATAATAATATTGTGTTGCTTGGTATAGGTTTAACAACTATTTGCACAATTTCGTTGCAAGTTGCACAAATATGTTTTGGGTGTGGACACGAAAAAGAGTAATCCTCCCATGTTTTTTTTGAATTGATAAATAATGATTTAATTCAATCAGATATAAATATATTTATATATATATAGTTTCTAATTATTTGTTATTTTATTTAGAAGAGTGATTTTATTTAATTTGAGTTATCTCATATAAAGGTAATACTTTATGTTTGAATTTTTTGACATTTTTAACAATATTTAGTATAAAATAGTATTTGCGGTTTATGTATATGAGATTATATTAACATATTTCATTTTTATAAAAAAATAAGATATTTGGTGGAGGAAAATAACATTAAACCTATCTATTTTGCTCCAAAGTAGTTGCCAAAAGGAATGATTTTCAGTTATATTAACATATATTTAGAAGTTATTATATACAATGGCATTAATCATTCGATGTTTCTTTAGGTCAATTGAGGTGATTATCTAATTTGATCTAGTTTGCTGAGCATGAAATGATGCACTTGTCGAACATTATTCCCAAATAGTACACATTAGTTAAAATGATTGAGAAAATTAGCACAAGTATGTTTAATATTTTGTGGGGATTATATTTGTTAGAATATAAATGTTTTGGTTTGAATGTTTGCATGTAAATAAGGAATTTTTATATGGAGATAAATTACGAAATTTGGTAATCAATATCCATGTTTAGACAATTATTAGACATCGTTCTAATTATAAAATTCAAAAGAACAATAAATATTAAACAAATATGTGAAATATTTATTACCTCATAATATTTTACAAAACTAAGTATGCATAAATAATAATATTGTGTTGCTTGGTATAGGTTTAACAACTATTTGCACAATTTCGTTGCAAGTTGCACAAATATGTTTTGGGTGTGGACACGAAAAAGAGTAATCCTCCCATGTTTTTTTTGAATTGATAAATAATGATTTAATTCAATCAGATATAAATATATTTATATATATATAGTTTCTAATTATTTGTTATTTTATTTAGAAGAGTGATTTTATTTAATTTGAGTTATCTCATATAAAGGTAATACTTTATGTTTGAATTTTTTGACATTTTTAACAATATTTAGTATAAAATAGTATTTGGGGTTTATGTATATGAGATTATATTAACATATTTCATTTTTATAAAAAAATAAGATATTTGGTGGAGGAAAATAACATTAAACCTATCTATTTTGCTCCAAAGTAGTTGCCAAAAGGAATGATTTTCAGTTATATTAACATATATTTAGAAGTTATTATATACAATGGCATTAATCATTCGATGTTTCTTTAGGTCAATTGAGGTGATTATCTAACTGATCTAGTTTCCTGAGCATGAAATGATGCACTTGTCGAACATTATTCCCAAATAGTACACATTAGTTAAAATGATTGAGAAAATTAGCATAAGTATGTTTAATATTTTGTGGGATTATATTGGTTAGAATATAAATGTTTTGGTTTGAATGTTTGCATGTAAATAAGGAATTTTTATATGGAGATAAATTACGAAATTTGGTAATCAATATCCATGTTTAGACAATTATTAGACATCGTTCTAATTATAAAATTCAAAAGAACAATAAATATTAAACAAATATGTGAAATATTTATTACCTCATAATATTTTACAAAACTAAGTATGCATAAATAATAATATTGTGTTGCTTGGTATAGGTTTAACAACTATTTGCACAATTTCGTTGCAAGTTGCACAAATATGTTTTGGGTGTGGACACGAAAAAGAGTAATCCTCCCATGTTTTTTTTGAATTGATAAATAATGATTTAATTCAATCAGATATAAATATATTTATATATATATAGTTTCTAATTATTTGTTATTTTATTTAGAAGAGTGATTTTATTTAATTTGAGTTATCTCATATAAAGGTAATACTTTATATTTCATTTTTTTAATATTTTTAACAATATTTAGTATAAAATAGTATTTGGGGGTTTATGTATATGAGATTATATTAACATATTTCATTTTTATAAAAAAATAAGATATTTGGTGGAGGAAAATAACATTAAACCTATCTATTTTGCTCCAAAGTAGTTGCCAAAAGGAATGATTTTCAGTTATATTAACATATATTTAGAAGTTATTATATACAATGGCATTAATCATTCGATGTTTCTTTAGGTCAATTGAGGTGATTATCTAATCTGATCTAGTTTCCTGAGCATGAAATGATGCACTTGTCGAACATTATTCCCAAATAGTACACATTAGTTAAAATGATTGAGAAAATTAGCACAAGTATGTTTAATATTTTGTGGGGATTATATTTGTTAGAATATAAATGTTTTGGTTTGAATGTTTGCATGTAAATAAGGAATTTTTATATGGAGATAAATTACGAAATTTGGTAATCAATATCCATGTTTAGACAATTATTAGACATCGTTCTAATTATAAAATTCAAAAGAACAATAAATATTAAACAAATATGTGAAATATTTATTACCTCATAATATTTTACAAAACTAAGTATGCATAAATAATAATATTGTGTTGCTTGGTATAGGTTTAACAACTATTTGCACAATTTCGTTGCAAGTTGCACAAATATGTTTTGGGTGTGGACACGAAAAAGAGTAATCCTCCCATGTTTTTTTTGAATTGATAAATAATGATTTAATTCAATCAGATATAAATATATTTATATATATATAGTTTCTAATTATTTGTTATTTTATTTAGAAGAGTGATTTTATTTAATTTGAGTTATCTCATATAAAGGTAATACTTTATGTTTGAATTTTTTGACATTTTTAACAATATTTAGTATAAAATAGTATTTGGGGGTTTATGTATATGAGATTATATTAACATATTTCATTTTTATAAAAAAATAAGATATTTGGTGGAGGAAAATAACATTAAACCTATCTATTTTGCTCCAAAGTAGTTGCCAAAAGGAATGATTTTCAATTATATTAACATATATTTAGAAGTTATTATATACAATGGCATTAATCATTCGATGTTTCTTTAGGTCAATTGAGGTGATTATCTAATCTGATCTAGTTCCTGAGCATGAAATGATGCACTTGTCGAACATTATTCCCAAATAGTACACATTAGTTAAAATGATTGAGAAAATTAGCATAAGTATGTTTAATATTTTGTGGGGATTATATTGGTTAGAATATAAATGTTTTGGTTTGAATGTTTGCATGTAAATAAGGAATTTTTATATGGAGATAAATTACGAAATTTGGTAATCAATATCCATGTTTAGACAATTATTAGACATCGTTCTAATTATAAAATTCAAAAGAACAATAAATATTAAACAAATATGTGAAATATTTATTACCTCATAATATTTTACAAAACTAAGTATGCATAAATAATAATATTGTGTTGCTTGGTATAGGTTTAACAACTATTTGCACAATTTCGTTGCAAGTTGCACAAATATGTTTTGGGTGTGGACACGAAAAAGAGTAATCCTCCAATGTTTTTTTTTGAATTGATAAATAATGATTTAATTCAATCAGATATAAATATATTTATATATATATAGTTTCTAATTATTTGTTATTTTATTTAGAAGAGTGATTTTATTTAATTTGAGTTATCTCATATAAAGGTAATACTTTATGTTTGAATTTTTTGACATTTTTAACAATATTTAGTATAAAATAGTATTTGGGGGTTTATGTATATGAGATTATATTAACATATTTCATTTTTATAAAAAAATAAGATATTTGGTGGAGGAAAATAACATTAAACCTATCTATTTTGCTCCAAAGTAGTTGCCAAAAGGAATGATTTTCAGTTATATTAACATATATTTAGAAGTTATTATATACAATGGCATTAATCATTCGATGTTTCTTTAGGTCAATTGAGGTGATTATCTAATCTGATCTAGTTCTTGAGCATGAAATGATGCACTTGTCGAACATTATTCCCAAATAGTACACATTAGTTAAAATGATTGAGAAAATTAGCATAAGTATGTTTAATATTTTGTGGGGATTATATTGGTTAGAATATAAATGTTTTGGTTTGAATGTTTGCATGTAAATAAGGAATTTTTATATGGAGATAAATTACGAAATTTGGTAATCAATATCCATGTTTAGACAATTATTAGACATCGTTCTAATTATAAAATTCAAAAGAACAATAAATATTAAACAAATATGTGAAATATTTATTACCTCATAATATTTTACAAAACTAAGTATGCATAAATAATAATATTGTGTTGCTTGGTATAGGTTTAACAACTATTTGCACAATTTCGTTGCAAGTTGCACAAATATGTTTTGGGTGTGGACACGAAAAAGAGTAATCCTCCCATGTTTTTTTGAATTGATAAATAATGATTTAATTCAATCAGATATAAATATATTTATATATATATAGTTTCTAATTATTTGTTATTTTATTTAGAAGAGTGATTTTATTTAATTTGAGTTATCTCATATAAAGGTAATACTTTATGTTTGAATTTTTTGACATTTTTAACAATATTTAGTATAAAATAGTATTTGGTGGTTTATGTATATGAGATTATATTAACATATTTCATTTTTATAAAAAAATAAGATATTTGGTGGAGGAAAATAACATTAAACCTATCTATTTTGCTCCAAAGTAGTTGCCAAAAGGAATGATTTTCAGTTATATTAACATATATTTAGAAGTTATTATATACAATGGCATTAATCATACGATGTTTCTTTAGGTCAATTGAGGTGATTATCTAATCTGATCTAGTTCCTGAGCATGAAATGATGCACTTGTCGAACATTATTCCCAAATAGTACACATTAGTTAAAATGATTGAGAAAATTAGCATAAGTATGTTTAATATTTTGTGGGGATTATATTGGTTAGAATATAAATGTTTTGGTTTGAATGTTTGCATGTAAATAAGGAATTTTTATATGGAGATAAATTACGAAATTTGGTAATCAATATCCATGTTTAGACAATTATTAGACATCGTTCTAATTATAAAATTCAAAAGAACAATAAATATTAAACAAATATGTGAAATATTTATTACCTCATAATATTTTACAAAACTAAGTATGCATAAATAATAATATTGTGTTGCTTGGTATAGGTTTAACAACTATTTGCACAATTTCGTTGCAAGTTGCACAAATATGTTTTGGGTGTGGACACGAAAAAGAGTAATCCTCCCATGTTTTTTTTTTTGAATTGATAAATAATGATTTAATTCAATCAGATATAAATATATTTATATATATATAGTTTCTAATTATTTGTTATTTTATTTAGAAGAGTGATTTTATTTAATTTGAGTTATCTCATATAAAGGTAATACTTTATGTTTGAATTTTTTGACATTTTTAACAATATTTAGTATAAAATAGTATTTGGGGGTTTATGTATATGAGATTATATTAACATATTTCATTTTTATAAAAAAATAAGATATTTGGTGGAGGAAAATAACATTAAACCTATCTATTTTGCTCCAAAGTAGTTGCCAAAAGGAATGATTTTCAGTTATATTAACATATATTTAGAAGTTATTATATACAATGGCATTAATCATTCGATGTTTCTTTAGGTCAATTGAGGTGATTATCTAATCTGATCTAGTTTCCTGAGCATGAAATGATGCACTTGTCGAACATTATTCCCAAATAGTACACATTAGTTAAAATGATTGAGAAAATTAGCACAAGTATGTTTAATATTTTGTGGGGATTATATTTGTTAGAATATAAATGTTTTGGTTTGAATGTTTGCATGTAAATAAGGAATTTTTATATGGAGATAAATTACGAAATTTGGTAATCAATATCCATGTTTAGACAATTATTAGACATCGTTCTAATTATAAAATTCAAAAGAACAATAAATATTAAACAAATATGTGAAATATTTATTACCTCATAATATTTTACAAAACTAAGTATGCATAAATAATAATATTGTGTTGCTTGGTATAGGTTTAACAACTATTTGCACAATTTCGTTGCAAGTTGCACAAATATGTTTTGGGTGTGGACACGAAAAAGAGTAATCCTCCCATGTTTTTTTTAATTGATAAATAATGATTTAATTCAATCAGATATAAATATATTTATATATATATAGTTTCTAATTATTTGTTATTTTATTTAGAAGAGTGATTTTATTTAATTTGAGTTATCTCATATAAAGGTAATACTTTATGTTTGAATTTTTTGACATTTTTAACAATATTTAGTATAAAATAGTATTTGGGGGTTTATGTATATGAGATTATATTAACATATTTCATTTTTATAAAAAAATAAGATATTTGGTGGAGGAAAATAACATTAAACCTATCTATTTTGCTCCAAAGTAGTTGCCAAAAGGAATGATTTTCAGTTATATTAACATATATTTAGAAGTTATTATATACAATGGCATTAATCATTCGATGTTTCTTTAGGTCAATTGAGGTGATTATCTAATCCGATCTAGTTCCTGAGCATGAAATGATGCACTTGTCGAACATTATTCCCAAATAGTACACATTAGTTAAAATGATTGAGAAAATTAGCATAAGTATGTTTAATATTTTGTGGGGATTATATTGGTTAGAATATAAATGTTTTGGTTTGAATGTTTGCATGTAAATAAGGAATTTTTATATGGAGATAAATTACGAAATTTGGTAATCAATATCCATGTTTAGACAATTATTAGACATCGTTCTAATTATAAAATTCAAAAGAACAATAAATATTAAACAAATATGTGAAATATTTATTACCTCATAATATTTTACAAAACTAAGTATGCATAAATAATAATATTGTGTTGCTTGGTATAGGTTTAACAACTATTTGCACAATTTCGTTCCAAGTTGCACAAATATGTTTTGGGTGTGGACACAAAAAAGAGTAATCCTCCCATGTTTTTTTTTTTTGAATTGATAAATAATGATTTAATTCAATCAGATATAAATATATTTATATATATATAGTTTCTAATTATTTGTTATTTTATTTAGAAGAGTGATTTTATTTAATTTGAGTTATCTCATATAAAGGTAATACTTTATGTTTGAATTTTTTGACATTTTTAACAATATTTAGTATAAAATAGTATTTAGGGGTTTATGTATATGAGATTATATTAACATATTTCATTTTTATAAAAAAATAAGATATTTGGTGGAGGAAAATAACATTAAACCTATCTATTTTGCTCCAAAGTAGTTGCCAAAAGGAATGATTTTCAGTTATATTAACATATATTTAGAAGTTATTATATACAATGGCATTAATCATTCGATGTTTCTTTAGGTCAATTGAGGTGATTATCTAATCTGATCTAGTTTCCCGAGCATGAAATGATGCACTTGTCGAACATTATTCCCAAATAGTACACATTAGTTAAAATGATTGAGAAAATTAGCACAAGTATGTTTAATATTTTGTGGGGATTATATTGGTTAGAATATAAATGTTTTGGTTTGAATGTTTGCATGTAAATAAGGAATTTTTATATGGAGATAAATTACGAAATTTGGTAATCAATATCCATGTTTAGACAATTATTAGACATCGTTCTAATTATAAAATTCAAAAGAACAATAAATATTAAACAAATATGTGAAATATTTATTACCTCATAATATTTTACAAAACTAAGTATGCATAAATAATAATATTGTGTTGCTTGGTATAGGTTTAACAACTATTTGCACAATTTCGTTGCAAGTTGCACAAATATGTTTTGGGTGTGGACACGAAAAAGAGTAATCCTCCCATGTTTTTTTTTTGAATTGATAAATAATGATTTAATTCAATCAGATATAAATATATTTATATATATATAGTTTCTAATTATTTGTTATTTTATTTAGAAGAGTGATTTTATTTAATTTGAGTTATCTCATATAAAGGTAATACTTTATGTTTGAATTTTTTGACATTTTTAACAATATTTAGTATAAAATAGTATTTGGGGGTTTATGTATATGAGATTATATTAACATATTTCATTTTTATAAAAAAATAAGATATTTGGTGGAGGAAAATAACATTAAACCTATCTATTTTGCTCCAAAGTAGTTGCCAAAAGGAATGATTTTCAGTTATATTAACATATATTTAGAAGTTATTATATACAATGGCATTAATCATTCGATGTTTCTTTAGGTCAATTGAGGTGATTATCTAATCTGATCTAGTTCCTGAGAATGAAATGATGCACTTGTCGAACATTATTAGCAAATAGTGCACATTAGTTAAAATGATTGAGCAAATTAGCATAAGTATGTTTAATATTTTGTGGGGATTATATTGGTTAGAATATAAATGTTTTGGTTTGAATGTTTGCATGTAAATAAGGAATTTTTATATGGAGATAAATTACGAAATTTGGTAATCAATATCCATGTTTAGACAATTATTAGACATCGTTCTAATTATAAAATTCAAAAGAACAATAAATATTAAACAAATATGTGAAATATTTATTACCTCATAATATTTTACAAAACTAAGTATGCATAAATAATAATATTGTGTTGCTTGGTATAGGTTTAACAACTATTTGCACAATTTCGTTGCAAGTTGCACAAATATGTTTTGGGTGTGGACACGAAAAAGAGTAATCCTCCCATGTTTTTTTTGAATTGATAAATAATGATTTAATTCAATCAGATATAAATATATTTATATATATATAGTTTCTAATTATTTGTTATTTTATTTAGAAGAGTGATTTTATTTAATTTGAGTTATCTCATATAAAGGTAATACTTTATGTTTGAATTTTTTGACATTTTTAACAATATTTAGTATAAAATAGTATTTGGGGTTTATGTATATGAGATTATATTAACATATTTCATTTTTATAAAAAAATAAGATATTTGGTGGAGGAAAATAACATTAAACCTATCTATTTTGCTCCAAAGTAGTTGCCAAAAGGAATGATTTTCAGTTATATTAACATATATTTAGAAGTTATTATATACAATGGCATTAATCATTCGATGTTTCTTTAGGTCAATTGAGGTGATTATCTAATCTGATCTAGTTTCCTGAGCATGAAATGATGCACTTGTCGAACATTATTCCCAAATAGTACACATTAGTTAAAATGATTGAGAAAATTAGCACAAGTATGTTTAATATTTTGTGGGGATTATATTTGTTAGAATATAAATGTTTTGGTTTGAATGTTTGCATGTAAATAAGGAATTTTTATATGGAGATAAATTACGAAATTTGGTAATCAATATCCATGTTTAGACAATTATTAGACATCGTTCTAATTATAAAATTCAAAAGAACAATAAATATTAAACAAATATGTGAAATATTTATTACCTCATAATATTTTACAAAACTAAGTATGCATAAATAATAATATTGTGTTGCTTGGTATAGGTTTAACAACTATTTGCACAATTTCGTTGCAAGTTGCACAAATATGTTTTGGGTGTGGACACGAAAAAGAGTAATCCTCCCATGTTTTTTTTGAATTGATAAATAATGATTTAATTCAATCAGATATAAATATATTTATATATATATAGTTTCTAATTATTTGTTATTTTATTTAGAAGAGTGATTTTATTTAATTTGAGTTATCTCATATAAAGGTAATACTTTATGTTTGAATTTTTTGACATTTTTAACAATATTTAGTATAAAATAGTATTTGGGGGTTTATGTATATGAGATTATATTAACATATTTCATTTTTATAAAAAAATAAGATATTTGGTGGAGGAAAATAACATTAAACCTATCTATTTTGCTCCAAAGTAGTTGCCAAAAGGAATGATTTTCAGTTATATTAACATATATTTAGAAGTTATTATATACAATGGCATTAATCATTCGATGTTTCTTTAGGTCAATTGAGGTGATTATCTAATCTGATCTAGTTCCTGAGAATGAAATGATGCACTTGTCGAACATTATTAGCAAATAGTGCACATTAGTTAAAATGATTGAGCAAATTAGCATAAGTATGTTTAATATTTTGTGGGGATTATATTGGTTAGAATATAAATGTTTTGGTTTGAATGTTTGCATGTAAATAAGGAATTTTTATATGGAGATAAATTACGAAATTTGGTAATCAATATCCATGTTTAGACAATTATTAGACATCGTTCTAATTATAAAATTCAAAAGAACAATAAATATTAAACAAATATGTGAAATATTTATTACCTCATAATATTTTACAAAACTAAGTATGCATAAATAATAATATTGTGTTGCTTGGTATAGGTTTAACAACTATTTGCACAATTTCGTTGCAAGTTGCACAAATATGTTTTGGGTGTGGACACGAAAAAGAGTAATCCTCCCATGTTTTTTTTGAATTGATAAATAATGATTTAATTCAATCAGATATAAATATATTTATATATATATAGTTTCTAATTATTTGTTATTTTATTTAGAAGAGTGATTTTATTTAATTTGAGTTATCTCATATAAAGGTAATACTTTATGTTTGAATTTTTTGACATTTTTAACAATATTTAGTATAAAATAGTATTTGGGGGTTTATGTATATGAGATTATATTAACATATTTCATTTTTATAAAAAAATAAGATATTTGGTGGAGGAAAATAACATTAAACCTATCTATTTTGCTCCAAAGTAGTTGCCAAAAGGAATGATTTTCAGTTATATTAACATATATTTAGAAGTTATTATATACAATGGCATTAATCATTCGATGTTTCTTTAGGTCAATTGAGGTGATTATCTAATCTGATCTAGTTCCTGAGAATGAAATGATGCACTTGTCGAACATTATTAGCAAATAGTGCACATTAGTTAAAATGATTGAGCAAATTAGCATAAGTATGTTTAATATTTTGTGGGGATTATATTGGTTAGAATATAAATGTTTTGGTTTGAATGTTTGCATGTAAATAAGGAATTTTTATATGGAGATAAATTACGAAATTTGGTAATCAATATCCATGTTTAGACAATTATTAGACATCGTTCTAATTATAAAATTCAAAAGAACAATAAATATTAAACAAATATGTGAAATATTTATTACCTCATAATATTTTACAAAACTAAGTATGCATAAATAATAATATTGTGTTGCTTGGTATAGGTTTAACAACTATTTGCACAATTTCGTTGCAAGTTGCACAAATATGTTTTGGGTGTGGACACGAAAAAGAGTAATCCTCCCATGTTTTTTTTGAATTGATAAATAATGATTTAATTCAATCAGATATAAATATATTTATATATATATAGTTTCTAATTATTTGTTATTTTATTTAGAAGAGTGATTTTATTTAATTTGAGTTATCTCATATAAAGGTAATACTTTATGTTTGAATTTTTTGACATTTTTAACAATATTTAGTATAAAATAGTATTTGGGGGTTTATGTATATGAGATTATATTAACATATTTCATTTTTATAAAAAAATAAGATATTTGGTGGAGGAAAATAACATTAAACCTATCTATTTTGCTCCAAAGTAGTTGCCAAAAGGAATGATTTTCAGTTATATTAACATATATTTAGAAGTTATTATATACAATGGCATTAATCATTCGATGTTTCTTTAGGTCAATTGAGGTGATTATCTAATCTGATCTAGTTCCTGAGAATGAAATGATGCACTTGTCGAACATTATTAGCAAATAGTGCACATTAGTTAAAATGATTGAGCAAATTAGCATAAGTATGTTTAATATTTTGTGGGGATTATATTGGTTAGAATATAAATGTTTTGGTTTGAATGTTTGCATGTAAATAAGGAATTTTTATATGGAGATAAATTACGAAATTTGGTAATCAATATCCATGTTTAGACAATTATTAGACATCGTTCTAATTATAAAATTCAAAAGAACAATAAATATTAAACAAATATGTGAAATATTTATTACCTCATAATATTTTACAAAACTAAGTATGCATAAATAATAATATTGTGTTGCTTGGTATAGGTTTAACAACTATTTGCACAATTTCGTTGCAAGTTGCACAAATATGTTTTGGGTGTGGACACGAAAAAGAGTAATCCTCCCATGTTTTTTTTAATTGATAAATAATGATTTAATTCAATCAGATATAAATATATTTATATATATATAGTTTCTAATTATTTGTTATTTTATTTAGAAGAGTGATTTTATTTAATTTGAGTTATCTCATATAAAGGTAATACTTTATGTTTGAATTTTTTGACATTTTTAACAATATTTAGTATAAAATAGTATTTGGGGGTTTATGTATATGAGATTATATTAACATATTTCATTTTTATAAAAAAATAAGATATTTGGTGGAGGAAAATAACATTAAACCTATCTATTTTGCTCCAAAGTAGTTGCCAAAAGGAATGATTTTCAGTTATATTAACATATATTTAGAAGTTATTATATACAATGGCATTAATCATTCGATGTTTCTTTAGGTCAATTGAGGTGATTATCTAATCTGATCTAGTTTCCTGAGCATGAAATGATGCACTTGTCGAACATTATTCCCAAATAGTACACATTAGTTAAAATGATTGAGAAAATTAGCACAAGTATGTTTAATATTTTGTGGGGATTATATTTGTTAGAATATAAATGTTTTGGTTTGAATGTTTGCATGTAAATAAGGAATTTTTATATGGAGATAAATTACGAAATTTGGTAATCAATATCCATGTTTAGACAATTATTAGACATCGTTCTAATTATAAAATTCAAAAGAACAATAAATATTAAACAAATATGTGAAATATTTATTACCTCATAATATTTTACAAAACTAAGTATGCATAAATAATAATATTGTGTTGCTTGGTATAGGTTTAACAACTATTTGCACAATTTCGTTGCAAGTTGCACAAATATGTTTTGGGTGTGGACACGAAAAAGAGTAATCCTCCCATGTTTTTTTTTGAATTGATAAATAATGATTTAATTCAATCAGATATAAATATATTTATATATATATAGTTTCTAATTATTTGTTATTTTATTTAGAAGAGTGATTTTATTTAATTTGAGTTATCTCATATAAAGGTAATACTTTATGTTTGAATTTTTTGACATTTTTAACAATATTTAGTATAAAATAGTATTTGGGGTTTTATGTATATGAGATTATATTAACATATTTCATTTTTATAAAAAAATAAGATATTTGGTGGAGGAAAATAACATTAAACCTATCTATTTTGCTCCAAAGTAGTTGCCAAAAGGAATGATTTTCAGTTATATTAACATATATTTAGAAGTTATTATATACAATGGCATTAATCATTCGATGTTTCTTTAGGTCAATTGAGGTGATTATCTAATCTGATCTAGTTCCTGAGCATGAAATGATGCACTTGTCGAACATTATTCCCAAATAGTACACATTAGTTAAAATGATTGAGCAAATTAGCATAAGTATGTTTAATATTTTGTGGGGATTATATTGGTTAGAATATAAATGTTTTGGTTTGAATGTTTGCATGTAAATAAGGAATTTTTATATGGAGATAAATTACGAAATTTGGTAATCAATATCCATGTTTAGACAATTATTAGACATCGTTCTAATTATAAAATTCAAAAGAACAATAAATATTAAACAAATATGTGAAATATTTATTACCTCATAATATTTTACAAAACTAAGTATGCATAAATAATAATATTGTGTTGCTTGGTATAGGTTTAACAACTATTTGCACAATTTCGTTGCAAGTTGCACAAATATGTTTTGGGTGTGGACACGAAAAAGAGTAATCCTCCCATGTTTTTTTTAATTGATAAATAATGATTTAATTCAATCAGATATAAATATATTTATATATATATAGTTTCTAATTATTTGTTATTTTATTTAGAAGAGTGATTTTATTTAATTTGAGTTATCTCATATAAAGGTAATACTTTATGTTTGAATTTTTTGACATTTTTAACAATATTTAGTATAAAATAGTATTTGGGGGTTTATGTATATGAGATTATATTAACATATTTCATTTTTATAAAAAAATAAGATATTTGGTGGAGGAAAATAACATTAAACCTATCTATTTTGCTCCAAAGTAGTTGCCAAAAGGAATGATTTTCAGTTATATTAACATATATTTAGAAGTTATTATATACAATGGCATTAATCATTCGATGTTTCTTTAGGTCAATTGAGGTGATTATCTAATCTGATCTAGTTTCCTGAGCATGAAATGATGCACTTGTCGAACATTATTCCCAAATAGTACACATTAGTTAAAATGATTGAGAAAATTAGCACAAGTATGTTTAATATTTTGTGGGGATTATATTTGTTAGAATATAAATGTTTTGGTTTGAATGTTTGCATGTAAATAAGGAATTTTTATATGGAGATAAATTACGAAATTTGGTAATCAATATCCATGTTTAGACAATTATTAGACATCGTTCTAATTATAAAATTCAAAAGAACAATAAATATTAAACAAATATGTGAAATATTTATTACCTCATAATATTTTACAAAACTAAGTATGCATAAATAATAATATTGTGTTGCTTGGTATAGGTTTAACAACTATTTGCACAATTTCGTTGCAAGTTGCACAAATATGTTTTGGGTGTGGACACGAAAAAGAGTAATCCTCCCATGTTTTTTTTTGAATTGATAAATAATGATTTAATTCAATCAGATATAAATATATTTATATATATATAGTTTCTAATTATTTGTTATTTTATTTAGAAGAGTGATTTTATTTAATTTGAGTTATCTCATATAAAGGTAATACTTTATGTTTGAATTTTTTGACATTTTTAACAATATTTAGTATAAAATAGTATTTGGGGGTTTATGTATATGAGATTATATTAACATATTTCATTTTTATAAAAAAATAAGATATTTGGTGGAGGAAAATAACATTAAACCTATCTATTTTGCTCCAAAGTAGTTGCCAAAAGGAATGATTTTCAGTTATATTAACATATATTTAGAAGTTATTATATACAATGGCATTAATCATTCGATGTTTCTTTAGGTCAATTGAGGTGATTATCTAATCTGATCTAGTTCCTGAGAATGAAATGATGCACTTGTCGAACATTATTAGCAAATAGTGCACATTAGTTAAAATGATTGAGCAAATTAGCATAAGTATGTTTAATATTTTGTGGGGATTATATTGGTTAGAATATAAATGTTTTGGTTTGAATGTTTGCATGTAAATAAGGAATTTTTATATGGAGATAAATTACGAAATTTGGTAATCAATATCCATGTTTAGACAATTATTAGACATCGTTCTAATTATAAAATTCAAAAGAACAATAAATATTAAACAAATATGTGAAATATTTATTACCTCATAATATTTTACAAAACTAAGTATGCATAAATAATAATATTGTGTTGCTTGGTATAGGTTTAACAACTATTTGCACAATTTCGTTGCAAGTTGCACAAATATGTTTTGGGTGTGGACACGAAAAAGAGTAATCCTCCAATGTTTTTTTTTTGAATTGATAAATAATGATTTAATTCAATCAGATATAAATATATTTATATATATATAGTTTCTAATTATTTGTTATTTTATTTAGAAGAGTGATTTTATTTAATTTGAGTTATCTCATATAAAGGTAATACTTTATGTTTGAATTTTTTGACATTTTTAACAATATTTAGTATAAAATAGTATTTGGGGGTTTATGTATATGAGATTATATTAACATATTTCATTTTTATAAAAAAATAAGATATTTGGTGGAGGAAAATAACATTAAACCTATCTATTTTGCTCCAAAGTAGTTGCCAAAAGGAATGATTTTCAGTTATATTAACATATATTTAGAAGTTATTATATACAATGGCATTAATCATTCGATGTTTCTTTAGGTCAATTGAGGTGATTATCTAATCTGATCTAGTTTCCTGAGCATGAAATGATGCACTTGTCGAACATTATTCCCAAATAGTACACATTAGTTAAAATGATTGAGAAAATTAGCACAAGTATGTTTAATATTTTGTGGGGATTATATTTGTTAGAATATAAATGTTTTGGTTTGAATGTTTGCATGTAAATAAGGAATTTTTATATGGAGATAAATTACGAAATTTGGTAATCAATATCCATGTTTAGACAATTATTAGACATCGTTCTAATTATAAAATTCAAAAGAACAATAAATATTAAACAAATATGTGAAATATTTATTACCTCATAATATTTTACAAAACTAAGTATGCATAAATAATAATATTGTGTTGCTTGGTATAGGTTTAACAACTATTTGCACAATTTCGTTGCAAGTTGCACAAATATGTTTTAGGTGTCGACACTGATGAGTGCTCAAAAAGCACTAAAATAACTATGATTTTATGCACATTAATTGATTAATATATATATTTATATTTATATGTTTTATCATATATTTATATATATATTTGTCTTTTTCGGAATCACGGGTATTTTTATTGTTTTTCAGGTATTTTGGCTTAAAAACGTAACTTAAAGACTCAAAGGGGAATACTGGAAGCAATACATCACAAATATATTAATAAATAAATGGGGAAAGGTCAATAAATATGGAAAAATTGGATAAAATGGGTCAAAAAGGTCAAAAATGTTAAAAAGGAGAAAATCGTCATTTGTGCCGCTCTGCCGCCGCTCAGAAACTCCGCCCGCGCACGCCGCCTTCACGTCCGCGCATCTCACCTGCTCCCGCGCTCGCCCGTGCGCGCAGCGCTTGCCATCAACGTGCACTCTTGCGCACCCAGCTGCCCTCCGCGCACGCCAACGCCCATTTCGCCCCATTTTTCACGTGCAGCCACCCCATGACGTCATGCTGACGTCATCAATGACCTCAGCATTTGCACTCCGCGTTTTCACATTTTTTTAACATTTTTTCACTCATTTTTTCTCTCCATCCTCACCTATAAATACCCCCCTTACCTTCACTTCAAAACACACCTTCAAAACACACTTCTCTCTTCTTTCTTTCTCTCTTTTCTTAGATTTTTAGGTTTTTTTTAGTTTTTCTTAGTTTTTAGTTAATTTCCCTTAGTTTTAGAGTTCTTCCCTTTTTGGGAAGAACTAGTTATGTTTTTGTAATTTATTAGCTTTTTGATTCAATAAATGGGAGTGCAAATTCCGCTTGGAGGTTTTCCAGCAACGGGAATAGCATCGAAGTTCTGTAAGGATTTTATCTTCTTTATAGTTATTTTTTATGCTTTATTCTTACATGTTATATTTAATTTGTCAGTGATTAAATTTAACTCTGCTGGCTGTTTATAAAAATGATGTAATAATTAAGTTAATTATGCTTGCTCATATTATTTAGGTTATTAAAGATATGAATTGATATTTATTGATTCTCTCTTTTTTGTATGAATACCACCTTTGGTGGGGTTAGATATTCTTTGTTAACTAAACAAATCAATTAACACCTATGGGTGGGGTTGATAACTAATTTGGTTAATTAAATTAATTCCTTTTTCTAAGAGATTGAAAATGAACCATTTAAATGCCACCTTTGGTGGGGTTAGAACGATTTAAACTTTATTCAAGGTGTCCAAATTAAACCTAAGAATTTAGTTATCCGAGTACTAACTTTCAAGTTTTAAAACCACTACTGAAAACATGTTGTCAATACATTTTCAGATAATAATTCTTATAAAAACTTTTGAAATAGAGCTTCACTCTAACTACCGGGCGATTGTACTAACAAATAAAAGAGCACAGACAAATTAAATATAACATGTAAGAATAAAGCATAAAAAATAACTGTAAAGAAAATAAAATCCTTACAGAACTTCGATGCTATTCCCGTTGCTGGAAAACCTCCAAGCGGAATTTGCACTCCTATTAATTGAATCAAAAAGCTAATAAATTACAAAAACATAACTAGTTCTTCCCAAAAATGGAAGAACTCTAAAACTAAGGGAAATTAACTAAAAACTAAGAAAAAATTAAAAATCTAAGAAAAGAGAGAAAGAAAGAAGAGAGAAGTGTGTTTTGAAGGTGTGTTTTGAAGTGAAGGTAAGGGGGGTATTTATAGGTGAGGATGGAGAGAAAAAATGAGTGAAAAAATGTTAAAAAAATGTGAAAACGCAGAGTGCAAATGCTAAGGTCATTGATGACGTCAGCATGACGTCATGGGGCGGCTGCATGTGAAAAATGGGGCAAAATGGGCGTTGGTGCACGTGGAGGGCAGCTGGGTGCGCAGGGGCGCGCGTTGATGGCAGGCGCTGCACGCACGGGCGCGCGCGGGAGCAGGTGAGATGCGCGTAACCGGGATCGGCGCGCCACGCGCGCGGACGCGGGCGTCGGCGCCGGGCGCGCGGGGCTCGGCGGCCGGGCGGCCGGGCGGCGCGATTGTCTCCTTTGACATTTTTGACCTTTTTGACCCATTTTATCCAATTTTTCCATATTTATTGACCTTTCCCCATTTATTTATTAATATATTTGTGATGTATTGCTTCCAGTATTCCTCTTTGAGTCTTTAAGTTACGTTTTTAAGCCAAAATACCTGAAAAACAATAAAAATACCCGTGATTCCGAAAAAGACAAATATATATAAATATATGATAAAACATATAAATATATATATATATATATATATATATATATATTAATCAATTAATGTGCATAAAATCATAGTTATTTTAGTGCTTTTTGAGCACTCATCACAACCCCCAACCAACTTCTTGCTAGTCCCTTAGCAAGAGAAGCGATAAAAACTAAAAATTAAACTATCCTAAATCACTTCCGTAGATTGACACGGTTGCATTTAGCCTATGCAACATGCCTTTAAACCCCTAGGTTGCCCTAGTGGACGAGTTTGAGTCTCGTGAGGGTTTTCAGTAATGATACCCACAAACATTGAACTAAATGTAAAAATTAAAAGAAATAATAACAACAATCAACTTAAAAACTAAAATTACAACAACATCAAAAATTAACTTTTAAGAATAAAAGAAAACAACATAACACAAAAATGTCTCATACTTTTTAATCTCTTTTAAGATCATAATTAAAATCTCAAGCATAAGTTATTTTAATCTTCTTAAACAATCATGATTTATTATAATAATTAGTTGAAAATCATTTTCATATTTCATATCAAAAATGTATCAATTTAATTTCACCCAATTTTAGTATCATAAATCCGAATTCGCTTTGACTCTATTCCTCACAAGTCAATACTCTCAAAACACTGAATCCTATGGGTTCAAACACTCATACTAATTTATATGCGAAAGAGTTGATGTATAGAAATGAACTAATATGTTCGCATATGTATAAAGAAGAAAGGCTCAAAGTGTTATTTTGACGTTGATCTCATGGAAGGAATCAAATGTATAAATTATAAAGATATCATATATAAAAATTATTTTCATGCATAAATCAAACTCAATAAGAAAAAATTTCAAGATATATGTCTTTTACAAATGAAGAAAGTGCAATGACTTTTTAGGGAATTACTTCCTATATCTTTCTTTTGTAATTAGCCTTTACTGACAATTTTGTAGGCAATGTGGGTCATAGTATGTAGATTATACTATATATTCTTTCTCTCTATATTTTTCAATATATATCATTTTTTAGAGAGTCAACCCATGTACAGATTGTACATTTTTTTTTGGGTAATATGGGTCATAGTATGTAGATTATACTATATATTCTTTATCTCTATTTTTTCTGAAGATACTTTTCAATATATATCATTTTTTTAGAGAGTCAACCCATGTACAGATTGTACATTTTTTTTTAGGATTTTGGTAAGTGGTTAATTTTGTGGCTTTTTTGTTTGATCTTGGTTTAGGTAACCCCAGATATGTCTCTCTTTTTTTTGTAACAGTCATGCACGAATGAGATAAAAGCATATACTATTAATTTCTACTCAAATCATTTAATCTAAGCAAAAATAATAAAAAAAATATACGATACTCTATTAAGATGAGAAAAAATTCATACATTCAATATTAATGCCTATAGAGATCATCTAAGAATTTGATGAAATAAGAAATGTGTTTGGAGTAGAAAAAATATATATTTCACTCTCAATAAGGAAAATTAGGCTCAAATTATATCTCACAAAGGTAGTCTCCACTAAAACAAATTCATAAACACCGATTTTGGGTTTAATATAATTTCTACATCTTATCAAGAAATACTAGTTATGACAAAAATTAACTAATTATCAAAAATAATTACATAATATTTCATGATATGTTTTCAAAAATTAATCTAACAGTACAAAAGACTTAACTATTTACTTAAATTTGATTTAAAGAAATGATAAATTTTTGGGAGAACTTTTTTTTTTTTTTAATTCCAAAATTACTAAATCACACAAAACAAAAATAAAACCAAACACAAAAAATGAAGATGTGAACATAAAAAAGAAAAAATTAATAATTTTTTTTTATTTTTAAATTGTTAAATTTTTTTTTTCTTTTCTAATTACGCATGGTAACTTTTCACCGCCCCCAACCTAGAACTTACATTGTCCTCAATGTAACAACTGTAAATTAAAGATAAAGAGAAAAGAGAAGAACGATTACCTATTTCTTGAGAATGTGTAAGTAGTAATGGAGAAATGCAGGTGCATTCATCATATTCATCATTAAAGTGTATACAGACAGATTGCTGTGAACTTCTAACAACTCAACAAATATTTTTAGTTTTAACAATTTAAAAATTATTCACATATAATTAAACTAAAATAAACAATAAAAATTAAATAAAAAAATTACCTAAAATGATGGGTTGCCTCCCATCCAGCGCTTAGTTTAACGTCTTAGCAAGACGTAACTTGGGGATTGCATTTTAAGTAAACTCAATGTCCCCTCATCATTGAGTCAATCAAACCTATAGGTAAGACAAGATTGTCTACCTATACTTTTTCAGTCATGCCCTATTGATTTTCAAATTTTTCTGTACTTAAAACTAGGGACATGCTTGTGAGTTTCAGATCATCCATATCTAGGTACAAATCAAATAATTAAAGGCATCAAAACACAATTGTACCTAGATCAATCAAAACAACTAACTCCTTAGATTGTAATTAAAACTTTAAAATTTTGGAGATAGTTTTAGATTTTTTTTTTTTGGTTTTTTTAAGTATAATATCTAAGTTAAAATAACATAATTAGTATTAACCAAGAGTGCTCCCAGGAAAGAATGGTGGTGCAAAAGCTCCTTAAAAACCATCCTCCTAGATAGAACAACGTTCCCAGGAAAGACTAGTGGCACAAAGGCTTCCAAGAACTAGTCTCCTAGACAGAACTCCCTTAGATCTTTACTTTTCATGCTATTAAAATTAAGTTAATTAAGTTCAGTTAGGTTAAAATTTAAGTTAATTAAGTTAATAAAAAAGTAGGTTAATTAAGTTAATGAAAATCTAAGTTCATTAAGTTAGTAAATTAAATTAAAATAAGTTAGTAAATTAAGTTACTAAAACCTAAGTTAATTAACTTAAACGAAAATTAAGATAAAAAAAAGTAGTTAAAAAAAAATTTGAAAAAAAAACATTAAACCAAAAAATAAATAAATTGAAAAAGTAAAAGAAAAATAAAAAAAATAAAAAGAGAAAAAAAAATTTAAATTAAAAATTAAGCCAAAAATAAAATAAAATAAAATAAAAAAATTGAAAAAAAAATTGAAAAAGATAAAAGAAAAAAAAAAGAAAAAAGAAAAAAATAAAAAATAAAAAATAAAAAAAAATTGAAAATAAACTTTTTGATTTTTTTTTATTGTTTTGATTTTTTTATGTTTTATATTTTATATATTTTTTATTTCTTTATATTTTTTATTATTTTTTTTATTATATTTCTTTTATTTTTATTATATTTTTATTATATTTATTTTATTTATTATATTTTTTTATTATATTTATTTTTTATTATTTTATTATTTTATTATTTTTTTATTATTTTTATTATTTTTTTTATTCTTATTTATTTATTAATTTAATTTAAAATTTATTTACTTTTTTTTTACTTCAAATTTCAAAATTCAAAATTATTTTATTATTCATGCTATATTTTTTTTTATTTATTATGAAATTGAAATTTGAATTTTCTTTTTACTTTTCACAAACAACAAAAAATTTTATTTATTATTATTTTTTTTAATAAAAAAAAAGCACAATTATTTACAACACAAAAAGTTTTTAAAATTTTGATAAATAATTTAAAAACGCTATTCCATCCCCGACAACGGCGCCAAAAACTTGATACCATCCCCGGCAACGGCGCCAAAAACTTGATCGGGGCAGACACCAAAAAGAGTAATCCTCAAATGTTTTTTTTTTGAATTGATAAATAATGATTTTATTTAATGAGATATAAATATATTTATATATATATATAGTTTCTAATTATTTGTGATTTTATTTAAAAGAGTGATTATATTTAATTTGAGTTATTTCATATAAAGGTAATACTTTATGTTTGATTTTTTTAACATTTTTAACAATATTTAGTATAAAATAGTATTTGGGGGTTTATATATATGAGATTATATTAACATATTTCATTTTTATAAAAAAAATAAGATATTTGGTGGAGGAAAATAACATTAAACCTATCTATTTTGCTCCAAAGTAGTTGCCCAAAGCAATGATTTTCGGTTATATTAACATATATTTAGAAGTTATTATATACAATGGCATTAATCATAAGATGTTTTTTTAGGTCAATTGAGGTAATTATCTAATCTGATCTAGTTCCTGAGCACGAAATGATGCACTTGTCGAACATTATCACCAACTAGTACACATTAGTTAAAATGATTGGGAAAATTAGCATAAGTATGTTTAATATTTTGTGGGGATTTGAATGGTTAGAATATAAATGTTTTGGTTTGAATGTTTGCATGTAAATAAGGAATTTTTATATGGAGATAAATTACGAAATTTGGTAATCAATATCCATGTTTAGACAATTATTAGATATCGTTCTAATTATAAAATTCAAAAGTACAATAAATATTAACGAAATATGTGAAATATTTATTACCTCATAATATTTTACAAAACGAAGTATACATAAATAATCATATAGTGTTGCTTGGTATAGGTTTAACAACTATTTGCACAATTTCGTTGCAAGTTGTACAAATATGTTTGGGGTGTCGACACCAAAAAGAGTAATCCTCAAATGTTTTTTTTAATTGATAAATAATGATTTTATTCAATCAGATATAAATATATTTATATATATATAGTTTCTAATTATTTGTGATTTTATTTAAAAGAGTGATTTTATTTAATTTGAGTTATTTCATATAAAGGTAATACTTTATGTTTTCATTTTTTTAACATTTTTAACAATATTTAGTATAAAATAGTATTTGGGGGTTTATATATATGAGATTATATTAACATATTTCATTTTTATAAAAAAAAATAAGATATTTGGTGGAGGAAAATAACATTAAACCTATCTATTTTGCTCCAAAGTAGTTGCCAAAAGCAATGATTTTCTGTTATATTAACATATATTTAGAAGTTATTATATACAATGGCATTAATCATAAGATGTTTTTTTAGGTCAATTGAGGTAATTATCTAATCTGATCTAGTTCCTGAGCACGAAATGATGCACTTGTCGAACATTATTACCAACAAGTACACATTAGTTAAAAAGATTGGGAAAATTAGCATAAGTATGTTTAATATTTTGTGGGGATTCTAATGGTTAGAATATAAATGTTTTGGTTTGAATGTTTGCATGTAAATAAGGAATTTTTATATGGAGATAAATTACGAAATTTGGTAATCAATAGCCATGTTTAGACAATTATTAGATATCGTTCTAACTATAAAATTCAAAACTACAATAAATATTAACAAAATATGTGAAATATTTATTACCTCATAATATTTTACAAAACGAAGTATACATAAATAATCATATAGTGTTGCTTGGTATAGGTTTAACAACTATTTGCACAATTTCGTTGCAAGTTGTACAAATATGTTTAGGGTGTCGACACCAAAAAGAGTAATCCTCCAATTTTTTTTTGAATTGATAAATAATGATTTCATTCAATCAGATATCAATATATTTATATATATATAGTTTCTAATTATTTGTGATTTTATTTAATTTGAGTTATCTCATATAAAGGTAATACTTTATGTTTGATTTTTTTAACATTTTTAACAATATTTAGTATAAAATAGTATTTGGGGGTTTATGTATATGAGATTATATTAACATATTTCATTTTTATAAAAAAAATAAGATATTTGGTGGAGGAAAATAACATTAAACCTATCTATTTTGCTCCAAAGTAGTTGCCAAAAGCAATGATTTTCTGTTATATTAACATATATTTAGAAGTTATTATATACAATGGCATTAATCATAAGATGTTTTTTTAGGTCAATTGAGGTAATTATCTAATCTGATCTAGTTCCTGAGCACGAAATGATGCACTTGTCGAACATTATTACCAACTAGTACACATTAGTTAAAATGATTGAGAAAATTAGCATAAGTATGTTTAATATTTTGTGGGGATTCTAATGGTTAGAATATAAATGTTTTGGTTTGAATGTTTGCATGTAAATAAGGAATTTTTATATGGAGATAAATTACGAAATTTGGTAATCAATATCCATGTTTAGACAATTATTAGATATCGTTCTAATTATAAAATTCAAAAGTACAATAAATATTAACGAAATATGTGAAATATTTATTACCTCATAATATTTTACAAAACGAAGTATACATAAATAATCATATAGTGTTGCTTGGTATAGGTTTAACAACTATTTGCACAATTTCGTTGCAAGTTGTACAAATATGTTTGGGTGGTCGACACCAAAAAGAGTAATCCTCAAATGTTTTTTTTAATTGATAAATAATGATTTCATTCAATCAGATATAAATATATTTATATATATATATAGTTTCTAATTATTTGTGATTTTATTTAAAAGGGTGATTTTATTTAATTTGAGTTATCTCATATTAAGGTAATACTTTATGTTTTATTTTTTTAACATTTTTAACAATATTTAGTATAAAATAGTATTTGGGGTTTTATGTATATGAGATTAGATTAACATATTTCATTTTTATAAAAAAAAAAGATATTTGGTGGAGGAAAATAACATTAAACCTATCTATTTTGCTCCAGAGTAGTTGCCAAAAGCAATGATTTTCAGTTATACTAACATATATTTAGAAGTTATTATATACAATGGCATTAATCATACGATGTTTTTTTAGGTCAATGGAGGTGATTATCTAATCTGATATAGTTCCTGAGCATGAAATGATGCACTTGTCGAACATTATTATCAAATAGTACACATTAGTTAAAATGATTGAGAAAATTAGCATAAGTATGTTTAATATTTTTTGGGGATTATATTGGTTAGAATATAAATGTTTTGGTTTGAATGTTTGCATGTAAATAAGGAATTTTTATATGGAGATAAATTACGAAATTTGGTAATCAATATCCATGTTTAGACAATTATTAGATATCGTTCTAACTATAAAATTCAAAACTACAATAAATATTAACAAAATATGTGAAATATTTATTACCTCATAATATTTTACAAAACTAAGTATGCATAAATTATCATATAGTGTTGCTTGGTATAAGTTTAACAACTATTTGCACAATTTCGTTGCAAGTTGCACAAATATGTTTGGGGTGTCGACACCAAAAAGAGTAATCCTCAAATGTTTTTTTTGAATTGATAAATAATGATTTCATTTAATCAGATATAAATATATTTATATATATAAAGTTTCTAATTATTTGTAGCTTGGCATTGTTTGTTTGTGGGAAGTATTTCATCAAGAATTTCTCTGCCAAACCATTCCAAATTATGATGAAATTAGGTGGCAAAGAGTTTAGCCAAGCTCGAGCATAGTCTCGTAAAGAATAAGGGAACAATCTAAGCGTAAATGCCTTCTCGGTCACACCATTGAACATCTGGCTAATCGATCTAACATTTGATCAATGAATGGAGGTGGAAATGATCCTTTCTTGTTTCTTTGTTCAACTTGCGGTAATCCATACATACATGCCAACCTGTGACTGTTTAGTCGGAATAAGCTCATTGTTGTCATTTTTCACCACTTTCATTCCACTCTTTTTTGGTATAACATGCACTGGACTTACCCATGAGTTGTCGGAAATAGCATAAATAATTCTAGCATTGAAAAGCTTCAAAATTTCAACTCTCATAACTTCATTGTTGGATTTAATCTTCTTTGGAATTCAATTGATGGCTTGTAAGGTTCCTCCATTAGAATCTTGTGCATGTAAATAGATTGATGTATACCTTATATGTTAGAGATAGTCCATCCTAATCATGTTCTATGCTCCTTTAACACACACAGTAACATTTCCTCTTATTCTGGTGTAAATGATTTCGCAACAATCATTGGAAAGGTGTAACTATTACCCAAGAATGCATAGCAAATATGCTAAGGCAATTGCTTCAACTCTGGAGTTGTAGTTTCCTGCACTTTTTTTTTTGTAGAGATTACAAAATCTATCTTTGCTAAATGATGTAAGCTGCTACAATGATCGTTCTAGGTGATCAGTAGGCATATCTTCTTGAAAGGCTTCTACTTCACATTGTTCAATGATATCTACCCGAAAGCAAGTTCTTGGATCTTTTGGAAATCTTATGGCTTTGTATATGTTGAATGTAACCTCTTCCTTATTCAATCTCAATGTTAACTCACCCATTGGAACATCCATCAAAGCCCTTCCCACAACCAAGAATGATCAGCCAAGAATGAGTGGGACATCTGGGTCTTCTTCCATATATAGCACCACAAAATTAGCAAGAAAAATGAATTTATCCATCTTTACCAATACATCTTCTATGATTGCATATGGATATTCAATGGATCGGTCTACTAGTTGCAAAGAAATTGTTGTTTGTTTCATCTCTCCAAGTCCCAATTTCCTATAAATAGACAGAGGCATAAGATTAATGCTAGCACCAAGATCACATAAAACTTTATCAAAAAATGAATTTCCAATAGTGCAAGGAAAAGTAAAACTCCCTAAATCTTTTAATTTTTGAGGTAATTTCTTTTGAAGAATGGCACTACATTCTTCCGAAAGCTTCACTGTTTCAAACTTCTCCAACATTTTCTTCTTAGAAATGCCCTTCAAGAATTTGGCATAATTTGGCTTCTTTTCCAAGATATCTACAAAAGGAATATTTATGTGAATTTTCTTAAAGATATTCAAAAACATAGAAAATTGCTCATCTAATTTTGTTTTTGAAAATGTTGAGGATAAGGAAGTAGAGTAGAGAGAATAGAAGGATTGTTAGGAAATGAAATTGATGGAGGCATGTCAGTCTCTCTTAGTGCATCATCAACAATCTCCTCTTCTTCTACTTTATTATTACTTTGGCCATTGTTTGGAGCTGTAGGGGTGGGCTCGATTTCCTTTGATGGTGACCTCTCAATTTCTCTTTCACTCCTAAGTGTAATGGCATTGCATTGTTCCTTTGGATTCACTTCTATATTGTTAGAAAAAACTCCTCTTTATTGAGCATTGATGGTTGTGGCTAGTTGCCTAATTTTCACTTCAAGGTTTTTCATAGTGGCTCCCATATTGCTACAATGAGTGTCAATGTTATCCAACCATGAATCACTCTTTTTAAACCTTGGTTTGGTCTCCTCAACAAAAGAAACCATTGCATCCTCAAGTGACATCTTCTTCTTGCTTGGTTGACTATCAAACCCTCGAAAAGGCTGCATAAAATTCTTTGTTTTTCCATAAGAAAAATTCTCATGATTTCGAAGCCCTGGATGGTAGTAATTTTGCATAGGATTACCAGAATAGTTGTAGTTCCGATTTATAATGTATTGAACATGTTCTTGACTTGCTTCATTCATTAGAACTGTTATACTCGAGTCTGCAACATATTCTATACTTTGTGATATTCTTTGAGTTGTCAAGGTTAAAATATGATGACATAGAGAAGCAACTTGAGCTAAAAGGGCAGCAAACGACTCCAATTCATGAATCCCGACAACTTTTTTAGCTATAGAACTTTCAGTTGGCCATTGATAGTTATTTGAAGCCATTGCTTCCAAAAGGGAAGTGGCACCTTTAGGCGTCTTTGACATCAAAGTTCCACTAGAAGCAGCATCAACTATAGTTCTATTTTGCCCATTTAACCCATTATAGAACATCTGAACTTGCAACCAATCTGGCAATCGATGTTGAGGACAACACCGAATCATATCTTTATACCTTTCCCATGTTTCATAGAATGTCTCAAAATCATTTTTTTTGAATTGACCATTCTCACTCCTGAGTTAGGCAGTTTTTACAGGTGGAAAGAATTTAGCAAGAAACTTTTCTACCATGTCCTACCAACTAGTGATGCTTCTCGGTTGTAGAGATTTTAGCCAACCTCTAGCCTTGTCCCTCAATGAAAAAGGAAACAACCTCGTCTAATGGTGTCTTTAGTAACACCATTCATCTTGACAGTGTCACAAATTTCCAAAAACATTGCCAAATGAATATTGGGATCATCAAGTGGTGATCTGCTAAATTGGGCTTGTTGCACCATGCTGATCAACGCCGGTTTGAGCTCAAAAGTATTGGCATTAATAGTCTAGCATCTTACACCTGAGTAGTTGCCATTCATAATTGGTCTTACATAATCCATCAAGGTACGTGGCTATGCATTATGTTCTCCTACAACTAGGGCTAGTACTTTCTTCTTTCTTTGTGATCTAAAGGTTCTTTCAATCTCCATATCAAAAGGAATAATGTTTATAGTTCTAGCACGGCGCATCCAACGTCAAAAACACATTTAAAGAAAAATAAAAATAAATATAAAAATGAAATAAAATAAAATATAATTATATATTGAAACCAAGATTACTTTGAATCGATAATGGCAAAAATAAGAAAAAAAATCAATCCCCAACAACGGTTCCAAAAACTTGATCGGTGCAAAACAGCAAGTGTATAATATTGTAGTTTTATAATAAAGTGATAAAAGAGTATCGTCCTCAATGATTGGTAACTTATTTTTTGACAAATACCAAAATCATACTAATCTCAATTTTATCTAAAAAAATCAGTAAGGTTGTTGTAATTGAAATTTAAATTAAAATCAATTTAAAGAAAATATTCAAAAGAAAATAAAGATGTTCAAAGATCAAATTCTAGGAAATCGATTTCACCTAATCTCTTGCTATGATTTACTCATCTAGCTAATTGGATTTAATTCTTTTTGTTTGTTCTCCAAAAATATCCAAAAGCCTCTTTCAATAGTGAGTTGAAAATATTTTTGTTTATTAATTGACATAAGAGTATACAATTTAATAAAGCAAAAAAGCATTATGACCAATGATTTTAAAACTACATAGGTTCATATAAGTGTTTCGATCTCTATATTTACATATGCTGAAATATTCTAGATCTATCCTATAATTCTCTCTTTCAATAGTAAATCAAAAAACTAAAATTATCTAATTAATGGCCAATTAATTAAAAGCATTAAACTTAGAATAAATCAAACAAAAATACAGAGAAATAATTCAAATTAACATAGAAAATCAAATATAGTTTAGAATTAAATTATATCTTTTTCCTAGAAAAAAGATAAATTAATTCATGTTAAAAATTAAATTTACCATAAATGAATTCATCATAATTTTTTTAGAAAAATTGAAAGAAAATTGAATTGTAAAAAAGAATCTACTTTCGTGTCTTCTCCCACGTTGTCTTTTTTAATTGTCTTTTTTTGCTACTCCAGTTTCTTTTTTTTTTCTTTTTTTCCTCATGCCGCTTCGTTGCTCTCTCCTCTCAATTTCCTTCCCTTCTTTATATATATATAAATATGGCGACCGATAACCTATATATATATATATATATATATATAAAATATTAAATTTAATTAATATATATATATACATTAATTTAAATAACCTATATATATATAATATTAAATTTAATTAATATATATATACATTAATTTAAATCTGATTTAAATAAATTTAATTTAAATTTGATAGTCCTTAACAAATATGCTTTTAAATTTTTAGATTCGATACTTAATTTAATTAATATATATATATATATATATATATATATATATATATATCTACATTAATTTAAATTTGATAGTCCTTAAAAGATATGCTTTTAAATTTTTAGATCTTCATTATCTTCAAATCTATAATAAAATTTAAATAATAATAATAAAGTCTAAAATAAATAAAATTAGACTAAAGTTAAAGTTGAAAATTCATAAATTATGTCAAATTATGCAAGTCATCACATGCATTGTTTAATAAATTATCAATAAATTAAATATATAGCATGTAAAAACAATACATAGAAATATTTTGAAAAAAATATATATTTTAAATATATCTCAACAGAATCTTTATAATTACTTCCGCAAAAACTCAAGACAGAATTGCTACTCTATTTATAGATTTGAAACTAAAAACTATTACATTAACTAAATTTGTTCAAATCTCAAACGAGAGAATAAATTTAAACTACTAAAAGAAATAAAAAAGGTAGAAAGCTAAGAAATAAGTTACTAAGAAAGTTGTCAGATTCTAGGATATATTTTTATAATAGAAATAAGGTCTTATTTATAGGGTGCAAAAGGAGGAAAAAGTTGAATTTTTTACTTGGCATTGCAACACACATTTTACTCACGTCGTAACACACATAACATGTATGTGGTTTGAGCACGATCCACTTTTTTCGTGTTGCGACACACATTTTCATATCATGGCCCCATCTAGGATGTATTAATCTTTTTCTTTGGTCTTCCACCACGGCTTACAAAGTTTTCATGTTGCGGCATACTTCAAATTGCATCAATGAAACCTTTTATTTTTCATGTAATATTTTTTTCCAATTTTTAAAACATAATTAATGTTGTAATGTAATGCTTCAAGTATAATTCTAAAATTGATTTATTTTAATACAAGAAATACATGAAAAATAACAAAATAACTTTATGATATTAAAAAGATAGATTTTCATAAAATGATATTAAAATAAGTAAATACAAATCTATATAATCATTAAACATGCATAAAATTATGATATATTAAGTGCTTTCGAGCATTTATCAACAAAAAAGTAGCTATTCTCATAAGAAAATTAAAGGAGTTAACATAAGCAAAACACTTAAGTTAATTCATATTGACCTCATAGGTCCTATAAGAACTAAAAGTTTAGGTGGTAAGAAATAATATCATTGTTATTGTTGATGATTTTTCTCATTTTACGTGGGTTGGCTTCCTGAAAGAAAAATCTGATGCATTTGACTTTTTTAGTTCTTTTTTTCCTAAGGCACAAATTGAAGTAAGAAATAGAATAACCAATGGAAAGAGACTAAGGACAAATCATAGGGAGGAATTTGAAAACTCAAGTTTTGCTAAATTCTGCAAACAACATGATATAACTCATGAGTTCTTAGCACCAATTACCCCACAACAAAATGGGATAGTCAAACGGAAGAATTTGATTTTGCAAGGGATGGCAAGAGTTCTACTACATGCAAAGGACATTCCCAAGAAGTTTTGTGCTGAGACAATAAGTGCTTCATGCTATATAGTGAAACATATCTACCTACATCCAAGTACAAACCAAACTCTCTATGAGTTATGGAAAGGTAAGAAATCTAATCTTAAACATTTGTATGTGTTTGGAAGTATATGTTACATCCTTGGATATCATGAGAATCTAAGTAAATTTGACTCTAGAAGTAACGAAGATATTTTTCTAGATTACTCATTAACAACTTATGCCTTTAGAGTGTTAAACTTAAGCACTAATATTGTGATGGAGTCCATCAATGTTTTTATACATGATGCAAGTACTAGTACTCAAATGAATGGGGATAAATTTGAAACTTTAAGCACAAGCTTGTCAACTGAGGAATAGATTAATGAAACTCCTGACACTGAAAAGATAGATAATGAGCTAGATGAAAAGTCAACCTTAGATGACTAGGTCACCATGCCCAACACTCAAACTCAGAGGCTAACAATTGCTATCGAAAACCACCCAACTGAAAATATCATTAGTGATCCAAATGCAAACATGGAAACTAGAATGAGGCAAGTAAGTGAGATAACTCATATTTTTTATGTGTCTCAAATAAAACTAAAAAATGTTAATGAATCTTTAAAAGATAAATTATGGATAAATGTCATGCAGGATGAGCTAGCTCAATTCACTAGGAATAATGTTTGGACTTTAGTACCTAGATCTAAAGATAAAAACATCATAATAACTAAATGTGTGTTTAAAAATAAATCTAATCAACATGATGTTATGATTAGAAACAATGCTAGGCTAGTTGTACAAGGATATAAACAATTTGAAGGAATTGAGTTTGATGAAACATTTTCTCTTGTAGCTAGGTTAGAATAAATTAGGATTTTACTTGCCACTGCATGCTTTATGAAATTCAAACTCTTTCAAATGAATGTAAAGTCTACTTTTTTTAATGGATTACTTAGTGAAGAAGTCTATGTTAAACAACCAAAAGGTTTTAATAACCCATAATTTCTCAAACATGTTTATAAAGTCAATAAGGCCCTTTATAGTTTGAAACATGCCCCTATTATGAGAGATTTACATCTTATCTTTTGAACAAGTGATTTGTTCAAGGGGGAGTTAATAAGATTATTTTTATTAAAAGGATCAAAGAAGATATATTCATAACTCAAATATATGTCGATGACATAGTTTTGGGGTCAACATCCAATTCTCTTGTTAATGATTTTGTGAACATAATTACTAGGTGAATGTGAAATGTCTATGATGAGTGAGCTCACATATTTTCTTGGTTTTCAAATTGAATAATTAAATAATGGAATATTTATTTCTCAAACCAAGTATGCATGTAATTTAATTAACAAATTTGGACTTGAAATAAGTAAGCATTTAAGAACCCCCAAAAGTACTAGTGCCAAGATTTCAATGGATGAGTCAGGTAAGAGTGTTGATCAAACAATATATAGAAGCATGATAGGAAGCTTGATGTACCTCACATCATGTAATCCTAATATTTTTTAATATTATTGTTTATACCCGTTATCAATTAGATACTAAAAAAATCATATATTGACCATGTCAAAAGGATCATTATGTATGTCTCCAGAACATAAAACTTTGGTATGTGGTTTATTAATAAGACTACATGTAAAATTAGTGGATGTACAAATGCAGATTGGGTAGGAAATCAAGATGTAAGAAATATACTCCATCTTATTATCTATTATAGAAGTAGAATACATTACTTCTAGAAGCTCCTACACCTAACTTATGTGAATGAAGAATATGTTTAAGGAATATGGATTCGAACAATATAAAAGTTCTCTTTACTGTGACAACACTAGTGCTATATGCATCTCTAAGAATCCTATTCTACATTCTAGAACAAAACATATAGACATTGTAATCATTTCATTAGTGAACTAGTAGAAGATAATGTTTTATCACTTGAGTTTATGCCTACTAAAGGACAATTAGCTGATTTATTCACAAAGATAATACCTGATCGCCACACAAATTGTGTGTAATGAATATGTAGGTATACGTATCATAACAAATAATATAATGATAAGAAAAGATCGTTCCCACAAAGATTATTTTATTAGAAACTAATTTTTAAAACTAAAAAAATAAAAATAAAACTAATTTTTTTGTGTTTTTATATTTTAAGAAAGCAAAATTAAAATAACTAAAATTAAATAACAATGATTAAATAAATCAAATTTGGTGACTAACAAGATATAAGAAAAATTATCTAGGAATACTTGATCCCCTAATTTTCAAAACATGTGAATCACTAAAATCCCCCCAATATAATTATCAATTAATTACATGATCAATTGAATCTAACTTAGCATGTATTCCTCTCTCAAGTAAGCTACATACGATATAGTAATTAATTTAATCAAACTCTCATGTTAATTAAATTGTATACTACTCATTAATTTCATCAATTATGGATCACACACATAAGAATCATACATATATATCTAGAAACTATGCATGTTATTTAATGAAAACAAAAAATTAAATAATTATCTCAAATCTATTTAATTTTATCTAGATCAATTTTTGGTCAAACAATTAATAGCATAAAAATTAAATTAAATAATATAATTAAATTGAATTCATAATTGGGGTAAAATATTAGATCATCACATGATGAAAATTGGCTTCATAAGACCCTTAGATTAATAAATTACTTAGACATAATTTTGTTCATAATTCAGTAAAAAAATGCACTAATGACTCCACTTTCATAGAGTCATCACACCTTCAAATTTAACTCATTGCTTGTCCTCAAGTAAACCAAGTCTAAATAAATAAACTGACATGAGCAGTATATTCATAAATATATATGTATTAATACATCCATACAATCCTATGACAAAGAGGTTCACATATTCATCCATTAACATTCCATCAATACAAGGATATGTAAGGTTTTTGACAAATTGATTCGTGCGTGTGTGCTACATATGATATCATCCAATGCACTCATGAAATCAACCTATATGAGCATGCTAATCAATTCAATCTTAGAAGAAGTCTTACAAGCCTATTTTTCACATCCTTCTCCACTAACATAAATATGCATTTAGCTAAAGATCAATAAGGACTTTACATGGTTGTAATGTAAGGTTTAGATGGGGGTCGATAAATGAAGAAATTTACGCTCTTTCCACACTTTAGCTTTCTTCTAGTTCATCATGCACTTTTTAATTGAAATTGAGATTTAACTTGATATTTCAGTACACCCTCTCTTATCATTATTTTCATATTCTTTTATTCCACATCTTTTATTTTCTTTTTTTTTTCAATTCCATAACACCGAGAAACTTATTTTGAATTTTATTTTCTTTTTTCTTAGAAGGATAATTGTGTTGTGAGTTTTGATTCTTTTTTTCTCTCTTTTTTTATAGTGTGCATTACATTTCACCTTACTTTATAGTATAACACATGATTTTATTTTTTATCTTTTCATATAAGCTAAAGATTCAAGGATAAAAGTAATGCTTAATGGTTAGGCATAAAATGTGGCTTAAATATATGAATGGTTTTTTGTTAGGCTCAAATGGATGACTAAATATATTAACAATGGTTAGCTTGAAAGGCTCAATCGATCCAAATAAGGCCTAAATCATTTCTCTTGCTAAATACTATTCAGAATTTTGTCTCAATGGATGATCAAATAGATTCTAAAATTTGGTAGATTTCATCAACTTGCATAACTTACTATAAATTTTCTTTCAATAAGCACACCAAAATCAATCATGAACATGTGCATTAAAAATTGAATCAATCCAATCAAAACTAGCAAAAATATCATATGATTAATGTAAGTATCTTAATGAGTATGTTACATTCCTCATCTTAGTCATGACAACCAATTTGTATCATTGAGTTCATATGTTTCATAGCAAGTATGCATGTATTTAGTTTTTATATATTTATTAATTTCTATCCAAATCATGATTAAAAACATCCTAAAACTTAAAACAAATTCCTAAAAATTTAAAATGCATAGTAAATACTAAATTAGAGAACGAATTTTCCTACCCCAAACTTAAATTGCACATTGTCCCCAATGTGCACATATAAATATGGAAAGGTAAAATGAAAGAAAACTCCTTTAGTCTTGGCACATTACATCTGTTGCTAAAATGTTCAATTTTATTATGTCATTGCTCTCCACATATATTCACCTACAAAAAAACAGCAATAAAAATGTGAGTAAAATAATGTTGGGTTACTTCCCAACCAGCGTCATGTTTAACATCCTTGACTAGATGGTCATATCAAGTCCTAAGGTACATCCCTTTTGTCTCCATTTACTTTGAGTTTGCCTGGAAATAATTTGAGTCTTGATTTATTCAATAATAATTTATGTTTTGGTTGACAAACACAATGCTCAATTCTCTTATCATGCCATATTTTGTTTTCTTTTTGAACTTTTTCAAATTCTTATAAGCACTCCACCGTAACTCATCCAATTTATGTATTTCCAACATCTTTTTTTACCTTTCTATTAAACACTTTCGCTCGCCTACTTGATTGGGCATGGGATGGAAAAAGTGTGAGGTTTAAACTAAGTGTCCCTTCAATTGATGGTTTTAGCTTAGATCCTATCTCAAAATATTTCATAAATGCATTTGATACACATATGAGAGGCGTGTCCTCCAAAAAGTTTACACAGTTCACAATATCAACCTTTGCTTACATACTTTCAAAGTTAAAATAGGTTGATTTTATTTTCTTGTTTACAACACCATGTGTTAAATTCTTAAGTGTGGTAGACTTAACAGATTCTTTTATGTTGTCCCCATAATCAGTAACATTTATCCTTAAGCATTTATTAGCATTATCAATATCAGGGGGTTTAGATGCTTTAAAAACTTTAAATGTTACTTGCTCATCTTGCACTCTCATTGTAAGTTCACCTTTTTCTTTTTTTACATTAATGAGTTCTCTTCCAGTTGCTATGAATGGACGATGCAATATGATAGAAATTTTATGGTTCTCTTCCATGTCTAGTATAATGAAATCCACCGGAAAGATGAACTTGTCTACTTTTTCCAGCACATCTTCTACTAGACCTTGAGGTCTCTTAATTTATCTATCTACCATTTGCAAAGTTACTGATATGGATTTGGCTTTCACAATCCCTAGTCTCTTGAAAATAAAAAATGGCATAAGGTTAATGCTGGAAACCAAATCAAATAGTGCCTTGCCAAAATGGATGTTCCTAATAGTGCAAGGGATGTCAAAACTACCTGGATCTTTTAATTTTTGGGGTAGTTTTATGTCAATGATGGCACTACAATCTTTAGTCAAGGTTATTGTTTCATGATCTCTAAGCCTCCTTTTCTTTGACAGTATATCCTTCATTAATTTGGCATAAGGAAAAATTTGTTTAAGTGCCTCTACAAATGGTATGTTTATATGTAGCTTCTTGAAGACATCAAGAAATTTTAAAAACTTCGTATCTAACTTTTTATTTTGTAGCCTTTGAGGGAAGGAATAGTGGGTTTATAGAGAGTTTTTTCTTTGGTTGAATTATTTATCCTCAGCCTTGTTAATTTCTTATTTCTTCTCATCCTTTTGAGTCATATTTTCCTACTCTAAAGTTTTACCACTCCTAAAGGCTAATGATTTACAATGGTCTTTACCTTCTCCTCTTGGGTTTACAATTCTATCATTTGGAAGGTTATCTTGAGGCTTTTGGCTTATAGCCTGAGCAAGTTACCTCATTTGAGTCTCTAAATTTTGAATAGAAGCCTCTTGAGTTGACATTTTAGTATTAAATGATTGGATGAAGTATTTCATCATCCTCATTAAATAATTTGTATTGTCCTTAGTAGGTGGTTTATTTTATTGTGCTTGTGATTGTTGTGGTTGTTGGAAACTAGGTGGTGGAAATGATTGACGGTTATTGTGGTTCTTGGAAACTAGGTGGTGGAAATGATTAACGGTTGAATTGATTACCACCTTCATTCTTATTATTAATCCAAGATAAATTTGGATGTTTTCTCCATCATGGGTTATATATGTTCGAGTATAGATTATTGTTTCGGTTCACATTACCCACATAAAATGTTGATTTAGGATTATCTGGACAATTATCGAACAAATGGGCTCTACCACAAAACACATAAGACACCCTTGAATCTTGGACCTGGTTTATACTCGTTGGCGAGTTTTGAACCTTCAAAAGATTTACTAAAGATGATACTTCAGTTATAAGTGATGTGATATCACTTACCTTATGCATTCCAGTTACTCTTCGTGTTGCAGTCATTATGTCCATTGGTCATTGATAATTATTGCTAGTCATTTTCTTAAGTATGCTTCTAATAACACTAAAGGATGTGTCTAAATTAAAACTAAATAATTAAATAAAAAATTAAAATTTTTAAAAAACTAAATAAAGAAAATAAATAAAGGAAATTAACTAAATCAGATTTGATAACTGAGAAGATATATGACAAAATATCTAGGAATACTTAATCCCCCAATTTTCTAAATATGTGGATTACTAAAATCTCCCCAATATAATTATCAATTAATTATATGATCAATTGAACCTAACTTAACATGTATTCCTCTCTCAAGTAAACCATACACCATATAGTAATTAATTTGATCACACTCTCATGTTAGTTAAATTACATACTAATTAAATTCATCAATTATGGATCACATACATAAGAATCATACATCTCTGCCTAGAAACTATGCTTGTTATTAATCAAGACAAACAATTAAATAATTCTCTCAAATCTATTTAATTGCCTTTATAGATCAAATGTTGGCCAAACAGTTAATAACATAAAAATTAAATTAAATTGAGTAAAATATTAGGTCATCACATGGTAAAAATTTGGTTCATAAAACCCCTAGATTAATAAATTACTTAGACATAATTTTGTTCATAAAGCTCATATTTTTCATAAAGAAAGACATAAAAATTGATAAAGAAAGGAGTAGAAGAAGAAATACAATCAATCTCTTGAATTGTAATACTAATCTCCTCTTAAATATTTAGCAAAAGTGTATCTCTTTTTCAATTTTTCTATGTTTTTCTCTCTTCTTAGTAAGATTTTTTTTATTATATGCAAGTATCAATTCAACTAAAATTTTGCATGATTGGTGATGCTTGTTTCTTTAAATCTTTCATAACTAATCATAAATGGACTACTTGACATACTGTTGTAGTTTAATAGTTATCTCACTTTAGGTGAACGTCGTTAAGTCACTATATGTGTTAGTATATTTGTGTGTCTTGTTTACATATGTTTATGTTGTTAACAAAATAGTCACACAAATCCATTTTTGTATTTGTATATAATATTGCAGTCATGTTTAGCTCAATCTACTATCCTTATTAACAAAAAAAATTATATTTATTAGATTTTATAATTTTTTATCCTTTTCTACTTTATTTTGGGGAGTTATAGAACTTAAAGGGAGTTCATGCACATCATACATCTTCTTCTTCCTCATGTTGGATTTAGCTCAATCTACCATTTAATTTATATTTTATGATTACTCACTCTTATGAATATTCTTTGTCTTTTATATTATTATATAGATAGACCTAAAACAATAAGTCTTTTGAGACAAGTTTTTTGGATATTTATGTTTTTAACTTTCAACTTAAACATGAGCTTTCAAGATGGTTTCACCAGATCATAGAATAGTACCCTATATAAAAATTTATTTGTCCTATGAGAGTTATGCAATGAGAGAGAGGTTTTGTCACAAGAATATACCAAAGGGAGAGATTGTTAGGTTTATGTGAGTGTTGGTGATATTCTTTGACAATTCTATATTTTAGAGTTATTTTTGTCCAATTTATTAATTACAATTGCTAGCTTCTTAAGGTTTTTAATTAAATTTAAGTTCTTAAATTAATATTTACTGTTATTTTTTAAGGAATATATTTTTAGAGAAAATTAAAAAACGTTAAGTAAAAAAAAGAGTTAATTGCAAATAACAAAAGTTTAAAATTTAATTTGAATTAAAAGATGACTTAATTGCAAATAACAAAAGTTGGAAATTTAATTTGAATTAAATTAGAGGGCTTAAATGCAATTAACAAAACTTTTCTTTTTCCGCGTAGAGAAGGACTACCACACGCATCATTGTCAACGCGCCACACGCACCGTCAGATCAGAAAATCAATGGTGAGGATCAGGTAAGTGAGATGCATGCGTTACACAAGCGATTGTACACGTTTCCAATTATGGAACACTGCTCGGTACCCAGAGTGGGGTCCACATGTCTACGCATTCCAGCTCATAGGGTATGGCCCACCTTTTCTGCGCAGATGATTCCCTCAGACGAATCTCCCTCACCTATCTTTAGATCAAACCACGAATGGCTCAAATCATGTATGAGTCCCAGGTTCTATACGAGTGGAGGTCAGCTGTTGCGCACAGACTAGCGTGTATGTATCTCGTGTGATAGGGTCCACCAAAGCCGTGTGAGAGTCCCAGGCTCTAGCGAGTCATATGTCGCCACATGTCACGCGTATTGTAAAATAAAAAATGCATAATATTTCTATCACTAGTTGCGTTTTTCAAGCTTTGTCTCCCACTACAGGCATGTTTTGAGGAGGAGATGTATATTTTGGAGACGCGGGGGAAGAAGAAAAGAGTTTTTTTTTTGGGTTTTAGTTTTCAGTTTTGTGTTTTTAGTTTTCTTTGCGTATTTGAAAAGATAGATAGAACACGCAGAAGTTATATTTTTGAATTTTGTTGTTATTTTGTTAGGGAAAAAATACAGAGAAAGGAGACAGTAAAGAAGAAGAAAAGGGAAGGAATTTTATTTTTCATTGAGGAATCGTGAAAGAGTTTTTTCTAATCGTTTTCTTTTAATTTTATTTCTCTGAAATGTATAAATATTTTTGCATTGTAATAACTATTTTTTCTAGGGTTGCAGTGTAGCTTAAATTATGAAACTTGAATTAATTATTTTTGAATGATTTATGGAATGTTTTTAAGTTTATTTTATCTGTGCTTAATGTTTTTGACAGTTCAAAAATTAATTAATTGATATGTGACACTTAAATAAACTTGGAAAATGCATTTTTGTGTGTTGCACGTGGATAGAATAATATATATATATATATATAAGGGATATGAATATACCTTTATTGTACGTGTAGCTATAGGAGTTCTTGTTTGACAAATTAAATACGAGAACATAAATCAAGAGAAAATAATATGATTCAAGTGGATTAATTTGGTGAAACTGCAATTATGGAATTTTCTTATAAACTGTTATAAAAAAAATTAGTTAGTTAAACTTCATCCAACTATCGATTGTTTGGATAAAATTAGGTTGAAACCATTTTAGTACTTAACGAATATTAATAACAAATCTTCGTGGGAATGATATCTTACTTATCATTTATTACTTGTGACCATGTATACTTGCACGTTCATGTTCTCTTAAAGATGCAACAAGTTTTTGGCGCCGTTGTCGGGGATTTGTGTTACTATTTTTGTTGATATTAATACCAATCAATCTAATTTTAGTTCAAACCTTTTATTTATGTGTTTATTTTTATTTTTACTTTATTAGATTTATTTTTTTGATTTTCAGATAAATTGGGACTTTTTATGCGATGCATAAGAAATCATGACATTGTTCTGTTGGATCTAGAAATTGAGAGAACTATTTAAAATTAAAAAAAAGACAAGAAAGAAACTTCAAAACATCGAATTATGGATGAGGAAATTTCCAAAGTGGAGGAACCAAGATCTTTAAGAGACTGTGCAGTGCCTATGGTTGGTGGGATTCATTCGAGCATTAGAAGACCAGGAATTCAAGCCAACAATTTTGAAATTAAGCCTGCAATCATTCATATGATTCAAACATTAGTTTAGTTTGGAGGCTTACCCCACGATGACCCAAACTTTTATATAGCCAAATTTTTAGAGATTTGTGACACCTTTAGGCATAATGGAGTCACTGATGATGCTATCCGGTTGAGACTTTTTCCTTATTCACTTTGGGATAAGGCAAAGAGTTGGTTGAGTTCATTGCCATGTGGTTCTATCACTACTTGGGATGATTTGGCTCAAAAATTCTTAGCTAAATTTTTTCCACCAGCAAAGATTGCAAGGATGAGGAATGAAATCACCACCTTTGTACAATTCGACTCAGAATCATTATATTAAGCTTGGGAGAGGTATAAGGAGCTACTTCGAAGATGCCCTTACCATGGTTTACCAAAGTGGCTTCAAGTTCAAACATTTTATAATAGTTTGATGGGTCCAACTAGAAACATGATTGACGTTATAGTAGGTGGTGCTCTTATGGGAAAATTCATTGATGAAGCCTATAACTTATTAGATGAAATGGCTTCCAATAGCTACGAGTGGCCATCAGAAAGGATGATGCCTAAGAGAGCGGCTAGAATTCATGAGATTGATGCTCTATCCGCTTTAACTGCTCGAGTAACCACTTTGGTGAAGAAGATGGATACTCTAGGTGTCCATTCTATTCAAAGTCCTTTTGTTGCATGTGAAATTTGCAATGGAAGCCATGCTAGTGAGAGATGTCCTTACAACTCTAAATCTGTCAGTTTTGTTTCCAACTACAATAAGGATAAAAAAAACCCTTATGCTAACACTTACAATCCAGAGTGGAAGAATCACCCAAATTTTTCTCAAGGCCAATCATCTTCTATAAAGCCTACATACCCTCCAGATTTTCATAACCATGCTCCACCACAAGAGAAAAAACCATCAATGGAAGATATGTTTACTCAACACATGCCCAAGAATGAGATTATTCTTTAGAATCAAGCAGCATCTATCAGAAATCTCGAAGTTCAATTGGGTCAACTTGCTACTGCCGTCAACAACCGCCCTTAGAGAGCTTTGCCTAGTGATACTGAAACTAATCCAAAGAGGGAAGGAAAAGAGCATTGTAAAGCAGTTACACTCAGAAGTGGAAAAGAGTTGAAAGAAATACAAAAGCCCATTTCTCCACCAACTTCTATTGTTGAAGCTATTGATCCAGAAAAACAAGAGAGAGCTGATGAGTGCTCAAAAAGCACTAAAATTACCATGATTTTATGCACATTAATTGATTAAAAATATATATATTTATATGTTTTATCATATATTTATATAAATTTGTCTTTTTCAGAATCACGGGTGTTTTTATTGTTTTTCAGGTATTTTCACTTAAAAACGTAACTTAAAGACTCAAAGAGGAATACTGGAAGCAATACATCACAAATATATTAATAAATAAATGAGGAAAGGTCAACAAATATGGAAAAATTGGACAAAATGGGTCAAAAGGGTCAAAAATGTCAAAAAGGAGAAAATCGCTACTGTCGCGCTTTGACCGACAAGGCTAAAGATGATCCGCGCGCACGTGTGTGCACCCCAGCTCGTCCATTCTGCGCGCGCCGCTGCCCATCTGCGCCCCATTTTTGCGCGCAGCTACCCCCCACGACATGCTGACGTCATCAAATGACATCAGTAATTACTACTCCGCGTTTCTACCATTTTTTAACATTTTTTCCCCCACTTTTTCTCTCCATCCTCACCTATAAATACACCCCTTCTCTTCACTTCATACCACACCTCAAAACACATTATCTTCTCTCTTTCTTTCTCTCTTTTCTTAGATTTTTTAGTTTTTCTTAGTTTTTAGCTTTTCTTAGTTAATTTCTCTTAGTTTTAGAGTTCTTCCCTTTTTGGGAAGAACTAGTTATGTTTTTGTAATTTATTAGCTTTTTGATTCAATAAATGGGAGTGCAAATTCCGCTTGGAGGTTTTCCAGCAACGGGAATAACATCGAAGTTCTGTAACGATTTTATTTTCTTTACAATTATTTTTTATGCTTTATTCTTACATGTTATATTTAATTTATCTGTGATTAAATTTAACTCTGCTGGCTATTTGTAAACATGATATAATAATAACGTTGTTATGCTTGCGAAATATTAAATAGGTAAAAATCTCTAAAATGAATTGATTTTATTTTTATTCAAGATTTTATATTAAGAATGTTAGAGAGAAATATATTATTTTTCATTACAAACTTAAATCTGAAAATTAGATTTTAAGGTTTAGTTATCCGGTCTAATTTAGAGTAGTGCTCTTTTATTTGTTGGTACAATCGTCCGGTAGTTAGAGTGAAGCTCTATTTCAAAAGTTTTTATAAGAATTATTATCTGAAAATGTATTGACAACATGTTTTCAGTAGTGGTTTTAAAACTTGAAAGTTAGTACTCGGATAATTAAATTCTTAGGTTTAATTTGGACACCTTGAATAAAGTTTAAACTGTCTAACCCCACCAAAGGTGGCATTTAAATGGTTCATTTTCAATATCTTAGAAAAAGGAATTAATTTAATTAACCAAATTAGTTATCAACCCCACCCATAGGTGTTAATTGATTTGTTTAGTTAACAAAGAATATCTAACCCCACCAAAGGTGGTATTCATATAAAAAAGAGAGAATCAATAAATATCAATTCATATCTTTAATAACCTAATTAATATGAGCAAGCATAATTAACTTAATTATTATGTCCATAAATACTCCACCATTATAAATGATAAAATTTGCATAAATGTTTATTGAATCTATGTTTATTTTTATGTAATTAGATTAAAAACACAAAACCCAAAATATCGTGACAGGATGTTTAGGATTTAATTTCGTTTTTAAAAGTTTGAATAATAAATTAAAAACCACATACATTCCTTCCTTAGATCGACCTTGGGAGTATACTTATCATTTTCTATGAAATGATTCGTGCACTTGCGAGAGTTTTTTAAATAAATAAAACCAAAAAGAGGGAAGGAAAAGAGCATTGTAAAGCAGTTACACTCAGAAGTGGAAAAGAGCATTGTAAAGCAGTTACACTCAGAAGTGGAAAAGAGTTGAAAGAAATATAAAAGCCCATTTCTCCACCAACTTCTATTGTTGAAGCTATTGACCCAGAAAAACAAGAGAGAGCCGAAGAGAATGAAGCAATAGAAAAGCCCATGATGAAACCAGTTTTAGAAAGTCTCAAGTCTTACACTCTACCAATTCCGTTTCCTCAATGCTTCCATAAGAAAAAGCTTGATAAGCAATTTTCCAAGTTTCTTGAAGTATTTAAAAAGGTTCATATTAACATTCCTTTTGCTGATGCTTTGGAGAAAATGCCTAGCTATCTAAAATTTATTAAGGATATCTTGTCTAAAAAGAGGAGATTAGGTGATTTTGAGACAATTTCTCTTACAGAGGAATGTAGCACCATCCTTTAGAAGAAGCTACCACCTAAGCTTAAAGATCCAGGAAGTTTCACCATTCCTTGTACTATTGGTGAGATATTCTTTGGTGCAGCTCTGTGCGATCTGGGTGCCAGCATTAATTTGATGCCACTTTTGATCTATCAGAGACTTGGACTAGGAGAAGCACACCAGACAATTGTAACTCTTTACCTTGTAGATCGGTCTTTGAAGTACCCAAGAGGTATTATAGAGGATGTGCTTGTGAAGGTAGACAAGTTTATCTTTCCTTTAGATTTCATAATCCTTGATATGGAGGAAGACAAAGAGATCCCTATCATTCTAAGGAGAGCATTTTTAGCAACAGGTAGGACTTTGATTGATGTTAAAAAAAGGGAGCTCACCATGAGAGTTCAAGACCAAAAGGTAACTTTCTATGTTTTTAAAGCTATGAAATTTCCAAGTGAATCTGATGATTGTTTTAGAGTTGACATGGTGAATGAGTTAGTTCAAAGCAGCTTCGCCGAAAACTTGACTACTGATTCTTTGGAAGTTGTGCTTGTGAATGCTGTGTATTGATAACTTGAATCTCTTGAGTATCTTAAGTTACTTAAAGCATCTCCACCACTCTTTAGTTCTCAAACTAAAGTAGATGCATCATAAGTTGTAACACCATTTAAATCTACTCATCTGAAGCCATCTGTGGAAAAACAACCATTATTAGAGCTTAAGACATTGCCTATTTATGAGCAAAACCTACATCGCCGATCCTGCCAATACTTTGGTTTTATATTTATAAAACTCTTGCAAGTGCATGAATCATTTCATAGAAAATGATAAGTATACTCCTAAGGTCGATCTAAGGAAGGAATATATGTGGTTTTTAATTTATTATTCAAACTTTTAAAAATAAAATTAAATCCAAAACATTCTGTCACAATATTTGGGGTTTTGTATTTTTAATTTAATAACATAAAAATAAACATAGATACAGATTCAATAAACATTTATGCAAATTTTATCTTTTATAATAGTGGAGTATTTATGGATATAATAACTAAGTTAATTATGCTTGCTCATATTATTTAGGTTATGAAAGATATAAATTGATATTTATTGATTCTCTCTTTTTTATATGAATACCACCTTTGGTGGGATTAAATATTCTCTGTTAACTAAACAAATCAATTAACACTTATGGGTGGGGTTGATAACTAATTTGGTTAATTAAATTAATTCCTTTTTTCTAAGAGATTGAAAATGATCCATTTAAATGCCACCTTTGGTGGGGTTAGATAGTTTAAACTTTATTCAAGGTGTCCAAATTAAACCTAAGAATTTAATTATTCGAGTACTAACATCCAAGTTTTAAAACTACTAGTAAAAACATGTTGTCAATACATTTTCACATAATAATTCTTATAAAAACTTTTGAAATAGAGCTTCGCTCTAACTACTGGGCGATTGTACCAACAAATAAAAGAACACTACTCTAAATCAGACATGATAACTAAACCTTAAAATCTAATTTTTAGATTTAAGTTTGTAATGAAAAATAATATATTTCTCTCTAACATTCTTAATATAAAATCTTGAAAAAAAAATCAATTCATTGAGATTTAAACCTATTTAATATTTCGCAAGCACAACAACGTTATTATTATATCATGTTTACAAATAGCCAGTAAAGTTAAATTTAATCACAGACAAATTAAATATAACATATAAGAATAAAACATAAAAAATAACTGTAAAGAAAATAAAATCCTTACAATACTTTGATGTTATTCCTGTTGTTGGAACACCTCCAAACGGAATTTGCATTTCCATTTATTGAATCAAAAAGCAAATAAATTATAAAAATATAATTAGTTCTTCTCAAAAAGAGAAGAACTCTAAAACTAATAAAAACTAACTAAGAAAAGTTAACAACTAAGAAATGGAGAGAAAGAAAGAGAGAAGAAGATATTTTTTGAGGTGTGTTTTGATATGAAGAGAATGCGGATATTTATAGGTGAGGAGAAGAAGAAAAAGTGGGTGGAAAAATGATTAAAAATGGAGGAAATGCGGAGTAGTGAATGATGACATCATTGCTGATGTCATGGTAGTGTGGGGCGTGGCAGTGCGTGCGGATTGGGGCAGATGGGCGCAGCGGTGCACGTGGACTGGGTGCAAATGGGCGTGGGTGCGCGTGGATTGATGTAGATTGGCGCGTGCCTTTGGCTTTGTGGTGCGCGTTGCTCGACGCTGTTGGGTGACTACGTGAGCGATTTCACTCTTTTTGACATTTTTGACCCTTTTAATCCATTTTATCCAATTTTTCCATATTTTTTGACTTTTCCTCATTTATTTTATGAATATATTGGTGATGTTTTGCCTCCAGTATTTTTCTTTGAGTCTTTAAGTTACTTTTTTAAGCAAAAATACCTAAAAAACAATAAAAATACCCGTGATTCCGAAAAGAAAGATTTATATAAATATATGATAAAATCATATGAATATACATCTTTTTAATCAATTAAAGTGAATAAAATCATAGTAATTTTAGTACTTTTTTAGCACTCATCACCTAACCATCTACTGTATGCTTATTTGGGTGAAATGTCTACTCTACATGTGATTATTTCATCCTCTCTAGATGAAGATCAAGAAAAAAAGTTGTTAAGAGTATTAAGAAATTACAAGATAGCTTGGGGTGGTCTATAGCTAATATTAAAGGGATCAACCCTTCATTATGCATGCACAAGATCTTGTTTGATGAAGATTACAACCCTACTATTGAGTTAGCCCAATTCATTATGTGCCGAAGAAAGGAGGAATTACAGTTGAGGCTAATAGCAACAATGAGCTTATTCCCACAAGAAAAGTGACGGGTTGGCGAGTCTGTATCGATTATCGAAAGCTCAACAAGGCTACTCGCAAGGATCATTTCCCTCTTCCATTTATTGATCAGATGCTTGATAGATTGGTAGGACATTCATTCTATTATTTCATGGATGGAAATTATGGATACAACCAAATTACTATCGCTCCCGAGGATCTAGAGAAGACCACCTTCACTTGTCCATATGGAACTTTTGCTTTTCGGAGAATGCCTTTTGGACTTGGCAATGCCCCAGCTACTTTTCAAAAGTGTATGATGACTATCTTTTTAGACACGGTGGAAAATTTTATTGAGGTATTTATGGATGACTTCTCAGTGTTTGGTGATTCATTTGATATGGGCCTGTATAACCTTTCTTTGGTCTTACAAAGATGTGAAGAGACAAACTTGGTGTTAAATTGGGAAAAGTTTCATTTCATGGTACAAAAAGGTGTTGTTCTCGGCCATCTACTTTTTTCTAAAGGAATTGAAGTGGATAGGGCAAAGATTGAGACTATTGAGAAGTTACCGCTTCCAACATCTGTCAAAGGAATTAGAAGTTTTCTTGGTCATGCGGGATTCTATAGGCGGTTCATCAAGGATTTTTCCAAGATCTCTAAGTCTCTTTGTAATCTTTTGGAGAAAGATATAAAATTCACATTTGATGAAAATTGTCTAGAATCCTTTCGGGCATTGAAAGAGACGCTGATCACTGCTCCCATCATTATTGCACCAATTGGAATCTACCTTTTAAGCTCATGTATGATGCTAGTGACTTTGTAGTTGGAGCTGTTTTGGGACAACGAAAAGAGAGAGTTTTCCAAGCCATTTACTATGCCAGCAAAAAATTGACCGGTGCTCAACTTAATTATGCTACCACAGAAAAATAATTACTTTTTGTTCTATATGCTTTTGAAAAGTTCCGATCCTATCTAATTGGTACTAAGGTGATAGTTTACACTGATCATTCTACCATAAAATATCTTATTGCTAAGAGAGATGCAAAACCAAGATTGATTAGATGGATACTCCTACTATAAGAATTTGATTTGGAGATCAAGGATAAGAAGGGAACCAAGAATCAAGTGGTAGATCATCTATCTATATTGGAGAATAATGATGGTGTCTTAGACAAGACTATCATTGGCAAGACTTTTCCAGATGAGCATCTATTTTCCTTTGATCATAGAAGTGTGCCATGGTACGTAGACTATGTTAATTATATTGTAAGCAATGTGCTTCCACCTGATTTATCTTTCCAACAGAACAAGAATTTCTTACACAGTGTCAAGTACTATTTATGGGATGAGCCTTTCTTGTTTAAGTAGTGTGCAGATCAAATTATTAGAAGGTGTGTTCTGATAAGAGTCAAATTATTGCATTTTTGTTATGATTTAAATGTTGATATTTGTGTGAAAATTGCGTTTATTTGATTATTTAATCCACAAATGTCATTTCATGGGTATTTCGTGTTTAAAGTGAAATTTCAGGTAAAATCATGATTTTGGAGAAGTTTGGGACAAAGTTCAATGATCGGGATTGAGTGAAAATAAAAAGAAAACAAAGTTTCAAAATTTGTAAATCCCGTTGCTGGCTAGATTATTCTCGCCGTCGGCAAAAATCCTATAGAAAGCACAATGAAAATCTTCCTGAGAGCACAAATTTTGGCAAATTCATCTCGCCGCCGGCCAAATTCATCTCGCTGCTAGCCAAATGCATCTAGCTACCGGCCACATTAATTTGGCCGCCGGCCAAAATCAGAAAACCAAAAATTTTATTTTCCAGAAATCTCGCCGCGGCGAGAATAATGTCGCCGCTGGCGAGTTTCGTCCGAAAACACATTTTTTTGGTTGTTTTGTTCTAAAATTACCCCCAAAACCCTAGATCTATATATACAATATGACGGAAAAAGGGGCCACAGCAGAGAGAACAGATCTGAGTCATTTTTGGAGGAGAAAAGGCAATTTTGGAGAGAAAGTTTGGAGAAGCTTGAAGGATCATCACCATTGTTGCCACCAAGTCTTCATCTTCAAGAGTTTTTCATCTCTTCTCCTTAGCCTTCATATTCTACATTTTATTTAGATTTGTTATTCATGGATTTAATTGAGATAATGTTTATTCTTATTTCCGTTATGAACTAATTTATTTTTGCTAAGGCTATGATGTAGTTAAATCAAGGAAATCTAATTTCTTTTGTTATTGTTATATGAGTTCATTGTTTTCAAGTTGAGTGTTTATTTCCATGCTTAATGCTTTTAAATTTCTGGCCAAGATTTAGATGATTAGTTGCATTATATTGAGACCGAGAGGAGATATGCAATGAATGCTTCTTGTGATAAATACTGTATGTTGAATGCGAGTGTGAGAACTAATGCATGATGTATGTGGTTAATCTAGAAATTCCATAAATCTTAATGTGCTTGTTTGTGATTAAATCTTCATAGAAATATAGTTGATTTTCATAGATAAGTAATTCTAATATAACTCGAGAGAGAGTATTAGGTAAATTTGGGTTTTTCAACCATCACTTTTAGCTTTGATTCTCATATAACATGACTTGAAATCGGATTGAATTGATTTAGCGAAATCAAATGCCTTAGCTTTTTTAATCATTTGTGAACAACATTAAATTTTGTTATTTGTGTTTAGCTTTAAGTTAATTTGGTTCTTAAACAATTTCAACAATTCGATTTTCAAATAAAATTAGGGTTAGTCAATTTTGGTACTTAATAACGCCATTCCTTGTGGGTTCGATATCTGTACTTTTGTACACTTTATTACTTGAACGATTCGTACACTTGCGAAAATAAGCATCATGTTCCAAAGGAAAAAATTGACGACATACTTAGGCATTGTCATTCTTCAGCCTATGGGTCATTTTGAAGGAGAAAGAACAGTGGCTAAGGTTCTTCAATCCGATTTTTACTAGCCAAATCTATTTAAAGATTCACATTTCTTTGTCTCACGCTGTGACAGGTGCCAAAGAATTGGTAACATTTCCAAGAAACACGAGATGTCTCTAAACAACATTCTTGAGGTGGAAATATTTGATGTTTGGGGTATTGATTTCATGGGAACTTTTATCTCGTCCTACAACAACCTCTACATTCTTGTTGTTGTGGATTATGTTTCTAAGTGGGTAGAAGCAGTTGCCTTACTTGCCAATGATGCCAAGGTGGTGTTGAATTTCTTAAAGAAAAACATTTTTACTCGTTTTGCACCCCTAGGGCAATCATCAGCGATGGGGGAACTCATTTCTGCAACAAATATTTTGAAGCCCTCCTTGCCAAATATGGGGTCACTCACAAGATCGCAATTGCTTACCATCCTCACACAAGTGGGCAAGTTGAGATATCAAATATAGAAGTGAAGAGGATTCTTGAGAAGACAGTAAATCCTTCTAGGAAGGATTAGTCTAAGAGGTTGGAGGATGCACTTTGGGCATACCGGATAGCATACAAAACACCCATTGGTATGTCCCCATATCGGTTAGGTTTTGGGAAAGCTTATCATCTCCCAATTGAATTAGAGCACCATGCGTATTGGGCAATCAAGAATTTGAATTTTAACTTAAGAACCGCAAGCGAAAAGCGTCTTCTACATCCCAATAAGATGGATGAGATTTGTCTACAAGCATATCAAAATGCTAATATTTATAAGGAAAAGACGAAGAGATGGCATGACTCAAACATTATTGGGGAGGTGACATTGATCGTTAAAAGTCCACCATTTTGTTATGTGACCCGACCTGAAGCAAAGAAATAGGAAGTCAAGCTGATGACTTTAAATAAAGCGCTTCTTGGGAGGCAACCCATGTGTTTTAGTTTTTATTTATTTTACTTAATTGAACACATATTAGTTTGAATATTTCTCTATTTCTCTATTTTGTTTGATAGGTGCAAATTGGAGGAAGTAAAGCTATTAGGGGATTTCAATCTCACAAGCCAACTCACCAATCAAGGAAGTTTCTTTTAACCCATCTCCTTTGTTCTTTAATTTTCACACATTGAGGACAATGTGCATATTAAGTTTGGGGGTGGAGAGATTAAACTTATTTGAAATATTTCTTGATATTGTTGCTTGTATAGCTTTTTTGTTTGGTTAATCGAAACATGAGAATATATTGTGCTTTTCATGGTGATTTATTTTATATTTCTTCGGTTGAAGTAATGCATAACTGTTTGAAAATTTTGAATATTGTCTAAGTTTGTGTGTAATTTTTGAGTAAGTTTCTTTTAAATAGAAATATCTATTTATGAGCACTAGTCTTGATCTTTGAGTTGTTATGCTAATTTAGAGAAGGTTTATGTGAATATGTGTCATAGTTTTTAGAATTTGTTTGATTTTCTCTCGAGGTGAAATCCTAGACAACACTTAACTAAGGAAATGATTTACATGTTTTCTCCATAGTTTACCCCTTTTGAGCTTTTATGTTTATTGATATATTTTTGTCTCCTGCATCAAAGCCTATTCAAAGCTATATATAGATATTCCTTATCTCACTAAAATGTGACCATTGTTAGTAATTTCTTAAAGATATATCGAAAAAGAAAAAAGAAAGAGAAAAAAAATGATTGTTGCATGTGAAGTTAAATCCCAAATTTGGAAGTATTCATTGAGATGTTAGAAGGTATCTTGTTTCAATCCTAAAATGATGTGTTTAGGAAATATTTGAGCCAAATATTATCTTTTATCCTACCTTTACCTAAGCCATACATTACAAGCTTAATAAAGTCCTATTAATTTTTGGTTTTGTGTTTGTCTATATTAGCGGAGACAGAAGTGAAAAACGAACTTATGAGATTTGTGATTTCATTAAAATTAATTGGTTACATATTTGCATAAAATCATCTGGATTTCATGTGATGAATTATGAAAAGACTTCACACACACAAGAAAATTCAATGTGAAAATGTAACATACTTTTGAATTACTTTGGAAGCTTAGATAAAATTCTTGTATTTTTTTGAGTTATGTTATTTATATGACCAATGAGAAATGTTTTGAAAATCACTATTTTAAGTGTATATATCCTAGTTTTATTTCTTTCCTTTTGCTCGAGGACTAGCAAAATCTTAAGTTTAGGAGTGTGACAACTCTATCTTTTAGAGTTATTTTTATCCAATTTATTAGTTATAATTGCTAGGTTTTTAATTTTTTTAATTAATTTTAAGTTCTTAAATTAATATTTACTATTATTTTTTAAGGAATATATTTTTAGAGAAAATTAAAGAATTTTAAGTAAAAAAAAGACATAATTGCAAATAACAAAAGTTTAAAATTTAATTTAAATTAAAAGAGGACTTAATTGCAAATAAAAAAAACTGGAAATTTAATTTGAATTAAATTGGAGGGCTTAAATGCAATTAAAAAAACTTTTGTTTTTCTGCATAGAGAAGGACTACCACGTGCATCATTGTCAACGCGCCACATGCACCATCAGATAAGAAAATCAATGGTGAGGATCAGGCGAGTGAGATGCACGCACTACATAGGTGATTGTGCACGTTTCCAATTATGGCACACTACTCGACGCTCAGAGTGGGGTCCACCAGTCTGCGTAGTCTGGCATATAGAGTGGGGCTCACCTGTTTGCACAGATGATTCCCTTAGATGCGTCTCTCTCACCTACCGTTAGATCAAACCACGAACAGCTCAAATCATGCGTGAGTCCCACGCTACACGCGAGTTGGGCCAGCTATTGTGCATAGACCAGCGTGCATGTATCTTGTGTGACGCGGTCCACCAAAGCCGTGTGCACCCTCTCATCCCGCCTAATACGAAGCTACCTCATGTCTTTTTGTTTTTCCAGCGAGTCATATGTCGCACATGTCATGTGTATTGTAAAATAAAAAATGCAGAATATTTCTCTCACCAATTGCATTTTTCACGCTTTGTCTCCCACTACACGCGTGTTTTGAGGAGGGGATGTATATTTTGGAGACGCGGGGGAAGAAGAAGAGAGTTTTTTTTTTTGGTTTTTAGTTTTTAGTTTTGTATTTTTAGTTTTCTCTATATGTTTGAAAAGATAGATAGAACACACAGAAGCTATATTTTTTACTTTTGTTGTTATTTTGTTAGATAAAAAATACAGAGAAAGGAGACAACAAAGAAGAAGAAAAGGGAAGGAATTTTATTTTTCATTGAGGAATCATGAAAGAGTTTCTTCTAATCGTTGTCTTTTAATTTTATTTCTCTGAAATGTATAAATATTTTGGTATTGTATTATCTATTTTTGCTATGAACTAATATATTTGTTCTAGGATTGTAGTGTAGTTTAAATTATGAAACTTGAATTAATTATTTTTGAATGGTTTATGGAATATTTTAAAGTTGTTTATTTTATATGTGTTTAATGTTTTTGATTGTTGGAAAATTAATTAACTGATCTTTGACACTTAAATAAGGCATTTTTGTGTGTTGCTCGTGGATAGAATAATATATATATATATATAAGGGATAATAATATACTTTTATTGTACATGTAGCTATTTGAGAACTTTGAACTTAAGGAATCTTGGTGAATTTAATTCTCATAGGAATATAGTGAATTATTTTAGCAAGATGTGTCTATTTGTTATCAGAAAAGACATATGGATAAATTAGGAGTTCTTGGTTGATAAATTAAATACGAGAACATAAATCAAGAGAAAATAATATGATTCAAGTGGATTAATTTGGTGAAACTACAATCCTATAATTTTCTTATAAACTGTTATAAAAAACTTAGTTAGTTAACCATCCAACTATCGATTGTTTAGATAAAATTAGGTTGAAACCATTTTAGTACTTAACGAATATTAATAAAAAATCTTCGTGGGAACGATATCTTACTTATCATTTATTACTTGTGATCGTGTATATTTGCACGTTCATGTTCTCTTAAAGAGACAACAACTTAAACAAAATATATAAATGTAATTTTAGTTTTTAGATATGTCCATCAAGAATATTTTTACATTGAAGAAACTATTGAGCTCCAACAATCACAATTAAGATATATCTATGTTCTTATACATGTTAGATTTTATATTAGACACATAGATATATTTTATGATTAGGTTACTCGATTGATCGAGACATTTCTAGATCAATCGAGCTATGTAAATCGATCGAGAATCAATGTACTCAATCTAAAAAGTCTTAAATTAATTATTCAATTGACTAGATCGATCAAGTAATTAATAGTCGATTGATTTATTAGTTAGATTGATCAACCCTAGTTCAAAATTAATTATTACAATGGATCGATCGAGAATTGACTAGATTGATCGAACATGTTTTGATCACGTATTGGATAGATCAATAAGGGTATTCGATCAAGCAAACTATTTACTCGATCGAGCGATCAGAGATTTGATTTTAAAATCTATTTATAGCTCAAATAGAATTGATTATTTACTATATTTTCCTTTTTCTTTAAAACTCTTTTAAATGAATTTATGGACAACATAGTAATTTTGTTTTGACCTAGTGCTTCAAAATATTATGCATATACAAACCTAAGCACACTACTTTAATCAACTATACAAGAGCATTCTTCTCTTCATCTTAATCTCTCTCATTGTTTTGAAAAATCTTCAAGTAGGCTTTTTCATTGAGTTAATTTATCAAACATGGATGGTTGGTTTGATGGATTAAAAAGCCTACAATATTTGTGATATTATGCTTTAAGCTAATTGTTCTAAGATTGATAGTTTGTTTTGATTTATCTGATATATGTATTAAATCATCTAGTTAGAGTTCTTCATTATTGAATTTGCTTTAGGACACACATTTATACTTGTGTTATTATGCTAATGTTTTAGGTACTGGAAAAATAGGTTCGATTGCTTGTGTGAGTATAGTTGTCAGAACTTTAGTCTCAATTTGAACACCTTTATTGTAGAGGCTATATTGAAAGCATCGACTTATAAGTAGACTACTTGGGATCTTTATCTTAGTGGGTAATATAAGACCTGATCTTGTAATTGGACCTTATTTTTCATAATGGATAGTTATATGGTCTGGTAAACCGATGGTTTTTCTCTTAGATCATTAGTATGATCTAGGTTATCTCCACCTAAAAATCTTGAAAAACTTGTAGAGAGAGGTTAGAGAGAGATGCATGTGAAAGGGTCAATGTGTGGATCCTCATGAGTGGTCCATCTATTTATAGCACATTTATGGGTATAAGTGTCAGATATACAATGTGTACATGTAACTACATGTCAAGAGGTCATGATTAGCCTAAAGTACAATGTGTTAGAGATCGAGGTTGAGCTGCCCTTTGGCTTGGTTTGTTTCCTTCTTGGGCTGACCTTGGGCTTGGCCTATATAAGGCTTGAGCTGACCCTTGTCTTGGGTAGGTTACAAGGTTCGGCCTTTGGGTCAGTCTGAATGTCCAAACATCAAGTCCCCCTACTCTTTCAGCTCAGGCTTTTGTTTGAGGTGGAAGAGTGAATACCGGGCACATGATATGAACCGTTCGACTCCCACCATAAATGTGTGTCATTTGATTGGAGAGAGAAATCCAATGCCTCTATATATTGCTTACTTGCAAAATTGAGAAATAGTGAGAGAAAACGCTCTTTCGTTTCTTTTTGAGGGGTGAAAGATTTTTAGTTCAATGGTAAGAATTCAACTCGGACTATAATATTCTCTATTCAGCTTTTTCACATCAAAGCGTTGAGAACCTAACGATTTTCTACTTGCTTTTAAGGTCGTTTTTTAAGAGGAAAAATTTTCTTTTAGTTTCAAGTCATCTTTAGGTAATCTCTTTTTCTCGTACCTTACCACCTGTTATTGTTTTGTCTTTATTTATTTTCTTTGTAGCTTTTATCAAAATGCATAGAGAAGAGACATCTACTTCTGGTTCTGGCTCGTGGGAAAGTCCCTAATATTCTAGTGAGAGCTCGGTGTCTTCTATCTTGGGTTTTCATATGAAACTCGTTAGTCTATATAATAACCATCTACCTCTTCCCCCTCGCCAGACAATGTCGGCTGTGAAATTTAGCATACCTTATACTCAGATTTCAGTGTCTAGGACTTGGAGGAGAAAAAATAGGAATATAGGATCTGGCAAGCCGATAGGTCACGTTAGGGGTTGGGTGGTCGTTCCTAAAACTTATGGGTTGTTGTCCCATGATGAAGAGAGAATAAGGAAGACCTATGACATCCCTCCAACAGTTCAGATAATGATCTTTTCTGAGGGGGCACATGATATTGATGCACCTTCTCTTGGGTGGAGTGTTTTCCATGAGAAAGCTCTGTGGCTAGGGGTAAGGTTTCCTTTGTATCCTCTAATCAGGAAATTTTTGGTTAGGATGCAGCTTGCACCGGGGCAATTGATGCCTAATAGGTGGAAATATCTGCTCTGCCTAACACTTATATGTCAAGAACTTGGGGTGAATTTGGAGATGGTCGAGTTTAAGGAGGCGTATGTTCTGAAGTATAACCCCACAGACCTGAAGAGGGTGTATATATTAGTGAAACATGATCATGGGGTGAACGTGTCGCTCCTTGAAAATGATAAAAATTGGAAATAATATTTTTTCTATGTATCAGGTCTGTAGGAGTCCCCCATAAGTGATACTAGATTGGTAAGATGTGTCTGGAATGATACTAAGGTCGTGATTAGGAATATGGCCTATCTAATCACGACCTTCAGTCTTGCTACAAAGTAGAGGTTGGTTGATATCCAAAACTATCTCCCTGAGAGAACGAGTTGGAGGGCTCTTTTAAATACTCTGTGTTTTGTTGCGTGTGGGTTAGTGAGGCATGGTGCCGTGGAGCCTCCTCTTAAGTTGACTCACAAACTCCGAGCTTCTTCTAGTGCCAGGGCTTCTGTTAAACGTCGAACTCCTCCTACAGATTTTGGGGGACGGTTCGAGGTGGTGTGGGAATATGGCGACCATTAGTTTCTTTGCACCCCTTTCTTTATTATATATATATATATATATATATATTTCTTTGTGCCATGAAGCCTCCTTTTTAATTCGACAAGTCCCATGGATTTGGCCGCTGATCAACTTTTTACTAGAATGAAGAGCAAGGTGACATCGGAAGTAAACGATTCACCAACCGGTGCATGCCCTACTCCTGGGGGAGGATCCTCAGTGGGTAAGAGGAGGGGTAAATCCTCTCATGAAGATCGTACCTCTTCTCTAAAGAAGAAAAAGAAAAAGGTTGGTGCCAATGAAACCATCTTTGACCCCAAGCCTATGCATGTTTGTGATACTTTGGTAGAGCATCCCGGGTCCTCAACTCCCCTTACTGGCTCCAATGAAGCTGGGTTTTGATTGAGGTGGGTCGCTCGACCTCTTCAACTTGTTAGGGCATCATACCTGATTTATTTATCTAGGTGCGTAGCCTGTGATGCCCATTGTAAGGGGAAAGGATTAACTTGGTTCTTTATCGAGGTGCTTGATAACTCAATGTTTTAGAGTAATTTTTGTCCAATTTATTAATTATAATTGCTATGTTCTTAATGATTTTAGTTAATTTAAGTTCTTAAATTAATATTACTGTTATTTTTTAAGGAATATATTTTTAGAGAAAATTAAAGAATTTGAATTGAAAAAAAACTTAATTGCAAATAATAAAAGTTGAAAATTTAATTTGAATTAAAAGTGGGCTTAATTGCAAATAACAAAAGTTTAACATTTAATTTGAATTAATATAAAGGGCATAAATGCAATTAAAAAAACTTTGTTTTTCTGCGCAGAGGAGTACCACGCCCAGCATTGCAAACGGGCCACACACACTGTCAGATCAGAACAACAATGGTAATTATCAAGAGCGTGAGATACAAGCATGGGGTAGGAGAGTGGATGCTATTGCCGTTACTTTTTACACCATTTGACGCATAGAGTGGGGCCCATATGTCTTGCAGTTTGGTGCGAAGAGTAGGGCCCATCTGTTTATGTTGATGATTTCCCTAAGACGCGTCTCCTTCACCCACCGTCAGATCAAACCACGAACGGCCCAGATCGTGCGTGCTCCCCACGCTCCACGCAAGTGGAGGCCAACTGTTGCACAAAGACCAGTGCATATATTTCTCATGCGATGCGGTGCACCTGATCCGTATGCACCCTCGAATCCCACGCAATACGAAGCTGCCACGTGCCTTGTTATTATTCCAATGAATCATATGCAGACACGTGACATGCATATTGTGAAATAAAAATGTACGAAATTTCTCTCGCCAGCTTATTTTTTCACGCTTGTCTCCCACTTCTACACTCGTGTTTAAAGAAATTTTTGTGATGTATTTCTTTGTCTCCCACTTCTACACGCATGTGTAAAAAAATATTGTGTGATGCATTTTTTTTTAGAGAACGGAAGGCATAAATATTGGGTTATAATGATTCTGAGACGAGGGGTAGAAGGTGGAACACGCAGAAGCCATTTTTGGCTTTTGTTGTGGTTCTAATTAGGAAGAAAAATAGAGAAAGGAGAGATGAAATACTTCTAATTCTTTCTGTTGTTCAATGTTTCTTAAATGTCTTAATATTTTCGTATTGTAATTTTAATGTTTGCTATGAACTAATTTAATTGTTCTAGAGTTGCCATGTAACTTATATTATGAAGCTTGGATTAATTATTTTTGAATGATTTATGAGATGTTTAATTTGTTTATTCTATCTGTGCTTAATGCTTTTGATTGTTGGAAGATTAATCAATTGATTTATGACACTTAAATAAACATGGAAAAGGCATTTTTGTGTGTTGCTCGTGGATAGAATAACATATATATATATATAAATAAGGGATAGGAATATACCTTTATTGTACGTGTAGCTATTTGAAAACTTTGAACTTAATGAATCTTGGTGAATTTAATTCTCATAGGAATATAGGGAATTATTTTAGTGAGATGTGTCTATTTGTTATCGGAAGAGACAAATGGATAAATTAGGAGTTCTTGGTTGATAAATTAAATGCGAGAACATAAATGAAGAGAAAATAATATGATTCAAGTGGATTAATTTGGTGAAACTACAATCCTATAATTTTCTTATCTATTGTTATCAAAATTCAGTTTATTGAAACTCTATCAAACTTTCGATTATTGAGATAAAATTAGATTGAAATAATTTTAGTACTTAACAAATATTTGTGGGAACGATATCTTACTTATCATTTATTACTTGTGACCGTGTATACTTGCACGTTCATGTTCTCTTAAAGAGACAACAATGCTCTATATTTTTTTTAATTAGTAGAGTGCCAACCTAGATTCTAACCGAGGTGGGTCATTCAACCTCTTCAACTTGTTAGGGCGCCCTACCTGATTTATTTATCTAGGTGCGTAGTCCCTGATGCCCATTGTAAGGGGAATGGTTTAACCTGGTTCTTGACCGAGGTACTCTATATTTATTTTTTTAACTAGTAGAGTGCCAACTTGGATTCTGACCGAGGTAGGTCGCTCGACCTCTTCAACTTATTAGGGCACCCTACCTGATTTATTTATCTAGGTGTGCAACCCCTGATGCCCATTGTAAGGGGAATATCTTGCATAAATGATCAATTTATTTCATAGATACATGTCATGTGTTGTTGTTAAAAAAATATATGTGGGTTAATACATGTGTTTATAGAAATTGTATATTTTCATGTGTTTGGCATTCCAGCTTGTGCCATCTTCCTTGCCTTCAATGCTTTTGAATAAGTAGGCCCATCCTACTGTTATCTCCATTATTTGATAAGGTCCCTCCCAATTGGCAATCATTTTACTGACCATTCATTCTTTTTTGTTGGGGAAGACCCTTTTGAGAACCCAATCACCCCTAGAAAATGTTTTGAATCACACGATTTTGTTGTAGTATTTTGATATTGTTATTTTTTGTTCGATCACCCTTCTCAAAGCTTAATCCTTTTTTTCCTCCGCTAGGGTAAGCTCGACTGCTTTTCTTATCTCGTTTTGTTCCTTTGTTAGGATTGATCTGGGGGTAGGGATGGTTACTTCGGTAGATATGACCGCCTCGTTTCCATATACTAGGGAGAAATGGGTCTCGTTTACGCTTCCTCTAGGGTTTGTTCTAACAGCCCATAATGCTCCAAGTAACTCTTCCACCCATCTTCCTTTGGCTCTTTCCAACTTTTTATTTAATAAACTGATGGGTAACTTGTTGGAGGATTCTGCTTGACTATTAGCATGGGGGTAATAGGGTGTTGAGTGGCCTATCTTGATATTGTATTTGAGGGAGAATGCTTTTAATTATTGACCCGTGAATTGTCGCCCGTTAAAAACTTGTAGAGTGAGGTTAGAGTGACATGCATGTGAAGGGATCAATGTGTGGATCCTCATAAGTGGTCCATCTATTTATAGCACCTTTATGGGTATAAGTGTCAACTATACAATGTGTACACGTAACTACATGTCAGAAGGGCATGATTAGCCTAAAGTGCAATGTGTTAGAGATCGAGGTCGAGTATTACTTGTGCTATACTCGAGCTTGAGCTACCCTTTGGCTTGGTCTGTTTCTGTCTTGGGCTGACCTTGGGCTTGGTCTGTATACGGCTCGAGCTAACCTTGAGCTTGGATAGGTTACAAGGCTCGTCTTTTGGGTCGGTCTGAATGTCCAAACATGTCTCCATCTTTATATTTTTACATTTTTTTCATTTGCATATGATTGCTTGCTTGGCCATATACAAAAATTTTAATTTATCATAATTTTGCTAATTATCTATTCACCCCCTCTAACTAATTAGGTCCATAACTAAAAAAGAAACTTTCAAAACCAAACATATTTAGGTCATCTTCACGATTTGATGTGCATTTGTACTTAGTTATGCAGTATTTGGACACAGAAAGTCAAAGGGGGAGATTGTAAGTTTTGTTGTACTTCGTGTCTATGTGTTAGCTTCCAATGTGCAAAACACGAAGTCTTTTTATTTTACTTAGTGTTCTATCTTTCTCTATGTAGGGTTGATTACTGTCAATCAGTAATGTACACAGGCATAAATTTAGGAACACTGACTGTGATTGAAAGCATTTTTTAACATACAACGGGGTTGGTTGTTTAGTATGCATGCTAGGCCATGAACGACGAATTTTGGCTTAGTTTGGGTATAAGTATTTATGAATATTACTAAACAATTTTTGGATCCAAAAATTGAGCTTTTTGGCAGCTCGATGACATCCTTGACAAGGGCCTTATCGAACCTCTCACGGACGCTCAATAAGGTGGTTAGCAAGGACCTTCAATGAGATGGGCTAACCATTGGTAGTTATCTATAAATACCCCTATTAATTGTTGCATTTAATTTGAAAATTCCTCCTAAACTTTGCCAAATTTTTTTATCATTTTAAATTTCATCTTTACTAATTATCTTGAAAGTGTTTCGATAATTATGATACTTCTACGTGAGCATAAAGTAGTCTGATTGACTATTCAAAGCAGTTTATGAGAACTACTCTATATGAGTAGATTAAGTTGAACTATTGAAGTTATCATATCTCTTGTTGTGTACAATAAGTGAGATTGCATTGGGTTGTCTCTCTTAAATCGTTAGTTTTGTGTGGTATATGGATTAACTGTGTGTCACACGAAGATGATTTGTGATTTCAAGTTGAAAGTGGTTCCCATGGTGATTATTAATGGTTCATGATTGAGGGTGGTTCTCACTTTTGATTATTCATATTAAAATTTACTGATCTACGGTTACTAATCGTACCACATTGAGAGTCAGGATCGTGTGTCGAACCATGTTGTTATAAGGCAACAAGCAATGACAGTAATAAACGGTTCGAATAGAGGTCTTGACCAATAGAGGTATTGGTGATTTTATATATATTACGGTTGTAATTATTTTATTGCTTAGTGGATTGTTTGTTAATGAGAATGTTATCACATAAGTAAGATTTCTACATGAGTTTACCTCGTACTTGATTGTGTTTGGACGATCTGTTGTGTTATGAGTACGATTAGAGTCGTGATATTTTATGTTACCACATATTGGATTATGAATATAATTGAAAAACCTTAATTATAGTTTTCATGTTATACTTCATATTTTTACGATCTATGATTATATTTACTATCTAGGTTTATATACTGTTTGTGAGGATGAATCTTTTAGGAATATGTAACTTTTTATCTTAATAGTACACCGGGTGTCAAAATCTTTAATTTATGAATCTGCATTCAACTAAATAAAATTCTTTCTTGTCCATACCAGAACTTTGTTTGAGCAAACTAATCATCTCTCACTTTCCATTATCTTGCATAACATATTTTCATTACTTCATTAATAAGATAAATCCAACTATGAGTCCCTTTTTGATTCTTTAAAAGCCACAACAGTTTCAGCAACAACTTTAATCATGTGTCTCCATAAATTAAACAGCGAATAATACATGAAGTACTCATGGCTTGAGCATAACATTGATCTTATTTACTATATAATTATTATATATAATGGCTATGCTATCTATTTGTAAAAGGTATCTATGTCTCACCACAAGATTAATTCGAACATGAATACAAATTTATGCTAAACTATCCCATGACCCCAACTCTCTAAGGCTTGTTTTTTTTATAGGTAATATACTTCTAAATAACTTAAATTATGGATCATTAATTCCTAAAACTCAAAATAGCTATTAGTGCATGGCCTACAAGCTAGTTATTATTATTATTATTATTATTATTATTATTATGTTAATAATTAATTCTAATATTTTAAGATTATTCTTAATTGTAAATAATTATTTAGAACATATATTTATATAAATTGATTCAAAAGAGTCATATATATTCAATATTTGATTATATTAATTACTTATATAGTATTAATCTATATCTATTCCTATACCATGACATAATTATATTAAATTTAGTAGATATTCATATACCTTCTTTACCGATGAGTAATGTTTAGCACATTAAATATTTTTTGAAACAAGGGTGTGCTTTATCACGTGCGAGAAAAGGAAAGTATTTTATATCTGCAATCTATATTTATGTGCAAATGGCTAAGACTATAGGCTAAAGGCTGGGATAGAAGGGCTATTAGTTGGAGAGGATAGAGGCTTACATCCAAGTCAGTTCATGCAAACACAGTTTGTGTCCTGGAAGAAGAAGCTGAATGGTTTCGTCGGAGGCTGGGCTGGCATTGGGTTACTGGTGGTGGCGTCCTAGTGCTTTGGCCAACTATGGTTGACACTGTGTCTATTATGATGGTTGAGGAAGGCAACTGTTGGAAAATTGTGCGTATGTAATAGTTAGGGAAATGTGAGAAAAAATGAAAGAATTGTATGTTTAAATGTGGAAAAGCATTAGGAACGATTTTTAACCATCCCAAAAGAGCTCATAAAAATTTTTTAGGGAAAGGAAAAAGTGGAGTTTTAGGGACGGTTTAAAACCTTTTCGTAAATATTTACATACAATTGTCCCTATAAGGGTCCATAAATCACCCTTTTATGGACGGTTGAGCTTTTTTCTTATTTGGATCTGTCCCAAAATCTATTTATTGTTGTAGTAAACACACCTTTTCCTCTTATAAGACTATGACCTATTGCCAATCTTTATTGAAAGTCATGTTATTTTAGTGTTGGCATTCTTGTACGCAAAATATAGTGTCTGTATTTTATTTAGTGTTTGTCTATCTTTTATAAGATTGATTAATGTGGCTCAATATCACTTAAAACATAATTTTGTGTGAACCTGTTACACGCACCCGCTTTCTTAGATTGCATATAATTTGTATTGTTGGATGTTTGTTTTTTGTTAATGTGTTGAGGACTTTGTTTATTGTCATGTTGATTCATTGGGAACTCATTGATTTTCTCATCATTAGCTCACCAACTTGGTTGGTGAGGTTTACCAAAGTGGCTAGCAAGGCTCGCCTATGTGGTTGGAGAGGATCCGAGAGGTTAATTTTTTTTTGTAAATTCTACTACCCTTTTCTTCGTTCTTAATATGTTTTCCTTCTGAGTATTGGGTCTCAAAAATAGTGTATCATTTGTAGGCATAGGATATTCGAGAAGTCACTCTCATATTACTCAAACTATGGGTTGAATAAAAAAATGTGAAATTGAGTGAGGTTTTGTTGAGAGCTAAAATGTTCGTTAGCTAATGAAGAGCCAAGTACGAGTATTGATGACTCTATAAAATAGAATCATTAGTGCACTTTTTTACTTAATATTTACTTGTTTTATTCAATAAACAATATTTTTAGGGCTTAAAATATTAAAATATAAATTTTTTAATGAAAAGGGGTGAAAATATAATTTCTAAAAGTTTTTGGGATTTTTTATGGATTTTTTATGAATTTTTAATGCATGGCTAAAAAGAAGCTAGCACGTGGTAATAGAGATCGAGGTGCTAAACAAGTTAATGTTCCCAAGTGTTGATCAAGTTGATGTTTTCAAATATTCACAAAATCTTTTACAAGGAATTGGCAGTCTAATGACTAGGGATTTATTTGGAAGATTAAGTTAGGTACAAGGGTTACTTTTGGTAGTAATTTTTGTTTTAATTAATTGTGGGTCTTTTATGTTTAGCAATTTTTACTGTAGTTAATTGTGTGTTTTTTATTTTAAGTCTTTTAGTCTTTTATTTTTAAGGTTGAATTAGGCCCAATTCATAACTAAATAGGCCCATTCCATCTAAGGTTTTTTCTTTTAGGATTTCTTGATTATAAAGAAAAAGAGCTATGTAATTTGGAGGCAAGAACGAATATTCATGAATGAAAGAAAATTTCAAAAAGCTTCATGCTTTGTCTTCTTGTGTTCTTGATTGAATACTTGAATCAAACTTATCAAAGGGAGTGATCATCCTTTGTGGCGTTTCAAGGTTTGGGTTTTAAGGACTTTTTCCTTAGAGTTCTAATCTGATCATTTTCAACACGTTCTTAGCAAATCAATCATTTCTATTCCTTTGAGTTCATGGGTTCCTAGGTTGTTTGCCTAAAAAGTCTGCATCATTTGATATCAGAGCCTTTGTTGCTGAAAACAGGTTATTTATCTTTATCTATATTTGTTTTGAATTTTAGATTTAAAAAAATCATCCTTTGATTGTTTTATGCATTCTTGAGTCACAAATCACAAAAAAAAAAATCATCCTTTTGAGTCTTGTGTTTTCTTTCAATTTCGTTGTCGTTGATTTTGTATTTGAATTTTTTTTCATAGTTTTCTTTGAATTCTTCATATTTTTTTATTGTTCTTTATTTCTGTATTCAATCTATCTTTGTTCTTTTAAAAAAACAAAAAGAAAAAAGAGGGTTGCTATTCAGGTAATAACTTTTGACTTGAGTAACGAAACGACTATTATAATATATCAAATCGAAGCTTGTTTCGATTCTTACAAGCTAAGTTGGGCTTCAAATTTTTTCATGCAAATTTCGAGTCCAAATTTCACCTTTTACACCACTAACCGAGGGGTTAAATATTTGTCTCACCTTTTTGCGTTTTTTTGGTTCTTGTTCATTAGGGTTGCGATTTTTTTTTTGGTGAATTTTCTATTCATATCAGCAACAGTAGTAGTAAAAAGAAAAAAAAGAAAAAAAAAAAGAAGAAGAAAAAGAGAACATAGTAGTAGATTGTTCAAGAATCTAATTCTTGTTTTCTTGCTCAGTTTTCTTGTTGAAATTAGTTTTCCTTTATTTTGTTTTTGTTGCCCAAGACTGATTTTAAAAAAACAAAAAAAGGGAATCATAGTTGATCAAGAGTCTTTCTTTAGAGTCATCTTTGGTCAAGAGTCTTTCTTTAGAGTCCTCTTTGTACTTTCCTTTTGTCATACTTTTCCATTAAGTTCTTTCAAAATTTTGAATTTTGAGATTGTTACCAATAAAACGGTTACTTCTTGAGATTAGTTGAATTCTTTGATTTTGTTAAGAACATAAAGGAGGTTAGCATGAGCTTTGAGTCGTAAAACAAAGTGAGAAAATAGTGTGAAAAAATGAGTATTAACAATCTTATTTGAGAACAAACACGTGAGGATGTGCGTGGATTATCTCATTTTATTTTACAAGTTGACAACATGAGGAAGGAAGGAGTGCAACCACAAGAGGTTGACTTGAAACTTTTCATCAAATCTATTCATGACCAATTTAAGAGGATGAATGTAAGGTTGGATGATTTATAATCCTTTTTTGATTCTCAATCATATAGAAGAAGACATAGAAGACATGAGTTCAAGGAAGAAGAAGTTGATTCCAATGTGGAAGAGAGAACCATTTATAAATGGGACAAAAAGACTAACTATAAAGAAGATAACAATATAGGCTATATAAAGATGACATTTTTGCCCTTTCAAGGAAAGAATGATCCTGAGTTATACTTGGAATGGGAAAGAAAGGTTGAGCATATTTTTGATTGTCATAATTACTCTAAGGAGAAGAAATAAAAGCTAGCAACCATAGAATTAACAAATTATGTTGGTATATGGTGCGATCAATTGGTTTTCAATAGGCGAAAAAATGATGAGAGACCTATTCGGTCATGGGAAGTTATGAAATTAGTGATACATAAGAGGTTCATACCTAGTCATTACTATAGGGATCTATATAGAAAGTTGCAAGAGCTGGTCCAAGGTTCTATGAGTGTAGAAGATTATTATAAGAAGATTGAATTCACCATGATTAGAGCAAACATAGAGGAAGATAGAGAAACGACAATGGCCAAATTCATTGCCGGGTTAAACATGGAAATTATTGATGTGGTTGAATCATAACATTACATATAAATGGAATAACTACTACAAAAATCCATTAAAGTAGAAAAGCAAATAAAGTCCAAAAGGTTTAGATCTAGTTTGCCCTCTAATTCTCCATGGAAATCAACTTAGAAGGACATCAAAGCTACCTTTAGAACAAAAGGTGAAGCGAAGTCAAACAATTTAGTTGTTGTTCCTAAAGGTAGACCTGAAACAAAATCTCCTACTAATTCATGTGATGTTAAATGTTTTAGGTGCAAAGGACTCAGACATATTACTTTTGAATGCCCAAACAAAAGGGTTATGGTTGTACGTGATATCAGAGAAATTAAGAGTGATATTTCAAGTAACGATGAAATTCCACCATTGAAGGATTGTTCTGATGTAGAATTGCAAGAACCTGTGCATAGGGAATTACTTGTCACAAGGAGAGCCCTCAATATACAGCCTAAGAGTGAAGGAGATGAAGAGCAACATGAGCATATTTTTCACACAAGATTCCATATGAAGGATAAGGTATGCACAATTATTATTGATATTTTTCACACTAACGTAGCTAGTATTTTATTTGTAGAAAAGTTGAACTTGAAGTGACAAAAGCATCCTAAACTATACAAGCTATAATGGTTGAATGATTATGGAGAAGTGAATGTTAGCAAACAAGTTTGGGTTTCCTTTTCAATTGTAAAGTATGAGGATGGGGTTCTATGTGATGTGGCACCAATGTATTCTGCTCATATTTTGCTTGAACGACCGTGGCAGTTTGATAGGAGGGTGATGCACGATGGGTATAAAAATCAGTACTCTTTTGAAATGAACAACCAAAAATTTGTATTAGCCCCTCTCAAACCTTTGCAAGCTTATGAGGACCAGATTAAGATAGCAAGTTGAGATAAAAACAAAAGTGTGAGCAAGAGGAAAATAAAAAAAAGAGTAAGTGAGGAAGAGACCAAAAATGGAGAGAAAAGTAAGAAAAATGGAAAGAAAAGTGAGCAAAAAGGAAAGAAAAATAAAAGAATGAGTCCATTTGTTGAAGAACAAGAGATTAAGAGTGCAATGATAGCAAGGCAACAAGTACTTGTACTTATGTACAAGGATGTTTATCTTTTTACTAACGATCTTAACTCATCTTGGCCTAGTGTTATTGTATCTTTATTGCAGGACTTTAAGGATCAACTTCCTGAAGAGATTCCCCTACCGCGCATCGCACTTTGGTTCAACTAGTAAATTTTATGTGCCATTTGTCATGTTGTGATTGGATGATACTGTTAATTTTGCTTGTTTTGATCTCAGCCCTTTATCTAAACTTGATTTGACAGTCCAAATTACACCTGAGGTACATTTAAGCCCCTAATCACCCAATAAACCCTAATAAGCCACACTTAGCATAATTTTGATCAGTTTTGAAGCAAAAAAGTGAGAAAATACAAAAAAATCAAAAGTAGATATAATTTTGGTAGAGATTTAAGAGAAAATTAGTACTACAATTTAAGAGATTGATTGCATGTCTTCTTATACTCTTTTCTTTATCAATTTTTATGTCTTTCTTTATGAAAAATATGAGCTTTATAAACACATTTATGTGTAGTTAATTTATTAATCTAGGGATCTTATGAATCCAATTTTTACCATGTGATGATCTAATATTTTACCCCAATTATAATTTTAATTTAATTTGATTTTTATGCTATTAATTGTTTGGTCAACAATTTATCTATAGAGGAAATTAAATAGATTTGAAAGAATTATTTTATTGTTTGTGCTGATTAAATAACATGCATAGTTTCTAGGCAAAGATGTATGATTCTTATATATGTGATCCATAATTGATAAACTTAATAAATAGTATGTAATTTAATTGGCATGAGAGTGTGATTAAATTAATTACTATATTATGTGTAGTTTACTTGAGAGAGGAATACATGCTAAGTTAGATTCAATTGATCATGTAATTAATTGATAATTATATTGGGCTGATGTTAGTTATTCACATGTTTACAAAATTGGGAGATTAAGTATTCCTAGATATTTTCTCATATATTTATTTAGTTATCAAGTTTGATTTAATTAATTATTGTTATTTAGTTTTACTTATTTTAATTTTGCTTCCTTAAAATGTAAAAACACAAAAAAATGATTTTTATTTTTGTAGTTTTAAAAATTAGTTTCTAATAAAATAATCTCCGTACAAATGATCTTTTTTTATTATTATATTACTTGTTGCAATAGGTATACTTGCGTATTTATTGCACACACAAGTTGTGTGGCGATCAAGTTTTTGGCGCAGTTGTTGGGGATTATAAATATTAGAAATTAATTTTTATTTATTTTTCTTTACTTTAATTTTAATTTTTCTTTACTTATTTTTTACTAACTTATTTCTTTATTTATTTTAGTTAATTTTATTTATTTATTTATTTTCTTTATTCATTTGTTTTAAATTTTAGTTTATGAATTTATTTATTTATTTTAATTTTTATTTAGTTTTTATTTAGACATCTCTTTTAATATTGAGGGAGAAATCTTACTTTTAGATCTTGAAATTGAGCGTACTTTGAGATCAATTAGAAATCAAGTGGTCACCCAAGAGAAAAAAAATGGCTAAATCATTAAACATAAACAATAACAAGCTAAACTTGAACAATCAAATGCTTTTGATGGATAATAGAGATAGAGCTATGAATGAATATGCAATACCTACATTGGAAGGGTTGAATCCAAGTATTACAAGGCAAAACGTTCAAGCTAATCAGTTTGAACTAAAGCCAGTGATGTTTCAATTGCTATAAACAGTTGGAAAATTCAACATATTATCAACTGAGGATCCTCATCTTCATCTCAGATTGTTTATTAAAGTTGTAGATTCATTTAAGTTTAGTGATGTGACCGATGAGGTATTTAGGCTTAGATTGTTCCCTTACTCTTTATGAGACTGTGCTTGAGCTTGGCTAAACTCTTTGCCACCTGATTCCATTACAACTTGGAAAGGTTTGGCAGAGAAATTCTTGATGAAATACTTTCCACCAACAAATAATAACAAGCTTAGGAATAACATTACTTCCTACCAACAATACGAAGGAGAATCTTTATATGAAGCATGGGAAAGATTCAAGGAATTTCTAAGGAAGTGTCCTCATCATGGTATTCCTTCTTAGATTCAAATGTAGACTTTTTACAATGGTCTCAATGCTAAGATAAGAACTATTGTTGATGCATCTAGTAATGGAGCTTTGCTAGCCAAATCTTACAATCAAACTTATGATTTACTTGAGAAAATGGCTAACAATAATTAATAATGGCCAATGGACAGAATGACAGCCACAAAAAGAGTAGCAGAATGCATAAGGTAAATGATATCACAGCACTTACAGCTCAAGTGTCATCTTTGGTTAATCTTTTGAAGGCTCAAAACTCGCTAGCGAGTATAAACCATGTCCATGATTCAGAAGTGTCGCGTGTGTTTTGTGGAGGAGCTCATTTGTTTGATAATTGTCCAAATAATCTTGAATCTGTATGCTATATGGGAAATATGAATTGAAACAATAATCCATACTCGAACACATATAACCTTGGATGGAGACAACATCCAAATTTCTCTTGGAATAACAACAATCAAGGTGGTGATCAATTCAATCGTCAATCATTTCCACCACCTAGTTTTCAACAACCACATCAATCACAAGCCCAAGAGAAGAAGCTATCTACTAAGGACAATACAAATAAATTAATAGGGATGATGAAAGACTTCATCCAATCATTTAATGCAAAAGTGTCAACTCAAGAAGCTTCTATTCAAAATTTGAAGAACCAAATGGGGCAACTTGCTCAGGCTATAAGTCAAAGGCCTCAAGGTAACCTTCCAAGTGACAAAATTATAAACCCACAAAGAGAAGTTAAGGACTAGTGCAACACCATAGCCTTGAGGAGTGGTAAAACTTTAGAACATGAAAATAAGACCAAAAAAAATGAGGAGAAACAGGAAATTAACAAGGATGAGAAAGAACTAGTGGATAAAGAAAACATTGAAAAGAAATATAGCTCAGCCAAAGAAAAGGGAAATCTCTACAAACCCACTATTCCTTTCTCTCAAAGACTACAAAGCAAAAGTTAGATATGTAGTTTTCAAAATTTCTTGATGTCTTCAAGAAGATGTATATAAACATACCATTTGTAGAGGCACTTGAAAATTTTTTGTCTTATGCCAAATTCATGAAAGATATACTATCAAAGAAAATGAGGCTTAGAGATCATGAAACAATAACCTTGATTTAAGGTTGTAGTGCCATCCTAGATAAAAAAGACTACCAGAAAAACTGAAAAGATCTAGGTAGTTTTGACACCCCTTACACTATTGGGAACACCCGTTTTGGCAAAGCATTATGTGATTTGGGTTCGAACATTAACCTTATACCATTATCAGTCTTCTAGAGATTGGGGGTTGGTAAATCCAAACCCACTTCATTAACATTACAAATGGTAGATAGATCAATTAAGATACATCGGGGTGTGATAGAAGATGTGGTAGTAGAAGTAGACAAATTCATCTTTTCTGTAGACTTCATTGTGCTAGACATGGAGAAGGATCATGACATTCTTATTATACTTGGTCATCCATTTTTAGCAAATGAAAAAGCACTCAATAATGACAATGGGAGTATAGGATGAACAAGTAATGTTTAGAGTTTTTAAAGCATCTAAACCACCTAATATTGATAATGTTAATGAATGCTTAAGGATAAATGTTACTGAATGTGGGGAAAACTTAAAAGAATCTATTGAGTCGCCCACACTTAAGACTGTTACACATAATGCTATGAACAAGAACATAAACTCACCAGAAAACAAATCAACCTATTTTAACTTCGAAAGTATGGAATCAAAGGTTGATATTGTGGACTGTGTGAACTTTTTGGAGGATGTGCCTCTCATGTGTGTATCAAGGGCATTTATGGAAAATTTTGAGATATAATCTAAGCTTAAACCATCAATTGAAGGGATTTTTTTTTTAATTCATAGGATGTTTTTAATCATGATTTGGGTAGAAATTAACAAATATATGAAAGCTAAATGTATGCATGCTTGATGTGAAACATATGAAATCAATGATAAAAATTGGTTGTCATGACTAAGATATGGAATGTAACATATTTGTTAAGATATTTACATTAATCATGTAATATGCTTGCTAGTTTTGATTGAATTGATTCAAATTTTTATGCACCCTATCAAAGAAAAAAAGAATAAGCAAAACTCACAACACAATTATCCTTTTAAAGAAAAAGAAAATAGAATTGAAAATAAGTTTAAGGGTATTGTGAAGTTATAATAAAAAAACAGAGAAAATATATGTGGAATAAAAGAATATGAAAAGAATGACAAAAAATGATGCACCGAAATATCAAGTAAAAGCTCAATTGTAGTTTAAAAGTGCATGATGAAAAAAAGAAAGCTAAGGTGTAGAAAGAGCCTAAATGTCTTCATTTATCGACCCTCAACCAAAGCTTTACATTACAACTATGTAAAATCCTTATTGATCTTGAGCTAAGTGTATATTTATATTAGTGGAGAAATATGTGGAAATAGACTTATGAGACATGTTCTAAGATTGAATTGAGTAGCATACTCGTATAGGTTGATTTCATGAGTGCATTGGATGATATCATGTGTAACACATGCACACACGAATCAATTTGTCAAAAATATTGCATATCCTTGTATTGATGGAACGTTGATTGATGAATATGTGAACCTTTTTATCATAGGATTATACGAATTTTGAGAGGGATAGTTTTCGTGAAATATGCATATATTAATATATATATATATATATATATATATATATATTTATGAATATACTACTCATGTTATTTTATTTAGTTATACTTTGCTTTACTTGAGAACAAGCAAAAAATTAATTTTGGGGGTGTGATGACTCTATAAAAATAGAGTCGTTAGCGTACTTTTACTTAATATTTAATTTTTTAATTCAATAAATAGTATTTATGGGGCTAAAAATATTAAAATATAAATTTTTTAGTGAAAATGGGTAAAAATATAATTTTTGGAATATTTTGGGATTTTATTGGAATTTTTATGGATATTTTATGAATTTTTAATGCATGACAAATCATAAGCTACCACGTGGCATGCCATACAAGTAGATGAGCTGATTGGGCAAGCCATGCGGATGCCATGCAAGTAGGGATAATGAATCGTAGATCATCATATGTTAGGAGCAACAAACCGCTTGCCATGTGTCGGCACAACGTTCATTTTGAATTTAAGCACAATCAAACCTTCCCACCATGTGTTGCCAATCTACTTGTCCAACAGTTCCACCAGTGCGCCACACCATCCATTACTACGAATCACATTACGCAGCGTGGTGCTGACTCAACATGTGTTGACTTAGACTGGTCTCCCCTACCACGTGTCGGGCTCTAATTCGTCTAGTAAATTTTGTGTGCCACATGTCGTGCTATGATTGGGTGACTCAGTCCTTGATATGAAGCTAATCTGACGGTCTAGATGGTACCTAATCTATATTTAAGCTCCTAATCACCCCATAAATTCTAATGAGCCACCATTACCATAATTTTGATTAGTTTTTGGAGCTAAAAAGATAGAAATCATAGAAAAATTCAAAGGAGATACAATTTTGGTGGAGATTCAAGAGAACATTAGTACTACAATTCAAAAGAGTGATTGTATTTCTTCTTCTACTCTTTTCTATATCAATTTTTTATGTATTTCTTTATGAAAAATATGAGCTTTATGAACACAATTATGTGTAGTTAATTTATTAATTTAGGAATCTTATGAACCCAATTTTCATAATGTGATGATCTAATATTTTACCTTACCCCAATTATAATTTTTTATGCTATTAATTGTTTGGCCAACAATTTATCTATAGAGAAAATTAAATAGATTTGAGAGAATTATTTCATTGTTTGTTTTGATTAAATAACATGCATAGTTTCTAAGCATAGATGTATGATTTTTATACATGTGATCCATAATTGATGAACTTAATAAGTAATAGGCAATTTAATTGGCATGAGAGTGTGATTAAACTAATTACTATATGACATGTAATTTACTTGAGAAAGGAATACATACTAAGTTAGATTTAATTGATCATGTAATTAATTGATAATTATATTGGGAGGATGTTAAGTATTCACATGTTTAAAAAATTAGGAGATTAAATATTCTTAAATATTTTTTCATATATCTTCTTAATTTTCAAATCTGATTTAATTAATTATTACTATTTACTTTTAATTATTTTAATTTTGCTTCCTTAAAATATAAAAACACACAAAAATAGATTTTTAGTTTTAAGTTTTAAATATTAGTTTCTAATAAAATAAAATGATATTTTTTATCATTATATTACTTGTTATGATATTTATACTTGTGTATTCATTACATACATAATTTGTATGACGATCAAATATCTATCAGTGTCGTATTGCCATGTGTCAACTGATAATTGTAAGAGTGTAATAGTTTTTATAGGAGAGAAGCCTTTGTAGTTATGTGTCGTGTGTTGTTGATAGTTGCAAGAGTGCAACAATTCGTATAGGTGGGGAGCCTATGTGGTTATTTGTTGTGTGTCAGCTAATAGTTGTAAGGATGTAAGAGTTTCCATAAGTGAGGAGCCTTTGCGGTGTTGTGTAGTTTGTTGGTCACGAAACCTAAGGATGTTATCACATATGAGCTGATTCATATGTGAGTTTACCTTGTCGCATATCGTGTTATATATGATTGTTTGTTGTTATAAGAGTACAATCAATATTTATTAAATATGTTTGCAATAGGAGGTCTTGAAATGAGTGGAAATGTTTTATAACTTTTCTAGATATGTTTGACTAATTCACATGATGTATGGTGTTTGTCTTGTTAATGTATATTATTAGCAAAGCCTCTTAGACATACCATTAGTAGGTGTTTATGGTAGATTATTATTTTTTATATATTAGTTGTTTTGTAGAGTATTGTTTTTATATATTAGTTGTTTTGTCGTACGTTGATTTAACCATATTATTTTTATTATATTTCTATTGTATTATATGCTTAGTTAATGTAGTAAAGCCTACTTAGTCAGGTTGAAATTAAACTTTTGCAGATATTTTATGGGTTAGCGTAATCACTCCTAGTAGATATTAGATACCTATTCGAGTTAGATACAATTTAAGTACATGTAATTATTCTGAAATTCATTTAAGTTTCATTTGCTAACTCACCATAGTGATTAGGCCTGGCTCTAACAGAATTCATTCAAATATATTAATTTGATTTGGCTAACCCTCCTATTTTATTATTTAATTAATAATATTTTTAAATTTTAATAGATTATCTTATTGTATTTATACGAATTTGTTGATCCTTTTAGCAACCAAGCTAATATGGCGATAAAATTGTTTTCTTAGTTGATTAATTTTTTAATTTGAGAATTTGAAAGTATGTAAAAATTATAAATAAGTTCTCATTTGCATTCGGTCTATTAGGTGAATAAGTATGCATATTGTTTTTATATATAGATCCAAAATTGCATGTTATATAATTAACATAAAATATTGTTATCTCTTAAATATTTATAACATGATTTAAATTTATTTTTTCAATTGCAAGTCATTAGTATTAAATGCTTTGCAATAATTGTTGGGTTAGTTTGTCAAAAAAATAGACCGAATATCTCTAAAGGTGTCAGCTTACTTAAACTTTTAATAATAGTGATCTTCATACGAAGGTTATATAAACTAGGGGTGTCCACAAATCGATTCGGATCGGACCAAATCGTAAAGCTGAATCGAATCGGACTGGATCGAACGGTTTTACAAATCAAACGGTTCAGTCCGATTTGTATTTATTAAAATCGTTTTTCAAATAGTTCGCTCCGGATTTAAACCGGTCGAACTGGATCGGACTGGTTTAATAAATATATTAAAATTTTCACATTATTTTTCATTAAAGATGTCCAAAAAATTGAATCAAATCAAAAATTGAATCGGATCGGATCGAGATTGAACGGTTTTGTAAATCAAACGGTCCAGTCCGATTTATAATAATTAAAATCGTTTCAAACGATCCGATCCGATCCGATATTTTTTCCTAAAATCAGACCGGATCGAACCGTTGGACACCCCTAACATGAACATGTTGGTGTGCGGAGATGAAACAACTACTGTAATAAAAAACATTACAAATAAAGATGAAACAATTCCAAAGGCAAAGAAGCAAATGAGGATGAGAAAAAGATAATGGGTATGTCAAATCTTTGATGAGATTTCTTTGGGTACTAATAAGATTAAATAAAAAAGTTAAATGAAATTATTGTAATCAAATCTATTATATCTATTTTTAGCACATATGGTATTTTATGATATCTATATTTAATAAAATGTATTAATTTAAAATAATTTTTATTTTATTGGCATTTTTCATACACGTGTGTTTAATAAAGTGTATTTTTTTATTTTTCATTATTCCATGCACTAGAACATTAATTTTTGTTATTTTTAAATAATTAAATATATATTTTAATGTTTTGATTTTGACACATTTTTTTGCTTATTATTTTATCTATTGAATACCTTAAATTAAGATGTTTCTTCCTATTTTTTTTAAACATTTTTAATGATTTTAAAAATGATAAAAGATTGAAGCTCATTTAAGTTTCAAATGAAGCCCTCGTTAAATGGATTCTTTATGATATTAATTTTTTTTTTAATGATAGGACTCCATATTTAATTTAATATGTATGATTATATATTGAATTGTACATATAAATTATTTTTCTACTCATTCAATCTAATTTTTCTCTTCGTGCAAAATGCAAAAATTACATTATGTATATTATTTTTTTGTATATAAAATTCAAAAAATATATTTTTATTACTCAAAAAAAAATCTGTATAACTTTAACAAAATTTAGATGAACATCATTAAGTAGTATGCAATTAAAAGTAAAATTATTAAGTTCCTGAGTGATAAAAAAAGAATAAAGATTAAAGAGAGTATAAAATAAGTCAAAAATTATTGAAATATGTATTTAAGAAATCAATGGCAAAAAGTAAACAGTTCTAGCTAAGGAAATAGTAAAACATATAAAAAATATCATTCATCTTTCACACATGTATGAAAAATTTATAATAAAACAAAAAATTATATTAAATTAATACATTTTTATTAAATATGTGTATTATTAAGATAATACCTAAAAATAAAGATTAAAAATTACTTAAAAAAGCATCATACTAATAAGATAAACATGTTCTGTCATGTCGTCATAACTCATTCATATGTATCCTTTAGGTCACTTATTAATTTGTAACATTGTATTTAAAAAATATTATTTATTAAATAACTATCCATCAAACATTATATAAATTACATGAACCATCCTTTACATGTTGAATGGAAACAGTGCACGATAGTAACGATTATGTGCGTAGATTTTCAGTATATTAAATTTTCATAAAGAAATAAATATAAATTTAATTTAAATATTTTTATTTGATCACATGGATCGGGATCTTTCTGAATCTGTACATAAAAGACTTATCCAAATTACATACATATGTAATGAGAAAATTAATAACAGTGTACATACTAGAATTTTTTTAATAATATTTTAATACATTTATTTCAATAGTTATGATATATTAATTTAATTAAAATCTTATAAAAATATAAAATATCATAAAAAAATTATAATTAAAATGTGCAAGGATATTCTTAGAATATAAATAACTCCATCCAAAGATATCATTTTTAAAAATAAATCTTTTAAAATATATCATGTAACAATAACATATTAAAAAATATAAATTTAAGATATTTTGTACTTATATAAAAATTTATTATAATTAATGTAATTATTTTATTTATGTAAACAGTTTGTATACTTCACGTAACTTATAAATAAAAAAAGTTATACTATTTTAAAAATAACAGTTTCTATATTTCAAATCCAATATGTAATATTGAATTTTCCCGTTCATTCCATCAGAATTATTTTAATATAATATAAAATAATTAAGATTTCTTATTATACTTTTAAAAAAAAATAAAGAATTTGAAAAAGATAAAATTTAGAAAATAAATACTTACTACCAAAAAGCCTGGTTAATGCGATATGAACCAAGTGGTTAAGACCTAACTAATTTTCAAATTATATAGCAAAATGTTTCTGTACAAATCAATGGATATTACTTACCATTTATATGAGAGAAAAGACGCCACAATGAGATATTATTTCCTTGATAAATCTAGCATAAATGACATCCAAATAAGTATGGATATTACTCACCACAGATGCTTGGATGCTAAGTTGCTTAAAGAGAAACAAAGAGCATGGATGAGCTCTCAAATCATCTGAAAAATTAAATTTCATTTAAAAATGTGAATTTCCAGCAAATGAACTGCTTTTAATAGGATACAAATAAACCCTAAGCTCTATTACATCATAACCTTTGATCTTATCCAAGGGTTGAAAATAAAAATAATCAAAAAGCACAAAAGGTAGCATAAAACATGGACCAAAATATGAAGAAAAATAGGACAGGTGACTACAAAGGAATCCTATGAAAATATTACATCTTGACCTTTGATTTCATCCAATGGCTGAAAAGAAAGCTACCCAAAATCAGTCCAAATGGCACAGCAAAATTTGAGCAATTGAGAACAAAAAAATCTCAATAAAATATTACATCTTAACATTTGTTTCCTTCTAAGGGTTGAAAATAAAGTTGCCCAACTTAGTCCAAATGGCACAACAATGTGTCTAGTTTTCTTTTACCAATTTTGCCCTAATTTTCATCATAAACTTGTCCTAATCCTTACACTCTCAATTTGGATCCCCTTGGTTATGCATGACCTCTTGAATGGGCTCATTTAAAGCCTCTTCGAGTTGTGTCCTCCTAGACCTTGGATTGGTCCACTTGGAGTTTGTAGAGTTCGATGATTCTTATCATAATGTCACCACGGAAGTTATTATATCCGATGGGTGGTAATTTGTAATATATTTTTATTAGAAAAATATTACAAAAATTGAATTAAATTTTGATTCAATTTAAACTATTTTAAATAATACAAAAAATTAGAATTGTTTTAAAATCAATTCGATAATACGAAAATAAAAAATAATTATAATTATTTTTATATATTATTACTATTATTTTTATATATAATGAATCTATTAATTCATGTCATGAAAAAACATTTATGTTACTATTTTTATTATAACTTTTTATGTATTCATATATTGATTATTCACGTATTAATAAGAACTATATAATATTTTATTAACACAAACGTGATTAGTTATATGAGCATTTATAAATTTTATTTAAAAATAAGATATCTTATAGTTTCTTTTAAATTCATGAATTATTTGATATAAAGTAATTATGATAAATTAATTAATTTGTTCGTTGGTCCGTCAAATTAATTTATAATTTTATTCTTCTTAGATTCTTTTGTAAATATATTATGTTATTTCTGATCACAATTACATTAAATTTAAGTTTAAAATATTCATTTAATTTAATTTAAAGTTGTGATTTTTAGAATTATTTTGTAATATTTTTATGGTTTTCAAACTTCCTACTTTTGATTTTGTAAAAATGGTTAGAAAATTATTATTTGTATGTCTAACATTGTTATAATGTATTAAATTTGGTTCAAAATTTTTATTATTTTAACTATTTTAAAAATTATAAATAAATTTACAATATTTCAAATCAACATCTAGTTAAATAAACTAAAAAAATACAATTAATACATAATAATAAAACTTTGGGTCAATTCAAGCTAATTTATACCTGTTAGAATTTTTTTGATTTGGATTAAGATTAACAATTTATGAGATAAATTTAATTTAATTATAATTATAATTAAATTAATTTAAACTATATTAATTTATATTAATTTAAAATATATTAATTTAAACTATATAAATTAACACATTGGTAAAAATTGAAAACTTCTACGTACCATTATTACCATGCAGCTTGTCTTGCATAATGGCATATACAGAAAAGAAAAAAAGGAAAATAATATTAATGAAAGGGAGGGACAAAAAGTTCAAAGCAAGTAATCTAGTGATATATTACCCACAAAAAACAAAAGTGATAGTGATATACTCTCTTGAGTTTTTCTAATTTTTGACATATTAGGATAATATAATACAGGATAAACTTAAACATAAAGTAATTTAATATTAAATAATATGAATTATTTTAACATTTTTTTTAAATATGTCAAACACTATATGATATGATAGCCTAAAATAAACTCGTTAAATTATTATTTTAATATTATTTTATCCATTAAATCCGACACAAACACAACATAATTCGACCTAAATGAATTTTGATAACTCTTATTTGACTAAAATAACACACATGTATATATATTGAATTTTTTTAAGTTAATGAAAAAATAACTTAATCTGAGATACAAAATGACCTAGTACATTAAACATATTTTTATTAATGAGTTGACCCGATACAACTCATATATCAAATAGGTTAACATGCACGATTCGCACGATTTGCATGACACTTCTCTTCTTGATATCGATCTTTTTCATAAATTTATAAAATGTAATTACAAAATTATTCCTTATTTTAATTCTTTAATATGTTTTTTCATTACTACTTTTAAAATAACATTTAAGTAAATTATTATTTTTATCCTTACCATTATTTAGTATATATAAAAAAGGAGAATAAATTTTATATTGTCAACCTTTCCATTCTAATTCATATTTATTCTTATTTCAATTAATTAATACTACATATTGGTAAACACATCTTAAAGTATCTATCATCCTTTTTGTTGGTTACAAGCTAATCATTGCTGTCATTAAAGGAGATTTCTTATACATTCAACAATAAATTATGTGATTTAAATATGTCAATACTTAAAAATGATAATTAAGAGATGTAGTTAGAGATGACAATAGATCGGAACCGATCTAATCCGTTTTATTATTCAAAAGATTCAGTTTGATCTGATCTATTTTGATTCGTAGATCAAATGGATTGAGTTAGGTATTAATCCATGGATCAATGGATAACCATGACCCGATCGTAATGTTTCATTTTTTTTTTCTAAAACTAAGTATTATTTGATGTGGTGCATTATATATTTTAAATTAAAAAAACAAAAAAAATAAGAGAAAAGTATATATGGTACAAAATTCTTTTTTTTACTTTTTTTTATAAATTTTTTTATTTATTTTTAACAAATTATGATAAATTAAAAAATAATATCATTTATAATAAATATAAGAAGAAATTATGAATATGATGATATTTAAATTTTTGTTTAACAATTTTTAAAAAATAATAGATAAATTTATAAAAATTTTAACAAAGAAAAAGTTAGATTTATAAAATATAGGAGAGCAATTTTAAAAAATGATCATTCTACAATGTAAATTTTTTTAATTAAATAGTTGTAAAAATTAGAAAAATATATTAAAATTATGTAATTATTTTAGTTTTAAGAATATTTAAATTTGGAACGATTTATGAATTAATCTGATATGGTTTGATCAATGAATCTATATGTCTTGATGTGTCATGATCCAATCTGATCCATTGATGTTATATATGGATCATGATCCGATTTGATCTGATCTAAAAATTACGTAAATAGTCTCATTCCCCAACCACCTTAACCACCATCTAAGATAGTTAACAATGTTAAGGTGAATAATATAATTAAATTGCCTTCTAAAGTGGTTAATAAACATTTTAATAGTTCAAGCATATTTCATCTAATCAATCAATCAATCAATCATAAAAGAATCTTTTCATTCCTCTAATTTTTGTAAATGTAGGGTTAATTACGTTTTATACTCACAATATATGTGGTGAGTTACAAAAATGCCTAAAAGGTTTATTTAGTTACAATTATACCTACAACATTATGTATAATGATAAAAACATACACAATCGATAGCTTCCGTTTAATTTTAACATAATTATATCACATGTATTCCACGTATATTTTCTTGAGGATATTATGGTAAAATCATGCATTTAGGATGTTATAAATATGCCTAAAATGTTTGTAGCTAGTTACAAACATACCCAATTTTAATGTACATGCAATACACATGATATCATTATGTTAAAAAGTACACAGTTATCGATTGGACATGTTTTTATCGTTATTCATAACATTATTTACATAATTATAACTACATAATCTTTTTGAACATTTTAAAAATACTATATACTTTATGGACATAAAATGTATTTCACCCGATTTACATTGTGCATACATCCTGAATCAAAACCATTTAATAAACGTTAATTTATGATTTCAATTGTAAATTTAACACATGAGTTTTCTTCTGTTTCACCTTAGAAACTCTTTGACACTTTTCCTACTTTCATGAAACCCCTTACCTATTACACATGCCGTTTGTTACCACCTTTAATAAATATAATGCAAATTTATTGAACTTTTCCTAAATGAGTGGCTAAACAAACATGTTTAACCTATATGTGTTAATGTCTCCTTTATTTTTGTTAGACATTTTGTAGGTTGGGTTCCTCATAGATCCTCATGTACACTTATTCCTCGTGCCCTTCCCACTATACAATATCTAGGATATATTTTGTTATATTTTAAATATTTATATTCATTTTTACCTTAAATATTATCATATGTGTATATTTGTCTCAATTGTGATTCTAATCCTTTAAATATTATGTAACATGCATTTAAAAATCAAATTATTATTATTAAATTAAATATTTTTTTATGTTTGTTTATTTTCTTTCCCATAACTCTATTTCTTCCTTTTATCTCATCCTGTTCTACATAGTTTTTACTTAATTGATAAAATATAAACTTATTAAATAAATTATGTAAATATTAATAAATTAATGATAATAATAGCTATTATTTTAAAAAATGAATAATTTTATCAAAAAAATAAAGCATGATTTATATTTTTATATCTAATATAATATAAATAAATATAAATTAAATACTACTAATACTTTAAAAGTCACTTTGTCATCTCTTCACCAGTAAAAAATTCATATTATATATTATATATAATATGATGATTTTTTTATATAAAAATTATTTAACATTTTAATCAAACGATTTTAACATTTATATATTTAAATAATTACATCCATTTGTCAACATAATTTTCCAATTATATTTCTTTAAATCTATATATATATAATATGGTGATTGTTCTAAATAAAAATTATTTAGACATATTTTAATCAAAGGATTTTAACACTATACATTTAAATAATTACATCCATTTGCCAACATAATTTTCCAATTCTATTTCTTTAAATCTATATATATATATATAAAATATGGTGAGTACTCTTCTAAATAAAAATTATTTAGACATATTTTAATCAAAGGATTTTAACACTATACATTTAAATAATTACATCCATTTGCCGACATAATTTTCCAATTCTATTTCTTTAAATCTATATATATATATATATAATATGGTGATTGTTATAAATAAAAAGTATTTAGACATATTTTAATCAAAGGATTTTAACATCTATACATTTAAATAATTACATCCATTTGCGAACATAATTTTCTAATTCTACTTTATATATATATATATATATATATATATATATATATATATATATATAAGTTTTCCGCTCCTCTTTCTCTACAGAATAAATGCAATATTGCCGTATAGACAACTTTGTTTATAGGTATATGCACAAGAAGGTTCAAAAAGCTATTGATAACGTCAATAAAATCTTAATATTGTTGTAACGTTTGACAATTTAATATTTATGCATAATTGCTGTCAACAAAAATATCAAAAAATTATCAAGAATGTTGCATATTGTAGATAAAATATCGTTTCTAAAAATATTATTTTTAGGCCTAAAAATCTTAATTTATCAATTTATCGTGTTTGAATCTTATGTCAAAGGTTTCTTTTAGTTATGGACAATATATTTTTTTATTTTTTCATTGTTTTTATTTCAACCCTATTATATTAATATGCTAGTTTTTACTTATAGTTTTTGTTTCAACAATTCATATTATACTATATAATAGAATTACAAATTTTAAACACTTTACTGCTCAGGATAGAGTTTTTGACAAATGACATACTTATGCTACAATATTTTGATAGGTTGTTCGTCATACTCATCAAAATACTAATATTAATTATGATTTTTTTAAATAAAAGTAATTGAAGCTTTTGATATTTTATTAAATTTTATAAATGTTTGTTATAATTTTAATATAGTTTTTATAGTTTTAAAAAACACAATAATAATATTTTAAGGATTTAAATTTTTATGCGTTTTTAGGATCTACGCGCTCTATGGTTAGAGCCTCTAAGGGGTCCCAATGATTTAGACTTGAGTAGGCTGAAAAAAGACGTACATCCTTGGCAAGAATGGTGTTCTACAGAATATATGACTCATGCCCCTTTAGGTTCTTTAAATTCCGTAGGTGGCGTAGCTACCAAGATCAATGCAGTCAATTATGTCTCTCCTAGAAGTTGGTTAGCTACCTCTCATTTTGTTCTAGGATTTTTCTTATTCGTAGGCCATTTATGGCACGTTGGAAGGGCTCGTGCAGCTGCCGCAGGATTTGAAAAAGGAATTGATCGTGATTTTAAAGGTTTGAGCACACATCAACACATACCTTATGCACTAATATAGATTGATATTAGGTCAAAATTAAAAAAGTTAAGTGGTACATGACTATAGTTTATCAACTGAATTTCATTTATGATCTTATAAACCTCTTTTTCTTAGTTAAAAATCTTGTATTCCAACTTTTTCTTTAAACAAACTATTTTTTTTGTTCAATCTTTAATGTTAGAAGTTGTTTTTTTTCAAAAACTTAAGCTAATAGGAGAATGATTAAACTATACTTTCATATACTAATCATTCCCCTACAAGTCTTGGCTCTTAGCACATCATTCCAAATACTTGTGATTTGATAATTTGGGTTATCAGCTCTTGAACAGAGAATCTTCAGCTCTAATACCATGTTAGAAGTTATTAGAAAACTAAATCTCCCCAAAACTTAAACTATTAGGAGAAGAGACTAACTATACGTATATATACTTATCCCTTAGTCTTTCCAATTTATAATCATCTCTCTTTAAAGAAAAGTTATTAGTAAGGTTCTTTTCATTTTTTTGCTGAAACTTCTAGGGTTTGAAGTAGTTTTTGATGAATTGAATCATAATTTGAACAAATTTAATCTTTGACACTTTTACAACCAAATTTGTTCACTGTCTAAATCATTACCTTACAACCTTCCCTAAAATTGTTTCCCTTTTTTCAACATCCATAATACCTTTGAGCTGTGATTTTATGTAACGATTTTTTCTTTTTTTCTTTTTTTAGTATCCATGACACCTATTGGCCATTATAACCACCCCTTGAGCATTTCCAAATCACTCATTATCATTTCAGCCAATCCATTGTAGTTACTTATGCAATCTTTATCTTTTCTTACCTTTTTCCTCAACCATATTCCCTGATAGATTAGCTTTCTCATCACCTAAAAGGTGTGCGCCATCTTTCTAAGATTTTTAGGGTTTATTTTTAAGCCCTTCCACCTCTTCTACTTAACTTTACCAAGGCCCTTGTTTTTAATCTCATTAATAGCTATCCATCTGCTAGTGTTCCACCTAATACAAATAATCATAATTGTGTTCTACATTACCCCATTATTAATCTAGGCATGAGTAGTTTAGGGTTTATTAACTTGTTTCTTTTCTTTCTCAACAAATTGTTTCCACTCCTCTAACCAAGTGTGATAATAACCAGTTAGTGCCTTACAATTCTATTATAAATACATGCTTCACCATTTTTCAATTTCTGATTCAACTCATCTGGAAAAGAAAATCCTTCACCATCAATATCTTTCTTTGTTACATCTCACTACTTATTGTCATAGCCACAAACCCTATTTTCATCTCTAATATAGAAATCAGAGGGTTAATTGAACAGACCAAACAACTTACTTGTACCCTATCTGAAATTGAAATTGATGAAGATCTTGAGGAAGCAACTGTTGTTGCTTCACTGTGACTTGTAGGAAATATTCTCTCTAAGCACATTATAAAAAAGAATCAAGTGATCAATGCACTAAAAAAGCTTGGGATTAAAAAGGAGATTTTCATGTCTTAGTGATGGATTATCACAATAACATTTATTATTTTTCCTTCACTCAACCAAGAGATCGTGATGCCATTTGGGAGAAAAGAATATGGTACATAAATCATGCTTTCTTAGTGCTTAGAGAATGAAACCACAACCTCACAATTTAAGAGCTAGACTTTAACTCTATGTGTTTATGGATTGAAACCCACGGCATCCACTTTGAAGAAATGAAATCTACCAATATCAAGAAACTGGCCCAAGTTGTAGGTAAATTGATCCAAAAAGAAGAGAATGGTAAAGAAATGATTATGACAAGATAATACCTTTGTTTTAGAGCCAAAGTTGATATCAATGAACCACTAATACTAGGCATTAAAATCCAAAGGAAAATTGTCCAAAATAGAAGTTTTAAAATTTGGGTAGTGTTCAAATATGACCACCTACCTAACTTCTGTGTGAAATGTGATAAGCTAAAACACATGACAACAGACTGTTGCTATCACTTACAAGTAAATGAAGACATTTTTCCCCGATCTATAGTGACTGGCTCAAAGCAAGATTTAACCAATATATATGTTTTGGCTTAACCTGATAGCAGTCTCAACCCCTCAATACCCAACTTAACCCACCATGTTTTAATGTGGAAGTTGGACTATCCACAAGGAAAACTTCCCAACCATTAGCCCAAGTACTCCCTATTCAAGAAAGCTAAGCATCATACTTTTTACAACAATAGGAGAAAAGCTATGTCAAAGCTTCCATATTTCATTATGAAGTCCAAGAATTACTCCAAATGGTAAATGTGCTTGACATAACAAATTTTCTGAATTCTTTGATAAATGGCACTCTCACAACAACCTTTCTCAGATTGACGAGATACTTAGGTGAAAAATGTTGACGTAAGCTATAGGCCTCACCATCAATTTTGACATGTAATGTAAGCTCTGTAGATTACCCACCGCTATAATTTTTCAAATTGTTGAAGTTGCTCACAATGGAAGGTTTTTCCACTCCATTAACTATACTTCCTAGATTATGTATTCCCTCTTCCATTTTCAAAATTTAACCTTCAAAACACAATTCACTATCCATCATGAATCAAACCCTCCTGCTACTCAATCCCAAAAATCCCCTCCATTTACCCACACTCTACATGTGATTGAGAAAATCACTGATCAATTTTCCTCTAGGAAGACTACCACTCATACTGTTTAAAAAAAATAATCTACACTTCTGCTCGTGCCAAGAAGAAATTAAACCTTGAATAACAATAAATTTTGAGCCTAATTCAAACTCCATCATTTTCCTTAATAATGTGCTTACCATTCCACATGGAATCCTTCAAGATCTACACAACACTGGTATTTTAGGTAAAAAAGCTACCATCTATAGTGTGGAATGGCTGAGGTATGGTGCGACATCTAGCCAGACGAGCACTACGCTACATAGTAAGAATGTAAAAAATTGATATAGTGTGGTTAATGGAAATTAAAGCAAAAAAAAATTCTCATGCAACAATTACAGTCTTCACTCCAAGCTTTTGAAAATGACATCATCATACCAGCAATTGATATCAAGGGTGAATTATGTTGCTTTTGGTCTAATGTTATTTCTTTTTCCATTATTAAAGTAGGAAGCTCTTATGTAATAGTATAAATAGTGAATCCTAAAAATTCTAATGAAAAGATTCTCTACTGTTTTTTTAAATCCTTTCATATCATGCTAACAAGTTAAATACTTGGCAATAATTGGTACATTTTCTATCAAACATTGATGTTCCTTGGTGTCGTATGGGTGTTTTGAATGATATAAAACATCCTTTAGAGAAATTGGGTGGATTACAATCAAAGTATCAATCTAAAAATCAGTTTACATAGTTCATTTATACAATGGGTTCCACTGATCATGGATCCACGGGTAGAAAATTTACATGGTGTAATAATAGGGAGGAAGAGGAAAAAATTTATAAAAGGTTAGATAGAGTTATTACTAACACCTCAGATTGATGGTTACCCAAAAGTTTTGGTTTCCAATCTACCGAATTTTACACCAGACCATAACCATCTATTGGTATATGTCCATGGCAAACATGAACCTTTTGGTATCAGGCCTTTCAGATGTTTTGAGGCATGGTTGTGTGGTACAAGTTGTGAAAAATTAATTGATAATTTTTGGACCAAACATAAAGCACAATAGCTCCCATTCATACAAAAGTTGGATTTTTTTGGCTAAAGAATTGAGTAAATGGATTAAACAACAATTTGATTATGTTCGAAATAAAAATCAAATACCTTGAAAATAAAATTTGTTCTTACAAGTACATCCAAATGCACTAAAATAGTTGGAAACAAAGATACATATTTGTTCTTTTCTCAAAGAAGAACTTCAAAGATATGATTCCATACTCAAGCAAAAATCAAGAGAATTATGGATAAGAGATGGGGATTGAAACACTAAATTATTCCATACTTTAATCAATATCAAACGAAGAAACAATTTCATTTCTTCCATCACTCTTGACTCTAGGATAAAACTTTGGGAGAGAGATAAACTTAGCAAAGAATTCATGGACATATTCATGCTTATTTACTCCATTGATAACCCAATCATTTCGGATGAGTTAAGGAAAAAATTTCTAAAAATAATTACTAAGAAAAATAATGATCTTTTCACATCTATACCTTCTTCTACATAAATTAAAGCAATTTTAAGGAAAATACATAATATCAAAGTCCTTGGACCTGATGGTTTCTCGACTCTTTTTTACAAGAAGTTTTGGCATATTGTGGGACACCAGGTAATACATAAAGTACAACTTTTCTTCATTTCAGGAGTTTTAAAAATTGAATGGAACCACACTTTTATAACTATCATCCCCAAAATTAACAACCCAACTTCGTGCAATGATTATCGACCAATAAGTCTATGCAAAGTGGTGTACAAAATAATCTCAATTTTTTTGGTTAAAATGATGAAGCCTTACTTACAAAGTATCATTTCAACTTATCAAACGACCTTTCTACCAAGGAGATGAATTGAGAAAAACACTTTATTAGCTCATGAAATAGCCAATACAATCTATAAAAAGAAATGGGGAAAAAAGGTCTTATGTGTGTTAAATTGGATTTACAAAAAACATATGATCGGGTCAAATGACAATTTTTATTGTCTATTATGCATAACCTGTGTTTCTCAACCAAGTTCTATCATCTCATCCGTCAATGCATTTCCACTGTCACTTATTCTAGTTAACTTAATGATTCTCCGTTTGGAACTATCACTTCACAACAAGGTCTTGGACAAGGTGGCCCTCTTTCTCCTTACTTATTTTTATTAATCTTTGAATGTTTTTCCAAGCTAATCTCACAAGTAAAAGGAAAATGATTGATATATGGTACACAAATTAGTAGATCTTCCCCTGCCATTTCTCATTTGATATATGCAAATGACTTAGTCATTTTTACTCGAAGAAATGTCAAAGAGGCAATTACCATTCATTCAATTCTAGAGAAATATTGCCTATGGTCTGGACAATGTGTCAACTTTGACAAATCCATGGTTTATCTGTCAAGTAACCTAAATGGAGATTATTATCATGAGATTTGTTCAACACTTCATACTCAAAAAGCTACAATGCTTATCAAATACTTAGGCAACCCCTACCTTTGAATAGAAGTAAAAAGAGGGATTTTTATTTCATCATTCAGAAAATGAAATCTAATTTAGATAGTTAGAAATCTAAAGTACTCTCACAAGCAAGTTGAACAACTCTTATCAAATCAATTTTGTAGAATATTTTGATTTATTCCATTAGCACTTTTAAGTTGCCAAATAGTATATGTGAGGAAGCTAACTTGTTACTACGTAGATTTTGGTGGAAAAATAATATTCAGACTACACACTTCTTCACTCTCTTATTGGGATTTTATCACAAACCCTCAAAAGTTGTGGGTTTCAATTCTTAGTAATAAATACTTAAAATGTCAACACTTTATAAGGTGACATCTAAAGCAACTAACTCTTACATTTGGAAAGGTCTATAATGGGTAAAAGATATTATCCTTGAAGGTGGTTACTAGGAACTTGGAGATGGACAAAACATTAATATTTGAAAAGATCCTTGGATTCTAAGTTTTCCGAATCAAAAAATCCCTCTATCCTCACAAAACAACCACAATTTCAGTTTTGTTCATTCTTATGAACTTTGTCATTGGAATCCTAACATTTGATGGAATTCTCCTCAAATTGAGAGGTTGGTTTCGTGTCATGGTGGTGCTTTCTAAAAGTTTATAAATTATAGACCTAATTAACCTAGAGGGGGGTGAATAGGTTATTTTTAATTTTTACTAATTTATAATTTAATAACCTAAACAAAGTAGCCAAACATGCAATCGTGTGTAAAAATAAATACGGAAATAAAATAATAACACAAGATATTTTTAGGTCGAAACAACCTAGGCCACAACCATGACCTAAGAGGAAAACCACCGGTCCACCGGACCACCTAACTTTCCACTATGAAAATCAAATGTTCAAGTACAAACTCGGTCTTATGCTACCCTCCCTAGGATACTGCCCCAATGTACTTTACTTATGAGCCCCTGCTCTGTTTTCATAGTTTCCAATATTAGCGTAAACGATTTACAGACCAACGTTCCAATAAGCTCGCCGCAAATCAGATCGTTTACAAATCAACTGCAAAATAGTTAGCACAAAAACACAAGTGTCCGTGTGTGTTCTAGAATGGATTTAACAATGAATAATCTTAACTAGATGATTCAAAATATATGTCATTTAAATAAAATCAACTAGAAAATTCTAAAACAAAAAGGTTAAGCCCAAATTCACTAAAAATAGTTTCTTTAATATTTAATAATTAAATCAAACAATCATAATCACTCATATAATTGTTAGATTTAAATATCCAAGATTCTAATCATAAAAATAAGCTATATGAATATAAAAAACGAATAGATTAAAATATATAAAAATTTAGCTACTAAAATATTATAAAAAAAAAGATAATCAATTTATGATTCTATTAATTATTATCTCTTCTTTTAAATCAAAAAATATATATATATTTTCTTCTCCGGTAGTTTGGCGGCCCCCTATTGTTTTCTTTTTCCAAAGCACGCATAAAGCTGTTTTAACTCTATATATATATATATATATATTGGCCTTCATTATTAAGACCTATTTAAATATTTAATTAAAAAATATTTTTAAATTGCATCTTAAAAATATTAAGATACATAAAAAAATATTTAAGCATCAAAAATAATATTAGATTTATGAGCATGTGCTATTAAATGCATAAATGCAATCTTATGTGTCGTAGTTATCAAGGATATACCTGAAGTATAATTATCTGGAACTTGACTATTTGTTTGGCTTTTCTTGATAGATTTGATAACAGGCCTAAACACAAATGTACAAATAAATATTTTGTTTAGGAAAATAGCCAACACTCAAAGTCCTTACAAACTCCCCCTTTCACATTTTCGTGTGGCAAAACCTCTCTCTCACTACATAGTGGAACTATCTTATGGTCCGGTGAATCCATCTTCGCTGCAACTTGATAAGCTTATAAGTAACTGAAAAGACATAGGTAAAACAAACAACAACTTGGCTTGAAAGCTTCATTGTACATTGGTTCAGTTTACATAAAAATAAGCGAAGTGTAAAAAATAATCATGTAGTGTGCATATCAATAAAACTTAATTAAATATATTCTCCCCCTATATATATAACAAAATAAAAACATGGAAGTAAATATTCTCTCCCCCTTTTTGACATACGAGAAGAACAAAGCATTAGACAAAGAAGTGAAACTAAACTCCTCCTAAAAATATAACAGTATAAAATCAGAGTAATGCAAAAGTGCAATGTGCTTTAAACTCCCCTTAAGTTCTATGACTCTCTAACTTAGAAACCAATTAAAAAAGTAATAAATGAAAAGAGGATGTAAATGAAATTTTTTTTTTAATTTTCAAATTTGCATACATAGCCACATAAGGTATTAAACTCATTTAATTACAAACAAGCACACAACCAATTGAGAACTCATCATTTTTTAACTCCGATTTTGTTTATTTATCATATAAATAAATAAGTAGAATAGAAGAGGTGCACACGCACACTTCGCACATATAATGACATATTGATATTTACTTAAAATAGTATACATGTTTAAACTCCACAAATATGTCAATTAATTCATTTATGACCTATCAAGAAAGATTCAAATGAAAAAATATCACCTATCATGTAAAACCATAATCGAGTCTTCAATCTCACAAAATAAAATATATCTACGAAAGGAGGACTTAATTTTTTTTTATTATTTTTTTATATATATATATGAGGTAAATGATATATATATTATAACCTCTATTGGCTCTTTCTTTTTGTGCATACAATGTATAAGATTTATAAGTAGTCATTTTTTGCATAATCTTTTCCTCTTTTTTTTCACGAACCATAAACCTAGCATGATGACTTTCACACTAGTTGTGAGGTAGCCCTCTCCGCTCACTGCGGTAGCTTCACACATCACAGTAGGTAGCCCTCTCAATACTAGGTGCCTCCATGAGATAAAGTTTTTGAAAGCAAGAAATATAAATCAACACAATTTTACAGTCAAGATTAGTTGAAGTCCTAGAATCTTTCAAAAAAATCCATAAACTTCAAGAATAACATATATGTGTGTTCGTGAGTGTGTGAATAAATTCATGTCAACATCGATCATCACATGTACAAGAATATGTGTGTGTGTAAGCCAAAAATTGTAAAATAATTTATACAATAAATATCAAAATGAGTTGAGTCACTAAAAATGAGATTATGTGTATGTAAGTATTAAATAAGTCGAATATTGTGTTGGCCAAACAAGGATGCTATTTTTTTTTTTTGGTAATAAAATTTGAAATTCAATTTGAGGGAGAAATTCCCAAGGCACTTCTGAGATACTCAAATCTTTGAGTGTTTATGGCTTTAGTGAATATATCAGCTAATTGTCTCTCAGTAGGTACAAACTCAAGTGTCACTATTTTCTCTTCAACTAATTCTCGAATAAAGTGATGCCTAATGTCAATGTGCTTAGTTCTAGAATGTTGAACCGGGTTCTTAGAAATACATATAGCACTAGAGTTATCACAATATAAGGGCATCATACCTTGTGGTTGACCGTAGTCCTTGAGCATGTTTTTCATCCAAAGCATTTGTGTGCAAAAGCTTCCTGCAGCAATGTATTCCGCCTCAGCTGTAGAGAGTGAGATAGAGTTCTGCTTTTTACTGTGCCATGATACTAAGTTGTTTCCAATGTAGAAACAACCACCTGATGTGCTCTTCCTATCATCCTGGTTGCCTGCCCAGTCGGCATCTATAAAACCACTTACTTCACAAGTAGTGTGAGTAGTAAAATATAAACCATAATTACTTGTTCCTGAGATATACCTGATGATTCTCTTTACATTATCTAAGTGTGATTCCTTAAGGTCAACTTGATAGCGGGCACACACACCAACACTAAAACATATGTCAGGTCTACTTGCAGTGAGATAAAGTAAACTACCTATCATACTCCTATAAAGGGTTTGATCAACACTTTTACCTTGAGTGTTCTTTGTAATTTTTGTGCTGGTACCTAAAAGAGTCCGTAATGGCTTGCTAGTTTCAAGACCAAACCTTTTAACAAGGTTACAGGCATACTTGGTTTGAGAAATAAATATATTATCACGAGATTGTTTAATTTGCAAACCAAGGAAGAAAGTCATTTCACCTACCATGGACATTTCAAATTCATTTTTCATAACATGCACAAAATCATCCACTAGTGTACTTGATGTGGATCCAAAAACTATGTCATCCACTAGTGTACTTGATGTGGATCCAAAAACTATGTCATCCACATAAATTTGAGCAATAAAGATCTCGTCACTACTCCTTTTAATGAATAAAGTCTTATCAACTCCCCCTCGAATAAATCCCTTGTTCAAAATATAGTTGGTAAGTCTCTCATACCATGCTCGTGGAGCTTGTTTCAAACCATACAGAGCCTTTTTGAGTTTATAAACATGATTTGGAAATTTCGGATCAACAAATCCTTTTGGTTGTTCCACGTACACCTCCTCATTCAAAAATCCATTCAAAAAGGCAGACTTAACATCCATTTGATATAATTTGAACTTCATATGACAAGAAATGGCAAGTAAAATCCTAATTGACTCTAGTCTAGCTACAGGTGCAAATGTTTCATCAAAGTCAACTCCTTCTACTTGCTTGTAGCCTTGAGCTACTAACCTAGCCTTATTTCTAACAATAATGTCATGCTCATCAGATTAATTTTTGAATATCCATTTTGTTCCAATAACATTTTTGTTTTTAGGCTTAGGTACTAATACCCACACATGATTTCTTTCAAATTGAGCTAACTCATCCTGCATGGCATTATTCCAAAATTGATCCCTAAGGGCTTCATTCACATTTTTTGGTTCAAATTGAGAAATATAGCATAAATGGATTACCTCACTTATTTGTCTTCTTCTTGTTACCATGCTTGCATTAGGATCTCCAATTATATTCTTAATAGGATGCTTTTTTGAAGTTCGAGTTGGATTTATCATTGATGAGGTTGATGCTTCTTCCTTCTTTTCTTCTCTTTCCTCTAACTCTTCTTCTTTTATTCCAATTGTGTCATTGGTCATTGTTAATTGAGGTGTTGTGAAATTTTCTTCATTTCCAACTTCTTCACTTGTAATCTTCTTACCTCCATCATCTATAACGACATTTATGGATTCCATAACTACATTAGTTCTATAGTTGAAGACTCTATAAGCTCTAATATTTAGGGAATAACCAAGAAATATACCTTCATCACTTCTTGAATCAAACTTACACAACTGTTCACGATCTCTAAGTATGTAGCATTTACTTCTAAAAACATGCATAAATTTCAGATTGGGTTTTTTATCTTTCCATATCTCATAGGGAGTTTGGTTTTTACCTGGGCGAAGATATGCACGATTTATAATGTGACATGTAGTGTTTATAGCTTCAGCCCAAAACCTTTTGGAGACTCCCTTGGCATGCATCATTACTCTTGCCATTTCTTGAAGTATCCTATTTTTCCTTTCAACTACTCCATTTTGTTGAGGTGTGATAGGAGTAGAGAATTTATGAAAGATACCATGTTCTTTGCAGAAGTCAACATACTTGGTATTTTCAAACTCTTTTTCATGGTCTGTTTTCAGTCTCTTGATGGTTACTATTTTGTCACCTGCTTTAACCTACACTCTTGTACAATATGAGACAAAGAACTCAAAAGCATTTGACTTGTTTCTAAGAAAGTCTACCCACGTGTAGCGAGAAAATTCATCTACTACAACTATGATATATTTCTTACCTCCAATACTTTCTGTTCTCATAGGACCCATAAGGTCAATATGTATCAATTCCAATACTCTGTTTGTATTTATACTCTTGATCTTATTATGAGCAATCCTAGTTTGTTTACCCAATTAACATGGTCCACATATAGGTATTTCAATATTTGAGAGAATAGCTAAACCACACACAGTCTCAGTTTTACTTAATCTAACCAGATCTTTACAATTCATATGACCTAGCTTTTCATGCCACAAGGTAGTTGAGTCATTGCTAGCTAGGTTACATGTTACTGTGGGTGATGTATCAATACAATAACAATTGTCATATGATCTGATTCCCTTAATCATACATTCACCCTTTTGATCTGTTACAATACAATGATTGTTTGTAAATTGCACATTAAAATCACTATCACATATTTGACTTATGCTAATCAAGTTTGCCTTAAGTCCTTCCACATATAAAACTTCATCAAGTTTAGGGATACCCTTTATTTGAACAGAGCCTTTTTCCAATAATTTTAGATGTTTTACCATCACCAAAGGTAACTATCCCTTCATTGTATTCCTCAAAGGTTTTAAACAAAGAACGATTCCCCGTCATGTGTCTAGAGCATCCACTATCAAAATACCAAATGGTATTTGATTTAGCTTTAAATTCTATATAGGCCACAAAGCAGTGCAACTCAAATTTCTTAGCCCATCCTTTTTTTAATTTTGGACATTTGAGTTACTGGTTTCTTATGTTCCTCTTTTTGTGTAGTTCTTGTAGTAAAAACTTTACGTTTTGAAAATTTTTGAGGTTCCTTAGAAACATTTGTACTCATGATAGAATCATAGACATAAAGAAATCTACACTTAGGTCTAATATGTTCTTTCCTACCACAATGATGACAGATGGGAACAAACTGAATTTTCTTATAATGATAAGGTGCAAAAACTACCTTTCTTGCCTAAGCAATAGTGGGTTTTACAAATTGAGTTTTGGATGATGAAGGTGTTGATTGTTCATCTATGTATTCAAGACCTCTCTTATCTCCATGTGGTTTTCCATAGTCTAGAACTTTGGTTAATTTTTCAGCACCAATGGTCAAATTCTTCATCGTTTCTTTAGCAATACTAAGTTCTTGCCTAAGATTTTTGTTTTCCTCAATGCTTTCTACAGGTCTCATATTTAAAGCATTAATATGATCAGATAATTCCTTTTTATATTTCTTTAGGCTAGAGGAATTTTTTTGTGAACATTGATGATATCATTAAGTTTAGTTACTTCCATAAACAATTTAACTCTCTCTTCCCTGGCACCTAGACAATCCATAAATAGTTCCTCATAATTCGATACATTAAACTTAGAAAGTAAGAGAGAAGAGTTTACTTCCTCATTTTCTTCATCCAAGCTAAGGTTGGAGTCATTGTGATGTGCATTGGCAGTTGCAGTGAAGGCACAATAATTAATGTCATCATCCTCTGAGTTACTAGCATTGTCCTGCTCACTTTCTGTGTCACTTAGTGTAGCATTAAAGGCTTTTCCAAATTTCTTTTTATTGTTAGCACAATCTGTAGAAATATGACCAAATCCTCCACAGGTAAAGCATTGAGGACTAGTAGGCTTACTTTTCTTACCATTAAGGCTAGGAGACTTGATTTCCCTTGACTTTCGGTCATTTGAACGACTGGATTGTCCCTTGTTGGAACGATTATTTTGTTGACCCTTCTTTTTAATGAACTTCTTAAATTTTCGTGCTAACAAGACTAATGACTCATCATTCATATCATCGTCACTATCAGAGATGTCCTTTTTGGAGCTTTTGAATGCCACATCCTTATTTTTCTTGCGTGGATCAAGAGAAAGCTCATAGGTTTGAATTGACCCGACAAGTTCAACAATTTTTAGTGTGTCTACATTCTTGCTTTCCTCTATCGCTGTAACTTTCATCTTATAATCAGTTGTTAAAGAGCTTAGGAATTTGCGCACTTATATAGGTTGTGGAATTTTCTCACCAAGGTTAGAACAAGCATTAGTGATATCACAGAAGCGAGCATAGAATTGACCAAAAGTTTCGTTGTTGCTCATTTTAATAGAATCAAACTTAGATGTTAGCAATTTCAAATTTTTTTGTTTTACTTGGGAAGTTCCTTCATGAGCAAGATCAAGAGCAAGTGCATTCCATGCATCTTTAGCAGTCTCATAGTCGGAGATACGACGAAACTCATCCATCAACACTACAACGAATATTGAGCTTAGACCTTTTTGGTTTGCCCCACTAAGGGTGCGTTCTTCAGTGGTCCAGTCTCTTCTTGGCTTTATGATTGTTACACCATCTTTCATTACCGAAGGTGGTTCCTAACCATCAAGAATAGCATCCCAGACTTTTTCATCTTGTTTGAGAAAGGCTTGCATGCGAGCCTTTTAGTAAGGGTAATTAAACCCATCAAAGAGTGGGGGTCTAACAGATGACCCACCTTCTTTCATTTGGTCCATAAGTAAGTGTGTGTGTCCCTAAGGATCAATCTCACTAAGTGTGTCTAGTGTCTTCTCTGATACCAATTGAAAGTTTATCTAATTAACCTAGAGGGGGGTGAATAGGTTATTTTTAATTTTTACTAATTTATAATTTAATAACCTAAACAAAACAGTCAGACATGCAATCGTGTGTAAAAATAAGTACGAAAAATAAAATAATAACACACGATATTTTTAGGTGGAAACAACCTAGGCCACAACCATGACCTAAGAGGAAAACCACCGGACCACCTAACTTTCTACTATGAAAATCAAATGTTCAAGTACAAACTAGGTCTTATGCTACCCTCCCTAGGATACTGTCCCAATGTACTTTACTTATGAGCCCCTGCTTTGTTTTCATAGTTTCCAATATTAGCATGAACGGTTTCCAAACCAACGTTCCAATAAGCTCCCCGCAAATCAAATCGTTCACAAATCAACTGCAAAATAGTTAGCACAAAAACACAAGTGTTCGTGTGTGTTCTAGAACGAATTTAACAATGAATAATCTTAACTAGATGATTCAAAATATATGTCATTTAAATCAAATCAATTAGAAAATTTTAGAACAAAAAGATTAAGCCCAAATTCACTAAAAATAACTTCTTTAATATTTAATAATTAAATCAAACAATCATGATCACTCATATAATTATTAGATTTAAATATTCAAGATTCTAATCATAAAAATAAGCTATATGAATATAAAAAACGAATAGATTAAAACATATAAAAATTTTAGTATCTCTTCCTTTAAATCAATATATATAATTTATGATTATATTAATTTAACTGCTGATTATATATTAACTTTATGATTCATAGCCGAATATATATATATTAACTTTATAATTCCTTTTATTGAATATAGCCGAATATATATATATATATATATATTAACTTTATAACTTCCATTCTTCGGCTGGGGAGGATGATGAAATTTTTATTTTCTTATCCAGCAGTTCGGCGGCCCCTATTGTTTTCTTTTTCCAAAGCACGCATAAAGCTGTTTTAACCCTCTATATATATATATATATATATATATATTAGTATTATGGTTAAAATATTTTGAAATTTATTATTAAGATTCATTTAAATATTTAATAAAAATCGCATCTTAAAAATATTAAGATACCTAAAAAAATATTTAAACACCAAAAATAATATTAGATTTATGAACATGTGCTATTAAATGTATAAATATAATTTTATGGGTCGTAGTTATCAAGAATATACCTGAAATATAATTATCTAAAACTTGAGTATTTGTTTGATTTTTCTTGATAGATTTGATAACAGACATAAATATAAATATATAAATAAATATTTTATCTACAAAAATAATCAACACTCATAATCCTTATACTTTACTTTACATCCATTATATGTAAACAAAAAAGACAGTTAAAATGGTATGACACAACCAAAAACAAAATTTCCAATTAAAGATGCTTACCTCACCATCATTAAGAAATATGGTAATTATCATCAGGTTGGTTTTTGGAAAAAGCTTTGCAAGCTAAATTAATTTAGCATCAAAAACTTTTCCTATGGAAACTATCAAAAGGCACCTTGTTTTCAAAAAGTATCGTTAGAAAAATGTTGAATATCTTTGATTTTATTGGGCAAGTAGTCATAAGTTCAATATTTAAGGAATTTAAGAAAGTTTTAATTGATTACATTCAAGGGAGTGAAAATTTAAAAGATGATGCTGTGTTATACATTCCAACAACTTGACAATCTCCACTAAAATCTACAGTGAAGCATAGTGTTGATGTTAGTTGGAAACAAGCAATAATGGAATTTACAATTTCATATCATACAGGTAACAACACACATATAAAATCACCATTTATTCACCACTTCAATTGAAATTGTAGAAGCTTTAGCTTTTAATGTCGCAATAAATCATGCATCCACCAAAAACTTCAAAGAAGTTTACTTCAAAGGAGATACAAAATTTGTTATGCAAGCACTTATGAAGGATAATTAGTTATCAGTTTTGAACAATGCTAAAAAAGTTCTTTTAAAATGACAAAATAATCTACAACTTTTCAATATGATATCCTTTCATTGGATTCCCAGGAAGTTAAACATCATATCACATAACCTTGTTTCACTTGATCACTCTAATTCCTCATATCAACTGAATCAAACTCACTATAATTAAAAACCTACTCCCAGTTGGTACGCATCTTTCCTGTGCAGCAATAATAAATAAATAATCATCTCTCCTTATTTCCATACATACAATATAATACATACAATGAAAAGGGATTGTATAGGTCACTTTATTTAAACTTTAGGGGTTTTTTAGTACTTTTATTTAAAAAATAGATTTTTAAATATATTTGTTTATAAAAAAAATACCATACAAATATGGACCAAATCAAGATTAATGTTTTGAGGAGCCAACTTGGCCTTTCTCTTTTTAACAACTTATTTAGCAACTAGTAAATTCTATTTTTATACAATAAATTTTTAGCTAATATTGATTAAAAAATATTTAATATTTAAAATTGAAAAAAAAATTAGAAAATTAATTAACTATGTCCCTACATAAAAAAAAGTGTATTTTTCTTTGTGTTTTGATGGATTACATGTTTATTTTAAAAGTTTGGCATTTTATTTTTTAATCGATTATTACACTTTTTAGTATTTTTTTTATTTTTTTATTGAATGGTTAAATTTTATAAATTGATTTGTATGTTATCATAAAATAAGGTCAAAGTTATGAAAATGCAAAGTTAAACCTCGTTTTTCTCCTTGATGAGCTTTACTTTGTATCCTGCATAAAATGCTTTGCCACTAAGTAATGTAAATTTTATTAAAGTTAAAGGAGCCATGGCTCCCATTAAATATAAATAAATATTATATATATAATAAAATAATATTCAAATTTTTAATAAAATTTTCCAGCAAATTTAATTTAAATTTTTGTTTAATTTGTGATTTTGGATATTAGAAAAAAAAAATTGTTTAATTTTGAAAGAATTTTTTTCATAAAATATTTAAACAATTTTTTACTCTATATCTATAAAAAAAATATAGAAATACATATGATATATGTACCATTCAATTACATTTAACAGAAAAACAGGATGAAAAGTTTATTTGTTCTTGCTTGACATCTTTTTCATAAATTAAAACGACTTGAATAATAAATTTTTTAAAACAAAGAGATTTAAAAATAATTTTTTTAAATAAAAAGATAAATAATATTTTTAACTTAAATAAAATAATCATTTATATACTTATCCTGACATACAACTATGTACAACAATATATGTAAAAATAGTGAAGATTTGAAATATTAAGGTTGTTTAAAATATTAAGACATATAAATATGTAAAAAATATTATAGTTATAGATAAAATTTGAAAAAATCACTAATATTGTGTACAAATAGAATTATAAAAACTAATTTCAAAATTATCAAAATAATTAAATATTTATTTATTAAATTAATTATTTTACTTAATACATAAAAATAAAAAAATTTATAAAATAAGTAATTAAAATATTTAAATAATTATTTAAATTAACAAATTTTATGATTAATAAAAATAATTAATGGTATATTATTTTAACAAATAAATATAGTTAATCTTGATAATCTATAATATTATTCCATATTTTATAAATAATAATTATATTATTAATTGATATTTAATTAATATGTTTTTATATTGATATTTTATTAGTATTATCGTAATACATCCATATCAAAACCTCTAAAATAATAACATTTTTGAAATAATGTCCAAATATTTTCGTATCTAAACTGTTCGTTAAAAAGTAAAACACCTTGGAGAAAAAAAACCAAAGATGAATGGACAAAGAAGATGGCGTGGTAGGTGAATGACAGATAGTTGCAATCCTATGACCATGATAAGTACACATCCCTTTTGCTTCTCTAAAACTCTAAAAGCACTTCCTATCAACAATTTTAAGCTTTAAAACCAAATCCAGCAATATCTCATGGTCTTCTCTTTCGCTGCATTTTCTACGGTAATTCATCTCTATCCCTTGCATTTCTTTGCTCATTTTTGTTCAATTTTTCTCTTTCGACTAGTCCCTTCTAGCTTTTAATTATGTGATGAATTAATTAAACAATCTTTAATTGTCTTTATTGAAACAAGTACGTGAAAACAATGTAGGAATAACATTACCGATAACCTGAAATGAATTGTTTGAGTTGAGTCGCAGATTAGGTCGTTCTCTTTAAAATGTTTCGCGATTCTGTCTAAAATTGTGCAAGTAAACACAGTCTTGTCATCCTCAAGATAAAACAGCCCAAAATCTTTGTTGTTTGTCTCTGAACTTCACTATACTAATGAAGACAGGAATGTTACCTTTATAAAATTTTGTTGCTCGGAAAACTCAAAACAATTTATGATCTTTTTCTTTTTCTTTCTGAGAACTTTTTCTTAGTAAAAGATGTTTGCAAATTCTTATGTTGAAATTGAGAACTGAGACCCTCTATTTATAGGTTTGAGAAAACGTGTGATCATTATGACCATTTTTTAAGCCAATATTGTCTGTTTCTTAGACTTTCAAGAAACAGCTCCACCAACTATGCTATAAATATAGCCTTTAGTTGCTTTAGAGTCTTCTGATAAAGTTTTCCAATCAACATCGTTGTATCCTTCTAGAACAATAGAAAACTTTTTATAATGTAATCTAAGGTTCATAGTTCTCTTAAGTTATCTCATAATCCTTTGAATAACATTCCAATGTTCTATACTAGATCTACTAGTAGTAAACCTACATAATAGTCTCACAACATAAGCTATGTTTGATCTAGTGCAGTCAGTAGCATAACGTAAGCTACCAATAATGCTTGCATACTCAGTTTGTTTAATACCATCTCTGGTGTTCTTGAACAACTTTACACTAGGATCATAAGATGTACATACATGTTTGCAGTTAAAGTAATTATATTTCTTTAAGATTTTTTCAAGGTAATGAGATTGATCTAGAGAAATACCCTTTTCAGACCTAGTAATCTTTATACCAAGGATTACACTTGCTTCTTCTAGATCTTTCATATCAAAGTTAGCACTTAATAAAGTTTTCACATTATTCACAACATGAATATTTGATCCAAAAATAAGCATATCATCCACATATAAACATATAATAGTGCAAATGTCATTTTCTAATTTATAATAAATGCATTTGTCACTTTCATTTATTTTGAATCCATGTGAGATAACTAGATTATCAAAAATTTTATGTCATTGCTTAGGTGCTTGTTTTAGACCATAAAGGGACTTATCTAGTTTACAAAATTTATTTTCTTGACCTGGGACAACAAAACCTTCAGGTTGGTCCATATAAATTTGTTCTTCTAAGTCACCATTTAAAAAAACAGTTTTGACATCCATTTGATGCACTACTAAATCATGGATAGCAACAAGAGAGAAAAGTAAATATATGAAAGTTATTGTGTGACTGGTGAAAAGGTATCAAAGAAATATACATTTTCTCTTTGTTTATACCCTTTGACTACAAGATGAGCTTTGTATTTTTCAATAGTATCATCGGGTTTTAATTTCTTCTTTAGTATCCATTTACATCCTATGGTTTTGCAACCAGGAGATAAGTTAATTAAATGCCAAGTTCTATTATACTCAAAAAAGTCCATTTCATCATTTATGGCTTATTCCTATAAGTTGGCATCTAAAGAAGATAATGCTTCTTTAAGAGTTTGGGGATCTTCCTCTAAGGTATAAGCATAAAAATCATACTCAAAATCCTTAAGGGTTTGAGCTCTTTTACTTCTCCTTATTTCAGTGTTTAATTCCTCATTTTGTTCACTAGTTCTAGTTATGGGTAAACTACTAGAAGACGAACCCCCATTATTTTTAAATTTAAAGGGAAACCTATGTTTATAGAAGTCAACATCATTTGATTTTATAACTACATGATCATTTAAGTCATAGAATTTATAAGCTTTACTATTCACAGGATATCCTATGAATACACATTCATATGTTCTCCTAGCAAGTTTATTTCTTTTAGGATTAGGGATCCTAACATATGCTAAACAACCCCAAGTTTTAAAATAAGTTAAGTTAGGTTTCTTATTTTTCAAAATTTCATATGGTGAAATTTTACTAGTAGATTTAGGCACTTTATTTAGCACATAACAAACAGTTAATAAAATTTCTCCCTATCAATGGGAAGCAGCATCAGAGTTTAATAAAATTGCAACATCTGATTCAGTAAAAGTTATATTTTTTTCTTTCAACTTTGCCATTCATTTCAGGAGAATAAGGTGTAGTTTTTTCGTGAATGATTCCATGAATTTTATAAAAATCATTGAAAATATTAGAATCATATTCAGTGCCTCTATCACTTCGAAACCTTTTTATTTTTCTGTTAAGTTGATTTTCAATTTCAATCATAAATATTTTAAACATGTCAAACGCTTCACTTTTATTTTTCATTAGATATACATAAGTGTAATTTGAATAGTCATCTATAAAAGTTATAAAATAGCGCTTTCTATTTCTTGTTAAATTTTCATCAAGTTCACATATGTCAGAGTTTATTATTTCTAAAGGTTCAGATTCTACAAAAGTCACATTTTTCAAAATCATTCAAAGATAGTTTAGAAATTAGTTCTAAGGTACTTATGTTCTTGATTAAAAGAACTTAACATATAAGAAGATGAAGCTTTATTAATTTTAACGTTAAATTTAAACATGCCATCAGTGGTGTACCCTTTCCCAACAAATGTATTATTTTTAATTATTGTATATAAATCAACCCCTATAGTTTGAGTAAACCCAGCTTTGTTAAGAAGATGATAGTCTTTCTAGAAGTAAACTTCAATTCCACCTCGCCAGTACCAAAAACTTTAGTGGAGTGGGAGTCGTCTAGCAACACTTTCTTATCCTCAGACTCAGAATAGGACTTGAACATGTCTCGATCATAGAAAACATGGTGAGAAGCACCAGTGTCCGCCCACCACCCCTCAGATCCACCAACAAAATTGATTTCAGATATCATAGCAATAAGTTAATCTTTGGTAAGGTTCGCCTACAAGGCAGGACGATTCCTATTCTGGTAGTTCCTGGCCAAGTGGCCAGGTCTGTTACAACTATACCACATGAATGTGTTATTTCTTAAGGGGGTTGAAGTTCATTCTAGGGAGGATAGTTTTTGTTTCTATTTTGGTGGTTGCAGTTTTGGTTATTATTACGATTCTGAGTGTTCATATTTATTCCTTTAGGTTTTAGAATTGTAGAAGAGGATTTCTTATTGGTATTATTGTTTGAGACAACGAGTACTTCATCTCTTTGATCTTGTTTTTGCGATTCTTCTTCTATTCTTAGATGGGTTATAAGACTTTCTAAAGAAAATTCCTTCGTTTTATGTCTAAGTACATTCTTAAAATCTTTCTAAGTAGGGGTAATATATCTATAATAACAACTACTTGAAATTATTCATCTAAAGTCATAGCTTCAGAAGTTATTTCGTGTGCTATCTTCTACAATTCATGTGATTGAACTTCCACATATTTGACATCAAACATTTGGTACTTCATATATCTACTGAAAGCATACTTCTTAGTTCTAAGTTCATCAGTGTCGTACTTCTTTTGAAGAACATCCTAATCATATAATTCATCAGCTAATCCATTAAGAATAATTTTTTTGCATAGAAAATCATTTTCCATCTAAGTGTCTAAATCCTTAGTTGTAGCTTCAGTATGAGGATTAGACAGTGTTGGTTTTTCAATAGTAATAGCATAAACGACTTTTTTCATGGTTAAGAAAAATAACATTTTTTGTCTACATCTTTCCAAGTGTAGTCCTTCAAAACGGAACGGTTTGTTGAGATCAGGATTTAACATTTCAGTAGACATGACAGATAGAAAATTGTCTTGAAACTATTGAAACAAGTACGTGAAAACAATGTAGGAACAATATTACCGATAACCTAAAATGAACTACTTAGGTTGAGTCGTAGACTAAGTCGCTCTCTTTAAGATGTTTCGCAGCTCTGCCCAAAATTGTGCAAGCAAACACAACCTTATCGTCCCCAAGATAAAACAGCCTAGAATCTTTGTTATCTATCTCAAAAATGAAGACCATAATGCTATACCTATAAAATTTTGTTGCTAGGAAAACTCAAAACAATTTAGGATCTTTTTCCTTTTCTTTCTTAGAGCTTTTTCTTAGTAAGAGATGTTTACAAATTGTTGTGTTGAAACTGAGAGCTGAGACTCTCTATTTATAGGTTTGAGAAAACGTATCACCATTATGATAATAACAATTATGTGTGGGTAGAAAGAGTAACAGTCATTTTATGAAATGAAAAGTAATACTCATTTTTTAAGTAAAGAAGAATAACGACTATTTTATGAATAGAAAAGTATTTTAACAACAAAACAATTTTCAAAATAAATAAATAAATAAAATGTCATCTCATACACACGGACTCATCATGGCCATTTAGACGACGACGTGTGCGCACGTATGGTATCACATTTATCTAGATCTTCTTTCCTGTCACAAAAGTGAGCGCTCTTTGAGACCCAAACACAATAACAAATCATTTTCTATTTATATATTTCAACATAAAATAATAATATCTGATAAGTCAATTAACATCATTTATTTTATAAAAATTCACTTTTTTTTCTAAAAGTTTAGCAATACAATTTCGGTTTTTGCAAAAGTTGCTTCTGTTTCTATCTTTTTATACATTTGTTTATTAAGTTTCTGATTTATCTTCGAAGAAGCCTAGTGATTTTAGCTTTCTAGCATCGAGGGTAATCGCTCCAGAACTACGGCCATATAATATGCCTGCGGATAAGAATTCCTAAGAAGTGTTTAAAAATAAAGGACTCTGAATTACACCTATATTTGGAATTGAATTCTGATTTCCAACATTTTGCGCTTTTTCTGCACTTTTTTCGTTTTTCCCCCCTTTTTTTTTTGGGTGTGGGCGTTTATTGAAGGTGAATAGATTTGATTGCGAAGAAAGCAAACTGTGAATTAAAAACTCCTTAAAAATAAAAATAAACTAATTGGGCAACAACGATGTGACACACCTGTAAATGTTAGTCGTTGTACGTAGGTTGTTGGGTGCGGTGGTAGAAACCACAAGGAAATGGAGAAGAAAATGATGGTAGACGTGAGGGAAACGACAATGGTGAAGCCGTTGGGGGAGACACCTCTGGGAGCTTTATGGAATGCGAATGTGGACTTGGTGGTTCCGAGCATGCACACACCAAGCGTTTACTTCTACAGACCCAACGGATCTCCCAATTTCATGGACGCTAATGTCCTCAAGCAAGCCCTTAGCAAAGCTCTCGTTCCTTTTTATCCCATGGCTTGCCGATTGAGGCTTTGGATGCAATATTAGTTATGTGAATATACAACTCATCCATGTGATTCTGTTGACGTTGAATGATCTTAAATGAATCTGTACAGTAATGTTTATGAAATTTTACTGAGTTTATTTAATTGAATATTGGTTTTAAAATAACAAATTTGTGTCATAATTTAAAAAAAAAATAGTTGTTTAATTTATTGACTAAATTACGGCATAATTTAGGAAGAGAGAACCTTACATCATCTATAAATATTTAGAAGTTCATGCATTGAAAACACAAACCAACAATTAGAAAAATCAGAAAGCATAAGCAAACTCAAAGAGAGAAAATATTTAATAAATGTGAGAGTTTTTTATGAGTTTGAGGCAATACCTGAGAGATATTGTTGGTAAGGAAATCTATATCTGTATTTTGTATATTTTCTACTTAGTTCAATATTTACTGTCTCTCGTGGACCTAGACAAATTGTCAAACCACGTAAATTTTATGTATTTTTTTTACCGATTTGATATATTCATATATCGTTATTTATTGCTTCCATGCACAACAAATTGGTATCAAAGCCAAATATAGTGGTATTATATACAAAATCGAAGCTCTCGACGAGAGTGCTGCTGTCATCAATTGAGTCAACTCACTGAGTTTGACCAAGTCAACTCACCGAATCGAGCTATCTAAGAGTTTGATTCAACCACTGAGTCGTTGACCAAGCCGTCAAATCGAGCCACTAAGCCAGTTTTGACCAAGCCATTGACTTTCTTGATTGTTGACTAATAAGTCAACTCAATCATTAGTGAATTTTGGATCGAGTTGATCCGTTTTTCACCCATTTTCAACTGAGTCGGACCTATTTCTATTAAAATGGACCGTTTCGGATTCAACCGCGACTCCATTTTTTCAAATAAGGTATAAAATTTGGAAAAAAAATCTATTTTAAATTGGAAGTGCAAAATTTATGTTATCCGTTTGTACTTATGGCTAATAAAAGAGAGATCGAAGAAGGTGAACAAGCTGACCTTAGAAGTTATAGAAAATCAAGTTATTCTACTCGAAGAACCGTCACTACTACAAAAGGGATATTTAAGTCGATATGTAAAGTTGGTTTTTAGAAAAAACCGACTTATAATGAATTTAAAGTCAGTTCGGTGTAGAACTGATGCTATACGTGGATGTAGCGTCGGTTCCAAGTGTCAACCGATGCTACACTACGTGGATAACGTCGGTTCACCACGTCAACCGACGCTACGTAGCGTAGCATAGTAAAGTGGAGAAATTCGATGGCACTAATAACTTTGGCATATGGCAATGTGAAGTATTAGATCTTTTATTTTGAGAAAGATCTAATATAGGCTTCGAAACCAGGCCAGAAGATTATTCCAATGAAGATTGGAATTATGTCAATCGATAAGCTTGTGGCACAAATCGACTTTGCTTGGGAAAAGATCATAAGTAGTTTTTCATGAAAAAGAATATAGTTGCAGTTCTCTAGAAGAAGCTAGAGGACAAGTACATGACGAAAAGCATAGATAACCGACTCTACCTGAAGAAGAAACGTTTTCATTTCCAGTACAAGAAAGGTACCCCTATGATTGAGCACTTGGATAATTTCAATAAAATTTTGGTTGATTTACAAAATTTAGATGTTGAAATTATTTATGAAGATAAAGCTTTGTTGTTGCTGAATTCATTACCAAAGAGCTATGAGCATTTAACCACAACTCTGTTATAAGGAAAATATGAGGTTAAATTCATAGATGTTGCAAATGCTTTAGTAAATAATGAGTACCAGAATAAGGATCAACATGATCATATAGACACAACATCATAAGCATGGATTGCAACTAGAGGTAGAAGACGTCCTACGAAGGACAAGTGTGCCTATTGTCACCAAAAAGGGTACTAGAAGAAAGATTGCCCAAACAAGGACAAATCAAATGCAAACATTGCATAGAAGGCCGATGAAGATGAATAATCAGCCTTTACAATTTCATCATTAGATACCTACTCCAACAAATGAATCCTTGATTCTGGATGTTCTTATCATATATGTGTCCAAACAGACATTGGTTTTTCGAGTTTTGAGAAGCTTAATGGAGGAGTTATGCTTATAGGCAACGACAATGCCTATTAGACAAAAAGGATTAGAACAATACGACTAAAGATGCACGATGGTACAGTTAGACGACTTATGAATGTGAGGTACATTCCTGATATAAAGAAAAATCTTATTTCTTTAGATGTTCTAGATTATGATGGTTATAAGGTAACATTGGAAAATGGAGTCTTGAAAGTTGTACGAGGTGCATTTGTAGCGATGAAGGGTACTTGAAAGGCGAACCTGTATTTTCTAGATGAGAGTATAGTTACAGGAAGAGCAGTTGTCTCAAGCAGTTCTGTAGAAAAGACATATGATTCTTCCCGCCTGTGGCATATGTGCTTAGGGCATGTCTGTGAAAAGGCTTTGCAAGGCATAAAGAAGCAAGATCTTCTTAAAAGTGTCAAGGTTGGAAAGTTTGATTTTTACGAGCACTGTGTAATGGGAAAACAAAAAAGAGTCAAGTTTGGCATTTCCATTCATTATACTAAGGGAACTTTAGATTATATTCACACAGATTTCTAAAGACCTTCCGAGAATGCTTCACTTGGAGGTAAACACTAATTTGTGACTTTTATTGATGATTTCTATAAATATGTCTGGATATACACCATGAATCACAAAGATGAAGTTCTGGATATCTTTCTTAAATGGAAGAAAATGATCGAGACTCAAACATGCAGGAAAATTAAGAAGCTCAGATATGATAATGGTGGCTAGTACAAATTAGATGCCTTCTTCAAAGTTTGTCAAGATGAAGGGATAATCAGACATTTTTGAGTTCCTCGTACACCACAACAAAATAGAGTTGCAAAATGAATGAATTGTACTTTCGTTGAGAAAGTTCGATGTATGCTATCTCAATCCAAATTGAGCAAGGCATTTTAGGCTGAGGCTTTGTCATATGCAACTCATATAGTCAATAGACTTCTTGCGACTACATTGGATGGGAAAGCTCCTAAAGAGGTATGGTCTGGACAACCTGTTTCTGATTATGATCCATTGCGAATATTTGGATGTCTTGTATATTTTCATGTTAGTGAATTCAAATTGGATCCTAGAGCAAAAAAAATCTATTTTCTTGGGCTTTAATGAAGGAGTTAAATGATTTCAACTTTGGTGTGGTGAATCCAAGAAGATCATCTTAAGCCGAGATGTCGCATTCGATAAGTCTGTTATGTTAAGATAGAAAAATTTAGAGAAAGAGAATGAAAGTCCAAATACTCTTTCTAAGGTGGTGCTTGAGACTCTAGAAGATCTAGAAAAGATTGCACTGACTACTGATCGTGGTGAAGATGAAATTGATGATCAAGAAGAGATCTCAGTTGAGATGGAGGTTCTCTCACCATCACCACCGATCAATTAGCAACCAGAATCTATTGCCATTACTCGACCAAGAAGGGAGATTATAAAGCCTACCAAATACATAGACATGGTAGTATTTGCACTTCCAGTAATTGATAATGATGTCCCATGCACTTACAAAGAAGCCGTGCAGAGAGTTGATAGTATGAAGTGGAAGATGGAAATGGATGAAGAGATAAAGTCTCTACACTAGAATTAGACTTGGGAGTTGGTTCAACTTCCCAAAGGAAAGAAAACTATTGGCTATAAATGGGTCTATGCCAAGAAGGAAGGTATTCCTGGTAAAGACAACATCAGATACAAATCTAGATTGGTAGAAAAGGCTATGCTCAAAAAGAAGGAATAGACTACAATGAGGTATTTTCACCTATTGTTAAGCATTCATCTATTCAAATACTATTGCCTTTCGTAGCACAGTTTGATCTCGAGTTAGCTCAACTCGATGTCAAAACAACTTTTCTCTATGGTACTTTGAATGAAGAGATCTACATGTCTCAACTGGATGACTTCAAAGTTCCAAGAAGTGAGAATTGGGCTTATAAGCTAAGAAAGTCACTTTATGGTTTGAAGTAATCACCGCGATAGTGGTACAAGCGCTTTGATAGCTTCATCAGAGAGAAAAAGTACACATGCAGTCACTTTGATCACTGTGTATACTTTCAAAAACTCCAAAACAGTACCTTCATTTATTTGATCTTATATGTTGATGATATGTTGATTGCATCTAAGAGTAAAGTGGAGATCGACAAACTAAAGGCTCTATTGAGTTCAGAATTTGAAATGAATGATCTTGGAGAAGCTAAGAAAATTCTTGGGATGGAAATCACAAGAGATAGAGTTGCAAGAGTAGTTTATCTGACATAGACTCAATATATGAAGAAAGTACTTCAAAGGTTTGACATTGATTAGAAAACCAAACCAGTAAGTACACCGCTTGCTCCTCATTTTTAGTTGAATGCATTGATGTCACCTAGCATCGCCGATGAGAAGAAGAAAATTAAGGGTGTTTCATATGCATATGTCGTTGGTGTCTTGATGTATGCAATGATATGCACCAGACCTGATATTTCCCATGCTGTTAGTATGGTGAGTCGCTACATGCATAATCTCGATAAAGGATACTGGCAAGTAGTGAAATGGATTCTACGGTACATCTATGATATTGTGGATATTGGTTTAAAGCTTGAGAAAGACAAGACTAAAGGTAAGAACTTAGTCAGATATATGGATTTTGACTATGCTGAAGATTTAGATAAGTATCGATCTACAACTGGTTATGTGTTCACAATGGCAAGAGGACCAGTTTATTGGAGATCAACATTGCAGTTAAATGTGGCTTTGTCTACTGCGAAGGCAAAGTATATGGTTGTAACAGAAGTATTCAAAGAAGCTATATGGCTTCTCGGGTTGACCAAGGATTTGCGTATTGTTCAGAAGAACGTGAAGGTTTTCTGCAATAGCCAGAGTGCCATTTTTTTGGCAAAGAACCAAGTTCATCATGGTCGCACCAAGCACATCGATATTCAATTTCATTTTGTTCGAAAAATTGTCGATTAAGGGAATGTTACACTCCAGAAAGTCAGAATTGTAGATAACCCTACAGATATGCTTACAAAAGTGGTTACAGGGATCAAGTTTCAACACTGTTTGAACTTGATCAATATCTCTCGAGCTTAGAGCACCTAGGGCGCATTTGGAGGCAGCACTATGAACTTTTTTGCTAAGGTGGAGATTGTTGAATATTGGCTCTAATGTAAAATATTAGTGGCTCAATTTGTGGCATAATTTAAGGAAATTTGTGGCTTAAATTATGGCATGATTTAGGGAGAGAGAACCTTGCTTCATCTATAAATGTAGAGAAGTTCATGCATTGAAATTGAAAACAAAAGACAACAATTAGAAAAATCAGAGAGAACATAAGCAACCTCAAAAAGAGAAAATATTTCGTAAGTGTGAGAGTTTTCTATGAGTTTGGGAAAACACCTGAGAGATATTACTAGTGAGAAAATCTGTATCTGTATTCTATATATTTTCCACTGAGTTCAATAATATCTGCTGTCTTCCGTGGACTTAGCTAAATTACTAAACCACGTAAATTCTGTGTTTTCTTTTATCGATTTGATATATTCATATACCGTTTTTTATTGGTTCCGTGCACAATATATTTCACTTAAAACCCATATACACTTTTCATAATAAAAAAAAAAAAACTGTATGCATCTAACCTTAAATTCTCTAAGGTCTTTTTGGTGTCAGTTTCAATAATTAAGTTCTAAAACTTTGAATATAGTTTCAACAGTCACATGTTGACCATGTGACTAGATGGTGAGATTGAGGATAATTTATAAGGACCATTTGATATTGTATTCAATTCAAAAAATGTTGAAAGATTCGTGGGTTGCAGAACCAATTATCGAATTGGATGAACAGAAGTACCAGGGAAAAGGGTTTTCAGAACAAATCCTATAATGGTATTTTTCAATTGGATGCTGAGTAGTTGCTGGAACAAAACATTGTTTGGCAACAGAGATGTGTGAATTTTATAATTATAATTATAATTCAACCTATGTGTTTTGTCTAATAACAACATGTTCCCTCTATCTTGACGTTCTGAGAATCATTTGATTTGTTTGTGTTGTCACAATGTCACTTTTGCAATAGGTTTGATAGAGAAAAAATTACATTGAATGCCTCTTTTTTTTCTTTCTTTTTTTTTATTTTACGTCTATTGGAAATAAGTACGAGGCAGATACTCTGTTAAGATGCAAGTGCAGCTGCATTGATCCGAGGTTAATGTGATCCATGTAGTAGGACAAGGCATCTGAACTTCTTCTAACTTGCATACTAGAAGCAGAGCATATGTTTGTTGTGATATTTCTTACTCTAGTCCTTTACATGGATACTGGTGAATACCATTTAATTATTAAAGTATAACGGGAAGGGGAAAACTCCTGGCAAGTGCCAACTCTTAGTACCATCAAAATAATTAATGCTTAGCCTTATGGATCATAAATAGAGAAGTATGCAAAATCTGTTGGAAAGATTAAATGCGTGTAAGATCTACAACAACCAACAACTTGTGCTGGAGATAATTTCTTTGTATAATTTTAATTCTAATTTGTGTTAGAGGTTTAAGAAAATTAATCTTTTTCTGACTTTTGTTACCTTTTTCCCTCCTCTCTTTAACGTTATTCAGTCTTAAATTTGATCCTATGTGGTTGGTAATAATGTGACCACAGGCATCAAAACAAGTTAGATGTTATCAATTTATCATATCATAACAAAATATGTACTTCTTACCCTTATTTTATGCCTTTGGTTCTTTTGATAACTAAAAACCTGGCGGACGGTAAGCTAGTTGCAAAAGTGAAGCTTTAGTTGGATTATTGAAAGAAGCCATCTACACCTCAGATTCTTAGTATTGATTTTTGCCTTTATTTGATAAGATAGCATGCAAAATGCTATTCATGGTTTTATATTTTCATACATGCATCATTAAAACATGAATTCGTTTGAAAATTCAGTTTCTACTCATAGCATGACATTTTGATCAATTCAAATTTCATATTTAATTGATATTTGTAATTGTTAAATAAATTGGCCCAAAACTAAAAATAGCCCCAAACTCATGTATTATGTAAACTCTTCATATTATATATATATTGATTTTTCTGCAGAGAAGACCAGCAGTTGCCTCTATTGTTTGTATTGAAGCTGAAAACAGAGAGCAGAGCAGAGGGGATATACATATTTGATTTTTCAGCAGCTCTTCTTCTTCACGAGCCGTCATCATTTTCTCCAATCTAAATTGCCATTCTTCTTTTGCCTTGTTTCGTCAAAGGAGAAGTAGAAGTTGCCGGCTAATATCAATAGTATATGGTAATATTTGATTAAATAACAAATTTGTTAATTTATCTTATTATATATTAACAGTAAATTAGAGAGAGTTATGTGGTGGGTATATTTGTTTTTTCTTGATATATTTTGCGAAACTTTCTGAATATTAGTGTTTGTATCTTCATTTGATTATTATTGGATTTTTTTCGGTGTGTCGTCATTAGTGGAATAGATTTTTTAATGAACCACTTATATTATTGTATGTCATTTATTTTTTTCATTACTTATTATTTTATTGTTATGCATTATTATATATTTGTGTAATTAAAATTGGACCCGAACTTTGCTTCCGTATGTGCTAATTTTATAAAAGTAATTATTGCATAAATTCATCTATAAGTTGGCTGTATCCATATTACTTGATCTTACTATCAAAAACATTTGCCTTGTGAAGGTTACCTACTTCAAATGTGGAGACTCTCTTGGTGTTGGCATGCAGCATCATGTTTCTGGTCTCCACTTTGTGAACTCGTGGTCTGATTTTGCTCGAGGTCTTGATCTTATGCTTCCACCATTCATTGACAGAACATTACTTCGTGCTCGGGACCCCCCTCAACCTGCATTCCCCCACATTGAATATCAAGCCCCTCCAGCCATGAAAGCTTCACTGCAAAACATAAAATCCAGTCTTGAGAGTTCCACAGTTTCGATTTTCAAAATAACCAAAGACCAGATCAGCATTCTTAAAGCCAAGAGTGGTGAAGGTGGGAACAAAATCAACTATAGCTCTTATGAGATGTTGTCTGGTCATGTTTGGAGATGTGTCAGTTCGGCGCGTGGACTTCCTGACAACTAAGAAACCAAACTTTATATCGCTACTGATGGAAGATCCCGATTGCAGCCCTCACTACCACCTGGTTACATTGGCAATGTGATCTTCACAGCCACACCAATTGCTATGGCTGGTGATCTTCAATCAAAACCAACTTGGTATGCAGCAAGCCGGATTCACGACACATTGGCACGGATGGACAATGATTATTTAAGATCAGCCCTTGATTACTTAGAGCTTCAGCCTGATCTATCTGCCCTTGTCCAGGGGGTGCTCATACTTTTAGGTGTCCAAATTTTGGAATCACTAGTTGGTTAAGATTGCCAATCCATGATGCTGATTTTGGGTGGGGTCGGCCGATTTTGATGGGACCTGGTGGAATTCCATACGAGGGTTTAGCATACATGTTACCTAGTGCAACCAACGATGGGAGCTTCACAGTGGCTATTGCTTTGCAATATGAACACATGAAAGCCTTCGAGCACTTGTTGTATGACATTTGAAGGACTGAGATGCAGAGAGAAATTCAATCTCAGGCTCATTCACTAGCTGGGTCATCTTTTGGCTTGTCATTTTTCCAAAGGCGGTAGGTGTCTTCAATAATACATGGTTTATTTGAATGACGCTCCAATATTAGTTAAAAATATGATAATCTTTTCAAACTCAAGGTTGAATGTTGTATCTATAATCTATTGTCGACTCCGATAAGAAATTAATTTAATCGAAAAAAAAAACTATCGATATGTTCCTTTCCATATCTCTGGCATCGTCTTTTGTAATCCCTTCACAGCGTCTCTGATTATCCTTCTGCTATCTACCTAGGAAACTGTAGGTTAAGCTTTATTCCTATCTCTTATGGCATGGATTACATTTTGATCAGATTTTTATGCTGTTCAGTTGTACGTTACTATGACATTGTGATTTGCATGATGAAAAATGAAGAAACAAACTCTTAGAATCTGCTTCTGTTTTTGTTAAAAATGATTTCAGGTAGTAGCACATTATTTTTTTCTATTTGGTCATGAAGAGTTTTTTTCTTTACTGTTTGAAGTGCTTTTACATGATTCCAGAAGTAGAAATAGATCCTCATGTCATATTGGAGCGTTTCAAGGATTAACCAGATGTTCATTGTCCTGTTAAGCTGTCGTAAAAATTCAAAGCTTCTTATTTGGAAGGGTTTTTATGTTACTTCAATTAAAAATACAAATTTTTTTTTCTTTTAAGAATGCTAAGACATGTTGGTTTCTAAACTTGATACGAGCCCAAAGAAATAAAAAAACTCTTTGAAATATTTTAGCCCATTTGAAGTCTAGCTCATGGAAGCTTCTATGGTGATAATCTGGATTGATAAGGATACAACTTATGGTTGTTGAAAAGAAGAAAATAAATGGATTAGGTAAGGAGATAGGTGTATGATTTAGATTACTTTGATAGGTTTATGTCGTATGACTTAGATTTATTAGTTGTTTCTATAAATACTTCTCAATAGCAATGTAATAATCAAGTTAAAGAAATCAAAAACAAAAGTTTGAGAGTTTCTGAGTGTTTTTGGAAAATTGTTCTTGAGTTTTTGAGAGTTTTGATCCATAATATTCCAACAAAGTAGTATCAGAGCAGTATTTGGAAATATAAATATATACTATTGTATATCAAATCGAAGCTCTCGATAAGACAAATCCGACACAGTGAGAATCATCCCGATCGGAGTTCAAACGCGCTGCCACGTTCCGACGGAAGGTTTTACCAGAAAGTGATAATACTCACTGAGTTAGAGTTGAGTTAGTCGAGTTAGATTGAGTCCAGCTGAGTTGGAGCCGAGTTGACCGAGATGTTGACTAAGCCGCATAGCCGGTTGACCGAGCCGTCGAGACCGTTGACCGTTGACTTTGATCATTGATTGAAAAATTTCAGATTTTTTCCAGAGTTCCTCCCAAGGTTTTTGACGTTTTGAATCCATTTGTGCAATCAGAATTTGCAAATTCTCACTATATTGAGAGTTATGTCAAATGGAGGCATAACATCGTTTCAAGTCCCGACACTCAACAACGACAACTATGATAATTGGAGTATCAAGATGAAGGCTCTTTTGGGTGCACATGATGTATGAGAAGTTGTAGAGAAAGACTTAAGTGAGACAGACGATGAAGCTACTCTAACGCAAGTGTAAAAATAATCTTTGAAGGATTTGAGAAAGAGACAAGAAAGCCCTATTTCTTATCTATCAAGCCTTAAATGATGATGGGTTTGAGAAGATTTTAGATGCAACATCTTCCAAAGCAGCGTGGAATAAGCTTCAAATTTCTTTCAAAGGAGCCGAGAAAGTGAAGAAGGTTCGTCTCCAAACACTAAGAGGTGAATTTGAATCTCTACATATGAAAGTTTCTGAATTTATTTTTGACTATTTCTTGAGAGTCGCAATTGTTTCTAATTAATTGAAAAGAAACAGTGAGATGTTGGAAGATGTCAGAATAATGGAAAATATACTTCATTTATTAGATTCTAAATTTGAACACATCGTTATAATGATTGAGGAAACAAAAGATTTGGAAGAAATGACCATTGATGAACTCAATGGGTCATTACAAGCATATGAAGAAAATCATAAGAAGAGGAAAGGGATCACTGAGCAACTCTTCAAGATGCAATTCAAGGCTAAGCATGAAAGCCAAGGCAATGACAAAAACCAACGTGGCCGAGGCAGAGGTAAAGGTCGTGGATGAGGTGGAAGCCACGGTCGTGGACGAGGTTGGAATTACAACAATAATTCTAACAACTTCGAGAGAGTGGAAAGCTCAACACTAAGTCGTGGAAGAGGCAATATGAACTCAAGGGTATGGAAAATCTCAAGTTCAATGATATAATTGTCAAAAATTTGGACATTATACTTCAAAATGTAGAGCTCCCAACAATAGAGTAGATGAGAAAATCAACTACATAGAGGAAAAGACCGATGAGAAAGAAATTTTTTTTCTAGCACGAAAAGAGGGTGATGGTAGTCAACCAAATGCCTGGTATCTTGACAGCGATGCAAGCAACCATATGTGTGGAAGAAAAGACATGTTCGTGGAACTAGATGAGTTAGTAAGCAGAAATGTCACATTTGGAGATGATTCTAACGTAGTAGTAAAAGGAAGAGGTAACATTCTTATTCGCTTGAAAGATGACATACATCTATTTATTTCCAATGTTTACTATGTCCCAAATATGAAAAGTAACATCTTGAGTTTAGGACAACTGTTACAGAAAAGGTTATGATATTCATATGAAGGATTGTAATCTTTCTATAAAAGATGATAAGAATAACCTCATTGCTAACGTGTCGATGTTAAAGTATAGAATGTTCTTGATAAACATACAAAATGACATTGCAAAATGTTTGAAAGCCTGCTACAAAGATGCATGTTGTGACATCTTGGGCATCTCAATTTTGGAGGATTGGAGCTACTGTCTAAGGAGGAGATGGTGAAGGGACTACCTTACATTAACCATCCTCATCAACTTTGTGAAAGGTGTCTACTCGGGAAGCAATTCAGAAAAAGCTTTCCAAAGGAGTCAAACTCATGAGCCAAGAAGCTACTCGAGCTAATTCATACTGATGTGTGCGGACCGATCAAGCCTAGCTCTCTTGGTAACAGTAACTATTTTCTTCTTTTTATTGATGATTTTTCAAGAAAAACTTGGGTATATTTCTTGAAATAGAAATCAAAAGTTTTTGATGTATTCAAAAGGTTCAAAGCTATAGTGGAAAGAGAAAATGGTAGAAAAATCAAAGCCATGACATCCGACCGAGATGGAGAATTTACATCTAAGGAGTTTCAAGAGTTCTATGAAGCAAATGGAATTCATAGATCTTTAATAGTACCAAGATCCTCAAACAGAATGGTGTAGCTGAAAGAAAGAATCGAACAATCCTCAACATGGCACGAAGCATGCTTAAAAGTAAGAAACTACCCAAAGAGTTTTGGGTAGAAGCAATAGCATATGTATTTTACTTGTCAAACCGATCTTTAACAAGAAGTGTATGGGGAAAGACACCGCAAGAGGCATAGAATGAAAAAAAGCCTGGTATTTCCCACCTAAGAGTCTTTGGAAGTATAGCCCATGTTCATGTACCGGATGAGAGAAGAAAGAAGCTTGATGATAAAAGCGAGAGTTTTATCTTCATTGGCTATGATGCTAATTCAAAGGGCTACAAGTTGTACAATCCAAATAATAAGAAGATTATGATTAGTCGAGATGTGGTATTCAACGAAGAAGGAGAATGAGATTTTAACTCTCATGTAAATAACTTCAATTTCTTTCTTCAGTTTAAAGAAGATGAGTAGACAATAAGGGAGCAACCTATAGAAATTCAACAAGAGCCAACGACTCCACCTACTTCACCAATGCCAACCACTTATGAAGACCCGTCACCTTCATCATTTTCGAGTGGAAGTGAAAAAGCTATGACACGTACACGAAATCTCCAAGATCTTTATGAGGTAATAGAACGACAAGATAATCTTACCTCATTCCGTCTCTTTGTTGATTGTGAACTAGTGAGCTTTCAAGAAGCTTCATAGGAGAAGAAGTGGAGAGATGTGATGGATGAAGAAATCAATGCAATTGAGAAGAACGACACAAAGAGGAATGCTAAGGGAGAGATTGAAAGGCACAATACGAGGCTAGTAGCAAAAGGATATAATCAAAAAGGCTAGAATTGACTATGATGAGGTATTTGCTCCTGTTGCTCGATTAGAAACTATAAGACTAATCATTTCTTTGGAAGCTCAAAATAAGTGGAAGATACATCAAATGGATGTAAAATCTACTTTTATAAATAAAGTCATTGAAGAAGAAGTCTACATTAAGCAACCATTAGGCTATGAAGCAAAAGGTCACAAAGACAAGGTGTTGAAGTTGAAGAAAACTCTTTATGGGTTAAAGCAAGCACCAAGAGCATGGAATAACCGTATCGACAAGTAATTTCTAGAGAAAAAAATCACCAAGTCCCTATGAACATTCACTCTACGTCAAGATTGAAGATGGTGATATTCTAATCATTTGTCTATACGTAGATGATCTCATCTTCACCGGAAGTAATTCGAAGCTATTTGAAGATTTTAAGAAGGTGATGACCCGAGAGTTTGAAATGATAGATATCGGATTGATGGCATACTACCTTGGAATTGAAGTGAAGCAAAAAGAAGAAGACATCTTCATCTCTCAAGAAAGTTATGTAAGGGAGATACTAAAGAAGTTCAAAATGAATGATTGCAAGTAGATCAACAAACCAGTGGAATGTGGAATCAAACTATCCAAGCATAAAGATGGTGAAAGTATGGATCCAACATTTTTCAAAAGTTTAGTTGGAAGTCTACGTTATCTCACGTGCACAAGGCCTGACATCCTATATGTCGTTGGATTGATTAGCCGCTATATGGAGAAACCGACAATCACCCATTTCAAAGCTACAAAAAGAATTCTACGTTATCTAAAAGGTACAATTAATTTTAGCTTGTTCTATTCGGCTTCTAATGATTACAAGCTTGTTGGATATAATGATAGCGATTTTGGTGGAGATATAGATTATCCAAAAAGCACTTCTGGATTTGTGTTTTTCATGGGAGATACTGCTTTTACATGGATGTCGAAAAAGCAACTGATTGTCACCTTGTCTAGCTGTGAAGCAGAATATGTAGTAGCTACCTCATGTGTTTGCCATGTAATTTGGCTGAGAAACTTGTTAAAGGAGCTAAGTATGACACAAGAAGAGCCAACCAAAATTTGTGTCAACAATAAGTCAACCATTGCCTTAGCCAAAAATCATGTTTTCCATGATCGAAACAAACACATAAATACTCCATATCATTACATCAGAGAGTGCATCACAAGAAAGGATGTACAACTCGAGTATGTAAAATCACAAGATCAAATTGCCGACATCTTCACTAAACTGCTCAAGCAAGAAGACTTTGTCAGATTGAGAAATTTGCTCGGCATCATAAAACAAGTTTAAGAGGGAGTGTTGGTTTGTAAACTTGTTTACAAGCCCAAAGAAATAAAAAAAACTCTTTGAAATATTCTAGCCCATTTGAAGTCCATCTTATGGAAGCTTCTATGGTGATGATATTGATTGATAAAGATACAGCTCATGGTTGATGGGAAGAAGAAAATAAATGGATTAGATAAGGAGATATGTATAAGGTTTAGATTGTTTTGGTAGGTTTATATTGTATGGCTTAGATTTATTAGTTGTTTCTATAAATACTTCTTAGTAGCAATGTAATAATCAAGTTAAAGAAATCAGAAACAAAAGTTTGAGAGTTTCTGAGTGTTTCTGGAAGATTATTCTTGAGTGTTCTTGAGTTTTTGAGAGTTTTGATCCATAATATTCCAACAAAGTGGTATCAAAGCAATATTTGAAAATATAAATAGACACTATTGTATATCAAATCGAAGCTCTCGATGAGACAAATTCAACGCCGTGAGAATCATCCTGATCGAAGTTCAGACATTTTTGCTAAGTCGTCAAAGGTGAAAACAAAGCAGAAAAAAACCAACAGTTACGTGAGTAGGGAAATCGACCCCAAAAAGACAAGCTGTCTATTTCTGTTGTCATTGGTGAAGTTTCTATCATTTGTATGGCAATATTTAATTTAATAACAAGTTTGTTAATTTATTTATATATATATATTACTAGTAAATTAGAGGAAGTTATTTTATAGATTTATTTTGGATTTTGATATAATTTGTGAAGCTCTCTGAATATTGGTGTTTGTATCTCCATTTGATTATTAATGGATTTTTTTTCAATGTGTCGTTGTTAGTTGAGTAGACTTTTCACATTAAAAAGTTGAACCACTTAAATCATTGTGTGTCATTTATTTTTCTCATTGTTTATTATTTTACTGTTACCTATTATTATATATTTGTACAACCAAAATTGGACTCAATTTTCACTTTTACAAATGTTAATTTATAACCGTTCGTTCATATTCGTAATTAACAAGTTTCATTTATTTCTAAACTTCCTATAAATAAATAAAAAAACGTATCTTGAAAAGTACAATATCAAGTGTCAATAAGAAAAGTACGAGAGATTGAAATTTCAACAATTTTTGCTTCTATTATATTGCATGGTAAGTAATTTTTGAGTGGAAAGGCTTGACTTGGAACAATTAATATTGTAATTAATTCGTTAGATTTAATTAGGAAAGTCTTGATAACATTTTTGCAAATTAATCACTATATAACTGCAATGATATTGTATATGACATGTGATGATGTTAAATGAGTAGCCAACTCATTGATTGAACAAGCTGATGAGTTGGAAATGCTTAAATGAGTTAACTAACTTATTTAACAAATTCGTTTATCAAAAAATAATTACCATATAATCATTACGAAAAAAAGAAGTTAAAAGAGTTATTGTTTTCTTACTTTATAGTTTACAAAAATATAATTAGAAGATAATGTTTATATTAATATTTTATTGTCTTTAAAAAAATTATAAATGTTTTTTTTCCTCAAAAATGTAAAGGAGTCGGCTCTTAATTGAGTTAACTTTTAGATAAATTGATTTAATTAAGTTATAACTCATTAGGTAAACCTTAGTGAGCAGGAACAACACAGCTCATTTTACACCTGGACATGACTCTTCACTCATCACACAATTCATACAACTCAATATTTAAGGATCCAAAAACACTTCTAAGAATAATACGTGGAAAAAATGATTTAAACAAACTCATAATAAGTTAAAAGAGAAAGTGAAGCTTACACACAACAAAGGGATTGAATTGAATGCAGAAGGCACCACTAAAAATGATGTAATACTTATTTCATTTTGGCGAGGTCTATGAGCAATATTTGCTCCACCATGATACAACTGATGTATCCTTGTATTCTCTTCTAATTGATATACCATCAATGGCTAGTACAATACATGATGCAAAACCTCCCAACTTTTGGGACTGTCACCCCATTTTTGAGTTTAATATATACAGCCAGCCGAAATAATCTCATTTTTCATTAAAATAAACATTTTAGTACATAATTATTTGCTTAGCCAACGTATAATTTCGTATTTATGCAATGAGTATTCTCAAACATGATTACAATTAGTCTCCAAATTTTACAAAAAAAAGGGGAGTAAAGTATGCATGGTGTATAGTAAACATGAGACATCAAATCTTAAATAGTTAATTTTTAAGAAAGTTAATTCTTATACTACTTGTAAATACTACATTTATATATTTCTTAATTAACGTAGAACACTATTTTTATATAATATGTAAATTTTGTATAATGTATAAGTAATATGAAAATTTTAATCTTAAAATGTTAACCCTAACGTCATTGTAAGGACTGAGTGTTGACTATTTTCGTGAACAAAATATTTTATATGTAAACTTGTTTTTAGGTTTACTATCAAGTCTATTAAGAAAGTCGAATAAATATTCGAGTTTCATATAGTCGTATTTCAAGTATATCTTTTATAACTACCACACATAAGAATATACTCATGCATTTAATATCGCATGTTCATAAAACTGAAATTATTTTTACTGCTAAAATATTTATTTAAACTTGAATCAATTTATGAAATTACTAATTAAATATTTCTTAGATATGTTTTAATATTTTAAAAATGTGTTTTAAAAATATTTTTTATATTATTAAGGCTTTCAAAGGGTTTTGAATAATGAAGTCCAAAAATTTTAATCCTAATGTTATTAGGTTATCATTTTCATTTATATATATACGGTATTAAGGTGAAAATAAGTGGTCGGAAACACACTACTTAATAGTCTATCGAAACAATGATAAATGTCCTAAATAAAAAAATGTATACCTGAGGTGCAACGATACACGTAATATATATATGTTGGGAAATTACGCAAATTTCTGATAAGTTAGATTTATGAGAAAACAAGAATAGAAAATTACTGATAATATATACCTGCTGCAGATCTTTTTACTGATAGGGGAGAAATTACACAAGGTGTTAACAACACTCACAACTCATAACTCAATTACACCCAAGAAAATTACTCTCAATTTTCTCTCACAAAAGCTTTTCTCTCAATTGGAATGAACACTTGATGATTAATTCATTACAATTACACATTTATTTATAGGAAAATTCACTCCTTGAATTACTCCTTAAATTAATGGTTCCTTGAATTCTTCATTGAATTAATCTCTATGTTTTGCTCCTTGTTTTGCTCCATGTTTTGCTCCTTAAATTAAGGAGCTTTATAACAATCTCCAACAATCTCCCACTTGAAGACTGATTTCAATCTGTCTTCACACCTCGATCAACGTAACAACTTTTCTAGTCTTGTTACTCTAGTAGACTAACTGAAGTTGAACACAACTTCAATTTCATGGCAAGCTCCCACTTGTTGGCATCTCGAGTCTGACAAGCTTCATCATAGCATTCAGGCTCTCCTCCATCAGTCAGCAGCATATAGTTCATGTATCTCCTGTTAGGTACATGAGGTTGAGAAGACCTTCTCAATACAGGAGCTATAGTAAGAGGCTGTGGTGTGTCAGACTGTTGCGCACTGCTCTGTCCAACGAGTTCCTCTAGCTGAGGACTTGCTACAACTGGTTCCTTCACGGAACTATCTGGGATATCATCTGCATCTATAAATATTGACTCATTCTGCTTTGATTCGTTGGTGTCTGTTTTATGCATGTCCTTATACATCACTCTTTCAATGAAAATCACATCTCTGCTACGTATCACTTTCTTGTTTTCATCATCCCAAATGCGGTAGCCAAACTCATCCTCACCATAGCCGATGAAGGTGCATTTCTTAGATTTAGGATCAAGCTTATTCCTACCTTTATCACTAATATGCACAAATGCTACACAGCCAAAAACTTTTAGATGTGATAATTTTACCTCTTTTCTGCTCCATACCTCCTCTGGTATTCTATGCTCCAATGGAACATATGGATCTCGATTGATCAAATAAGCTACCATGTTAACTGCTTCTACCCAGAACTGCTTTGGTAGACCTGATTGTATACGAATGTTTCTAGCTCTTTCTATCAACGTTCGGTTCATAAGCTCAACTACACCAATGTGTTGAGGTGTGCCTGGCACAGTTCTTTCCATTAGGATCACATGCTCATAGTAGAAATTTTTGAATCTAGTGTCTTCATATTCATCACCATTATCGGTTCTAAGCTTTTAGATCTTCAAACCCGTCTCATTTTCCACCATAGCTTTCCATCTTCTAAAAGCCTCAAATACTTCAGACTTATGCTTTAGAAAGTAAACTCATACCTTCCGAGAGTGATCATCGATGAAAGTCATGAAGTAGTGTTTCCTACCAATGGATGAGATGGTTGTTGGTCCCCAAATATCAGAGTGGATAAGCTCTAACCTTTCCTTTTTTAGGGTTCTACCACTTGTCTGAAAGTTGACTCTCTTTTTCTTTCCAATTATGCAATCTTCACACATGTCTATCTCCGCTGACTCTAGACCTGGAAGTTTTCCCTTTGAGTGCATAATCTTTATCCCTTTCTCACTCATATGGCCTAGTTTCTGGTGCCACAGATTTGGTGTTTCATTTCCTAATACAACTATGATTGAACAACGTGCCCCTACTATCATGTAAAGAGTGCCACTCTTCTTGCCTCAAGCAACCGTCATTGCACCTTTTGAAATCTTCCAATCATCACCATGGAAGATCATAGTGTAGCCTTCACTAGCCAATTACCCTATTGAGATTAAGTTCTTTCTTAGGTCGGGAATATGCCTGACATCCTTAAATTCCCAAACAGACCCATTCAACTTAATCTTCACTACACCTTTGCCAATAATAGCACACGGTTGATCATCACCAAGATATACCTTTCCAAGGTTTCCAGGGAGATATTTCTTGAAGAATTCTTTATGTGAAGTAACATGGAATGATGCTCCAGAGTCTAACAACCAAGATTCTTCGTTGCTCTTCATAGAGCATATCAATGCATCATCTCCTCCATCTTCTCCTGAGGTGGAAGTAACATTTGCCTCTGCCTTCACTTGTTTGTCCTTCGGTGCACTTTTGTACTGATTTTTGTAGTGCCCAGTTCTCCCACAATTCCAACACTCGATAGTCTTCGAGCTATGGGAATTATTAGGATTCCTGGATTTGGACCTCCTGTCCTTTGATCTACCTTGGTAGTCTTTTCTGCCACGTCCATTCCCTCTGGTTGAATTTCTTCCTCTTGACTTTGTATGCAAAATTGAAGAGGTTGATGATTCACTCGACTCTCTACGTCGGATCTTTTCGCTGAGAACCAGATCACGAACATCGTCAAATTTTAACTTATTGCTTCCTAACGAGCTACTCACAGTTGTGACAATAACATTCTAGCTTTCTGGTAGAGAAGACAAAAGTATCAATGCTTGTACTTCTTCATCGAATTCAATTTCCATTGAACTCAACTGGGTTGTGACTGTGTTGAGTTCATTGAGATGTTGAGCTACTGATGCGCCTTCTGTTATCCGCAAATTGAACAAACACCTTATCAAGTGCACTTTGTTTGAGGCCGATGGCTTCTCATACATATTGGAGAGAGCTACCATAAGACCCACCGTGGTCTTTTCCTTTGCTATGTTGAAAGCAACATTACGGGATAACGTCAATCGAATAACTTTGAGGGCTTGTCTATCTAAAAGATTCCAATCTTCTTCCTTCATAGCCTCTAGCTTCTTTCCTGAGAGAATTTGATATAGATTTCTTTGATACAGATAATCCTCTATCTGCATTTTCCAAAACCCGAAATCTGTGCCATCAAATTTCTCAAGTTTCACCTTTCCTTCATCTACAGTCATTTCTCCTACTCAAATCTGACTTCCTCCGGATCGTTTCTAACTATTTTTGCAAACCACCGTGTATTAGAATACCTCCATCAACAAACAAATATCGTCAACAAAATTTCACTATTCACGTATGTCACTATTCATGTAAATAGTAACCTTGCAGAAAATTGACATAAATCATCACCAATAGCTCTGATACTAGTTGTTGGGAAATTACGCAAATTTCCGATAAACTAGATTTATAAGAAAACAAGAATAGAAAAATATCATAAATTTGATAACAGAGTTTGGCCAATCTTGCTTACGTTTTCGGACCTACTGCAAATCTTTTTACTAAAAGGGGAGAAATTACACAAGGTGTTTACAACACTCACAACTCACAACCCACAACCCAATTACACCCAAGAAAATTACTCTCAATTTTCTCTCACAAAAACTTTTCTCTCTAAGCTTTTCTTTCAATTGGAATGAACACTTGGATGATTAATTCATTATAATTACACATCTATTTATAGGAAAATTCACTCCTTGAATTACTCCTTAAATTAATGGTTCGTTGAATTGTTCCTTGAATTAAGCTCCATGTTTTACTCCTTGTTTTTCTCCTTAAATTAAGGAGCTTATAGCAATCTCCAACAATATATATATACCAAAGGTGTAGCGATACCTGTATATGTATACCCGAGGCGCAACGATACACATAATATACATGTAGTATATATATATATATATATATATATATATTTATCGAAGATGTTTAATAATTTGGCAATTACAACATTTTCTTAATTAATGAATCTTTAGTAATTGAAACACAATAGATTAAATAGATTGATTAATGCTAAATTGATATTATACCAGATACATTTATTAGTAAATTTATTTGGTATTTTTATCTTTATATAGCTTCTTCTTAAATAGATTTTTATATGTATATATTATATAATTTTATGTGTGATCATAATTATTTGATTTGATTATTAAATTTTAAAGAAGCTATTTTCATTAAACTTATGCTTAATCTATTTGCTCTAGGATTTGCTAGTTGATTTTATTTAAGTGACATAGGTTTTGAAGCATCTAGTTAGGATTATTCATTATTAAATCTGTTCTAGAACACACACATGCACTTGTGTTTCTATGTTAACCCATTTTGCAGTTGATTCGTGAACGTATTTGATTAGCGAGGAGTTTATTGGAAAGTTGGTCTGAAAATCGCTCACGCTAATATTAAAAATAGTGAAAACAGAGCTAGGGCTCATAAGTAAGGTATATTGGGGAAGTATCCTAGGGAGGGTAGCATAAGATCGAGTTTGTACTTGAACATTTAATTTTCATAGTGGAAAGTTAGGTGCTCCGGTGGATCGGTGGTTTTTCTCTAAGGTCATGGTTGTGGCCTAGGTTGTTTCCATCTAAAAATATCGTGTGTTATTATTTTATTTCTACACTCTATTCTTACTCGCGATTGTATACTTGGTCCCTTTGTTTAGGTTATTAAATTATAAATTGATAAAAATTAAAAATAACCTATTCATCCTCTTCTAGGTTAATTAGGTATATAATTTATAAACTTTCAATTGGTATTAGAGCCAACACTAGACACACTTAGTGAGTTTGATCCTTAGGGATACACACTTCTACTTATAGACCAAATGAAAGAAGATGTATCATCTATTAGACCCCCACTCTTTGATGGGTTTAATTACCCTTATTAGAAGGCTCGCATACAAGCCTTTCTCATACAAGATGAAAAAGTTTGAGATACTATTCTTGATGGTTAGAAACCATTTTCGATAACAAAACATGGTGTAACAATCATAAAGCCAAGAAGAGACTAGACCACTGAAAAACGTACCCTTAGTGGGGCAAACCAAAAGGGTCTAAACTCAATCTTTGCTGCAATATTGATGGATAAGTTATGGTGCATCTCCAACAGTGAGACTACTAAAGATGAATGGAATGCACTTATTCTTGCTCATGAAGGAACTTCCCAAGTGAAACAAACAAAATTAAGATTTCTAACATCTGAATTTGATTCCATTAAAATAAGCAACACTGAAACCTTTGGTCAATTCTATGCTCATTTTTGTGTTATCACCAATGCTTATTCTAATCTTGGGAGAAAATTTCACAACCTATACAAGTACGCAAATTCCTAAGCTCAATAACAATAGACTACAAGATGAAAGTTATAATGATAGAGGAAAGCAAGAATGTGGACACACTAAACATTGATAAACTTGTGGGGTTAGTCCAAACCTATGAGCTTACTCTTGATCCAACCAAGAAAATCAAGGATGTGGCATTCAAAAGTTCCAAAAAGGAGATCTTTGATAATGATGAGGATATGAATGATGAGTCACTAGTCTTGATAGCACAAAAACTTAAGAAGTTCTTGTAAAAGAATGGTCAATAGAATAATCAATCTAATAAGGGGCATTCTAGTTGTTCGAGTGACCAAAAGTCAAGGAAAATCAAACCTCCTAGTTCTAATGGCAAGAAAACTATGCCCTTTAGTCCTCAATGCTTTACTTATGGGGGCTTTGGTTATATTTCTGTAGAATGTGCGAACAATAAAAAAAAAGTTCGAAAAACCGTTAATGCTACACTTAATGACATAGAAAGGGAGCAGGACAATGCTAGTAACTCAGAGGATGATGACACTAATTATTATGCCTTCACCACAACTGCCAAAGCATACCACAATGACTCCTACTCTAGCTCGGATGAAGAAAATGAAGAAGTAAACTCCTCTTTCTTATTGTCTAAGTTTAATGTATCGAATTATGAGGAACTATTCATGGATTATTTAGGTGCCAAGGAAAAGAGGGATAAACTACTTGTGAAAGTAACTAAACTTAATGATATCATCATTATTCACAAAACAAATTTCTCTAACCTAGAGAAAGAAAAAAATGAATTATCTGAACATATTAATGCTTTGAATCTAAGTCTTATAAGTATCATGTAGTGATTGAGAGGTTTTGTCACACAAAAATGCCAAATGGGAGTTTGTAAGAACTATGAGTGTTAGCTATTTTCGTCGATGAAATATTTATCTGTAAATTTTTTTAGGCATATTATCAAGTCTATTAAGAAAAACTGAAAAAATGCTAGAGTTTCATATAGTCGTACTTAAAATATATCTTTTATAACTACGACATATATGATTACACTTATGCATTTAATAACATATGTTCATAAAATTAAAATTATTTTTACTGTTAAAATATTTATTTAAACTTCAATCAATTTATAAAATTACTAATTACATATTTTTTAAATGTGCTTTAATAATGTTATTATCATTATCACTTAATATATATATACATAGTGTTACGGTTAAAATAAGTGGCCGGAAAAACACTGCTTAATTAGTCGAAGTCTGCCAAAATCTACAAAAACAACCATAAATGGCCTAAATAAAAAAATAGTATACCAGAGGTGCAACGATATATATATATATAATCTGCATTAGAGAATTAATTAATTAATATATATATATATATAATGTTTTTTTAATTAATGAATCTTTAGTAATTAGAATACAATGGATTAAATAGGTCGATTAATGCTAAATTGATATTATACCGTATATATTTATTAGTAAATTTATTTAGTATTTTTATCTTTATATATCTTCTTTTTATTAGAGTTTTACATGTTTAGATTAAATAATTTTATATGTGATCACAATTATTTAATTTAATTATTAAATTTCAAAGAAGCTATTTTTATTGAACTTGTGCTTAATCTATTTGTTCTAGGATTTGTTAGTTAATTTGATTTAAGTGACATATGTTTTGAATCATCTAGTTAGGATTTTTCATTATTAAATCCATTCTAGAATATACACAGGCACTTGTGTTTTTGCGCTAACCCATTTTGTAGTTGATTAGTGAATATATTTGATTGGCGGGGAGTTTATTAGAACGTTGGTCTGGAAACCACTCAAGCTAATATTAGAAACTGTGAAAATAAAGTAAGGGCTCGTAAGTAAGGTACATTGGGGTAGTATCATAGGGAGGATAGCATAAGACCAATTTTGTACTTGAACATTTGATTTTCATAATAGAAAGTTGGTAGTCCGGTGGACCGATAACATTCCTATGGTTGTGGTCTAGGTTGTTTCCACCTAAAAATATTATGTGTTATTCTTTTATTTATGCACTTTATTCTTACACATAATTGCATCTCTTGCTGTTTTGTTTAGGTTATTAAATTATAAATTGATAGAAATTAAAAATAACCTATTCACCCTCTCTAGGTTAATTAGGTCCATAATTTATAATCTTTTAATCATGTTTGGTTAACAATAATAAGAATGACTCAAGATATTTATGTTTAGTTTGACTGTTAATCCAAAATGTAATGTAATGTATTCTACCAATTGTATAAATCTTCATTCCTCCCACACCCCTTAGGATACACTGAAATATTCTATTTTTCTCACACATTTATATAATTATTATTTTTTATTTTTATCATTTTATCTAATTTAAAAATCAAAAAACTTTATTTCTAATTTTGTTTCATTTATAATTTTATAAGTTTTTATTTAATATTTATCATTATTTAAATTTTAGGGATGAACATTTTAATCGTAGATAATTGAAATTTTGGTTATCCGCAAAAGTACGACAGTTTTTTTTTCCAAAATAACCGTAATTGATAAGACATGGGTGTGGATAGCTATTACAATATCGAAACTGTGGTTAATTGAAACCAAACATATACTAATATTATTATTTTTATATACATATAATTACATAAAAATACACTTTTAACAATAAAATACATAGTATTTGAATAATTAAATTGAACTTTATTTATTCTTACTTTTGTATTTTTATTTTACTTAGAAATATGTGCTAAATAGTTAAAAAAAATAAAAATTAATGTCAATATTTTAAATAATATTACAGAGAAAAATTATATTTAACTTTTTTAAACTTAGTATAATTTGCAATAAATGTTAAAAAAAATAAGTAGCATGGTTAAATCATGAAAATAATGGTACACACTCATAACTAATGGTTATTATCCAAATATACCTGAAACTAGTGTAGAGTGGTTATCATTATTAACATAATTATCCCCGCATATCCCCACATCCATTCCTAATTACACTACTCAAACAAACATAGTGTCGATACCAATTTTTTTCAACACTAGGTAAGACTATTCTTTGTAGAATCTACAAGATGAATAAATTGTTAGAACCTTAGAGCACCTTGTGGGAAGGCTGTCTTTGATCTTACGATCTTTAAGTCATTAACTTTATGATAAAGGGTAGAAAAGATCTCAATCTCACTCTAGTAATTATATGAAAAGAGAATATTGAGCTATGATTTTATGTTATGAGAAGTATGATATTTTATATTAGTTCTAAGATATAAAATTATGTTATGTATATGTGACTATATATAGGAAAAAGAATAAACTTGATAGTTTATCCCTGTCTGATTAGGATTAAGTTGTTGTAGTGTTGTAGATAATTATATATTGTACATAACTATTTTATTAGACAATTATATATTGTAGAGATCTATTGTCTCTAAATATCTATCCTTTTTATCTACTATATTATCCCTTCAAATAGATATAGATAATATTTGAGCCGTTATCTCTATAAGATAATGAAAGGATAATTATTGGGCCCCTATCCTTTAGGATAATTTTATTACTTTCAGACTTGTACGATAATTAGGACTATTCTTTGACTGCCACATGGAATGTATGAAATTGTCACCAATATCAACCTCTAAGACTTTCTAGCCCTTGGGTTAGAAAGTCTAATTGTAATTTCTGTCCACACTTGCATTAAATATTTCTTCCAACTTTCTTAACGATTCTAAGCTTACACTTGAGTGATTTTTTATCCACTTAAGTAGAAAAATTTACACTATATCTGACCATTCAAAAGTGCATGATGGAATTTAGATGCTGGCAATGTCTTTGGATTTCCAATTAGACCTCTGGTTAGAAAATTATATTGAAATTAACTTTTTATCAAGGAAGTCAAATCTTCACGTATTTTTATAGGAAAATTGAAATTCAAATAGTAAGTCTAATCCCTATAGGATTAACTAAGAGATTATGGCAATTTATTTTTCTTCATGTAGTGTAGGATAATTATTTTTCATCATCCAAACACTTTACACCCCACGATTCTCATACCATACTTTCCTTTGTAGGAAGTGATGGACATCGAGTCTAGGAATGTACATGATCAAGTCTAGCCATCATAGACATATATTGGTGAGGATTGACATGGGTGATGAATGTTGGAAGATAGACAAAAATTGTGTAAAGGCATTGTTTGTCTACCTCTGGCTAGCATCACCTTGTTTGGTGGTGACCTGGCTAGGAATGACTCTACCGAAAAAAATTTGGGTGGTATCTCCCTATATGGAAAACCACTGGAAGATGGACCTTTGGGCAGAACTTTCCTGGCTAGGGACTCCTTAGCTGGTGACGGTCTAGCCGACAATGTTCTTGCTAGCAATCTTTTGGGGGATAACCTCTTGGTTAGTAGTCCCCTAGGTGATTTAGTCTTTAAAAACAAAGTTCTAATCAACTAAATCTTGGAAAAAAATTTATGGCCAACTTAGTCTTGGAAAACGAAGTAGTGGCCAACAATGTCCTAGTAGAAGAAGTTGTGGCCAACAAAGTCTTAACAAACGTAATTGTGGCCAACGAAATTCTAGCCAACCAAGTCCTAGATAGTGAAGCTCTGGTTAACTAAGTCCTGACCAATGAAGTTATGCCTAGTGACATCCTAGCCAACCCATTCCTCTTACTAGTGATGGTTCCAATCAAGGATGGCCAAAATTCGATTGATAGGTCTGATCCTTCCAATCAACACAATAACTTTTAGCTATGTCTATGAAGACAATTTTAGGATCCTAGCAAGATCCATGCACTCACATTTCTCATTGGAATGAAGCTATATGGAGATATATAAGCCTGGACATCATTAGGAAGTTCAAGATGTGGGGATCATATTTTGACCACCTTAAATTATGATAGGACTAGTACTTTAATAAACTATACCCTTGACTTGTACTTGTACTTTGTCCAAGATGTAGACAAGTAGTTAAACCTTTCAAAATAAAACACTTTATGAGGAAGAATGTGTTGATATGCATCCCAATAGGTGCATATTACCTCGGAAGCCACATATTGTGGCATGACCTAGAAAGGTGATGATTGGGGATCCATGGCCTTAGCCTTGTATTACTTTATAAAATTCATCTTACTTGTATTTGTAACATTTTTATGGACCTGACTATCGTCCCATATATTTAGGAGATTGTGACTCTTTGAGCTGACATACAAGTGTGAGAGGATGTATGGGCATAAAATGAAATATAAATCCTAGATTTGAGGTGTGTAAAGATGAGGAATGATTTCTTGATCATGATTCGAATCGATCTACCTAGATGAATATGTGTGAAACCCTCTTGACTAGTTGGTCGTTCATTTCCTAGCTAGCGGTGATATCCCTAGCAAGTCATACCCTTGGCTAGCCATATTTCTTGTTGGCCTTGATCTTGGCTGGCACACTCCTAGCTGACCAGTAGTGTTTTTGGCTAGTTATACCTCCTATTTTGAGCCTATCTGGTCAAATGATGGTTCAATCTTTAGACCATGAATCGGCTCTATTTTGAGATCAATGGCTTTTAAGTTTAGGTAATGTTTGGCTTATACCCATGGTATTACCTTTTCTATTTGGGCCTTGTTGTGTTTATTTGAAACTTTTCTAAGTTATGGGTGACTTATTGGTCCAAGTATTGCTTAGTTAAGCCTTTCAATCTATTAAGCCTCTACTTGGAGTACTTGAAATTATTCAAATGGTCCAAGCATGAGATAGTTCTCCACTTAAGAAATTTTTAGTTATTGCTTTATAGGAGATTTATCATCTTGCTTATTGAAGCCTTCTAGGCCTAAGTATGGAGCTTGAATTCAAATATAGTTCTTGGACTTGAGGTGGTATGGCTTATAAACCCTGGCTCTTTTTAGAGTATATGGCCAACTTTAGGGCACTAGGAAACCTAGTAGGTTGCTCTTGGTGTTAGTTATGGTCTAGATGATATGGGTAACATATTGGTCTTTTGAAAATAATGTTGTGCTCTGGCCTTGAAAGCGTAGATCTCACATGTTGGGATAAATCTTATTCACTACCTTGGAAGGGGTGTATGCCATAGCTAGATATTGAGGCTTTTATTGTACTCAATTCTGTTGTGTAGTAGTTTAGGTGCTAAGGCGTGGGACTCATATGCTAGGATGATTTTTTGTGTTAGCTTTGACTTAGACGACACTACCTATGATTATGGTGTCTTCTTCAGGGTTGCTAAACACATTCAGCTTCTCTTGATCTTCTAGCGATCTGGACCCTAAGGCACTATACTCACGTGTGGTGCATAGAAGGTTCTAGCCTTTATAAGTCTAGAGGTTGTAAGGTTATTTCTTATTCACTGCATGTGATAGAGGTACATTCCTAACGAGATATTGAGGGCTCTTCAGTACCAATGTGGCATATCTCTCAAGCCAAGCCCCTCTTTCAAGGTCTAAGGTCAATTAAGTGACCGTTAGATCAAATTAAGATGTTCTCTGTGTAAGCTTGGACCCGAATAGCACTACCTAAGAGTAGGGTGCATCTTTCAAGGTTACTTAGTCACGCCCATCTTTTATAATTGATTTGGTAGTCTAGATTTTAAGGCATAATACTCACCTACAGGGTTACTTCTTATTCACTACCTATGGTAGGGGTGCAAGCTCTGGTTAGGTATAGGGTACTAAGGGCTCTATAATTTTTCAGGTTCAAGTAGCTCAAGCCTTCTCTATATCTGATTGTGGACTTTTTGTCCTGTCGAATCTTCTGAGTGTGGCCATATGTGGGCTAGGTATATGAAAAAACAATTTTATTATAATAAAAGTGTTGCTGAAATATTATTTCACTACTACAAGAATGACCTTTTAAGTTGGTTAAAGTCGGTTCAAACCGTGAACCGAAATTATATTCTATATATTTTTAACCTATTTTGCACATTTTCTGTTATCCTTATTACCTGTTTTTGATTACATAATAAATATTAATTAATTACTTTAGAATTAAATTTATTACAAAAAATATTTATATATAATACATACATATATATATATATATAACTTAAATTACAAATAAAGTGATGATACCTTTTTTCCATGGATTTTGTGATGTTCTCACTTTATTTCAGGGAAAGGAAGCTTGGTTTATTGCATAGAATTACTAGCAATTTCCCATTCATAATGACCAGGGAACTCTCCAATGAGATGAGATGGAGTTTGGGTAGAAAAGCAAGTCCAAACAACAACTCATTCCCTAAACATCCATCAAACAAGCCAAAACTTCAAAGACACGGGAATAGAGAAATTAAAGCATTCAAAAAATTACCATGGTGTTATCCTATGCTATTCAATATCATCAGATACTTCTCATGATTCTTCTTATGATGTTATACCCATTCTTCTCATAAATCCTCAATTTTTTTGCATATCATAGCCATGTTTCTTTCAACCAAAAAACTACCCGTATTTAAGTTCAAAATAAGAATATAATAACATGAATTCACAAAAAATAACTTATATATATTTAAAAAGTATATTAGTAAAAGTGATTACTATATCTTTAATTGGGATGTTGATATTTGAAGTGATTTTGCTCATAAATTTCATGACAAAGTAACCATACATGACTCCATCATTTTGTTGTGGAACCTACAAAAAACAAGTATACATGGTTTTCCATATTCAAACATCTTTATTATTCAATAGTAAAATTCATTAAATTATTAATATTCGTTTGTACATACCATAACTTTGTCCTATATAAGCTTGTGTGATTTTTTAAGGGCAATGCTCCTATTCTTGTTCCACAACTTCTATGTCCTATCAAAGTTTAAAACAATTAGTTCTTATTAAATATTACAAAGAATAATAGAAGAAAAATAGCTAACTATAACTCTTACATTTCAACAATTGCTTGTGTCTTTACTCAATTTTATGGAAGTTGAATCACAGCACCAAACATAATTTCCATATAGATCAAGGATTATCAACATCCAATGATCTTGGCCTTGTTCAAACTTTATTGGCCAATGGATTATCAACTTCTAATTTTTTCTCTTAAGTGTTAATTAATGCCTTATCACATAATTGTTTAGCTATAATGCTAACATCATGCTCTTGATATTGATTAACAAATGGTAAATCATACAATATTGCAAAATGTGATAGGTTATTAGCTTGAAGTCAATAATAACATGCCCTATATAAAAATATATATATATATAAATAATTATATGTTCTACATAAATGAAAGTTATTTACTGATTGAGGACTCACCTTGTCCACACATGAATTATACTTAAATCGATTATTTGAAATTCAAACAGTTACAATATGGACTCAATCGATATATATATGTTTTCCTAATGTCTATGCCAAAAATATCTCTAGGAAGTGGCACAGTCCATGCATCATTTATGCTAGTCTCTCTCGCAACAATAGTCATCAAAGAGCCAAGATTTCTCTTGAATTTCAAAGCATATTCATAACTATTCTTTTTCCATGGTTTCTTCTTAAATGACTTAGTGCGCGATGATTGTCCACTAGACATACATTTTCCACAAGATACTTACTCTGTATCTCTTAAATGTGTCGTACTTACTAATTCTGGTATAATAGACTAAAGAAGAGGTATTATATATGTTAGTAACAATAAAAGAATAATAATATAACAGTAGTAAAGAAATTTTTATCTTAAGTAACAAAAATAATACCATATCAAAATTTATCACAACTTGATTCGACAGAAAAGCCACATATTGTCCAACAGCTTCTTGGACTGTGGTAGCATCAGAAGGCATAATTTGGCAAATATTGATTATGAATCAATCGATCATCGCTCAATTGTTGTATTGTTCCAATAGCAACGTAGTCCGTAGGTGATGGATATTTTAATAAAAAAATTATATTCTGTAAACAATTTAAGCATTATATATAATAAATAAAATATATAATAAATAATAAAAATAATAGACTGTCTACATAAGCTTTAAATCTTACCACAAATGATTCATCAAATGGAGGAGGACTCCCATGTGAGGTAGCTATTGGATGGACATTCTCATCAAAACATTCATCATGTGATGGATGGTAAGAATGCATAGATTGCATTGGTGATATTGAACCACTACCTGATTGCATCTATAGTCGCATAAATGGAAGACCAATAGGATGACTATATCTCCTAGAGAATATAGGTTGGGCACCATGAGATTGCATGTATGGCATCGTTGGCATGGATGGTGGCATGCCTAGCCAATGGAACATGCCTTGATTGTAGTATGGTACTATGCCTGATATGTTTTGTGATTGATATTGCTTTAAAGTGGCAATCTCACTTAACACTGAGGCCTTAAAGGAGTTCAATTCTTCTTCAATTTTTGCAGTACTTCTACTTACTAACCATTTGAGGCCTTTATTTTGGAATATTGAAAAACTCCATATAACCATCATATTGGCTTCCTCCTTAACATGACTAGGATGCTCACATCTATATGCATGATATATCACATATTTCCCTAGTTGTTCGATTATTTCACCCTTGATTATTTGTTCCTGAATAGCTCTCTACAAATAATAAAGCAAAAAAGCATATCATATATGCATTATTACATCAATATGCAAAAATCACAAGGACTTTGTATCAAGTTAAATTACTAACGAACTTATTAATTAAGTTTTTCTTACTTCATTTAGTCATTGGTCTTGACTTCTTTGTTTTGAGGGTCTTCGTTTCTATATACAATTCAGATTGGGTAACCAGTCTACCCAATTCAGCTTCTTACATAAATTAAATAAATTTATTAACCATGAAATTAACTTAAATTTAAGGAAAATAAATATAAAAATAATTATAAATTAACAACTAAATAATAACATTTTTTTGTCTAATTTTATGATTTGATGACCTCCCAATACGGTTAGGAATACTATTCTGCATTTGTATATTCTGATGTTCTTCCCTAATGATTTCAAATTCATCCATACGTCTATAATCCATGAATTCTTTCCATACTTGGGGTTCAATCCATGAGTGTTTTTCAAGGATTTTGTATAGTTCTTGTTCATTAAGTGGTTCCAAGTATAGAAACACATAATTTCTGGCCAATTTGGATGTTTTGTATTCCTTACATGCCTTATTTGCAATCTTGTCACATTTGTTCTTCCAATTATCAGGGACTTTAAAACGATTCTATAAAATATTTTATTTTAGATGAGATATAATACAAAAAAGATATAATATATGTAATTAATTATAAAACAAAAAAGACTTATATAAATGTTTTTCCATGTCTTATATTTTTCAACATATTAAACCTTAGTCCAATCATTTATATTGATTGGTATACTTGACTTTGCAAGTCTACCAATAGAAGATTTCAATTGTTGGCCATTTTCTCCTAATGAATTACCAGTTGCATCGAATTAAACAGGTACTCTATCATTTGGATTAAGTGGAGCATTAGGTATATTAGCCCAACCCCTTCTTTTCAAATTCCCAATGGATCATTTGGATCTACAATCTCTGGCATTCTAGGATCCATAAAATATCTGCAAGCAATGATGAAATATTAATTAATTGTCAATTTTAAGTCCAAACATATAAGCAAGAGTTATTAGAATAATATAGAACATATATTATGTTTAATTAGGTTATTGATCGTATATATATTCCTTCACAATCACTTTGAGTCCATGACTTAGAATCATCATCATCAACTAGATCATCACATACATTAGGCAATATGTTTGAGAAATTACTAATATTGGATAATGTATCAAACATGTCATCATCTTCTAAAGCATCACAATGGTAGAACTCTTTTTTTGGAGGCGTTAAAACAACAAACCATCTTGTGTCAATTTGATCGCTCACGTAAAATACTTGTTTTGCATGAAGTGCTAACATGAAAGGATCATCAGTGTGACTTATCTTTGTTAAGTTTACAAGGGTAAATCTAAAATGATCTATTTTATATAAAACATTGATAACATCTTCGACCTAATCACACAAGAATATTGTTTCATGGAAGACCTCAAAGTTGAGTTTCCAAATCTCTTGAATTATGCCATAATATGTTCTATCAAAAAGTAAAAGATTACCATCTTTTGAACTAGCAAATTGCCTAGTTTCTGTAACCATCTTCACACCACTATTCTAATTTACTCAGACTTTACCCCTTAGTTGAGTCATAAACCTCGAACCAATAATTGTGAAACTAGAATATGATTTGACATTAAATTTTGGACCATGTACAAGCCATTCTAAATTTTCTATTATTTTATGATTGGGTTTTTTGAGTTCAACTAGAATATTTGCATATAAAAACATGAAATGTGTTTAAAACAAAGTTTTAAAACATTATATAAAAGTACTAATGAATTCTTGTATGTAACACTTACATGGTTGAAAAACCAATTAATAAGCTCTCGCTTATGTTCATCATACAACCATTTTTCTCCACCTTTTTTTATAACGAGGATCGAACTTCAATAAGTTTAAATGCATTATGTAATTTTATTCAAGATATATCAATTAGGTATCATTAATAATTAAATAAATAATAATTTTATTTTAAATGAAATGGTTGAACCTGTCATCACTTACTCTATGTACGGCTGTGCCTCATTATTATTTATCAAAATGATCTAGTGCCCATCAAGTGCGATTAATAAAAACTTTTTACTTCCACCGAGCATAAGGTTAGCTACTTGGATCATGTGACGTTCTAAGAAAAACTTATGTATAGGATTCCCAATTTTAGTGCAACCACTAAAGTATTCAGAATAAAACTCAATTGCCTCTTCAGCAATATAACATTTCACCATGCATCCTTTAAGATGATTTCTATTATTTACATGTCCTTTAAGGACTTGCATGTATCTCTCAAAAGGATACATCCATCTTAAGTAAGTAGGACCACAAAATTGAACCTCTCAAACTAAATGAACACACAAGTGAATCATTATATCGAAAAAGGAGGAAAATATTTTTCAAGTAGACACAAAGTTTCCACGACATCTTTCTATAAAGATTTTAACTCACCAATTGATATAGATTTCTTGCATATTATATTGAAGAATGAACAAAGAATAATTATTGATAATTGACCATATTTTGGAAGAGTTGAACTAATAGAAACTGGTAATAAATGTTGCATTAAGCTATGACAGTCATGTGATTTCAATCCATAAAGTTTCTTATCGATAATAGACACACAATTTCTTAAGTTGGATGAGTAACCATCAAGAACTTTTACACCCCCCAAACATTTACAAAACACATCCTTCTCTTTTGTTGACATTGTATATGATGTTGGTGGTAAGTATGTTCGATTCTTATCATTTTCCACCCTCGGTTCCAATTCAAGTCGTATGCTTAGTTTCTATAAATCTAATCTTGCTTTAATTCCATCCTTGGTTTTTCTAGGTATATTAAGTAATATACCAATCAAGCTCTCACATACATTTTTCTCAATATGCATGACATCTATGATGTGACGAATGTGTAGGTCTTTCCAATAAGGTAATTCCCAAAATATTGATTTTTTATTCCAGCAATCATGATCTACTGATTCAGTAACATTTTCCTTTTCACCTCTTTTATTAGTTAACCTCCTTTGTTTCCCTTCATCAATGAGTATTCTTTTTTTCATCTTTTCATATCGTTTGAATTTCATACCATTCAATTTCCTTAATAACTCAACACCTCGTAAAGGTCTTCGTGTAGGATCATGATTTTCTTCATCATTAAAAGGTTTCTTTTAGTATCTAAACTTGTGTCCAGATGGAAAAAATCTTCTATGTCTTCTATAAGATATCTTTCGTCTGTGAACAAGATAAGTTGTAGAATTTCTATCACTACAAATAGGGCATCCCATATAACCTTTTGTTGCATGTTTTGATAAGTTCCCATAGGTAGGAAAATCAATAATTTTTCATAAAAGGACCCCCTTCAAGTTAAAGTATTCTTCTTTATGTGCATCGTAAACATTTATACCGTTATTCCATAACATCTTTAAATCATCTATTAGATTTTGCAAATACACATCAATATCAACTCCGGGTTGTTTCAATCTTGAGATCAATAATGTTAACATCATGAATATTATTTTCATACATAACTAAGGAGAAAGGTTGTATGTTATCATAATTACTGGCCAATAGCTATATCTACTACTAAGGGAACTGTGTGGCTTAATTCCATCCATAGCAATGGCAAGACAAAGATTGCACGGATCAGATGCAAATTGAGAGGATAAATTACGTACTACTTTCCAATTTGGATAATCATAAGGATGATGTAGCATCCCATCATCAGATCGATTATCTAAATGCCAAGTCAAACATCTTTGATGTCGCTTTACTTTTGAACAACCATTGAAAGCGGGGAATCAAAGGAAAATACCAAAGAACCTTTGCGGGCATGCCTTTCTTAGGTGTTATCTCATTTGTAGCATGCTTCCATCTTGATTCTTTACACACCAGACATTCATCTAATGTCTTATATTTTTTTTTATAAAGAATGCAATCATTTGGACAAGCATGATTCTTATGATATTCCATGCCAAATCGACTAAGAGATTTCTTCACTTCATATATTGAAGATGGAAATTCATTACCCTTAGAAAACATATCTATTAGTACATTTAGTAATTCTATGAATCCTTGTTAGAAAAACCATTTTTTCCTTCATATTGAACAAATGAACAATTCTGACATTTTAGTGTATTTCTTGCACTCTGGATACAACAGTTTTTCGACATCTTCTAGAAGTTTTTTAAAGGTTTCGAGATCATCCTCATGTAGTTCATCTTCAACAGGATGAAACATATTTTCTGTCTGTACATTCTCATAAGATATGTATAATCCACTCACATTCTTATTTATCTCTTTCCCATGAGTATTATAAATATTTTCTCCATGAAAATACCAATATTTATAACTCAAAAGAATACCACTACGGATAAGGTGATACTTAACCTTGTCAATATCATGAACTTTCTCATTTTTACATTTAACACATGGGCATTTAATTATACTAATTTCATTATTACTATTTCTATGAGCAACTTCCAAAAAACTTTCAACTCTAGAAATGTAGTCATGCTCAATTCTACACTTTGATATCCAAGATTTGTCAATGACATTAATCATATTAAATATGTATCTAACCAATATATTTCAAATATTATTATATATGAATTTTTTAATTATTAAAATATCTATCAAAACATCATATAGAATAGATACATAAAAACCAAACAATTAATAAACTTATAATAACATTAAAAAATATATAATATTAACAATATAATATATATATAGATATAGACATACATTTGTATATATCTATCTATACATTATATATATATATATATATATATATATATATATATATATAATAAAACTTAAAACAATAATAAACTTAAAACAAACTGAAAATAAAACAGAAACTTACTTATAAATATAAACTAAATTAAGGTTATGAATTAAAACAAAATCAGAGAATGGAGAGTATTCAAGGCTAGTGATTAAACTTGAAAATGTTCGACCTATTACAATCACGTACCAGGATAGTCAGGTAGAAGCCTTCCCTCTTAAGAACCCTCAAGAGAACCAAGCAGCCAACCTCAAAAACATAGTTACCCAAAATAACTATACAAACATTAGCCTAAATAATCTAGGTAAACAATTAATTAGGATAGAGAAGAATCTAAAAATAGATATCCCCTCTACCTCTACAAAATCAACAGATAAGATAGTAAAAAACCCTATCTTCAAACCCTTCCAGGTCTCCAAACCAGCCCAGGAAGAAATAACATCAAAATTTGAAAAAATTCAAAATTGGAACAATACACTTAGATCCCAATTAGAAGACCAATTTTCAAACAAATTAGGACTAGCTGTTCCTGAGTCACCAATGACTGCAAAATCAACCCAAAACCCATTACAGGATCTTAGCACTCTTAGCAAGCTAGGATCTGACATATCATCTGAGGATAGTGATAAGAGTCAAATTATTGCATTTTTTATGATTTAAATGTTGATATTTGTGTGAAAATTGCGTTTATTTGATTATTTAATCCACAAATGTTATTTCATGGGTATTTCGTGTTTAAAGTGCAATTTCAGGTAAAATCATAATTTTGGAGAAGTTTGGGACAAATTTCTATGAACGGGATTGAGTGCAAATAAAAAGAAAACAAAATTTTAAAATTTGGAATTTCACCGCCGGCGAAAACCTTATGGAGAATACGTTGAAAATCATGCAGGGAGCACGGATTTTGGCAAAGCAATCTCGCCGTCGGCCAAACCAATCTCGCCACTGGCCAACTTAACCTCGCCGCCAGCCAAGTGCATCTCGCCGCCAGCCAAGTGCATCTCGCCGCCGGCCACAGTAATCTTGCCGCCGGCGAGATTTAGCGGAACAAAAATCATAACTTTTCCAGAAATCTCGCCGCGGTGAGAACAATGTCACTGCCAACGAGTTTCTTCCGAAAACACATTTTTTATTGTGTTTTGTTCCAAAATTGCCCCCCAAACCCTAGATCTATATATACAATATGATGGAGAAAGAGGGGGACGGCAGAGAGAATAGATCTGAGTCATTTTTGTAGGAAAAAAAGGCAATTTTGGAGAGAAAGTTTGGAGAAGCTTGAAGGATCATCACCATTGTTGCTACCAAGTATTCATCTTCAAGAGTTTTTCATCTCTTCTCCTTAGCCTTCATATTCTGCATTTTATTCAGATTTGTTATTCATGAATTCAATTCAAATAATGGTTGTTCTTATTTCCGTTATGAACTAATTCGTTTTTTCTAAGGCTATGATGTAGTTAAATCAAGGAAATCTGATTTCTTTTGTTATTGTTATATGAGTTCATTGTTTTCAAGTTGAGTGTTTATTTCCATGCTTAATGCTTTTAAATTTCTGGCCAAGATTTAGATGATTAGTTGCATTATATTGAGGCCGAGAGGAGATATGTAATGAATGCTTCTTGTGATAAATATCGTATGTTGAATGCGAGTGTGAGAACTAATGCATGATGTATGTGGTTAATCTAGAAATTCCATAAATCTTAATGTGCTTGTTTGTGATTAAATCTTTATAAAAATATAGTTGATTTTCATAGATAAGTAATTCTAATATAACTCGAGAGAGAGTATTAGGTAAATTTGGGTTTTTCAACCATCACTTTTAGTTTTGATTCTCATATAACATGATTTGAAATCGGATTGAATTGATTTAGCAAAATCAAATGCCTTAGCGTTTTTAATCATTTGTGAACAACATTAAATTTTGTTATTTGCGTTTAGTTTTATGTTAATTTTCTTTTAAAACAATTTCAACAATTCAGTTTTCAAATAAAATTAGGGTTAGTTGATGAGTGCTCAAAAAGCACTAAAATAACCATGATTTTATGCACATTAATTGATTAATATATATATATATTTATATGTTTTATCATATATTTATATATATTTGTCTTTTTCGGAATCACGGGTATTTTTATTGTTTTTCAGGTATTTTGGCTTAAAAACGTAACTTAAAGACTCAAAGAGGAATACTGGAAGCAATACATCACAAATATATTAATAAATAAATGGGGAAAGGTCAATAAATATGGAAAAGTTGGATAAAATGGGTCAAAAAGGTCAAAAATGTCAAAAAGGAGAAAATCGCGCCGCACGCGCCCGGCTGAGCCGCGCGCGCGCAATGGCCGCGCGCAAGAAGATGCCCACGTCCGCGCGCATCAGCGCGCGCCCAGTCCCAGTTCCGCGCGCGCCCGCGCGCATCTCACCTGCTCCCGCGCGCGCCCGTGCGCGCAGCGCCTGCCATCAACGCGCGCCCAGCTGCCCTCCGCGCGCGCCGACGCCCATTTCGCCCCATTTTTCACGCGCAGCCGCCTCATGTCATGCTGACGTCATCATTATGATGTCAGCAATTACCACTCCGCGTTTTCATAATATTTTAACATTTTTTCCCCCACTTTTTCTCTCCATCTTCACCTATAAATACCCCCCTTCTCTTCACTTCTAAACACACCTTCAAAACACACTTCTCTCTTCTTTCTTTCTCTCTTTTCTTAGATTTTTAGGTTTTTTTTAGTTTTTCTTAGTTTTTAGTTAATTTCTCTTAGTTTTAGAGTTCTTCCCTTTTTGGGAAGAACTAGTTATGTTTTTGTAATTTATTAGCTTTTTGATTCAATAAATGGGAGTGCAAATTCCGCTTGGAAGTTTTCCAGCAACGGGAATAGCATCGAAGTTCTGTAAGGATTTTATTTTCTTTACAGTTATTTTTTATGCTTTATTCTTACATGTTATATTTAATTTGTCTGTGATTAAATTTAACTCTGCTGGCTGTTTATAAACATGATGTAATAATAACGTTGTTATGCTTGCGAAATATTAAATAGGTAAAAATCTCTAAAATGAATTGATTTTATTTTTATTCAAGATTTTATATTAAGAATGTTAGAGAGAAATATATTATTTTTCATTACAAACTTAAATCTGAAAATTAGATTTTAAGGTTTAGTTATCCGGTCTAATTTAGAGTAGTGCTCTTTTATTTGTTGGTACAATCGCCCGGTAGTTAGAGTGAAGCTCTATTTCAAAAGTTTTTATAAGAATTATTATCTGAAAATGTATTGACAACATGTTTTCTGTAGTGGTTTTAAAACTTGAAAGTTAGTACTCGGATAACTAAATTCTTAGGGTTTATTAGGACACCTTGAATAAACTTTAAAGCGTCTAACCCCACCAAAGGTGGCATTTAAATGGTTCATTTTCAATCTCTTAGAAAAAGGAATTAATTTAATTAACCAAATTAGTTATCAACCCCACCCATAGGTGTTAATTGATTTGTTTAGTTAATAAAGAATATCTAACCCCACCAAAGGTGGTATTCATATAAAAAAGAGAGAATCAATAAATATCAATTCATATCTTTAATAACCTAAATAATATGAGCAAGCATAATTAACTTAATTATTATATCTATAAATACTCCACCATTATAAATGATAAAATTTGCATAAATGTTTATTGAATCTATGTTTATTTTTATGTAAGTAGATTAAAAACACAAAACCCCAAAATATCGTGACAGGATGTTTAGGATTTAATTTCGTTTTTAAAAGTTTGAATAATAAATTAAAAACCACATACATTCCTTCCTTAGATCGACCTTGGGAGTATACTTATCATTTTCTACCAAATGAACGGGCAGGATCGGCGATGTCGGTTCTGCCCCGATCATTAGTCAATTTCGGTACTTAGTAAAGCCATTCCTTCTGGGTTCGATATCCGTACTTTTGTACAATTTATTACTTGAACGATTCATACACTTGCGAAAATAAGCATCAGATAGTTCCCAGGAAACCCTTTCTGAACCACTTCCTCACATTCAAAAATTAGCTTGGCAAGAACGTAGCCCAGTTAGGTATCCTCATACCATAGGAACCCAACCTAGCCAGGTCGTCCAAACCAAGTATAACGCGTCTTCTATCTATGTTTGGAACATAGATGGCATGACTGATCATGAGATATTAAATATCTTACAGCAAATGACCATGGCGTCAAATGCTTATAAGACCCAAATTGGTACAACTGATAAAACAGTTGTTGAGTTATTAATAGTTGGCTTCTCAGGCCAACTAAAAGGATGATGGGATCATCATCTTTCAAAACAACAACAGTCATATATCTGCAATCCAATATTGACTGATGAGTGTGGTACACCCATACTTTCCCATCAAGGTGCTCCTATACAGGATGCAGTTTCAACACTACTCTTCACCATATCACACCATTTTATGGGGGATCCATCCCATTTAAAAGATAAAAATGCTGATCTTCTTTCTAACATAAAATGTAGGAAGATGAGCGATTTTCAAAATTATAAAACTACATTTTTGTCTAGAGTTATGTTAAGAGATGATTCTATTCAACCATTCTGGAAAGAGAAATTCTTAGCAGGACTTCCTCCTCTCTTAGGTGAGAAAACCAGAAACAAAATCCGCGAAACTTATGGGAATCATATTATCTCATATGATCAACTAACCTATGGTCAGTTAAATAGTTTTGCTCAAAACTAGGGTCTTCAAATTTGTCAAGATTTGAAAATCCAAAAACAAATGAAATTGGAACTTAAAGTTTCAAAGAGAGAAATTGGATCATTCTGCAAACAGTTTGATGGCAACTTCTCTATTGATAAAACCTGTGAGGGAACTTGCAGTAAAACTCAAACAAAACCTTATAAGAAATCTTATAATAAGTTTTCAAAATCAAGAAAACCATTCTTTGAGAAAAGAATGAATTTTTATAAAAAACCTTATAAAAGAAACTTTAATAAGGATTTAAAACATCATAAAAAACCCTTTAAAAACTTTAAAGAGTTTAAATGTTATAAATGTGGCAAGAAAGGTTACACTGAAAATTATTTGCAAAATATCTAAAAAACTTTACGAATTAAATCTTGAAGAAGACACCTTTGCCAAAATATATGCTCTTATGGTAGATACATCCTCATCATCTGAGTCTGGACAATGGATAGACAAAGAATCCAATCCCCAGGATGATGAATTTGCAACAAGCAATTCAGATTCCTCAAACAAAAACATCAATGTATTAACTAAGGAAGAAGATGAACAACTTCAAGAAAAAATCCTTAAATTAAATGATCCATCATTAACCAAACTATATGTAGAATACTTAACTACATCTTTGGATAAAAAACCATTAAAAATTTCTGAACTTCCAAATACCAGTAAAGGCTATTACAACCTCACTGCTGTTCTGGAAAGAAAGAACAAAGTTATAACTCCAGAAAGTCAAATTCAGGACTTAAAACTAGAGATCAAAACCATTAAACTGGAACTCCACCAGCTTAAAGAAAAATTAAAAGAGTATGACATTAAGTTTCAACTACTTAATAATGGAGATAAAATATCAACCTATGTGAGTGATTCTAAAGATAATCTTACTCAAAATAATCAAGATATCCAAAACTTGAGAAAAATCACCACCAGGAAATACAAAATAAAAATAACTTTAGTATTTCCTGATGATTCAAAACTTGAGACCATTGCCCTATTTGACACAGGAGCCGATCTCAATTGTATTTCCCCATCAATCGTTCCCAGAAGGTTTTACAAACCAACTGAAGAACGTCTTAATTCATCCAATAAATCTCGAATGAGTATTATTGGAAAAACTGAGGTATCGATTCTAAAAGGATTATACCTGATCAAAACTCCATTTGTCATAGTATCTGATATAGGCTATTCAATCATATTAGGCACTCCATTTATGGATATCATTACCCCTTATTTTGTTCAACATGACATGATTTCTTTCAAGATGGGAGCACAAGCTTTCATCTTTCCTTTCATTGAAGAACCCAAAACAAGGGATCTTAATCTCATCAAAACATATTCAATCTCTCCAAAAGAGATTTCTGTTCTAATTAATCATAGAGAAAAGGACCTTTTTTATCTCAAAACCATGGTTCAATCTCATACAGTTGAGAAAGAACTTCTGATCCCAGAAATTAAAGATAAAATCTCAAAATTACAATCTTCTTTTGAAAAAGAGGTATGTTCTGAATTACCCAGTGCATTCTGGGAAAGAAAGCAACACATGGTAGATTTACCATATGAACCATCTTTTAAATAAAAGGATATCCCTACAAAAGCAAGGCCTATTTAAATGAATGTTGACCTTGAACAATTCTATAGAAAAGAGATCGAAGATCTCCTATCTAAGAATTTGATCTCAAAATCCAGATCGCCGTGGAGCTGTGCGGCCTTCTATGTCAATAAATCAGCCGAGATCGAAAGAGGAACTCCTCGGCTAGTTATCAACTATAAACCTTTGAACCAAGCCTTAAAATGGATTAGGTACCCTATCCCCAACAAAAAAGACTTGCTTCAAAAATTATATTCATCATCAATATTCTCCAAGTTTGATATGAAATCAGGCTTTTGGTAGATTCAAATCGTGCCCCAACATAGGTACAAAACTACATTCACTGTTCCATTTGGACAGTTCAAGTGGAATGTTATGCCGTTTGGACTCAAAAATGCACCTTCTGAGTTTCAAAGGATCATGAATGACATATTCAATCCTTACTCAGAATTTTGTATTGTGTACATCGACGATGTACTCATATTCTCCAAAGATGTCAGACAACACATCAGGCATCTCAAAACTTTTTTTTCATATCATTAAGAGGAATGGGTTGGCTCTATCAGCCAAGAAAATGACTCTTTTCCAAACAAACATTAGGTTTCTTGGACACAACGTATCCAATGGAAAAATTATTCCAATCAATAGATCCTTACAGTTCACAACTAAGTTTCTTGATAGGATTATTGACAAAATCCAGCTATAGAGATTCCTAGGTAGCTTAAATTATGTATTAAGTTTCTGCCCGAATATTAATAGGTTAGCCAAACCTCTACATAATTGGCTTAAGAAAATCACTGAGCCATGGACAGAAGAACACACAAAAATCGTGCAAAAGATAAAAGCACAAGTTCAAAACATTCCCTGTTTACATCTTACGGATCCTATACTCCCAAAGATAGTGGAAACCGATGCCAGTGATCTTGGCTATGGTGGGATTTTAAAACAAGTCCAGAATAACAATGAGCAAATTGTTCAATTTGCCTCTGGCCATTGGAATGATTGTCAAAAGAATTATTCCACTGTCAAAAAGGAAGTACTATCCATAGTACTTTGAATTTCTAAATTTCAATCAGATTTATTAAATCAAAATTTTTTACTAAGGATTGATTGTAAATCTGCAAAAGAAATTTTATAAAAAGATGTTAAAAACATTGCATCAAAACAAATTTTTGCTAGATGGCAAGCATTATTAAGTATTTTTGATTTTGATATTGAATTTATTAGAGGAGAGAATAATTCATTACCAGATTTTCTAAGCAGAGAATTTCTCCAAAACAGGAGAAGAGTGAACCTCCAAACCTCACTATCACCAGCCTCTCATCGGCTAAACCAATTATGACCTGGTCGCAGGTTACTCATAACCAACCATCATCCTCCAACCAAACATTTGAAAATTATATCACCTCAATTAACCCCTAAGGATTCTTAACTAAATAATCGCATCCATCGATTGTTGCAAAATATGAATTTTGAGAAAATCAGAACAACATTTCGTTGTATCCCAGAAATTGGGGGACCAACTACTTCATCAAATTTGGAAATAATACCTTCTAAATCAAAAACATTTTCACAAAAAACATCTGGAACAATTTCTATTCCAGAAAGAGGCATTATATCCTCAACTTATTTTCCCTCCAAAGGAACACGAGATTCATTTCCCAAAACAAAACCATCATCTGAGTATTTTAAGAAACAGCCAACTCAGGTGGTTACTATTATAGAAAAATAATTTTTTAACCAAAATCCTTACCTGGCCATCCAAAGTTATTTTGGAAAAGGAATTTTTTATAGGCCATCTTTATCATCAAAAACTCCTCAATACTATCAGAGTATTTTGGAAATTACAGGTAGTGTGGAATTCAAACATTTCCATTACCCAAAAACAACAAAAGTGCAGTTTTCAACTGCAAAAATTCATAAAATCATATCTCCATCAGATTGGGGCAATGATCTCTATAAACAATTGATTTTCCCAATCAGTTCAACTCATTCAATTTCCCATTGTACTTCGTACAACTATTGGGATTATCACCAGGCATGGTTTAATGCATTTCTTATCCAAAATAAAGATAATCAACATTCTTGGTTATTTTTCTTTATTAATAAAAATATTGATCCAAACCGGTTTCCATCTTGGTTTTTACATTGGTGGGAACTATTCGGAAATATTTCATCAATTCTAATATCTCCTATGAAAGAAAGTTATGAATCTTTCCAGTCCCATTACAAACCATCAATAAAGGAAGCTAGATTCCCTCATTTATGCATATTTTGCACAAAATTGTATCTCCCTTGGGTATGTCAATGGGTCTTATATCCAGAAGCAACAGGGGTGATGACTATCAAACGTTCATTTCAAATCAAATGGTAGTCGTCATTTACGATCCCAAAAACAATCTTATTACCAGCCATTGAAAAATGGTTAAGACAAAAAGGCCATATGGATTACCCAGTGGAGGAAATACAAGCATCTTCACTATTATTAGCACAAAAAACACATACAGCTGCTTTGATTGCTCAAGCAAAAACCCAGGAAGAACTCTTGGACATCATCAAACAATTATCATCAGGGCAAACATCCCAGACACCAAAAGAAGAGGAAGCTGATTCGGATGAAACATAATCACCCGATAGAACAGTTACTCCATCATAGGGAACAAAAGAGGACCTAATAGATTTAAACACCTCAACCCAAGATATAAATTTCTGGGTTCCCAAATCAACATATTATTATTGGGTCTGCGTGTCCCTTTATTTTTTATTATTTTGGGCCTGCGTATCCATTACTATTTTAGGGCCTGCGTGTCCATTTCTATTATAATTGGGCCTGTGAGTTCATTTATATTTTCTGAGGATAACTAATTGTTAAGAATTAGAAAACGACAAAACTTATAAAGGTGCCGACAAGGTCATTATTCATTTACCTAAACAGTACCCGACAACGTACTGTTCTATCATCTGTTCGGAATAATGAAGCAACTACTATTCACAACAGTAGTCAAGTCAAGATTCCTACAGTATCAAGTGGCCGACAAAGCTACTATTCAAGTGGCAGACAAGATACTATTCATAGAATAGTAACAACATCTTCCACAATGCTATTACTCGATTATTTAGGAGAAACAAGAAGAGAAGAGAGCAGGTCGAACATTTTCAAGTTTAATCACTAGCCTTGAATACTCTCCATTCTCTGATTTTGTTTTAATTCATAACCTTAATTTAGTTTATATATATAAGTAAGTTTCTGTTTTATTTTTAGTTTGTTTTAAGTTTATTATTGTTTTAAGTTTTATTTATATTTTCATTGTAAATTACAATATGGCTGGCTAAGCCGCCTAATCTATCAATATAATATGTATGTTTGTTAAGCATGTGTTCTTAATATGATATGATTACCTCTATTAATAACTCCCCAGATCCTAGGTAGACATTATGGTATCAGAGCCAAGGGATTAGTTTAAATATGTTAATACATGCAGTAGTTAATATTCATCAGTATTGTTTTCTATGTTTTCAAAACATCCATCTCTCCTTTCAGTACTAGCTTGTACTAATACGTATAACTTAGCTGTTCACTCTAGTAGAAGAGGTAAGGTTGCTGTAGAAATGCTTCGATCTGGGTGAAGGGTTGTAAGTCCCGCTTAAGCCGAGGAAATGGCATCAAGGGCAATAAAACCTTATAAATACCAGTGGTTTTAGCAAACGACTAATTCTATTAGGTAAGTGTTATAAATTATAAGTATTCTTATAAGAGATAGAACAAGAACTTAAATATTAAATATTTCATGCATTGATTATTTAAAATAATTCCATGACTCAAATTTCATGACTTATACTCTGTATCTTGCTTGTTATTAATAGACTGTAATTTATTTGTTAAGAATCATATTTACCATGCTAAGCATATTATATTGATGATTAGTTTATCCATATTGATTTACAACTTACATTTCAATTTTGTCTAAATATGTCTCAAAAAAACTTTTCAGCATCATCACCTTTATTACATAAAACTTCATCATCTTCTACAAAGAAGTCTTATATTACAAATAGTAACGAAGTTACTATTGAAAACTTTGAAAAATCTATTGATCGTTGGAAAGTTCCAAAGATCAGCAAGAATCAAATTTATCAAATTAAGATGATGAATCTTTTTAAAACAGATTACATCATAAAAACTGAAGAAAGAGATCTTCAACTTTCATTACCTTTTGAATCAATCCAACTTCTTTCAAAAGAATCATTACAAAGGCATTTTGATAAAAAATTCAAGTATGTCCATATAGGCCTAGTCCAGATAGGATTAAGACCTTTAACTCGATTAGGGTTAAGCTCATCAATACTAGCAGTCTGACGAGATGCTAGATTAACAGATTTCAAGGAATCTTTATTAGGAACGGTAGAAACAGGTTTAGGTTTAGGACCTATATCCTTTAACTGCTTTCCAAATATAGTGGTATCAATTACAGATCCCCAAATATTAAAAACATTAACTCTTCAAATCCAAACTCATAACGTTAAGGTTTTACCAGGAACAATTACGGTAGCTTTAATTTATAGAGTCCATTATAAAATTATGGTGTCCACTTGGGACATAAATGCCATTCATAACTCTATCAAAGGAGAAACCCTATTATTACAGACATATTTGTCTAGATCCAATATTACCATACCTAGACCAATTAGTTGGGATAGTGTAGTATACCTAGATAGTTGGCTATTAAAAGGAATTTCCCAGCCTATGTCTGAAAAAAATCAACAGGAAGTAGCTGAACAACACACAGAACTTTCTAAAATAATAGAACATAAAAATGGAAATATTGAAATAGAATTCAATAGATCTTCATCAATAAGATACTCTTCGAGTGCCTTAGAATTCTCATCAATGGATTTACCATTTAAAACAAAGCCTAGGTTATCAACCTTTGATTTACTTAGGAAAACAAAACTTAAAGAAGTAGATTGTAGTAACCAAATACCCAGACCAGTTTACACAGTTGAACCATCTGAGATGAGCGAATCACCTTAGTTATCACCCATATTCCCATTATCACCAACTCAATCTTTAGCACCCAGCCAGGATGTTAGAATTAATGAGTTAAATGTATTAACAGTAGATTTAGAAGAATCTTGGGAAGAAAAAAATCCTTAGAACAGATCTAAACCTACCACATAACAAAAGAATTAAACATTGGTTCTTTAAAAATCATTCAGAACATTCTAGGGCTAGCTGCTTTAGGAAGCATGAACGATATGTTAAAGAACATGATAAAAATATTAAATTTTTCGAATGGTTAGAAATCTATAGGGTAACCAAAGGATTAGACTCCTCATTCGTTCATCAATCAAAACATATAGATAGGATAAAACCTAGCTCTATAGAAAAGTTACCATATCACATTGTTACCCTTAGCCAGGATAGCAAATTATTAACAGTTGACTTAGTCAAATCATCAACGGTCTTAATAGGTAACCTACCAGTTACCATTCAGGATCCATTACCAGAACTAATAGTCAAACCTATAGTTCAAATTGACCCTAAACCAGTCAACATTACAGTAGAACCAATAGCCATAGAACCTATAGCTATAGTTCCACAATACAAATCGTTTCCATCAATTAGTGTTTCGAATGTCACAGAAACTGACTTCAACATAATTTTAGAAAATACACCAGTAGAGTATTTAGCTAACACACCTATAGCTTTAACTCCACAACTCAAAACCTTTTCGAAAATTAAAACCAGCGAAATCACATTAGATGACTTCGATAAGTTTTTAGAAGAAACGGATGATCATATTGATGAAGTTAATATGATCAAAACAAAAAAGAAGTTACCAGTATGGGAAACTCTAGATGGCCCAATTGAAGCTGAGCATCCTCCATTACGACCTATTACAATCCCCTACCAGGATAGTCAGGTAGAAGCCTTCCCTCTTAAGAACCCTCAAGAGAACCAAGCTAAATAATCTAGGTAAACAATTAATTAGGATAGAGAAGAATCTAAAAATAGATATCCCCTCTACCTCTGCAAAATCAACAGATAAGATAGTAAAAAACCCTATCTTCAAACCCTTCCAGGTCTCCAAACCAGCCCAGGAAGAAATAACATCAAAATTTGAAAAACTTCAAAATTGGAACAATGCACTTAGATCCCAATTAGAAGACCAATTTTCAAACAAATTAGGACTATTTGTTCCTGAGTCACCAATGACTGCAAAATCAACCCAAAACCCATTACAGGATCTTAGCCCTCTTAGCAAGCTAGGATATGACATATCATCTGAGGATAGTTCCCAGGAAAAGAGGTGAAGGTATGAAGCTAAATTGTGCTAATTCATTTATCTGACACGTGGCTACCTATTTGATTCAATGAAAGTCGAATTGTCTTACTAAGTAAATCCTCATACTTTTCTAAATATATCCACCCATCAAATAAAAATCATAAAATATCCATAAAAAAGTTTTAAAAAATCTCAAAAAATCTAGAAGATCAATATTTTTTCAATATTTATGAAATAAATGATTTTAGCTCGTTATAATAATGAAATATATATAAATTTAAAGGAAATGATATCTTTAAATGTATATAAAGTAGTACTTATCAAACTCCTTCATACTTACTCTTTGTTAGTCCTCGAGCAAAGTCAACACTCATAATTAAGAGAGTAAGTTTTTTAACATTTTATCTCAAGGGCTTAACAATATTACGATTTCAAATTATAATAAAAGTTAGATATTACCTTTAGTCATCCATTTGTTACAATTACTATACAATAATCATGTTCAAATTGTGTATGTGATGTATTCAATTAGCAATAGTCAAATCATATTACTTAAACAAGTTAAAACATTATTATTCCGTATAAAATATTACTATTCTTTTTAGAGTTGAATTGGGTACCATAGACTTTTCTTTAAAATTGTATCTCCACTTACCAAAAGTATTCCCTAAAATCACATGGTTTTTCATTTGGTTAAAAAATTCTATGCTTATTGGCTCAATCAAATAAAAGGAAAAAAGAAGAAAAAAAGTTTATAAGTCCATGAAGTAGGAAAAAAATACTTATAAATAATAGTATTATAAAACCAATTAGGTCGATAAAATGGGATCAAATTTCATTATTTTGGACCCAAACATCATTATTGGCTTCTTTTCTTTTTCTTTTTATTTTTGCTTTTTCTTTTTTAATACATATCCCTTTTTATAATTCTTTTCAACTTGTTCCCTTATTATTATTATTATTATTATATATGTTTTTTTATGTGGGGTAGATATTGTAGCATATTATAATAGGGGTTATTTTCTGTATGTTGGACTTTTAATTAATTATAGCAAAACTGATACTCTTAAATCTTATTCTACCATTTTCATAAAATCTATTCTCTTGTTGTGCAACTACGCTTTTTTGAACTATAAGGTATGGCCAATGTGTTCGGTTCAAAGGGTAAGGAGTGAGTATAAACAAGTAGCTTATGCAAACTCAAATTAGTTGTCTAAAAGAGTTGTTCTTGAAACCACAACAACATTAAAGGTAGATAATTTAGTAAAAGAGGTTAATACTATTGCTTTAATCATTATTCAAGATATACATTTAGCATTCGCATTGATAAACTTAAAGAAAAGCTCTAACAACTTATTCTTATTTATTAAAAGTATAACAAAGTTCTAAGAGATTCAAAATATTTTTAATTAGTTTATATATATATTCTTCTATCGTCAATTTAACTATTATACATATAAGTTTTGAGCAAATTTATCATAAAGTCACATTTACTTAGGAACAAGGTCAAGGCTCTGTCAATATTCATTATACTTTTTGACCTAACCTTGTTTACCTAATTTTATCTCATATGCTAGAAATTTAAGAGAGAACATGTGATGGATTCCAAGGCCATCTCTTAATTCTAAATATCCTAAGAAATGCAACAAATAAATACTAAAAATGAAATAAAAAATGCTACCTAGAGCATATTAATCCTAAAATGTGTATCCTAAAATATGATAAGCTAATAGATTATAAAAAAATAAATATATTGATGTGTTAACACTACTCTACATCTAATTCTTACATTATCCTCAATGTAAGCACATGCATATATGTAATGTAAAAATAAGTAAACATGAGTAGAAAAAAAATATGGTGGGCTTTCCCCCTACAAAGTGCTTGTTTAACATTCTTATCCTAACCTTACCTCATATGTTTCATTAACCGTCCAAATATGTTGGTTCATGTAGAGTCACCTCCTCTATATTGATTGGTGCTAATGGCCTCAATTTGTGTCCATTCACTTTGAATTCTTTATCGGTACTTGGGCTTCGTAGTTCAACTGTACCATGAGAAAACATATTAGTGATAATAAATGGATCGATCAACGAGAATGTAACTTACCTAGAAACGGTTTAAGGTGTGAGTGTAATAAAAGAATTGTATCTCCAATGGTGAATTCTTTCCTCAATATCATACTGTGATGAAATGCCTTTATTTTATCTTTGTAAACTTTGAGCTTTCATAGGCATCATTTCTAATTTCCTCTAACATATAAAATTTTAATTTTGAGCAGTGAAATAATGTAACATGGACTTAGACGAAGCTATAGGGCACCAAAATTATAAATGAATGAGCTAGAGAAAATTAGAAATGATGCCTATGAAAGCTCAAATTTTACAAAGATAAAACAAAAGTGCTTCATGACAGTATGATATTAAGGAAATAATTCACCATTTCCACTAAAGGTCTTATTCCCCTAATGCCTTAAACCATTTCTAGGTAAATTACATCCTCGTTAAGTCTGTCCATTTATTATCACTAGTGTTTTCTCTCAAGGTGTAGCTAAAATATGAAGCCTAAGTACCGACAAAGAATTGAAAATACATGCACACATATTGAAGCCATACTATGAACTTTTTGCACCAATAAATATAGAGGAGATGACTCTACGTGAATCAAAATATTTGGAAGGTTAAAGAAACATATGAGGCCAAGTCAGGCTAAAGATATTAAACCAAGCGCTTTGTGGGACGCCACCCACCAGATTTTTTTCTACTCCCTTTTTACTTACTTTTACATTACATATATATGCATGTGCTTATATTTAGGATAATGTAAGAATTAGGTGTGGGAGAATGTTAACACATCACTATCTTTACTTTTTATGCTTTATTAGTTTAGCATATTTTAGGATACATGTTTTAGTATTAGTATGCTCTATGTAGCATTTTTAATATAAAATACTTAAAAATAAATAAATTTAAATAAGAGTTAATATAAAAAAATCTAGGAAAACGGCACCAAAATTGATGTGTTCAAATAAACAGTTAATTTAAAACTTACTTTAAATTGCTTTTATTTTTTCTTCTTCTCATTTCTTTATCAATTTTTATGTCTTTCTTTTTGAAAATATGAGTTTTATGAACAAAATTATGTCTAACTAATTTATTAATCTAGGGGTCTTATGAACCTAATTTTTACCATGTGATGATCTAATATTTTATCCAATTATGATTTCAATTTAATTATATTATTTAATATGATTTTTATGCTATCAATTATTTGGCCAATAATTGATCAATAGAGTTAATTAAAGAGACTTGAAAGAATTATTGTCTTAATTAAATAACATGCATAATTTCTAGGCAGAGTTGTATGATTTTTATGTATGTGATCCATAATTGATGAGCTTAATGAGTAGTATATAATTAATTAACATGAGAGTGTGATTAGATTAATTACTATATGTTGTATAGTTTACTTGAGAGTGGAATACAAGCTAGGTTAGATTCAATTGATCATGTAATTGATTGACATTATATTATGGAGATTTTAATAATTCATATGTTTAGAAAAATAGGGGATAATATATTCCTAGATATTTTCTAATATATCCACTTAACTAAAAAATATAATTTAATTAATTATTGTTATTTATTTTTAGTTCTTTTAATTTTGTTTCCTTAAGATATAAAAACACAAAGCAAAGGGAGTTTTCTTTCCTTTTATTTTTTCATATTTATATGTACACATTGGAAAAAATGTACAATTTAAGTTTGGGGGAGGGAACTTCATTCTCTACTTTATATTTAGTATGCATTTTAAATTTTTAGGGAAGTTTTTTAGAATGTTTTTAATCATGATTTGGGTATAAATTGATAAATATATGGAAACTAAATGCATGCATGCTTGATATGAAACATATAAACTCAATTATAAAAATTGGTTGTTAAGAATGAAAAATGCTCGTTAAGATACTTATATTAATCATATGATATACTTGCTAGTTTTGACTGTATTGATTCAAATTTTTATGCACATATTCATGATTGATTTTTTTGTTTTTATTGAGAGAAAATTTGTAGTGAGTAACATTCTTATTGATGAAATATACTAGATTTTAAAATCTATTTAATCATCCCTTGAGGCAAAATCCTAAATAGTATTTAATATAAAAATTATTTAGGCCTTATTTGGACTGATTGAGCCTTTCAAGCTAACCATTGTTAATATCTATAGTCACCTATTTGAGCCTAACAAAGAACATTTTTAAATCTTTAAGCCACATTTTATGCCTAATCAATAAGGATTACCTTTACCCTTCCACCTTTAGCTTATATGAAAAGAAAAAAAATATAATAATGTATTATGATATATAGTAAGATGAAATGTAATACACCCTTAAAAAAAGAAATAAAACTCACAACACAATTATCCCTCTAAAGAAAAATAAAATAAAATTGAAAATAAGTTTGGGAGTTTTGTGAAGTTACAAAAAAAATATGTGGAATAAAATAATATGAAAATAATGATAAGAGATGGTGCACTAAATTATTAAGTTAAAGCTCAATTACAGTTAAAAAGTGCATGATGAATAAAAAGAAAAGTAAGATGAGGAAAAGGCTTAAATGTCTTCATTTATCGATCCTCACCTAAGCCTTACATTATAATCATGTAAAGTCCTTATTAATTCTTAACTAAGTGCATATTTATATTAATGGAAAAGGATGTGAAAAATAGACATATAAGACTTTTCTAAGATTGAATTAATTACCATGCTCATAAAGGTTGATTTCATGAGTACATTTGATGATATTATATGCTATACACACACGAATCAATTCGTCAAAAATCTTACATATTTTTGTATTGATTGAACATTGATCGATGAATATAAGAACCTCATTGTCATAGATTTGTACGACGATTGAGAGAGACAGTTTTTTTCTAAATATACATATATTAATAGATATATATTTATGAATATACCCATGTCAGTTTACTTAGTTAAACTTGACTTTACTTGAAGATAAACAAAGAGTTAAATTTGGCAATGTGATGGCTCTATAAAAGTAGAGTCATCAATGCACTTTTAACTTAATATTTGTTTATTTTATTCAATAAGTAGTATTTTTGAGATTAAAAATATTAAAATATAAACTTTCTATTGAAAAAGGGTAAAAATATATTTTTTAGAATTTTTTATATTATTTTTGAGATTAAAAATATTAAAATATAAATTTTCTAGTAAAAAAGGGTAAAAATATATATTTTTTATATTATTTTTTAGATTAAAAACATTAAAATATAAAATTTCTAGTGAAAAAGGGTAAAAATATATGTTTTAGAATTTTTATAAATTTTCAATGCAAGACTACTTAGAAGTTACCACGTGAATGCCACGCAAGTAGTGGAGCTAATCGAGCAAGCCATATGGATGTCATGCAAATGGAGAGAGAAAATCAATCAATGTCATATGTTCCCAATGACATAACGTTATGCCATGTGTCATCATGGTGTTCATTCTGAGTTGGTCTTAAAGGCCTTGCCATGTGTCGTAAATCCATTCATCCATTCCTTACATTGTCGTGCCACGCCATCCGTAATCATAAATCATGTCATGCTACATGGCACTACCTCAACATGCATTGCCAAACCAATCCTCTTGTGTCACATGTTACGTGTTGATTAGTCCAATAAAATGTGTGTACCATGTGGCGTGCTCCTATTAGCTGTCACTATTAATTTTTCCTTTTTTCATCTTAGCCCTTGATCTGAAACTGATCCAATGATCCATATTCCACTTGAGCTTAATTTAACCTCTAATTGCCCCATAAACCATAATGAGCCAAAATTAACATAATATTTATTAGATTTTGGAGCCAAGAAGATAGAAAAACATAGAAAATTTCAGAAGGAGAAACAATTTCGGTGGAGATTCAAAAGGAGATTGGTCCTACAATTCAAGAGATTAGTTGTTTTCTTCTTCTTCTCCTTTCTTTATCAATTTTTATGTCTTTCTTTATGAAAAATATGAGATTTATAGACACAATTATATCTAGTTATTTATTAATCTATGGATCTTATGAACCTAATTTTTAGCATGTGATGATATAATATTTTATCCCAATTATGATTTCAATTTAATTATATTATTTAATCTGATTTTTATGCTATGAATTGTTTGTTTGGCCAATAATTGATTTATAAAGGCAATTAAATACTTGTCTTGATTAAATAACATGCATAGTTTCTAGGCAGAGATATATGATTCTTATGTATGATACATAATTGATGAGCTTAATGAATAGTATGCAATTTAATTGACATAAGAGTGTGATTAAGTTAATTATTATATGGTGTGTAATTTACTTGAGATAGGAATACATGCTAGGTTAGACTCAATTGATTGATAATAATATTGGGAGAATTTTCGTAATTCACGTGTTTCGAAAATTAGGAGATTAAATATTCCTAAATATTTTCTCATATATCTTCTTAACTATCAAATCTAATTTAATTAATTATTATTATTTATTTTAGTTCTTTTAATTTCGCTTACTTAATATAAAAACAAAAAAATACTTTTAGCTTTTAGTTTTAAAAATTAGTTTATGATAACATAATATTTGTGCGAATGATATTTTATTATCATTATATTACTTGTTACAATACATATACTTGCATATTTATTGAACACAATTTATGTCTGGTCAACGACACACAAAAACCTTCAACGCGACATGCATATTACTATGCTCTTAGAAACTCCTTTCATTTTATACCCCTTTTACTGGTTTGAAACATATATAAGGCTTACGTATGATAGTTATTTATGTTTCATTGTTGAAGTTGTGTGTTTTTAGGTACTATTCTTCAAGTGTTGATCGATTGAATCACTTTAAAACTAAAATACAACATACTTGTAATTTTGAAAAGATAAATTTGTTAAAAAGGTCATAAAATTATGAAAATAAAATCTATTTTTACATTTAAAATACATAATATCATGTTTTATTTAGTGGTTTTACACACTAATCAATTACCTTACTTCTGATTTATGTTGATATAATTGTTATAAGTAGTAATATTTGTGAGATAGAAAGATTGCACAGATACTTGATCAAAGAATTTGAAATGAAGAATCTAAGATATCTAAAATATTTCTATAGTATTAAAGTTTCTAAATCTAAGCAAGGACTCTCTCTCAACGAAAATATTTACTAGATCTTTTACATCTCTTGATTAAAATTGGTAATTATGCTTGTACTCTTATAGACACATCTATTGAGATGAATCATGGTTTAATTATTTATCTTGATCATATTCCAACTAATACGGAGAGATATCAAAGATTAGTAGAAAAACTAATTTATTTGACTCATATTCGACCTGATTTATCTTATGATGTGAGTATGGTAAGTCAATTCATGCATAATCTAAATGATCGATACATTAAACTTGTAAATGAAATTTGGGCTTATTTAAAGTCCTCCATGAGCAATGGTATTTTATTCTCAAAACATGGACATCTAGACATTACATATTACACTAATTCTGAATTTGTGAGCTCTAAAATGGATATAAAGTCTCCTTTAGGATACCTTACATTTATTTGAGAAATTTTGGTGACTTGGAGGAGTAGAAAACAGAACGTATCATTGTCCAATGCAGAAGCTAAGTACGGCACTCTTCATTATGGCATTATGGAAGTTTCTTGAATAAATAGTTTTTTAAGTGAGCTTGATTTTGATCAGAAGAAATCTATGATTTTATTCTGTGATAATAATGTCACTACTACAAAAATGGTTATATAAGTCAAGATTTAAAGTCGATTTTTGGTTAAAATTGACTTATAATGAATTTATAGTCATTTCATTGAAAAACCGACACTACACGTAGGACATAGCGTCGATTCCACGTGTCAACCCTACACATGTGGATATTTTCCTTTTTTCTCTTCTTTCTTCCCCAAACAGAAATAATATTATTCCAAGCGTTGCATAAATCTCAAAAACCCAAAACCTCTTCTACTCTTTCTCATTTTCTGACCACCTACGACCACCAATTCCAGTGATGTTTACTAGGTTTTCTACCTCTCCAACTTATCTTCTAAATCCCCTATTTTTTTGAGAAAAATATTCAAATTTTTTATACCCATTTTCTCACTTACAAAACACCATTGTTTCTTCATTTCCTTCATTTTGTTACTTCATTTACTCTTGTAAGTATTTCTATTAATCATACGCACTTATTATCCATATTTGTTTTTTTATATTATATGTTATTATTTATGTGTATGATTTTTTGTATTATTTATGTAGGTTCTGTATTATATGTATGTTATTATTTTTATTATGTAGGTTTTGTATAAATTTTCTTAATAAAATAAATTTATATATTTATGATTATGATTTAAGGTTCGTTTTTAATTTATTTATTTTTGTTAATATGAAATGGGAAAGACATGATTCAACAATATGATGCTCATTAAAAATTTAGGTTTGAAGTAGTGTAGTTATTTAAAAAATATTTAATCATCACAAAATTGTTATATAAATTTTGTTTTATATATCTTAAATTTGAAATAAACTCAAATGATGTGGCATATTATTATTAGTACTTACAATCAATCTCATGTAATTATATTTATGTGTATATATTTTTTATTTTTGGTATTTTTGTATTTATTTTTATATGATATTTTGATAGATATTCTAATAATTAGGGAATTCATATATAATAATATCTTAAATATATTGGTTGGATACATATTTAATATGCTTAATGTTATTAATAAAAAATGGAAAAATATTGGATGTCAAAGTATAGAATTGAGTAGGACTACATTTCTATAGTTGAAAACTTCTTGAAATTTGCTTGTAGAAATAGTAATAATGAAATTAGTATGATTGGATACCCATGTGTTAAATGTAAAAATGAGCGATTTCATGATGTTGACGAGGTTAAGTATCACCTTATCCATAGTGGTATTTTTTTGAGTTATAAATTTTAGTATTATTATGGAGAAAATATTGATAATACTCACGGGGAAGAGATAAATAAGAATGTGAATTGATTATATACATCTTATCATAATGTACAGACGGAAAATATGTTCCATGGTGTTGAAGATGAACTACATGAGGATGATCCCAAAACTTTTAAAAAACTTCTAGAAGATTCGGAAAACCCGTTGTATCTAGAATGCAAGAAATATACTAAAATGTCAAGATTGGTTCATTTGTACAATTTGAAGGCAAAAAATGGTTTTTTTGACAAGGGATTCACAGAATTTCTAAATGTACTAATAGATATGTTTCCTGAGGGTATTGAATTTCCATGTTCAATGTATGAAGTGAAGAAATCTCTTAGTCGATTTGGCATAGAATATAATAAGATTCATGCTTGTCCAAATGATTACATTCTTTATAGAAAAAATATGAGACATTAGATGATTGTCCGATGTGTAAAGAATCAAGATGGAAGCATGCTACAAATGAGACAATATTCTTGTGTGATTGGCTCGAAGATGTTATCAATATTGGATATAAAATAGACTATTTTGGATTTTCCCTTGTAAATTTATCCAAGATAAGTCACACTGATGATCCTTTCATGTTAGCAATTCATGTAAACACAAGTATTTTACATGAGTGATCAAATTGACACAAGATGGTCTGTTGTGTTAACGCCTCCACAAAAAGAGTTCTACCATTATGATGCTTGATACATTATCCAATATTAGTCATTTCTGAAACAAATTTCCTAATGTATATGATGATCTAATTGATGATGATGATTCTTCGTCATGGACTCGAAGTGATTGTGAAGGAATATATATATGATTAACAACCTAATTAACCATAATGTATATTCTATATTATTCTATTAACTATTACATGTTTATATGTTTGGAATTAAAATTGTCAATTAATTTCTATTTCGTCATTTTTTATGATATTTCATGGATCCTAGGGTACCAAAGATTGTAGATTCAAATGATCCATTGGGGTATTTGAAAATAAGGGGTTAGGAAAATATACCTAATGCTCCACTTAATCCAGATGATATAGTACTCATTCTATTTGATGCTACTGGTAATCCATTAAGGTAAAATGGCCAACAATTGAAATCCTCTATTAGTAAACTAGTGAAGTCAAGTATACCAATCAATATAAATGATTGGACTAAGGTTGGTGAAGCTAAAAAGTTCAAAATATGGAAAACCATTTGTGTAAGTCTCTTTTATTTTATAACTAATTACATATATTATATCTTTTTTGTATTATATCTCATATTTTGTAGTGTGTTTTTACAAAATCGTTATAAAGTCCCTAACACTTGGATGAGCAAGTGTTATAAGATTGCAAATAAGGCATAGAAGAAATACAAAACATTCAAATTGGCCAGAAATTATGTGTTTCCATATTTGGAACCACTTGATGAAGCATAACTATACAAAATCCCTAAAGAACACTCATGGATTGAACCCCAAGTTTGGAAAGACTTCGTGGATTATAGGGGTATGGATGAATTTCAAATTATTAGGGAAGAACATCAGAATATACAAATGCATAATGTTATTCCTAACCGTACTAGGATGTCTTCAAAACCTGAAGTTAGACATAGAATGGTATTATTAAGTTGTTAATTTATAAATATTTTTATATTTATTTTACTCAAATTTAAGTTGATGTCCTGGTTAATAAATTTATTTAATTTATGTAGGAAGTTGAATTGGGTAAACCGGTTACCCGTTTTGAACTGTATATAGAAACGAAAACCCTCAAAAATGAAAAAGTCGAGACCAATGACAAGGAGAAGAACAACTAAATATGTTGCTTAGCAATTTAACTTGATACAAAGTCCTTATGATTTTTGCTAATTGATGTAATAATTTATGATATGTTTGTTTGCTTTATTTTTGTAGAGAGTTGTTCAAGAACAAATAACCAAGGGTGAAATAATCAAACTATCAAGGAGAGATGCTATATATCATGCATTCGGACACAAGTATCCTAGTTGTGTTAGGGGAGGAAGCCAATATGATGGGTATAAGGAATTTTTTAAAATTCCAAAACAAAAGCCTCAGGTGGTCAGTAAGGAGAAGTACTATAAAATTGAAGAATAACTCAGCTTCTTTAAGGCCTCAATGTTAAGTGAGATTGCCACTTTAAAAGAATATCAATCACAACACATGTCAGGCATGATAGCATACTACAATCAGGGCATGTCATATTGGCCAGACATGCAATCATCCATGCAAGGCATGCCACCCATGCAATCTCATGGCGCCCAACCTATATCCTGTATGGGATATAGTCATCCTATTGGTCCTTCCTTTATACCAAGAATGCAGATGCAATCAGGTAGTAGTTCATTTTCTCCAATACAATTTTTGCATTCTTACCATCTATCACATCATGATGAACGTTTTGATAAGAATGTACTTCAAATAGCTACCCCACATGGAAGTCATCCTCTATTTGATTAATCATTTGTGGTAAGATTTAAAGTTTATGTAGATAGTCTATTATTTTTATTTTTTATTATATATTTTATTTATTATATATAATGCTTAAATTTTTTATAAAATATGAAATGTTTGTTGAAACATCCTTCATCAACTAACTTTTTTGCTATTGGAATGGTACAATAATTGAGCGATGATCGAAAGATTCATAATCAATATTTTCCAAATTATTGGCAAATAGTAATTAATCAATCATTGCTCCATGATTGTTCACTACTTGTGCCTTTTGATGCTACCATAGTCCAAGAAGCGGTTGGACAATATGTGGTTTGGCCATCGAGTCAAGTTGTGATTAATTTTGACATGGTAATATTTTTTTACTTAAATAACACTTTTTTACTACTATTATATTATTATTATTTTATTGTTACTAACATATATAATATTTCTTCTTTACACTACTATACGAGAATTAGTAAGTGCATCACATTTAAGAGATACAAAGCAAGTATCTCGTGAAAAATTTATGTCTAGTGGGCAATCATCATGCACTAAGTCATTCGAGAAGAAGCCATGGAAAAAATATAGTTATAATTATGCTATAAATTTCAGTAGAAATCTTGGCGCTTTGATGACTATTATTGCAAGGGAATCTAACATAAATGATGGATGGACTGTGCCACTTCCTATAGAAATTTTTGGTGTAGACATTGGCTAAACCTATATATCGATCAAGTGCATATTGCAGCTACTTGAATATGAAATGATCGATTTAAGTATGATTCAAGTGTGGATAAGGTGAATCCTCAATTAGTAAATAACTTTCATTTAGGTAGAATATATATAATTATATTTATGTTAGCTAATTATTTATATATATTTATTTTATATAGGGCATGTTATTATCGACTTCAAGCTAATCACTCATCACATTTAGCAATGTTCTATGATTCTTCATTTGTCAATCAATATCAAGAAAAGGGTGTTAGCATAAGAGCTAAATAATTATATGATAGGGCATTAACACTTAACATAAATCAAAATTTGATAATCCCTTGGCCACTAAAGTTTGAATAAGGCCAAGATCATTGGATGTTGGTAATCCTTTATCTATATGGCAATCATGTTTGGTACTGTGACTCAGCTTCCATAGAATTGAGTAAAGATACAAAAGCAATTGTTGAAATGTAAGAGTTATAGCTAGCTAGCTATTTTTCTTCTATTATTCTTTGTAATATTTAATAAAAAAACTAATCATTTTAAACTTTGATAGGACATGGAAGCTGTGGAACAAGAGTAGGGGCATTGCCCTTAAAAAATCTCATAAGTTTATATGGGACAAAGTTATGGTATGTACAAGCTCATATTAATAATTTAATTAATTTTACTATTGAATAATAAAGATGTTTGAATATAAAAAATAATGTACACTTATTTTTTGTAGGTTCCACAAAAAAATGATGGAGTCATGTGTGGTTACTATGTCATGAAGTTTTAGAGCGCAATCATCACAAATATCAAAATTCCAATTAAAGATGTGGTAATCTCTTTTACCAATATACCTTTTTAACATATATCCGTTATTTTTTATGAATGCATGAAATTACATTCTTATTTTTAATTTAAATACATGTAGTTCTTTAGTTGGAACAAGTCGGGCTATGACCTTCAAATTTTTGATGATTTATTAGAGAAATGGGCAGAACACATGATTCAAATTATATCATCACAAGAAGAATCAGGAGAAGATTCTGATAATCTTTAATAGCATATGACAACATCATGGTAATTTTTATAATGCTTTAATTTCTCTATTCCTATGTTTGTAGTCTGGGTAGCTTGTTTGATAGATGTTTATGTACTCATGTATTTAGGGAAATGAATTGTTATATAGACTTGTTTTTTGCCCAAACTTCATCTCATCTCTCTTGCCTAGTTTCCTTGTATGACAACATCATGGTAGTCACTGGCCAGCCAAGTACAGGAAAACCACCAAGAATTATCATGTCGGTGTAATATCATGAATTCACAACAAATAAATTATATATGTTAAAAGATTAGTAAAAGAGATTACCACATCGACACTGAAATGATATAATAATAACATTATCCCTTCAAAATCATATTAGCATTGTATTAATCTTTTATCTATAAATATGAAGCTATCTGGAATCAAGCTGGTATTTTTAATGCTATAATGAGCTCTCAATATGAAGTCAAGCGTAACTCCAATTTGTTACTTGAGTTGGTTGGGCAAAAATTAGTTGTTCCATAAGTTTATAGGCACCAAAACTCAACCAACCCAAGTAACAAATCATAGTTATACTTGACTTCTTATTTAGAGCTCATTATAATATTAAAAATACCAACTTGATTCCAAATAGCTTCATATTTATAGACGAAAGATTAATATAATGCTAATATGATTTTGAAAGGATAAGGTTATTATTATATCACTCCGGTGTCGATGTGGTAATCTCTTTTACTAATCTTTTAACATATATAAGTTATTTTTTGTGAATTCATGATATTATATTCTTATTTTGCATTTAATTACATATAGTTCTTTGGTTGGAACAAGTAGGGCTATGATATGAAAAGTTTTGATGATTTACGAGAAGAATGGACAAAACACTTTGTTCAAATTATAACATCAGGAGAAGAATCTGATGATCTTGAATAACATAGGACAACACCATGATAATTTTTATAATGCTTTAATTTCTCCATTCCTGTATCTCTAAAGTTTGGACTACTTATTTGATGGATGTTTACGTGCTCATGTATTTAGGGAAATGAATTTTTATATAGACTAGCTGTTTTTGCCCAGTTTCCTAGTCACTATGTTGGTGATTCTAAGCCAACCAAGCTTCCTCTCTTTGAAATAAAGTGGAAATATCACAAAATCCATGACAAAAGAGACATCATTTTATTTATAATTTAAGTTAAATATATATGTATTGTATATAAATTAGTTTTTTGTAATAAATTTAATTCTTAAGTAATTAATATTTAATTTTTTGTATTATTTAAACTATTTGTTAAATAGATTTTGGTTTTTTCTACTATTATGTAGTGATCGAATACTTTGAGTGTAATAGAAAATGAGTAAATTTTGTAAAAAGAAAAAAATTAAAAATTTAAAGTTGGTTCAACGCGTAAACCGACTTTACATTTAAAGTCGGTTCACACGTTGAACCGACTTTAAAAATCATTTTTGGTATAATGTATAGCAATTGAAATTGTAAATAATCCGGTACAATATGACCAAATCAAGCATATTGCACTTGATATAAACTATATCAAAGACAATTTGGATACTAACATCATTAAAGTCCCACACATTAAGAGTGTTGATCAATTAACTAACATTATGACTCATGTTGTTACAGGAAATTACCTTCCATACATCACCATCTAACCAAATTAGAATTATTCTAAGAATATTTATTTATTTATTTATTATTATTCTGTAAATATTTGTATTTATAATTGTATATATTATCTTTCCTTAAATAGGATTAACATATATATATATATATACTCAATTAGGGTTAAATCAAAATTATAAGCATTTTTCCATATTTTAAATTTAATTTCTACTACGTCACTCCCAATCATAATTATGTCATCTAGATAGACAACCAACACAACAATCCGATTATTGGTATAAAGCACAAATATTTTATGAACAAAGTGACATTGTTTGCATCTAAAGTTTAGTAGGATGCCACCCAATTTGTCGAACCATGCCTTAGGTAGCTACTTTAAGCAATAAGGAGATTTCTTAAGCTTACATACCATATATACCTCCCCATGAATAACAAACATAAATGACTGCTCCATGTACATCTCCTTTTGTAAGTCAACATTCAAGAATGCATTTTTGACATCAAGTTGAAATAAGGGCCAATCAAAGTTTACAACTAAGGAAATTATGATCCTCAAATAGTTCAATTGAGCAATATGAGAAAAAATTTCAAAGAAGTCAACACCATAAATCTGAGTAAATCCCTTGGTAACAAACTTTCAACCTTTCAATTGTACCATCAAGGAGAAATACAATAGCAAACACTCACCTACATCCAAACACTTCTTTAATCGAAGGAAATGTCGTCAACTTCCAAGTAGGTCTCTCCATCATAGCACTCATCTCTTTCTCTATAGCATGTATGGTCATAATGGACAAAGCAACAAGAAAAGCAGAGAAAGAAGATGAGAAATTATCAAAGGTAACATGCTAAGATAAAAGATACCTGGAAGGATGTATAATAGTTCTGGTGGTTTTGTGAAGAGCAATAGAAACATCAATAGGGGTTTCTGGAGGATCTAGTGTTGGGTTAAAGAGTTGTGTGTAGGGATGGGCAAAAAAACCGTGGGTTCGGTTATCGCGGTTATCCGAACCGACGATTCAGTTTTTAACCGATAAATTTCGGGGACGGGGACGGTTTCGGGTAAAAATCGAATATGAAACAATGGTTACGGCTCGGTTACGATTATACTAAAACCGTACCCGTCCGTACACGAATCGTTACCCGCGGGTAAAAAACCGTCCCCAAATCGTAACAGTTTTCGGGAGGTTTCGGTTATAGGTTTTAAAATTTGGTTCGGGGATGGTTATATCAAAAACCATCCCCACCCGTCCCCGTGCCCATTCCTAGTTGTGTGGTATAAGGATCAGTTGTTGGCATATTATGGTTCTGCGAGTCTATGTGAACAACATTAGTAGGTGATTATTTATTCCACTAGCATTTGTTTAGTTGGCTCAAAAACTTTTGATGAACCTAATGTATATGAACATAAATTGGAGGAGAGGTGAGTGCCTCATTAAAATATTGACACCTGATTGAACAATATGGAGTTAATTAAAAAAAGGTGACATTTGCACGAACAAAGAATTTATTTTTGGGAGGATGAAAACATTTATACCACTTTTAGGTTCTAGAGTAACAAAGGAAAATACATTTGAGGGAACAAGAAGACAATTTTTTATGAATGGTGCACATGGACAAAACATACACAACCAAACACTCGAGAAGGTCAAGTAAAAACATTATATGCATGTTTTAAAATAGAGTAAAGATTGTTTAATATAAAACTTGTGAAGGAAACATATTAACAAGAAAACATGCAGTAAGCACAATATCATCCAAACTTGAGAGAGAAATTCATATGAAACATGATCATCCTAGTGATATCAAGTGTTTATTTATTTTTTCAACAACCCAATTTTGTTGGGACTATCAACACAAGAAGTTTGGTGAAAAATATCATGCAATCTACAAAATTCAAATATTGTAAATGAACACTATTCTAATGCATTATTAGACTATAAAAGTTTATTGACACCAAATTTACTTTTTATTTCTCTATAAAAAGAGTCAAAAATAAGTGGATATTCTCATATCTCTTTCAAAAGATAAAGCCAAGCAGTCTTTGAATGAACATCAACAAAATTAACAAAATATTTAAAATCAAGAAAAATAGGAATAAGAGTTAGACCCTAAATATCTAAATAAACTAAGTCAAAAATACTAGGACTAACAATATTGATTCAGTAGAAAATGAAACTCTATAGTGTTTAGCTAACTAAAACAACTCACACTATAAAGAGGAGGAACTAGGTGACGTAAGGCCCATATGTTGAAGTTGAGACAATTGACTTCATGACCCATACCAATCATCTTCTCAGACACTATATCCACAAAAACACAATAATAAAGAATAAAAAGTCACTTCACAGTTGAAACACTTAGTGATCTGACTAACTAATAAAAGGTTTATTGGAAAATTAGAAATCTAATAGGTAGAGGAAAAAGAATAGCTATCATTTAGCTCGACTGTTCCTTCTCCCACAATACGATATTTGGATCCATTAGCTAAGATTACATAGGATGATTTTTCAGGTGGTTTAAGATGTTGGAATATTATGGATCAAAACTCAAGAACACTCAAGAATAATTTTCTAGACACACTCAAAAACTCTCAAACTTTTGTTTCTGATTTCTTTTAACTTGATTATTACATTGCTACTGAGAAGTATTTATAGAAACAACTAATAAATCTAAGCCATACAACATAAACCTACTAAAATAATCTAAACCATACATCTATCTCCTTACCTAACCCATTTATTTTCTTATTTTTGCCCGCCAACCATGAGTTGTATCCTTATCAATCCAGATCATCACCATAGAAGCTTCTATAAACTGGACTTCAAATGGGCTATAATATTTCAAAGAGTTTTTTGGGCTTGTAAACAAGTTTACAAATCAACACTCCCTCTTAAACTTGTTTTATGATGTCGAACAAATTTCTCAATCAAACAAAGTCTTCTTGCTTGAGCGGTTTAGTGAAGATGTCAGCAATTTGATCTTGTGATTTTACATACTCGAGTTGTACATCCTTTCTTGTGATGCATTCCCTGATGTAATGATATCGAGTATCTATGTGTTTGCTTCGATCATGGAAAACATGATTTTTGGCTAAGGCAATGGTTGACTTTTTGTCGACACAAATTTTGGTTGGCTCTTCTTGTGTCATACTTAGCTCCTTTAACAAGTTTCTCAGCCAAATTACATGTCAAACACATGAGGTAGCTGCTACATATTCTGTTTCACAACAAGACAAGGTGACAATCGGTTGCTTTTTCGACATCCATGTAAAAGTAGTATCTCTCATGAAAAACACAAATCTGGAAGTGCTTTTTCGATCGTCTATATCTCTATCAAAATTGCTATCACTATATCCAACAAGCTTGTAATCATTAGAAATCGAATAAAACAAGCTAAAATTAATTGTACCTTTTAGATAGCGTAGGATTCTTTTTGCAGCTTTGAAATGGGTGATTGTTGATTTCTCCATATAGCGGCTAATAAATCCAACGACATACAAAATATCAGGTCTTATGCACGTGAGATAATGCAGACTTCCAACTAAACTTTTGAAAAATGTTGGATCCACACTTTCACCATCTTTATGCTTAGATAGTTTGATTCCACATTCAATTGGTATGTTGATCGGCTTGCAATCGTTCATCTTGAACTTCTTTAGTATCTCCCTTACATAGCTTTCTTGAGAGATGAAGATGCCTTCTTCTTTTTGCTTCACTTCAATTCCAAGGTAGTATTCCATTAACCCGATATCTTTCATTTCAAACTACTCGGGTCATCACCTTCTTAAAACCTTCAAATAGCTTCGGATTACTTCCGGGGATGATGAGATCATCTACGTATAGACAAATGATTAGAATATCGACATCTTCAATCTTGACGTAGAGTGAATGTTCATAGGGACACTTGGTGAAGTTTTTCTCCAAAAAGTACTTGCCGAATGCAGTTATTCCATTCTATTGGTGCTTGCTTTAACCCATAAAGAGCTTTCTTCAACTTCAATACCTTGTTTTTGTGACCTTTTGCTTCATAGCTTGATGGTTGCTTAATGTAGACTTCTTCTTCAAGGACTCCGTTTAGAAAAGCATATTTTACATCCATTTGATGTATCTTCCACTTATTTTGAGCTGCCAAAGAAATTATTAGTCTTATAGTTTCTAATCGAGCAATAGGAGCAAATATCTCATCATAGTCAATTCCAACCTTTTGACTATATCTTTTTTCTACTAGCCTCTCTTTGTGCCTTTCAATCTCTCCCTTAGCATTCATCTTTGTCTTGTACACTCGTTTGACACCTATTGTCTTATGCCCTTTGGGAAGTGAAACAGGTTCCTATGTGTCGTTCTTCTCAATTGCATTGATTTCCTCGTCCATTGCATCTCTCCACTTCTTATCTTATGTAGCTTCTTGAAAGCTCACTGGTTCACAATCAATAAAGACAGAATAAGGTAAGATTATCTTGTCGTTTTGTTACCTTATAAAGATCTTGGAGATTTTGTGTATGTGTCACGGCTCTTTCACTTTCACTCGAAGATGATGAAGGTGACGGGTCTTTATGAGTGGTTGGCATTGGTAAAGTAGGTGGATTCGTTGGCTCTTGTTGAATTTCTATAGGTTGCTCCCCCATTGTCTATTCATCTTCTTTAAATTAAGGAAAGAAATTGAAGTTATCTGTATAAGAGTTAAAATCTGATTCTCCTTCTTCGTCGAATACCACATCTCGACTAATCATAATCTTCTTATTGTGTGGGTTGTACAACTTATAGCCCTTTGAATTATCATCATAGTCAATGAAGATAAAACTCTCACTTTTATCATCAAGCTTCATTCTTTTCTCATCAGGTACATAAACATGGACTATACTTCCAAAGACTCTTAGGTGGGAAATACCAGGCTTTCTTCCACTCTATGCCTCTTGCGGTGTATTTCCCCATACACTTCTTATTGGAGATCGATTTGACAAGTAAACTGCACATGCTACTGCTTCTGCCCAAAACTCTTTGGGTAGTTTCTTGCTTTTGAGCATGCTTTATGCCATATTGAGGATTGTTCGGTTCTTTCTTTCAGCTACACCATTATATTGAGGGAATCTTGGTACTATTAAAGATCTATGAATTCCATTTGCTTCACAGAACTCTTGAAACTCCTTAGATGTAAATTCTCCACCTCGGTCAGATCTCATGACTTTGATCTTTCTACCACTTTCTCTCTCCACTGTAGCTTTGAACCTTTTGAATACTTCAAAAACTTCTAATTTCTATTTCAAGAAATATACCTAAGTTTTTCTTGAAAAATCATCAATGAAAAGAAGAAAATAATTATTGTTACCAAGAGAGTTAGGCTTGATCGGTCCACACACATCAATATGGATTGGCTCGAGTGGCTTCTTGGCTCTTGAGTCTTACTCCTTTGGAAAGCTTTTTCGAAATTGCTTCCCGAGTAGGCACCCTTCACAAAGTTGATCAGGATGGTTAATGCAAGGTAGTCCCTTCACCATCTCCTTCTTAAACAGCAGCTTCAATCCTCCAAAATTGAGATGCCCGAATCAAAGATGCCATAGCCACGATGCATCTTTGTAGAAGGCTTTCAGACACTTTGCAATGTCATTCTATATGTTGATCAAGAACATTCTATTCTTTGACATTGGCATGATATCAATGAGGTTATTCTTATCATCTTTTATAAAAAGATTACAATCCTTCGTATGAATATCATAACCTTTCTCTAACAGTTGTCCTAAACTCAAGATGTTACTTTTCATATTTGGGACATAGTAAACATTAGAAATAAATTGATGTCGCCCATCTTTCAAGCAAATAAGAATGTTACCTCTTCCTTTCACTGCTACGTTAGAATCATCTCTAAATGAAACATTTCCCCTTACTGACTCATCTAGTTCCACGAACATGTCTTTCCTTCCACACATATGGTTGCTTGCACCGCTGTCAAGATACCAAGCATTTGGTTGACTACAATCACCCTCCTTCCGTGCTAGAAAAAGAGTTTCTTTCTCATCGGTCTTCTCCTCTATGTAGTTGATTTTCTCATCTACTCTATTGTTGAGAGCTCTACATTCTGAAACATAATATCCAAATTTCTAACAATTATAGCATTAAACTTGAGATTTTCCATACCTTGAGTTCATATTGCCTCTTCCATGACTTCGTGTTGAGCTTTCTGCTCTCTCGAAGTTGTTAGAATTGTTGTTATAATTCCAACATCGTCCATGGCCTCTACCTCTGCCTCATCCACGTTGGTTTTTGTCATTGCCTTGGCTTTCATGCTTATCCTTGAATTGCATCTTGAAGAGTTGCTCAGTGATCCCTTTCTTCTTCTTATGATTTTCTTCATATGCTTGTAATGACCCATTGAGTTCATCAATGGTCATTTCTTCCAAATCTTTTGTTTCCTCAATCGTCATGACGATGTGTTCAAATTTGAAATCTAATGAATGAAGTATCTTTTCCATTATTCTAACATCTTCCAACATCTCACCGTTTCTTTTCAATTGATTAGAAACAACTACGACTCTCGAGAAATAGTCAGAAATAAATTCAAAACCTTTCATATGTAGAGATTCAAATTCACCTCTTAGTGTTTAGAGACGAACCTTCTTCACTTTCTCAGCTCCTTTGAAAGAAATTTGAAGTTTATTCCACACTTCTTTGGAAGATGTTGCATCTAAAATCTTCTCAAACACATCATCATTTAAGGCTTGATAGATAAGAAATAGGGCTTTCTTATCTCTCTTTCTCAAATCCTTCAAAGATTCTTTTTGCACTTGCGTTAGAGTAGCTTCATCTTCTAGCTCACTTAAGCCTTTCTCTACAACTTCCTATACATCATGTGCACCCAAAAGAGCCTTCATCTTGATACTCTAATTATCATAGTTTTCGTTGATGAGTGTCGGGACTAGAAACGATGTCATACCTCTACTTGAAATAACTCTCAATATAGTGATAATTTGTAAATTTTGATCGTATAGATGGATTCAAAACGTCAAAAAACCTTGGGAGGAACTCCGGGAAAAAATCTGAAATTTTTAGTCAACAGTTAAAGTCAACCCTTGGTCAATGGTCAATAGTCAACTCTTTTGGTCAATAGTCAACAGTCTCGATGGCTCAGTCAAACGGCTCTGCAGCTTCATCAATAGGTTTCACAGCTCGGTCAACTCGGCTCCAACTCGACTGGACTCAGTTCCAACTCAGATGACTCAGCTTTAACTTAGTAAGTTAATTCACTTTCTCGTAGAACCTTCCGGTGACACGTGGTTGCACGTTTGAACTCCGATCTGTATGATTCTCATGGCGTCGGATTTGTCTCATCGAGAGCTTCGATATGATATATAATAGTGTATATTTATATTTCTAAATACAGCTCTGATATCACTTTATTGGAATATTATGAATCAAAACTCAAGAACACTAAAGAACAATTTTCTGGAAACACTCAGAAACTCTCAAACTTTTGTTTCTGATTTCTTTTAACTTGATTATTACATTGCTGCTGAGAAGTATTTATAGAAACAACTAATAAATCTAAGTCATACAACATAAACCTACCAAAACAATCTAAATCATACACATATCTTCTTAATTAACCCATTTATTTTTTTCTTTCTACCCACCAACCATGAGTTGTATCCTTATCAATCTAGATCATCACCATAGAAGCTTCCATGAGCTAGACTTTAAATGGGTTAGAATATTTCAAAGAGTTTTTTGGGCTTGTAAACAAGTTTACAAAACAACACAAGAGTATGAAATAATTATTCATCACCACACATACTTTTAACAGCACCATAATCAATAGACCAGATGAAATTGATAGAGTAAATGGTAAAATTACCTAACTGTGCAATTAGGGCTAAATGATCAGGGGCATTGGAGTTACCTAGAGGTACTGAAGAGGGATCTACAACAACCGAGGCAGTGGGAGAAGAAGCAAAACTACATCCAGATTGAGGAGTAGCAATAACAGGATAGGCACTACTATCTCCATGGAACACCTCGTTGGCCCAATCAGGTTTACCAATTTATTCCCAAACACTTCTTTGGGAGGGTGATTAGTACACTGGTAGTAATGATAATAGAAACTACCATAACCATAACCACCTCCAATTACACAATCACAACAACGGCTATAACCACGACTATCAGTGGAAGCGAGTGCAACTATATCTTGGCTAAGTCGTCACTACTATCTATGGTTGAATCGTCACTATCAATAATATACTATTAGAAACGAAACACTTACTCGAACAACTTTTATTCAAACTCAAAAAATATTACAAAAGCACTCTCACTCAAAATACAAGATACTACAACTCACTCTTATTTAAACTTTGCTTCTTCACTCATTTAAAAGCTCTTATTTTTTCTTAATGTCTAAACTAAAATGGGGAGGGGTATTTATACTACTTAAGAACAATCCTACACCACGCAAATAAACTAATCCAAAATTACAATAACTATACACTTCATTCTTTTTCATCCTTCTAACAATATTTGAAGTTATAAAATGATTCACATGCACAATTACCACACCATAGAAGTTTCTAGTTAGAAGGCTTGTAATTTTGAATCTTAATTTGTAGACTTGGGCTCTAAATTAATTATGTTTGGGTTTGGGTTTGGGCACTCATAATGAATAAGTTTATGATCCAACATATACATATGGTATGTAAGGTTAAGAAAATTATTTATGGCTTAAACCAATCAACTAGGGATGGTTCAGTTCTATACATGTCAATGGCCAAATAGTGACAACGTGAGATAGGCTTGGTGGTTGCTTCTATCTGAGGACAAAGACGGGGCTTGACATCAGTGTTGAGGCTAAGAACGATGGTGAGGCTTGATGGCGATGCCCAGTTAGGAAACATTGAGGAATGGAGGGAGGCAACGTGGTCTGATAATTCAGAAGAGATGGTGGTTGCAAGAAGGGATGTCACTACTCAGTCTTGTAACGTGGAGAAGGTGGTGGTTGGGTTGGGTCGTCGTAGATTGGCGATGATGGTTGATTTGACGTGTGCATTGGTTAGGGTTTTGGGTGGTGATTAGGGTTTGTTTAGTTTGGAACAAATATACTGTGTTACATGATCTTATATATTAATAGTACTGTACATGAAAAATTAAAGTGGGGTTTTTATTTGATTAAAAAAGCATTAAAAGGAAACGAAACAAAATCGAAATGACTTTATTATAATCTTATAATAATATAAATACCTACAAATTATAATACTACAATAAACACCTTATTTCTTAAAAAAGAAATTACTGATACAAATGTTTAATGAATTTAGAAAACTTAGAGAAATTTTGAATAAATAAAATAAAATGTATCATTATATTAATATAAAAACTTATAAACAATGATATATGTTTAATACTAACGTAACTTTACTTACAATCAACTTTTCAAACACTAAAACCAATTAATGAGTGCAAATGATAATATTAAATAATATTAAAGACAGAAGAAAACAATATAACCACTGTATCATATAAAGGGTCTCTGAAAGGTTGTGTTAAGCTATTTATATAATTTTTCTTAATATTTTTTTCTTAGCACTTATAATTCACAATAAAGATACATTTAGTGCCTGAAATTCTAATAAGTAAAAGAATTAAATATTGAAAACTCTTTCAAATAAATTTCTGTTATCAATTATCATTTTCAAAAATGTGAAAATATCACTAGATTATATTTTAATAATTAATTAATATGTTATAAAATATTAAAAAATATGATATATTACATACATAAATAATTAAATTAAGTTAAATAAAAAATACATTAATACTCATTAAAAGAGGCATCAATCCTTTTACATAAATTCATTAAAAGAGATTAAACCTTTCATGTTTCACTAGAAAAAGAAATTGAAAAGGTCTTCGAAGTTTCAAGATTCACATGGAAACAAGTGAAAGAGCTAAATATTATCAACTCTTTGAAAGAACTTGATATTATTAATTATTATTTTCAAGAATACGAAAATATAATTTTATTATATTTTAATAATTATTTAATATTGTATAAAATATTAAAAAATATTATATATTACCTATATAAATATTAGATTAAATATTATAAAAATATATATTCATACTTATATAAAATTTCTCTAATCAAAATAAGATATATTAATTATAATATTGAAGGGAAGTAAACCCTTAAATAGTTTTATTAACATAATTATGAAATAAATAGAGGCATTTGACGTTACTTTCTTAAAGTAGGTATTAAGCTTCCAAGTTTTGATAAAGAAAAAAAATGAAACAATCCTTTAGATGGTGTTTGGTTTACTGGAGTAGAATAAAATTAGAATTAATTTTTTTTAATTTTATATTTAGTTGGATTGAAAGACAAGAATAAAATGTAATCGATTCCTAAAATATAAAGAATTAGAGTTCTTGTTTTCCCTTTAAGGAATCATGATTTTATTCTCATCTTAATTATTTATTCTAATTTTATCCTAAATCTTGAACCATAAATTTTATATCATATATCCTAAACCCTAAATCCTAAATTTTGAACCCCTAAACCCTAAATCCTATTTAGAAAAATAATAATTTTAACCATGAACCTTAACCCACAAATATAACCTTAAACTATAAACCCTAAACCCTATATATTAAACCCTATACCCTATACCTTATACCTTATACCCTAAATCCTAAACCATAAAACTCTAAACTCTATTTAGAAAAATAATAATTTTAACCCACAAATATAACCTTAAACCCTAAACATTATATCATATACTTTATACCCTATACTCTAAATCTCAAAACCTAAAACCCTAAATCCTAAAACCTATTTAGAAAAATAATAATTTCAACCCTAAATCCTAACCCTAAACCCCAAAACCCCAAACTTAAATCCTAAACCCCTAAATCCCAAACTACAACCCTAAACTCTATTTAGAAAAATAATAATTTTAATAATATATTTTATTTTTAAATAATAATTATTTTGAAAAATTATGATTCCAATAATATATTTTATTTTATCTGACGAAAAAATAAGAATTAAATAATATTATTTAAATTTTATTAAATATAAGAGTATTAAGATAATATATAGTACTTTTAATTACATTTTAATTGTAAACCAAATATTATAATATTAATTCTTTCTTTGATTATAATTAATTCTTTCTTTGATTATAACGGTTAAGTAAAATATTTTTTTTTTTTGTTTAATTAAATTAAATTACATAATAAATAAAGCCTTTTCACGTTAACTTTTTTAAAGAGTTATTACGCCTTTCAAGTCCGAATAGGGAAAGAAATAAAACCACCCTATAAGGAAGCATATGGATACAAACGGAATAGCAATATGTAGACGACTTAAAAAAAAATTGACGTTGAATGTGAAAAGATCACCTAATTATATTTTAATAATTAATTAATATTTTTTAAGATGTTAAAAGATATAACACATTGAATATATATTAAATTATATAAAAAATATATTAATATTTATAATAATCTCACTAATTAAAAAAATTATCATGATAGTCTCATTTTAAAATTACAAACCCACTCTTTTAATAATAATTATAAAATTAGATACATAACTTTTTCTTCTTAATGTTATAAGCGAATAAAGATGCCACTTTTTCTTCTTCAAATGTTGTAAATTGTAAATGTCCGGAGAAATGTTTTTAACTTTCACTTTTACACAACTTCATGAACGTACAAGACTAAAAGAATTTAGTAACCTTAATACATAGTCCTTGTACTCGAAGCTTAGAAACAACACAAAGATGTGTTAAGTTATATGTGAATATGGTGAAAAGAAAAGGCAGGAGATTACTGCAATAAGAAGCTGTGAATTCTTTGGCAGACTTTAGATCTAGTATAGCGCTTGACCAACCACATTGCATATTGTTGTGTGGTTATAGAGAGTATATAGTTTCAATTTGAATGTCAGGCCAAAGTACACTTTCACAGCAAAAAAAAATGCATAATGAATCGAATGGTTGTTTTTTATTTCACTTACGATTCCAATTCCCTTCAGTATTGTAAAACAAACATGCACAATAACAGGGATTTATATTTTATTCACAAGATTTATACATAACATCATCAATACTACTATTACATAAATTAAATATAAGCTAAAGCTTAAACATAAACCATTTAAACAACAGCTACTCTCTTGAGGAACTAAACATCTTAAAACCAGATATTTGCACTTCAATCAACCTCTTCAATCTTGGGCCCTGCACCACCTGAGCTGGTATTTCCAGTCGGCATCTCCACACCGCCACCCATTGGCACATCTCCACCAGCACCCTGATATATTTTAGCAATGATAGGATTGCAAAGCCCCTCCAACTCTTTCTGTTTGTCCTCAAACTCATCAACTTCAGCCAGCTGGTTCCTGTCAATCCATTCAATAGTTTCATCAATTGCTTTCTCAATCCTTTGCTTGTCAGCTGAATCCAGTTTCGCCCCAATGTTGTCATCCTTGATTGTATTCCTCATGTTGTAAGCATAGTTCTCTACGGAGTTCTTAGCATCCACCTTTTTCTTCACTTGTTCATCTTCAGACTTATACTTCTCTGCCTCTTGAACCATCCTCTCAATCTCTTCCTTGCTCAGTCTTCCTTTGTCATTGGTAATTGTGATCTTGTTCTTGACTCCAGCAGTCTTATCTTCAGCCGATACATTTAGAATACCATTTGCATCAATGTCAAAGCAAACATTGATCTGAGGAACTCCTCTTGGTGCTGGTGGAATACCCTTAAGCTCAAAGGTACCAAGAAGGTTGTTGTCTTTAGTTCTGGCTCTTTCACCTTCATAAACTTGGATGAGCACACTCGTTTGATTGTCAGAGTAAGTTGAGAAAACTTGCTCTTTCTTGGTTGGGATTGTTGTATTTCTTGAAATCAACACAGTCATAACACCTCCAGCAGTTTCAATACCAAGACTGAGAGGAGTGACATCAAGCAGAAGCAAGTCTTGAACTTTTTCATTTGCCTCACCGCTCAAAATTGCAGCTTGAACAGCAGCCCCATAAGCAACAGCCTCATCTGGGTTGATGCTTTTGCAAAGCTCCTTGCCATTGAAGAAGTCCTGCAAAAGCTGTTGAACTTTTGGAATCCTAGTTGACCCACCAACCAGAACAACCTCATGAACCTGACTCTTATCTATCTTCGAGTCCCTTAAACATTTCTCTACAGGTTCCATAGACTTCCTGAACAAGTCCATGTTCAACTCTTCAAATCTAGCTCTCGTAATTGTAGAGTAGAAGTCAATACCTTCATAGAGTGAATCAATCTCAATGGTAGTTTGAGTTGTTGAAGAAAGAGTCCTCTTTGCCCTCTCACAAGCAGTCCTCAATCTTCTCAAAGCTCTGGCATTCGTACTAATATCCTTCTTGTGCTTCCTCTTGAACTCTGCAACAAAATGGTTAACGAGCCTGTTATCAAAATCCTCACCTCCCAGATGTGTGTCTCCAGCAGTTGCTTTCACTTCAAAAATTCCTTCTTCAATAGTCAATAGTGAAACATCAAAAGTACCACCACCCAGATCAAAAATCAGAATATTCTTTTCACCAGATCTTGAGGCTTTCTTATCAAGACCATAAGCAATAGCAGCAGCAGTAGGCTCATTGATGATTCTCATCACATTAAGCCCAGAAATAGCACCAGCGTCCTTAGTGGCTTGCCTCTGAGAATCATTGAAATATGCAGGAACAGTAATCACAGCGTTCTTTATAGTTTGACCCAAATAAGCCTCAGCAATCTCCCTCATCTTGATAAGCACCATAGAGGAAATCTCTTCCGGGGCAAACTGTTTCTCTTCACCTTTGTACTGAACCACAATCATGGGTTTGTCACCAGGGCCAGGAACAACCTTGAAAGGCCAGTGCTTCATGTCACTCTGGACAGCAGGATCAGAGAACCGCCTACCAATCAATCTCTTTGCATCAAAAACGGTGTTCCAAGGATTCATAGCAACTTGGTTCTTGGCAGCATCACCAATCAAACGTTCTGTATCAGTGAAAGCAACATAAGAAGGAGTTGTTCTGTTACCTTGGTCATTGGCTATGATTTCAACTCGATCATTTTGCCACACACCTACACAGCTGTAGGTGGTACCCAGATCAATGCCAATAGCTTTTCCTTCGCTTTTGGTAGCCATGGAAGCAAAATCAAGAAGCTATTAAATGGGTTGGTCGAATAAACAAGAAGATGATGAAGAAGAAAGGGGAAAAATTGGTTGTTTTATAGTGTGGGTTGTTTCGCAGTAAATTTGTAAGCTTGTTTGAATGATTTGTTGTTGTTTTGGTGTTAAGAAGAGGTTTGTGAATGTGGGTTGGAATTTATAAGACATGGCTGGAATCGTGTGGTAGATTTTGATGAGAAAGAGATCGTTGTGGAAGAGACTAGGACCATGAAGGCAAAGAGAAGCTGGAAAAGTGTCGTTAGGGATCAGAGAAGAGACGAGGTAGAACCAGAGAATTCTAGAGTGAGGTGGCCTTTTTTTCTTTTGGTTTTTTTTTTCGGAGATGGAATGGAACAGAACTGAACCACTCCCAATTTACTGGACAATTCTCGTTTTTGGTTTCTTCCTGACAAGGTGTATTTCTTATGTATTTAGCTTTTGGGTTTGTAATAGAATGGCCCACTTTGATATGTTTGGGCTGAATACATGGGCTATTAGTACAATGTTTTAGGAGCATTTTGTCTTGACAGGCAATTGATGTACCGTGATTGCATTTACCTTATATTATTTAAAAAGTTAAATAATAATATATTTACTAAGGTTATCTTCTCTCACTTATTTTTAGGTTTTTTTTCTAAAAATAAAACTATGAGATTATAGTGAATTGTTGAAGTATAGTTGGTATAATTAACTCCTAACTATGGATAAAAGCAAACAATCTCATATTATATTGAGTGGGTCCCACCTCATTGCATGTCGAGGGATTAACCGGTAGTAATTTGAATCAATAAAAAATTATTTAATGAATATTGAGGTGTTATTTAAGTTAATGTTTACAAATATTTTAAATATTATCAAGGTCTTACATAAGAAATAAATTTGTAATAATAAATTAGATGCAAAGATTAATTTAAGAAACAATTTTTATTTTAATTAATTATGAGCATTTTATGTTTAGTAATTTTATTTTAGTGAACTGTGGACTTTTTATTTTAAGTCTTTTAGTCTTTTATTTTTTAAGATTGGATTAGGTCCATTTCATATAGGATTTTTTCTTTTAGGGTTTCTTTCTTATAAAGAAGAAGAGCTTTGTAATTTGGGGAAAATAATGAATATATTAATGAAAATTATATTTCATAAAGTTTTTGCTCTGTCTTCTTATGTTTTTGATTGAATGCTTGAATTCGATTTATCAAAGGAAGTGATCATCCTTTGTGATGTCTCAAGATTGAGGTTTTAAGGACTTTGTTCCCTTAGGGTTCTAATTTGATCATATTCGACACGTTTTTAGTAATTCAATTATTCTTATTCCTTCAGTTCGTGGGTTCCTAGAGTTGTTCTTTCAATTTCGTTGTTGTTATTTTCGTCTTTAGATTTCATTTCGTAGTTTTCTTTCAATTCTTAGTATATTTTTCTTAATTTATATTTTTGTGTTCTATTTATCTTTGTTCTTCAAAGAAAAAGGAAAAAACGAGAAAAAGGTTGTTGTTCGCAGTTTACAAAAATTTGATAAATTGGAGTTACAACTTTAAACGACTATAACTTTTGACTCGGGTATCAGAACGAATATTATAATACATCAAATCAAAAATTGTTTCAATTCCTATGACAAATTACTAAATTCACCAGTGTTTCATGCCTTTTTTGACCCCAAATTTCATCATTTATATCGCTTATCAATGGGTTGAAGTTTTGTCGCATCTTTTTGTGTTGTTTTCAATTCATGTTCATTAGGGTTTCAAATTTGTTTTACTGTGAATTTTCTATTCATAGCAGCAGCAGCAGTAGAAATCAAAAAAATAAAGAAAAAAAAATAAAAGGAGAACATAGTAGTAGATTGTTCAATAATCTAATTCTTATTTTTATTTATGAGTTTTCTTGTTTTTGTTGAAATTGGTTTTCCCTTTATTTTGTTCTTTCTGTCCAAGACTAATTTTAAAAAAAGGGAATCATAGTTGATTAATAGTCTTTCTTTTGAATTCTCTTTGGTAAAGAGTATTTCTTTAGAGTCCTCTTTGGTCAATAGTCTTTCTTTAGAGTCCCCTTTGGTCAATAGTCTTTCTTTAGAGTTCTATTTGGTCAAGAGTATTTCTTTAGAGTCCTCTTTGTAATTTATTTCTTTAGCCCTTTGGTCAAGAGTCTTTCTTTAGAGTCCTCTTTGAACTTTATTTTTGTCATACTTTGTCATTAAATTTTTAGAATTCTGAATTTTGAGATTGTCTCCAATAAAATGGTTATTTCTTGAGATTAGTTAGATTCTTTGATTTTGTTAAGCACACAAAGGAGGTTGGTGTGAGCTTTGAGTGGTAGAGAGAGAAAATAATGTTAAAAAATAGCAAAAATAGTGTTAAAAAAAGAGAGTGATAACAATATTATTTGAGAGCAAACACGTGAGTGAGTGTTAAAAAAAGAGAGTAAAAATAGTGTTAAAAATGAGAGTAATAATAATCTTATTTGAGAGCAAACACGTGAGCGAATGCATGGGTTATCTAATTTTATTTTACAAGTTGACAATATGAGTAAGGAATGAGGAGAACCACAAGAGGTTGACTTGAAATTCCTCATCAAATATTTTCATGACCAGTTTAGGAGAATGAATGCAAGGTTGGATGATTTAGAATCCTCTTCCGGTTCTGAATCACATAGAATAAGACATAGAAGGCATGAGTTCGAGGAAGAAGAAGCTGATTCCAATGTGGAAGAGAGAAAAATTTATAAATGGGGCAAAAAGATTAACTCCAAAGAAGATAGCAATATAGGTAGTATAAAGATGGAAATTCTACCTTTTCAAGGAAAGAATGATCTTGAGTTATATTTGGAGTAGGAAAGAAAGGTTGAGTATGTATCTAATTGTCATAATTACTCCAAGGAGAATAAAGTAAAGCTAATAGCCATAGAATTTACAAATTGTGCTGATATATGGTGTAATCAATTAGAGGTCAATAGGCAAAGGAATGGTGAGAGACCTATTTGGTCATGGGAAGAGATGAAATTGGTGATGCGTAAGAGGTTCATACCTAGCCATTACTATAGGGACTTATATATAAAGTTGCAACGAATGATTCAAGGTTCCATAAGTGTAAAGGATTAGTATAAGGAGATGGAAGTTGCCATGATTAGAGCAAACATAAAGGAAGATAGAGAAGCGACAATGGCCAGAACAAAAGGTGAAGTAAAGTCAAACAATTCAGTTGTTGTTCCTAAAGGTAAACCTAAAACTAAAACTCTTACTAAGTCACGTGATATTAAGTGTTTTTAGTGCCAAGGACTTGGAAATATTGCATCTGAATGCACAAACAAAAGGGTTATGGTTGTACGGGCAGATGGAGAAATTAAAAGTACTAGTTCAAGTGACGATGAAATTCCACCATTAGAGGATTGTTTTGATGTAGAATTGGAAGAACCTGTGCATGGGGAATTACTTGTCACAAGGAGAGCCCTGAGTATATTGCCTAAGAATGAAGAAGACGAGCAGTAACTTGAGCATAATTTTCACACAAGATGCCATGTGAAGGATAAGGTATGCACGGTTTTTATTGATAGTTGGAGCTGCACTTATATTGCTAGTATTTTGTTGGTAGAAAAGTTGAACTTGAAGTGACAAAAGCATTCCAAATTGTACAAGCTATAATAGCTAAATGATTGTGGAGAAATGAATGTCAACAAACAAGTTTGGGTTCCTTTTTAAATTGGAAAGTTGAGGATGAGGTTCTTTGTGATGTGGCACCAATGTATACGGCTCATATATTGCTCGACCAACCATGGCAATTTGATAGTAGGGTGTTATATGATGGTTACAAAAATTGTTATTAATTGAAATAAACAATTGAAAAAGTTGTATTAGCTCATTTGAAACCTTTGCAAGCTTATAAAGACCAAATTAGGATAGCAGGAGAGTGCAAATTGAGAGAAAAATAAAAGTATGTGCAAGAGGAAAATAAAAGGAGAGAAAGTGAGGTCGAGTGGAAAAGGGGAGAGAAAGTGAGCACAAAGTAGAGAAAAGTGAGCAAACAAGAGAGGAAAATAAAAAAAATTAGTGTAATTGCTGAAAAATATGAGATTAAGAGTGAAATGATGGCAAGGTAACAAGTACTTGTACTTAGGTACAAGGTTGTTTATCTTTCTACTAATTATCTTAATTTATCTTTGCCTAGTGTTGTTGTGTCTTTATTGCAAGACTTTATGGACCTATCTTCTGAAGAGATTCCTCATGCATTACATCCTTTGTGAGGTATGTAGCATCAAATAGACTTCATACTTGAATCCGCAATACCAAATCAACCTACTTACAAAGCTAATATTCGAGGATGAATCTTTTTGAAAAAGAGGAGAATAATGGAGATTAGGTGCTAACCATGTTAATGTTTACAAATATTCTAAAGATTATCAAGATTCTACAAATATTCTCAAGATCCTTCCCAAGGGATAGATTTGGAATATTAAATTGGATGCAAGGATTAATTTAGGAAGAAATTTTTTGTTTTAGTTAATTATAAGTCTTTTATTTTTAAAGGTTGGATTAGACCCAATCCACAACTAAATAGGCCCATTTTATCCAGGATTTTTTCTTTTAGGATTTTTTGCTTATAAAGAATAAGAGCTATGTAATTTGGGGGGAAGAAGGAATATCATTATGAAAATTATATTTCACACAGCTTTTTCTTTGCCTTCTTGTGTTTTTAATTGAATGCTTGAATTCGACTTATCAAAGGGAGTGATCATCTCTAAAGATTGGGGTTTTTGGGACTTTGTTTCCATAGCGTTCTAATCTGATCATCTTTCACACATTCTTAGTAATTCAATCATTCCAATTCCTTGAGTTTGTGGGTTCCTAGGGTTGTTCGCTTAGAGGGTCTGCATCATTAATGTTATCTTTAGTGTTGTGTATACCGATGAGTTCCATCATATTTATAATGCTGATACCGCTAAGCGTGCTTAGGATACTTTAAAAGTTACTCATTAGGGCACCATCCAAGTTAAACAAACCAAACTTTGCATGATGGACACTAGGTTTGAAAACCTTAGAATGGAAGAAAATGAGACCTTTATTGAATTCTTTGTTAAACCATATGGTATTGCTAACACCTCTTAAAATCTTGGAGAGAAAACTGATCAATTCAGTTTGGTTAGGAAAATCCTTTGCTTATTACTAGATCACTTCCATGCAAAGATCACTTCCATTGATGAAAGTAAAGATGTAGACACCAACAAAATTGAGGAACTCATTGACTCACTTCAATCCTTTAAGAGGAATTTTTGAATACCTGTAAAGAAAAAAGTTATCGCTTTTAAAATCGTCATGACTGATAATGGTAATAATGAGAATGATAAGGATGATAAAGAATTGGAACTCTTAGCATAAGACTCAAGAAAATCTTCAACTATAACAACTCACAGAGTAATTAACAACCAAGTCATTTCAAGGATCAGAAATCAAGATAAATCAAACCTATGAGTTCAGAGGTTTCTCATAGATAAATTCGTAGCATGTGAAATGGGTCCCATCCCACTAGTTGCGGAGGTTTTTGATCTCCACACACAAAGTGTGTGTAATGAATACACAAGTATATGTATCGTAATAAGTAATATAATGATAAGAAAATATCGTTCCCATGGAGATTATTTTATTATAAACTAATTTTTAAAACTTAAAAAATAAAAATCATTTTTTTGTGTTTTCATATTTTAATGAAGCAAAATTAAAATAACTAAAAATAAATAGCAATAATTAATTAAATCAGATTTTGTAACTAAAAAGATATATGAGAAAATATCTAGGAATATTTAATCCCCTAATTTTCTAAACATGCGAATCGCTAAAATTTCTCCAATATAATATCAATTAATTACATGATTAATTGAATCTAACCTAGCATGTATTCCTCTCTCAAGTAAACTACACATCATATAGTAATTAATTTAATCACACTCTCATGCCAATTAAATTGCATACTACTCATTAAGTTCATCAATTATGGATCACATACATAAGAATCGTATATCTCTGCCTATAAACTACACATGTTATTTAATCAAGACAAACAATTAAATAATTCTCTCAAATCTATTTAATTGCCTCTATAGATAAATTATTGGTCAAACGATTAATAGCATAAAAATCAAATTAAATAATATAATTAAATTAATATTATAATTGGGAAAAAAATATTAGATCATCACATGGTGAAAATTGGGTTCATAAGATTCCTAGATTAATAAATTAATTATATATAATTTCATAAATCTCATATTTTTCATAAAGAAAGAAATAAAAATTGATAAAGAAAAGAGTAGAAAAATAAATATAATCAATCACTTGAATTGTAATATTAATTTTCTCTTGAATCTCCACCAAAATTATGTCTTCTCTTGAATTTTTCTGTATTTTTCTCTTTTTAGCTCCAAAAAATTACCAAAATTATGCTAATGGAGGCCAATTAGGGCTTATGGAGTGATTAGGGGCTTAAATGAAGCTCAGGTATGATCTGGACCATCCGATCAGCTTTAGATTAAGAGCTATGATCAAAACAAGCAAAAATGACAATTTTAGCCAATCATGGCGCGAAACATGGTATTAGAAATTCATTAGGAAATTCAGGGAGCGACACGTGGCAAGGGAGACCAGTCAGAATCAACGCTTGCTGAGTCAACTACATGTGGCACGATGTGATTCACGGAAATAGATGGCGTGGCGCATGGGTAGAATGAGAGGAGTAATGGGGTGTTGACACGTGGCATGGTGCATTGACCGATTCTCAAACTTGGATTGAACGACGTGCTGAAATGTGGCGTGTGTTTCTTCCTCCTTACACACAACATGACATGATTCACTCTCTGTGCTTGCGTGGCGTCTATGTGGCTTGCCTAATCAACTCCTCTGCCTGCGTGGTAGCTCCTAATTGGTCATGCGTTAAAAATTCATAAAAGAATCCAAAAAAAATTCAAAAATTCTATTTTCACCCCTTTTCATTAAAAAGTTTATTTTTTTTAATATTTTTTACCCAAAAAATACTATTTATTGAATAAAACAAGTAAATATTAAGTAAAAAAGTGTGTTAATGATGCTATTTTCATAGAGTCATCAATTTTCTCCCTTATGTATCAATAAAAATGGAAACATCAATGCTTAACTATCTTTATCTATGAGGAACCCAATAGCCAATGGATAATCTATATAAACTAGCATTAAATTTTCAACCTCTTCTCCCATTCATGAATCAATCAGCCTATGTGTCATGATCCGTATAAGGGGCACTTTGATAATTGATAAAATAATAATTATTAAATTATATTAGGTTTATGTATCATTGCACAAAGTAATTTTTCCTCCTAAAAGATGGGAAAATGCTCTAAGAGCTCTTTAGAGGGAGGCATGGAATGAAGCTTTCCACTCCCCTGATACCCATGGGCACAATATGCTATGTGGGCTATATGTGAGCTGTAGAATGCTCGTGGGGTAGGAATTTTGTGACTTGAGTGTTTGTCAATATCTTTCTAAGATAGGGAGTCTTTGAGATAGTATCGGTGATGCAAAATAATCGATATTGTACTCCACTTTTGATTCATGCTTTGTATTTAAAAATATCATGCATATTCATATGTTTAAAAAATGTGAAAATCAATGTCATATTTAATTAATTTTTATGGAAGTATGTGTACATTTTTATAATATAATACATGAAGTTGACTTTTATACTGATACATATGATTTTACGATATGAGATGTGATATTTAATCTATGATTTTATACATATATCATGGAATTATTTTTTTTTGTGGTAAGTATTACATGTGTTAGTCTTATGGAGTTTGGTACCCATGAGATATTAGTTACAGTATTCATGATTAACAAGGATCACAAGTATGCATTTACACATGTATCTCACAATTTTTACATACATTAGGTCTCTTAGTATAACCACACATTGGTTCTTGGAGTTTGATCATCCATGTGTTTCGGAGTTAACTGCACATGTATCTCAAAATTGACCGATACATGTGATATATGTATCTTAGAGTATAACTGTACATCAGGTCTTGAAGTATGACCGCACATTGGGTTTCAAAGGTTGATCGCCCATGTGTCTCAGAGTTGACAGCCTATATATCTCAAAGTTGTCCAATATAAATAGATATCGCATAGCATGTGGATTTATAACTAGCATTGTATATTTTATTATTATAAGAGTATGCATTGGTTCAGGAAATGAGGGAGTACATGTATTCTCGGGTTTTAAAGAAAAAGCTCCTCACTATATAATGTTATGACTATTACTTTTTGTGGATATGCATGAAATCTTTATATCATATAGCATGCATCACCATATTGATTATATAAAAATATTACATAGAGTATTCTTCTACAGAGCTATGAGCTCACTTCTCCTATTTTCTTAACCTTTCATATTAGTATAACTGTAGTATTTTGATGACTGAGATATAATTGTGAAGCAAACATTTGGATGGATTTTGACGTTAAAGGTTTGATATAAAAATCTTATTTTTCTTGTTGCCTATTTTGTTTCTTTTATAGGTTGGATGAGACTACTCTGATTTTTAAATATTATGATTAAAATTATGGATTTATATGAGGTTTCATTTCTTAAATATTATAATCTTTGTAAGGTTTATGTGTGTTAAGGATATTTGTGAATAAAATATTTAAATGTAAACTAGTTATTAGGCATATTTTCATGTCCACTATTCAAGACGAAGAAACTTTTAAGCTTCAAGTTAATATATTTGAGGTATATACTTGTTTTTAAACACCTTAGAAGACATATTATATACTTAGGAACTTTGGTATATATACTAGTTGATCGATTGAAGTAGTAGGTTGATTGATGGTGTACGATCTATGTCCTCTTGGGTTGATTTGCAAATTAGGGTCGATCGATCAAAGTTGGGTTTTATCTATCGATCGAGGGTTGATCATGTTCAATCTACCTGGCCTTAGGTTGTTTTTAATCATTACTAGATCAATCGAAAGGGATTTTGATCGATCGAGCCTAGACTAGATCGATCGAGCAGCTAGGATATAGTTTACACTTGTAATTCTCAAATCTTCTAGGTAGGATTTTTCATTATTGAATATACTTTAGGATATAGTTTACAATTGTACTATTTGTGCTAACTTTTTAAGTGTTTTTTCAATAGGTTTGATTGCTCATGTGACTCAAAATATTGAAACGTTGGCCCAGATCCATACGCCTATTTTTAAGAGACTATAAAAGAAGCAAATACTTGTAATGAGATTACTATGGGGCTTTATTTGTGAATGGTAGTTTAAGACCGAGCCTTGTAATTGAGTAATAATTTTCATAGTAGTTAGATAATCCCATGGACTAGTGGTTTTTCTCTTATATCATTGTCGTGGCTTAGGTTTTTTTCACCTATAATATCATGTGTCAATTTTTTATTTATTTTTGATTCATATTAATTACACACAATTGCATGTATGACCATTTGTGAATTTTTAATTAGACTTAATTCAAAAAATTACCTATTCACCCCTCTAGGTTTATTAGGTTCGTAACTTTAAACTTTCAATTGGTATCAAAACAGGTCACTATATATACTTAGTGTTTTCCTATGACCTTATTATGAATCATTTAAGAGAGTGTGTTTCTACAACTCGTGCTTCTTTCTTTGATGGGTCCAACTACCCATACTAGAAGGCTCATATGAGAGCCTTTTTAGATCTCTAGATGAAAGTATGTAATTTATGTCAGGGAACTACCTAAGGTTATCAAAGATAATATTTTCACACTTAAAACTAAGAAAGATTGGACCATTGAAGATAAAATTAGTAGTAATTTGAATCAAAAAAGAATTAATGATATCTTTAGTGATGTGTCTGCTTATGAGTTACATTATATTTCTAATGTTAATATTGCTAAGCATGCTTGGGATATTCTAGAGGTTGCTCATGAGGGCACCATCCAAGTTAAATGAACTAAACTTTACATGCTGGGTAATAGGTTTGAAAACATTATGATGGAAGAAAATGAGACATTTTTTGAATTATATGTTAAATTATGTGATATTGCTAACACCTCTTCAAATCTTGGGGAGAAAATTGTTGAATTTAGGTTGGTTAGGAAAATCATTTGCACATTACTAGATCGCTTCCATGCAAAGGTCACTGCCATTGATGAAAGAAAAGATGTAGGCACCAAAAAAATTAAGAAACTTATAGGCTCACTTCAAACCTTTAAGATGATTTTTCGAACATCTGCAAAGAAAAAAGGTGTCACTTTCAAAACTGCCATGACTGATAATGGTAATAATTAGAGTGATGATGATGATGAAGAATTAAAACTCTTAGCCAAAAGACTCAAGAAAATCTTCAACTATAACAACTCACAGAGTAATTGAAAACTAAGCCATTTCAAGGATCATATATCACGAGAAATCAAACCTATGAGTTTAGAAGGTAAGAAAACTAAACCTACTAGACCACAATGTTTTGAATGCAATGGGATTAATCATTTTTGTAGCTGAGTGTGCTAACAAAAAGAAGAGAATTGGAAGGGCTTTCAATGCTACCCTTAGTGATTCAAAAAGTGACAATGACAATCCAAATGATTCAAAATATAGTGACACCAACTATTTGGCAATTATTGTAACTATTGATGAACATTCTAGTAAGTCAGACATTAGCTTAGATGGTGAGGAAAGTAAGTTTGAATTTTTTTCTCAATAAATCTAATGCTAATAGTGTTAATGAGTTATTTATAGATTTAGTAAGTTGCAAGAGACAAAAATATAGGTTACTCATTGAAGTAACTGATAAAGTCAAATCAAACAAAATTAATTCCCCCATTATAAAAGAAAAAAGAAAAAAATTGAGTTGTTTGGACTTGTTGAAGTTTTGAATTCAAGTCTTGCAGATATTAAATAGGAAAACAAGAATATTGTGCAGAAACTTGAAAAATCAAAGGAAGACATAAAGAGGTTGATCATTAGAGCTAAACGGCTAAATAGAGTTTTTGACTATGAAAAACCTTTTGGAGACGAGAGGGATAGACTATGTAGATAAGCACTCTATGTCATCATCTTCAAAAATAACTCAATTTGTAGAACCCTCTAGCTCTTATTTTTCAAGTGATACATGTGGCCTTGGTTACGAGGATGATAGATCCACACATTCAACATCAAAAACCATACTTATGAGGCTGTGTAACTCTACTCTTACTGTTAATACTTATGCATAAAGAAACATTGCACCTATGGTAGAAAATACTATTAAGTTTGTGCCTATATGTTGTTATTGTGGTATGAAAGGTAATATAAGACTAAAACATAGGTTTTGATGAATGCTCCTAAATTTAATAATTCCTTCCATGCTTCTAATTATAGGACTCATTATTATCATTCATTTATATATAGTACGTTCAATATTTTTATTAAAAAGCATGAAGTTATTGGTTCAAAGAGGCAAATGAAATTCAATACATATAATTATCATCATCATATCATGCATGTTGCATCTTCATTTAGGATTAGTGTGAAATCTAAAGGTAAATCCAAGGACATGACAATGACAACTAAGGTAGTTGATTTCCAATCCAAAGATGTAGAAAAACAAAAATTCAAGTTTGGGTCAAAAAAAGGTTGTCTTTTTTTAGTCATTTGACCGTCCTTTATTGTTCACATAGGTACTTTTGTTTGATTTCTTAATTAACACTAGATGAGAATTTTTAATAGGTTTGTGTTTTTTTATTGATATTTTTTTAGTTTTAATAAAAAATTATTAAAAAAAGGGGAATAGTTTTATTTTAACAATGAAATAGACTTGATAGGGCAACGACGCCAAAAACTTGACAGGGCAGAATCGGTATCGCCGATCCTACCGATACTTTGGTTTTATGTATTTATAAAACTCTCGCAAGTGCACGAATCATTTCGTAGAAAATGATAAGTATACTCCCAAGGTCGATCTAAGGAAGAAATATATGTGGTTTTTAATTTATTATTCAAACTTTTAAAAACGAAATTAAATCTTAAACATCCTGTCACGATAGTTTGGTTTTTGTGTTTCTAATCTAATAACATAAAAATAAACATAGATACAGATTCAATAAATATTTATGCAAATTTTATCATTTATAATAGTGGAGTATTTATGGATATAATAACTAAGTTAATTATACTTGCTCATATTATCTAGGTTATTAAAGATATAAATTGATAGTTATTGATTCTCTCTTTTTTATATGAATACCACCTTTGGTGGGGTTAGATATTCTTTGTTAACTAAACAAATCAATTAACACCTATGGGTGGGGTTGATAACTAATTTGGTTAATTAAATTAACTCCTTTTTCTAATAGATTGAAAATGAACCATTTAAATGCCACCTTTGGTGGGGTTAGACAGTTTAAACTTTATTTAAGATGTCCAAATTAAACCTAAGAATTTAATTATCCGAGTACTAACTTTCAAGTTTTAAAACCACTACTGAAAACATGTTGTCAATACATTTTCATATAATAATTCTTATAAAAACTTTTGAAATAGAGCTTCACTCTAACTACCGGACGATTGTACCAATAAATAAAAGAGCACTACTCTAAATCAGACCGGATAACTAAACCCTAAAATCTAATTTTTAGATTTAAGTTTGTAATGAAAAATAATATATTTCTCTCTAACATTCTTAATATAAAATCTTGAATAAAAATAAAATCAATTCATTTTAGAGATTTTTACCTATTTAATATTTCGTAAGCATAACAACGTTATTATTATATCATGTTTACAAACAGCCAGCAAAGTTAAATTTAATCATAGACAAATTAAATATAACATGTAAGAATAAAGCATAAAAAATAACTGTAAAGAAAATAAAATCCTTACAGAACTTCGATGTTATTCCCGTTACTGGAAAACCTCCAAACGAAATTTGCACTCCCATTTATTGAATCAAAAAGAAAATAAATTACAAAAACATAACTAGTTCTTCTCAAAAAGAGAAGAACTCTAAAACTAAGAGAAATTTACTAAGAAAAACTAAAAACTAAGAAAGAAACTAAGAAAAGCTTAAAAACTAAGAAATGAGAGAAATAAAGAGAAGAGAAGAATGGTTTTGAGGTGTGTTTAGACGTGAAGAGAAGGGGAGTATTTATAGGTGAGGATGGAGAGAAAAAGTGGGTGAAAAAATATTAAAAATGGTGGAAACGCGGAGTGGTGATTTCTGACGTCAACATGACGTGGGGGCGGCTGCGCGCACAGATGGAGCGCAGAGGGGCAGTGGCGCGTAGACAGTAGTAGGGGCGCGTAGGGCACGCGCGGAAAGCAGCAACTGCGTGCACAGGTGCACGCGGAAAACAGGAAAGGCGCACGTGGTCAGGAAGTGCAGCGCGCACGGGACAGGGCGTGCTGCGGCGGCTGCTCGGCGCGACTGGGCGACTGCGTACGTGATTTCTTCCTTTTTGACATTTTTGACCTATTTTGTCCAATTTTTCCATATTTGTTGACTTTTTTCTCATTTATTTTTGAATATATTTGTGATGTATTGCCTCCAGTATTCCTCTTTGAATCTTTAAGTTACGTTTTTAAGCGAAAATACCTGAAAAACAATAAAAATACCCGTGATTTCAAAAAAGATAAATTTATATAAATATATGATAAAATCATATAAATATATATATTTTTAATCAATTAATGTGCATAAAATCATGGTAATTTTAGTGTTTTTTGAGCACTTATCACATACTTTTTCACATATTATGATCAATGTTGACAAAAACATACTCACACACTTACTATACGCATATGTAATTCATGCTTGAAGTTTATGATTGTTCTTGTAAGATTTTAGGGATTAGGCTAACCTTGACTGTAAAATTGTGCTTACACTCTATCTTTCACTTTCTAAAATTCTACTGTAGAGAGACACCTAATTTTGATAGGGTTACTTACTATGATATGTGAAGCTATCACAGTGAGCAAAGAAGACGACTAATGTGAAAGTCATTATATTAAGTTTATGGCTCCTGCAAGTTTTCTTATTAACAAAAATAAAAAGAAAAAGAAAAAGCAAAAGCAATTGCATGCACAAAAAAAGAGTAAAAAATGGTTATACAAGAAGAAAATAAATAAATAACCAATCCCTATATATATAAAAAGGAATGAAAGTTTTAAGTTCTCTTTTGGTAGACTTTTTTTTATGTTTTGTGAAATTAATGATTCAATTGTAATTTTTCATGATAGGTGATACTCTTTTTCTTTGGATCTTTCATGACTGATGCTAAATAAATTGGGTGTTTGTTAATATGTCACTGTGTGTCTTAATATGTCTGTGCGTCTTGGTAATATACTTACATTTTCAATAGATAGTCAAATTTGAATAAGATTAATTTCTCAATTGAGTTTTCTGTTCTAGTCATGTTTAAATAAGTCTACTACCCTCAATTAAAAAGAAAAAAAATTATATATATTGATTTTATAATTTTTTTTATTCTACATTATTTTGGAGAGTCATAAAATACGAGGGGAGTTCATTCATTGTATATATCGCATTTTTTACTCTTTCTTTGGTTGAATTTAAGTTTCAAAGTTAAGTTATCTTTTTAGATGACAAAAGGGAGATAATGGTTAATAAGGTGAGAGATATTACACATAGGGGGAGAATACATTGATTAAGTGTTCTATTTTTTATTTGTTATTGTACATAGGGGAGAACACTTAATGATGAAGTGTTCACTTTGATATATCACATAGCAGGAGTAATTTTATTATTTAAATGTTCTATCTACCTATGTTTGTTTGTTTTCTTTACTATTACTATGTATACTTAACTAATGAAGAATAAGTCCTTCACGACAAATTGTGTGACTATCTGTTTTGTTTTTTTAGTGTACATATGAGCTTTCAAGATTTAAGCGGATATGATTTCACTAGATTGTGGGATAGTACTACTATATAAATTTATTTTTCTTATGATTGTTATAGAGAAAGAAAGAGATTTTGCCGCACGAATATGCAAAAGGGAAAGATTGTAAAATTTATGAGTGTTAACAATGTTCATGAACAAAACATTTAAATGTAAATTAGTTTCTAGGCATGTTTTTATGTTCACTATTCATGCCAAAGAAACTTTCAAACTTTAGGCTAATATGTTTCAGGTATATACTTATTCTTAAACACATTAGAATACATATTAAACACTTAGAAACTTTGGTATATATATATATATATTGGTCAATCGATCGAAGTGGTAGGTCGATCGATCAAAGTGGTAGATTGATATTGGATCGATTGTGTACGACCTATGTTCTCACTGGTTGATTTACAAATTAGGGTAGATCGATCAAAGTTGGATTCGATCGATTGAAAGATTGGATCTATTAAGGATCGATCATGTTTCAATTTACCTGGTCTTGAGTTATTTTTAATCATTGTTGGATTGATCGTATTTGTTTGATAGATCAAGCCTAAAATAGATCGACTAAGTGGTTAGAGTTTCAACTTAAAACTTATTTTTGTACTCAAACCAAAGTATTCTTTTACCATATCGTCCCTTTCAATTATTGCTCTATGGTATGTTTAATGGATAGAAAGGTAATTCCTCTTTTAACTTAGCATTATGGTTTCATATCCCTTACATAAGCAACATAATGCTCATTGTTTTAAAGAACCAAATATATTTTATTTAGCTTGTGTTTTCTCTCTCAAAACATTTTATAAAAAACTAAATCATATTTTGTTAGACTATTTCTTGAATTAATTTATCAAACATTGTGTGGTTATGTTTGATTGATTAATAAGCATATTTTGTTTATGATACTATGATTTCATGTTTGTGTCTCTTCTTCTTGATTAGGTTCTTGCATATTTGGATTAAATAATTTTGTATGAGATTAAAATTATTTGATTTAATTAGTTAATTTAAAAGAAGCTATTTTTGTTGGATTTGTGCTTAATCTATTTGTTCTAGGGTTTGATAGATGATTTATTTTAACTTATTTAATTTTTGAATATTTTAGCTAAGGTTTTTCATTATTGAATATGCTATAAGACACACTTTGTACTTATGCTATTTGTGCTACCTTTTCATGTGTTTGTTAAATGGGTTCAATTGCTCATGTGACTCGAGATATTGAAACGTTGGTCTAGATCCGTACACGTATCTTATAAAAAGTGTGAAAGAAGCAACGGCTTGTAAGTATATTACTTTTAAAGCTTTATCTGTGAATGGTAATTTAAAACCTAGCCTTGTAATTAAACATTGTTTTTCATAGTGGATAGTTAGGTGGTCTAATGAATTAGTGGTTTTCTTCTTTGATTATTATTTTTTACTAGATTATTTTCATCTAAAATATCGTGTGTTAAATTCTTATTTATTTTCACTTATATTAATTATACATGATTGTATGTCTAGTCACTTGTGAATTTTTAATTAGACTAATGACTCTATGAAAATAGAGTCATTAGTGCACTTTTTTACTTAATATTTACTTGTTTTATTTAATAAATAGTATTTTTATGGCCAAAAAAATTAAAATATAAAATATTTATTGAAAAGGGGTGAAAATATAATTTTTTGAATTTTTTGGGATTTTTATGAATTTTTAATGCAGGACCAATCAGAAGCTACCACGTGGTATGCTACGTAAGCAGAGGAGTTGAGTGGGCAAGCCATATGGATGCCACGCAAGCATGGATAACAAATCATGTCGCGCCGTGTGTGAGGAGGACGAAACACTCTCCACGTGTCAGCACGGCGTTCGATCCAAGTTCGGAAATCGGTCAATGCATCATGACATGTGTCACCACGCCATTGCTCCGCGCGTTCCACCCATGTGCCCAAGTATTACAAAGCTAAATATTCAAGCTAATCAGTTTGAATTAAAGCCAATGATGTTTCAAATGCTATAAATAGTTGGACAATTCAGTGGATTACTAACAGAGGATCTTCATCCTCATCTCAGATTGTTTATTGAAGTTGTAGATTCATTTAAGTTCAATGATGTGACAGAGGAGGTATTTGGGCTTAGATTATTCCCTTACTCTTTGTGAGACCATGCTTGAGCTTGGCTAAACTATTTGCCACCTGATTCCATTACAACTTGGAATGGTTTGGCGGAGAAATTCTTGATGAAATACTTCCCACCAACAAAGAATGCTAATCTTAGAAATGACATTACTTCCTACCAACAACACGAAGGAGAATATTTATATGAAGCATGGGAAAGATTCAAGGAATTGCTAAGGAAGTGCCCTCATCATGGTATTCCTTCTTGGATTCAAATGGAGACTTTTTACAATGGTTTCAATGCTCAAACAAGGACTATCGTTGATGCATCGGCTAATGGAGCGTTGCTAGCCAAATCTACAATCAAGCTTATGATTTACTTGAGAAAATGGCTAGCAATAATTATCAATGGCCAATGGATAGAATGATAGCCACAAGAAGAGTAGTCGGAATGCATGAGGTAAATGATATCATAGCACTTACAGCTCAAGTGTCATCTTTGGTTAATCTTTTGAAGGTGCAAAACTCGCCAGCGAGTATAAACCAAGTCCAAAATTCAGGAGTGTCATGTGTGTTTTGTAGAGGAGCTCATTTTTTTGATAATTGTCCAAATAATCCTGAATCCATTTGCTATGTGGGTAATGTGAATCGAAACAATAATCCATACTCAAACTTATATAACCCAGGATGGAGACAACATCCAAATTTCTCTTGGAACAATAACAACATTCAAGGTGGTAGTCACCTATTGAAGACAATACAAGTGCTTTAATGGGGATGATGAAAGAATTCATCCAATCAGTGAATACAAAAGTGTCAACTTAAGAGGCTTTAATTTGAAATTTGGAGAACCAAATGGGGCAACTTGCTCAGGCTATAAGTCAAAGGCCTCGAGGGAACCTTCCAAGTGACACAATTGTAAAACCAAGAAGAGAAGGTAAGGACCAATGCAATGCCATAGCCTTGAGGAGTGGTAAAACTTTAGAACAAGAACATAAGACAGAAAAGGATGAGGAGAAACAGGAAATTAAAAAGGATAAAGAGGACTATCAAACTAAAAAGGATAAAGAGGAACCAGAAACTAAAAAAGAGGAGGAGGAATTAGTGGATAAAGAGAGTAATGGAAAGTAAATAATTCAGCAAAAAAAGAGCAACCTTTACAAACCCACTATTCCTTTCCCTCAAAGACTGCAAAAGAAAAAGTCAGATACACAATTTTCAAAATTTCTAGAAGTCTTCAAGAAGCTACACATAAACATACCATTTGTAGAGGCACTTGAACAAATTCCATCTTATGCCAAATTCATGAAGGATATACTATCAAAGAAAAGAAGGCTTGAAGATCATGAAACAATAACCTTGACTGAAGGTTGTAGTGCCATCCCTTGCACTATTGGGAACATCCGTTTTGGCAAGGCACTATATGACTTGGGTTCTAGTATTAACCTTATGCCATTATCAGTCTTCAAGATATTGGGGGTTGGTAAAGCAAAACCCACTTCAGTAACATTACAAATGGTAGATAGATCGATTAAGAGACCTCGAGGTATGGTAGAAGGTTTGTTAGTAAAAGTAGACAAATTCATCTTTCTGGCGGACTTCATTATGCTAGACATGGAAGAGGACCGTGACATTCTTATCATACTTGGTCATCCATTCTTAGCAACCGGAAGGACACTCATTGATGTACAAAAAGGTGAACTTACAATGAGAGTGCAAGATGAACAAGTAATATTTAAAGTTTTTAAAGAATTTGAACTCTCTGATATTGATAATGCTAATGAATGTTTAAGGATAAATGTTACTGATTGTGGGAATGGCTTAAAAGAATCTGTTGCATCACTCAAACTTAAGACTTTAACACATGTTGTTGTAAACAATGACATAAACTCACCAGAAAATAACTCAACCTATTATAACTTTGAAAGTATGGCATCGAAGGTTGATATTGTGGACTGTGTGAACTTTTTAGAGGACACATCTCTCATGTATGTATCAAAGGCGATAATGGAAAATTTTGAGATAGGATCTAAACTCAAACCATCAATTGAAGAGCCACCAAGTTTAGCACTTCTACCCTACTATCCTCAATCAAGTATAAAAGTGAAAGATTCCAATGGAGAGGTGAAAAAGCTATTAGAAATACATAAATTGGATGAGTTACGGTGGAGTACTTATAAGAATGCCAAGAAGTTCAAAAGGAAAACAAAAATATGGCATGAGAAGAGAATTGAGGATCGTGCTTGTGAGCCAAAACATAAAGTATTATTGAACAAATCAAGACTCAAGTTGTTTCCAGGCAAACTCAAAAGTAAATGGATACAAAGGGATGTGCCTTTGGACTTAATAGGACTGTCTAGTCAAGGACGTTAAACGTGACGCTAGTTGGGAGGCAACCCAACGTTATTTTACTTAATATTTTATTGTTTTTGTTTTGTAGGTGAATAAATGTGGAAAGTAATGACACAACAAGAATGAGCATTTTAGTGACAGATGTGGTATGCCATGACTAAGGGAGTTTTCTTTTCTTTGACCTTTTCATATTTATATGTGCACATTGGGGAAAATGTGTAATTTAAGTTTGGGAGAGTGAACTTCCTTCTCGACATTAGTATTTAGTATGTATTTTAAATTTTTAGGGAATTTGTTTTTTAATTTTTAGGTTATTTTTAATAATTATTTGGATATAAATTGATAAATATATGGAAAATAAATGCACATATGCTTGATATGAAACATATGAACTCAATGATAAAAATTGGTTATCATGACTAGGATAAGAAATGTAACATATTTGTTAAGATATTTACATTAATCATGTGATATGCTTGCTAGTTTTGATTGAATTGATTCAACTTTTATGCACATGTTCATGATTGATTTTGGTGTGCTTATTGAGAGAAACTTTATAGTGAGTTATGTGAGTCAATTAGATCTACCAAGTTTTAGAATCCATTTGATCATCTCTTGAGGAGAAATCCTAAATAGTATTTAGCAAGATAAATGATTTAGGCCTTATTTGGATCGATTGAGCCTTTCAAGGTAACCATTGTTAATATCTTTAGTCACCCATTTGAGCCTAACAAAGAACTTTTTATATCTGTAAGCCACATTTAATGCCTAACTAATAAGTATTACCTTTACCCTTGCACCTTTAGCTTGTATGAAAAGAAAAAAAAGATGCAATCATGTGTTATGCTTTAGAGTAAGGTGAAATGTAATGCACCCTGTAAAAAAAAGAAGCAAAACTCAAAACACAAGTATCCCTCTAAAGAAGCAAAAGCTCAATTGTATTTAAAAAGTGCATGATGAAAAAAAGAAGCTAAGGTGTGGAAAGACCCTAAAATTTCTACATCTATCGACCCCCCACCTAAGCCTTGCATTACAACCATGTAAAGTTCTTATTGATCTTGAGCTAAGTGCATATTTATATTAGTGGGGAGGGATGTGAAAAATTGACTTATGAGACTTGTTCTAAGATTGAATTGATTAGCACGCTCATATAAGTTGATTTCATGAGTACATTGGATGATATCATGTGTAGTACACACACACGAATCAATTTTTCAAAAACCTTGCATATCCTTGTATTGATAGAACGTTGATTGATGAAAATGTGAACCTCTTTATCATAGACTTGTACGACTTTTGAGAGGGAAAGTTTTCGTGAAATATGCATGTACTAATAGAAGTATATTTATGAATATACTACACAAGTTATTTTATTTAGTTACACTTTGCTTTACTTGAGGACAAGCAAAGATTTAAGTTTGGGGGTGTGATGACTCTATGAAAATAAAGTCATTAGTGCACTTTTTACTTAATATTTAGTTGTTTTATTTAATAAATAGTTATGGCCAAAAAAATTAAAATATTAACTTTTTAGTGAAAATGGGTGAAAATATAATATTTGGAATTTTTTGAGATTTTTATAGAATTTTTATGAATTTTTAACGTAGGACCAATCAGAAACTACCACGTGGTATGCCATGCAAGTAGAGGAGCTGACTGGGCAAGCCACGCAAGCATGGAAAGCGAATCATGTCGCACCGCGTGTGATGAGGATGAAACACTCGCCACGTGTCAACACGGCATTCAATCCGAGTTCAGAAATCGGTCAACGCGCCATGACACGTGTCACCACGCCATTACACCTCGCATTCCACCCATGCGCCATGCCATCCGTTGTCGCGAATCACGTCGTGCCACGTGTTGCTGACTCGGCGTTGACTCTGACTAGTCTCCCTTGCCACGTTTCACTCCCTAATTCGCCCCAATGAATTTTTGATGTAACGTGTCGCACTATGATTGGCTGAAACTGTCTGTTTTGCTTGTTTTGATCGTAGCCCTTGATTTAAAGATGATCGGATGGTCGAGATCGCACTTGAGCTTTATTTAAGCCCCTAATCACTCCATAAACCCTAATGAGCCTCCATTAGCATAAATTTGGTTAGTTTTTAGAGCTAAAAATGGAGAAAAATACAGAAAAAATTGAAGAAACGACACAATTTTGGTGGAGATTGAAGAGAAAATTAATTCTACAATTCAAGAGATTGATTGTATTTCTTTTTCTACTCTTTTCTTTATTAATTTTATATCTTTTTTTATGAAAAATATGAGCTTTATGAACACAATTATGTGTAATTAATTTATTAATCTAGGAATCTTATGAACCCAATTTTCATCATGTGATGATCTAATATTTTTTCCCAATTATAATATTAATTTAATTATATTATTTAATCTAATTTTTATGCTATTAATTGTTTGGCTAACAATTTATCTATTGAGGTAATTAAATAGATTTGAGAAAATTATTTAATTGTTTGTCTTGATTAAATAATATGCATAATTTCTAGGCAGAGATGTATGATTCTTATGTATGTGATCCATAATTGATGAGCTTAATGAGTAGTATGTAATTTAATTGGCATAAGAGTGTGATTAAATTAATTACTATATGGTGTGTAGTTTACTTGGGAGAGGAATACATGCTAGGTTAGATTCAATTGATCATGTAATTAATTGATATTATATTGGGGAGATTTTAGTGATTCATATGTTTAGAAAATTGGAGGATTAAGTATTCCTAGATATTTTTTCATATATCTTTTTAGTCACAAAATCTAAATTAATTAATTATTACTATTTACTTTTAGTTATTTTAATTTTGTTTTCTTAAGATATAAAAACACCAAAAAAATTGATTTTTATTATTTTTAGTTTTAAAAATTAGTTTCTAAAAAACTAATTTCCGTGGGAACGATCTTTACTTATCATTATATTATTTGTTACGATACGTATACTTGCATATTTATTGCATACACAATTTGTGTGGTGATCAGGTTTTTGGCACCGTTGTCGAGGATTATTAATATTAAAAATTAATATTTTTTATTATTTTTTTTTCTTTTTTTCTTTTTAAGGGTAGTTGAATTATTATTTTTTACAAAGAACTAATGATTTTAAGATGATTTTTCATAACTATTAGCTTTAATTTTTGACGAGGTTTTTTTTTATAAATACCTCCCATTTGAAATTTTAAAAATTAATTAGAAAATGTGAGAAAACTCTTACAGTTTGCAAACTATGTATTTTCAATGAAAAGTTATTTTTAAAATTTTATATCATCGTGGTTTTCAATATTGATGATACATTGAGTGTTTTTGCAAAATAATCTTTAGATGGGTTAATAAAATGTAAATTAACATCAAGATGTAGTTACAAAGTAGGTACATGTGCATGTCATTATTTCCTTAGGTTATCACACTATATTGACTCGCCTGTGATTTTACCATATCACATGATGGTAGAGCTTCGAATGAGATTCAAATTCAGTAATTGGATCACAATTGTTGTATTGAAAATAATGGAAGTAGCTTAAACTCAGTTAAGCGAGAAGCTCCAACTAATATAAGTATTAGTTAATATTCTCTTTAATTAGGTTGCAAACTGTCGATTTGTTTTATATAATGAATTGTTTGGTGTTGAGTGGTTGTCTTAAAACAACCTTTAATGGTACCACGTAGATGTAGATCCTTTATAGGTTTACCATTTTATATTGATGTGTTTGATGTGTTTGGTAATCGCATGTGTAACTACAATCATAATTACATTTGAATATATTATGATTGAAAAACCTTTTATTTCTTTTGACTTTTCATACTATTTTATGTCTATCACATGCTATCTATTTCTATCTTTATTTCTTTTACTATTAGTGCCATTATCTGTGTATATTATTAAATTGTCTATCTTTTTTTTTTAATATATTTGATTGTTTCTTTCTTCCTGTTTATTTGATTATGTTGTTTTATTGTTTATCTTTTCTATCTTTTGCAAAATTGGGGTTGAGTATAGAGATGATAATTAGTATGGGTTCCGTCACTTTGAGTTAGTTTGAATTAACCTAAATCAAGTTGATCAAACTCTAATTTAAATTAAATTTAAGTCAAATCAATAAAGATAAGTTCAAACTCAAATCAAACACAATAGGTTATCTAAATAGATTCATTTTTTTATAAATTAAAAAATATTTTTAATAATATTAAAACTTATTAATACAAATATCATAACATGAAACAACAAAAATAAAAAAATAAGGTTACAATAACTAGTCAATTATAAAAAAATACATTAAAAACATCATATTATATTAAGATTCAAAATAATTTATACCACATTTTAGACTTTATTAATTTATCATTCACAATATTTTAGTTATATATTACAAAGTTATAATATTTTTAATTTAATTTTGGGTTAATAAGTCAGCTTGAATCTAGTTTGATTTTTTTTGAGTTGTTTGAATCGGTACGAATTTGATTCGAATTTAATTCGAATCATGTTTAATTTAATTTTTTCAATTGAAATTTAATTCATTTAACGTAGTATGACATAAATTATCAACTCTCGGTGAATATAAAGAAATTAATATCTCTTAGTCCAATTGTAGCCTGTAACTTCAACTCTTTTACAAATTTATTAAATTTAAAAGATTTATGAGATAATTAAAAATAATAGATAATACTTCAACAAATAAAATAATAACATAATAACAGAGAAGATACCTAAATATCTATAATACTACATCTAATATATATATATAACAATTCTTAATATCTTAAATAAATTCTATTAATGAAAAATAACTCATTCACCTTATTTAATATTATTAATGTTTTTTTAAATTATATATAATTACTCAAAAAAAATTCCAAAATAAGAGTCACCAAATTTGACTCGGGACATATATATATATATATATAAACACAATATGTTTTTTAAAAAAATAATAAAAATAATATGTTAAAATTTATAATTATAAAAATAAATATTTTTATATATAATTTATACCCTTTTACTATTAACAAAATTTAGCTATAATTTTACATTAAATATCATTTATTTAAATTCTATTATTTATATTAAATATCTTATAAGTTACTATTTTTATTATAAATTTTATTTTTTAAAAGCATCTCTATTTATTTGGTAGTTAATATATTTAATATATTAAAATTTACTTCGTAATTTTTTAATTTATACACTGTCTTAGACAAATTCAACAAAATATTTGAAGTTTTTAAAATTTCATTTGATATTATTATACTTAACTAACATGATTAGAATATTTAGTGTTAAATTATAAATTTTATCATAAAAAGTCAAGTCACCAATTGTAATGACCTAAACAGTTGGTGAATTTTTAAAAAAAATCAGAAAATAAATTATGTAAATATGAATTAAATTATAATATTATTTTAAATAAATTAGAAACTAAATAAAAAAAATAGATAAATTTATTTTATTTTCACAAAATCAAATAACACGTCACCAAAGTGGATAAGGACCCTCCATCCGACGTCCCACGTCACACGAGAAAATGATCTGAATCCTTCTTCTTTAATCTTCACCCACAATTTTCCCTCTATAAATTATAAACCAATTTCCCTGTAAAAACTCCATCTATCCATTATTATTGTTTATTCTATTCTACAAATACAATCATTGAATTTAAGGAAAAACCACTCTTCTTCTAATGTTCAAAAACCCAATTGCTTTTTGTGGATTAGATTTGTGCTTTTGCTAACATATCTATATAAAAATATTTTAAAAATACATATTTAGACCCCAAGTTTGGTTGGTGGGTATTTATTAGATTTGTGCTTTGATTTGGAGATTGTTTGAAAAACATCAAATTTGGGAACTAATGGCTTTTGCTAGTGCTGGTGTTATTGGTCGAAATGGATCATTTTGGATTCAGATTAAGGATAAGGTGTCAAAGAAGAAAGAGAACGTAAAAAGGGTTCATTTTTGTAAATCTTCTTATTATTCTCCTTCTTCAGTGGTGGATCCTTATAAGACTTTGAGAATCCAACCTGGTGCTTCTGAATCTGAGGTCAGGAAGGCTTTCAGAAAACTTGCCTTGCAGGTATTATTTTCAATCTTAAACTCTTAAAATTTAATTTTTACAGTGTTTCCATGTATTTTTTTTCTTTTTCTTTTTTTCTTTTTTAGATTATTTTACCCTTTACATGGGATTGGGAAATTCATTTTATTTTTTTTTTTGTACTTTTAGGATGCGTGTTGCATTTGGATTTTGGTATTAGATTGTTGGATATTTTTGTAGTAGAAATTCCGTTTTGATTTAAAAAAATATATATGTTATTTTTTCTACAATGTAAAATAAATATATTTTTAAGAAAAATATTTGCTTCTTTAATATGAATATATATTTTTTGAACTTAAAAATAAAATAATATAAATAAATAGATTATATATAGATTGAGGGTGTTTTGGGTTTTTTATCCCTGTTAAATTAAAAGTAGGTAAATAGTTTTCAAGATACTAAATTATAAAAGTATCCCAACTCTTATTTGTTTATACATAAATACTTTTTATAATTAATTTTTACTGTTTCAATTAATTAGTTGATATTTCAATTAATTAACGTTGATTAACTTATTTCTACGAAATAGAGGTAACTCAGATATTGTTTTGAATTGCAGTATCATCCAGACGTTTGCAGAGGAAACAATTGTGGAGTACAGTTTCACAGTATCAATGAAGCATACGATGTACGTTTTCTTTAATTACTAATTACACTTATTTCTGATTAATAAAAAAACTTAGTTTTATTTAATTTTGTTTTCCCCTAAGATTCGATGCAAGCAATTATTTCATATAAGGTTTATATGAGGGATTTTTTATTTTTATTTTTATTTTTTTGAAGTTACAAAATTTTGATTTTCAATATTATTTTTTTGATCAAGAATCTTTAGTATAGTTGAATTGTGAAAGATCTTTATTGATAAAAATTAATGAAAGATAATCAAAAATTTAAGTTATTTTATTTTGAAGGAGTTTTGATGTTTGAGACGAAGGTAGCTTATATATATATCACACATTTTAATCATTCTAAAAGTTGTTTTATTTTGTCAAAGTAGGCACATGCATAACAAATTTTATAAGAAACACTTTAAAAAACTTTGTTATTGAGATGAAGTTTTAAACTAGTCACGTTATATTTGAGAATGATAAATTTATTTTTGAGCCTAAATCTTTTAAGAATGAGTTAAATAAATTCAAATCTAATTTTTTTCATTTATATAAGATATAAAAATACATGTGTGAGATGCATGATATTTCTATGAATATTATCCATATTGGTGTAAAAAAAAAGCTATAATATTTATAAATTATATCATTTTAGAATTGAATTTTTTTTCTCTGTATAGTGGAAAAAGAGATTCAAAGTATTTTCGTTATATATGATTTTTTTTTTCAAAATTGCTTTATTGTTGTAATTTGAAATTATTAAGTTTATATTTAATTAAATATGTGATTAACAAATGTAATTTTATTTGTTATGTATAATGTCTAATTAGGATATTATATATTAATCGGATAAATTGTTAAATTATAGGATCTCATTTGATTAATTTAATAATTACATATATATGTTTTACTATAAACTTAATATTAAATAACCCTTTTGCCTTATTATTATTATTATTATTGTGGAATTAATTCTTAGAAATCCTGTGCTTAAACTGTATATATATATATATATGCAGATTGCGATGAATAATTTGAGAGGAGAAGCTACAACATTGAAGGAATATGAAACGTACGATCAAGGAACTGACGAAACAATGAGAGGAATGTACGATCAAGATTGGGATTTGTGGGAGGAATGGATGGGATGGGAAGGTGCTGGAATTAGGGATTACACTTCTCATGTTAATCCTTACCTTTAGAGAGAGAGAGAGAGAGAGAATCACATGTTTTTCTCGTCTTCTTCCTTTGCCTGAGCAAAGAGAAAATATCTTGAAACAAACATGAGTTGGGTGTAAATATAGCAAAAACCGAATTGGTGTATTATTGCCTTGTAAATAGTGGATGTGAAAATATAAGCATCCCATCTTCATACTATCTTTTAAATCAAAGGTCAAATCCTTTGTTACTTGTTAATGAAATCCATCGCATTAAAAGTTAGAAATATGCTCGTTTGAAATTTAAGACATGTTTGATATTTATACATCTGACAGAATATGAAACGTTTTGTTATTATTATTATTATTATTATTATTATTATTATTATTATTATTATTATTATTATTATTATTTAATAGTTACCGTTAATTTTAATTTTCGGCATGCCAAATGCTATTCAGTATTGTGCAAGTGATATTGAAAATGGGTACATAAAGTAATACATTCATTTCGTTACTTGTATACGGATCATATCAAACACCTTTTGATCTTTTAAAAAAAACTATTACACAAATTGAAAACGGAAGAAAAAACCACACCAACATAGCTTCTATTAATTTGATTTTGAACATTCTAATACAAAAGGTTAATGCTATAACAAAACGACTTGATTATTATCATAATTGGGCAAAAGATGGAAGAAGCCAAGAGATGAAGCCAATATCTTCGATTACTCCGTTTAATCTTTGGGAAGAATACTCCACTAACTTCTTCCATAAATCTCCAACAGTCCATTCATGTGATAAAATCCAATGACTAACCTGTCCCACATCAACATGAATCTGTTGAAGAATGCTAAAGCAAAATAAACAAATGCACCAAAGAAGTTGAGTAAATTCAAAGTCAGATATTTGGTAGTTGAAGAGAGCACTTTCATGAGTCATGCATGTCACAGAACGCTTATAAATTTCAACAAGCAACACTTGAAATGATGAGATCAGTAATACATGAATAAAATCTAATTTACACCGAAGTACTCTATCATCATCCTACCAAAGTACTAATGTTGTTGGTGATTCGAGCTATATAATTAGAATATGAACTCCACCCGGTTTGGTACAAATTATTTTTTTAATTAAAATTAATTGTACTCATAAAGATATTGACTTTTTTTTTATAATTTTATATAAACAAATTAGTTAAAATAATTTAATTCTTTTTATAACATTAAATAATAAGTAAATTTGGACTGAAAAACACTGATACAAAACAAACATGAACATAAATACACAAATATGTATGAATTGTCCATTATTAAGAAACATATTACCATCTTGGATTATTTATATATCTTATAACTTATATAAAGAATGAGTTTGTACTTACACGTGAAAATGACAAAATAACCTTATAAATGACATGTCATATTTTGATTGATAATGTCTAATGTAAGTATTAATGTATCTCTTCATATAACATAATCCAACTATAATTGAATATTAATTTATTTATTTTTGAAATTATATTAATGTAAAAAATATTTGATTATATGTACTAATTATCTATTACTGGATGAATTAAAATAGAAAACCAAAAGAATCCTATTATAACTAATTCTATATGAATAAATTTAAAATTTATAAATTCTTACTTATTGAAAATTTAAAAAGAAAAAAATCAAATGGTTTATTATCATTATAATAATTGTCTATTATTACAAAATTAAAGGAGAAAACCAACGGTTTCATAAACATGTGTTAAATTTTAATTTATTTTCTAAATTATATTTAGTGTAAAAATAATTGAGTATTAATAGTTATCTTTTAATAGAGAAATTGAGAGAAAGAATATTTAATTATATGTGAAATAGTTAATAAAATTGACTATTACAAAGAAAACTAAAAGACTAATTAACATTATAATAATTATCTATTATTATGAAATAAAAAAAAAAGTCAATATTATCTTAAATTTGTACTAAATTAATATACTTCAAAAATCACAATCCATGATTAAAAAATTATTAAAAATACTTTTTTCTTACTTATATAAATTATAATGTAAATTATAATGTGTTTAATATTTTGAGGATTTTAATATTTTTCACCTATTTTTCTAATTTTAAATGTAATCCATTGAAATATCAATACAAATATTAAAATAATATCAAAGTAATTTTTTCTTTTATGTTTTAATTTAAAATGTACTGTATAGTTATACATTCAAGTATATAATCATTTTGATAAATGTAAAATTTAAGTATTTTGAACGATAACTGAAACTTTAAATAAAATTAAAAAAAAACGATAAATGAAGCTTCATTAAATTAATAAAATTTAAAGTTAGTAAAATTTGCTTGAATCTCATTGTTATTGTTGTGGTTCACTGTTAGTATGAGATTAATTATTATACATATTTATTCTTTACTTTATTTTTAACTCGTCACTTTGATTTTGATTTTGATTTTTTTGCTTTATATATTTGACCATTTGAGTTAATAATATTACAAAATGGAGATAAATAAAATCTTATAAATAGAAGACAACAAAAACTAAATGACTATCCATTAAACTCTACGTATTTTTAAATTAAACTTTTATATATAATTTAAATTAAATGTAATATATTATAATTAATTGCAATATTTTAAATTAGTTTTCTTCAAGTGCAACGCTCATTTTGTTGCCTAGTTTATTGATAGGACTTACACTCAAGTGAATAGATCCTTAGAAAGGAACTGCAAATATAATGCCAGGGTGAAATCAATAACAGAGAAGCAATTTGTCTTTAGAGAATAGGTTACGGCCCTGAAGGAAACTAAAACAATTCAAAATTTTGATTTTTTGTGGGGATAATTCTAGGCCAAAAATTGTGCATAAAACTTTACGATAAACAAGCAGAATATAGAGTGAGATGCACGGGGATTTTATTCAAAATTTAATGAAATAGAGAAAAATTAGACGAGCACATTGTTGTATGATGCCTTGACAAGCAATGCAAGTCAAAAACAATAACTTTCAGAAATGAATACCTTTTCTAGGCTTTGCAATGCTTGCAAGTCGAATGTGTAGTAGGAAATGAAAGGTCTTAGTGCCTGAAAGAGATGCATCAAAGTTAGAACTATAAGAAAAACTCAAACCAGGCTCAATAAGTGGTATGACTTTCAAATTTACCCTCTTGTAATTGATAATAGTTTGTATTCAAGTTGTTCCCACTTTAATTTTAATTGTGAAAATGAACTAAAAATTATGTAAAAATGGAACACACGATTTGTGGTGTCAGTGGCTAAGTCCACTACACCTCCACTCCGTCCTGTCCAGGTTTGATTCCAAGACAGCAAACAAATATATAGGATAAAAAAAGGTAAAAAAGATAGTTAAGGCAAGAAAGTAATCTCTGTATGAAGATAAAGAAATACTTTTACATTATTATTTTAAGACTACCTCAGAAGCAGCAATCCATTGAAGAACAGCCTTCAGTTGAGGATCACCTCCAAATGCACCGCATCCCCAATTCCCAGTTGCAATCCCTATATTCCCTTCATAAAGCCTAGGCCGGAAACAACTTTCCTGAGATGTTCTTAGCTTCAGAACCTTTCCTTGCTCTGTTTCTGAAGAGGTTGGCACATCTTCATTCACCTTTCGAGAGATAAAGAACCAAGTTCAACGCAGCAAATTATGAAAGAAAACTTCCCGAAAAGACAACAAAACTTTTCAAGTTGGCTGAAGAATCAAGCCAAGCCATGTCAGCTCAATCAAATCCAATTCCATAATAGCCAGCTTGAAAATTATGTGTAAATTCACGAAGCAAGTAATAAAATCAGTACCCTCTTTACCCTACATATTCATCTTGGCGTGAACTCAATGTGACAAAATGAAGTGTTATATGAGCACAAATTCCATTTCTATTCTCCATCTCAATCCAACATATGCTTCAAAATTTTGTGAAGCTAAGTATCAAACCTAAGACGTCTTTTTAGAAATGTAAACAGGGCAACCATTTTAATTGAACTTAGTCATGTGCATGTCTTCGAGATAGAAGAAACTAACAGAAAATAATAGGACAAGCTATAGAGGTTCATACCAACAGATTGTTACTGTTAAAATAATTGGGGTCGTTACTGTTCAAATAATTGGGGTCGTTACTGTTCAAATAATTGGGGTCGTTACTGTCATGCTCAAATTGAGCTCCACAAAATCTATTCTTTTGAAACAGTGGCCAGTACTGCTCATACTTAGATTGATCCATAAATCCACAAAATGCCTTATTTACCTCCCTGTAAAACCAACAGGTTAGTAATATACAAGTTTTTCATAATTCATAAATTAGAATGAAAGTTATGCTCGGACAGTAAACCTAGCACACTTTAGGTGCAAAAAGATGTTGTCAACAAATATTGGCTAACTTTATCCTATCAAATCATTCAACGATATATATATCTTAGCTTTAATAAAACCTCATTGACTTCAGCAAGATTATATGAAAGCATAACATTCTACAGGTGCAGTTGACTATGTGTGCCTGCAAGTGATCATGTATGTATGTATGTGATACTGGAGGCCATATAACATACCGCAGGAGGCCCTTTGGTTTATACTGTCTGATCCCTGGATGGCATAATGCATCTATTGCAATTATCCTAGTCTTGCGTCTTCCAAAAGAGTCCACTTCCCTCTTGTCTAGATAGTCACCAGAGAAACGGAATGAAGAAGCATATCTAAAATTGGAAATTGTATAACCATCAAGTTAAAACAGAAACCCAACAGCAATTATAACAGTTCAGAGATTTTAAGTAATAGATTGGCATTTTGCAGATAGAAGCTATTCAGAAATGAAATCTGAAAAGTTTCCAATATATAAGTATGGTTTTGATGGTAGTAAAAACTACAAAGAACAAGAGAAGAGGCAAAGGGCCTAACATCTAGGAAAGAATGGTTATGAAGGTAATGCATGGAGAACAAAGGTAATCCAGTATGAGAGCTATGCATCCCTAACATTCCTTTTAAAAAGTACGTTAAATCTATATGTCAATTTTGCGATGTATGGTATCCTAAGTGCTACTCACCCTGTATAGTCTGAAAACCTTTCTGCGCCAATAATTTCTATAGCCTCGTTATCTTCCATGGCAGGCAAGAACAACATTCCGACAATTAATTCAGGACTGATCATGAAACGTATTTCTTCCTACAATTAGGACAATAAAGTTAACAAGGGAAAAAAAACTAAAAATATTAACATCATTTTTTCATGAGTCATGTGAGGTATTACAATCGAAATATGATCCAAATTAATGTCATGTATCACAACCTTATACAGGCTTCAAAAAGTAGATCATAATAATTTCTACAATGTCAACAAAATAAACCTGGACACAACCCCGGCGTAGGGCGCCACCTCCAATGTACTTGTTTGCAAAGTCCACTTCAAGAGCCCCATCAGAATGATCTTCAATCAAGCCAGAACTATGAACCTGTGATAATTTAGGAACATGAGTGAAGAAGGTAGTTATTGATTCCATTCAACTTAACAAAGTCACAGGCATGAAATATGCTTTAACAGATTTACAATGATCCATTTGAACATAAATTGCATCTGTTCACTTTCTTTCAATCGCTTTTTACTAGGGTTTTGGCTTTACCTCAAAATGACACAGAGGAGTAGAAGAATTGCTCCAAAGTTTTGCATTTGGGTAACCAAATTCATTGTCAGAGTCAAAATGAAGAACTTTATGCTCAAATGACACATAACCAGAAGGCATATTTGAACATATCCTCTCAAAATAGTGCATAATGCAGCTTATCTTGCTCTGCTGCTTTAGATCATAATTGTCATATAGACTTCTGAAAATACATACGGCTTAGTTCCATTAGTAGTTTAGTCCAGAAAATGCTAAGTGAAAATGTGAAATACAAATAAAAATTCGACAAAGTTGTCATGATACCCATGTAGAGTTGTTGCAGAAAAATAAAATACTAATGAGAAACAGAAAAAGCATCATGAAAATGCTCGAGACTCCATAAGTTAACTAAAACATAATATATCATTATTGTTTTCATTCCTGCTAGTTGTGATAAGAAATCATGTAAGCCAGATTGTCATACAGAGAATCTCCATCTACATCCCCCTCTCCCTCTTTCTCTTTCTTCTTCCTTATGATGAAAAATGTAAACCTAGATAAGAGAGAATCTGTTTTGTGAAAAAAATGTTTTAATACTTTAAGAGTAACATTCAAAAGACTATTGATATGATAGGAATTCAAATAATATAGTCAAGCATGGGCAAAACAAATTAAAAAGTAGACACTCAGACTTCCAAAATTTCATGGGTAAGGCACTGGCCATGTAAAACTGAATGAAAAAAACAACAAATCGCACTACAATACCAATGCCTATACTAATAGATTGTTGATAATTGTTCAAAAGTTTCAAAAATGAAAGCTGAGATCACATACGCAAACAATTGATCAAAGTTGATCAATGGAAGATGTCTGGCACCTCTATTATTATCAGGATACAAACAAAAGAACGAGCATGCAAGAAGAGCACCAATCAACTCCTGCAAAATACGATTAATTCAAAACCAAGTATGAATTCTATTTGCAAAACTGAGAAAGGCTATACTTAGAATCTCAAAACATTCTATAGTAATATTTGAAAAACATGTCTACTTAGTGGCCTAGTGCTAACGAAATAGATAGAAAATTTCCCTCTTCAGCAAAACTACTTTACCACCAATTAAATCATACTATCAAATTTCAACAAAAAGACACAAATCTATAAATTTTTAAGCAGAAACCATACCTGGCTGAGTAGCACCAGCCCAGCTTTATAAGAATCTAGAATACGGAGACCAGTCTTAACTTCAAAAGTTCCTTCACTTACAAGGTGATCTGCCTTTTGATAGTGCAATTCTAGCAGAGATGGTAATCGCAAAAGTAAACTGGCCAATTCTGAGATAACTGCAAACCATTTCCTTGACTCTTCCTTAGTCATTAGCTGTACATAGAATTTCAGTTGAGATGATGCGATTTTTCTACAATATCTAGAAAGCAATTAAAATTGTCAACCCATTTAGAAAACTGAATAACTATGGTTATCATATGATTGTATTTGTCACCATTTTGTGTTTTTGCTAATACATTTGATTTTCACCATTATTACAAAACAATCAGCCATTTACTTTATTACATTGATATTTGAACTAGATTATCTGATATGTTCAATGATTCACACTTCAACACCTAAGACATTCTTCACTTCTTGGGTTTGAAACAAAAAGCACAAAACATTTAACACAATTGGTTCTGTAAGAAGAACAAAATGGAAATTCATCAGATGGTATAGTTAGAGCAAAATGCGAACTGGATAATCTTCAGATGATCCCAAAAAACATATATGTATGGACCAACTTGTCTGTAGCTTCACAGGGCATATGGAATTCCGAATACGATCAATTTAGGAATCATGTTGATGGCAAGTTGCAATTGACTGATTAGCATTTACCTCGTCGAAATAGAGAGCATATCCAAGAGGGGCAGAATAATCCAGATGCTCGTTGGAGAGAGAGAGAGAATTTCTGAGGTCAGAAATGGCAAGAAATAAGTGATGTCCAGAATGAAGTCCGCTGTGCTCAGACCCTTTGGCTATGGCTTTGAGAGCTTCCACCACTTGGGAAGGCCAGAACAAACCCGAAGACCTCAATACCACCGGCAAATAAGGCAACATCGACTTCAAATCTTCTCTGTTCTCCATTCTTTCTCTCCGTCTCTTAGTTGCCTTCTCTGTTAACCTTCGCTCTGTATTATTAAATAAATAAAAACTTGTACTTAAGACGGTTAAGATGTATCTTTTAGATTATAATTCAATCTCAAAAATAAAATTTCATATTGTTTAAATTTAGTATGATTTATGAATTTATAAATATTTGATATATAAAAAAATATTAATATTTATTGGAGATAAAAAAAAAGATTAATAATATGCTTAAAAATTAACAAACTTTTGATTCACCGATTCTCTGTTAATCTTCGCTTTTCAGGTTCTGAGTAAACAATTTCTCTTGCTTTCTAGTTTCTGCTACTCTCACCTCAATTCCATGGACGCCTCAACCGCTCAAGGTTTTTCTTGTTTTTTTAACCTAAGGCGAAACCTAAAATTAAGCATTTTATGTTTTTTTAATTAATTTATAAATTTAAATTTTATCAATAGTAAAAAATTAATTAATGACATTAAAGTGTTTTTTTCTTAAAATATAAATAAAACTGAAAATTGAATAAATACAATTAAAGAAAATAATGATTTTAGAATCACAGTGAAGAGTTATAACTTTGTTTTAAATGTAATAAAATTAATATATATTTTTGAAAATATTGTGTCATTCTTAGAAGGATCGTTTCATTGTTGACCCTTTCATGTTTACTAATGTTAAAAACACTATTTGTGCGTGCCTTTTAAAAGTATAAATCTCACCATAATTTTGATAAATTTATTATCAAATGGTTGTCGAATTATTAAAATACCATAATAAATCTCAAAAATATGTGTTGGAACATGAAAACAACTCTTAAAGATGTATCGAAAAAAATTTATTTTTAAACACATGTTCATTGAACATAAATGGAATAGAAAGTCAAATTAAAATAAGGTGAATAGGGGATTAAAAACAAAAGTTGAACTATTTAATTTTAAAAATAATAAAACGATTTGAAAGTATATACAATACTACCTTTTTATTAAATATAGTAAAAATATTTTAATTAATTAAGTTTTGAATTGTAAGAAGAGTAAGATATACATGTAAAAAATACATAAAGATAATCTCATACAAAAAACTATACAAATATATGTTTACACAAGATTGATTCAAATATGTTAATTTGACCATTTAGAAAATTTAAGATTTTTTAGATAATAAAATTAAGAGCCAATAAGTTTTAATTTTATGTAAATTGTTATTTAAATTATTAATATTTATTAACTTTATCTAATTATAATAACATTAAGGTGTAATTATTTAAAAATATATTTTTTTAATCAAGAGAATGTTTCTCCTTGGAGCACATTCTCTCTCTTTTGAAATTCCTCTCTTGGACTTCCTTGTTTTAGTGCTCATTTTCTTTCTCTTGTTCTCTTTTGCTATTGGTGTTCTATTGGATGTGTGTGATTGTTTGCGCTTTCTAGTTGCGATTTTCTCTATGGAGCTTCTAAACCCTAGAGTTTCAATTTTTCCTAATTTGATTCTAAAGATGGAGGATATGGCTCAAGAGTTGGATTTTATTGTGAATTTTGAGGATATAATTGAGAATGTTGAAGGTAATTTGGAGCTAATTCTTGGTGTTCGATTGGTGTCAAGTGCTTAATCTAGAGGCTTTACTTCGTGTCTATCATAGGCACTAGACCTTGTATGAAAAATTGGACCTTAAGCTGCTTGATCAAAGCACTATATTGTTGTATTTTGAAGAAGTTGTTGATTTGGAACATGTGCTTCATTGCACACTATGAAACTTTAAGAATGTCTTTTTGGTGTTCTAGATGATGAAACCATGTAATCACCTTATGTGTTTCAATTTATGGTTACATTTATCTGGATTCAACTATATGATAAGTCTATGAATTGAAGATATGGTCTCATTATTAGTAGAATTGTTGAAAATGTTTACTATTAAAGTCCAATTCGTAGAACAATTGAACATAAGTGAATTGAACTTCTGACCCAAATAAACAACTGAAACCTAGATGAGGGGCAGATACTCATACACAAGGAATATTTTTGCAAACTTTATTCCAACTCAGAGTCACAAAGTAAATTAAGTAGATAACAAAAAAAATATACAATACAACTAATTCAACACACCACAAAACAACCATGAGATAAAAAAGAATAATATACTATAAACACACTTGTATCGATATTCCTCACATGCTTTTGTCCAGGCTTGTAACATGCATTAACAAGGCAAATAACACATAGCATGTGAATTTGACAAACATATTGGAAATTTATAAAAGATTTGTAATCACTTCAATATCTTATATGTTGGTAAATGATGATTGTACTTTCACAATATGCAATAATACATTACATAATATGTAATAAGGTACACTTACATAGGATTCAACTCCAATGTCGTAACATCCTTGTATTGCTTAAGGCAACCACTTGGCAACAAACAATTCACTAATAAATTAAAATCAATAATTCACAACTAAAGAAAGTATATGTTAATACTTCTATCAATTGGAGCACCACCTCAACTACGCCTAAGATGCCTCAACTTGTTGTCAACATAATACCTGATTCAAGTAAATACAAGCTCATCCCCGAAGCTCCATCACCACGTGATGTGATCGATTATTGATGGTTTAACTTCTTAATATGGATATATGTTGTGACATCTGAACATCCATCGAACGTATGACACATCAACAAATAGGCTCCTCACTTATACTCAATGTTATGAATTACAATAACTAGCCAACACATGACATAATAATATATAGGCTCCCTACCTATACTCAATGTTGTGATCCCATAACACTTAATCGATGCATAATACACCAACACATAGGGTCCTCACTTATGTTCAATGTTGCAACATTACAACATCCAATCGACACACGATACACAACCATATAGGCTCCTTACCTGAGGGAACTGTTGCACTCTTCAAACTACTAGTCAACACATGGACACTTAACTCGGAGAGAAACTCAAAATGATGTGTCTTTTCACTAGCCAACCACGCATTTTAACTCTTAATAAAACCTTACTTCATCTTAAATTCTTTACACTTAACTTAGTGTTTAAGAAATATGAAAGAAACTCCTCCTTGATGTCCTATGTCCTATAGAAGTACACACTATTTTCCAAATCCAACACTTAAAAGGAAAAATGAACAATAAAGGATCGGGGAATTCTGGATCAAAATAGGCAGAGCTTCCTCCCCAAAAACTGGCCAAAGAAACAAGAGTATGAGAGGGGAATTTATAGAAAAAATTAGCCTCCTGAAACCTCATCGACCATCTTGAATATCCTTTACTGACCACCTAAAGCTCTTTGACCACCTCAGGAGAATATTGATGAGCTCACCGAGAACCATACAAAAAAGTATTTCAAACACATTAAAATGCCTAGTTGTCGAGACAACACAAAAACAACTACCCAATAATGCAAACTATATGCAATCTAATAAAGTGACTGTGTGTAACTAGAAAACACAAAATTGTGTCCTAAGTGATATTGAACCACCCGTAATAAACTTACAAAGGATAGAAAAAAATATTAAATAAAATATTAACATCGTGTTTTCCACACAAGAATGCGAGCACCAAAACGATAAGACTTACAATATCCCCACTTGGCTTTCTGTGGCAAAACATTGCACAACTCTAAAATAGACATGGCATTTAAACACAATAATTCATGCAAGATGTACATAATGAATTCATTCCCATGAATGAATTCTAATAGACAACTAAGACACCTGATGAGTGCTTCAAAAAACTAAAATTACCATGAATTAATGTACTTTAATTGATTAAATATATTTATATTTGTATGATTTTATCATATTTTTATATAAAATTTTGTTTTTAGAATCATGGATATTTTTATTTTTTTCAGGTATTTTTGTTAAAAAATAACTGAAAGACTCGAAGAAAAATATTAAAGGCAATATATCACAAATATGTTGAGAAAAATGAGTAAAAGTAAAAAAGATGGAAAAATTGGACAAAATGGGTCAAAATAGTCAACAACACCAAAAATTCGGGCACAATTGCCCATTCACGCCGAGTCCCATGCACGCATGCCTAGCATAAGCCCGCACAGGGCCAATACACGCCCAACACATAACCAGCGCACGCCCAGCACATGATGGTGCGCACGTTTCCAACACACGATTACACACGCCATGTCGATTTTCATGCTTGCTAAAACACACTCACGCCGACCTGTCTAAACGCGTCCAAAATCAATTTTTGAAATATTTTTTCACCTTTTTTGGCCTTTTATCACTTATAAAAGGATCATCTCCCTCATTCTAAAAAACACACAATTTCCTCAACTCTTTCTCTCTAGGAAGTTTTATTTTTTTCTTAGTTTTTAGTTTTAAACTTTTTCTTTTTTTTAGAAGAACTAGCTATACTTTTATAGATTTTTAGTTTTTGATTTAATAAATGAAAATGTAAATCAGTTTGGAGGTTTTCCAGCAACAAAATTAGCATCAAAGTTTTGTAAGGATTCTTTTGAGATATAATTTTAAAATAAATTTTTTACAATTATTTTTTATGTTTTATTCTTATATGATTAAATATAACATGACTGACTGCTTGTAAATATGATATAATAATAATGTTGTTATGCTTGCAAAATATTAAATAGGTAAAACATTTCTATAAAATAAATTGATTTTGTTTTTATTCAAGATTTTATATTAAGGATGTTAGAGAGAAATATATTATTTTTTATTATAACTTAAATCTAAAAATTAGATTTTAAGATTTAATTATCCGGTCTGATTTATAATAGTGTTCTTTTATTTGTTGGTACAATCGTCCGGTAGTTAGAGTGAAACTCTGTCTCAATTGTTTTTATAAAAATTATTATTCAAAAATGTATTGACAAATATTTTTCGGAATGGTTTTAAAAATTGAAAGTTCATACTAGGATAATGAAATTCTTAAGTTTAATTTGGACACCTTGAATAAAGTCTAATTAACTCACTCGATCTAAAACTATGATTAAATAGTTTGCTATTTTCTTTGAAATAAAGCTGAAATTTAATATCTAATTAATTAATACGACTTGTCTAAGGATATTAGTTAATTAATATTAAATAAAATAATTTGGGCCCCGCCTAAGGACACCTTCATACCAAAAAGAGAAAATCAATAAATCTCAATTTATATCTTTAATAACTGAGCAAACATAATTAACTTAATTATTATATCCACAAATACTCTATTGATATGAATGCTAAAAATTTGAATGATTGTTTATTGAGTCTATATCTATGTTTATTTTTTTTAATTTATTAGAATAGGAAACACAAAAACCAAAATATTGTGATAATATGTTTAGGATTTAATTTCATTTTTAAGATTTTGAATAATAAATTAAAAACCATATATATTCCTTCATTAGATTTATTTTCGGACTATAATTGTCATTTTTATAAAATGATTCGTGCACTTGCGAGAGTTTTACAAATATAAAACCAAAATATCTACAAGATCGATATTATCGATCTTGTTTCATCAAGTTTTTGGTGCCATTGTTAGGAAAAGAATAGTGTTTTTAAATTATTTATCAAAATTTTGAAAACTTTTTGTATTGTAAATAATTGTTATTTTTTTATTTTGAGTTAAAAAACATTTTAAAAAATTTATTTAAATAATGAGCTCTAAAAAAATAATTAACTTAGATTGTTACTTAACTTAGTTTATTAACTTAATTAACTTAGATTTTCACTTAACTTAATTTATTAACATAATTAACTTATACTTTCACTTAACTTAATTTATTAATTTCATTAACTTAGATTTTAATAGCATTAAAAGTAAAGATCTAAGAGAATTATGTCTAAGAGACTAATTCTTAGAAGCCTTTGTACCACTAGTCTTTCCTGGAAACGTTGCTCTGTTTAAGAGAATGGTTTTTAAGGAGGTTTGCCCCACCATTGTTTCCTGGGAGCATTATTGGTTAATAATGATTATATTATTTAACTTAGAGATTATAATAAAATAAAATAAAATTTCTTAAGATATCTCCAAAATTTTAAAGTTTTCAATTACAATCTGTGATAAAAGAAGGTAGTTACTTTGTTAGATCTAGGTAAAAATGTGTTTTGATGCCTTAGTTATTTGACTCGTACCTAAAAGTGGATTATCTAAAACCCACAATCATGTCCCTAGTTTTAAGTAAATAAAATTTTGAAAATCCATAAGGCATGACATAAAAAGTATAGGTAGACAAATTTGTCGTACCTGTAGATTTGATTGACTCAATGATGTGGGGACCTTGAGTTTACTTAAAATGAAATCCCCAAGTTATGTCTTATTAAGACGTTAAACTAAGCGTCGGATGGGAGGCAATCCATCATTTTTGATAATTTTCTTTTATTTATTTATTTAATTTAATTTAATTTTTTGTGTTTATTTTAGTTTAATTGCATTTGAATAATTTTAGAATTATTGATGCGTATTTTCGCAAGTGTACGAATCGTTCAAGTAATAAAGTGTACAAAAGTACGGATATCGAACCCACAAGGAATGGTGTTACTAAGTACCGAAATTTACTAATCCTAATTTTATTTGAAAACCCAATTTTTGAAATTGTTTAAGAAGCAAATTAACTTAAAAATAAATGCAAATAACAAAATTGAATGTTGTTCACAAATGATTAAAAACGCTAAGGCATTTGATTTCGCTAAATCAATTCAATTCGATTTCAAGTCATGTTATATGAGAATCAAAGCAAAAAGTGATGGTTGAAAAACCCAAATTTACCTAATACTCTTTCTCGAGTTATATTAGAATTACTTATCTATAAAAACCAACTATATTTCTATGAAGATTTAATCACAAACAAACACATTACGATTTATGGAATTTCTAGAATAACCACATACATCATGCATTAGGTCTCACACTCGCATTCAACATACTCAACTTGAAAACAATGAACTCATATAACAATAACAAAAGAAATCAGATTTTCTTGATTCAACTACATCATAGCCTTAGCAAAAATGAATTAGTTCATAATGGAAATAAGAACGAACATTATCTCAATTGAATCCATGAATAACAAATAAGAATAAAATGCAGAAAATGAAAGCTAAGGAGAAGAGATGAAAAACTCTTGAAGATGAACACTTGGTAGCAACAATGGTGATAATTCTTCGAGCTTCTCCATACTTTCTCTCCAAAATTGTCTTATCTCCTCCAAAAATGTCTCAGACCTCCTGCTCTCTGTCGTGGCCTCTTTCTCTATCTTATGGTATATATAGATTTAGGGTTTTGGATGGAAAAATTAAAATTTTAGTTCCTCTGATTCTCGCTGGTGGCGAGATAAATTTGGCCGGTGGCGAAAGGTGTCTCATCGGCGGCGAGATTTGCATCTACCAAAACCCATGCTTTCGGTAAGATTTTTGCCGACAACAAGAATCTTCTCGCCGGCGGCGGGATTTCCAAATTTTGAAACTTTGTTTTTTTATTTTTTTTTATTTTCACTCAATCCCGATCATTGAAATTTGTCTCAAACTTCTCCAAAATCATGATTTTACCTGAAATTGCACTTTAAACACGAAATACCCATGAAATGACATTTGTGGATTAAATAATCAAATAAACACAATTTTCACACAAATATCAACATTTAAATCATAACAAAAATGCAATAATTTGACTCTTATCAACAACCCCCAACCAGCTTCTTTCTAGTCTCTAGCAAGAAAAGCGATCTATGAATAAATTCAAAGGAGACATTAAAAGAAAAATTCAAAGAAAATTTATTCTATTTACAAAATTACATTAAGCGTATGCAATAGGCCTTTAAACCCCTAGGCGGCCCTAGTAGGACGAGTTGTAGTCTCATGAGGGCTTCCAGTGATGATACCCACAAACATCTTACCTATAACTATCCTAACTCAAAACAATAAAATCACATAACAATTAATTTGCACAAATTTCTCAAAAATTGTAAATAACACACAACACATAGAATAATTAAATGTCACCTAAGCTTTAAGAAATCTAAAATGTCAATTTCACTTTTGTTATTGACTCTTAAACATCCATCAAACCACAAACCAATAGCTATAATGCCCGGATAATATTATGCACAACATCCACAAATAAAAAGGTGAAATCTCAAACTCCATAGACTCACTTTTCAAACCTCTCTCCACTAATGAAGGAAAATATATCACTTCGGATCAATAGGACTTTATGAGGCTTGTAATGTTAGACTTAGGTTGGTTAAGAAAGAACGGGAAGTGTCAAAATACAAATAAGAGAACTTATTAGATTAAACACAACCAATTAAGTAAAAGAGTAACACCATTAAACCCAAATTATTTCTTCCGATCATATCCCATTTTTCCAAAGATAAACAAAATTCTTCCTCAATCTTTCACCTCAGTACATCCATCACTAACACTCTTTTATTTACTAGAATGTGAAGGCCTTTTTTTAAGACATAACCCCCAACCAATTTCTTCCAATATATGTGGAAGATTTTTTTTATTCCATCCTTACTCCAATTGCTCTTGAAAAGTTTGTGTTCAAAATTAAGTACTCTTAACAAATAAGGTAGGAATTATATATATATATATATATATATATATATTGGCTAAATAAAAGGTAGGTTATAGAAGGAAAAAAGAAAGAAAAATAAGGCTAACAATATATTTAAATAGGCTCAAAGAGGTAACTAGTGATATAAGGATAACAAGGTAGGCTTAAAATGACACAATCGATCCAAAAATGGCCTACATCATATCCTAAACAATGTAATTCCAAATTATTTCGCCTCAAGAGGTTTTTAAATGAGTTATAGAGTTTGTTGAGATCACAAAAATGTCCATGAAAAATTCGCACATAAGACTTCTCTAAGCATTTAGACTAATCAACCAAATCATAACACATACCAAAAGAGTCGCCAACTAGGTAAAATCAACATTTGAAATTATCTTTAAATCGAAGTAAAATTTAATGTCTTCTAAAAGCTACTTGTTATCACAATCACACTATTATCATCAACGTGCAAATTAAAACAAGTAAAATGCAAATGAGAAAAAATAAAATAAAAAATAAAAATAAGACAAAAAAACAAATAAAAGAAATTAAATCAAAATGCAAAAAAATAAATGGAAAATCAAAATTAAACACAAACAAAACTACTAAAAATGAAGCGAAGAAAAGATTTACCGTTTACTGCACCCTCAACCAAAACCCTACATTGTCTTCAATGTAAGAAAGAAAAACTGGCCGCGGCGAGATCTCCTTACCGTAAGGTTTTTTTTAACTGCAAGGCAAATAAAATAAGCAAATTTAATTTAAAATAAAATTATCATAAAATGAAGTGCAGAATTTAAAATCTAACTAATAATTCACCAAAACTTAAAATTTAAGCTAAAATTTAAAATTGCTAAAATAAAATGAGATAAAAGATGAGAAAACAAATTTGATGGATTGCCTCCCATTAAGTGCTTTAAGTTATAGTCATTACCTAGACTTTCTATCATTCTTTACTGCGGTTGTTGTAACTCTAGAGAATCTTTCTGCTTGCAGAATTCTCAGTCAAAATATGGCTTTAACTGTTGTCCATTCACCTTGAACGTTCCCTTTTGTTTCATGACTGATCTCAACTGCTCCATAAGGCAACACCTTGAACGTTCCCTTTGTTTCATGACTGATCTCAACTGCTCCATAAGGCAACACCTTGGTTACTAGAAAAGGTCCTGACCAACGAGATTTTAGCTTTCCCTGAAAAAGTCTGAGATGGGAATTATAAAGCAGCACTTTCTATCCCACCTCAAAGTTTAACCTCAAAATATGCTTATCATGCCAAACCTTCATCTTGTCCTTGTATAATCGGGCATTCTCATAAGCATCATTCCTCATTTCATCCATCTCATTCAATTGCAACACCCTCTTTTCACCTGCTGCCTTAAGATCAAAATTCAGAATTTTAATTGCCCAATATGCCCGATGTTCCAATTCAACTGGAAAGTGAAAAGCTTTTCCATACACCAATCGGTATGGAGACATGCCGATAGGTGTCTTGAAAGCTGTCCTATAGGCCCAAAGTGCATCATCTAGTTTCCTTGACCAATCCTTACGTGAGTTATTTACGGTCTTTTCAAGGATCCTCTTCAACTCTCGGTTTGACACTTCAACTTGTCCACTAGTTTGAGGATGGTAAGGTGTTGCTATCCGGTGTGTTACTCCATATTTCTGCAACAAAGCCTCAAATTGGTTATTGCAAAAATGCTTACCTCCATCACTTATAATTGTTCTAGGTGTGCCAAATCTGGAAAATATGTTCTTCTTGAGAAAATTGATCACAACCCTAGCATCATTGGTAGGAAAGGAAACTACTTCCACCCATTTAGAGACATAATCTACACCAACAAGTGTATTTATTAGAATGAGATGAAGGAAAAGGCCCCATAAAATCAATACCCCAAACATCAAATAAATCAATTATCAAATATTATTTAAGGACATTTCATGTCTCCATGAAATATTTCCGCTCCTTTGGCAATCATCACACATTGAAACAAACTTGAAAGTATCTTTAAATAATGAAGGCCAATAGAATCCAGATTGCAAAATTTTTGCTGCAGTTTTAGTTCCACCAAAATGTCCTCCAACTTCCTTCGAATGGCAATGACGAAGAATGCTTTCCATTTCTTCCTCCGACACATATCTTCTAATAATTTGATCTACACAATGTTTATACAAGTAAGGTTCATCCCAAAAATAATGTTTCAAATCATAAAAGAATTTCCTTCTTTGTTGATAAGACATGTCAGGAGGTAAATTTTTTTGACCAAATAATTTGCATAATCAGCAAACCATGGAGCCATTCGGATAGCAAGCAATTGCTCATCAGGAAATGTTTCATTAATTTGTCCTTCAAAATCAAGGTAATCTTCCTCCAACCTGGACAAATGGTCAGTAACCAAATTTTTGGTCCCCTTTTGTTCCGGATTTCTAAGTCAAATTCTTGCAAGAGAAGAATCCATCTTAGTAATCGTGGTTTGGCATCTTTCTTGGCTAGCAAATACTTAAGAGAAAAATGATCATTATAAACAATGATTTTAGACCCAATTAAATAAGATCTAAACTTATCAAATGCAAACACTACTGTCAAAAGCTCTTTCTCAATTGTTGCATAATTAAGTTGTGCATCTGTCAATGTCCTGGTTGCATAATAAATCACATGAAGCAACTTATTCTTCCTTTGGCCCAAAACGGAACCTATAGCATAGTCAATGGCATCACACATTACCTCAAATGGAAGACTCCAATCCGGTGCACAAATTATAGGGGCCGAATTGAGCTTCTCCTTCAAAAGGTTAAAAGCTTGCAAACAATCAGAAGAAAAATCAAACTGTGCATTTTTAACTAACAAACTGCAAAGAGGTTTTGTTATTTTTGAAAAATCTTTAATAAAGATTCTATAAAACCCAGCATGTCCCAAGAAACTTCTAATGCCCGTTATAGTTGTTGGAGGTGGTAATTTTTTTATCACTTCCACCTTTGCACGGTCCACTTCTATTCCCTTTGCTGAAATCCGATGGCCAAGAACAATTCCTTCTTGAACCATGAAGTGACATTTCTCCCAATTTAGCACTAAATTTGTGTCTTTACAATGCTGCAAGACTAAAGAGAGATTATGCAAGAAATTATCAAAAGAATGGCCAAAAACAGAAAAATCATCCATAAAAACCTCAATAAACTTTTCGACCATATCAGAGAAAATCGCTATCATGCATCTTTGGAAAGTTGCAAGTGCATTACATAAACCGAATGGCATCCTTATGTATGCAAAAGTACCATAAGGGCATGTAAATTTTGTCTTATCTTGATCCTCTGGTGCAATTGCAATTTGGTTGTACCCTGAATATCCATCAAGAAAACAATATTAAGCATGTCCAGCCAATCTTTCCAACATCTGATCAATAAATGGCAAAGAAAAATGATCTTTTCGGGTGGCGTCGTTCAACTTTTGATAATCAATACACACTTTCCACCCATTCACTGTCCTTGTTGGAATAAGCTCATTGTTTTCATTTTCTACAATTGTGATTCCTCCTTTCTTTGGTACACAATGAATTGGGCGTACCCAAGCACTATCTGAAATCGGATAAATTACCCCGGCATCCAAAAGCTTAATCACCTCAGCCTTGACCACTTCTTGCATTGTTGGGTTTAAGCACCTTTGTGGCTGAATTATGGGCTTGTAATCCTCATTCATCAAGATTTTATGCATGCAAATAGAGTTGCTAATCCCTTTGATGTCCGCCATTGTCCATCCAATTGCCGCTTTGTCAGTCTGAAGAACTCCTAATAGCTTGTTTTCCTCTTTATCATTCAAAGAATTGTTAACAATAACAGGAAAAGATTTAGAGTCTTCAAGAAAGGCATACCTTAGATGGGATGGCAGTGGCTTTAGCTCAATCTTGTTGGCTTCCTTCTTTACCACTAAGGTTGGAGTTTCTTTTGTTCCCAACTCCTTGAATGTTTCATCATTGAACAAATATTCATCAAGTGCTGCCAGTAATTCAGAACATTGTCTCACTCCCTCATCTTCCTCCTCAATTGTTGCAGATTTCACAAGGCAAGCTTCTAGTGGTAGCAATGGAGTTCTCTCCTCAAAATTTTCTGAGATTAACCTATCAAGAGTGTTAATTTGAAAACAAGAATGTACCTCACTTGGAAATTTCATTGCTTCAAAAACATCAAAAGTCACTTGTTCATTTTGCACCCGTAGAATGAGCTTTCCTTGCTGAACATTAATCAATGTTCTTCCAGTTACAAGGAATGGTCTCCCCAATATCAACGGTGCCTCTCTATCTTCCTCCATGTCAAGCACCACGAAATTTGCAGGGAAAATAAATTTGTCAACTTTAATTAAAACATCCTCAATTACCCCTCGAGGATACTTCACCGATCGATCCACTAATTGTAGAGAGATTGAAGTGGGATTCACTTCTCCCAGGCCTAGTTTTCTGAAAATAGAAAGTGGCATCAAATTAATGCTTGCTCCTAAATCACATAGGACTTTATCAAAATTGCAACTTCCTATAGTACAAGGTATAGTAAAACTCCCTGGGTCTTTCAATTTCTGTGGCAATTTTATTTGAAGAACTGCACTGCACTCCTCATTTAGCATGATAGTTTCATAATCTCCTAACTTCCTCTTCTTTGATAGAATTTCCTTCATGAATTTTGCATGCTTGGGCATTTGTTCCAACATCTCTGCAAAAGGAATGTTAATATGCAATTTCTTAAAAATTTCCAGAAATTTATCAAATTGATTATCAAGCTTTTTCTTATTCAATCTTTGAGGATATGGGATAGGAGGCTCATATTTCGCATTTGGGAAAGGTTGAACATCTTGGGATGTTGATGGCTTTTCTTTAGATTCTTCCATCTTTTTCTCTGATTTCCTCTGCCATTCAAGTTCTTTACCGCTTCTCAATGTGATAGCCTTTGCATGCTCTTTGGGATTTATTGTGTCACTAGGAAACGATCCTTGAGACCTTTCTACAATATGCTTTGAAAGCTGCCCCAGTTGGTTTTGGATGTCTTTGTTGATTGTCGCTTGATTTTTGAAATTTGTTCTTGACTCCTCAATGAACTTTCCCAAAATTCCTTCCAAATTTGTTTGTTTCTTCTCTTGGGGTTGGTAGGAAGATGATGATGGTTTGAATCCCCATTGGTTATTTCCCCATGACAAATTTGGATGATTTCTCCAACCTGAATTGAAGGTGTTTGAATATGGGTTATGTTGAGGTCTTTGGAAATTTGAAACATAATTTGCTTGCTTAGAATTTGGTGAAGCAAATGGATTTCCATCTTGGCACTCGATACTAGCATGATTTCCACCACATAAATCACATCCTACAGTTGGTTTGGATTCTAACTTAGATGACAAAGAATTCATCTTTCTTGAAAGATTAGCAACTTGAGCCGACAAAGCATTCACTGAATCAATTTCATGCACTACTGTTGGTCTTTTTGCAATTAACCACTCTAAATGCCACTGATTGTTGTTTTCTGCCATAATCTCTAACAACTCATGAGCATCCTCCGGTGTTTTTCCCATTAAAGACCCTCTAACTGCAGCATCAATCATTTCCTGATAGTTTGAAACCAACCCATTATAAAATGTAGAGACTTGCAGCCAAATCGGTATACCATGACGTGGGCACTTCCTCAACATTTCTTTGAATCTTTCCCAAGCGTCATACAATGATTCTTGGTCATACTATGTAAAAGATGTGATTTCATTCCTCAATTTTTCCGTCTGAGTAGGAGGAAAGAACTTGGACAAGAATTTCTAAACCAACTCATTCCATGTTGTAATTGATCCCAGTGGTAATGAGTTTAGCCACTCCTTGGCTTTATCCTGAAGTAAAAAAGGAAAAACCCTCAATCTTATAGCATCTTTAGACACTCCATTTATCTTGTAAAGATCACACACCTCCAGAAAGTAAGCAATATGTGCATTTGGATCATCCTTTGACATTCCCCCAAACTAATTTGATTGAACCATTTGGATAAAGGATGGTTTTATCTCAAAGTTATTGGCTTGAATAGTTGGCCTCCTTATACCCGATGTAGTTCCAGCAACATTAGGCGCAACATAATCCCTCAAAGCTCTACGATTTCCACCTCCTTCAACAAATGGTGGATCCATGGCTGATTGTCTATTAGGAGTTGAGGTTGAACGCATTCTCTCTCGGTTTAGACGCCTATATGTTCTATCAATCTCCGGATCAAATGGAAGAAGGTTAAGGCTTCTTGTACATCTCATACAAAAATCCTACAACCTGAATATCAACTAGCACAAAAACAACACAAAGTTACCCCTTTTTATGATAAATAAAATAAAAGAGCAAAATAAACAAACTGAAAAATTGCAAGAAATGACTAAAATAAATAATGCAAACAAGCAGCAACAACTCTAAATGAACAAACAATTAACACAACTCAACAAGCTCAATTTAAAACAAAATTAAAAATGAAACAATGATAAAGCAAATTAACTTCAAATTAAAACTAAGATTAGGTAGTATCAATATTAATAAAATCAAACCACTCCCCGACAATGGCGCCAAACACTTGATACGTATTTTTGCAAGTGTACGAATCATTCAAGTAATAAAGTGTATAAAATTACGGATATCGAACCCACAAGGAATGGTGTTACTAAGTACCGAAATTTACTAATCCTAATTTTATTTGAAAACCCAATTTTTGAAATTGTTTAAGAAGCAAATTAACTTAAAAATAAATGCAAATAACACAATTGAATGCTGTTCACAAATGATTAAAAATGCTAAGGCATTTGATTTCGCTAAATCAATTCAATTCGATTTCAAGTCATGTTATATGAGAATCAAAGCTAAAAGTGATGGTTGAAAAACCCAAATTTACCTAATACTCTCTCTCGAGTTATATTAGAATTACTTATCTATGAAAACCAACTATATTTCTATGAAGATTTAATCACAAACAAGCACATTACGATTTATGGAATTTCCAGAATAACCACATACATCATGCATTAGGTCTCACACTCGCATTCAACATACAATATTTATCACAAAAAGTATTCATTACACATCTCCTTTCGGTCTCAATATAATGCAACAAATCATCTAAATCTTGGCCAGAAATTTAAAAGCATTAAGCATGGAAATAAATACTCAACTTGAAAACAATGAACTCATATAACAATAACAAAAGAAATTAGATTTTCTTGATTCAACTACATCATAGCCTTAGCAAAAATGAATTAGTTCATAATGGAAATAAGAAGGAACATTATCTCAATTGAATCCATGAATAACAAATTAGAATAAAATGCAGAAAATGAAAGCTAAGGAGAAGAGATGAAAAACTCTTGAAGATGAACACTTGGTAGCAACAATGGTGATAATCCTTCAAGCTTCTCCAAACTTTCTCTCCAAAATTGCCTTTTCTCCTCCAAAAATGTCTCAGACCTCCTACTCTCTGTCGTGGCCTCTTTCTCTAACTTATGGTATATATAGATCTAGAGTTTTGCGGGCAATTTTGGAATAAAACAACATAAAAAATGTGTTTTTGAACAAAACTCGCCGGCTGCGACATTTCTGGAAAAATTAAAATTTTGGTTCCTTTAATTCTCACTGGCGGCGAGATGAATTTGGTCGGCGGCGAGATTTGCATCTGCCAAAACCCGTGCTCTCGGTAAGATTTTTGTAGATTCTCGCTAGCGGCGGGTTTTCTAAATTTTGAAACTTTGTTTTTTTCTTTTTTTTTTATTTTCACTCAATCCCGATCATTGAAATTTGTCCCAAACTTCTCCAAAATCATGATTTTACCTGAAATTGCACTTTAAACACGAAATACCTGTGAAATGATATTTGTGGATTAAATAATCAAATAAACACAATTTTCACACAAATATCAACATTTAAATCATAACAAAAATGCAATAATTTGACTCTTATCAATTATTAAAACTAAAAATATTTGTTGAGATATTTAAAGTTCACAGCAATATGTCTATGTGAACTTTAACGATAAACATGATGGATGCACTTGTATTTCTCCATCACTACTTACATATTCTCAGGAAATACGTAATTTTTCTTCTCTTTATTCTTTATCTTTAATTTACAATTGTTACATTGAGGACAATGTAAGTTTTAGGTTAGTAGTAGTGAAAAGTTACCATGCTTTATTTCAAAAAAATGTAACAATTTAAAAAAAAATTATATTCACATTTTCATTTTTATTGTGTTGTTTTTTATTTTCTTTGTGTGGTATAGTAATTTTTATAATTTTAGGATTAGTTTTTAAAAAATTTCTCACAATCATTTCTTTAAATTAAATTTAAGTAAATAGTTAAATCTTTTGCACTGTTAGATTACTTTTTAAAAACATATCTTGGAGTATATGGTAATTAGTAAGTTTTTGTGATGACTAGTATTTCTTAATAACTTGTGGAAATTATATTAAACCCAAAATCGGTGTTTAGGAATGAAATAGTGAAGACTACTCTTGTAAGAAATATATTGAGCTCATTATCTTTTATTCTGAGTGATAAATATTATTTTTTTCTACTCTAAATACTTTTTTTAATTTTTTAAGCATTATTATATGATCTCTATAGGACGTAGGATTGGATTTCTGCATTTTTACACTTAATGAAGTGTTATATATTTATTTTTCATTTGCTTAGATTAAATAATTTAAGTAGAAATTTATAGTATATGCATTTCTTCATTCATGTATGACTTCTATTAAAAGAGTTATATCTAGGGTTATCTGTACAAATACAAGCAGAAAATCTAAATATTAATCACTCATCTTATCATATAAAAAATGTACAATCTATACATGGGTACACTCTAGAAAAATGGATTCTCTGATAAAAAAAAGAATATAAGAGAAATAAAAAGAATAGAAAGAAAGAGAGGAAAATGAATAGTATAATCTATATATTATGACCCAAAAAGCCTAAACAATTGTGAAAAATGGTTTAATGCAAAATAAAATATAGGAAGTAATTCCTCAAGAAGTCATTGCATTTTCTACATTTTCTAAAAGGCATATTACTGGATATTTTTATGTGATGAATTTGATTATTGCATTTTCCTGCATTTTCCTACATTTTCCTCCATTGCAAAAAACACACAATTTTCTCAACTCTTTCTCTCTCTAGATTTCTTTCTCTAGGAAGTTTTCTTTTTTTTCTTTGTTTTTAGTTTCAAACTTCTTGTTTTTTTAGAAGAACAAGCTATAATTTTATAGATTTTTTAGTTTTTGATTCAATAAATAGAAATGTAAATTCATTTTGAGGTTTTCCGGCAACAAAATTAGCATCAAAGTTCTGTAAGGATTCTTTTGAGGTATAATTTTAAAATGAATTATTACAGTTTTTTTTATGTTTTATTCTTATATGTTATGTTTAATTTGTCTATGATTAAATTTAACATGACTGGCTGCTTGTAAAAATGATATAATAATAATTTTGTTACGCTTCCGAAATGTTAAATAGGTTAAACATTTCTATAAAATAAATTGATTTTGTTTTTATTCAAGATTTTATATTAAGGATTTTAGAGAGAAATATATTATTTTTCATTACAAACTTAAATCTGAAAATTAAATTTTAAGGTTTAATTATTCGATCTGATTTATAATAGTGCTATTTTATTTGTTGGTACAATCACCGGTAGTTAGAGTAAAACTCTTTCAAAAGTTTTTATAAGAACTATTATTCGAAAATGTATTGACAACATATTTTCAGTAATGATTTTAAAACTTGAAAGTTAGTACTCATATAATTAAATTCTTAGGTTTAATTTGAACACCTTGAATAAAGTCTAATTAATTCACTCTATCTAAAACTGTGATAGATGGTTTGCTCTTTTCTTAAAAATAAGCTGAAATTTAATATTTAATAACCTAAACAATATGAGCAAGCATAATTAACTTAATTATTTTAGCCACAGATACTCCATTGATATAAATGATAAAAAATTGGATGATTGTTCATTGATTCCATATCTATGTTTATTTTTTTTATGTTATTAGATTAAGATACACAAAAACCAAAATATCGTGACAAGATGTTTAGGATTTAATTTCGTTTTTAGAAGTTTGAATAATAAATTAAAAACTACATATATTCCTTCCTTGGATTGACCTTGGGAGCATACTTTCCATTTTTTATAAAATGATTCGTGCACTTGCGAGAGTTTTATAAATATAAAACCAAAGTATTTGCAAGATTGGCATTGCACACCGATCGACATTACATGCCAATCTTGTTCATCAAGTTTTTTGGGCCATTGTCGAGGACTTAATATTGTGCTTATCAACACCCCTAAAACACCATACTCCTGTGCATTCATCTTTTTGTGCTCCATCCATTCTGATGAATCAACACATCTATATTGATGGTTCACTATATGCTATAAGTTTAATTTATTTTTATTTTATTCATTTATTTTTTTATCCATGACTACTATTTTTTTTGAAGTGTTGAATATCAAAAGAATAGGAATACACATGTGTTTAGCATACCCTACATACAATGAATTTCATGTACCACACTTTGAGCATCAACAAGGCAATTAAGACTATGCTAATGCTATATGTAGATTTGAAAGCTAGAGATCTGGGTATGATCCATATTCTGACATGTATAATATAGGATGGTGGGATTATCAATACCTAAGCTATTCATATAAAAATCCAGTAAAAAATTTTAACATCACATTTAATTTTTCATTCTCAATGCCACAACCAACTCCAACCATTCAAGGTAAATCTTTTGAGGATTTAGTGAATACCATCGTTGCTAACACTTTGAAATTTTAGTAGGAGAACCAAACTTTTATCAAAGAACAAGAAATTTCAAGGAGAAATCTTGAAATACAAATAAACCAATTTCAATGAGGAATCCATCAGAGGAGTTCAAAATTACACCTACCTTCCTATTCACAATGTGATAACCTACTCTACCCAATCAATATAAGTCTCTAAAGGACTTCATAACTGCTATGGCTACTAATAATATTAAATTTTAGTAGGAAACTAATGTTGCTATCAAAAACCTTGAGACTCAAATTAGTCAACTGGTCACAATAGTAGAAAGACAAGAAGCACAAGTAGTTGTTGAGCTTCCTTACTAAATAGATGCTAAATATAGAGAAACCAATAGTGCCATTATTATGGAGAGTGGTAATTAATTAAAGTAGCCTCAAAGAATCACTACAAATGATATATACGAAGAAAATACTAGTAACGAGGAAAAGACCATCACCTCAAAGAATCCAATGTGACACCAACGGTAGTATTAGAACCTTCTTTTTTTACTAATGATATTGTTTTATCTTTCTCTAACAAGTTTGACAATTCAATGAAGCAAAATCATGAAAAGGTAAATTTAGAGACATTCCACAAGGTTCAAATCTACATATATATCTCTTATGAAAGATTATGAGGTGGAACCCTGGTATGAAAAGTACCTTAAAAAACTTTTTCTTTCCAATGACATGCTTAAAGATAATAAAGAGATAAGTGTGGGAAAAAATGTGTCTAGTATTCTTCAAATGAGACAACCACTAAGGTGAAAAGATATAAATAAGGGATTGCTAGCTCGAAAGTTTGACATCACCCACTTCAAGATCTTTGATAATGGTAAATAATCAAAGTGGTAGCGTCATGCTGAAGATGTTAAACTAAGCTCTTTGTGGAAAAAAGTCACTAGATTTATATAAATGTGATTATACTAAAGACAATGGAAGAATTAGGTATGTGGGGAGAGGGGGGTATTAACATGTCATTATCTTTATTTTTGTTTTATATGCTTTATTAGGTTTAACATATTTAAGGATTAGTATGCTCTAGGTAGCATGATTTTTTTGTTTTTAGTATTTATTTGTTGCATTTTTTACGATAGTTAGGATTAATAAACGGGCTTCAAAATAATCACATGTTCTCTATTTTTTTCTAACATCAATAATGAAATTAGTTAAATAATGTCAGGTCAAAAAGGATAATTAAGGTTGATAGAATCTTGACTTTATTCTTAAGTGAAGGTAACCTTATAATAAATTTTCTTAAAACTTGCATGCATAATAGCTAAATTGATAATAGAATAATCGATATGCATGAACTTATGAAAAATATTGTGAATCCCTTGGAACATTGCTATACTTTTAATGAATAAGAATAGATTGCTAGAACTATTTTTTAAGTTTATTAAAGCAAATGCTAAATGTATTTATTAAAAAATGATTAAGGTAATACGATTTCTTTGGCTATGTTATCCTACCCTTAATGTTATTGTTCTTTCAAGAACAACTATTTCAGAGAGCAAGTTTGAGCCTATATGAGCTTATTATTTGTACTCACTCGTTACCCTATGAATCAAACCCATTAGCCATACTCTAATTTTAAAAAAAATGTGGAGTTGTAAAAAAAGAAAATAAATTTGATTAAAATGCTAAAATAAGATTTAAGAGTATCAATTGTATTATAATTGATTAAATTCCCAACATATAAAAAAAAGTTGTTACAATATGTGCCCCCCACCACACACATACACACACATATATACACAATAATAATAATAATAAGGGGACAAGCTGAAAAGAATTATAAAAATGATTGTGTGTTAATAAAACAAGTGATTAAAATAAAAGAAAAAGAGCCAATAATGATGTTTGGGTCCAAAATAATGAAATTTGACCCTATTTTATTGACATAATTAGTCTTATGATATTATTGTTTATAACTCTCTTTCTCTTACTCTATGGCCTCATGAACTTTTGTTTCTCCTTTTTTCCTTTCATTTGATTGAACCAACAAGCAAATCCATATTATAACTAAAAGAAAGACCTTTTGATTTTAAGGAATACTTTTGGTGAGTGGAGATACAATTTTAAGAAAAAAAACCTATGGTGTACAATTCAATTCTAAAAAGAGTAGTGATATTTTATAGGGAGAAATAATTTTTCAACTTATTTAAGTACATGATTTGACTATTGCTAATTGGTACCATATCACACACACTTTAAGCATGATTATTGTACAACATTTGTAACAAAAGAATGACTAAAGGTTATATATGACATTTATTAGAATTTGAAATCGTAATATTGTTAAGCCCATGAGATAAAATGTCAGAAAACTTATTTTCTCAACTATGTGTATTGATTTTGCTTGGGGACTAGCAAAGAAAAGGTGTGAGAGAGTTTGATAAGTGATATTTTCTACACCTTTTTTAAAATATCAATTCCTTTACATTTATATATATTTTATTATAATGGCCTAAAATTATTTATTTTGTACTTATTTGAAAAATATTGATTTTCTAATTTTTTGAAATTTTTATGGATTTTTGTTTATGAATTTTATTTGATAGGTGGATGAACTTAGAAAGGAAGTTAATGTAGTTTGCAGTTTATTCATATCGCAACGTAACCTATCCTTTTAACCATCGTAGTTTATCCTATCTTTTCACATATGATGCACAGTAATCCTATCTCTACCAGAACACCAACAATCCTAATGGCTCAACTATCTTCACCTAATAAAAATTGGGTAGGTTCAACCCTGTAACCTCACCCATACAATTCACATATATAATGAAAGATATCCTAGTATAAAAATATGTGTTATGCATCCTATCAACAAATACCAGCCAATCAATTACGTCTAAGCACTACAAAGCAAGAAAGTTGGTAAATACATTAGATGACATGTGAAACAAGAGAATGTATACAACAATCATACTAATTGTCCTATTTGTACATGGTTCATACAAAGTAATGTCATAAAGATCAAAACACATATAACAAGGATGTAAAACAAACACAATAAACCCTTTGAAATCATACATTTAACACACACCTCTTCCCCTAAATATGTGCACGTTAGGAAATAACAATGTTATACTTCTTACACTCTCACAACTCTCCCTAAACATATGCATCCACACACAACATAAAACATATAAGAAAGAAATAGGGAAGCATATTAAACATTTGAAGAGAAAAGCAACTCATAACCTTATAAAAGAGATACATACTAGTAAGAGAGTAAAACAATCAATCTCAAGAAAAGCATCAAATATATCAAACAAATGAGATGATAAGTATGGCCCCAAAAGAGATTATAGGCCAAAAATCAAATGTTCCTCAAGAGAGATCATTGGCACGAATTGTACAGTGCTGCCTTGATGAGACAAGATCGGTATGCAATGCCAATTTGTGGATACTTTGGTTTTATATTTATAAAACTCTCGCAAGTGCATGAATCATTTTATAGAAAATGACAAGTATATTTTCAAGGTCGATCTACGAAAGAACTATATGTGGTTTTTAATTTATTATTCAAAATCTTAAAAACGAAATGAAATCTTAAACATCATGTCACTATATTTTGGTTTGTTTGTGTTTCCTAATTTAATAACATAAAAATAAACATAGATATGGATTCAATAAACAACAGGCAAATTTTTATTATTCATATCAATGGGGTATTTATGGATATAATAATTAAGTTAATGATACTTGCTCATATTATTTAGGTTATTAAAGATATAAATTGATATTTGTTGATTTTCTCTTTTTGGTATGAAAATATCCTTAGGTCGGGCCTAAAGTAGACGTGTGCTGGCGCACATGGGACATGACTCGGGCATGTGATGACGCGTTCGAAAATTGGCTGGGCATGTGCCAGGTATGTGTTGGGCGTGTGTTGGTTGTGTGCAGGCATGTGTTGGGCATGCATATGGGGCTCGGCGTGGATGGGCAGCTGTATGCAAGATTTCGGCCTTTTTGAATTTTTTGACTATTTTAACCCATTTTGTCCAATTTTTTCATCTTTTTGACTTTTTTCTCATTTTGTTTCTCAACATATTTGTGATGTATTGCCACTAGTATTTTTCTCCAAGTCTTTAAGTCATTTTTGAACAAAAATACCTAAAAAATAATTAAAATACTTACGATTCTAAAAAGACAAATTTATATAAAAATATGATAAAATCATACAAATATAAATCTATTTAATCAATTAAATTACATTAAATCGTGATAATTTTAGTAATTTTAAGCACTCATCATGCCTCCAAAGAAATCATTGGCAACAAATTGTGCATTATTGTCTCAAAAGAGATAATCAATAACACTCACATTATTGTTAATTAAAAGTAGAAAAGATCATGACTAACTTATGAGCAACTCAAGTAACACCCTTAAGAGAGAGAAAAAACAAGGGATGCTATTAAAACGTCTAAGTACATGAGAAAGTATCAAGTTTCAATATGGGAAACAAGAGACCTAGAAAAGGGTGAACAACCTAAACAACAGGAATGCCAACTAAACATACTTATCTAGTCAAATAAATAGATGTAAATCAAGAGTCCTAAAGACACATAAATAATCTATATGACATACAAATTCACTCGGCAAACTACAACAAGAAAAAATAGGAAAAAATAGATAACACTCAAGTACTTAAACTTGCAAAACATATTTCAATTTTCTTAAAAAACATCAAATGTAAAAAATTAAACTCAAGATTAAGAGAAAAACTGAGAAACAACATAAGATATACTAAGTAAAAGAAATAAAACCTAGTAGGCCAAAAAAGATATAATCTATATGATATGATATATGAATGAAGTGATTGCAAGAAGTAATCCTAATACTTAAGCATTAGATGATGCTCATGCAAGAAGATGCAAAAGAAGAATCAAGTAAAAAAACAAGACAAACACACATATAAAGCATGTTAAGGCAACTTGTAAAGGAGATTACTAGAAATTAATTGCATAGTAGCAAATACAATAGATTAGTACGCTCTACATGACAAGAAATAGTAAATTTAAGATATATAATAAACATACATCATATACTTCATAGAATAGGCACCTTGAAAGCATCATTATACAATTACATACACACCCTTCATACAATCCTAATATGTTGATATAACAAAGAAATGCATACTTAGATAAAGATGATAAGTACTATTTTATACATATTTTTAAATATAAATTTTTTTACATTCATATATATTTTATTATTATAATATGTTAAAATGGTTTATTTATATTTATTGAGAAAATATTGATTTATTTGGTTTTTTAGATTTTTTTAAAGATTTTAATGAATTTTTTAATTATTTTTATTTAACAAATGTATTAACTTAGAAAAAGATGTGGATGTACTTAGTAGTACAATTCCCAATGCTATTCACTGAAAGATGCCATGTGTCATGTCCTTAGATTCCAACTACATCCCGCATACCACTCGCTTCTTTAGTGTGCATGCCATGTCCCCTCACGTCGAAACTGCGTTACTCCCATTTCGCGTAGCATCTCGCCTCTCAGCCTATCTTATTTACATTCAATTTAGCGGCCCAAAACCTAATTTTTCTTTTATAACTATATAAATAATATACCATTAAACACATAAGTATCATAATTATATATAAAATTGAGACAAAATTGATAGAAAATTCAGATTTGGTTAACTATTGTAATAGTTTTGAAGGAAGATTCAAAAACAAGTTTAAAATTGATATTTTTGGTTCATTTGAATCCAATAAAATTCAACAAATCGTATTTTCTCTACTTTTTTTCTTCTTTATGATGAAATATTTAATTAATTTTTATGGATTTGATAAATTTTATGTCTAGCTAAATATTCATTGTGATTATGGATAATTTTTAAGCCCCTAAACTATGATTTAATTAATTTAATGTTATTAATTATTTTAGTTTCAATTCTTTATTTTTGATGTGTTCAATTATATGTTTCAATGCCAAAACTATGCATGTATAAATTAGAGTAATCAATTATTTAATTGCATGAATATGTTTATATTTAGTCTAAGATGTTAGTATATAATCGCTAATATTCTTATTCGAAGTGATACCTTGTAGCTATTATTATAAGTAAGATTGAATACCTACATTAAAAGTTATCAATGGTTATGATTTTATCTAGTTTAGTTATCAATGTTTTTTATATATTAATGCAATGAATGGATTAATTCTTGTAAGTGTACCTCTAGGTTGTTCAGGATTTAGGTTTATTAGCGATAATATCATTAATCAATTACACTGTAAAAAAATGTGAAAAACCTTAAGTAGAACTAGACTTTAACACTAAAGTTAAGAATTCAATAAATGTTTTAAATTATGAAAGTGATTTAGAATCTAAGAAACTAATTTTTATTCATGACATGGTTAATAAAATTGTAAGCTAGTGGTGAGGACGATCCCAATAATCATATATCTCTCCTAATTCTTGTACAAGCTACTTATTATTTTATGTTATTTTCTTCCAAAACAATTCAAAATCCTCTTTTGTTAACTTTAATTAATTTAATAACGAAATAATAATTAGGAGTAGACATTGCCAATCCTTGTAGATATGAAACCCTTATTCTTAAATAACTTATCACTTGTACATAATCATGTATACTTATGTATGCTCAAGCATGTCAAGAGATGCACAAAACAAACATGTGTGAACATGAAAATAGTGATGATGTAATCAACATAAGTTCATGGAGAGGAACAAACTCATAAAACAACAACTCATTCCATTAGAGACAAAGGCCATAAACATACAAAAGGTGTGTGTATGTGTAGATAGAACTCTAGAATAGAGCATCCAAGTAGTTAAGCCTAAACAGGGGTAACTTGCTCTAATACCAACTGAAGTTCCATCAGTTAGAACAATTGTACGCATATAAATTGAACTTCTGACTCAAATAGACAAGATTTATATGAGAGGAAGATGAGTCAACTTATGGAATATTTTTACGAGCTCTATTCAAACTCAACTAACTAGGCCTACAACGTTAACTAAGCAAATAACACAAAATAATATAATAAACACAACATTTTTAATTCAACACACCAAAAAGCAACCAATATAAAAGAAAGAATAATCTGGAATGAATACTCTAACGATGATATGCTTCATAGGCTATTGTCCAATATAGGAACATGCATTAACAAGAAAAAAAACATATAGCATGTGAATCACACAAATATACTAGAAAGTTATAAAAGATTTTCGGTTACTTCAATAGCTTCTGTGTGTGAACATATTTGGTAAATAATGATTGTACTCTCAATACATATGATCATACATAACACATCATGTAACGAGATAAACTCACATAAGATCCAGTTGAGATCCACACTCATATGTACCTAAATTAACTTCACTCACTCTCAACAGTATATAATTCTAGTAGATCCAAGCACATCCTTGAAGCTCCATCACCATGTGATGTGATTGACTACCTATGGCTCAAAATCTTAATATACATATACGTTGAGACCTTGCAACACCCAACTAATATGCAACACACCAACAAAAAGGGTCATCATTTGTGCTCAACATTGCAAAATTGCAACACCTAGCTGACACATGATATACCACTATATAGGCTTCTCACCTACGTTCAATTTTGTGACCTCGTAACACTCAGTTGATGTACATACACCAATACATATACTTCTCACCTATGCTCAATGTTGCGACATTAGAACACCTAGCTACACACAACATAACCATATAGGCTCCTTACCTATGAGAATTGTGACACTTACGAAACTACCATTCAACACACGATAACTTAATCTTGAACAAAATGCCAAAAAATGATATGGCCATTCACTAGCCAATCATGCATTTTAACTCTAAAAAAAACCTTTCCAATCTCATATTTTTTTATACTGAACCTAGTGCCTGAAAAATATGAAACAGACTCCTTTCTGATGTCTTATGTCCTATAGAAGTACATGTAATTTCTTGAACCCAAAACTTATAAGTAAAATGAACCATGAAAGGACCAAAAAAGTCAGGTGTCAAACAGGCAGAGCTTCCCACCAAAAAACTTGCCAAAGAAATAAAAGGAGGAGAGTAAAATTGATAGAAACATTCAACCTTTTGTACCTTTTCCAACCACCCTTGCCAAACATCTCAATAAGCCTTCACCCACCACCTTATCAAAGGGAAATTTCACCTCAATGAGGGTAAATGCTTCTAAAACAAAGTTGCTAAAGCTATCTGAAAACCACACAGAAATGCCTATCCCCAATTGGACAACACAAAAATAAACAAACACCTAATGATGTAAACTATATGCAATCTAAGAGATTGAGTGTCTGTAATAAGAAAACATGAAAATGTGTTCTAAGTAATATTGATCCATCAATAATTAACCTTACAAAGGACATACATAAACATAAAATAAAATACAAATAGAATTTTACACATGACGTACATCCATATTTAGAAGATTGACACATTTTCGTTGGGTGATGGTTATGCCAGAGTTGTTAGAGTTAAGGTTGAATTCTAGCTGGGTGAGCCTTTGCTACCTGGTCTATGGATTCCTCCACTATTGAGGGACACTATTTGGATTGAAATTATTTATGAGAGGTTGCTAAGGTCATGTTGGTCATTTGACTCATAAAAGTCAAAATTATTTGCAATAGAGAGGGGGTAGGGTTGGATTTGGTGGTCAGAATGCAAGGTTTGGGAAGTGGCTTCGCTTGGACATGGCAATGAGGATTCAAGGTATCTTATAAAATAAAATTATAATTTCTTAGAGTGTTGTTTTTTCTTTCTTTCTTCAAGGGGATGTTTATCAAGTCATTGTGTAAAATACAAATAGAATTTCTAATTCATCCTTATGATTTAGGAATTTTTTATCAAAAGTAAGATAAATATGACACTACTACAAATAAATGCTTTTAAGTCTGTTATTATCCGACTTAAAAGGGATTTAAAGTTGGTTCAGTGAACCGACTTAAAACGAGATGACTTAAAATTTAAAGTTGGTTCATGGGTTGAACCGACTTTAAATTTTAAGTCAGTCATATGTGTCAATTGACTTTAAATTTATGTCAGTCCTACGTGTCAACTGACTTAAAATATTAAGTTTGTCCTACGTGTCAACCAATTAAAATTTTAAGTTAGTTCTAGCCTAGAATCGACTTAAAGTGCTATAACCTTTTTTAAACATATGTTGGTTATTTTCTACTACCCTTACTACATGTTTTTTATCATATAACAATAGAAAAAACCAAAATATGTTTAAAAATATTTTTTGAATACATTCTATTATACAATACATATATCTATATATATATATAGCTGAATTACAACAACAAGTAAATATTATAAGATATTTATGCTATTCAATGTCATCGTATTCTTATTCTGATTCTTCTTGTGATCTTATAATTTCAAGCATGTGTTATACCAATTCTTCTTATAAATCATTAAAAATTTGCATTTCATAGATCGATTTGTTCCAACAAATGAACTACATGTATTTAAATTAAAAATAAGAATGCAATATCATGAATTCATAAAAAATAACTTATATATGTTAAAAGAGTATATTCGTAAAAGAGATTATCATATCTTTAATTGACATGTTTATATTTAAGATGATTTTACTCATAAATTTCATGACAAAATAATCACATATGACTCCATTTTTTTGTGGAACCTAAAAAAAAATTATACATGGTTTATCAATTTGAACATCTTTATTATTCAATAGTAAAATTTATTAAATTATTAATATTCACTTGTACATACTATAATTTTATCTTATATAAGCTTATGTGATTTTTAAAGGTAATGTCCTTACTCTTGTTCCACACTTTCATGCCCTATCAAAGTTTAAAACAGTTAATTATTTATTAAATATTACAAAGAACAACAGAAGAAAACTAGTTAATTATAACTCTTACTTTTCAACAACTGCTTTTATGTCGTTATTCAAATCTATGGAAGCTGAGTCCAAGTACCAAATATGATTACCATATAGATAAATGATTATAAACATCCAATTATCTTGGCCTTGTTCAAACTTTAGTGGCCAAAAGATTATCAACTTCTGATTTCTTTAAGTGTTAATGCCCTATTACATAATTGTTTAGATTTGATGCTAACATCATGCTCTTGATATTAATTGACAAATGATGAATCATAGAACATTGCTAAATGTGATAAATGATTTGCTTGAAGTCGATAATAACATGCATTGTATAAAAGAAATATATATAAATATAATTATATTCTCAACATAAATAAAAGCTATTTACTGATTGAACACTCACCTCCTCTACACTTGAATTATATTTAAATCGATAATTTAAAATTCAAAAAATTGTAATATGCACTCTAACTATATATATGATTGTCCAATGTCTACTCCAGATATTTCTCTAGAAAGTGGTACAATTCATCCATCATTTATGCTATTTTTACTCGCAATAGTAGTTATCAAAGAGCCAAGATTTATGGTGAAGTTTATAGTATATTCATAATTATACTTTTTTCATGGTTTCTTCTTGAATGACTTAGTGCATGATGATTGTCCACTAGACATCAATTTTCCATGAGATACTTGCTTTGCATCTCTTAAATGTGCTGCATTTACCAATTATGGTATAATAGACTAAACAAGAGGTATTAAATATGTTAGTAATAATAAAAGAATAATAATGTAATACAAGTAGTAAAAAAATATTAGCTAAAGTAAAAATAAATTGTACCATATCAATTTTAGTACAACTTGATTCAACGACCAAGCCACATATTGTCCAACAACTTCTTGGACTGTGGTAGCATCATATGACATCGGTAGTGGACAATGATGGAGCAATGATTGATAAATTACTATTTACAAATGGTTTGGCAAATATTGATTATGATTGTTTTGATCATTGCTCAATTATTATACCATTCCAATAAAAACATAGTCCGTAAATGATGGATCTTAATTTCAACACACATTTCATATTTTGTAAAATATTTAAGCATTATATATAATAAATAAAATATATAATGAAAAATAAAAATCATATACTATATATGTAAGCTTTAAATATGACTATAAATGATTCATCAAATGAAGGAGGACTCCCATAATGGGTAGCTATTGGAAGGACATTCTCATCAAAGTATTCATGTGATGGATGGTAAGAATGCACAAATTACATTTGAGATATTGAACTACTACTTGATTGCATTGGCATTCCTGACATAAATAGGGGACCAATAGGATGACTATATCCCACAAAGGTTATAGGTTGGCCATAATATTGCATGGGTGGCATGGATGGTGGCATGCCTAGCCAATAAGGCATGCTTTGATTATAGTATGGTGGCATGCCCGACATGTGTTGTGATTGAGCTTGGAAACTATGAAATTGTTTTAAATTGGCAACCTCACTTAACATTGTGGCCTTAAAGGAGTGAAATTCTTTTTCAACTTTATTCAACTTTTCCTTATTGACTATCTCAAGCCTTTGTTTTGGAATATTAAAAAACTTCATATAACTATCATATTGGCTTCCTCCTTTAACATGACCAGGATGCTCAGGTCCAAATGTATAATATATCGCATCTTTCCCTAATTTTTCAATTATTTCACCCCTATTAATTTGTTCTTAAACTTTTCTATACAAATAATATAGCAATGAAGTATATCATACATTATTACATCAATATGTAAAAATCATAAGGACTTTATATCAAGTTAAATTAAAAACCAACGTATTGAGTTGTCCTCCTCATCATTTATTCATTGGTTTTGACTTCTTTATTTTGGGGGTTTTTGTTTCTATATAAAATTTTGCTTGGGTATTCAATCTACCATGTTTGCACCATTACGTGTTTCTTTTTTTTCTTCTCCTACACCACTGCTATTTTTTTTCTTTTGTTTCTATTTTGTGTCCTGGCAACACTTTTTGTTTTTTTTCTTCTGTTTCTTCCCTCTCACTATTCTACACTTCTTATATATATATATATAAGTAAAATCGCGTCCATACCGCGTCTATCTCTATTTCAACATTTTTTGTTTTTGTTTTTATTATGCATTTCAATGTTTTTTTTTAATTTGGCAAATCTTCCAACAAATTTGATAAATCTTCATTTAAATTTGAGAGTCCTTCAACGATATGTTTTTAAAATTTTGGATCTTCATTTATTTTCAATTCTATAATAAAATTTAAATAATAATAAGAAAATCTAAAATCAATAAAAATTAAATAAAATTAAACTAAAGTTAAAGTTGAAAAGTGATAAATTATGTCAAATTATGCAAGTCATGAAACACCCAACTTAGAACTTTGTTTATCCTAAAAAAATAAAAGACAACTATGGACAATAACAATTAGATCGTATAGAGAACTACCATCACTCATTGAGCTGTGATCTGGATTTAGATTTTATCACTAATAAGTTACTCTTTTTACATCGAAGATAGCAGAAAAATTAATAAAAAATTTAGCAATTTGTCAAGTAAGAGTTAAGCATTTACTTTAATCTAAAGCTAAGTCCTTGAGTGTGTGTGTGAAATAGTCAATTTAACTCCAAACTACCAACAAATTCAGATAAAAGTAGAAAAACTAAAATTAGAAGAATGATCTCAAAACTTAATCCTATAAGTCTAATTTTCAGAAATCCTTTCCATTAATATAATCACACACCAAAATCAAAGATAAAAAGATCTTTAATCAAGGTTGTAATGATAGACCACAGGGTGAGGGCAAAGAAAGAAATGGATATGGAAAATCAAAGCAAACTAGGAAAATACTTTATAGACAAAATAATAAAAAGAATATCCACATGATTCACACTTTAGCTCTTTCTCGACATTATACTTATACTGATGACAATATTGTTGCCATACTCAATAAGTGTCATGCTTTTTTCTTTTCTTCTTTTTTTGGCCACCTTGATACTCTTAACCTTTTTTGATTTTCAACCACTTCAACCCTTTTTCGATTCCTTCCTTTTAGTTTCTTTTCTTTACATAATTTGATCAAATATAGCAAACATAATGTGGATTATTTAATTTGAACTAACTTTCTCTTTAAATGAAAATTTCCACCAAAGTATTTTCTCAAAATTTATTGTAAATTCATGGGTTTTTAGGCTTAGAGTGGGAATGGTTCATGTGGTTAAAAAAACAAATAAAGGTTTATGTAAAATAAGGCTAAAGGAATTGACTATAGGAATACACCATGCAGTGATGACATAATAATTAGGATGGTTGGGAAAGATTTTTGGTTGTGAGAAAAAAATTTCTTAGATCCTTTCTCTAATGTTTGGTATCAACTAGGATTTTGCCTCAAGGATCCATCAATGGATTCAAGAGCAAAGAAAGATTGAACTTTCCTGACCTAGTTAATTCAACTCTTTCTCTTCATAGGAAAAATGGAGTAAAGAAAAATTTACTATGTGCTCAATTATTTTCAAGGACAAAGATTTAAATCAAAATACCCACAAAACTCTACCTAACATAATAGCATATTTTGAATTTTTTTTTCTCAAAACCATCCTTAATAATAAATTTCTGAGTTATAGCGAATTTAATAATACTCAAATACATGCTTGATAACAAAATCCAACAACTCAAGATTATAGGAGTTGACACCCCCAAACTTCACCCAAAGAATGTCCTCATTGTAATTCAAAAGTGAGACATATTAAGAAATGAAAGAAACTTCCCTAGTTTTATTATGGATCCGTATTAGTTTATAATTTTTAGCTCTTTATTCTTGTAAAATAAACTAGTCTCAACATCCAAATTATTCAAATAAATAATAATAAAATAAAATAAAAAAAGAAAGTTTTATGGGTTGCTTCCCATAAGCACTTTTTTTATAGTCTACAACTAGACTTTTCAATCTACATCAATTAGGATTTCAAAGAGGAGTAAATACACAATTCCTCTTTACTTGTTCTCCATAATAAAGCTTCAATCTCTCACCGTTAACTCTTAATATATGTCATGTCTTGTTCTTCAAGTCTATTTCTCTAAAAGGGAAAACTTTGTTAATTGTATAAGGACCTATCCATCTTGATCTTAACTTACTCGGGAAGAGTTTTAGTCATAATTGAAGGGAAAAACCTACTGTTCTAGAGTGAACTCATGCCTAAAAATTTATTTGTTATGCCAGCTCTTTGTCCGTTCTTTATAGATCTTTGCATTTTCATAAGTATCACTTTGGAACTCATTCATCTCATTCAATTAAATAAGTTGCTTTTCCTCTACTGCCTTCAAATCAAAATTAAATTTATTTACAGATGAATACGCTTTATGCTCCAACTCAACAGGAAGATGACATGCTTTTTCAAACACTAATCGATAAAGAGACATCCTGATTGGTGTTTTAAAAGCTGTACGGTATACCCACAAAGCATTATCAAGATTATTTTCCCAATCCTTTCTATTGGTGTTGACCATCTTCCTAAGGATATTCTTGATTTCTCAATTTGAAATTTCAGCTTGGCCATTAGTTTGAGGATTGTATGCAAGTGCTAACTTGTGTTTCACACCATATTTAGAGAGAAGGTTATCGAATAACTTGTTGCAAAAGTGGGTCCCTTCATCACTAATAATAGCTCGTGGAGTGCTAAATCTTATGAATATGTTCTTATGTAGAAATTTGAGCACTACCTTTGCATCATTTGTTGTAGCAGTAATAGCCTTCATCCACTTTGAAACATAATCAACTGCTAATAAGATATAAACAAAGCCAAATAAGGAGGAACAAGACCCATAAAATCAATTCCCTAAACATCAAATAACTCAACCTCGAAGATATTTTTTGATGGTAGCTCTTGACACCTTGAAAATTTTCTCATATGTTGGCACCGATCATAAGTTTTCACCAAAGTCTAACTATCATGGAATATAAAGGGCCAAAAGAAACTACTTTGAAGTAACTTAGCTACTTTTTGTGTTACTCCAAAATGTCTTCCATATGATGAGGAATGAAAATGATGGTGAATGGCTTGCATCTCTTCTTCAGGCACACATTTTCGAATGATTTGATTAGGGCATCTTTTGAAAAACAAAAGCTTATCCTAAAGATAATATTTCACATCATGCGAAAAATTCTTACATTAGTGGTAAGTAAGATCTAGTGGCAATACCCTACAAGTTTGGTAGTTTACAATATCAACATACCAAGGAAGCTTGATCTCACATGCAAAAAACTACTCATCAAGGAATTCTTCTTGGATCATTAAATCTGGTTTTACTTCCTCTTGCTCTAACCGAGAGAGATGGTCGGCAATTGAATTTCACTTCTTTTCTTATCTCGAACTTCCAAATCAAATTCTGGAAGAAGAAGGATCCAACGAATCAGCCTAGGTTTATAATCCTTCTTTCCAAACAAATAATGAAGTGCTACATGATCAGTGAACACTATCACCTTTGTACTAATAAGGTAAGACCAAAATTTGTCACAAGCTAACACCATAACAAGCATCTCCTTCTTAATTGTTTTATAATCCAATTGGGATTCATTCAATGTTTGGCTTGCATAGTATATGGCCCTAAACACTCTTCCAATTTCAAAGTCACTTGCATCACACATGACTTCAAAAGGTTGACTCCAATCAGATACAATCATTATTTTTGCTGAAATCAGTTTCTGCTTGATTGCATTAAAGACCTACAAACAAACATCATCAAATTCAAATGCAAATTTTTTTCAAGAAGATTACATAAAGGTTTAGAGAGTATAGAAAAATCCTCTATAAATCTTCTATAAAATCCCACATGTCCCAAAAAGCTTGTGATTCCTTTCACATTCTTTGGAGGTGATAGTTTTTCTATGGTTGCTATTTTAGCTTGATCAACCTCAATTCCTGTAGATGACACTCTATGGCCAAGCACGATCCCTTCTTGAACCATGAAATTGCACTTTTCTCAGTTTAGGACAAGATTTTTATCTTGACATCTCTGCAAAACAAGAATTAAATTATGCAAACAATGATCAAAAGAAGTTCCAAAAACCAAAAAGTCATCCATGAAAATTTCAATTATAACTTCCACCATATTTGAAAAGATAGCCAACATGTAATGTTGAAATGTTGCTAAGGCATTGCATGATAAAAAAGGCACCTTCCTAAAAGCAAATGTTTCATAAGGATATGTGAATATAGTTTTCTCTTGATCTTCGGGGGCTATGGCAATCTGGTTATACCCCAAATAACCATCTAAGAAGCAATAATAGGGATATCCAACCAATCGATCTAACATTTGATCAATGATCGAATGTAAGTGAAAAATGATCCTTCCTTGTTTCTTTGTTCAACTTGCGGTAATCCATACAAAAATGCCAACTTGTGACTGTTCTTGTAAGAATAAGCTCATTGTTGTCATTTTTTACCACTGTTTTTCCACCCATTTTTTATACAACCTGCACTAGACTTACCTATGCGATGTCTAAAATAGCATAAATAATTCCGGCATTGAGGAGCTTCAAAATTTTAGCTCTTACAACTTTCTTCATTTCTAGATTTAGTCTTCTTTGGGGCTCAATTGATGGTTTGTAAATTTCCTTCATTAGAATCTTATGCATGCAAATGAAAGGACTTATACCTTTTATGTTAGAGATAGTCCATCCCAAGGCTGTTCTATGCTCCCTTATCACGCATAAAAACTTTTCCTCTTCGTTGGGTGTAAGTTATGTCACAAAAATCACTGGAAAAGTGTAACTATTACCCAAGAACTCATAGTGAAGATGCTCAAGCAATTGCTTCAACTAATCGGAGGAAAGTACCAAAGAACCTTTACGGGAATGCCTTTCTTAGGTGTTGTCTCTTTTGTAGCATGCTTCTATCTCAATTCTTTACACATTGAACAATCATCTAATGTCTCATATTCTTTTCTATAATGAATGCAATCATTTGGACAGACATGAATCTTATGATATTCCATACCAAATCAACTAAGAGATTTCTTCACTTTATACATTGAAGATGGAAACTCATTACCCTCAGGAAACATATTTATTAATACATTTAGTAATTTTGTGAATCCCTTATTAGAAAAATCATTTTTTGCTTTCACATTGTAAAAATGAACCAATCTCAACATTTTAGTGTATTTCTTGCACTCTAGATACAATGGCTTTTTGGCATCTTCTAGAATTTTTTTAAAGGTTTTGGGATCATCCTCATGTAATTCATCTTCAACAGCATGAAACATATTTCTCTCTATTGTATATTCTTATTCTGATAAGATCTATATAATGTACTCACATCCTTATTTATCTCTTCTACATAAGTATTATCAATATGTTATCCATGATACTACCAAGATTTATATCTCAAAAAAAAAAACCATATAGATAAGGTGATATTTAACCTAATCAATATCATGAAATTTTTAATTTTTACATTTAACACATGAGTATCAAATCATATTAATTTCATTATTACTATTTCTACGTGCAAATTCCAAGAAAGTTTTAACTCCAGCTATTATTATATATGAAGTTATAAATTATTACTATTTGTCAATTTTCTATTGATGATATTAAACATATTAATTAAATATGTATATAATAAAATATAAATGTATTAATCACTAATATATCTCAACTATTATTATATATGAAGTTATAAATTATTAAAATATCCATCAAAATATCACATAAAAATAAATACATAAAATCCAAACAATTAATAAACTCATTATAACACTAAATATATATATATAATACACAACCTATGTAACACATAAAATAGTACATAAAAATACACATAAAATTTATTAATAATATATATAATATATTAATAATATACACATAACAATAACACATAACAATATATTAATATATGTACATAATATTAACAATATATTTCATGTATTTCATATATGCACGTAATAATAATAATGTTAACAAAATTTAAGTTTAAAATAAATCAATATATATAAAATATAAAATACATAAAATTAATTAAAATAAATAAATAAAAATATTTTCTTCTCTTCTAAGCTTAAATAAAAATATACAACCTACATAATACAAAATATATACAAATAATCAATAACATATAATATACATTAAAATAAAAAATAATTTTACAAAAATTATATAAAAATATAAAATATTAATAATAAGTATAAAATAATTCATAGAAATACTTATAAGAGTGAAACAATTGAAAAATTGAAGGAAAATGATGTTTAGTAAGTGAGGAAGTGAAAGAAAATGAGTAAGAAAAAATTGAGTATTATGCTTAAAAAATGGTGGATTTGGATTAGAAATTCGAGAAGAACAAAACCCAACTAACGATGTCGAAAATGGTGGTCAAAAATGGAGAAACTAAACTAGAGAAAGCACACAAATTTTGTGGGAAATGAGGAGACAAAGTTGAAACTGTTGGCAGATAGGGGGAAGAAGAAGAAAAAGGAAAAAAAACACATATAGTGTCGGTTCTATGTATCAACTGATGCTACACGTAAGACGTAGCGTTTGTTCTATGAGTCAATCGACATGAGCCATGTGTTGCGTCGGTTGATACGTAGAACCGACGCTATGTCCTACGTGTAGCGTCAGTTGATACATAAGACCGACGCTACTCATTACACATCGGTTGATGTGGCAATTGATGCTACACGTGGGATGTAGTGTCAATTGTACACGCCAATCGATGCAAGTCCATAGGTAGCGTCGATCCTTCTTGTCATCCGACTTAAAATTATGGGTCGATTGATGTGTATAATCAATGTTACATGTAGACTCGCACCTATTGACGTGTATAACCGATGCTACATGTGGACTTGCATCGATTAATGTGTATAATTGATAATACGTCTCACGTGTAGCATCAATTGTCACATCAACCGACGCTATTTTTTGATTTTTTTTTCTATTTTTGAAGTCTGTTAAAAAACATATCAACTTTAATTTTATTATAAGTCAGTTTTTTAAAAAAATCGACTTTAAATCCCATGAGTTAAATAAAATTATAAATTAATATTCACGATAAAACCACTACAATCTCAAATTTTCTTGTCTCCACATTTTAATAATGCGGCATGCATAATTCATTTGGATGAAAGACAGGTGAGCCTCTTTTCAATTTGACTACTGAGAAGGTGGAATATAGAATAGAAAAACAAAGAACAAGAAATTAAAAGTTGTGTAAAAAAATGAAAAGAGGGAAAATAAATGTGAAATACACAAGGGAGGGTCGTTAAGTTTTGGAGGGAAAATAAATTTTTTATAAACGATAATATTTGACTCTCACTTATAGGTATCTATAATAGAAAATTGAACTTATATAAACCTTAAAAATAAATATGAAACTAATAGTACATTTTAAAAAAAATTAGAGACTCATGTACACCTATTTGAGAGCTAAGGAACCCATGGAGTTCTCTCTGATTTATTTTTCTTTCTTAGAGACTTGCTCATCTTTGTCTCTAATTTCATAATAAAACAATAAAATAAGATTATTATAACTTATAATCATAAAAATATTATATAACTTATATATTTTATTATTAAAAAATATAACTTTTTATTTTATGTTAAATGTTATCAAATTAAATATCATTTAAATTAAATTACAATAACTAGACTTAACTCCATTTAATATCATTAATTGATATTTGTTGTTATAAGTTTTATTTTATATAATTTCTAAACTTCATTTGGATGATTTCTTGTTTTTGATGGTCCGACAAACAATGAAACTAATGCAAAATATTATAATTTACCATTAAAGTTATTTCGTTCATCCCTCGCTTCATTCGGACCCTTTTGGGTTCGAGTGGATACATATTCTTTATAATTTGTGCCCATTAATAATGGTGGCTTTAAAAAATAAAATAAGAATATTGCATAGGATTACGATCTTTATGTGTACTTTCATTTGTTTTTAACATATAACTATTTTTGAATATATGTTTAAAAATATTTTTGTTGTGATCATGTGTTAAAAAATCATGAGCTCAAACAACTCCAACAATCTCCAACAATAAATAATCTTCATATCAATAACAAATTATGTTATGTTTTATAGAAAAAAATATTGAATGATATACGTTATTTTTGAACATGTGTTCATGAGTTTTATTTTTAAATATATATTTAATTTTAAATATAAATTGATTAGATGTCAAAAATAAAAGGTAATAAAAATAGGACAAAAAAATGCTTACTAAAAATCCCTTGTTATAACCCTCAGAGTACAGTAGATGTATCTTTAATATAAAAAGAAAAAAAAGTTAAGATGAAGTCAAATGCATAATCACATAGAACTTAACGGGTATACGTTAAGAAAATAATATTTATAACATTTTTTAAAATTTATAGTTAAAAATATATTATCCAATTTATTCAATTTATATATTTTTATTACAAAAAAATCTCAACATAAAAATTTTATATTAAATGACGTTCAATACTGAGAACCAATTAATTAAATTTTGTTCAAAATTATTTGAATCTTATTTGAGTTGTTAAAATTAGTGATGATATTTTATATCATTTTTCAAAATCGTTCTATTTTTTAAAAAGTAATATGCTTATTCAATTCACTTTTAAAATAACACTCATTCTTTTAAATTGTAAATAATATATGTTCAAAACAACATAGGTTAAAAAATACATGCCAAAAATGATCAAATAAATATATTTTTAAAATATTTTGTTTAAAAATTAAACATGTTTTTAATAATATTTTTCTAGAAAACATATGTTTTTCATGTTATATATACATATTCAACTAAAATAAATATAAATTTATACTCATCCCTTACAATATGTATTTAAAACTTAAAAGTATTTGTTTAAATGATTTATATTTCCTTATAAAACATAATAAAATAAATTGAAAAAATTACAAAAATAAAAGAACGTTAAAGGATAAAAATTAGAAAATAAAACATTTTAAAAATAAAATAAAAGCATTAATATAAAAAATTTCAAAGAAAAATAAAAGAAAGCTACACATAAAACTAGAGTGGAATATATGATATTTTCTTTTAAAGAAAAGTAAAACATTAGTCACTCTTTTTTTTTCATTTTAGATAAATTAGTTATCGATAACTTGCATAATTTAACATGATTTATCATTTCTTAACTTTAATTTTTGTATAATTTATTGACTTAGATTTTATTATTATTATTTAAATTTTATTCTAGATTTGAAGATAATAAAGATCTAAAATTTATAGAAACGTATTATCTAAAGACTTTTAAATTAAAATTAAAATATATATATAAAAGAAAGAAAATGAAAAAGAATTACTAAAGCTTTTGATATATATACTAAGCAAAGGAGGATAGAGATAATATATATATATATTTATATATAAATAAAGATGGAGGTAGTTGCTAGACGGGAGAGACATCACAAGAATAAAAAAAACAGAGAGAAATGCAAAAATTGGAAGAAAAAGCTAGAGAAGGTTTACGCTAAAGCAGATTCTTTTTGTAAGTCAATTTTTTTTTAATTTCTTTCAGAAAATTATGGTGAATTTGTTTATATTTAATTTAATTTTTAGCACTAACTAATTTATCTCTATCCTAAGAAAATGATGTAATTTAATTACAAATTATGCTTGATTTTCTATGTTAATTTGAATTATTTTTCTTCTTGTTTATCTGATTTGTTCTAAGTTTAATGCTTTTAATTAACTAGTCATTAATTAGATGATTTTAGTCTTGTGATTTACTATCGAAAGAGGGAATTATAGGATAGATCTGGAATAGTTTGACATAGGTAAATATAGAGATCGAAAGACTTGTATGAACCTGTGGAGTTTTTAAAATTATTAGTCTTAATGATTTATTGCTTTATTAAATTAAATATTCTTATGTAAATTAAATGAATAAGATTATTTCCAATTGACTATCGAAAGAGGCTTTTGAATTTTTTTGGAGATTGCTAACAAATAGAGAAAATTAAATTCAATTAGCTAGATGAGTAAAGCATAGGGAGGGATTTGGTGAAATCGATTTCCTAGAAGTTTTCTTCCAATTAATTTGATATTTGAATAATATCTTTATTTTCTTTTGTGCGTCTTTCTTTAAATTAATTTTATTTTAAATTTCAATTACAACAACTTGAGTGAATTTTCTAAATAAAATTGAGATTAGTATAATTTTTGTATTTGTCAAAAATAAGCTACTAATCCCTGAGGATGATACTTTTCTTATCACTTTATTTTAAAACTACAAAATTGTGCACTTGTAGTTTTGCACCGATCAAGTTTTTGGCACCGTTGCAAAGGATTGATTTTTTTCTTTTTTTTTTCCAATATTGATACAAAGTAATCTTGATTTTAATTTAGAATTATATTTTAATTATTATTTATTTTTTCTTTTCTTTTCTAGGTGTGTTTTTGATGTTGGATGCATTGTGCAAGAACTCGAAATATTTTTCCTTTTGATATGGAGATTGAAAGAACCTTTAGATCACGAAGAAAGAAGAAAGTACTAGCCATGGCTGAAGGAGATTAGAATGCACAACCACACAACTTGATGGATTATGTAAGGAAAATTATGAGTGACAACTACTCAGGTGTAAGACACTAAACAATTAATGCCAATAATTTTGAGCTCAAACCAGAGTTGATCAGTATGGTGCAAAAAGCTTAATTTAGCGGATCGTTAGTTGATGACCCCAATGTTCATTTGGCAATGTTCTTGGAGATTTATGACACTATAAATATGAATGGTGTTACTGAAGACATCATTAGACTAAGATTGTTTCCTTTTTCATTGAAGGACAAGGCTAGAAGGTGACTACAATCTCTATAACAAGAAAGCATCACTAGTTGGCAAGACATGGCAGAACAATTTCTTGCTAAATTCTTTCCACTTGAAAAAATAGCCCAACTTAGGAGTGAGATTGGTTAATTTAAGCAAAATGATTTTGAGACATTCTATCAAGCATGAGAAAGATATAAAGATATGATTTGGCATTGCCCTCAACATGGATTGCTAGATTGGTTGCAAATTTAGATGTTCTATAATGGGTTAAATCGGAAAACTAGAACCATAATTGATGTTGCTTCCGGTGGAACTTTGATGTCAAAGACACTTGAAGGTGCTAGTTCTCTTTTGGAAGAAATGACCTCAAACAACTATCAATGGCCAAATAAAAGATCTATGGTTAAGAAAGTTATCGGGATTCATGAATTGGAGTTGTTTGTTGCCCTTTCAGCTCAAGTAGCTTCTCTATCTCATCATATTTCTACCTTGACAACCCAAAGAATATCACAACGTGCAGAATATGTTGCAAATTCAAGTATGACAGTTCCGATGAATGAATCGAGTCAAAGCAGGTTCAATACATCAATAATTGGAACTACAATTATCATGGTGATCCTATTCCAAATTACTACCATCTAGGGCTTCGAAATCATGAAAATTTTTCTTATGAAAATAGAAAGAATGTGCTGCAACCTTCTCCAGGGTTTGATAGTCAACCAAGCAAGAAGAAGATGTCACTTGAGGATGCCATGATTTCTTTTGTTGAGGAGACCAAAGCAAGGTTTAAAAATAATGATTCACGTATGGATAGCATTGAGACTCATTTTAACAATATGGAATCCACTATGAAAAATCTTGAAGTGCAAATTGGGAAACTAGCCACAACCATTAATGATCAACAAAGAGGAAATTTTCCTAGCAATACAGAAGTAAATCTAAAGGAACAATGCAAGGCCATTACACTTAGAAGTGGAAGAGAAATTGAGAGGTCACCATCAAAGGAAACTGAGTCTACCCCTACAGCTCGAAACAATGGCCAAAGCAATCATATAGTAGAAGAAGATGAGATTGTTGATGATACACTAAGAGAGGCTAACATGCCTCCATCAATTTCATTTCCTGACAATCCTCCTATTCTCTCTACTTCATTTCCTTATCCTTAACGCTTTCAAAAACAAAAATTAGATATGCAATTTTTTAAGTTTTTGGATATCTTTAAGAAAATTCACATAAATGTTCCTTTTGTAGATGCTTTGGAACAGATGCCAAATTATTCCAAATTTCTAATGGACATCATTTCCAGGAAGAGAAGGTTGGAAGAGTTTGAAATAGTGAAGCTTTCTGAGTGCTATTCTTTAAAAGAAATTGCCTCAAAAATTAAAAGATCCAGGGAGTTTCACTTTGCCTTGCACTATTGGAAATTCATTTTTTGAGAAAATTTTATGTGATCTTGGTGCTAGCATTAATCTTATACCACTTTCTATTTATAGGAAATTAGGACTTGGAGAGATGAAACAAACAACAATTTATTTGCAACTAGAAGACCGATCTATCAAGTATCCACTTAGAATCATAGAAGATGTATTGGTAAAGGTGGATAAATTTATTTTTCCTATAGATTTTGTGGTGTTAGATATGAATGAAGACCAAGATGTCCCACTAATCCTTGGCTGACTATTTTTGGCTACGAGAAGGGCTTTAATAGATGTTTAGAAGGGCGAGTTAACATTGAGAGTGAACAAGGAAGAGGTAACATTCAACATCTATGAAGCTATGAGATTTCCAGAAGATCCAAGCACTTTCTTTCAGGTAGATGCCATTGAGCAATGTGTAGTAAAAACCTTTCAAGAAGATATTTCGGCTGATCATCTAGCACGATGTATCACCACTTCATCTTATGCTTATGATTTCAACAACTCTGTTGTTTGTGAACATGATTTACCTTTTATTAGTGAATAATTTCTCCACTATGTATTTTCCTTGGAAGCATTGCAGCAGGTTACATCATGTAGCATAGAAGTGGAAAGGCTAGAGCCAATGGTAACAAAGATAGATTCTATAATCTCTACAGAAAAAGTGCAGCAAACTACAACTCCAAAGTTGAAACAATTTCCTGAGCATCTTCGCTATGCGTTCTTGGGTGATAATTACACCTTTCCAGTGATTGTTACGGAATCATTTACACCCGAAGAAGAGGAAAAGTTACTACGTGTGTTAAGGGAGTATAGAACAACCTTGGGATGGACTATCTCTAACATAAAAGGTATAAGTCCATCTATTTGCATACATAAGATTCTAATGGAGGAACCTTACAAACCATCAATTAAGCCCTAAAGAAGATTAAATCCAGCAATGAAGGAAGTTGTGAGAGCTAAAATTTTGAAGCTCTTCAATGCTGGAATTATTTATGCTATTTCAGACAGCTTATGGGTAAGTCCAATGCATGTTGTACCAAAAAAGGGTAGAATGAAGGTAGTAAAAAATGAAAATAATGAGCCTATTCCTACAAGAACAGTCACATCTTGGCATGTATGTATATATTATCGCAAGTTGAACAAAACAATAAGTAAAGATCATTTTCCACTTCCATTCATTGATCAAATGTTAGATCGATTGGCTGGATATCCCTATTATTGCTTCTTAGATGGTTATTCGGGGTATAACAAGATTTTTATAGCCTTAGAAGATAAGGAGAATACTACATTCATATGCCCATATAGAACATTTGCCTTTTGAAGGATGCCCTTTGGATTGTGCAATGCCCTAGCAACATTTCAACGTTGTGTGATGGCTATTTTTTCTAATATGGAGGAAGATATAATGAAAATTTTCATGGATGACTTTTCAATTTTCGGTACATCTTTTGATCATTGTTTGTATAAGTTTGCTCTTGTTTTGCAGAGATGTGAAGATGAAAACCTTGTCCTACACTAGGAGAAGTGTAATTTCATGGTTTAAGAAGGGATTGTGCTTGGACATAGAGTGTCATGTAAAGGAATTGAGGTTGATCGAGCTAAAATTGAAACCATAGAAAACTACCACTGATGAGTGCTCAAAAAACACTAAAATTGCCATGATTTTATGCACTATAATTGATTAAAATAATATATATTTATATGATTTTATCATATTTTTATATATTTTTGTCTTTTCAGAATCACGGGTATTTTTATTATTTTTTAGGTATTTTCACTTAAAAATGTAACTTAAAGACTCAGAAAAATAATGGAGGCAATACATCACAAATATATTCATAAAATAAATGAGGAAAAGTCAACAAAGATGGAAAAATTGGATAAAATGGATCAAAATGGTCAAAAATGTCAAAAAGGATGAAATCGTGCAAGGAGTTGCCCAACAGCGCCGGCCAACGTGTGTAACCGCCTACCAACGCCGAGCAATGTGTGCCACAATGCCTAATAAAGCCCAGAAATGCGCGCAGTATGCCAAAACGCGCAACCGCGCCGAGCAACGTGCACCGCAATGCCCAGCCTTGCCAAGCAATGCGCGTGCATCACCCAAACCACGCCAAAGTCGCGCACCCATCTGCGCGCCTCTTCCCCATTATGTGCGTGCCTATGCCCATTAGCACCTAGTCCGTATGCACCTGCGCCCATCTACACCCAGTCCACGCGCACCTATACTCCATTCCGCACATGCCACTGCGCCCATCCGCATGTGCCGTCACCCCATCTACCAATGACATCATCGATGACATCATCATTCACCTAACACACGTTTTCTACATTTTTTAGAATTATTTCTCCCACTTTTTCATCCTATCCTCACCTATAAATACCCTCATTCTCTCCACACCAAAACACACCTAAAATCATCTTCTTCTCTCTTTCTTTCTCTTCATTTCTTAGTTTTTAGTTTTTCTTAGTTTTAGAGTTCTTCTCTTTTTAAGAAGAACTAATGATTTTTTTTGTAATTTATTAGCTTTTTGATTCAATAAATGAAAATGTAAATTTCGTTTGGAGGTTTTCCAACAACATGATTAGCATCAAAGTACTATAAAGATTTTATTTTCTTTGCAGTTATTTTTTTATGTTTTATTCTTATATTTATATTTAATTTGTTTGTGATTAAATTTAACATTGTTGGTTGTATGTAAACATGATATAATAATAATGTTGTTATACGTGTGAAATATTAAATAGGTAAAAATCTCTAAAATGAATTGATTTTTTTTTATTCAAGATTTTATATTAAGAATGTTAGAGAGAAATACATTATTTTTCATTACAAACTTAAATCTAAAAATTAGATTTTAAGGTTTAGTTATCCGATCTGATTTAGAGTAGTGCTATTTTATTTGTTGGTACAATTGCCCGGTAGTTAGAGTGAAACTCTATTTCAAAAGTTTTTATAAGAATTATTATCTGAAAATGTATTGACAAAAGTTTTTATAAGAATTATTATCTGTAAAGGAGTGTCTAATCCTTTTTTAAGTAAATCTATAATTGAGATCTGTATTAGACCTATATGAACATATTTGATTTCTGGACATTTTTTATTCCATCTTTCTATCTTATTGTTATAAAAAAGCTATATTTTAGTTGTTCCATCTTCTGTACATTTAGCATAAGAGTTTTCAACAAATTGTTCAAACATTCTTGCTAAAATAATAATAATTAAAATTTAGACATTTTATAGATATTTTCTTTATTAACTTTTAGTTTCATTCGCTCTATTTCTTCAAGTTATTCTTGAGTATAAGTTAGTTCTTCTTCCATTATATATTTTAATTATATATTTTAATTATATATTTTTTAGTTCTTGAAAAGGAGATTCATTTATTTTTATTGTAGAACTTAATTGTTTTTTCATCATAAATATTATCTCACTTTCTTCTTCAGATGTTTCTTCTTTACTTTCTACTTCATATATTATTTCTTCTATATCATAAATTTCTTCTCTATATAGAATTGCTAATTCGTTTGTTTCTAAAGTTTAATCATATTTTTTGCACCTTTTCCTTTCTTAGGATATTCAAGTACATGATGACCTTTTTCATTACAAATATAACATTCGCATTTTTCTTTGAATATGTTTTAGGTTTTTATTTTATAATATATTTTTTCTTCCAAGCTTTTCATATAAGATTTTCTAGTTCTTGATATAGGACATCCTATCTTCCAATCTTCTTTTAAGATTATATCACAACATTATTGGCCATATTTTGTATTACTGGTTAGATTTTTAACTTGCTTTTTTGCTTTAATTGATAAACACTGTTTATTTATTAATCTAAGGACATATAATCCTAAAATCTAAACTGTCTGCTTTATTTAGCTTTTTTAAGCATTCTGGATAGCTTTTAATAGCTAATTCATCCCATGGGTTTGATAATTTATGAAAAAATTGATCTAACCAATATATGTCTTGAGAGGGTTCCACAAGAAAATAATTTGTTTTAAATAATTTTACATATTCTTCAAATTGACAAATATTACATAATTCTAATTTTGATAAAGTATAATTCTTCTATCAATTTTTTTTTAATTATTTTAGTGAATTCTCTTAATATATCATCATGTCAGAAAGTTTGATAATATGAGTGTTTTTTGCTCTCTACCTCTTTAGGTCTTTTCCCATTGTTTTAACCATTATAGGCCATCACCTTTTGTCCAAGTCATTCTATATTTAAGTAGAATAAAGGACATGGATTGTACCAATTCTTCTATAATTTTTTCTTGATCTTTAAATGTTACATTAGTAAGGTTTAAATAAGTACCATGTTGTGATATTGATTGTTTACCTAAATCATCTCCCCGAGTATAAGATGGAATTAGTTCATCTTCTGGTTTTGCTCTACTAGGTGAAGTTTCATTCATATCAATATAGTTTTCATCTTGAGTTCTTTTTAAATATTCTTCAAATTCTTCTAGGTTTAAAAATTCTTTTAATGGTTCTTCAAGTTTTCTCTTTTTATGAGTATCTGAAGATGTTTCAAATTCAGTTTTGTGATCACTCACCACGTTGGCTGCATAGTGAGTATCCAATTTGGATTCAGAGTAAGATGTGGATTCATCATTAGAGGATAATAAGTTAATTTCATAATCAAAGTATGACAATAATGATTCATATTCAAGATAGGTTTCTTGAATTTGTTTTAGTAATCATTGTCTCTCTTTTATTCCTAATGTTGGATCTTTATAAAGATGTCTCAAATAATCAAGAATTTTAACAACATTGTTGTATTCTGTTTGATTATATTTTTGAGTTTGAAAAGTTTTAAGTTCTTTAGTTCCATAAAATAATCTTGGAGGTGTATTACTTCCATGACTATTCATACCAAGTTGGTAGTCGATGTTTTCATCTATTTTGTCAAATAATGATTCAATCTTGTTTTTAGTGTCTAATTTAAGATCAAGATTTTCAATGTCATGTATATGGGTTAGTTGGTTTTCAATTTTTCCCATGTTAAATTCTAGAGCATCAAGTTTCTTTTCTATGTGATTTTGATTAATCACTTGATATTTTTTGAGTCTTTTTAACCAGTTTCCTAACATATATAATATGAAATTTATACTTCCACTAATAATATTTAGATTGTTTTATGATTTTTTTTCAATATGAAAGATATGCCTATATTCAGATGGTTCTTTTTGTATCCAGGAATTAATATGCTCTATATTAACTTGATGTTCATTATCCATAACGTTTTTGATAGTACCTAAAATCTCTTACTACATGAATGTTTCTGGGGTCTAAAACCAAATATTTTCCCTTATAACAACCTTAATAAGGTTTAAAGATGGGAAAATATAGGCTTCGAAACATTAATAGGTATATGGGTTTTTCAAAAACCTTTCAACAAGAACAATAATACAATATAGTTTGTAAGTTCAGTTATAATGTAACCAAATGATCCTTGGCTCTGATATAATAATTACATTAGTAACATATTATTTGTTAACGGTATAATATATTATTAAAAATATATCATAATTTCATATCTTTTACTTTAAATAAAGAATTTGTTAAAATTCCACTTTTACAACAACACAAATATAAGTGTGATAAAAACTTTGTGCCAAACAAGCGTGGTGATCGTACATCATGTTTTTCAAAAACCTTTCAACAAGAACCGCAATATAATATAGTTTGTAAGTTCAGTTATAATGTAACCAAATGATCCTTGGCTCTGATATAATAGTTGTATTACTAACATGTTATTTGTTAATGGTATAATATACTGTTAAAAATAAATCATAATTATATATCTTTTACTTTAGATAAATAAATTGTTGAAATTTCACTTTTACCACAACCCAAATATAAGTGTGATAAAAACTTTGCACCAAGCAAGCGTGGTGATCGTACATCATCTATTTTGGAAGAAAATTTTAGTGAAGACCCACTAAAACTTTGGTCAAGAAGTCCAAGATATTGTTCTTGTATTTAGAGGGAATCACTCTGGAATATTTACTTCTTGGAATGCTTGTCATTTTCAAATAAATTAAGTAAAAGATGCTTGTTATCAAGCATATAACTTGTTTGAAGAAGTTAAACAAGCTTTTGAAGCATATCAAATAGAATTTAATCTCACTCATCTTATGTCTAAACAAGATATCAATTTTTTTTTCATAATCTTGGTGTTCCAAATAACATATATGAGGAACTTGATGGAGTATGAAAAACCCATATTCTCGATGATTCACAAAAAATAATTTTAACAACATATGACTCAATTAGCAGAAAAAATGGCTAAAGAAATAACTACAATATCTAATATCAAAGAATTCTTTTTCCAAATTATTAAACAAACAAATTGGGATGATGATATTGATTTTGAGAAAATAACAAATTTTCTCCAATTATCAGATATAATTAAAAGTGAATTTCCTGATCTATTTTATGAAAAAATCAAAAGCATCTCTTTATTTGAAAAGGTTAAAGCATTATTAGGATCTTGATATAAAGAAATATACCATAGTATCAAAAATAGAGTTGAAGATCATAAAGATAGAATAAAAGAAATGCTTCAAAGGAATAGTTCGTCAATTAACCTAATTAATGGATTTCCTAAATTAACTTTTCATATTAAACATTATTTATGGCATATTAAAGATATTTATTAGGGAATTGCTAATAATCAAGTAATTTTTCAAAGTCTTAATATGTTGGAAATAATTCAATTTCTAATGATGATGAAATCCATGGTCTATTATTATGCAATAAATTATAAATGATCTAGATATTTAACATTTTGGATTGCCAGCACAATTGGACGGAGTGAAAGAGAAAAATTCTTTTAGTCTTATCAAATATGTTGGTAAACAATAAATGAAAAAAATTAATTTGATATAGAAACTCTTAATGATTCTAAAGAGTTAATTCAAACTATGAGTATAGAAGAGTATTGGATGCAAAACCAAAATGTTATGTAACTACCAAGCACAATTGTAAATAAACAAGACAATTAACATAAGGATAGTAACCTAATATAATCCCTTGGGTTTAAATAAGTTTAGGTCATTATATCAAACATGTTATGTAATATAATAATAATAGCTCTTATAACCAATACATGATCATTTTAGATTGTCAGTTCATTGATCATTGGCTTTAATTCCAATATAGAATTACCTAATATAATGTTAATTGTAACTTTAAATAAGGCATGAGAACAGTAAACATATATATATCTACTGGAATTCTATTAGAATTAGGAGATATTATTCTAATATCATAGGAATAATGAACTTGCATAGAAATATAGGAACTAACCTTTTTATTGATATGTAAATTGAACTGATATTACAATAGAGCTATGTTACAAAGATAACTTTTCTTATAGATAGCTATTAAAAATGATGTTCTGTATTTTCTTATCGTTTTAAGGAAATACTAAAGGCCTCTATTCATAGTGTAAGATTTTCATATTTAAGAGGGTTTCAAATCCATCTGAATTCTCTAACTTGATGGTGATGCATTCCTTATCTTTTCCATGTTCCTCTATTCTTAAAAATGAATTAGTTCTTATCTTGCCATTTTTCCTTGCATCCAACCACGTTTTGTACTCTTTTTAAAGTATAAGGGCCATTATGCTTCCATAGTATTTATTATATTATGGAGTTCTTCATTTGAAACAATTAATGGACTTTGGGTATCTTGACCAATAGATTCCATGTTTTTAGCATAGAGTGACAACTCACATGGTACTTCTAAATTATTTCTTTTATCATGATTTTCCAAAATCCTCTATGCTTCTTTTGTCTGGTCTTCAGATCTCTCATAATTGATGGATGGTTGTTTATCCTCATAGATGTTATTTAGAACAATAGGGTTATAAATTTTTTTGATGTCTTGTTTAGACATAAGATGAGTGAGATTAAATTCTACTGGATATGCTTCAAAAGCTTGTTTAGCTTCTTCAAACGAGTTATATGCATGATAACAAGCATATTTTACTTTATTTATTTGGTAATGACAAGCATTCCAAGAAGTAAATATTCTTGGGTAATTCCCTCTAAATACAACATAATATTTTCTTTTTTGAACATTTGTATGTTTTACTATTTTTGCCTTCTTAGCAATGGTAATATAATCTCTAAGAGGTTTTTCCATCTACAAAACTAAATTTCCATTTGATTAATAGTCTTCATAAACATTTCTACTAAGATAATATGCAATAAAATTGTTAGTATCTTTTAAATGTTCTACTTCAAAACTATATATTGCAATTTGATTATACCATTTTAATCTTCTTCCTTCATGATTATTTCTTTTACTACAAAGGAAATCCTTAACTGTTTGATTATCAATTTTCTAACAATAATTTTTTTTGGAGCTATATAAATATGAAATTGTTTAATAGCAAGTTTTATTGATAATAACTCTTTCTCAAATAAAATGTAATTTATTTCATTTGATTTAAATTTTCTAGAATTATATCCACAAATTAATTATTCTTTATGAAGCTTTTTAGGTATAGAAGTTTTTCTAGCTCTGATACCATTTACATAACCTGACAATCATTTTCCTTCCACTTTTCTACTGGTACAACTTTTAATACACACCCTAGCAAAAATCTGAAGCATATGCTTCTAAGATTAATGTATCACCTAATTTAGTAAAATAAACTTATGGAAGATGTTGTATTTCTTCTTTTATTTCTTTTAAGATTTGTTTATTTTCTCCATTCCATGAGAATTTAGTATCTTTTTTTAATTTATTAATAAAAGGAATCTGGTTTTGAGATAGATTTTTTAATAAAATTCCTTTCATAATTAAAAATTCCTAATAACCCTTGTAATTATTTTTTGTCACTAATTTCTTCTAGAAATTCTCTTACTTTTGATGTAATATGTTCTTAAAGTTTTATTCATGATTGATTTAAAACTATTCCTAAAAAATCAATAGATGTTTTTTCTATTTCTATTTTCTTTGGAGATAGAATTATTCCATATTTTTGGAAATTTTCACATAAAAATTTTAACTGATTTTTTGCGTTCTTATACTATTTTAGAGAAAACAAGAATATCATCAATATATTTAACACAAAAGTCTTTAAAGTCTTTAAAAATACTATCCACTCATCTTTGGTAGACTTATAGGGATATATTTAATCCAAAAGGTATTAAATTTCATTGATAATGTCCTATTGGTATGCTAAAAGTTGTCAATGAATTTGACTCTTTTGTTAATTTCATTTTACAAAATCCAGTTTTATAATCAAACTTACTAATTTTTTTTAGCTCCAGTTTGATTAATTAACTAATACATCCTTTATGAGAATATAAGTATCCATTAAACTCTAAATGCTTATTTAACCTTTTATAATTAATAACCATTGGAGTTTTCCCCCTTTTTATTTCACTATAGTTTCTTACCATGAAAGCTGAACTAGAACTAGAATGTGGACTTTTTGTTTCTTTGGTCAATTTATTCTCTATTAATTTATTTATTTGAATATCAAATTCATCTATATCGTATCTATTATAGATAATTGGTTTAACTTGAATAATTACATTGGGATCATCTAATTTTAAAGTATAATATCTTGGACTTCTTAACCAAAGTTTTAGTGGGTCTTCTCTAAAATTTTATATAACCAATGAGTTTTTTCTTATTGGTTGATAGATAACGTATGATCACCAAGCGTGATTGGGACAAAGTCTTTATCACACTTATCTTTCCATTGTTGTAAAAGTTGAATTTCAACAAATTCTTTATTTAAAGTAAAAGACATAGAATTATGATTTATTTTTACTAGAAAATAATTTGTCATAAAATTGTTGCCTATGACAAAATCTCCATACATATTAGGAAAACATAATATTTTAAGAATAATAAATTTTCTCTCATTAAAGCAAATAGCTATCTTTTAGCTTTATATTGAATAATGGTTTCTTTTGCTTTTATTCCTCTAACTAGAATATGATTTTTCATAAGTATCAATTTTTTCGAAGGTGTTGCATTCGGTCTACAAGAACATACACATTTGGTTTCGAGAACATATTATTGCTCATGTATCAATTAAAGTGCATAAACTATATGGTTTATAGCCTATGAAATTAAAATATCCTAAAACATAATTATAACATTTTTAACCATAACTTGGTGAGAAGATTATTTATTTTTTACCTATATGGATATGATAAATTTGTGTTTCAAGGATTTCTTATTTTTGATTAGTTACGGGTAGTATTGGAATATGATTCAATGATTCTTGCTTTTTGCTTAAAAAATTTCTTGGTTATTGTTTAGGGTATGAGGTTTTCCAATCTTTGTTGATTGAATTTTTGTTCCTAAAATATACTTGATTTCTTAATACCTACATTTCTACTATTGAAGGATTTTTGTATTTGGGAATATTAATAAGATTTGTAAATTACCATTGTTTTGGTATTTCTAAATCTCTCCGATTAATAAGTCCTGGTGGGATTTCTATTTTATAAGGTCTTGGTTCAAATTAATAATTATACAATGCTTTTATCAACTTCTTTTGTTGAGGTTTTAGGAAATTTTGTTAATTCATGGATAGTTTTTCATTAAATAGCTAAACTTTGAGATTGATGATCCATACTTATATTTTTAAGTTGAATCTTTATTTTTATTGAATTATTTATATTATGATATGATATAGATATAAATAAAGTCTTATGTTAAACCAAACAATTCCATTAACCAAATTTGATAGGACACCTCCCATTATTGATTGTAATGGATCTTTAATCCTTCCATCTAAAATTACCGAAAGTAAAGAAGTGTCTAATTCTTGTCTAAATAAACCTTTAATGGAGATCTATATTAGACCTATATGAACATATTTGATTTATGGATATTCTTTCTTCCATTTTTCTATCTTTTTTTTTATCAAAAATCTATATTTCAACTGTTCCATCAAGTTGAAAACATTTTAAATTTAGACATTTTATAAATATCTTTTTTTTAACATTTTGTTTCATTCGTCCTATTTCTTCAAGTTGTTATTGAGTATAAGTTAGTTCTTCTCGCATTATATCTTTTAACTTTATATTTTATAGTTCTTCAATAAGAGCTTTATTTATTATTATTGTAGAACTTGATTGTTCTTTCATCATAAATATCATCTCAGTTTCTTCTTCGGATGATTCTTCTTCACTTTGTACTTCATATATTATTTTTTATATTTCAGATATTTCTTCTCCATATAGAATTTCTAATTTGTTTGTTTCTAAAGTTTTAATCACCTTTTTTTTCATTTTTCCTTTCTTAAAACATTCTTGTGCATAATAGCCTTTTCATTATAAATATAATATTTTCATTTTTTATTTGAATATGTTTTAGGTTTTTGTTTTCTAATATATTTTTTCCTTTTCGAAAAGTTTGTTCTTTTCTTCCAAGGTTTCCATTTGAATATTCTTTTCCTATAAGATTTTCTAGTTCCTGATATAGGACATCCTATCTTCCAATCTTATTTTAATATTCTATCAAAACATTGTTGGCCAAATTTTGTATTACTGATTTGATTTTTAACTTGCATTTTTGCTTTAATTGATAAATGTTGTTCATTTATTAATCCAAGGACATAGTTAATCCTAAAACCTAAACTGTCTGCTTTATTTAGCTTTTTTAGCCATTCTGGGTAGCTTTTAATAGCTAATTTATCTCATGGGTTTGGTAGTTTATGAAAAAATTGATCTAACTAATTATGTCTTTAGGGAGTTCCACAAGAAACTAAATTTTTTTTGAATAATTTTACATATTCTTTAAACCAAAAAATATTACATAATTCTATTTTGATAAAGCATAGTTAGCATCTTCTTGAATTATTGGTTCCCCTACATTTCCTATCAATTTTTCTTTAATTATTTTAGTGAATTCTCTTAATATATCATCATATCGTATCAAGTTTATCCTTTAATATTACTATCATTATCTACTCTATTCGTATACTAAATGATACCAACTTCAATTCATGATAAGAGAATCTCTTGATATATCTTGGAGTCTTGGATTTGGACCTTGTAACAAGGGTTGATTCTCATGCATTCAAGGGCATAATGTCTAAAAAGATAACTAATGCTAAGGATTTTCTTACGGACATTGAAAATAGGTTTGTCAAGATCTAAAAGGTTGAAATAGGTATGCTTTTGAAAAGTCAAATTTCAATAAGGTATAAAGGCAAAGATAATATCAAGGAGTACATTATAGAGATGTCTCATCTTTATTCCAAATTGAGAAACATTAAGCTAAAACTCTCTCATCACTTGTTGGTGCATTTGGTTTTGATATCTCTTCCGACACAATTTATTTAGTTAAAGTGAGAAACAACTATTAGAAAGAGACTTAGTTTTTGAATGAGCTTAACTCACACTGTGTTTAGGAAAAGGAAAGACTGAAGCAAGATAAGACAGAAAGTATGCACCTGGCCTTAACCTCTAAGTATAAGGATAATCAAAAGAAAATGAAAAAGGATAAGGAAGCTACAATTAAGTACATGAGGTATAAAAAGAAAATTAAAAAGTGAAAATTTGGCTACGTTATGGCATAAGAGATTAGGTTATTTTCGAGGCGGAGAATAGAACTTGTGTCTGAAAAAAAATTTAGACCCTTTAGATTTTACATATTTTGATGTTTGTGTTAATTGTATAAAGGGAAAACAAACTAATAAAATGAGATTTAAAACCAATATAACTTTAGTATCTTAGAACCTATTCATACGGATATTTATGGGCCTTTTCCTAAAATTGCTTGGAATGGTAAACAATATTTTATAACGTTTATAGATGATTTTTGTAGATATTGCTATTTATTTCTCATTCATGAAAACTTATAGTAATTGGATGTGTTCAAAGAAATGAAAAAATGCAACTTTTTAGCACCTCGTCACCACCCTTCGCCACCGCTCTTGGCGAGGTGTAAATCCAAGTACTATAAATACCTATTCATTTCTCTTTTTTTTACCCCTCATTTAAGAACCAAAACTCTGCCAAAATTCACTTTGAGGTTTATATCTTTTGTTGAAATTATTTTAGAAAGACTATAATTGAGTGTGGGTTGCCTTATGATTTTAGTAATTAAATCATAAGTTGTGTGCGTACTTGGTTTGATTGTTTGTCTCACTTACATAATTTAATTTTAGTGTTGGATTGTGTTTCCCTTGAGAGTGTGAGTTGTTACACTTTTAGTTTCTTGATCTATGGTTTCCAATCACATCACATTGGATGGTATTGGCTGTAGGGGACAACCACATTCGAATGTTGAACCAAATAGTTGCAGAAGCAACAAGTGAAGAGCAATAATAGGTGGTTTGGATGGAGGTCTCGACTGATAGTGATAATTATGGTTTTACTATCTATTAGTGCTTTAACTTGTTTTCTGTTTAGTGAATTATTTGTTATTGAGTGGTTACCTTAAGCAACTCGATAATGTTACCATATAGATATGGTCTCTATAAGGGTTTACCTCATTATATCACTTGTTATGCATGATCTGATTTTTTGTTAGTACAATATGAGTTTTAGGTGTGTATGTTTCAACATACTAAAAACTTAAACTCTAATTAGAAATCCATTATATTCTTGCCTACTTTCTATTGAATTTATATAATATTTGTTCTTCAAAATTATATGCTTATCTTATATTATATTCTTTGTGCTTTTGCTATGTATACCACATAAGTATTTGTTTTCCTTTCTTTGAGAGTTAGGGTTAAGTATTTATGGAGTCTACATTTCCTTAACATGGTAGTGTATTGGGTTGTGGACTCTTTCAAATTGCAACATAAAAATTTCAATTCCTCTAAAATTAGTAAAATTTCTTTAAAATTCTTATTAAAGCATCATAAAGGTAAGTCATGATGGATTATTTTGAAGATAAATTGTGATGATTGCTATAGAATAGTCAACTCTTTATGCAACACTCCTTCTAACTGAATGCAAGTCAGGTAACAAAATGTAATGTAATTATACACTCACACATAGTGTGTCAACAAACACCGAGTTGTGCACACAAACTTCGCCCCTTTTGACACAGAAAGTTAAAAGACCACCCTTACTTGAGGGAAAGAAAACATACAAGAATGAAATAATCCTAACACTCATGTAACACAACAAAGAATATTGGAGAAAAAACAATAAGAATAAACACAAGCAAGTAGAAAGAATAGAAATAGAGGGCAACGAACAAAACGCAAGGTTCTTCAGGCTCACATAAATCTAAAGAACATATGAAGAAATCTTAGGGAGATATTTAGACCCTAATAGCCTTTCTTAGGTATTGAGAACGGAGAAAATGTAAAGGTTTAGTAAAAACATTAGCAAGCTGAAGATTAGTATTGATATACAATAAAGACAACGTCTTGTACTTCACTAAGTCTCTTATAAAGTCTAATCTAATGTGTATGTGTTTGGTCCTTGAACATTGGACCAAATTTTTTAAAATAAAAATAGCACTGGTGCTGTCACAAAGCAAGACCAGGTTTCTTACCAAAATTGCATAGTTTGACAACATCATCTTCATCCACAACAATTAACAACAACACAAACTAGTAGCAATATACTTAGTTTTAGTAGTAGAAAGATACACATAACTCTATTTCTTACCATACCAAGAGATCAACGAGTTACCCAAATAGAAATAACCACTTGATATACTCTTCTATTCATCATTATACCTTGCCCAATCTATATCTAAATAACCAACCAATTATGTTGTAGTGTCATGAGCATACCATATTCCAAATTGTGAAGTACTATTGACATACATCATGATTCTTTTAACTGTTGCAAGGTAAGACTCTTTAGGGTGAGCCTAAAAATGTAGTGCATACTCCAATACTGTAGGAGATATCAGAGGTATTAGAAATCAAGTATATAAGGCTTTGAATCATGCTTTTGTAAAAAGTCAGCTCCACTTCTTTTCCAAAAGGCTTCCAATCATGCTTTTATACAAAATTTGCTCCACTTCTTTTCCATTCCAAACTTCTGAACAATCTTGTTGGCATACTTTGCTTGAGAGAGAAAGATCCCATCTTTCATCTACTTATCTTGAAACCCAATGAAGAAATTTAACACTCCAACTAAGCTCATTTCAAATTCATTCTACATAGTTATTGCAAACTCTTGAGCAAGTGTATCCTTTGTGGATCCAAAAATAATGTCTTAAACATACACCTGAGTGATGACAACTTCACCCTTATTTCTAAAGACAAAATTGTTTTTGTCACAACCTATTCCTTGAAATCCATTTTTGAGGAGAAGTGTAGTAAGAAGCTCATACCAAGCTCGCAAAGCTTGCTTTAACCCTTGCAAGGATTTCTTTAATCTGATACATGATCTTCAAAGTGAGGTTCTTCAAAAACTTTAGGTTGTTCGACATAAACTTCCTCTTTGATTACACCATTGAGAAAGGCATTCTTCACATCTATTTGATACAATTTAAATCCAAGCTAGTAGGCCAATCCAATGTGTAATCTTATAGACTTAAGATGAGCAACAATAGAAAATGTTTCTTCAAAGTCAATACCTTCTATAGGAGTGTACCCTTAAGCAACAAGACAAGACTTATTTCAAGAAATCATACCATTTTCATCCTATTTGTTCTTGTACAACCAACGTGTACCTATGGCATGTTTTTCTTTAGGTCTGGGAACAAGATCAATATGTTACTCTATTATTTAAGCAACAAGAAAAGACTTATTTCAAGAAATCATACCATTTTCATCCTATTTGTTCTTGTACAGCCAACATGTACCTATGACATGTTTTTCTTTAGGTCTGGGAACAAGATCCATACGTTACTCTATTATAAATGAGTAAGTTTCTCATGCATGGAGTTGACCCAATTTATATCCTATAGGGCTTCCATAACAACTTTAGGAAGGACGGTAGAGGTAAAACACATATAATTCAAAGTCTCTTGTATTTGACATCTTATTCTAAAACCTTCTTCAACATTACCAAAAAATTTGTCAATAGAATGAGCATTCTTTACCCATTTGGGAAGAATAGTATAGTGATAGTGGAAGGAGTCTCAACATTATCATGGACAGTTTTTTGAGGATCCCAAATCACCAAAAATATCATTGTCTTCAAATTCAACTAGTTTAGTAGCTCGAGAGTCATCGATGACTAAATTGATAGATTCTATGACAATAAAAGTCTTTAGATTGTAGACACGATAAGCACGAATGCTATTTGAATATCCCAAAAAATATTCCAAGTTCATTCTTAGCTTCAAACTTGTCTAAATTCTCTCTATCTTTGAGAATGTAACAAGTACTACCAAACATATGAAGGTGCTTGACATTAGGTTTTGATAAGTGCTTGAAAAGAACTCATATTCTGTGATTTTATTATGCTCAATTGAAAGAAATAGGTTTGAATATATCATGTTTATATAATTATTTATTCAAATCTATCAATTCAAAATCATGAATATGTTTGGCTGTATTTTAGGTGTTTTTAGCTCCAAATTACATAACTTGTCAACACACGAAGAATAACACTTGAAGCATTTATTTTATACCTAGGATCTTAAATGACTAAGGCATGTAAGCTTTAAATAAAAAAACCAACTAATTTGTAAGGTGTACAAGGCATAATTCAAAACAAACAGATCATATCATGGTGAAGAAATGAGTGTGCTGCGACATACACCTCTCTATATGAATTATTGGGCACATTGAGCTTTACGCACCATGGCATGAAATATATTCCACCACGATGAGACCCTCTCGGGTTGATTTGGTACAAGGTGATTGAACTTAATGCTAAGCTCGGGCAAATTCTATACCGTAGCATGCAAATATTAATTTTGGCCCGAAGCCCTCTCCGTGCACACTATTTCTTATAAATAAATGTATTTAGCTTTAAGTTTAGAGACAAATTTCTAGAATACCATTTCTAATAGTTTAACTTTTTTTCTTTAGTATATTTTTCATTTTAATACACAATAGATTACATTCATAATAGATGCAAATCTTTAGGTAGTTTTTTAGATTAAGAAAAATACAAAAAATATCTAAACATTCAATAACACTGTGAAGATCAAGATTATAATTTTAGAAAAGAACACGACATCTATCCTTAATTGATATTTAGATCTAATTTGTAATAATTTTATATTCAAATTAATATTTTTATATATTTTGAATATTCAAATGCAATTTTTTAAGCCACTAATCATGGAATTTAATTTAAGAATATATGGTTGATTTTAACAACAAAAATTTAGCTATGCTATCATTTTTATGTAGATTCTTTTAGGTGAAAAGTTTTATAATAAAATAAATAAAAATTATTTATTTCTTCAATATTCATTATAAAATTTATTTATGATTGATTTATTGACAATTTATTTTTCATAATTATTCAAAATATAAGAATTAGGTTTCAAAAACGCCATCTTAATCTAATTTAGACAACCTGAAAAAGAGTTTTATATTGGTGACTCTGCCAAAAGTATTGATTTAAATGATTGACTATTATCTTATGAATAGTACATAATTTAATCAATTAATTATTGATCCTTGAAAAAGACTTTAATTGTTTTGATTAACAAAGAAAATGATATATGTTAAAAGACTTTTCCATATTTAAAATGAAAAATCAATAATATAAAATTTTACTTTAATTAACCTAAATAATTCTAAACAATCATGATTAACAAGCAAAATATTCCCATAAATTCTCCAGTAAGTATTAATTTTATATCTGTAATGATTTGTTTGTACCGAATCTATATTTATGTATTTTAATTATTTCGTTATTAGATGAAGATTTTCAAAACCCAATCATTATGATATAATGTTTTGGTTTTATTTTCATATTTGTTTAAGTTTTTAACAAATTTGAAGAATTATTTAGAATCACACAATTTCTCTTGAGACCAACCGTGGGAGTATGTTTATCACTTATTGAAAGTTTGTTTAGTTATTGATCTAAATATCTATTCGGTGCAAGTATAGAAAATTACAATTTTGTAAATAATAAAACAAATAATCATGTGTATGTAAAACAAATACAAAAATAAAACATCAACATACAAGAATTTTAGGTGTAAACAACCTAGGCCACACCAATGACCTAAAAGGAAAACCATTATTCTACCAGACCACTGGACCACCTAACTATCCACTATGAAAAATAAGTATCCAGTTACAAGACTAGGACTTACTTACACGCTTCTTCTTTAATCATAGTCATTATATGATAGGCATTCGAATCCATACCAACATTTTGATAAACTCAAGGTTCACAAGTTAATCGAACAAAATTGTTGTCACCTGAAAAGTTAGCACATATACACAAGTACAAGTGTGTTTCCTAGAGTTGATTCAAAAATGAGAAACCCTAACTAGTTGATTTAAACAATATATCAAATAAAATGAAAACAACTAGCAACTCTACAACAATCAATTAAAAGCATAATAATACTATTATTATTTTAGGCTTGTTAATCCAACAAACACAACCAAAAATATTTGATAAATTAACTTAATGAAGAAGCCTACTTGTAAACTTTTATTAAAATAAGAGAGAGAATAAAAGATGAAGAGAATAAACACAATTAAGCTCTTATGTGGTTAGTTTCAAGTGTGCGATTAGGTTTTTATTTAAAGAATATTTTGAAACACATTAGTTTAAAGTGGAATTACCATATTGTCCATAAAACTAGTTAAAACATGTTTAAGAAATAAGGGAAATACCATAAAAAGCCAATCCAAATAGTATTAGAAATACTTTTAAAAAAACTAAAAGTTGGTTGCTCGATCGATCTACTTAATTACATGATCGATCAATTGAACATACATTCAATAATCAATCCAAAATACATTTAACAAACATTTAAAAACATGCAGATTGATCGAGTGGATCCTTCGATCAATCTAGTCATACATAAAAATTGGATTAATTAGGTTTATTACTCGATCGATCGAGTGTATGATTGATCATCGCACACGAAGTGTGTGCAATGAATATGTAAGTATACGTATTGTAACAAGTAATATAATGATAAGAAAATGTCGTTCCCATGAAGATTATTTTATTACAAACTAATTTTTAAAACTAGAAAAATAAAATCAATTTTTTTTGTGTTTTTATATTTTAAGGAAGCAAAATTAAAATAACTAAATGTAAATAGCAACAATTAATTAAATCATATTTGGTAACTAAGAAGATATATGAGAAAATATCTAAAAATACTTAATCTCCCAATTTTATAAACATGTGAATAACTAAAATCCCCCAAATATAATTATCAATTAATTACATGATCAATTGAATCTAACTTAGTATGTATTCCTCTCTAAAATAAACTACACACAATATTATAATTAATTTAATCATACTCTCATGACAATTAAATTTCATACCACTCATTAAGTTCATCAATTATGGATCACATACATAAGAATCATACATTTCTTCCTAGAAACTATGCATGTTATTTAATAAACTATAAATAAATTATTGGCCAAACAATTATTAGAATAAAATTCAAATTAAATAATATAATGAAATTATAATTATAATTCAGGTAAAATATTAGATCATCACATGGTAAAAATTGGGTTCATAAAAACCCTAGATTAATAAATTAACTATACATAATTTTGTTCATAAAGCCCATATTTTGTATAAAGAAAGGCATAAAAATTGGTAAAAAAAGAGTAGAAGAAGAGATACAATCAATCTCTTGAATTGTAGTGCTAATCTCCTCTTGAATCTCCACCAAAATTGTATCTCCTTTTGAATTTTTCTATATTTTTTTTACTTTTTAGCTTCAAAAACTTATCAAAATTATGCTAATAGTAGCTCATTAGGGTTTATGGGGTGATTAAGGGCTTAAATAAAGCTCATGTGCAATCTGGACCGTCAGGTACTTCTATTTGTACATGCATATTTCACAAAAACTATCTCTTTCAAAAGTCATGCAATCCTATGATAAAGAAGTTCATGTATTCATCAATCAACATTCCATAAATATGAGGATATGAAGGTTTTTGACAAATTGATTTGTGTGTATATGTGTGTTTTGCATGTGATATCATCCAATGCACTCATGAAATTAACCTATATGAGCATGCTAATCAATTCAATCTTAGAATAAGTCTCATATGTCTATTTTCGCATCTGTATCCAATAATATAAATATGCACTTAGCACAAGATCAATAAGGACTTTACATGGTTATGATGTAAGACTTAGGTGGGTGGTCGATAAATGAAGAAATTTAGGCTCTTTCATCACCTTATCTTTCTTTTTTTTCATCTTGCACTTTTTATCTACAATTGAGCTTTGATTTGATACTTCAGTGCACCCTCTTTTATCATTCTTTTCATTTTATTTTTTTCCACATCTCTTTTCTCTTTTTTTTTATTGTAACTTTACAACACCCCAAATTTATTTTCAATTCTATTTTCTTTTTCTTTAGAGGGTTAATTGTCTTGTGAGTTTTGCTTCTTTCTTTTTTTCTCTTTTTTTATAGGATGCATTACATTACACTTTACTCTATAGCATCACACATGATTGTATTTTTATTCATTTCACACAAGCTAAAGGTGCAAGGATAAAAGTAATGCTTATTAGTTAGGCATAAAATGATGCTTAAAGATATGAATGGTTCTTTGTTAGGCTCAAATGGGTGACTACGAATATTAACAATGGTTAGCTTGAAAGGCTTAGTCGACCCAAATAAGGCCTAAATCATTTCTCTTGCTAAATACTATTAAGAATTTTGCATTAAGTGATGATAAAAAAGATTCTAAGACTCGGTAGATCTCATTAACTCGCATAACTCAGTACAAATTTTCACTCAATAAGCACACCAAAATCAATCATGAACATATCCATAAAAATTTGAATCAATTCAATCAAATACCAAGCATATCAAATGATTAGTGTAAATATCTTAATAAATATGTTACATTCCTTATCCTAGTATATGACAACAAATTTTTATCATTGAGTTCATATGTTTTATATCAAACATGCATGCATTTAGTTTTCATATATTTATCAATTTTTACCCAAATCATGATTAAAAACATCCTAAGAATTCCCTAAAAAAATTTAAAATGCATAGTAAATACTAAAGTAGAGAATGAAGTTCCATCCTTCAAACTTAAATTTCACATTGTCCCTAATATGCACATATAAATATGAAAAGGTAAAAGAAAAGAAACTCCCTTAATCATGACACATTACATTTATCACCGAAATGCTCATTCTTATTGTGCCATTTATCTCCACATTTATTTGCCTACAAAACAAAAACAATGAAAATATAAGTAAAATAACATTGGGTTGCCTCCTAACTAGCGTCACGTTTAATGTCCTTGACTAAACAATCATATCAAGTCCTAAGGCACATCCCTTTGTGTCCATTTACTTTTGAGTTTGCCTGAAAACAATTGGATTCTTGATTTGTTTAATAATACTTTATGTCTTATTTACAAACATGGTGCTCAATTCTCTTTTCATGCCATATTTTTGTTTTATTTTTGAACTTTTTGGCATTCTTATAAGCACTCCACTATAACTCATCCAATTTATGTATTTCCAGCATCTTTTTCACATCTCTATGGGACTTTTTTGCTCGCCTACTTGATTGGGGATGAGATCGTAAAAGTGTGAACTCTAAACTTGGTAGCCTTTGAATTAATGGTTTTAGCATAGATCCTATCTCAAATTTTTCCATAATCATCTTTGATACTTACGTGAAAGGCACGTTCTCCAAAAAATTTACACAGTGCACATAATCAACATTTGATTCCATACTTTCAAAGTTAAAATAGGTTGATTTGTTTTCTGGTGAGTTTATGTCCTTGTTCATAGCATCATGTGTTAAAGTTGTAAGTGTGGTCGACTCAATATATTCTTTTAAGTTGTCCCCACATTTAGTAACATTTATCCTTAAGCATTCAGTAGCATTATCAATATCTAGGGGTTCATATGGTTTAAAAACTTTAAACATTACTTGTTTACCTTGCATTTTCATTATAAGTTCACATTTTTGTACATCAATGAGTGCTCTTCTGGTTGCTAAGAATGGATGAACAAGTATGATAGTAATGTCAGTCCTCTTCCATGTCTAGCACAATAAAGTCTGCCAGAAAGATGAATTTGTCTACTTTTATGAGCACATCTTCTACCATACCTCGAGGTCTCTTAATTAATCTATCTACCATTTGTAATGTTATTGAAGTTGGTTTTGGCTTTACCAAACCCCAATATCTTGAACATAGATAATGTCATAAGGTTAATACTAGAACCCAAATCACATAATGCCTTGCCAAAATGGAGGTTCTCAATAGGGCAAGGGATGCCAAAACTACCTAGATCTTTCAGTTTTGCGGTATTTTTCTATCAAGAATGGCAATACCACCTTCAGTCAAGGTTATTATATCATGATCTCCAAGCCTCCTTTTCTATGATAGTATATCCTTCATGAATTTGGCATAAGATGAAATTTATTCAAGTGCCTTTTAATCGCCACACACAAAATGTGTGCAATGAATATACAAGTATACTTATTACAACAATTAATATAATGATAATAAAATATCGTTCTCACTGAGATTATTTTATTAGAAACTAATTTTTTAAACTAAAAAATTAAAAATCAATTTTTTTTGTGTTTTTATATTTCAATGAAGCAAAATTAAAATAACTAAAAGTAAATAGAAATAATTAATTAAATCATATTTTGTAACTAAAAAGATATATGAGAAAATATCTAGAAATACTTAATTCTCCAATTTTCTAAACAAGTGAATCGCTAAAATCTCCACAATATAATTATCAATCAATTAATCATACTCTCATGCCAATTAAATTGCATACTACTTATTAAGTTTATCAATTATGGATCACATATATATGAATCATACATCTATACCTAGAAACTATGAATGTTATTTAGTCAAGAAAAATAATTAAATAATTGTCTCAAATCTATTTAATTGCCTCTATAGATAAATTGTTGTCCAAAAAATTAATAGCATAAAAATCATATTAAAGTCAAATTATAATTATGGTAAAATATTAGATCATCACATGGTGAAAATTGGATTCATAAGATTCCCAGATTAATAAATTAACTACACATAATTATGTCTATAAAGGTCATATTTTTCATAAAGAATGCCATAAAAATTGATAAAGAAAAGAGTATAATAAGAAATGCAATCAATCTCTTGAATTGTAGTGTTAATCTTCTCTTGAATCTCCACCAAAATTGTATCTACTTTTGAATTTTTCTATATTTTTCTCTCTTTTAGCTCTAAAAACATACCAAAATTTTGCTAATGGCAGCTCATTAGGGCTTACGTGGTGATTAGGGGTTTAAATATAACTAAGGTACAATCTGTACCATCAAATTAGCTTCAGATCAAGGGCAGAGATTAAAACAAGAAATATGAACAATGTCCACCAATCACAACATAACACGTGGCACACGAAATTCACTGGGCAAATTATAGTGTGATGCGTGGTATGGGAGATCGATCTGAGTCAACACATGTTGGGTCAGTTCCACGTGGCGTAATGTAATTAGTGATAATGAGTGGCGTGGCATACGAGTGTAACATAGGGAGAAATTGAGTGGCAACAAGTGGCAATGTTGTTTGACCGCGCTCTGAAGTCGGATTGAACATCGTGCTGAAACATGGCACACAGTTTGTCCTCCTCACATACGGCGATCTATGATTAATTGTCCCTGATTGCATGGCAGGCCACATGGAAGCTCTAGATTGGCACTGCTTTAAAAATTCATAAAAATCCATAAAATCCAAAAAAATCCCAAAAAATTCCAAAAATTATATTTTCACCCCTTTTCACTAAACAATTTATATTTTAATATTTTTGGCCCCAAAAATACTTTTTATTGAATAAAACAAGTAATAATTAAATAAAACAGTGCTCTAATGACTTTACTTTTATAGATTTATCACACCCCCAAATTTAACTCGTTGTTTGTCCTCAAGTAAAGAAAAGTATAACTATATAAAATAACATGGGTAATATATTCATAAATATATTTTTATCAATACATGCATATTTCACGAAAACTATCCCTTTCAAAAGTCATACAACCTTATGATAAGGAGGTTCACATATTCATCCCATCAATACAAGGAAATGAAAGGTTTTTGAAAAATTTATTCGTGTGTGTGTTGCACATGATATCATCCAATGCATTCATAAAATCAACATATATGAGTACGCTAATCAATTTAATCTTAAAACAAATCTCATAATTCTATTTTTCACATCCTATCCACTAATATAAATATTCACTTAGCTAAAGATCAATAAGGACTCTACATGGTTTTAATGTAAGGCTTAGATGGAGGATCGATAAATGAAGACATTTATAGCTTTCTTTTTGTTCATCATGTACTTTTTAACTACAATTGAGCTTTAACTTGATATTTCAGTGTACCCTCCTTTGTCATTATTTTCATATTCTTGTATTCCACATTTCTTTTATATTTTTTTATTGTAACTTTAAAACATCCTTAAACTTATTTTCAATTCTTTTTTTTTTCTTTAGAGGGATAATTATGTTGTGATTTTTGCTTCTTTTTTTCTCTTTCATTTTTTTATAGGATACTTTACATTTAACCTTATTCTAGAGCATCACACATGATTGCATTTTTTCTTTTCATACAAGCTAAAGGTGTAAGGATAATGGTAATTCTTATTAGTTAGGCATAAAAGGTGGCTTAAAGATATGAAAGGTTTTTTGTTAGGCTCAAATGGGTGACTACGTATTAGGACTATTTAGGATTTTGCTTCAAGGGATGATCAAATATATTCTAAAACTTGGTAGATCTCATCGACTTGCATAACTCACTACAATTTTTTTCTTAATAAGCACACGAAAATCGACCATGAACATGTGCATAAGAATTTGAATCAATTTAATCAAATCTAGCAAGCATATCGCATGATTCATGTAAATATCTTAACAAATATGTGACATTCTTTATCCTAGTCATGACAACCAATTTTATCATTGAGTTTATATGTTTCATAACAAGCATGCATGCATTTAGTTTCCATATATTCCTTAATTTCTACCCAAATCAAGACTAAAAACATCCTAAAAATAAAAAAATTACCAAAAACAAATTCCAAAAAATTTAAAGTGCATAGTAAAAAAATGTAGAGAATGAAGTTCCCTCCCCCAAACTTAAATTACACATTGTTCCAAGTGTGCACATATAAATATGATAATGTGAAGGAAAAGAAAACTCTTTTAGTCTTGGCACACCAAATCTATCGTTGAAATGCTCAATCTTGTTGTGCCATTGCTATCCATATTTGTTCACCTATAAAACAAAAACAATAAAAATATATGCAAAATAACGTAGGGTTACCTCCCAACCAGAGTCACATTTAACGTCCTTGACTAGATAGTCATATCAAGTCCTAAGGCACATCCCTTTGTGTTTATTTACTTTTGAGTTTTCCTAGAAACAATTTGAGTCTTGAGTTGTTCAATAATACCTTATGTTCTGGTTCATAAACATAGAGCTCAATTCTCTTCTCATGACATATTTTTGTTTTCTTTTTGAACTTTTTGGCATTCTTATAATCTCTCCACCATACATGGAAGGGTAAACGTGTGAGGTCTAAACTTATTGGCCCTTCAATTTATGGTTTGAGCATAGATCGTATCTCAAAATTTTCCATAATCTCCTTTGATACACACATGAGAGGCACATCCTCTAAAACGTTTACACAATCTACAGTATCAACCTTCGATTCCATACTTTCAAAGTTAAAACAAGTTGAGTTGTTTTCTAGTGAGTTTATGTCCTTGTTCATAGCATCACGTGTAACAGTTTAAGTATGAGCTACTCAATAGATTCTTTTAAATTGTCCCAACATTTATCCTTAAGTATTCATTAGCACTATCAATGTCAGCGGGTTTAGATTCTTTAAAAAATTTAAACATTACTTGTTTATCTTGTACTCTCATTGTAAGTTCACCTTTTTGTACATCAATGAGTACTCTTCTTGTTGTTAAGAATGGACGACCAAGTATGATAGGAATTTTATAGTCCTCTTCTATGTCTAGCATAATAAAGTCTTCCGAAAATATGAATTTGTCTACTTTTACTAGCACATCTTCCACCACACCTCAAGGTCACTTAATTGATCTATCTACCATTTTCAATGTTACTAAAGTAGGTTTGTCTTTACCAACCACCAATCTCTTGAAGATCGATAATGGCATAAGATTAATGCTGGAACCCAAGTCATATAATGCTTTCTCAAAATGGATATTCCCAATAGTGCAAGGGATGTCAAAAGTACCTCGATCTTTCATTTTTTGTGGTAACTTTCTATCAAGGATGGCACTACAACCTTCAGTCAAGGTTATTATTTCATGATCTTCAAGCCTCCTTTTCTTTGATAGTATATCCTTCATGAATTTTGCATAAGATAGTATTTATTCAAGTGCCTATGGAAATGGTATGTTTATGTGCAGCTTCTTGAAGACATCAAGAAATTTTGAAAACTACACATCCAAATTTTTCTTTTACATTTTTTCAGGGAGAGGAATAGTAGGTTTGTAAAGGTTGTTCATCCTTATCCTTGTTAATTTCTTGTTTCTCCTCATCCTTTTCTGTCTTATGTTCTTGATGTAAAGCTTCACCACTCCTCAAGGATATAGCATTGCACTGGTCCGTGCCTTCTCTTTGTAGGTTTACAAGTGTGTCACTTAGAAGGTTACCTTGAGGCCTTTGACTTATAGTTTAAGCGAGTTTCCCTATTTGGTTCTCCAAATTTTGAATTGAAGCCTCAATTTTGTATTTATTGATTGGATGAAGTCTTTCATCATGCCCATTAAGGCATTTGTATTATCCTCAGTAGATGGCTTTTTCTCTTGGGCTTGTGATTGATATTGTTGTTGAAAACCAGGTGGTGGAAATGATTGATAGTTGAATTAATTACCACCTTGATTGTTGTTATTCTAAGAGAAATTTGGATGTTTTCTCCATCCTGGGTTATAGGTGTTTGAGTATGGATAATTGTTTAGATTCATATTCCCCATATAGCATATGGATTCTAGATTATTTGGACAATTATCAAAAAAATGAGTTCTTCCATAAAACACACATAACACTCTTGAATCTTGGACTTGGTTTATACTCACTGGCGAGTTTTGAACCTTCAAAAGATTAACCAAATATGAAACTTGAGCTGTAAATGCTATGATATCATTTACCTCATACACTTCGGATACTCTTCTTGTGGCTGTCATTCTGTCCATTGGCCATTAATAATTATTGCTAGCGATTTTCTCAAGTAAATCATACTTTGATTGTAAGATTTGGCTAACAAAGCTCCATTAGCAGATGCATCAACAATAGTTCTTGTTTGAGCATTGAGACCATTATAAAAAGTCTCCATTTGAATCCAAGAAGGAATACCATGATGAGGACACTTCCTTTGTGATTTCTTGAATCTTTCCCATGCTTCATATAAAGATTCTCCTTCGTATTATTGGTAGGAAGTAATGTCATTCCTAAGCTTAGCATTCTTTGTTAGTGGAAAGTATTTCATCAAGAATTTCTCTACCAAGCTATTCCAAGTTGTAATGGAATTAGGTGGCAAAGAATTTAGCCAAGCTCGAGCACGGTCTCGCAAAGAGTAAGGGAAAAATCTAAGTCTAAATACCTCCTCGATCACACCACTTAACTTAAATGAATCTCCAACTTCAAAAAACAATCTGAGATGCAAATGAGGATCCTCTGTTGGTAATTTGCTGAATTGTCCAATTGTTTGTAGAATTTGAAATATCACTGGCTTTAACTCAAACTTATTAGCTTGAATTTTTGGCCATGTAATACTTGGATTCAACCCTTCCAATATAGGTATTGCATATTCATTCATAGTTGTATATCTATCATCTATCAAAAACATTTGATTGTTCAAGTTTAACTCATTATTGTTTATGTTTAATAGATTAGCCATTTTTTTCTCTTGGGTGACAACTTGTTATTTCCTTACTGACCTCAAAGTATACTCAATTTCAAGATATAAAGTTAAGATAACTCCCTCACTAACTATGCTAATGCAATAGACTTAACTATGTTTCTACAATACTAAATAAGATGTCTAAATAAAAACTAAATAAAAATTTAAATAAATTAATTAAAATTTATAAAAATAAAAAAATAAAACTAATTAATTAACATAAATAAAGAAATAAGTCAGTAAAAAATAAGTCAATTAAAGTAAAGAAAAAAAAATAAAAAAAATTAATTTCTAATATCTATAATCCCCGACAATGGCACCAAAAACTTGATTGCCATACACGAAGTATTCGCAATGAATACACAAGTATACGTATCTCAACAAGTAATATAATGATAAGAAAAGAAAGTTCACAGAGAGATTATTCTATTAGAAATTAATTTTTAAAATTAAAAAAATAAAAACTAATTTTTTTATGTTTTTATATTTTAATGAAACAAAATTAAAATAATTAAAAGTAAATAGCAACAATTAATTAAATTAGATTTGGTAATTAACAAGATATATTAGAAAATATCAAAGAATACTTAATTTTCTAATTTAATTACACTATCATGCCAATTAAATTGTATAGTACTCATTAAGTTCATCAATTATAGATCACATATATAAGAATCATACATATCTACCTAAAACTATGCATATTATTTAATCAAAATAAACAATTAAATATTTCTCTCAAATCTATTTAATTGCCTCTATAGATAAATTGTTGGCTAAACAATTAATAACATACAAATCAGATTAAATAATATAATTTAATTAAAATTATAATTAGGGTAAAATATTAGAACACCACATGGTAAAAATTTGGTTCATAAGATCCCTAGATTAATAAATTTAAAACATATAATTGTGTTCATAAAGATCATATCTTTCATAAAGAAAGACAAAAAAATGATAAAGAAAAGAGTAGAAGTAAAAATAAAATAAATCTCTTGAATCTCTACCAAAATTGTATCTTCTTTTGAATTTTTCTAATTTTTTCTCTCTTCTTAGCTCCAAAAATTGACCAAAATTATACTAATGGAGGCTCATTAGGATTTATGGGATGATTAGGGGCTTAAATATAACTGAGGAGACCGATCTGTGTCAACGCATGCTGAGTTAGCGCCATACGACGTAATGTGATTCGCAGTAACGAATGACGTGGTAAGTAATAAGATATGTGAGAAAATATCTAGAAATACTTAATCTCTCAATTTTTTGAACATGTTAATCGCTAAAATCCCCCCAATGAAATTTTTAATTAATTACATGATCAATTGAATCTATCTTAGCATATATTCCTCTCTCAAGTAAACTACACACCATATAGTAATTAATTTAATCACACTCACGTGCCAATTAAATTGTATACTACTCATTAAGTTCATCAATTATGGATCACATACATAAGAATCATACATATCTACCTAGAAACTATACATGTTATTTAATTAGGACAAACAATTAAATAATTCTCTCAAATCTATTTAATTGCCTCTATAGATAAATCATTGGTCAAGCATATAATAGCATAAAAATCAGATTAAATAATATAATTAAATTAAAATGGGGTAAAATATTAGATCATCACATGGTAAAAATTGGGTTCATAAGATCCTTGGATTAATAAATTAACTACATATAATTGTATTCATAAAGCTCATATTTTTCATAAAGAAAGATACAAAAATTTATAAAGAAAAGAGTAGAAAACAGATACAACCAATCTCTTGAATTGTAGTACTAATCACCTCTTGAATCTCCACCAAAATTGTATCTCCTTTTGAATTTTCTTTATTTTTCTCTCATTTTAGCTCCAAAAACTGAACAAAATTATGCTAATGGTGGCTCATTAGGGTTTATAGGGTGATTAAGGGTTAAATATAGCTCTGGTGTAATTTGGACTATCAGATCAGCTTCGGATTAAGGGCTAGGATTAGAACAAGCAAAATGAACAATGTCAATCAATCATAACGTGACATATGACCTATGAAATTTATTGAGTGAATAAGAGAACGACACATCGTAGGAGAGAATTTCCTGAGTCAATCCTCATTGAGTTAGTTGCATGTGGCAGAATGTGATTCATAGTAATGGATACAGTGGCACACCGGTAGAACATAGAGAGTAATCACATGATGACACATGGCATGAAGGTTTGACTGTGCACTAAACTCTTATTGAACATCGTGCCAAAATGTGGCACACGGTTCGTCACTCCATATACCCGATGATATACAATTTTCTATCCCTACTTACATGGAATCCATATAGATTGCCCAGTCGGCTCCTTTGCTTGCATTGCATGCCACTTGGAAACTTCTAATTGGTTCTACGTTAAAAATTCATTAAAATTCCATAACAATCCCTAAAACATCCCAAAAATTCCAAAAGTTATATTTTCACCCCTTTTTACTAAAACGTTTATATTTTAATATTTTTGGCCCTCAAAAATACTATTTATTGAATAAAACAAGTAAATATTAATTAAAAAAGTGCGCTAATGACTCTACTTTCATATAGTCATTAATGATCAAGTACACACTCGATCGATTGGGTCGATTGAGTGGCTCAAATTCATATATTTTTCTATTGTGTCTAATATGCAATCTGACATGCACATGAATAGAAATATACCTATTATGTGATCGTTGAGGTGCGATAGTTTCTACAGTTTGAAATATTATTCTAAAACACACCTAGAAACTAAGATTACAATTAAATGTTTTGTTTCATAAATATTGTCAATACTAACATAAGCCTAAAAATCTCCCCCTTTGACATATTCGTGTGATAAAATATCTCACTTACAATATAACGCTCATAGGAAAATTAAATATTACATAGTGTTAGTATCCTACGATCGGTGGAACTAACTTTGCTTAATTCTTGAAAGCTCATCTAAACATTGAAATTCCAAAACATAAATACCCAAACAACTTATTCTGAAAGACACATTGTTCATTAGTTTAGTGTATATAACAATATAAAAACCAAAGAATATTTATAAGCGAGTAATCATTAGATAGAAATTAAAAAGAATTACTCCTCATACTTGGAATTTCTCCAAAGTGGATTTTCAAAATAATTCTCTCCCTAAATTAGCTCTCCCTTTTTGTTGGTTTTTCAATTAAATTTTTATTTTTTTCTCCCTAATATTGGTTAAACATATCTAAAAGTTGGCTACTCAATCGATCCACTCAACTGCTCGATTGATCGAGTCGATCAATCGAACATCCACTCGATCAATCCAGAATATGTTTAACCAATATTTAAAAGTAAGTGGATTTCTTGATTGTTCTAGTCATATATTAAAATTAGATGGATCAGGTTTATTACTCGATCGATCGAGTGGCTCAAATTCATATTTTTCCTATTGTGTCTAATATGCAATCTTACATGCACAAGAATAGAAATATACCTAATATATGATCGTTGAGCTATGATAGTTTTTAGGCTTGAGATAGTAGATACACCTAAAAACTAAGATTACAATTAAAAAATTTGTTTCACGAATATTACCAATACTAGCATAAACCTAACAATCTCCCCATGTAACAAAACTTATCTCTCACTACATAACAGTCACAATAAATTAAATTTTACATAGTAGTACTATACTATGATTCGGTGGAATGTTAAATAGTTCAATGTATATAACAATATAAAAATCAAAGAATACTCAAACGTGAGTAATCATTAGACATATCTACAAAGTTGGATTTCAAAGTAATTCTCCCCTATATTAGCTCTCACTTTTTGTATATTTTTCAATTAATGTTTTAATTCTTCTCCCCTCTTTTTGTTATACGAATATACAATATAATCATGAAATAAATACAATAGGTTGAGTAAGTAAGTAGTATTTTAATGACTAAAAAGAGGAGTATATATTCTTAAAATCTCAAAATAGAAAGTTAAAAACAATATGTTTTTCAAAAAATGAATAAACTCCTAAATTTTACGACTTTCCAAAATAAATTAGAATAAAAAAATTATAAAAATTGATATATATATAATTGAGGGTAGTACACATAGCCTAACATGGCTACAACAATACACATAAATTATGAAATTAATTTTATTCAAAAAGTAACTATCCATTGACAACATAAATATATGTAGACAAGACACACAAATATACTAACACATATGGTGACATTCCAGCAATACGAAAAGTAAAATATTTTTTAGAACTACAATAGGATGTTAATTTGTTCATTTATGATGAGTTATGAAATATTTAAAAAGAGGAATATCACCTATCATAAGAACAATTGCAATTGAATTCATACTTGCAAAAAATAAAATTTACTTACTAAGACAGAACTTTAATCTATTTTATTTTGTATTCACCTCTTATATTTTTTTTGAGAGATTGGTTATTTATTTTCTCTTTGTATAATCAATTATGCCTTTTTCTTTTTGTACGTGCAAAAGCTCTTGTATTTTTATTTTTTCCTTTAATAGTATTATTGTTATTTTTTTTTTGAAGAAAATATGCATAAGCCAGTATACCTAATATAGTGACTTTCACAATAGTTGTGAGATAGCCCTATTCACACACAACGATAGCTTTCACACATCACAGTATATAACCCTTTAGAAATTAGTTGTATCTCTATAGAAGCATTTTATATAGTGAAAAACAAAGTTCGACCATAATTTTCGTAGTCAAGATTATCTCATGTCCTAAAAAATCTCACATAATTAATTATAAACTTCTAGCATGACATACTTATGTTTTCAATGAGTGTGTAAGTAGGTTCATATCAACATTGATCACCACATGTGAAAAATTTGTAAATGCACAAAACAAAATATTCATTTGTATAATATATAGCCAATTAAACTAAATATAAAGTACATAATTATCATGTCAATTTTAAAGCATATCTATTTCCCTCCCTTTTTATTTATTTTTTTTATTTTTTTTCTTGAAACTAAGAAGCATCAATAAAAATTAAACACACAATCAAACTAAAGATGTTCACCTAGGGTCAATTAAACACTAAAACAAAAGTATCTTGATGAAACAATAAAGAATTATGGTCATGTGACCGAAAAGAGAATCTTTCCTAACCTAAACTTTCTTGAATTTTGGTTTCTTTATATCTTTGAGTTAGAAATCAACTATCTTAGTTGTTATTAGCATACTATTGGGCTTACACTTAGATCTCATATTCAACCTAAATGAAGATACAAAATGCATGATATGATGATGATAATTAGTCCTAGAATTAAATACATTGAATTTCACTTGCATTTTTGAGCTAACAAATTCATGCTTCCTAGTAGAATTTTTGAACATGTCATTATAATATCTAATCATTCTATAATATGATGTAACATGTATAGATCTATGATGGTTATGAGTCCTACTATGCAAAGCATGGAAAGTATTATTAAAGTTAGAAGCATTCATCAAAAATCTATACTTAGGCCTAATATAACCTTTCCTATCACAATGATGATAGATATGCACAAACTTAATAGATTTTTTGATAACAAGTGCAACTGTTCTTTGTGTATAATAAGTTAGGAGTAGGGTTAGAAGGCCTTACCATGGCAGTATTTGATGTTGAAGCTGTATTCTATCCTATGAAGTAGAAGCGTTAAAGTATTATACAAACTCTATTGTTTTTGAAGATGATGGTATAGAATATTCATCTTTATATCCTTGTCTCCAATAGGTTTTCCATAATCTAGAATTTTGTTTAGCCTTTTAGCTCCAATGGTTAACCTCTTCATTACTTATTTTGATTGTTCAAGTTCCTAAATAAGATTCTTGTTTTCTTATTTTCTTGTTTTCTTGTTTTCTTGTTTTCTTGTTTTCTTGTTTTCTTGTTTTCTTGTTTTCTTGTTTTCTTGTTTTCTTGTTTTCTTGTTTTCTTGTTTAATATCTAGAAGACTTAAATTCAAAGCATTAGTACATTCAGATAGTTCAATTTTTTCTATCTTTTTTTTAATAATTGAGGAATTTAATTCAATAGATTTAAGTTTATCTTTTATATTTAAGCAACTTTAATTTGTCTTTTTTGCATATTATGAACTCTTTGAACACATCATTAATATCAATGATAGTAAAATGTTTAGCTAAAAATTCAGTGTCACTTTCCTCGTTGTTTGAGTCAATATTAGACTTATTGGAGCATCCATTAGATTTTGTAGCAAATGATAGGAATTTTATGTCGTTATTTTCTAATTCAATTGGATTATCGTTGTTGCTTTTGGAGTCAGCAAATGTTGTATTGAAAGCTCTTCTAGTGTTGTTCCTTTTATTTTCACAATTTGCTACAAAATGATCAAAACTCAAAATATTGAGGTCCAATGGGTTTAAGTTTCTTACCATTAGAAGTTATAGGTTTGAGTTCTCTCTGATTCTGATCCCTTGATAGTTCAATTGAGCTTTGTTTTAAGGATTCTTTCTATTAAAGATCTTGTTTAGTCATATGGTCAAGAATGTCAATTTTGCATCTTTGTTGCCACCTTCTTCAGTCATTAAAGTTTTGAAAGTAGAACCTTTATTATTTAGAGGTGTTCGAAAGCTCATCTCATAGGTTTAAAGTGATCCTACAAATTCTTCTATTTTAAAATGTCAAAATCCTTGCTTTCATCAATTGCATTAACCTTTGCATGGAAACAATCTGGTAATGAGCATAGAAGCTTCTAAGTAATTTAGAAATATTTTTAATTTTCTCTCCAAGATTGGTAGAGGTGCTAGTAATATCACATAATCTGTCATAGAATTTAGAAAAAGTCTTGTCTTCTTTCATCCTAATATTTTCAAATTGATTACCAAACATATGAAGTTTTATTCTTTTAACATTTGAGGTGTCCTCATGGACAACCCCTAAATATCCTAAGCATGCTTAATAGTATCAAAATGAGAAATAAGACGAAATTCATCAGCAGATACAACACTAAATATGGCATTAACACCTTTTTGGTTCCAATTACTACCAGTTCCATCTTTACCCATCCATTATATCCTAGGCTTAAGAGTGATGAAATTATCTTTGGTAAGCGTAGGTTATTCCTAACCATAAAGATGGAGTTCTAGACACTTTCATCTATAAACCGTAGGAAGGCTTTCATACAAGCCTTCCAAAATGGGTAATTATACTCATCAAACTATGGTGCAAGGATTGTAGACAAACTCTCTCTTAAATCATCCATAACAAGGTCTTAGGCATACTAAGTGTATCTAGTGTCTGCTCTAATACTAAATGAAAGTTTTTTTAGTTATAGATCTAAATATCTAGTTAGTATAAGTATGATAAATTAAAATTTCATAAGTGGCCAAACAACCAATCATGTGTACATAAAGTAATGCAGAAAACATGAGTTTTTTAGATGGAAACAACCTAAGCCACACCAATGATCTAAGAGAAAACCATCGGGTCACCTAATTATCCACTATAAAAATAAGTTTTCAGTTATAAGGCTAGGACTCAAATTATCCACCTAGGTAATGCCCCCCAAGTATCATACATACATGTATCTGCTTTGCTCATAGTTTATACAAGATAGACGTTCAGATGTAGACCAACATTCTTATAAACTTAAGTCCCATGAGTTAATCGAACATGCAGCTTTGTCACTAGAAAAGTTAGCACATAAAAGCAAGTGCAATTGTGTATCTTAGAGTAGATTCCATAATGAAAAATGCATTCTAATTGATTTAATCAATATATTAGATAAATCGAAAAAATAATTAGCAACTCTAGAACAATTAATTAATAGCATAATAACATAATTATTATTGTAGGCTTGTTAATCCATTAAACACAACCAAAAATATTTGATAAATTAACTTAATGAAAAAAATCCTACTTGTAAACTTTTAGCAAAACAAGAGTGAGAATAAAGAATGAAGATGATAAGCATATTTAAGCTCTTGTGTGGTTATTTTTCAAGTTTGTGCTTAGGTTTGTATTTAAAGAATATTTTGAATTACACTAGGCCAAAATGGAATTACCATATTATCCATAACATCAATTAAAACATGTTTAAGAAATAAGGGCAATATAATAAAAAATCAATCCAAATCATATTAGAAATATGTTTTAAAAAATTGAAAGTTGGTTGCTCGATCGATCGAATACATTGGTCGATTGATCGAACATTAACTCAATCGATCCAAAATACATTTAACAAATATTTAAAAACAGGTGGATCTATGGTGTGAATCCCTCAATTGATCTAGTCATATATTAAATCCAAATTAATCAGGTTTATTACTCAATCGATCTAGTATACACTCGATCGATCAAGTGGCTCAAATTCATATTTTCCCTATTTTGTATAATATGCAGTCTAATGTACACGAGAATATAAATATACTTAATATGTTATCGTTAAGGTGTGATAGTTTCTACGACTTAAAATATTCTTCTAAGACACACACACACACACTTAGAAACTAAGATTACAATTAAACATTTTTTTATGAATATCGTCAATACTAATATAAACCTAACACTTATTATAAGTGATTCATGCACTTGTGAATCATTTAGGCATTTACAACCTATTTATAAATACAAAATCTATATATTAAGTTTTTAACACTATTTTCAGGGAGAAATAGTATTTTAGATTTTTATTATCAAAATTCTTAAAAATTCTTTGTTAATATTTGTGATTTTTGTGAATATCTCATATTTGTTTAGATTTTCATTTACTTTCATTATTATTTATTATTTATTTTTTGTTTATCTTTTTGTTTATTAATTTTCTTTTATCTATTTATTTTCTTTTTATTATTCATTACTTTGCTTTTTATTTATTTTCTTTTTATTATTGATTACTTTGCTTTTTATTTTTTTTATTTCTTTTTAGTTATTTTTCATAAATATTTTTTGTTTTTATGATTTCCTTTTTATTTTTATGATTTTGTGAATATCTATGATCTAGCTAGTTATTTTTGTTTGTTTTAATTATTTTTCTTTCTTCTTTATTTACTTTTATTTGTTTATTTCTTTTTGTTATTTATTTTTTTTCCTTTTCTTTTTATTTGTTAATTTTTTATTTTTCTTAAGCGATCACTAAAGCCACCCTTGAGCCTATTTTAAAATTTTTAAATATGGGAGATACTTTACTAAGGGGTATAGCAATGAAAAAGTATGCAAGACCAATCATTGGCACTACTAGCTATACAGTTGAGGGAGGCAACTCGAAAACTATGAATTGAAAAATATTCATTATTTTCATGTTACCCTTGTTCTGTAGAATTCCTAATGAAGATCCATTGACTTTCATTAGAGAGTTCTACTCAACTGTAAAGACATTCCCATTAAATAAGTTAAATGAAGACCAATTGAAAATGAGGTGTTTTTCATATGTTTTAAAAGATAGAACACTCCAAACAGAGAAGTATATGAAATGTGTAGTAATTATGGGCATGGTGCTAACACATGCCCTTATCAAAGGAACCATTTGTAGGTCTTGAAAATGTCAATGCAATGAAGGGTTATGAACCTAGATATAAGAATGGCCCTTATGCAAACACTTATAATTAGTGGTAAAGAAATCATTCTAATTTCTCTTAAAGGGCAAACAACCCAACCTTTTCCCAAAATCCAAACTAGTAGAGCCACTAATTCAACAAATACATACCACATAATCCTCCAAATAGATCAACCTTAGAGGATAACTTGAATGTTTTTGTTCAAGTGAGAAAAGAGAACCAGACTGTAAACAATCAAAAGTTAAACTCTTTAGAGGATTCAACTAAAAGGGTGGACTTGAAAGTAGAGCAACTAACTGATCACTTACAAAAGCAAGTAAAAGAACAAATGCTTGGTCAAATTGAACACGAGAAGGCTATTAGTGCCCTTCATAATGATGAGTTACTAAACATTGAATTCCTTGAATTTTATAAATATTTCACCAATGATGAAGGGAACACAAATAACTCTGAAGCTACCTCCAAATATCCTAAAAGCTTTAATGTTAATACTGGGAGTCTTACAATGATAGTCATAGGAGAGACTATATATTTTCAAAGTAGATTCAGATAAAAACTCAATGAAAAGAGGATATTGGGTGAATCAAAGTCTACAAATCATTGACTCCAATCGCGACTAGTTAGGACATTAAACTAGCACTTGGTGAGAGGTAACCCATTATTTTAGGTAGTATTATTTTCTTCTCTTTTAATTTAGTTGTTTTTATTTTATTTTTATTTTTATTATGTTTTCTTTTGTTTTTAATTTAATGTAATTTGTTTTATGTTTTTAAATTTTCTATAAGTGTGAACAATGTTTATTTTATATAGAAATATTGATTTCATAACTATTTGATAATATGTTGAGAAGTACACAATGATTCTCTCTATGTAATATAACTGAGTTAGATACTAGATGCAACATGAGTAACCATATTACTTGCTTAATCACATCGAGCTAATACAAATGGGTAACTTTTTTCTTTTTTTCTTCATTATCTCTAATTTGCATTGGAAACATTAAGGACAATATAGATTCTAGGTTGGGGGTAGAATAAAAGTTACATACGAAATTATGTATTTCAAATTTTACTAAACATTTGTTTTCTATTGTTTGGTTATTTAAGGACATTTAGTTCCATATATATATATATAAAACTTTTGGTACAAAATTATCATGTATCATTTAATTTAAAGTGAATAATTGAGTATTTACATTGTTTGTTTGTTATTTTAAACATGTTCATAGATTATTGTAAGAATTAATTCTAGTCATAATTTATGTTTCATGCTTGGATGTTGAGATTGAGATGAACCTAAAATTGGTGTTAAGGAATCAAATAGTAGAGGCTACCTTGTGAGATTTTTGAGCCCTAAGCATTTTATTCTGAGTGATATTTTTCTTATACTCTTTTAAACATTTTTCTTATTATTTCAAATTGTAGATGATTTCTATAGGTTTTGTACTTATTTTCATTGCTTAGATTAAATGATTTGAGTATAAATTAAAAATGTGTGCCTATCTTCATTCATTCTTGACTTCTAAAACAAACATATATATGGGATTCTCTTAAAACAAAAAGAGTCAAAGTAACCCCTTAATATGTCTATGGACCAATTTTCTAAGAAACAAAAAGAAAAAGAAAAAAGAAGAAGGATATATATAAAAAAGGGAGAAAAATAAATAGTATGACTATATACTACAACCCTAAGTTCTTCAACGTAATGAGATGGTTATTAAAAAAAATAAAATATAAATAACCCCTTGAAGTCTTAACATTTTCATTCATCTTGAGGTAGATAATTGAAATTTTTCTTAATGATTTTTAGTGAAGTATGAGATTAGTAATGTGATATCTTCATAAATCCTAGCATTTGATTCCTTTCATGAGATCAATGTTATGCAATCTTGAACCTTTCTTGTTCATAAACATATGCAAACCTTTCTTGTTATTCTTTACATAACTTTTAATCACATAAACCTTGTTGAGTGCTTGAACACATAGGATCATTGTGAAATTGATAGTATATATTGTGAAGATTAAAGTCGAAGTGAGTTAAGATTCCTAATTCTTTTAGGTGAGTCATGGTTGATATGTTCTTGTAATGGGACATGCATTGTGATGCGTAACAATAAACTATGATCCTTTGAGTTATTGAATTAACTTGTGTTTGAGATTTTGATTATGAATTGAGAAAAAATAAAGCATAAGAATTTTTGTTGATTTTAGTTTAATTTTGTTGTTTTTAGTTTTAATTTTTATAGGTGAATTATTTTTAGTTTTAGTTTTTGCATGTTAGGATGTTTGTGGATATCATAACTGAAAGCCCTACAAGACTTAAACTCATCTACTAGAATCACCTAGGGTTCAAAGTCTTGTTGCAATGCTAAATGCAATCGTGTTAATCTACGAAAATAATGTAGGTTAGTTAGTTTATTAATTTTTTTTAAGTGTTTAAATCGCATCACTTGCTAGAGGCTACCAAGAAGTTGGTTGAAGGTTATGATAAGTGCTTGAAAAGCACTCATATTCTATAATTTTATTGTACTTAATTGAAAGAAATAAGTTTGAGTATAACATGTTTATATCATTATTTATACAAGTCTATCTGTTTAGTATTACATAAATATTTTATTGTATTTAAGGTGTTTTTAGTTTCAAAATATACATGAAAAACAACACTTTGAGCACTTATTTTGCACCATAGGAGCTTAAAAGACTAAGGCATATAAGCCTTACATCAAGAAACAACCATTTTGCAAGATGTACAAGGCATAATTCAAGATAAACAGAGCATTCCACGATGAAGAAATGAGTGCTCTATGGCGCACACCTCTCTTAATGAATTATTGGGCTCATTGAGCTTTGTGTGCCTTGATGTGAAATATGTTTTCTTGAAATGACACCATCTTGGGTTGATTTGGTATGAGGTGATCAAGCTCCATGCTGTAGTGGAGAAAATGCTATGTCGTGGCACACGAACATTAATTTTGGCCCCAATCCCTTTGCACACATTTTTTCCTACAAATAAATAAATTTAGCATTGGGTTTAGAGGTAACTTTTTAGAATGCAATTTCCAACCGTTTGACTTTTGTTCTTTAGTATAGTTTTTATTTTCATACACAATACATAAGATTCATAATAAGTGAGAGGCAGATCTTTGGGAGATTTTCAAGATAAAAAAATACAAAAGATATTCTGAATATTCAAGAACACTTTAAAGATCAAGATCACAATTTTGGAGCAAGACACAACATACATCCTTAAATGGTATTTAGATCCTATTTGTAATAATTTTATATTCAAACTAATTGTTTTGTATTTTCTAAATATTTGAATGTTATTTTTAAAACCACTGATCATGGAATTTAATCTGAGCAAATTTGGTTGATTTTAAATACAGGAATTTAACTCTATTGTTATGTTTGTATAGATTTATTTAGGCGAATATTTTTATAATAAAATAAATAAAGATTATTTTTTTATTCAAGAGTTCTTACAAGATCTATTTATGGTTAATTTAATGACAATTTATTTTTCATAATATATTAAAAATATGATAATTAGGTTTCAGAAATGTCATTTAGATCTAATTTAGATAACTCGAATAAGAGTTTAAGTCTCTGCCAAATGTATTGAGTTAAGTGGTTTGCTATTTCCTTTGGAGTAATATATAATTTAATCAATTAATTAATGATCCTCGCCAAAAAAATTAATTGATTTGATTAACAAAGAAAATAATCACTACCAAAATATTTTTTTATATTTAAAAGAAAAATTCAAAAGTTTGACTTTATATTTTAAGTAACCTAAATAATTCTAAGCAAGAATGATTAACTAGCTAAATATTTTCATAAATTCTCCATTAAGTATTAATTTAGTATTTGTCTTGATTTGCTTGAATCAAACCTATATTTAGGTATTTTACTTACTTTGTTATTAGATTAGGATTTTTAAAACATAACAATTGTGATGAAATGTTTAGGTTTTATTTTCGTATTTGTTTAATTTTTTTGTGAAATTTGTAAAATTATTTAAAACCACACAATTTCTCTTGAGATTGACCTTAAAAGTATACTTATCGCTTTTTGTAGGTGATTTTTATACTTGTGAGTTATTTATAAATGTTAGGTCTTAAGAAGCAATGGTTCATGGTGTAGTAGGTGGTGATTACCGCTTTGGCCCATAAATGTTTGGCCAAATTCTTTCTAGTCAACATTACCTTAGCCATTTATTGAATAACTCTATTTTTCTCAATAATACCATTATATTGAGGGGTCTTTGAAGAGAAAAAGTCATGTTGTATTCTCATATTTTCGCATAAGGATTTGAACTTTGAATTTTCAAACTATTTCCAATAATCACATCAATTTTTGATGATAGTTCCAATATACTCAAACTTCTCATTTTGTCGTTTAATACACAGTATTAAACTTAACAAAAGCTTATGATTTCTCTCTTAGAAACATAACCCTTATATATTTAGAGAAATCATCAACAACCACCATGATGCATTTTCTCTCACCAATACTGACAGTCTATATAAGACCCAGTAGATCCATATGTAGAAGCTCAAGAGGTCTCGTTGTGGAGAGATATTGGTTCTTCTTGTTTGATTCTTACTTGCTTACCCAACTAACAAAGACCTCACAAAAGTTTAGGCAGAGTATTGATGGAATAAAGACCTCTTACTATCTTTAGGCTTGAAATTTTCTTTAGAAGCTTATTGTTAACATGGCCTAAACATTGGTGCCAAAGCTCTTTTGTTTTGAGACTTAATCTTCTTCACACAAATTGCAAAGGTTATCACTAATTATAACCTAGTTCTCTTGACCAAGATATTTCCTAAACTATCAAACACTATGCACTCCTTATTAGTGAATCTTACTAAACACTTGTCAAAAATTTGGCTAATGATGATAAGATTATCCTTGAGACCTTCTATATAAAAGACACCCTTATGTTAAGGTATTTCAGGCACATTAATGGATATTTTCCACAAATCAAAGCTTTATTTTCATCTCTAAAGGTAATAGACCTATCATTAGTGGGAATCAGGTTAGTGAAGAAGGATTTATCTCCAATCATATGACGAGAATAATCACTGTCAAAGTACTAGCAACCAAAAGCTTGAGCTAAGTGTTATATGAAAAACATTGCAATTCAAGTTTAGATCACCATTAACATTAACCTGATAGGACTTTAACTCCTAGAGAAGCACAATTACTTCATTCTATATAACCAAAGCTTTATTAGTAAGAGAGATAGACTAATTTATCAGATCTTCTACATGACTTAACATTTTCTTATTATAACATAAAGATTCTTTATGAATAGGTGAGGTAGAGAAGAAACCATAGGTGTTTTAGATAGAAGAGAGAGATATATACTCTTGGTACTTAATACATCAAAAGTATAGTCATCACCAAACTTCATTAATAGAGGGAGTAGGATCTTGAATAGTAGCAATAGTAGAAGAGGAAAAAGGAGCATGAGAACCATTAATTTTCAACAACTTTTCAAACACAAGTATTTCCAAGAGACCATTTCTAATTGATGTCTTGAGATTCCTTAATTTTCCTTTTAGCTTCATATTGTTGAAGATAGAGAGACTCAACCATTTCATGTTCATCTAATAGACTAGATTCAAGATGCTTGACATTGAGGGTATCACCATCAACATAAACTTGGAGATCATTAAGTTATACTTCACAATCATCTAAAAGTGACTCAAGAAGAGCCCTTTCATCTTTCAAGATATAGATATCCTTCTTTAAAATAGAGATAATATCAAAAGTACTTGAAGAGGAATTATGAGTACTTTGATCTTTGTGACCTTTTGATTACTTATCTTGAAGAGATTTCTCGAGCTCATTAATACAAGAGAGACACTTCTCATTATTATGAAGGTAAATTTGAAGTGATTATCCAATCTCATCTTTAAGTTATCAGCATCCTTCTCACCATCCAATCTCATCTATTTCTTTCAAATTATTGTTAATCATCATCATATTCTTCTCTAGCTTTAGATTCTCATAAATATTTTGATCATAAGACTCTTGAAGAAAAAACCCATCATTATCAACAACATTATTCCAATAAGAGGACGTTCTTGACGAGACGTAGTTCCTCTTTATTCTAATTAGCAGCAGGTTTAGATTCAACAACACTAGTTTTTGAAATTTTCATAGGCCACTTCCATCCATACTCAATCAAGAACCCAACATCATTGTTTAATGATCTCACATCATCTATCATAAAATATAAAAGTAGTTAAACATAGAGAAGGGAGGAAAGGATGAACACGAGAATGATTAAATCCAAAAGAGCTATACCTACTCTACTACTAATTGAAAGCATTTGACACCCGATACAATACCAGAGTAGGGAGATATTGACTCCTTAAAGACTTACTTCCATAAGCAGATGAACAACATAAGGAAAGTAATACATGATATAATTAGGAAACAATAGACACACTACATAGTAAAGAAAGAAAGCATACAACAACAAAAGTAAAAGGTTTTCCAATTAGAGTCCAAATATTATATGTTGTAACATACATGATAGAGACTCATATTGTACTCACACAAGAGCTAATCATACAAACACATTCATGTAACAAGATAAAACCATATAGAGCCCTTTCCTTTGTGGTAAATCCTTGGCAATTAATTCAGTATTAATAGTAAATAGACTCAAATTGATAAAAGTATAAATATAAATACTTCTATCACTTTGGACCATACTACCCTAACTTCCTATTACTACCTTTACCTACTGCCTCATAAACAAGTTGACCTAACACACAGATCTTACTCTCCTTTAGAGCCAACACGGCACGCAGTAGTGTGATTAGTAACAAACAATTAGGAATGTGAACAACAATATGAGAGTTACCTCAAATACAACCACTAGGAATCACAATCTTATGAACTCATATATATAACTTAGCCCAATCTTAAGAACATAGTATTTCTCACAACCCACTAGTAAAAATAGTATTAAGTACTCATAACTTAATAACTCTATTTTACTCTCATAAGTATGTAACATAAACACCGATATACACGTAAGATTATTTGTGAAATAGAATCAAAATTGCAAGAAAAATTTGGTAGATTTCAATTGGATTTTCTAATTAAAGAACAAAAAGAGAGAAAATATTTATAGAAAATTTTTAGTCTCTGGCCTACCTCATTTAGCCCTCATCGAGGCACCAAAACAAATGTGATTTTTTAAAAAACAAATCATCAAGTAATTTTCACAAGTACTCACAAACACAACGAAACAAACTACAGTACTCAACCTAGTATGCATACTACAAAAACCAACCCCAAGGTGTGTGTAAACATACTCATATACAAAGTATACATAACTATAGGCATGTATACATTACTAATTTTTAGTAACCAACCTTACAGAAAATAAGACAAATATACTAAGTAAAATAAAAATATTTCATGTTTTGTATACGAGAACGAAAATAAATACTCAAAGAAGTATAGGACTTACAACATCAATATGTTCCATTCTTGTAAGAACAAAAATAGTTAAAGATGTTAATTCTCTTGTAAGAGCATCTGCTAAAACTATTCTTATTTCCTAAAAAATGTTCAACATCAAAATTATAATAGTTAAACCAATGTATCCATCTAACTGCATGATCTTCCTTGCTTATAGTCATATGAAATATTAGTTCTTAAAAAATAACTAAAATTCTTATCATCTTCTTTGACGATGAATTTGAAACTTATTATATATATTGAAAACTTCTTAATAGTTTTTTTGGCAACTAAGTATTTTTTTTCATTACTATGATAATTTAATTCTAGTCTATGGAAAGATCCAAATGTGTATATGCAAAGATATTCATCTTTACCATCTATTTTTGCTTTTAAAACTACTTCCCAATATTCATGTGAAACATCTATTTCAATTATCATTTTGCATCTAGACCTAGATGGTATAAAGTTAGTAAATTATTTACTTGTGTTTTTACCTTATATATGTATAAAGTATCTTATTCTATCAATTTCCAAACATGATCTATTTTTAATTTTGTTTGTAGAGATTTTTGTATTTCTACAAGTTTCTTGATATATGCTTTAGCATATGTTAAACACCATAAGAATATTTCTAATTTATTTTTGACTTTTAATTTACTATAAAATCCTAAATGTTATTAATATATAGGGTTGTAGATGATGTTTTTTATCTTTAATTTCTAACTCTAAATATTTAATTTTTTACTGAATAATTATTGTTTTCTTCTCAAAAAGTATAGTGCCATATTTCCTACATTCTTTTAGAATATTAATAATATCTAAATAATATTTATTTAAATCATTACTAAAAAAAATATCATCTATGTAAACATAGCAAATATTTTATAATTTCTTAAAAATATAGTCCATATATCTTTGAAAGATACTTGGATCTTGTTTTAATTCGAATGATATAACAATCTATTGGAATTATCATTTAGGGATACTAAATGTCATTAGTTTTTTAGATTTCTCATCCAATCTTATTTGTCAAAATCCATTTTTGCAATCAAAACTTGAGAAATATTTCTTTTATTTTGTTAATGATAATAATTCTTATTTCTTTATAATAAAGTATGTATCATCAGTGGTTTCTTTATTCAATACTTTAAAGTTTATTACCATTTCCCCCTCTTTTTTAGCTTCTTTTTTTGACTAAGAATGGTAGACTAGAGTGAGGTGAGTTATTTGTTATTATGACTTTTAGTTCCAAAACTTCTTAAATTTTTTTAATTGCATTCATGTCTTTTAAAGTATAAATCGTGCTTTACACTAATGACTTTGTTAGGGTCTCTAAGTTTTATGTTAAAAATTATTTTATATTAATTTTATTTTTGGATCAAAAAGATATTATGAGCTTACTATTTGAACATATGGCTCGACCTGAAGCCCAACCCATGAATGGTTCGAGCCATCATATGTGTTGCTCTAAGAAGACCCACTTTATGCCTATGCCCACAATGATAATCATAAGGTGCCCTTGCTTACGCCGAGTGACTTTGGGTATTGAAAGACCGACCACCAACTCGAGCCATCAAAGTGGTCGACCTTAAGTTAGTTTATGTTTTTACATATGTACCCTCATAACACACTGCAACATGTACCATTTATATGGTTGACACATATGGACCTTAAATGAGATCCATACAATTGACTCTCAATTCTATGACTTCTCTCTAGTTTTTCTCTCTCTAAAAATTGGATCATCTCAATGTTTACTATTTTTAATAATTTTTTGATACTTGTTAAGGCTTTAAATTCCTGCATTTTCTTAAGAAATGAGTTTTCTTTTGCTTTTATGTCTAGTGAAATATTTTCTAAATAAGATTTTTGTTGTTGCTTTATGTCTATCGCACTACGTTTTTGCTTTTGATGTTGTTGCATAAAAATTATATTTGATACAGTCAAATTTTTTCTTATTTTAGACTCATAAATGGTTTCACCATCTAGTGTTGTTAGATTAATTTGGTCTAAATATTATGTAAATGGTTGATGTAAGATTAGGAAGTTATTTTCTATTAATAAATCAATTTATATTTCTTATTGATGTATGATAGGAGCATGAAATTTCTCTTTTTCTATCATTATATATGTTTCTTTTAAAAATTTATTAAGATTTATTTTAGTATTTTTAGTAATTCTTACAATTAAATATTTTGGTGCTTATTTTCAAAGTTCTTCTAGGACTACATATTTACTAGCTATACACGTACTAGGTCCTATATCTGCATATACATGTAAATGATAACTTGTGTAACCTTTAAATTTAATATTACTTTAATATAAGTACTATTTGAATTTGTGATATTATACAAATCATTCATCTTCTAATGAAAAAGTATTCACATTTTGAGTAATTTATTTTGTCCTCAATTTCTTCAAATAGAAAAATACTACAAGTATTATCTTAATAGTTTCTTCTAAGATTTTTGCTTTCTGTGGAAATTCCTTTTTAATTTTTTTATATTGAAACATGTTAGGGCATTTATTAGCATAATGTCCTTCATTAGAGATCCAACATCTGTATTTGTTTTCTTGACGGACAATAATTTTTGTTTACTATTAGCTTATACCTTGTTTTCTAAAATAACTTTTTGTATAAGGTTCTTGGTTATACTTTTTCTTATATTTTTAAAAGTCTTGTTTTCTAAATATATATTTTTAATTTTTTGTATTTTTTATATTTTTATACTTTTACTTATAAGATTTTATATTACATCCCTATTTTTCTAGCATCTTAAAATCTCTTGTATCACAATATATTTTATCATTTCATCTTATTTGTTTATATTCTTCTCTTTCTTGACAGTGAATGAGTATCTGGTTGTTAAATATTCGTATTCTTACTCATAAGGTATCTGGTATAGTGTCTATAGTCAAGGTAATTTCTATAAAACATTTCCTTATAAGTCTCTTGAATAAAGGGTAATAATTTGTGATAATACATTTCATATTCATAAATAAAAGAATTTATATAACATATGTCACATATTTTCATATTCGTTAAATGACATTTAGCTTCCTCAATTTCATATTAGTCGGATTTAGTGATATGTTTACTTTTGTCTTCTCAAATAAATTCTTTATATATTTCATTTACTACAGTAGCTAAATATTGCTCACCTGTGGAGGTATTCCCAACATTTGTAAATGTTATTGTTTTATTAAATTTAAATTTATAAATCAAATTTTAATTTGTGAGCTATTAAGACTATATAGGTTCAAAGATTTGATTGTATAGTTGGATAAATTTGTATAATTACATTCATATCATTAGACTATTTATCTAAACGTGTTTTTTTTCCTCTTTTATACCATTTAAATCTAAAATATCATATTTTTAATATTTTTAGTTTTATGATATTTGAATTCTACCTTCTAATGTACTTTTTTTTTTCATTTTGGATAGTTGTTTTTTAATATAAGGAAGATCATGTTTTCTTTCTTTACCTATTTCATTCTTTCCTTCCTAGACAAATATTCCTTCTTGACGAGGGATTCATAAGGTAATACTAAAGTTACCACTGCTTGAATTGACCACCCCAATTGCTTCGAATGCAGCACTTTTTTTGTTTTTTTTTTTTAAGATCACAATTATGAACCATAGGTTGATGAGCTGGTCACATTGGGCCCCAATCAAATAGTCCTAATTAAAATTTTTTTTTTTGTAAATTTATATTATATTTTTAAAAATAAAATTTAAATGTATATTAATTTTAAAAAAAACTTATATATTGAATTCAATTTTGTTTGACATCTTAATTAACCAATAATAAAAAAGACGATCCATTGTTGATTCTTTGTTGTTTTTTATCAAAGATTTTTTTTTTTTTTGAATTTCTTAAATTGCTGAATGAATAATTTGAGTTTATTAATTTTCTTCATTTCTCAATTAATTGAGATTGTATAAAATAAAAACAAATATTCAAGATAAAAATAGTCTATTAAGGTTCAAAGTTTATCGTTTTTTTTTGTTTATATATGTTTGTTTCATTTAGAGAAAAAAAAAAGAGACAATTTTAAACTACCTATTTTACTTTAAAGTTTTCTATAAAAAGTCTTAATTTTGATAGATCCTAAATAAGAGAGCCCATAATCCCATCCACATTCCCCGAAAATAGAAATGTATATAATTTACATGACTTTTTAGCTTTCAATATTTATTTTGTTTTGTATATTTTGAATTCTCATATAAAGATATGATTTGAACGTGTGTTTGTTATTAAAATTTTATTTAATCATAGAAAACAACATTAAAGTATTTTATGAAATATATTATAGAAGAAAAGTATTTTATGAAAAATGGGTGTCTTCACAATATAAGCCAAAATTTATTTTCAAAAACACTTTAATCAAATATGTATTCTTTCTTTTCTTTTTCTCTTTTTTTTTTAAATAATTTTTAAACTATATATTAAACGGACTCGAGAATCATTTTCTTTCTTTTAAAAAATATATATATATATATAACTACACAAACTTTGGTAACTAAAACTAAATTAATTAGTGGGATTCCATCTCAAGTCCTCGAGGACAATTTTATAAATGTTTTTAATCATAAAGGTGTTATTCATAATAATAAAAATATATAAAGATTTAATTTTATATTTGGCCAAAAAGCTTCGAACCTCTTGAGGCGCCTCAAAATTAAAAAAGTAAATATAAATTAGATTAAATAAATCTCAACTGTTAATTAAATAGTACATGTGGCAATAAGGATGGTTTTGTGTGGTGTATAAAATACTAATTATCCAACGGAAAGCATGTACCTTCCACACATATATTTAATTGTTTTGCTCTACTAAAATAATATTTAGTAAAACCAAAAGAAAATAAGAAGATATATATATATATGTACGATTCCCAATTTGTATTTGAAGGTAGGGACTTTGACACCAATAAGGCAAGCCATTAGTGGTAGTGGAACCTAAAGGTGACACATAGCTGGAATCCGGGAAAAGCTTACTTCTTTTACACACTAAAAACATTTTAACAAAACATATATAATAGTTGATTTCTCTCTTCATTTTATGATACTAATTTAAAACAATTTGATCTATATATATATATATATATATATATATATCAATTATTTGGTTTGCAAAAGGGTTCGGAACTTTTTCATTTCTACAGTACGTGTAGATGGGGACCAAGAACTACTTGGAGTGTACACACTCAAATGACACGTTAGTCACTCATCAAAGGCGTGACTATATTGTGAATTTAAAATTCACAATAAATAAAAACAAGATTCGCTTTGTTTTTGTAACATTTTATGCTATCTTTTTTTAAATTTAGAGTTGTTTAAATATAAAAAAAATGATAAATCAACACATATTTACATTAACATTATAACATTTTCTACAAAAATGAATAATTTTTCTTAGTTTGATACCTAACATACTAGATTTTGTTTAATTATAAATGTAGGTACCTTAGCATTTAACTTTTAATTATTAATTATGTTTAGAATTTTTATTTTAATTAAAAATAAGTTTTATTTTTAACCCAAATATATAATAAAAAAATGTTCAAAGCTTTTATTATTAAATTTTAATGAAGTTAATTTCTATTAATCTTGTTGATTAAAGTTCTAATTTTACAAAACAAAAAGATAGTGATATTTAACTATAATGATAAATAGTTTTCATATAATTAATAGATAAAATTTAACTTAGAGAGATTTGAGATTTTGGTTGTGTGAGTACTATGTCTTATGAAATATCATTTAAATTATGAATAATAATTAGTATAAGATAATATCTATTTTATAATTAATTAATATGAACATAATCAACATCTTAGTGAATATTTCTTATCTAGTTTAATTTAAATTATATGTTTGTTTGTGCTGGTTGTGTAACTCTTAAACCAATTAATCAAAACATGATGTAGATCAATAAAATCTCGCATCACATAACTTGTACAAATCTCCCTAACAAATTTTAAATCCTATTTTTACTAAAATCACGACTTCGTCACCTTCTTTTTCTTTTTCTTTTTGTTCATTTTCAATCAAATAGAACTAAATTTGAATATATATATATATATATATATATATATAAACTAGTTAAGAAAGTAAATAAAAAAATAATTAAAACAAACTCTCTACAAAACTAGTCATAATTAGGAGTGATATGCCATAATATTATATGTTTCAAGCATTATGAATCAAATTCTAAAATATGTTTTAAAATGATCAATTTAATATATATGGGAGCCAGTTCTGAAAGTGTATATAATTAAATTAAGATTGTCTCAAATTAAAATATTTAGCATGCATTTTTTTTTCTTTAACTTTAGGCAATAAAGCTAATCTAAGAGCTTCGGCTTCCTTCTATGCTCCAAATTATGGTCCACGATCTTGCATATGACTTAACTCAGCTAGTTGCCACCATGTTCTTCGACTTTTTGCATGCAAAACCATTCATTTACTTTAATGGCACAAGCTAGCAATAAAAACATTTATTTGAATGGATCACTTTGATCTTATATATACTTTTACTGTAAAAAGGAGAGCAACAATTTCTTTCTTTTATTTTCTTTTCTTTTCTTTTTCCCAAGCAAACAATACTTTGATCTTATAGTTCCACGATTGGACACTTTCAAAATTTTCTTAATTAATTAACAATTAGCATCTACATTAAAGCTAATATTAACGTATAGTACTATAATCGATCGTATACCCATTTCAAGAGATTAACGTATATAAGGTGGTGAGAATTGATTTGCCTCCATAAAATTACTTTTATTTTTTGTACTAAAAGAGTAAACATAGTTTACTGGTTCATGCATCCTATATATGAAATCTTTTTATGCTTCGCTATACTCGGGTGTGAACATTGTTGTGTTTTGCGTGTCCATGTTATTGTGTTTTGGAATAAATTCATTCAAGTATTTTTTAATATTGCCCACACCAGCACCAATTTTCGTCGGCACGTACGCATGTCATAAACTTAATTAATTTGTTATATGTCATCTATGTAAGCAGCATTTTAATACAGTTAGAGTTGGTACGTAGAATGCTGGACACTTCTTTCAAATCAGTTCCTCGTTAGAATCCCCCATTATTCCGCAATATATTTTTAAAAAGAAGAAGCTATATTCATAGAGATATGTACTGCTCATAACTTGCAACCAGAGAAATATGTACATGGACAAACTATAAAACACTTGCTCTTTTTCTTGACTTTTCTTTTGTCCTTTTATAGTGAAGTGATAAAAGTATAATTATTAATTAAAAGTCACGTGGATCAGCGAAAACTACTGATGAAGATGGTCGAGAACTAATCCAATCAGATGGTTCACAACTCTTACTCTTAATTCCCAGCCTCTTGATGCACCACAAGTCTTCTGCCATTGAAAATTTCCTCCAATGAGGAATTGCCATTCTAACAGGATCTCTATGACCCACCTCTGCCACCACAGCCTCACAACCAGCATCATCCCTAGCCATGTTATAAGCAAAATTGCATAAAGATTTCATAAGCTTCAAACCATGTTTACCTTCCATGTGTAATCCATACATAAAATAAACACCAAATTGTCTAAACACATCAGGAATTGAAGGTAGCTTTAGCCATGGCATCCAAGAGTCTAACATCCTAGTTCCAACACAACAAGCATATTTTAGTCTTGAAACACCCTTAACTTGTAGCTTAAATACATCTTTAGCATTCCATATACTTAACAAAGCAAAATTTGGGGGTAGAAGGCTTTCTTTACGATTCCATTTAGGTAGACATTCTTTTGGGAGGGCAATGAAAGTTCCCAAATTGAGTTTACTACCTAAAATTTTGTCCAAATCTTCAGGGAAGAATTCTGATTTGGCAAAGATATGGTGGTAAAATAGTTCTGCTAATTGTGGAGGAAGTTTAAAAATGGCAATGTTTGAGCCTATTGACTTGTAATGTGCATGAACTGGCTGCACCAACATAGTGAGTGTGCGAAACTTGGTGTAGTCGCAACACTTTGTGAACAAATTGATAGAAGGCTCATTGCTGCAATCTGTAGCCATATATGCATACTCTGCTCCCTTTTGTTCGCACCACTCTTCAAGATGTTTCACTAGTTTTGTACCAATGCCAAGCCTCCTGTATATAAAATGAAGCACATAAGTTTAGGGGTTAAGTAATTAGTTTTATTTATTTTTTATTATTATTTTCCCAAACTATAAAACACAAACTAATATTGAAAACAGAAGAGTTGCTTTCTGAAATGCTTTTGAGAAAGAGAAATTGCTAAAAGTAAGGAACATTTGGGTACTATAGCCAGAACCAACTTTGTTTTTTTTTTAACTCTGAATTATCTTTGTCAAAACGATTTGATATGGAAATAGTTGTAGATATTTAAATATTCAAATTTCTTAAAAATATACAGAAAATTGAGAAAAAAAATGGGCGTTTCGATACATAGATACGTATAAAAAAAATAATTATGAACCGTCAATATACTAAAATTTCATTTGGAGGTCACATCAGAACGAACGTCTTCTGTCTAAATTTAACCAAAAAGAAAAAAAGAGAGAATAAAACAAAAACATAATGGGGACAAATTATAAGAAGATAATTTAAAAGAAGAAGAAGTGTACATGGATTAACTGTGTGGATGAAGTTACTTCGTACCAAGTACAGATAGTGTTTAAATGAGAAGAAGACATTCTTGCTAATATTTTGAAATTCTTTAGAAAAAAGTAATTCCTAGTGGATGCGTGTTTCATCGACAGGCAAGCTCACTGCTTTTGCTCATTTCCTTGATACGAGGAACGTTGCTTTCTCTTTTTTATAGAATCTAATCCCTCTTTCTCTCACATTCATCTTGGGAAGTACTATTGGATTATAAAGCATAGAATCGAGAAAGTACAAGTCAAAAGAAAAAGAAGAGATACACACAAGCAACAAAATGAGGGTGAAAATTAACGAAAGATTAATTATCAGAAAGTTTGAAGAGTAAAACTCATATTGTATTAAAAACAAAGTTACATAAATTTATTAAAAAATGGAGAACAAAGAAAAGAAGTACCTGTGCTTTGAGGAGACTCTTAATCCCAAAATATAAGCCAGCTTTCCATAAACCAAATTCCCTTTTGTTGCATTTTTCACACACCCTCTTACCACCCCAACAATCTCTTTTTCTTCACCATACTCTGCAACCTATATAGTTCATATACATGGTTCTCAACATAAACAACTCAACAATGACATGGTACATAGAAATTACAAATGTAATACCATTATTTGATTCTCATCACTTTATTTTCGTCTTTTAGATGTTTTATTAACTTTATTTTGAACTAGTATATTTTGTAGCCTTTATTGTTAATAAGTTGGACACTTCAATTATTTTTTCTCATTCTAATTTTGGTCATCTTTGGGACATTTTAGACAATTTACTTTCAATAATTCATCTGAAGACTTTGTCAAACAAAATCAAACACTCATATAGGTCAAAATCAATTCCACCTTAGTTTTTCTCCACAAGAAAATGATCAAAAATGAAAAAAAAGACCATATATTGACCCACTTGTAAAAATAATAATAATAATAAATAAAGTGACTAGACTGTACATTATTTGAAACCATGCAAATTCTTCTGAGTAATATCTTAAAAAGCATAGAATTTTTTTTTCTTCTTCTATTGGAACTTACATATAAGTAAGAGCTGGAGCTTACCAGCATAATGTGTGTTTGAAAATGGCGGACACGACAAATCGGGTCACCCATAAGGTCAGTGACAAGTCCTTTCTGCCCAACTTCACATCTATTTTCTAATTCCACAACTGCTTCTTTATCTTTATCTTCAACATACTCTCTCACCACCACTTGAAGAGGGAGTTTTGGTGATTGTTCGGCAGCCACCTTTAGCACCATAATAGAGAGCTACACTTATATGATCCTATCTTTAACTTTGTAATTTTCTTTGAATTGTACTGTAAAATACTTGTATATATATGCTTACCAAGTTTAACTCTCTAGCTAGCAATCTTCCAATATATATATGTGTGTTTATGTGACGAGAGGATCTTCAGACGTGGCATCACCATCAGTGCTGTGCTCAGCAGCAAGATATTTATACTTTTTTATAATTGACTAGATATTGTATCAAATGTAGCTAATTCAGATGGTACGTATGAATAATGATCTTTCACACACAGCACTACGTATAAAATACAAGATAGCTTCAAGAATATATAAAGGAATAACAAAGGGTGAAAAAATATAGAAAAGAAGAAACAAAGGTACATAGCCTTTATCATGTGCATGCAGCACTCAACTGGGGATCATGATAACTATATGATGGTATATCGATATAACTAAACTGTTACATATTATTAATTATTAATTATTGCTTCTAACTTATGTATTATGTTAGGCAAACCCTTTTAGTACATAAAGATACTTAAAATTTTGAATGCGCATGTGATTTTCGGACACGTATATTTTTAAATTTTAATTTATGTAAATTTATATTAAACTAGAGTTTTGAGTATCCATGTCATTATCATATTGTTTGGACACAACTAATTTACGAAATTAATAAAGATTATATATATATATACTATTGCATGCTTATTCAGTCATTTTATCAAACACCTTGTAGCAGAACTTGGGAGACATTACAAGAAGCTGTGTATATGTAATGTATATAGTATATAACACTTGGTTGGACAAAAATTGTCTACACAGAAAAAGATAATAAACATAAGATCAAGTAGATAATTTCCTTTCTAGCTATTTTGTTAGATTTGCTTTGTGTGTGATAGGTGTCAATGCATAATGACAAAAGCTTTTGCATTTATTGAGACCATTTCAATTCCCAGCAAAATAATGAAGTATTTTAATTTTTTGACACCAATTATTGGTGGAGATGATGAGATAAGCATGAGGAGTACCAGGTATTGATGAGCATGTGAATGTTCATGATATAATCATTTGAATATAGATATAACGATTATTTATTACTGGCTTTATTTATGGGTTTGTCAATTTAGTATATATATATATATATATATATATAACGAGGGTAAATTGGTAATTTACTAAAAGAACAGGTGTTTGGTGGCTAAGATAACTAGCTAGTCAGTCAAAAAAAAAAAAAAAAAAGAGGATAGGATATACAATAGCTTGTGTATTTTCCTTGTTTTGCAAGTGTTTTTGCTGCACATCTTGAGACCTCATGGTGCTAGAGAAGTTGAGAAAAGAAAACCCAATTTGGGAAAATAGGAAAGATTCTCTAGAAATTGCTGATTTGGTACTGAATTTTGGCATGTATTACTAGTTTTAGTTTTGCTACAGACATGTCTTCAAACACAAAAGTGAAACATTTCAATGCTCTTAAATCCCAATGTAAACAAAGGCTCATCGACTGACACACAACCATATCTACAAGCTCTATCTTGGCTATATTGAATGAGTCCTGTGCCTTTCCCACACTGCTAAATTGTACAATTTGTCTATATCTGTAAGACGTAAAAAAATAATAATAATATAATAAATTTAAGAGAGTGGACAGTAAAGTATCTTATATTATTATATTAGTTTATTAATATCATTTAATGTCTTATATTAAAAGTATTGTTATTTAATATAATTTTTAAACACATTTTATTAATAATTTTTATTAATAAAATATTAATTCAATTAAAGGTAAAACACATTATTTTAAAGGTAAATAACTAAATAATATTATTAATAATATAAAGAATTAAATAATATGATGAATAGATTTTTTTGATTTTTTTTTTAAATTTAAATTTTCATAACTTATAAGTTTGTTAGAAAATATAAATTTATATAAACTCAAATCAAGATTAAGAACAATTAAATAAATAAATACATCATACTATCGTGTGTAATTCTCCATGTTTCATGTATGAATTTTCCGGTTCATAGGATCAGATGTATATTTTCAACAAAATTAGATTTTTCATGAATTAGATCTTCAAGATTTGAATTACAATAATACATAAACCAAAAATAACAATCTAAATTAATCTGACTATAACTAGAAAGAAAACAAGAGAAAATAAAACAAAGCATGTTCAATTATCATCCTTAGATGTAAATCTAGGAGAAAATAAAACAAATCTATATTGAAATTTATGTGTAATGTGTTTATTAAATTTTAGCTAACAAAACAAAAAATCTACGGGAGATAGCTGTACAATGAGAGAACCTCTCAGGTGAGAAGCAAATTATAAAAAGACATTTATAAGAGTATATTCAAATAGGATTTTTGTAGGTTTTAATAGATTTTAAAAATTTCTAAATTCATTTAAGATGTTTTAAGAATTTATAAAAAATTAGCTATATTAAATTAAAACTTTTAAAAAAATTTTAAAAATTTATACAAATTTTGGTGTATTTAACTACTAATTTTTAAAAATTTACAAAAAATATTAAGGTATTTAAAATTTAAAATATTTTTTATATATAAATAAAGTCTACCATTATCAACATCTTCTTCCATTATGTTTTTAGAATTTTTTTGTTTTAACTATTTTCACTTTTTTTAATCCATTCTTTTTTCCTCCCTCCTTCTCTTTTTCTGTGAGTCTTTGACTACTTTTTTTTTCGTATATTAATCTAATAAATTAATTTACAATTAATTAAATTTTTTTTTATGTAATTTCATAATTTTTTTTAATAATTATTAATAATCAATGATTTTATAATAATAATTTTTAACGTAAATTAAGTTAGATACGAATTTTTTTCAATTAATTCAAATATACGTTTATTTTTGTCTCTTTTCAATTAATTCAAGTCCACATTTATTTTATGAAACTATGGATATTTTTAGTGTTTATAAGAGAGTATAAATTTTATTAAATTTTTAAATAAAATATATAATAACATATTGAATATTTTTTTATAATTATAAAAGTTTGTTAAGAAGATATAAAATAATAATTACGGTAAAAAAGTGTGAGGATAATAAAAATTTAAAATATATTAAATTTTATAAAAATTCTTATAAAGTTATAAAATTTATAAAAAATTTATACAAATATATTCAAATTTATACAAATATATTCAAATTTATATAAAAAATTTAAAAATTTAATAAAGTATATGTTGAAGTCTTTAAAATCAATTAATATCTAGACTTTTTATAATTTAAAAATTATAAAAGTTTTTTTAAATCATAGTTAAATTTTTAGAAATTTAATAAAGTATATATTGAAGTTTTTCAAAGTCTATTAAAATATGTAAATTTTTAAAATTTTAAATCTATTAAAAATTTTTAAATCTTAATTGAATACATCTTACTTGTATTTGTGAATTTGTGAAAAGAAAGAAGAGGGAGAAGATGGAAAGCCGATTTTTCATAAGTTAGAAGTTAGAAACCACAGAGATTTACTTGACCGGAGATGTCTTGAACAAGTTTTTACAACCTGATTTTCTCCACTATTGTGTCTAGATCTCATAGTATCTGAAAATAGTTAAAGTTGTCAGGCTTTTTAATTTATTAATTAATAAATTAATTACCCAAAAAATTGTACCCTCATTGGCTGCTGCATTTACTTTGAACTCATTAATCTTAGTGGGGCATGACCAATATGCTTAATTACATTCTCATTGTTCCTTCTTGTAGTTGAATAAGAAGGTCCATTTCAAAGGTTCGCATTTAATTAGGATATTTTGAAAGTATATATAAAAATAAGAGCAAGTATATTCTTCTTCAGCACTATTGTAGTTGCTAGAAAAGAATTAAATTTCTAAGTGCTATTTAGCGTATGATATGCTATTTATGGATACTCAAAGGGTGCAAATTTTGTACTACGAGTATGCGTGGTGATAAATATTTAAAAATATTATTAGTTTTTTTTCGTACAAGTTCAAGTTTTTAGAAAGGTTAATTTTTCAACAATTTTTAACATGATATGAGAACAAGAAATCATATGTTTAAAACCCTGTAACTTTAATTTTTTAATTATAAATATATGATTTATATGACGTATAGAGCAAACACTTGTAGAAAAATAATATATGTATAAAAGTATTGTTAGCTATTCTCCCATAAGCTTAAGCTTTTGAGAGAGTTAGTTTCTTAACAAGTTTTAAATTAGAGTTGGATGTCTTATGTTTAATGTCTAATAACCCCAATTATTAAATTGCAAATGTTTGATCTGCATAGTACATAAAGCAATATTTGTACGAAAGTGACAAATGTATAAAAATAATGTTGTATATTCGCCCAATAGCTTAAGCTTTTGAGAGATCTGTTTGTTTTCCAACAACTTTTAGCATTGTATTAAAGTTGGAGGTCATATGTTTAAGCTCAACTCGAATTATTGATTTGTAAGTGTTTGGTCTGTATGGTACATAAATTCAACACTTGTGAGAGAGTAATAAATGTATAAAAATATAATTGACCTTTTTTTTAATGGCTTAAGTTTTTGGGATAGTTGATATCCCAATAATTTCTAGCATAATATTAGAGACGAGGTCCTGTGCTCAAACCCCTATAATCTCATTTATTAAATTGTAACTGTTTGGCTTCTATGTTGCATAGAATCAATACTTTTGAATAATGATAAATTTATAAAAGTATTGTTGATCCTTGTTTTAAAACTTGAAGTTTTTTGAAAGAGTTAATTTTTAAAAACTTCTAATACATAGGTGTCATGTGAGTTATAATTGTTACTAAAAAGAATTAAATTAAAAAAACGAAACAGAATTTAAACATCTAGTTATGACAATGATTCAACCATATATTTTACACATATTTTCTTCTCCTTTTAAATAACTCATATCTTCTTCTCCTTTTAAATTTATAAACATTTTCTTCTTTTGCCACTCCCTTAATTATTTCAAAAATATGTACGAATTAATTGATGTTATTTAATTATTATGTTTATAATGATGAGCTCAAACATAGATATTAATTTATTAGGCATAGATTGTGTATTATAGAAAATAATTAGGCATAAAAAGTAACTATTATTAATTATATGAAAAAGATTTTTAACTTTAGAAAAATTTATATTAAGTTTGCCCTCTCTCAATTGTATCAAATATCACTTTAAATTTTTCATATTTCAGTCTACTTATCTAATTTAAATTAACCATATGGACCGGCCTATTTGATGACCATGGTATGGCTACCATCGAAACATGAAAAATATCATTTCATGTTTCTATGTAGATGTATTTTAAACAATAAATTTATAAAATTGAGAGAATTCTTAGTTATGTATTCTTGATAAACAAGCAACATAGAAAGAATATTAATTGATAGAATAATTACAAGTATAAAATCAAGATTTATGCTTAAACTAAACTACACATATGAAGAGCTCAATCTCTTCGATAGATTCTGTTAGATGGTTGGAATGTAACAATGCTACTCTATAAACTATTGCATGGTTAGTAGCATACACCATCATGCTACACATGTATTTCACTATCCTTTCTTAAACTTTGGTCTTGGTAGAACCAGAAATTTGCTTCATAATAACTTGAAAATGATAGTTTGATAAAGGCTTGGTAAATACATTTATAACTTGATCTTCTGTACTAATATACTTGATATCAAGTTGTTAAAATACTATTTGTTTCCTAACAAAATGGTAGTCTATCTTTATATATTATGTTCTTGTGTACATTACTGGATTCTTGGACAAATGTTGAGTGCTCAAATTGTCACAATACAAAACTGACACCTAATTTATCTTCATTCCCAATTCTACTAACTAGGACTTAATCTAAATGATTTTTGTAATGACTAAGGTTGTCTAATATTTAAACACAATTGATGATAGAGACACTACCTTCTACTTGCTAGATGACCATGAGATCAAGCTATCACCAAAGAAGACACAATATGCACAAGTGCTTCTTCTATCATCCATAATTGAGACCTAGTTAGCAATCAAATTTATTTAAGAACTTTTCTATAATAACAAGCCATGAGTAAGAGTACCTCTCTAATACCTTAATATTTGTTTTGTTACTTGCCAATGGACATCTATTGGGGAAGCAAAAAATTAACATAGCTTTTTCACAACAAAAGCTAGGTATGACCTAGTTATATTGAGCTACTGTAAGGCACCTACAACACTCTTGTAAACTTATGAATCAGTGAGAACTTAACCATCATACTTAGAGAGTTGTTTTCCCACAGGTATGAGACTGGGAAGAAACTTAACATGACTAAGTTCAATCTTATCTAGAAGATTCTTCAAATACTTTTGTTGTGCCAAATGGAGAATGTCACTAGTTCTTAGTATCTCTACACCCAAAAAGAAAAATAAAGAGCCAATGTCTTTCAATACAAACTGTGTATTGTGTGATGAAACAAACCCCTCGATAAATCTCTCATTGTTTCTAATGATTATGATATCATCCACATATACAAGTGTGATTGCATCTTCTTGAGACATGTAGAATAAAAGGGCATTTGATTTTGAGTTAGCAAAATCAATGTCGAGCAAACTATTGGTGAGCTTTTGAAACCAAGATCTAAAAGCTTGTTTAAGCCTATAAATAACTTTCTTTAGCTTACACACCAAAGGAACCTATATATGAATGAACATCAAACCCCTAACGTTGTAAATATGAACCACTTTATCAAAATAACCATTTAAAAAGGCATTGTTAACATCAAGTTTCCTTACTACCCAGTTTCTGCTCTCGATCAAAGTATGAATCAATCTAAAGGTTGCATGTTTTACTATTGGGCTAAAAGTTTCAAAATAATATACACCTTTCTTAATGATATCCCTTAGCTATAACTCTTGATTTCAACCTATCAATTTCTTCACTTTCATTTCCACTTTAAAGGAAACTAATTCCTAAGTTTCATTTCTAATAAGTGCATTATATTTCTTTTTCATAGAGGTCATCCACTCCATATACTTACTAGCTTCAACAAAAGTACTAGGTTCAATATTAGGTACTGAAAAATATTGTGTAGTGTACACAACCTTTTTAGGACTATGAATATCATCCTTTGAACATGTTACTATGGAATGTGTCTTAAAAGGTTAGGAGGGATTAGATGGTTCAATTTGTAAACCAAAAAATAATGGTATGGTTGGTATTGATAATAAGAAATCTAAGAGCTCATTCATAGTTAAAAGAGTAAAGGAAGAACATTGTTAGGTGACATGGACTCAACATAAATATGTGAAAGAGATTGAGCTAGGAATGAATTTGACTAAACATGAAAATAAGAGAAAGGATAGGAAGATAAAGAGGAAGATGATTGTGAAAAGTTAGGAGCTTATAGTACTTCATCATCAGAAGATTCAACAGCACCAAAGACTAAGAAAAGCATAATTATGAGTTTTGTGATACAACAATATAAGGTGAATAGTATTTCAAGGCTTTGGTGGGTAATCTATTTCATTGATGGACAATGGATATACACGTATAGCTCCAAAACCTTGTAGGAACACTAGACTAAAGTAACAATGTTAAATAGCCTTAAAATATTCTTCTTATCTACTTTCAATAGAACCATTTTGTTCTAAAGTATGTAGGAAAGTCAATCTATATATGCTCAATCCCAAAATTGTTCTACTCTAAACAAATAAAACTAAACTCTACTCTTCCATCTATTTGTATAGATTTCAATTTGTGTTCAAACTATCTTTCAACCACATTGCTATAAGCAATTTAAATGCAACATTGGCTTGACCTTTTGCAGACAAGTAATATATCCACATGAACTTAGTATAATCATCAACTAGCATAAGGAAATATTTAGCACTTGTGATAGACACTATAAGTGAAGTCCATAAATTAGTAAAAAAATAGGTTCAAAAACATGCTTTGATTTACTTGTACTACTAGCAAAAGACAAGTTATGTGCCTTAGCTAAAGGACATATTACACACTTTGGAATTAAAATTACACTTACAGATTGAGTGATTGCAATAGTCATTTTGTTTTGAACAATATCATATACATGTCCTAATCTAGAATTCCAATCAAGACTTCTATTAGAATAGCCAACAAACAAAGCCTTAAGAGTAAAATGAGAAAAGAAAACCTAGGAAGTCTTGGAATTAGATCTGTGCACTTTATAGAGATCGTTATGACACTTGCTTAGGAAGAGTGTTGCTCTTGTGGAAGGATCCTTAACATAGAAATGAGAGGGATGAAATTTTATAAAAATATTATGGTCAATCGGAGACATAACATTGACCATAAATTTAAGGAAACCTTTGGTGTTTGCAGGACATTTTTCAATAACAACTTATGATGATTGAGATCAAGTTCACCTACTCCTATTTGAGAGATAGGAAAAAGTGAACCATTACCTACTACAACACCTTCAGGACATACATAAGGTGCTATATCTATGAGATGTGCTTCATCACCAGTCAAATGATGAGTAGCTCCACTATTAAGAAGCCATATTGAATCATTTTTGCCTCTAGAGTTATGAACATTAGTAGGCAAAGCAACATGTGAATTTTTCTCCATCAGTATGTCTTTCAATTTGGAGCACTTAACATTTATGTGTCCAACCTTGAGATAGACTAGACACTGAGGTCTTTCACCTTCTTTGTAGTTCTTCTTTGAATTTCCACAACTCTATTTTTGTAGCCAGATCTAGATCCAAACCCTTTTGGAGAACTATTGACACAAGAGCCATTGTTTTATGATCCAGATGACTCCAAAAAATCATGTAAATTTCAAGGTTTGGCACCTAAATTAGAACTATTTGAGCTACCATTATTACCTCTAAAAAACTTACTTTGAAATCCAAAATTATGAAAATATTCAATGTTGGCATGGAGAACTTGATGTCATCAAACCTATTCTATTCAAGAATCATTTTCTCCTAAGTAATAAGAATACTTTGAGCTTCTTGAAGACACATGTAAGCATATCTCATGTTCAAGGAGGTAACAAAATCTCTATAACCACCAAGTACATGATCAACTCACATTTTGGCACTTTATCTCCAACTATAATTAGATGATCTACAAATGAGTTGACTTTGTCCAAATATTCATATATCATCAATGAGTATTTTCTCACTTGATGCAATTGCACCTGCAATTGCATTATTTTAACCTAAGTTGATTATGAGAACACTACTTTAAGAATTATCCACATTCAAGCAGCTATAGGTGAAGGTGACTAATAGATATAAGCCAACATTTTCTTAGTTACTGAATTGTAGATCCAACTCTTAAGAAGATTATTCATTTAATTCAATACTAAAAACTCGGAGTTCACAACTGTATTTCCAAAATTATCATTGAGAAATTGAGTAGGTGTTCCTTGCAAATAAGGAAGTTAGTATGATCCAACTTAATAGACATCAAATGACTATTAAGTAGTGAAGAAACTGCACTAATAGCCATGGATAAATAAGCCTTTGCAACTGTAATAATGTGTGGTGTAGGATCTACCATTGAATCTTAATATCATTTCATTAGAAGCTCTGATACCAAATAAGAATACATAAAAAATTGAGAGAATTCTTAGTCTTGAGTTCTTGATAAACAAACAACACAAAGAGAAGATTAATTGATAGATTAATTACAAGTACAAAATCAATATTTGTACTTAAACTAAACTACACATATGAATAGCTCAATTTCTTCCTAAAACATGTTTTGTTACACTATTAGAGTGTAACAATACTGCTCTACAAACTGTTACATGATTAGTAGCATGCACCCTCATGCTACATACACTTCACTATTTTAACCATAAATACTTAGTATTGGGCTTAATAAATTTTCTTGGCCCTTTCTCAATCGTACCAAATATCACTTTAAATTTGTGCATATTTTACAAATCACTTTGACTCTTTAATAAGGTGATATATTATTTGTACTTTTCGAGAGAAAACATTTTTTTAAATCCACCCTCACAATTATATGATAAAAAAGACTTATATCATTTTTTTTTGGACTACCACATTAATAGTAATAGATATTTAAACATATATAAAATATAAGTTTAGTATTAAGAAAGAAAAAAAACTAAAATTGAATAGTGTTTTGAATTATAACTCTAGTTTTACCTTTATATTTTTTATCTCTCTTATTTATTATGGTCTGAGTCTACTATTATAATTGAAATGAAGAAATTAATTCTAAACTTATCTTCAATGTCTGTTGTTGATTTTCATGAAATTATACTAATTATTTTTTTCTTCCTATTTTTGAAAATTAAATGTTAGTTTAACTCTTTTGGTTTCGTCCTTATTGGTCATTAGTAAGTAATCTCATAATCATATCAACATTTATATATCAAACTTAACAACAATAATATCTCACTCAAAATACATCTTGAGTTGATATATATAATATTATTCTTAATTATCATGTTGTATTGTTCAAATAGAATGAAAAGGGTCCTCTAGAAAATCTCAATAATATAAACTAAAAAATCTTAAACATAAGGTGAGAAAGAGATAGGAAACAATCATCCACTAAACAAAATAACATTTGACTCCTAAAACGAGTTTTGATGCAAAATACATTTGAAAATAGTGTGACCATTCATAAGTATTAATTTTTTTTATTCAAAGATATAAAGTGTAAAAATTGGTTTTTAGGATGAGTGACTCTAATTTTCATGGTATCAAATTACTCAAGTTGCTACCAGATTTGGGATACTCCACATGGTACATCAATTGCTGCCATATGCATGAGGTCACTACTTCAAAACTAGGTACGTCTTGTAAGGTTTGTGAGTATTGACGCTATTCATGAATAAAAAATTTGTATGTAATATTTGTTTCTAGTTGTCTTTCAGGAATATTTTCAAGCTAAATAAACTATTAAGCCTCATTGATCACAACTCAGGTACATCTTTGTTCTCGTGCATGTAAGATTTCATATTAGATACATAGGAATGTTGTTCAAATAGATCACTCGATTGATCAAGTAGTGACTAGACTGATCGAGCTTCATTAAAACTAGCTAAATTAATTTGTAATATGACTAAATCAATCAAAGCATTAACTCGATTGAATCGATCGAGATTAATGACTAGATCGATCCATTTATTTCTAAATTAATTAATTTTTTCACTAAATCGATCAAGGTATAACTAGATTGAGGGAGTGGCCATACTCGACTGATTTAGCTAAGTATAGATCAATCGAGTAACTAGGTTTTCAAATCTAACCTAATTTTTACTCTATCAAATTAGTATTTTTACTTTATTATCCTTTTGTTTTTAAGCTCTTCTAAATACTTTTAAGGACAGTTTTATGATTAACCTTTGACCTAGTGTTTCAATTTATGTTATTTAATCATACCATTGACTAATAATTTTGTTAACTACATTCAAGCATTCTTTTCTACATCTTAATATCTCTCTTATTTTTTTTTTTGTAAAATATTTTTAAATAGGTTTTTTTATTGAGTTAATTTATTACATTTTTGGTTATGCTTGATGAGTTAACAAGCCTATAATATTTGAGGTATTGTGCTTTTAAATGATCGTTCTAGGATTGCTAATGATCACGTTATCTTATTATGAAATGAGATAAATTTTGTTTCTCCACCTTATCTACTAATTTGATATTTTTGAGTTTTCCTTGATTATATTGATCTAATCTTAGCAAAATTGAATCATCCATAGATCGTTTATTACTCATATCTTAATCCTAGTGTTAAAAGTTTTATCTGTATCATGTCAGAGCCTATAACCCCTATAATGGGCATTTAAAAAAAGAAAAAGAAAATAAAAATAATATCAAAATGTTTAACTTAGACTAAATCAACCAATATGTGAATTGCATTCTATTAATATTTACACACGGTTAATTTTGTTAATTCAAATAAATTTGAATTAATTTCAAAATTGGAGATTAATTGTATGAAATATAAAAAGTAAATTTTATATATCATAATAAAATAAATAAAGGGATAACAATGAAGAATTGAAAAAAAATTCAAAAATGATTTGTGTAGTTCAACCCCCAATATAAACATAAAAATTTGAAGATAAAATTAGTAGGAATTTATTCAAATTATCTTCATGAACCTTAAAGCTACTTTACATCGTATAATCTCATGTTTTCAAGGCCGGCCCTTCTTTCTTAAAGCTAAGATTAGGGAAGAAATTCTCAATGATATGCACATATTTTTCTATAAAATTAATTAGTAATAAAGTATTCCTATCCTCAACAGTTGTCGAGTTTATAAGCAATAATGCCAGTATATATAGATTTAATTACATCATTTTCTTTGGGACTCATATTTTTTTTTTTATTTTAATAAGGGATTGAGCAAAAGAAATGTACTTGTGAATCTTCTCTCCCTAATTCTATACATATTTGCCATGATTTGCTTATTTGTTGATGTCATATTTTTTAATATTTAGTTTTTAGGTGATTATACAATCTTAAAGATACAAGTATACTATTAAACTACAAAGATACGTATAATTTATTTATTTATTTTTATATAAAATTATATGGATATATTTTCATTATATATTCAAACTTTTGGCATCTTTCATTCAATTTCAATTTCAATTTTGGACCAATTTATATAATTTTTCTTTTATTTTTGTTAAATAAAGAATTTGTATAATTCGCTCCTTAGAAATGCATTCGAATTACATGTATACTAGTTTATATATACCACAAATAAGTGCTAAACAAGCATTCCAAAAATCTCAATTTATAAGTTATTCTTGTTCATCATTTCAATAGCTATTATGTGAGTATTGGTGATATATATAATATATCATTTAAATACTTAACATTTGGACACATTAGAAAGTGGAAGGCTTTAATATCTTGGCATCTGGGACTGGTCTCACATGGGCGTACAGTAAAGTGGTCCATGAGGCACCCGTAATATAATTTTATGATCCCTCTTTATCTCCTACTCATGCATTACAGTATTATTAGGTAGCTAGAGAATAATTAAAAGTTGGTCGATTAATTAACTACTCTCTTGTTAAAAATTGGAATAAGTAATCAATAAGCTTCATGCATTTGTATTGAACTATTGATAAATTAACATCAATAAATTAAAGCACAAGCATCTATTAAGTGGAGAGAAATTAATTATCTACTCTTTTTCAACTAAAACCATTTTTGGTTGGAGAAATATGGTGGGAGTGATGGCGCCAGCCAGTGGAGGATTTAATATTTTAACTCTTTATAAAAAAATAAAATATCAATACTACTTCTCAATTATTATATATATCTTATTTGATTCTAAGCATGTTTAACTATTAAGTTTGTAATTTGAGTAATAAAAATTAAAAATTAAAATTCAACGAACATAATTTCATTTTTATACATGTAATTTTTCTATAATTTTATAAATATTATATTTAAAATTTTCTTCATCAAGAGTTGAAATAGGACATATGTTTCTTTGGATCTTTTGTGTCAATTAATAACGATTTACTACTTAGAAGTATATGAATCATGTACAAATAATAAGTATTTAGAAACGTGATGTCATATCTACGACGATTTGATAGTTCTATAAGTATCGAAATTGAGTCACTCTAATCAGATCCAAACCAATAAAAGATTGTTTCAAATGAAATAAAAATAATCTAAATTAATTAATTATAATAATTAAAATGATTTAGAAAGCTAACATAATGGGTTCGTATAGTATTATATTTTTTTTCCAACCATTTCATTTAATCTCTTCCTTAACCTACATAAAATTAATTTGACTTAATTGTTGGACAAATTATATTTCAATTAATAATCACCCATATATTTATGGTCATGAAAATCTTAACAGACAATCCTAGCTCATATGTCTATGGCAATCTAGTATTATGTTGGTCACTAAGCATCAATAATTAGTTAGTGACTATTTCTGCATAAATGAACAATTCTAACCTCAAAAAATATATATCAATTGGTTCATGACATAACAAATATCATTCTTAAAAAATACATACATGTTACCAAATTAACCTAATTCGTGATCAATTAAATAACAAAATTAAGAGTCACAACATTAAAATTGAATATTTGCTTCAGTTTTTAACCTATTCAAAGCATGTTTTGTGTCTATTTAAAAGTATTTAAATCTACATTATGCCCTACTTGCATATAAATTTCTCAATTCAACATCCATGTACAAGACGTATTTATATAATTACACAAGAAGATCACAAAGTAGTTTATATTAATGAGTTCAAAACTAGTTAATATTTTACAAAAGGTTATAAATTTCCTACATATTAATAAATGTGTACATACACTTAACAAAAATAACAATAGTTAGCTATATAGTACAAAAAAATAAAAAATAAAACACACTTAATCTTCTTTATCTTTATCATCACCAACCATGAAAGATAACATGTATGTTTCTCATATGTCTAGTAGTTTATCCATTAACATGCTCTTGTATGGACAATTTATAAGTTGTTACATATAAGAAATAAGAGTATTCAATGGTTGATGTAATTTACAAAAAAATTAATAAATGAAACTAAAATTAAAAAACTTACGTGATATTCTATAAGATATTTTTGAAAGTTTATTTAGATACAGATCTAATTAGTTAGATGGGGTGAATAGATAAATTAACAAAAATATGACAAATTAAAATTTTCATAAAAAACTAGTCATGTAATCATGTGTAAATAAAATAATATGAAAAAATAAAATAACACACAAGATTTTAGGTGGAAGTAACATAGGTCATGGCAATGAACTAAGACGAAAAACCGTCGTTCCACCTAACTATCCATTATGAAAATAATGTTTGATTATAAAGCTAGGACTCAAAATACCCACCTAAGTAATGTCCCCAAGTAACATCCTTACAAGCCTTCACTTTCTTTCATTGTCTTCACAAGTAAGGTGTTCGGATCCAGACCAACATTCCAATAAACTTGAGTTACACGAGTTATCAAATCAATTCAGCTAGAACCTAAAAAGTGAGTACAATAACACAAGTACATATATGTGTCCTAAAGTAGATTCAATAATGAGAAACCCTAGATTTAATAAAATATCAATTAAATCAAAATCAACTAGAAAACCATAGAATAAACCAGATTAAGCACAAGTTTAATAAAAATATATTCTTTAAAGAAAAATAATAAAATAAAATAATAATGATATTACACACAAAATTATTTGATACAATAAAGAAGCCTAAATAAATATGATCTTGTTTTAGTAAAAATATTTGAGAGAGAGAGAGAGCTTAAGATGAAGAGAATAATGATGTTGTGTGGTTGAGAAAGTTGTATGCATATGTTTGTTTAGATAGAGTATTTAGAAGTATTAGGTCAAAGTAATATTACTATTATGTCCATAAAATCAGTTATAAGAGTTTTAAAGAATGAGGATAACATAGTAAGAAACCAATTCAATTGGAGTAAGAAATAGGTTTAAAGTTGAAACCATGGCAACTCTGTTGATCTAAGTTATGCTCAATTGATCAAACACAACAAAACCACATTAGACACACACATAGGAGGCTAAAATTCACATAGTCAACAATATCAACTTGCATCACATATTCACAGTTTCATGATTAAAATAAGTTGAATTATTTCCTGATGAATTTCTCTCATTGTTTACAACATAATTAGTCAAGTGTGGGTGATTTAACAAATTTTGTTAAGTTATCAACATAATCAGTGACATCTATCCTAAAGAAATCACTATCATTATCAATATCAAGAAATTTAAATATTTTAAAAACTTTAAATGTTACTTGTTCGTCTTACACTCTTATTGTAAGCTCATCTTTTTGTACATAAATAAAGTGTTCTTCTAGTTGCTAAGAATAGATGACCAAGTATGATAGGAATGTCACAGTTACCTTCCATGTCTAGTACTATAAAATTTGGTAGAAATATGAACTTATCTACTTTTACCAATACTTCTTCTACCATTCCCTAGGGTTGCTTGATTGATCATCTAAAATTTGCAATGTTATTTATGTAGGTTTAGCTTTGCTAACCCCCAATCTCTTAAAAATCAATAATAATGTGAGGTTAATACTAGTACCCAAGTCATAGGATGCCTTGCCAAATTGTATATTCTCAATAGTGTAAGGGATATCAAAGCTATCTAGATTTTTTAGTTTTAGTGGTAGTATTTTTATCAAAGATGGCACACAACCTTTAGTCAAGGTTATTGTCTCATTACCTTCAAGCCTCATTTTATTAGAAAATATCTCCTTCAAGAGTTTGGCATATGAAGGCATCTATTCAAGTGCATCAACAATTGGTATGTTTATATGCAACTTCTTGAAAACATCTAAAAAATTTGAAAATTGCATGCTTGCCTTTTACTTTTGTAGTCGTTGAGGAAAAGATATAATGGGTTTATAGAGGTTACTTTTCTTTGGTTGAATCACTTCCATTTTGGTGCTTTCTTTGTTTACTTTTTTCTCCTTATATTTTTAAGCTTCCTGTTTCTCCTTCAAAATTTTCCACTCCTTAAGACGATGGCCTTACAATGCTTTTTACCCTGTCTTTTTGGGTTTACTTCTTTGTCACTTGGAAAGTTACCTTAAGGCCTTTAAAAATCGTTTGGTTCAGTTTCCCTATTTAGATATCTAAATTTTGTATAAAAACCCCACAAGTTGACTCTATGCAATCCACTTTTGTATTTACTAAATGGATGACATCTTTCAACATTCTTATTAAAGAACTTGTGTTTTCCTCACTAGGTAGCTTCTTCTTTTGGGCTTGTGATTGTTATGGTTGTTGGAAACCAAGTGATAGGAATGGTTGATAGTTGAATTGAATACCACCTTAATTGTTGTTATTATTCCAAGAAAAATTTTGGTGGTTTCTCCATCTTGAGTTGTATGTGTTTGAGTATCAGTTTTCTTGACGATTTTGATTATTGACGTAGTTCATTACTTCAGGAAAGTTTCCTTATGTCTTAGTAGAATGAGGTCTATTGCAATAATCACACACCACGAATGGACTTTGTACCATATTTACTTTTACAGGGCTACCATCTAATTTCTTAGTGAAATTTAATAGCAAAGCATTTGTTTGAGCTTATAATGCTTCTATAGTGTCTACATTTACTACTTTGGCCAGTCTCTTTGGATTGTGCCTTTCTTCAGGCCATTGGCAATTGTTGGATGCCTTCTCATCAAGTAATGCAAAGGCTTCCTCTTCAGTTTTACTCATTAAAGCTCCCCAAGTTGCATTATTAAATGGTCCTTGGCCTCCTCATTAATCCATTATTGAATGTTTTCACTTAGAGCCAAGTAGGAGGACTATGGTATAGGAATATTTTTAATAACTCCTTGAAGCATTCCCAAAATTATAAAATGATCCCCATCAAATTTCTGAAAGAATGTGATGTCATTTCTGAGCTTCATTACCTTTAAAGGTGGAAATTACTTTGCTAATAATTTTTGAGCCAATTGATCCCATATATTGATTGACCTAGCAAGTAGTGACTATAATTAGGCCTTACCTTTGTCCCTCAGTGAGAAAGGAAAAAAAGTGAATTTCATCTCTCAAGACACCATTCATCTTGAAAGTGTCATAGATTTCCGAGAAGGAAGCCAAGTGAAGATTTGGGTCAGTATTGACTAACCTTCCAAGCTGGTTTTGCATGCACCATATAAATGACACATATCTTAAGTTCCAAATTATTAGCATTACTGTCTGGTCTATTGATAGATGATTGGGGTTCATCTACTTGTGGGACTACAAAATCCCTTAAAATTTTAGGGACCATTATAGCTCGTTAATCCCCTTGTTCTACCATAACCCCTAATTGATGTTATGCTAACCGTTCCCTTCTTAAGTAGAGTAGGGTTCTCTCTATTTTTAGATCACAAGTTGTAAGATTTTCATCTATCAAATAGAAACACTAAAACAAAAATTAAAAAAACCAAAGTAGTATAGTAGTATTCGTTATTGATATCCATAACAAGTAATGAACTCCCTCATAATAGCATCAAAAATTTGACAAGCTAACCATAAGTATATAGGTCATACTAGTAATATAATGTACCTAAGTATGTATATCAATCTCATATGAAATTGTGTAACTTATAACCAAGTACCATAGTCACTATTACAAGTACTATTTGGATAATAGCAAATTATAAAAATGTAAAATTAAATGACAACTAATTACCAAATCAAAACTCAATAACCATAAAAATATATGAGAAAATAACCTAATAATCTCCTAATTTTCTAAGCATATGAATTACTAAATTTTCACCCAAAATAATTACCTACCGATTATATGATCAATTGAATTTAATCTAGCATGTATTTCTCTCTCAAGTAAACTAGAAACCATATAATAATTAATCTAATCACACTCTCATCTTAAGTAGATTTCTTACTAATCATTAAGATCATCGATTATAGAATATAAACATAATAATCATACATCTCTACCTAGAAAATATGCATGTTATTTAATCAAGACAAATAATTTCCTAATTCCAAACAAGACATTTTTCTTCCACTACTACAAAATATGGCATTTAAGTCAATATGCAAAGTCGATTTTTGGAGAAAACCGACTTATAATCAATTTAAAGTTGGTTCGATGTGGATAGCATCGGTTGACACATAGGATCGATGCTACATCCTATGTGTAGCATCGGTTCAACACGTTAACTAATGCTATACGTAGCATCGATTGACGTGTTAAACCGATGCTACAAATAGGACATAACATCGGTCCTACGTGTCAACCGACGCTATCCATGTGTGTATCATCAGTTGATACGTAGAACCGACGCTAGATCCTCGTGTAGCGTTGGTTCAACACGTCAAAAAAGGCTATCCATATGGATTTTTCCTTTTCTCTTCTTTCTTCTCCATCAAACATAACATTTTTAATTTGGAGCATCCAAAAACTCAAAACTGAGCTTCACCTCATCCACTCTTTCGCATTTTCTGGCCACTTACGACCACCATTTCCAACACCATTTAGTGGGTTTTCTTCCTCTCCAAATTATCTTCCAAATCCCCTATTTTTTTGAGCAAAATACTTAAAGTTTTTATACCCATTTTTTCACTTACAAAACACCATTTTTTCTTCATTTTGTCACATCATTTACTCTTGTAAGTATTTCTATTAATCCTACGCACTTATTATTCACTTTGTATTATTTTTTGTATAAATTTTTGTATTATGTATGTTTTGTATTATGCTTGTTATTATTTGTTTGGCTGATTTTCTAAGTGGGTTAGGGAAATTAAATAATATCTGGATGTTATGGGTTTGAGGGACTAGAATATTTACCATATGTGGATAAATTTATTTATATATAAATAATTATATTTTATTTAGTAAAAGTAATACAATTTTAAAATGATAAATTTTTGTATTATGTATGTTTTGGTATATATTCTAATAATTAGTGAATTCATATATAATAATACCTTAAATATATTGATTGGATATATATTTAATATATTTAATGTCATTAATAGAAAATGGACAAATCTTGGATGTCAAAGTTTATAATTGAGCAGGATTACATTTCTGGAGTTGAAAGTTCCTTGGAATTTGCTTGTAGAAATAGTAATAATGAAAATGAGTTGAAAGTTAATTGGATGTCCATATGTTAAATGTAAAAATGAGTGATTTCATGAAATTGACGAGGTTAAGTATCATCTTATCCGTAGTGGTATTCTTTTGAGTTATAAATGTTGGTATTATCATGAATAAAATATTGATAATAATCATGGGTAAGAGATGAATAAGAATGTGAGTGGATTACATACATCTTATCATAATGTACAGATAGAAAATATGTTATGGTGTTGAAGATGAACTACATGAGAATGATCCCAAAACCTTTAAAAAACTTCTAGAAGATGCCGAAAAACCGTTGTATCCAAAATTTAAGAAATACACTAAAATGTCAAGATTAGTTCATTAGTACAATGTGAAGGCAAAACATGGTTTTTCTAACAAAGGATTCACAGAATTACTAAATCTACTAATAGATATGTTTCTTGAGGGTATTGAATTTCCATCTTCAATGTATGAAATGAAGAAATCTCTTAGTTGATTTGGCATGAAATATCATAAGATTCATGCTTATCCAAATGATTTTATTCTTTATATAAAAGAATATGAGACATTAGATTATTGTCCGATGTGTAAAGAATCGAGATGGAAGGATGATACAAATGAGACAACACCTAAGAAAGGCGTGCCTACAAAGGTTTTTTGGTACTTTCCTCTGATTCCTCCCTTTCAAAAGTAAAGAGACATCAAATATGTTAACTTGGCATTTAGATAATCGATCTAATGATGGGGCGCTACATCATCCTTGTGATTCTCCAAATTGAAAAGTAGTAGATAATTTATCTCCTCAATTTGCATATGATTCACGTAATCTTCGTCTTGCCATTGTTGCTGATGGAATTAATCCATATAGTTACCTTTGTAGTGGATATAGTTATTGGCTAGTAATTATGGCAACATACAACCTTCCTCCCTGATTATGTATGGAAAGAAAATTCATGATGTTAACATTATTGATCTCAGGACCGAAACAACCCAGTGTTGATATTGATGTATATTTGTAACCTCTGATAGATGATTTAAAGACGTTATGGAATGATGGTGTAAATATTTACAATGCACATAAAGAATAACACTTTAACTTGAGGGGGGTTCTTTTATGGAAAATTAATGATTTTCTTGGCTATGGTAACTTATCAGGACATGCAACAAAAGGTTACAAGGGATGCCCTATATGTAGTGATGGCACTTCTACAACTTATCTTGTTCATGGACGAAATATGTCTTATAGAAGACATAGAAGATTTTTTTCAATCTGGACACAAGTTTAGATACCAAAAGAAATAGTTCGATGGTGAAAAAGATCATGATCATGCACCCTAACCTTTACAAGGTGTTGAGATATTAAGGCAATTGAATGGTATGACATTCAAACGATATGGAAAGATGAAAAAAAGAATACTCACTAAGGTAGGGAAATGAAAGAGGTCAATTAATAAAAGGAGTGAAAATTAAAATGTTACTGAATCAGTAGACCATGGTTGTTGGAATAAAAAATCAATATTTTGGGAATTACCTTATTGGAAAAACCTACACATTCATCACATCTTAGATGTAATGCATATTGAGAAAAATGTATGTGAGAGCTTGATTGGTACATTACTTAATATATCTGGAAAAATGAAGGATGAAATTAAAGTAAGACTATATTTATAGAAACTAGACGTATGACCTGAATTGGCACCAAGGGTGGAAAATGATAAGAATCGAACATACTTGCCATCATCATAAAATACAATGTCAACAAAAGAGAAGGATGTGTTTTGTAAATGTTTGGTGGGTATGAAATTTCCTGATGGTTACTCGTCCAACTTAAGAAATTTTGTGTCTATCACCGATAAGAAACTTTATGGATTGAAATCACATGACTATCATATCTTAATGCAACAGTTATTACCAATTTCTATTAGATCAATTCTTCCAAAACATGTTCGATTATCAATAATTTGTCTTTGTTTATTATTCAATACAATATACAATAAATCTATATCAATTTGTGAGTTAAACTCTTTACAGAAATGTTATAGAGACTTTGTGTCTAATTGAAAAATATTTTCCTCCTTCTTTCTTCAATATAATGATTCACTTGTGTGTTCATTTAGTTCGAGAGGTTCAATTATGTGGTCCTACTTACTTAAGGTGGATGTATCCTTTTGAGAGATGTATGCAAGTCCTTAAAGGATATGTAAATAATAGAAATCAACCTGAATGATGTATAGTGGAACGTTACATTGCTGAAAAGGCATTGAATTTTGTTCTAAATACTTTAGTGGTTGCACTAAAATTGGTAATCCTATGCACAAGTTGCTCTTAGAATATCACATGATCCAAATAAGTAACCCTATGCTTGGTGGAAGTAAGAAATTTTTTATTGATCATACTCGATGGGAAAAAGTACACCGAATCATTTTGGTAAATAATAATGAGGCACAACCGTACATAGAGTAAGTGATGTTTATCCTTTTCATTTATGCAAAAATTATTTTTTATTTAACTATTAATGATGATATTTACTTGATATATCTTTAATAACATTACAAAATGCATTTAAACTTACTAAAGATCGATCCTCGTTATAAAAAAAGGAGGAGACAAATTGTTGTATGATGAACATAAGCGAGTGATTCTAAGCCAACCAAGCTTGCTCTCCTTGAAATAAAGTGAGAAAATCACAAAATCCATGAAACTTTGACGACATCATTTTATTGTAATTTGAGTTAAATATATATGTATTATATATAAATTATTTTTTGTAATAAATTTAATTATCAAGTAATTAATTATATTTAATTTTTCAATTATTTTATTATTATTTAAACTTTGTTAAATAGATTTTGGTTTTTTCTGCTATATGTGATCGAATACATGTTATTAGTAGAGTAGAAAATGAGTGATATATATATATATATATATATATATATATATATATATATATTTTTAAAGCCGGTTCACCCGTTGAACCCACTTTACGTTTGAATTCGGTTCAACTATTGTGAACCGACTATAAATTTTAAGTCTTATAATCTAAAGTTGGTTTTTAACTGACTTCAATGCTCGGTTTTGTAGTAGTGTTCACACCTACTTAACACAACTTCTAAATTAAGTAGACATGAGTCAAAGAAATCACCAAAAATAGTAAGAGATGTCCATTCTTTTCTTAGACATGCTGGTTTTTATAATAGATTTATATACAACTTCTCTTCAATATCTCGTTCATTGTGTAACCTCCTAGTCAAAGATGCTAAGTTCAACTACATTTAGAAGTGTGAGTCAAACATTTGCTTCCATTCCTATCATGTAGTCACCTAATCAGAACCTGCCTTTTAAAATTATATGTGATTGATGAGCAGAATCAGCATTACCAATCCTGAAAATACTTTGGTTTTATATTTTTAAAAATCTCATAAATACATGAATTATTTTATGTAAAATGAAAAATATACTCACAAAGTCGATCTAAGGAAGAAATATATGTGGTTTTTAATTTATTATTCAAAATCTTAAAAATGACATTAAATCATAAACATTTTGTCATGATATTTTGGTTTTTGTGCTTCCTAATCTAATAACATAAAAATAAACATAGATATAGATTCAATAAACATTTATGAAAATTTTTATCATTTATAACAGTGAATTATTTATGGATATAATAATTAAGTTAATTATGATTACTCATTTAAAATCTAAAAGCTAGTTCGAAATACTTAAATAATAAACATAACTTAGAAACCTTAATGAAGTTTAAATTGTCAACCTGTCTGAAGGTGGCAAGTTAAATGGTTTAGTAATTTCTTAAAAAAGGAGTATAATTTAATTAATGTTTACCGAAGATGGTAAGTTAAAGTTTAATTAACAAAGAAAATGATCCCTACCTTGGGATATTTTCATACCTATAAGAAAGAATCAATAATTTTAATTCATATCTTTAATATCCTACTTAATATCAAACAAGTATGATTAACTGCTAGTATATCCCATAAATTCTCCACTTTAGTTGCTTAAATTTTTATTGCTTAATTTTTTATTGAATCTATCTTTATTTTTATGTTATTAGTTTAGAATCTCAACTTAAGATAATCATGACAAGATGTTTAGGTTATTTAATATTATTTTTAAAGAATTTGTTGAATTATTTGAAAACTACATGATTCCTCTTTAGACCGACCTTGGAAGTATACTTGTCATTTTCTAGAAATGATTCATGCACTTGTGAGTTATTTTATAGGTTATGCAAATTTGTACGCCTAATTTTGGCACATCAAGTTTTTGGTGTAATTCTCAGGTAAATCGATAAAAGCATTGAAAACTAGTTAACCTTTCCAAGTATCATAAGGAGACACATTTTTGTAACCATTCTTGTGAGGCTTTGACGTATAGTATGGTGTTCTACATAAGGTTTATATGGCTTACCATCCACGAACTAATGGACAGCTTTAATTAGCTAATAGGGAGGTTTGGGAAATTTTAGAGAAGATGGTTAATCTAAACTACACAGATTGGTCTTTAAGACTTTCTGATTCACTTTAGGTATATTGTACAGCATACAAGACCATCCTTGGAATGTCTCCTTATAGGCTTGTCTATGGGAAAGAATGTTATTTACCTTTTGAGTTGGAGTATAAGGGCTATTGGGTTGCTAAAGCCCTTAACTTTGTTTTCAATACTGTAAGATTTCAAAGAAAGTTAAAATTATTAAAGATAAAAGAATTAAGGAATGATGCATATGATAACTCTAGGATTTACAAGGCTAAACTAAAAATGGGTCTTGATAAGAAAATCCTAAGGAAGAACTTTGAGCCAAGCCAACAGGTTCATCATTATGATTACCGATAGAATATCCACCTTGGAAAGCTGGGATCAAGATGGATCGATCCATTTATGGTGAAACGACTTTTTCCCAACGGTGTTATTGAGATTAGGATACTGATGGGAGAATTTTTAAAGTTAATAGACAACGTCTGAAAAATTATGTGGAGAGACTAGACCATTCAATGTGTTTTGAAAAGATTCATCGTGTGATTCCAATCTACTAGCATTGATCAGATTTTATTTTTTGGTACATTAATTTTATTTCGTTTCTGTTATTTCTTATGTTTCTCATCTATAGTAGAGGTAATTTTCATGTGAAATTTCGTTGCTCAGGTGCCCTCTATCTAATCTACCAACATTGATCATGTTTATTTTTTTGGTACATTAGTTTTATTTCTTTTTTGTTATTTTATTTATTCTTAGCTTATATTATTTGTAATTTATTATGTTTTTCTTCTATAGTAGAGGCAATATTTTTTTGTGAAATTTCATCTCTTAGTTGCCCTCTATCCCTTATTCTCATATTTTATATTTAATTTTGAGACAATAAGGACACTATCAAATGTAGGTTAGGGTGTTGGCACTTTATGTGCACTTTCGATATAGATTGATGCTCATTATTCAAGTTAAAAGAATGTTATAAAAAAATCTTAGATCTTAGTAATTTTGCGAAAATAAGTTTGCATTACATGTTTGAAATATTCAAATGAAAATATTTGTTCTATTGTCTAAATGTTGACACCAAATTGTTTGGTTTCAGTCACCTTCTATATTTTGATTACTAAATAATAACTTCAACAATATTTTATGCACCTTACTAAACTTTGTGGTAAGATGGATGCTTAATATATATCCCAAAAAAATTTCATGCCTAAGTATATATTTTTATAATCTCACACATCTTTTGTGAGTAAGCAGAGAGAATTGAGATAAAAACTTATGAACTTTCATTGATCTTTTGAATTGGTTAGTTGGTTTTTAGAATATCATTTTTTAATTTGTGGAATGAATTGGTTGAAAAATCTAAATTTTCAATTGGTTGAAAAATCTAAATTTTCATATTATTTAAAAAATGAGATATATTTCTTTTGGGCAAATGCTATAATAATTATGCTCGATCTTTTCTTTGTATTCTTCTTGTACTATTCTTTGCATTCAAAACATAAAAAAAAGAGAAGAAAAGTGAAGAAAAAAAGAGAAAAAGAATAAGAAGATGTTATTTAGTTTAATAAAATTTATATTCTTTATCTTGGAAGATAAAAAGTTTTAATTGATCCTTAGATTGTAGAGAGATGTTTCTCTCATCAAGCTCTATTTATATTATGTTCTCATGTAAACTAATTAAAATCCTAAATCTAGTTTGTGATAAGAAAGGTTGAATTTAAGTAGTTTACTTTCCTATCTTTAAATCAATATTTGTTTGTCCTAAAGAAAAATACCTATCTCTTGAGTGCCTTCTTTATTTTCCAACTCCATAAGTAAAATTACTAACCCTTAAAAATAATTTATCCCTGAGGATATAGAGTTGAGACTTTTATATGAACAAATTTCCAAGGTTATATGTATTATGGTTTGTGGTAAGAACGCTTTGGCTTAGTTCACACACACAATTTTGGAAGTTATAATTGAAATCATCTACATAGAAACTGTGATCTTGAACTTATTTTTTATTTGAAATACTTAGGTGATTTTTCTAGATTTTTATTTAGATTAATCATCATTCTTTTGTTTTCTTATCTGTGCTTTAATTGCTAGGGATTAATAATAAGCTAGTTTGGATTTTTGATAATAGCATACAAATGCATATATAAAATATGTAAATTAATTCATATTTATGATTTAGAGAGTTTTAAATTAATAATTATCTATATTAATTCAATAAATATTGATTTATATTAATTATGATTATTTTATTTTTGTAGAATTAACAAAATTAGCAAAAAATATTAAAGAAATCAAAATATAATTTTTGCAACATATATTCGTAAGATTCTATAAACAAGTTGCTAAATTTGGATCATAACTTTTTATTCAAATATCCAAATAAGATGATTCAAGTTGATGTAGAAAGCAAAGAGATTTATATACGATTCCATATTTCACAAAACATATTTGAATCATTGATAGGAGTCAAATTATTGCATTTTTGTTATGATTTAAAGGTTGATATTTGTGTGAAAATTGCGTTTTATTTTATTATTTAATCCACAAATGTCATTTCACGGGTATTTCGTGTTTAAAGTGCAATTGCAGGTAAAATCATGATTATGGAGAAGTTTGGGACAAATTTCAATGACCGGGATTGAGTGCAAATAAAAAGAAAACAAAATTTCAAAATTTGGAAGTTCGCCGCCGGTGATAATATTCTCGCCGCCGGCGAAAACCTTACTGAGAAAATGTTGAAAATCATGCAGGGAGCACGGATTTTGGCAAAACAATCTCGCCGCCGGCCAAATCAATCTCGCCGCCGGCCAAGTACATCTCGCCGCCGGCCAAATACATATCGCCGCCGGCCAAGTGCATCTCGCCGCCGGCCACAATAATCCCGCCGCCGGCGAGATTTAGCGGGCAAGAAATCGTAAGTTTTCCAGGAAATCTCGCCGACGAGAATAACTTCGCCGCCGGCGAAGTTTCGTTCGAAAACACATTTTTATCTTTGTTTTGTTCCAAAATTGCCCTCCAAAACCCTAGATCTATATATACATTATGATTGAGAAGGAGTCTCCTTCATGGTTGAAGGTTCAAAGGCATTTTTGGAGAAGAGAAGGAAATTTTGGAGAAACTTGAAGGATCTTCACCATTGTTGCTACCAAGCCTTCATCTTCTAGAGTTTTTCATCTCTTCTCCTTAGTTTTTATTTTCTGCAGTTTATTCATATTTGTTATTCATGGATTCAATTGAAATAATGGTTGTTCTTATTTCCGTTATGAACTAATTCGTTTTTGCTAAGGCTATGATGTAGTTAGATCAAGGAAATCTGATTTCTTTTGTTATGGTTATATGAATTCATTGTTTTCAAGTCGAGTATTTATTTCCATGCTTAATGCTTTTAAATTTATGATCAAGATTTAGATGATTTGTTGCATTATATTGAGACCGAGAGGAGATGTGTAATGAATGCTTCTTGTGATAAATACCGTATGTTGAATGCGAGTTTGACACCTAATGCATGATGTATGTGGTTATTCCAGAAATTCCATAAATCGTAATGTGCTTATTTGTGATTAAATCTTCATAGAAATATAGTTGGTTTTCATAGATAAGTAATTCTAATATAACTTGAGAAAGAGTATTAGATAAGTTTGGGTTTTTCAACCATCACTTTTAGCTTTGATTCTCATATAACATGACTTGAAATCAGATTGAATTGATTTAGCGAAATCAAATGCCTTAGCGTTTTTAATCATTTGTGAACAACATTAAATTTTGTTATTTACGTTCAGTTTTATGTTAATTTGCTTTTAAAACGATTTCAACAATTCAGTTTTCAAATAAAATTAGGGTTAGTCAATTTCGGTACTTAGTAACGCCATTCCTTGTGGGTTCGATATCCGTACTTTTGTACACTTTATTACTTGAATGATTCGTACACTTGCGAAAATAAGCATAAAGTTTTTGGCGTCGTTGCCGGGGAATGGTTTGATTTTATTAATATCGATACTACCTAATCTTAGTTTTAATTTGAAGTTAATTTCCTTTATCTTTCTTTCATTTTTAATTTTGTTTATTTTGCTGTTTTATTTTATAAATAAAAAAAAAGTAACTTTGTGTTGTTTTTGTGTTAGTTGATTTTCTGGTTGCAGGATTTGTGTATGAGACGTACAAGAAGCCTTAACCTTCTTCCATTTGATCCAGAGATTGATAGAACATATAGGCATCTAAACCGAGAGAGAAGACGTTCAGCTTCAGCTCCTAATAGAGAAATAGCCATGGATCCACCATTTGTTGAGGGAGGTGGAAATCGTAGAGCTTTGAGAGATTATCTTTGCGCCTAATGTTCTTTGGAACTATTTCGGGTATAAGGAGGCCAACTATTCAAGCCAATAACTTTGAGATAAAACCATCCTTTATCCAAATGGTTCAATCAAATCGGTTTGGGGAATGTCAAAGGATGATCCAAATGCACATATTGCTTACTTTACGGAGGTGTGTGATCTTTATAAGATAAATGGTGTGTCCGAAGATCTTTGTAAGATTGAGGGTTTTTCCTTTTTCACTTCGAGATAAAGCCAAGGAGTGGCTAAACTCATTACCACCAGGATCAATTACAACATGGAATGAATTGGTTCGAGAAATTCTTATCCAAGTTCTTTCCTCCTCGCTAAGACAAAGAAAATTAAGGAATGAAATCACATCCTTTACACAATATGACCAAGAATCATTGTATGAAACTTGGAAAAGATTCAAAGAAATGTTGAGAAAATGCCCACATCATGGTATACCAATTTGGCTACAAGTCTCTACATTTCATAATGGGTAGATTTCAAACTATCGTACAATGATTGATCTTTGGTTTGGAGGATCTTTAATGGGAAAAACACCGGAGGATGCTCATGAGTTGTTAGAGGTTATGGCAGAAAACAACAATCAGTGGCATTCAGAGCGGGTAATTGCAAAAAGACCAGCAGTAGTGCATGAAATTGATTCAGTGAATGCTTTGTCGGCTCAAGTTGATGTTCTTTCAAGAAAGATGGATTCTTTGTCCTCCAAATTTGAATCCAAACCAACTGCACAATGTGATTTATGTGGTGGAAATCATGCTAGCATTGAGTGCCAAGTTGGAAATCCATTTGTGACACCAAATGCTGAGCAAGCAAATTATGTTTCAAATTTCCAAAAACCTCAACATAACCCATACTCGAACACCTACAATCCAGGTTGGAGAAATCATCCAAATTTGTCATGGGGAAATAACCAAGGGGGATTCAAACCGTCATCATCTTCCTACCAACCCCAGGAGAAAAAACAAACAAATTTGGAAGAAACTTTGGGAAAGTTCATTGAGGAGACAAGAGCAAATTTCAGAAATCAAGAGGCAATCAACAAGGACATCCAAAACCAACTGGGGCAGCTTTCAAAGCAGATTGCAGAAAGGTCTCAAGGATCACTACCTAGTGACACAATAAATCCCACAGAGCATGCAAAGGCTATCACATTGAGAAGTGGAAAAGAACTTGAGAATCAGAAGAAATCGGAGAAAAAGATGGAAGAATCTAAAGAAAAGCCATCAAGATCCCAAGATACTCAACCTTCCCCATATGCAAAATATGAGCCTCCTATCCCATATCCTCAAAGATTGAATAAGAAAAAGCTTGATAATCAATTTGATAAATTTCTGGATATTTTTAAGAAATTGCATATTAACATTCCTTTTGCAGAGATGTTGGAACAAATGCCCAAATATGCAAAATTCATGAAGGAAATCCTATCAAAGAAGAGGAGGCTAGGAGATAATGAAACTGTCATGCTAAATGAGGAGTGCAGTGCAGTTCTTCAAAGAAAACTGCCACAGAAATTGAAAGACCCAGGGAGTTTTACTATACCTTGTACTATAGGAAGTTGCAATTTTGATAAAGTCCTATGTGATTTAGGAGCAAGCATTAATTTGATGCCACTTTCTGTTTTCAGGAAACTAGGTCTGGGAGAAGTGAAGCCCACTTCAATATCTTTACAATTAGCGGATCGATCGGTGAAATATCCTCTAGGGGTAATTGAGGATGTTTTAATTAAAGTCGACAAGTTTATTTTCCCTGTAGATTTCGTGGTGCTTGACATGGAGGAAGATAGAGAGATACCGTTGATATTGGGGAGACCGTTCCTTGCAACTGGAAGAACATTGATTGATGTTCAGCAAGGAAAGCTCATTCTATGGGTGCAAGATGAACAAGTAACTTTTGATGTTTTTGAAGAAATAAAATCTCCAAGTGATGTACATTCTTGTTTTCAAATTAACACTCTTGACGGGTTAATCTCAGAAACTTATGAGGAGATAACTCCATTGCTACCACTAGAAGCTGGCCTTGTGAAATCTGCAACAATTGAGGAGGAAGATGAGGGGACGAGACAATGTTCTGGATTACTGGCAGCACCTAATGAATATTTATGCAGTGATGGAACATTTAAGGAGTTGGGAACAAATGAAACTCCAACCTCAGTGGTAAAGAATGGAGCCAACAAGATTGAGCTAAACCCAATGCCATCCCATCTAAAAAAAATTCTTACGTTCACCACCGTGAGGCGGTTTCACCGCCGGCGGAAAGGAGATCTCTCTTCCCTTTCTTACATTGAGGACAATGTAAGGTTTTGGTTAAAGTGCGGTAAACGGTAAATCTTTTCTCCCTTCATTTTTAGTAGTTTTGTTTGTGTGTTTAGTTGTGGTTAATTTTGATTTTCCATTTATTTTTCTGCATTTTGATTTAATTTTTTTATTGTCTTATTTTATTATTATTATTGTTATTATTATTATTTTTATTTTATTTGCATTTTACTTGTTTTAATTTGCACGTTGATGATAATAATGTGATTGTGATAACAAGTAGCTGTTAGAAGACATTAAATTTTGCTTTGGTTTAAAGAGAATTTCAAATGTTGATTTTACCTAGTTGGCGACTCTTTTGGTATGTGGTATGATCTGGTTGATTAGTCTAAATGCTTAGAGAAGTCTTATGTGTGAATTTTGCATGGACATTTTTTGTGATTTTAACAAACTCTAGAACTCATTTGAAAACCTCTTGAGGCGAAATAATTTGGAATTGCACTATGTAGGATATGATGTAGGCCATTTTTGGATCGATTGTGCCATTTTAAGCCTACCTTGTTATCTTTATATCACTAGTAACCTCTTTGAGCCATTTAAATATATTGTTAGCCTTACTTTTCTTTCTTTTTGCCTTATATAACCTACCTTCTATTGAGCCAAAAATATATATATATAATTCCTACCTTATTTGTTAAGAGCACTTAATTTTGAACACAAACTTTTCAAGAGGAATTGGAGAAATCTTCCACATATATTGGAAGAAATTGGTTGGGGGTTATGTCTTTTCAAGAGCAATTAGAGTAAGGATGATGAAAAAAAAATCATATATATTGGAATAAAGTAGTTGCCTTTTCAAAGAGCAATTGAGTAAAAAAAAAAAGAGAAAAAAAAAAGAAAAAAAAGAGAAAAGAAAAAAGAAAAAAAAAAGAAAAAAAAAGAAGAAAAAGAAGAAGAAGAAAGCCTTCACATTCTAGTAAATAAAAGAGTGTTAGTGATGGATGTACTAAGGTGAAATATTGAGGAAGAACTTTGTTTATCTGTGGAAAAATGGGTTATGATCGGAAGAAACAATTTGGGTTAAATGGTGTTATTCTTTTACTTAATTGGTTGTGTTTAATCTAATAAGTGCCCTTATTTGTATTTTGACACTTCCCGTTCTTTCTTAACCAAATACCAAAGCCTAACATTACAAGCCTCGTAAAGTCCTATTGATCCAAAGTGGTGTATTTTTCTTCATTAGTGGAGAGAGGTTTGAAAAGTGAGCCTATGGAGTTTGAGATTTCACCTTTTTGTTTGTGGATGTTGTGCATAATATTATCTGGGCATTATGGCTAATGGTTTGTGGTTTGATGGATGTTTAAGAGTCAATAACAAAAGTGAAATTGGCATTTGAGATTTCTTAAAGCTTAGGTGACATTTAATTATTCTATATGTTGGGTGTTATTTACAATTTTTGAGACATTTGTGCAAGTTATTTGTTATGTGATTTTATTGTTTTAAGTTAGGATAGTTATAGGTAAGATGTTTGTGGGTATCATCACTGGAAGCCCTCACGAGACTACAACTCGTCCTACTAGGGCCACCTAGGGGTTTAAAGGCTTATTGCATACGCTTAATGTAATGTCGTAAATAGAATAAATTTCCTTTGAATTTTTCTTTTAATGTCTCCTTTGAAATTATTCATAGATCGCTTTTCTTGCTAGAGACTAGCAAGAAGCTGGTTGGGGGTTGTTGATAGGAGTCAAATTATTGCATTTTTGTTATGATTTAAAGGTTGATATTTGTGTGAAAATTGCGTTTTATTTTATTATTTAATCCACAAATGTCATTTCACGGGTATTTCGTGTTTAAAGTGCAATTGCAGGTAAAATCATGATTATGGAGAAGTTTGGGACAAATTTCAATGACCGGGATTGAGTGCAAATAAAAAGAAAACAAAATTTCAAAATTTGGAAGTTCGCCGCCGGCGATAATATTCCCGCCGCCGGCGAAAACCTTACTGAGAAAATGTTGAAAATCATGCAGGGAGCACGGATTTTGGCAAATACATATCGCCGCCGGCCAAGTGCATCTCGCCGCCGGCCAAGTACATCTCGCCGCCGGCCAAATACATATCGCCGCCGGCCAAGTGCATCTCGCCGCCGGCCACAATAATCCCGCCGCCGGCGAGATTTAGCGGAACCGAAATCGTAAGTTTTCCAGAAATCTCGCCGCGACGAGAATAACTTCGCTGCCGGCGAGTTTCGTTCGAAAACACATTTTTATGCTGTTTTGTTCCAAAATTGCCCTCCAAAACCCTAGATCTATATATACATTATGATGGAGAAGGAGGGGACGGCAGAAAGCAGAGTTCAAAGGCATTTTTGGAGAAGAGAAGGAAATTTTGGAGAAACTTGAAGGATCTTCACCATTGTTGCTACCAAGCCTTCATCTTCTAGAGTTTTTCATCTCTTCTCCTTAGTTTTTATTTTCCTTAGTCTATTCATATTTGTTATTCATGGATTCAATTGAAATAATGGTTGTTCTTATTTCCGTTATGAACTAATTCGTTTTTGCTAAGGCTATGATGTAGTTAGATCAAGGAAATCTGATTTCTTTTGTTATGGTTATATGAATTCATTGTTTTCAAGTCGAGTATTTATTTCCATGCTTAATGCTTTTAAATTTGTAATCAAGATTTAGATGATTTGTTGCATTATATTGAGACCGAGAGGAGATGTGTAATGAATGCTTCTTGTGATAAATACCGTATGTTGAATGCGAGTTTGACACCTAATGCATGATGTATGTGGTTATTCCAGAAATTCCATAAATCGTAATGTGCTTATTTGTGATTAAATCTTCATAGAAATATAGTTGGTTTTCATAGATAAGTAATTCTAATATAACTTGAGAAAGAGTATTAGATAAGTTTGGGTTTTTCAACCATCACTTTTAGCTTTGATTCTCATATAACATGACTTGAAATCGGATTGAATTGATTTAGCGAAATCAAATGCCTTAGCGTTTTTAATCATTTGTGAACAACATTAAATTTTGTTATTTCCGTTCAGTTTATGTTAATTTGCTTTTAAAACAATTTCAACAATTCAGTTTTCAAATAAAATTAGGGTTAGTCAATTTCGATACTTAGTAACGCCATTCCTTGTGGGTTCGATATCCGTACTTTTGTACACTTTATTACTTGAATGATTCGTACACTTGCGAAAATAAGCATCAATCATATTATTTCAAATAAAAAAATAAGCTTAAATCCAAAATATATGACATTTGAATGTATATTAGTATTTATAATATATCTTTTTATATAAAGCTCCAATTAGATAATTCTTGATCCTATTAAAAGAAAAGAGATTTGAAATTCTGTTTTGAAAATATTTTTCATATCAATTCACTTTATGGAGAAACTACCTTGATATTATCAAAATTCAACAAATCTATATGCTTTAACATTATAAATAACCGAGGCATTCAATACTTTGAAGCATAAAAAAATTACAAATTGCTTTTACTTCCTTCTCTCATTCTTTCTCTGTAGAAGTTATAGGAATGATTTGTAAGCTAAGCTAGAGATTAGCTTAATTGTGTAATTTTTCTATTTTCTTCTTTAACTCTTATAACTACTTTCTAGATTATAATATTATTTTTTTGAGAAATTATTTTGTTCATCTTATGTTATATTCACTAAATTATATTCTTCACTTTCATAACTCTTAGTTTATAATTATTATATTTATTTTATAAGTTGATTTTTTACTACGATATTGTTGTTTTGATATATTATCGATCTTAGATAACTTTTAACAATAAATCTTGCTTGTTCTTTAATAAAAATATTTTCTTAACGTAAATACATTAGTTTTTATTATTGACATTCAACTTTATGTCGTTTGATTATTTATTTGAGATGTGACGCAAATAATTAAGTAATAAATAAGAATCCTAGTTGGTAATATTAAAACAAAACAATTAAGTGAATTCCAAAGATTTGTTATTTAATATTGATTTTCTTTTTTGTCAAAATTATTATCTTTAATTCTTATTGTTTTTTTTTTCTTTATTTCTCAATTACCATTTTTTATTTATTATTCTATGATAACCTTTTTTTGTTAATTTTTTCCCCTATGGAATCGATACTTAAAGCTGCACTACAACAATCGCTTTGCTAAGGGTAATAATTTTGAACATGATTAAAATTTGTTTTTATTGGATAATAATTCTCTCAAATCTATTTAATTACCTATATAGATTAAATTTTGGGCAAATAATTAAAAGTATAAACAACAAATCAAATAATATAATTGAATTTAAATATTAGTTAGGGTAAAATATAACTTTTTTTGTTTTAACATATTTTGTGTTGGTTTTTCGTAACAATCGATGCCAAAAAAAAGACACAAATACCTAGTTTTGTTGTAGTGAATAGAATAAATTGACCAATAATAATTAGATAATATATATTTATAAAAAATTAAAACAAGAATTCAAATTACATGATTGTGTTCCATTGGAATCCTATATGTAGAAACTATGTCATAATCAATCACATTCAAAACTAGAGAAATATATAAACAAGATAAGAAAGGACAACAAAAGAACAAGGAAAATAATGAACCAGAATCCTCAATCTCCCATGCCAAAAATGGCTCATTTGATTCAAGATGCCTATTTTATGATTTTCTCCCTAAAGCCTCCATTGAGTGTGTAGAGAGTTCCTCTATGTATCAAGCCTCTAATACCCAAAAAACCAAGGCTCAAAATGATAAATGACCTAGAAGAATGTAGGGAAAAATCTAGGCCATTAGATCAACATTAGATTAAAGATTGAGATGGAAAGGAGAGGAAATAGGCTAAAAAGTGATGTAAGACAAGTATCTCAGTGACATATGGCACAAAAAACAAGTAGAGAGGATGCATTCAACATGTGGAATGAAAAATAGGTGGAATGTATGTGCTTTTTACACTTGGTTGAGTGGCATAGGTGAGGTGAACACTCATAAGTGACATGTGGCAATTGCTGATAGGATTGAAAATGAAACGTGAGTGTGACACAAAGTTGGCAAACTGGACTTTGGGTAGATAACACATGGCATGCAATGATTGGGATCCTTGGAACAATATAAGTACATCAACCAGTGTCTCTATGTATATCTACTAACATCCTTTATTTACTTAGAACAAAGGGATCCAATGTGGATCAATCCCCTACTCTAAATACACAACCAAAATTTCTAACGTCACCCACCTATTAAAAAATAAAAAAAAGATACAAACAAATCCTAAAAATTTCTATTATTCTTCTTTTAACCTATAGAAGTTAGATTTATCATTTTTAACACAAAAGACCCAATTTATTTAACAAAAAAAAGTAAATATCAATTCAAAAGGAGATTAATAACTCTATTTTTATAGGATTATCACGCCTTAAACTTGACATTCTATTTGTTCTTAAGAAAAAAATACCAAAGAAAACATCAACAAGAAACAATGGATATTAGGAATAACGCACATGCATGCTAATCAACAAAGGTTTTTCAAAGGTTTCATAATATACATGGCTAAATGATACACATAAACATTAAAGAAGCATGTTATTTTGGTGCATGCTCCATTTTCAATTGATTATTCTATGTGCGTGTGCTTTGATTTTTTCATTTACTTAGCATAAAAGCTAGATAAGTTCATGCAAACATACAATACAAGTCAAATCTCAAACATAAATATTCTCAAATCTCATATGTTTGCTTTTAATTTATCTCTCCATTAATATAAATATACAAAATTCCTAGGATTATTAGGACTCAATTAAGCTTTTAATGTAAGTGCCATGTTACTCTTTTGTATAGCTCATTCACTCCTCAATATTATGAATTTGATCTTTTAAAGAAAGTCTTAAATGAGGGATGACTCTTAGTCTTTTTTGGAAAATGTTCATGTTAGATGTGAGTTCATTGATAGGGCAGAACCGACATCGCCGATCCTTCCCGTTACTTTAGTTTTATCTATTTATAAAACTCTCGCAAGTGCACGAATCATTTCGTAGAAAATGATAAGTATACTCCCAAGGTCGATCTAAGGAAGGAATGTATGTGGTTTTTAATTTATTATTCAAACTTTTAAAAACGAAATTAAATCCTAAACATCCTGTCACGATATTTTGGGGTTTTGTGTTTTTAATCTACTTACATAAAAATAAACATAGATTCAATAAACATTTATGCAAATTTTATCATTTATAATGGTGGAGTATTTATGGATATAATAATTAAGTTAATTATGCTTGCTCATATTATTTAGGTTATTAAAGATATGAATTGATATTTATTGATTCTCTCTTTTTTATATGAATACCACCTTTGGTGGGGTTAGATATTCTTTGTTAACTAAACAAATCAATTAACACCTATGGGTGGGGTTGATAACTAATTTGGTTAATTAAATTAATTCCTTTTTCTAAGAGATTAAAAATGAACCATTTAAATGCCACCTTTGGTGGGGTTAGACGATTTAAACTTTATTCAAGGTGTCCAAATTAAACCTAAGAATTTAATTATCCGAGTACTAACTTTCAAGTTTTAAAACCACTACGAAAACATGTTGTCAATACATTTTCAGATAATAATTCTTATAAAAACTTTTGAAATAGAGCTTTACTCTAACTACCTAAGGCGATTGTACCAACAAATAAAAGAGCACTACTCTAAATCGAATAGGATAACTAAACCTTAAAATCTAATTTTCAGATTTAAGTTTGTAATGAAAAATAATATATTTCTCTCTAACATTCTTAATATAAAATCTTGAATAAAAATAAAATCAATTCATTTTAGAGATTTTTACCTATTTAATATTTCACAAGCATAACAACGTTATTATTACATCATGTTTATAAACAGCCAGCAGAGTTAAATTTAATCACAGACAAATTAAATATAACATGTAAGAATAAAGCATAAAAAATAACTGTAAAGAAAATAAAATCCTTACAGAACTTCGATGCTATTCCCGTTGCTGGAAAACCTCCAAGCGGAATTTGCACTCCCATTTATTGAATCAAAAAGCTAATAAATTACAAAAACATAACTAGTTCTTCCCAAAAAGGGAAGAACTCTAAAACTAAGAGAAATTAACTAAGAACAACTAAAAACTAAGAAAGAAACTAAGAAAAGCTTAAAAACTAAGAAATGAGAGAAAGAAAGAGAAGAGAAGAATGGTTTTGACGTGTATTTAGAAGTGAAGAGAAGGGGGATATTTATAGGTGAAGATGGAGAGAAAAAGTGGGGGAAAAAATGTTAAAAAATTATGAAAACGTGGAGTGGTAATTGCTGACGTCATACTGATGACGTCAGCGATTATGAAGCGGCTGCAGCGTGAAAAATGGGGCGAAATGGGCGTCGGCGCGGGAGCAGGTGAGATCTGTAGCGCGCTATGAGCTGGCGCCGGCGCGATGCGGCGGACGTGGGGCGTCTTGTCTTGTATTGGCGCGTGAGCTCAGCGCGGCGGCGCAATTTTCTCCTTTTTGACATTTTTGACCTTTTTGACCCATTTTATCCAATTTTTCCATATTTATTGACCTTTCCCCATTTATTTATTAATATATTTGTGATGTATTGCTTCCAGTATTCCTCTTTGAGTCTTTAAGTTACGTTTTTATGCCAAAATACCTGAAAAACAATAAAAATACCCGTGATTCCGAAAAAGACAAATATATATAAATATATGATAAAACATATAAATATATATATATATTAATCAATTAATGTGCATAAAATCATGGTTATTTTAGTGCTTTTTGAGCACTCATCACAACCCCCAACCAGCTTCTTGCTAGTCCCTTAGCAAGAGAAGCGATAAAAACTAAAAATTAAACTATCCTAAATCACTTCCGTAGATTGACACGGTTGCATTTAGCCTATGCAACAAGCCTTTAAACCCCTAGGTTGCCCTAGTGGACGAGTTTGAGTCTCGTGAGGGTTTTCAGTAATGATACCCACAAACATTGAACTAAATGTAAAAATTAAAAGAAATAATAACAACAATCAACTTAAAAACTAAAATTACAACAAAATCAAAAATTAACGTTTTAAGAATAAAAGAAAACAACATATCACAAAAATATCTCATACTTTTTAATCTCCTTTAAGATCATAATTAAAATCTCAAGTATAAGTTATTTTAATCTTTTTAAACAATCATGATTTATTATAATAATTAGTCGGAAATCATTTTCATATTTCATATCAAAAATGTATCAATTTAATTTCACCCAATTTCAGTGTCATAAATCCGAATTCACTTCGACTCTATTCCTCACAAGTCAATACTCTCAAAACACTGAATCCTATGGGTTCAAACACTCATACTAATTTATATGCGAAAGAGTTGATGTATAGAAATGAACTAATATGTTCGCATATGTATAAAGAAGAAAGGCTCAAAGTGTTATTTTGACGTTGATCTCATGGAAGGAATCAAATGTATAAATTATAAAGATATCATATATAAAAATTATTTTCATGCATAAATCAAACTCATTAAGAAAAAATTTCAAGATATATGCCTTTTATAAATGAAGAAAGTGCAATGACTTTTTAGGGAATTATTTCCTATATCTTTCTTTTGTAATTAGCCTTTACTCACAACTTTGTAGGCAATGTGGGTCATAGTATGTAGATTATACTATATATTCTTTCTCTCTATATTTTTCTGAAGATATTTTTTTCAATATATATCATTTTTTTAGAGAGTCAACCCATGTACAGATTGTACATTTTTTTTTAAGGATTTTGGTGAGTGGTTAATTTTGTGGCTTTTCTGTTTGATCTTGGTTTAGGTAACCCCAGATATGTCTCTCTCTTTTTTAACAGTCATGCACGAATGAGATAAAAGCATATACTATCAATTTCTACTCAAATCATTTAATCTAAGCAAAAATAATAATAAAAAATATACGACACTCTATTAAGATGAGAAAAAATTCATACATTCAATATTAATGCCTATAGAGATCATCTAAGAATTTGAAGAAATAAGAAATGTGTTTGGAGTAGAAAAAATATATATTTCACTCTGAATAAGGGAAATTAGGCTCAAATTATATCTCACAAAGGTAGTCTCCACTAAAACAAATTCATAAACACCGATTTTGGGTTTAATATAATTTCTACATCTTATCAAGAAATACTAGTTATGACAAAAATTAACTAATTATCAAAAATAATTACATAATATTTCATGATATGTTTTCAAAAATTAATCTAACAGTACAAAAGACTTAACTATTTACTTAAATTTGATTTAAAGAAATGATAAAATTTTGTGAATTTTTTTTTTAATTCCAAAAATTACTAAATCACACAAGGAAAATAAAACCAAACACAAAAAATGAAGATGTGAACATAAAAAAAAGAAAAAAAATTAATAATTGTTTTTTTTTTTTTGAATTTTTTTTTTGAATTTTTAAATTGTTAAATCTTTTTTTTTCTTTTCTAATTAAGCATGGTAAATTTTCACCACCCCCAACCTAGAACTTACATTGTCCTCAATGTAACAACTGTAAATTAAAGATAAAGAGAAAAGAGAAGAAAGATTACCTATTTCTTGAGAATGTGTAAGTAGTAATGGAGAAATGCAGGTGCATTCATCATATTCATCATTAAAGTGTATACAGACAGATTGCTGTGAACTTCTAACAACTCAATAAATATTTTTAGTTTTAACAATTTAAAAATTATTCACATATAATTAAACTAAAATAAACAATAAAATTAAACAAATAAAACAAAATAAAATTACCTAAAATGATGGGTTGCCTCCCATCCAGCGCTTAGTTTAACGTCTTAGCAAGACGTAACTTTATGGTGCTAAGGGTTACTCAGCCAAATGCAATCCATTTCAGCAATGTTATTTGGTTCTTCTAAATAAGGCTTCACACGATGCCCATTGACTTTGAATGTTTTCTGTGTCTTGGAATCCAATAGTTCTACTACTCCATGTGCAAATACGAACTATTTTGAATGGTCCATCCCATCTTGATCTCAGCTTTCTTGGAAACAATCTCAAACGAGAGTTAAATAAAAGAACTTTCATTCCAGGGTGAAGAATCTTAGGAACTAGCCTCTTGTCATGATAGCGCTTAGTATGCTCTTTGTATAATTTGGCATTCTCATAGGCTTCGTTCCTAATTTCTTCCAACTCATTAAGATGGAGTAACCGTTTTTCTCCTGCTTTATCTAAATCCATGTTTAACTCTTTAATTGCCCAGTAAGCCTTGTGTTCAAGTTCAACTGGAAGGTGGCACGCTTTCCCAAAGATTAACCGGTAAGGGCTCATCCCAATAGGTGTTTTGTAAGCAGTGCGGTATGCCCATAAGGCATCATTTAACTTAAATGCCCAATCCTTCCTTGAAGGACGCACAGTGCGTTCCAATATTCCTTTAATTTGCCTATTACTTACTTCCACTAAACCAGAAGTTTGAGGATGATATGGAGTAGTTACTTTATGTGTGATGTTGTACTTGTTTAGTACTCCATCAAAGATCTTGTTACAAAAATGGCTACCTCCATCACTTATTATGGCTCTAGGCGTTCCGAACCTACTGAATATTAAATCCTTCAAGAATTTAACAACAACATTACCATCATTGGTTTTAGTGGGGATAGCTTCTACCCACTTGGATACATAATCCACAACAACCAAAATGTATTGAAAACCATTAGATGGGGGAAAAGGACCCATAAAGTCAATCCCCCATACATCAAAGAGTTCAACAACTAAATTAGATGTCAAAGGCATTTCATCTCTTTTGCTTATGTTTCCTGTTCTTTGACATCTATCACATTGTGCACAAAACATATGAGCATCTTTAAAAAGAGTGGGCCAAAAGAATCCAGACTGTAGTACCTTACGTGCTGTCTTTTCACCACCAAAATGGCCCCCATAATGAAGTTCATGACAAAAAGTTAAAATGCTCTTATGTTCTTATTCAGGTACACATCTCCGGATGACTTGATCTTGACCAATCTTGTATAAATAAGGGTCATCCCAAAAATAGTCCTTAATAGTTTTAAAAAACCTTTTCTTGTCCTGATATGAAGTGTTAGGTCGCAAAACACCGGTGGCAAGATAATTTACAATATCAGCATACCATGGGTTAGGACCTATTGAAAATAACTGTTCATCAGGAAATGTTTCAACTATATCTTTATTACTCTCATCTTTAAGATAGTTGAAGTCAGAAATCAACCTAGACAAATGGTCAGCTACTAAGTTTTCACTGCCTTTCTTATCCTTGATTTCTAAGTCAAATTCTTGTAAGAGTAAGACCCATCTGATTAATCTTGGCTTGGCATTTGGTTTACTTAATAGGTATCTTAAAGCAGCATGATCAGAATGCACAATCACTTTAGATCCTACTAAATAAGACCGAAATTTGTCTAAAGAAAACACTATAGCCAAGAATTCCTTTTCAGTGGTGGTATAATTCATTTGGGCATCATTGAGTGTTTTGCTAGCATAGTAGATGACATGCAAACGCTTATCCACTCTTTGTCCCAAGACTGCTCCTATAGCATAATCAGAAGCGTCACACATTATTTCAAATGGTAAAGACCAGTTTGGTGCCATAATAACAGGGGTAGATGTTAGTTTCTCTTTTAAGGTATTAAAGGCAATAAGACAATCATTGTTGAAATCAAAATGAACATCCTTTGATAGCAAGTTACATAAGGGATGACTTATTTTAGAGAAATCTTTAATAAATCGTCTGTAAAATCCTGCATGTCCTAAGAAGCTTCTTATCCCCTTCACAGATGTAGAGGGAGGTAGTTTGGATATCAATTCAACTTTTGCTTTATCAACTTCAATACCCTTGTTTGAAATTATATGTCCTAAAACTATCCCTTGTTGAACCATAAAATGACTTTTCTCCCAACTAAGGGTGAGATTGCATTCAATGCATCTTTCTAAAACCAAAGTCAATTTATGTAAGCAATCATCAAATGAGTTCCCAAGGACAGAGAAATCGTCCATGAAAATCTCAATGAATTTTTCCACCATGTCCGAGAAAATAGATATCATGCATCTTTGGAAAGTGGCAGGGGCATTGCATAATCCAAATGGCATTCTTCGAAAAGAAAATGTCCCAAAAGGACATGTAAATGTGGTCTTCTCCTGATCTTCTGGTGCTATGGGTACTTGATAATATCCAGACAATCCATCTAAAAACAAGAAAATTAGGTGTCCAGCTAATCTTTCCAACATTTGGTCAATGAATGGAAGAGGAAAGTGATCCTTTTTAGTATATAAATTTAGTTTCCAAAAATCTATACACATTCTCCATCCAGTGATTATTCTAGTGGGCACTAATTCACTTTTGTCATTTTTAACAATTGTTATCCCAGATTTCTTTGGTACCACATGCACTGGACTAACCCACTTACTATCCGCAATAGGATAGATAATCCCTTCTTCCAACAATTTAAGAATTTCTTTCTTAACTACCTCTTGCATATTTGGGTTTAGTCTTCTTTGAGCTTCTCGTACAGGTTTAGCACCATCCTCCAAGTTGATCTTGTGCATACACATTGTAGGACTAATGCCTCTTATATCCCCGATACTCCAACCTATAGATTTCTTAAACTGTTTAAGCACTTTGATGAGTTCCTTTTCTTGGGTTTTGGTCAAGGTTGAAGAAATTATCACTGGATAAGTTTCCCCTTCTCCCAAAAACACATATTTTAAGTGCTTAGGTAAGTCTTTGAGTTCAAGTTCAGGTGGATTGGCCTCTTTACTAGATGAAGAACTGGGTAGATTTAAAAGTGTACTAGATTTTGTCATTACTTCATCATTGTCTAGTTGTTCAAGGTACCCCTTAATTTCCTCATCTAAATCTTCTTCGACCTCTTCAAGTGTAAGAACAGTCTCAAGCTTGTCTTCTATTCTGGTTTGGAAAAAGGTGCTTTGGACAAGATTATCCAAAGGGTCAACATCGAATATTTCATCGATGGTAGAAATAGAAGGAAAAGGTGAAGAATCAAAAACTTTAAAATGAACAGTTTCTCCTAAGACTATCATTGTCAATTTTCCATCTTGGACATCAATAATAGTTTTAGTAGTTGCCATAAATGGTCTACCAAGCAATATTGTGTGCTCTTTGTCCAATGCTAGATTTTCTTGCATATCCAGAACCACAAAGTCAACAGGTATTATCAATTTGTCTACTTGTACCAATACATCCTCAACTATTCCCTTTGGATACTTAAGAGATCTATCTGCAAGTTGAAGGGACATAGTTATGGGTTTTAAATCTCCTAGATTGAGCTGTAAGAATATAGAGTAAGGCATCAAATTTATACTAGCACCTAAATCAAGCATTGCTTTAGCAACCTTCCTATCCCCCATAGTTATGTTTATAATAAAACTTCCAGGGTCTTTTAACTTAGGGGGTAGTTTGTGCTGAAGTACAGCGCTAGAAATTTCTGATACTACTACTCGTTCATTCAGTTCATACCTCCTTTTCTTAGTGTTCAACTCTTTGAAAAACTTAGCATATGAGGGCACATTCATGATCACTTCTAATAATGGTAAATTGATATTTACTTTAGAGAGCATATTAAAAAGATCATAGAATTGCTTATCTTCTTTGGATTCTTTTAATCGATGTGGAAAAGGTACTTGCAACTGGTGTGGTTCTGTTGTCTTTTGAATTTTGGGGATGTCAGATGACTCTCCAATGAGTTTTTCAGAAGGCTTGTTAAGTTTAACACTTATTTCTCCTTTTTGTGAGACTAGAATATCACCTTCTTTGTTACCTGAACTACAAGGTAAATCGTTAGAGATTTCAGGTAAACTAGTATTGACTACCTTACCACTTCGAAGGGTTCTTACATCCTTTGCTTGTTCTGGTTGACTAGGCAACTTTCCTGGTTCTTTCTTTTGCATTTGTTCAGCCAGTTGCCCAATTTTAGATTCAATTATTTTAACCGAAGCCTCCATGGTGTTCAATCTTTGATTATTTATCAATTGGTTGTCACAACTAACTTGAATAAAAGCATTCAAGCTATCCTCTAAGGTTGGATTGAAAGATTGGGTGTAGAGTGGATAATTGTTTTGCTTCCAATGATGGTTAGGGTGATTATAGGTGTTTGGATGATACCTTTGAAAGGATTTTACTTCCTCTATGGAATTGACACTAGAATCACAAGTACTTGAACAATTATGAGTACCATGCCCAATTGAAAAACACACTTCACACACCTCTTGATTTGGCATTTGGTGGGTAGTAAGAAGTTGCACTTGTTTAGTCAATTCAGCAAGTTGCAAGGTTATCTCATTATTGGAGCCAACTTCATTGACTCTTGCTCTCCTTCTAGCACTTCTTTGTTGGGAATTAGAACCCAATGACTCATAAAGATTATAGGCTTCCTCTCATAGCTTTTTCTCCCACAAAGACCTCCAAAGAAGATTATCAACCATGTATTGACTCTACAGTGTCAAACCATCATAAAAGAATTGGTTCTGTAGTTGCAATGGAAAGCTATGATTATGACATTGAATGAAAAGGAGTTTGAATCGTTCCCAAGCTTCATGAAAGGGCTCTTCATACATTTGAGAAAATGTTGCTATCTTTGTCCTTAAGTCAACAGTATTTTGATGGGAATAGAACCTACCCATAAAAATTTCATATATTGCCTCCCAAGTTTTTAGAGAACCCGATTGTAGAGTAATGAACCATGACCAAGCTTTATCCTTGAGGGTGTAAGGAAAACACCTCATCCTAAGTTGATCTTCATTAATTGCATGTAGTGGAAAGGTTTGGACAATAGCATAGAATTCTCGAATGAAATGCAAAGGATCTTCATTAGGGACACCATAATAGGAAGGCAACAAAGAATAATGAATCTTTTTTAATTCATAATTCCTTGCAGCCTCTTGTAATTGTATGCCAGAAGTTACATTGCCAATGATTGGCATTGTATAGTCCTTCATCATTTTCCACCTATCTTCAGCATCTCCCATGGTTATTTGTAGTTGAAATTGATCCTCCTCCTATCAACATTTAACTCTAAAAAAAAATAGTAGATATCATTTAGAAAGATTTCTCACTTGACAAAATGTACAAGCTTAAAGCAAAAAGGTGTAAAAATATTTTTTTTTAATTTTTAATTTTTAATTTTTAAATTTTTTTTTAAATTTTTTTTATGCTAAATTTAAAGAATGGACACAATTTTTGAAATAAACAAATTTATTTCATTTGAATTTTATTACACACAAAATAAAACTAAAACAAAGGAAAATACAATAATGGGTGACCTCCCATGTAGGACTAAAATTTATCGTCTTCTAGTAAGACGTTGCTTGAGATTACGTAATGACAAACTCAATGTCTCCTCTTCATTGAATTTATTTTACCCCATTTGACCATCAAATTAGTCTTTGCTTTGTTTTTGTAAATGTTCAACTAAGCTGTTCTCTTTGGAACTTCCACCTTTTTCATAGAAGCTTCCAAAGAATCCAACCGTTGATTGGTTTTGGATTGCTTATCTCTACAAACTTGAATAAAAGAATTCAAGTTGTCCTCCAAGGTTGATTTATTGGGAATTCTTCTTGGGATAGGTGGGTGGAATTCTTTGGCCTGGCTGATTTGAGCTCTGAGTGAAAGGAGGGTTGTTTTGCCTCCAGGAGAAGTTCGGATGATTTCTCCACCCAGGATTGTAGGTATTTGAATTGGGGTCATACCTTGGTCTCTGTTGATATGCTCCCAATACATTAACTGTTCGTGTCCATTGTTGTTTCTCCTTAGTATGGACGGGCTTCGCACCATGTCCCATGTTGCCATACAAACCATACTGTTCATTATTGGTGTTGGTTTGTGTAGTGAGAAGGGCAACTTGCTTGGTCAGTTGAACAAGTTGTTGTTGAACTTCAGTGCTAGAATCGATTTCATGAACTCCAACTTTTCTTACTCGTGAGCTTTTCTCATTGGGAATTAGCACCAAACATCTCAAAAAGGTTGTACGTCTCTGAGGCAGTCTTTTCTCCCATTGCTCCTCCTGCAGCGTTGTCGACAATGAACTGACATTGTTGTGTAAGTCCATCGTAAAAGAATTGGTTCTGCAACTGTAGGGGAAAGCTGTGATGGGGACATTGAGTGAGAAACATTTTGAACCTATCCCAAGCTTCATGGAATGGTTCTCCTTCCATCTGAGAGAAAGTAGCAATCTTTCCTCTCAACTCTGATGTTTTTTGGTGGGAATAGAATTTTCCCATGAATTTATTATAAATGTTCTCCCATGTCATCAGAGAACCTGGGGGAAGTGACATTAACCAAGCTTTGGCCTTATCCTTTAAGGTGTAGGGGAAACATCTCATTCGAAGTTGATCCTCGTTTAGAATACCGAGGGGGAAGGTTTGAACCGTAGCATAGAAGTCTCTAATGAAGGAAAGAGAATCTTCATTAGGAAGCCCATAAAAGGAAGGAAGCATAGAAAAATGAATATTTTTTAGGTCATAATTCCGAGCAGCTTCACCCAACTGGATAGCGGCAGTTGCCGTGCCAATCACTGGTCTTGCAAACTCCTTCATGGTGGTTTCCCTAACATGTTGGTTTTCTGTCATTTCTTTTGGTTCTAGTAAAGGACTAAGGTTTGGTTCTACGTTTGGCTCAAAAACAGATTGGTGGTTGGAATCCAGTATTGTTGACACTTGTTTAAATTTATGAATATTATCTACATATGGTGTAAGAGGGTTTCCTAAGGATCTCCTACCACGCATAGACTATTGAAAACGTAAATTTAAAACTCCTGTCAACAAAATAATAACCACACAAAAATTTAGAGAAAATTTACATGGTATTTAATACAAAACACTAAACAAAAACTAGTTAAACCCTAAGTCAAATTTATTAAAATAAAACAAAGTTTAAATTTTATTTACTTTATGTTTTTTTTTTATTAATTTTTTATCTTTTATTTTTTGAAATTTTTTTTACTATTCATGAACTATAACCTTTTTTTATGAATTTTGAAATTTAATTTTTTTATTTTTTTATTATTTTTTTACTATTTATGAATGGTAAGTTTTTTTTATGAAATTTACAATTTAAAAAAAAATTATTATTATTTTTATTTATTTTATTATTTTTTTTTACTATTTACGAACAAAAATTCATTTTACAATTTATGAAAGGTTTATTTTTTAAAAAAAAAAAATTTTATTTTTTTATTTTTTTTATTTTTTTATTTTTTTATTTTTTTTAATTTTTTTTAATTTTTTTTAATTTTTTTAATTTTTATTTTATTTTTAATTTTTAATTTTTAATTTTATTTTTAATTTTTTAATTTTATTATTTATTTAATTTAAAATTTAATTACTTTTTTTTACTTCAAATTTCAAAATTCAAAATTAATTTATTATTCATGCTATAATTTTCTTATGAAATTTAAAATTTTAATTTTTTTTATTTATAATGAAATTGAAATTTGAATTTTTTTTTTTTTACTTTTCACAAACAACAAATTTTTTTTTTATTTTTTATATTTTTTAATAAAAAAAATCACAATTATTTACAACACAAAAAGTTTTTAAAATTTTGATAAATAATTTAAAAACACTATTCCTTCCCCGGCAACGGCGCCAAAAACTTGATAGGGCAGAACCGACATCGCCGATCCTGCCTGTTACTTTAGTTTTATCTATTTATAAAACTCTCGCAAGTGCACGAATCATTTCGTAGAAAATGATAAGTATACTCTCAAGGTCGATCTAAGGAAGGAATGTATGTGGTTTTTAATTTATTATTCAAACTTTTAAAAACGAAATTAAATCCTAAACATCCTGTCACGATATTTTGGGGTTTTGTGTTTTTAATCTACTTACATAAAAATAAACATAGATTCAATAAACATTTATGCAAATTTTATCATTTATAATGGTGGAGTATTTATGGATATAATAATTAAGTTAATTATGTTTGCTCATATTATTTAGGTTATTAAAGATATGAATTGATATTTATTGATTCTCTCTTTTTTATATGAATACCACCTTTGGTGGGGTTAGATATTCTTTGTTAACTAAACAAATCAATTAACACCTATGGGTAGGGTTGATAACTAATTTGGTTAATTAAATTAATTCCTTTTTCTAAGAGATTAAAAATGAACCATTTAAATGCCACCTTTGGTGGGGTTAGATAGTTTAAACTTTATTCAAGGTGTCCAAATTAAACCTAAGAATTTAATTATCCGAGTACTAACTTTCAAGTTTTAAAACCACTACTGAAAACATGTTGTCGATACATTTTCAGATAATAATTCTTATAAAAACTTTTGAAATAGAGCTTTACTCTAACTACTGGGCGATTGTACCAACAAATAAAAGAGCACTACTCTAAATCAGACCGGATAACTAAACCTTAAAATCTAATTTTCAGATTTAAGTTTGTAATGAAAAATAATATATTTCTCTCTAACATTCTTAATATAAAATCTTGAATAAAAATAAAATCAATTCATTTTAGAGATTTTTACCTATTTAATATTTCACAAGCATAACAACGTTATTATTACATCATGTTTATAAACAACAAATAGAAAGTTAAATTTAATCACGAGACAAATTAAATATAACATGTAAGAATAAAGCATAAAAAATAAATCAGAAGAAAATAAAATCCTTACAGAACTTCGATGCTATTCCCGTTGCTGGAAAACCTCCAAGCGGAATTTGCACTCCCATTTATTGAATCAAAAAGCTAATAAATTACAAAAACATAACTAGTTCTTCCCAAAAAGGGAAGAACTCTAAAACTAAGAGAAATTAACTAAGAACAACTAAAAACTAAGAAAGAAACTAAGAAAAGCTTAAAAACTAAGAAATGAGAGAAAGAAAGAGAAGAGAAGAATGGTTTTGACGTGTGTTTAGAAGTGAAGAGAAGGGGGGTATTTATAGGTGAAGATAGAGAGAAAAAGTGGGGGAAAAAATGTTAAAAAATTATGAAAACGCGGAGTGGTAATTGCTGACGTCATACTGATGACGTCAGCATGACATGAGGCGGCTGCGCGTGAAAAATGGGGCAAAATGGGCGTCGGCGCGCGCGGGAGCAGGTGAGATGCGCGGGCGCGCGCTGATGCGTGCGGACGTGGGGCGTGCTGTGGGGGGCTTGGCGCGGCTGGGCAGCGCGGCGGCGCAATTTTCTCCTTTTTGACATTTTTGACCTTTTTGACCCATTTTATCCAATTTTTCCATATTTATTGACCTTTCCCCATTTATTTATTAATATATTTGTGATGTATTGCTTCCAGTATTCCTCTTTGAGTCTTTAAGTTACGTTTTTAAGCCAAAATACGTGAAAAACAATAAAAATACCCGTGATTCCGAAAAAGACAAATATATATAAATATATGATAAAACATATAAATATATATATATATTAATCAATTAATGTGCATAAAATCATGGTTATTTTAGTGCTTTTTGAGCACTCATCATTCATCATAGTATGATAAGTTCAATAATTCATTTGGCTGTATAATCATTTCACCTTTTAAGTGAGGTACCCCTGCATTTTTACATAAAGCAGTTATGAGTTGAGGGAAAAAGTAACTCAAATGGTGGTTATTAGCATATACTTTTGACTTTGTTGTAAATTATGGTCCCTACATCCATGGGCATCTTAGATGTAATTTCATATAGAAAAATGGCCCTCTTTATCAACCATATTGTAATGTCTGGTGGGCATCAGTCTTGAGCATACAAAGTATTTTCAAATTTGAGAAATGTTTTTCAAATACTTTGCCTCAAAACCTTTAGGTTTGTCACTAGCATAAATCCACTTAGTACCATGAATAGTCAAAGCCTCAATTACCATATAACAATCTACATTATTAAGATAATGTTCATAAACACCTTCTAGAATATTCACTAATAAATAGTGAGCATTAATGTTATTTGGCTCAAATGGGACAAATACATTCCTTACTTTAACTATGTTTTTGACATCGTCAGGAAGGTTTGCATAAAATTCCCAAACTAAGTGCTCGATAGAAGCCTTAGGTTATTCTACAAAGCTTTTCCATCCTAAGATTTCTAGGACACTAGAAACACTCTTGAGCCCCAAATTAAAATCAATCCGTTTTTCTAGGATAAATCTTTTATTGCTTCATATCAAACTATTGCTTCATGACTAGAGAATTTATTATTATCAAAATCAACAAAAGTAGAAACTTTTTTCCCTTTCCTACTCCTTTTAGGTGCCATTTTTAAAATTTTCCACAAATATCTAAACTAAGGGTTCACAAGAAATATCCAACAACATAATATCATCCAAATTTTTCCTAACCCCCTCTTTGTCCTTTATATGGTTTTGAATTCTTAAATTTATAAATATTTCATAAATTCAGATAATTTATATTAAATACTTTAAATTCTTAAGTTTCACTTTGATTTGTTCATGCTTGGTTGTCTCTGCTTACTTGAATAAACGATTTCAAGTTGTCCTCTAGATTGAAATTGTTGGGATAATTTTTTTTGTATTTACTAGTGGAATTGCTAGCTGGGTTTGAGCTTTGGGAAAATGGAAGGGTTGTTTTTCTTCCATGAGAAATTAGGATGTTTCTCCACCTAGGATTGTAAGTATTAGCATTGAGGTCATATCTGGGTCTTGGTATCTAATGCATTGACCTGCTCAGATCTATCACTAGCCTCTTCTTCGTAGGGATAGGTTTTAGCACCATGTCCTAGATTGCTGCACGCACCATATTATTCTTTGTTTGATGTGGCAGGTGTTGTAAGGAATGCAACTTACTCGATCAGTTTGGCAAGCTACATTTGAATTTCAATACCATATTCTACTTTATGGATTCTAAATCTTCTAGCTCAAAAGATCTTTCGTTGGGAATTAGTATGAAAAATCTCAAAGAGATTATAAGTCTCAAAGGTTTTCTTCTCTTCCATAGCTCTTCCTACAATGTTGTTAACAATGAATTGATACTGTTTTATCAATCCATCATAAAAAAATTGGTTCTACAGTTGTAGAGGATAAGTATGATGGGGACATTGAGTGAGAAAAAGTTTAAATATATCTAATGCCTTATGGAAAGGTTCTCCCTCCATTTGAGAAAAATTTCTATCTTTGCTCTCAGTTCTAACCTTTTTTTGGTAATAGAATTTTCAAATAAAATTGTTGTAAACATCATCCCAGGTCGTCAAGGAACCTGGAAGAAGTAACATTAGCCAAGTTTTGGCCTTATCTTTTAAGGTGCAAGGGAAACACCTCATTCTTAATTGATCTTCAGTGAGTACACCGAGAGGGAAAGTTTGGTTTTTAGAGTAGAAATCCCTAATGAAAGAAAATGAGTCTTCATTGGACTATCCGTGAAAGGAATAGAAAAAATGCATATTTCATAATTCATAATTTCTAGTAGTCTCACCTAGTTGAATTGAAGCAGTTATAGTGCCAATTACTAGCCTTGCAAACTCCTTCGTAGTGATTACCGTAGGTGGGGAATATTCCCCATAATTAATAGTTCAAGTAAAGGGTTAAGATTTGGTTCACTAACTTGTTTTACAAATGTTTATGTTTATTAGATATCCCAAGGGAATAATTGAGAATTTATTGTTATAAGTGAAAAGTATCATTGTACAAGTCAATTTTGTAATAATAGAGATGAAAGACACCCCATCTAAGGACAAGAAACAAACTATTCTTCTTGGTAGGCAATATTTGACCACAACTAAGACACTTACTGATGTCCAAAAAGGTAAGCTGATAATGACAGTCTTCGAAGAGACTATAAACTTTAAATTGTTAAAACCTTCTCCCATTCCTATTTTTACTATTAATGAATGTTCTATTACTAGTTATAATGACTCATCTATTTGTGATATTCATTTTTTCAAAACTATAGGTAATAAAATTGATTATTTACATACAGATAGAAGGATGAAGGAAACAATAATAGACGCAATTTAGAATGATTCCTACAAAGAATGCATCAAGTGTTACTATGACAAAAACATGAGTTGTAAGTCCTCTTATCTTGAAAAGAAATACCATGTATGTAATAGTCGTTAAAAATGTTGTTTTAGTACAATAAAGCCTTCTTTTGAGAAAGGCCAAGACAAAGGAGTGATCTTGCACTTCAAGGATACACTGAAACCTCCTTAAAAAGAAGAAGAAACATCTTGTTAAGACATTAAAGATGGGAGGCAACCCACCGTATCTAGTACTATTCTTTCCATTTTGTTTTAATTTAGTTTTTTCCATTTATTTATCATTTTTTCATTTTATATTTGAATCTTGTTAATGTTTTTCTAAACATATGCATGGTTGAAAACATTAAGAACAATGTTTAGTTTAGGTTTAGGTGGTGCAAATAGGTCCATTAAAAAATCTTTGATATAAAACTATCATGATTTTTGTTAATTTTTGGTAAGTGGTTGAGTCTTTATGCATTTTTTGTCTGATTTGTTAGATATATTCAGGGTTTGTTGTCAAATTTAGTTTCTATTTGTAGTCTATTTTCTATGCATGGAATGTTGAAATTAACACAAACTCAAATTTGGTGTCGAGGAATCAAATATTAGAGACCACTTTGTGTGATTAGTTTTGAGCCTATAGCATTTCTTTCTGGGATAGAATTTTTCTTCTACTATTTTAAAAACTTTTCCTATGATTCTAAATTGTTACACTACTACAATACATACATATAGTCTCAGACATTTAGCCTCAATTTTTATAAAAATCGAGGCCATAGGGTTTTGACCTCGGTTATTTAAAACCAAGGCTATAGACATATCCTATGACCTCGGTTATTTAAAAATCGAGACCATAGACATACCCTATCAATTTTCTCTCTTTTATAGATAACATTAAATTTTTCAATCAATTTTTTCCTTTTTCTCTTTTTTTTTTCAATTTTCCCTCTCTTTATTTCCATTTTCCCTCTCACTCATTTTTCATTTTCCTTCTTTCTTTTCATTTTAATTCCCTCTCTCACTTTTTTATTTTTTTATTTTTTTTATTTTTCTCATACCAGTTGATCAATTCCATGCTTTATTTCTTTTTTACTTAGGCCAGAAAGATAGCTCTAGAAACATTTCTTCCTTAGTGGCATTGCTAGTTGTGGCGTCGCTGGTTGTGGCGTTAGAGTTAGTGGATCGGCTTGGATAGGATGAAAAACTTTGCACATGTTGGTGGACTTGGACACCTGAGTTTCACGGTGGCTGGCATCATTGGTATATTTTTTTCCTTTTCCTGACCAGATTTTCACTCTCTCTTTTTTCTCTTTTCCTTTTCTCATTTCCTCTTCCGCTGCCCTATTGCTCACCTCCTCTCTCCGACTGCTCACTCGAGTAGCTAGTTTCTCAACTCAAACTATATTCAGATTTGGGTTTGTCACTCTTCTCAATTTAAGGTTTGTCACTTTTCCCCTCTCTTTCTTCCAAATACCCACTAAGTGAATGTTTTTTGTATTATTGGTAGATGCTTCTCGTCTCAATCTGTATCAGTTGAGGTAATGATGCTTTTGTTGAACAAACTCTAGAAATGTACCGATGAAGTTGGAGTAAAGGTTTGAAGGAAAGAATACTTTCATTTTTGAATTTATTGATCCTGATGATGGTTATTATGTTCCAATCGAAGTCCTTGTATCTTTGATGGAGCTTTGGTGGTGTTAAAGAAATTGTTAGCTATAATGGTGGCTAGGTAGGTTGATTTTAGCTTTTTTCCATTTTGGATTCATGTGATTTGCTTGTCTCATGCAAAAAAAAAAAAAACAATTCTAGTGGCAAAATAAGTAGCCATGTCCCAAGTGAAGACAATTTGCTTTTGGGGTTCTATTTTGAGGACAACCATCTTCTCTTGGTTTATGATTTTCTAGCAAGGGAAAGCCTTAAAGAGAATATTCATGGTATGTAGCTTCAAATATATGCGTTTTAATGGTATAAGCCCTCAACTAAGTACAGGGCAAAGCAAAATTGACATCGAAGAGTAATACTTGTCTAGTTGAATAAATGGTATAAACTTTGCCTTTGTAGTGGTGTGGCTTTTCACAATTTCCCTATACTTTCTTAAGCATTTATGGATTGCCTGGTTGTGGTTGTATAATTTTGTTTCACAAATTAGATTCTCAGTAATGTTATATGGTTATATTCTGCTTCTATAATACACCGATCTTTCGCTTGTTTTTTCTTTTTTCTCTGGCATAATTTCATATCAATTTTATGCTTGACTTCTAGTGAAAAATAATACTTATGATATTCCCTCATGAAAAATAAGCTATAGATGCCACTCAATATATATGTATATACACACATACACCCACCCATACATTGGTCTATTTCATTTTTCCCCCCCAAAAAAAGGAAAGAAAAATAAAAAGAAGGAACAAAGGAAAAAATGGTATAAAATAAATATTATGACCCATAAATCTTGGAAGCAGTAATATGGCTATTGTAAGATAGTAGAAAATAATTGATGTGTTCATGAAAAACACAAATATTTTGTGAATTATTTACACTTAAATGTAATAAATTGATTTGAATATGCATGATTTTATAATTATTTAAGCACATCTAAGTGTTCGGAATCATGGGTATTTTCTGCTATTTTTCAAGTATTTTTAACCTTAATATGATAAATTGATAACAATTGGAGAATTATACCTAAAGTACTCATTACTTTAGAAGGTTAATACAACAATACATGTAAGGCTTATATGTGATCCACCTAGTAAGTAAGGGCTAAAACAAGAAAGTGAAGTTAAGCATTGTAGGCTATGGCATGAAAAGTATTGCACTGTGGCACACTCTTTATTGTTTAAAGTCAATATTTATGTAGTTTTTTCTTGTTGAACGGTGTGGAAACATTGGACCATGATGCGACCTATTTAGGGCAAAACTAGGCAAAGCATTATGAGACTAGAGTCGTGTCATGTATAAAAGTAGGCCATGACATGCAATTATTTTTCTATTCTGAAGCCCTTTTTGGCCAACCTTAGTTATAAATAGGAATGAGATATTTAGGTTTTCAAGGGAAGTTGTATAGTTTTGTCAGTTTTTCTTCAGTTTTTAGCTATAATATTTTATTTTCTTAAATTTTTGTGCTTAGTTTCTTATATAGAATTGCATTAGTTGATCACAAATAAGAGATAGTAAAAGGGAAATTTTCTAGATCAAGTGATACATAAAGGATGTTGTAATTTAGGTAATTCCATGAAGATTAATATCCCTTCTATGGAACGAGACTCATCCGTTTATCAATCTTTTGGGTATTAAAATCTTATCTCTATTCTTATTTTTTTAGTTAACAATATTGTAGTTCTTGAATTTGTTAATAATAATTTACTGATTATTATTATTTTGAGCATGTATGGTTGATTGTGATAGTGGGATTTTAGTTATGTTGATATGTTTATGTAGATTATTTAGGCAAACACACATTATTTTCTATTTAAAGATTTTTACAAAGTTTATTATTGAGGAATATAATGATGATATATTTTTCGTAATGGATTTGAAAAATGAAAATTAGGTTTCAAATATATCAATCAAGCTCAAATTTAGACTGCTTGAATAAGAGTTTAAATTAGTAACCTCATCTAAGGTATTAAGTTAAATGATTTATTAGTTCTTTAGATAATAGGCATAATTTAATTTAATTAACTAAAGACCGAACCGAATGCGTTAAGTAACTTAATTAATAATAAATAGTTACCCGATTGAAGGCATTATTTATACTTACAATGGAGAATCAATAATCTGAATTACATTTTATTAACCTAATTAATTATACCAAGCATATCAGCTAGCCAAATTTCCCATTAATTCTCTAATGATTGTTAATTTCATATCCACCTATAATTTGTGTGAGCCAATCTATCTTTTACCCTTTTAATATTTTTGTCATAAGATTAATATTTTCAAAACCAAAATATTATGACTGAATGTTTAGGTTTCCTTTTTATGTTTTTTAAGAGATTTATGGAATTTTTTAAAATGACGTAGTTCCTCCTTAGACAGATCTTGGGAGTATACTTATTGATTTTTATAAGTCACGTGTACAAAACATAAAATATGTTTATTTCACTTAATGTTTTTTTTCTTTCTTTGCATAAAGTTGGTTATTATAAATGAGTAATACACACACACATATAGTTAGGTACAATATGATTGAAAGCATATTTTTCCCACGCCACATGGTTGGTTTCTTAGAATGCAAGCTAAGTCGTGTGTGGTGGGTTTTGAGTAAGTTTATGTGTGGGTATTTATGAAAATTACTTAACGAATTTTGAATCAAAAAATTTATTTTTTTGGCACCTCTTTGAGGTCCTAGACAAGGGCCTCAGTGAGGGCGGTCGAGAGGTGCCAAAAAAACAAATTTTTGATTCACCAAGCCTTCCACATGGTGATTGACGAGGACCCTGGGTGAAGCCTTGAATAGGGAGGCCATTGGTTACTAGTTCCTTCTATAAATACCCCATTTTTTGGTTCTTCTCATGCATCTTTTATGTACCAAATTTCTACCAAAATTTTCTCTAAAAATTACTTTAACATGACAGTTACTTTGAGTATCTTTAAGTATTTATGTTGTAGTGTTGTAGGTAAAATATAATACTTGAGTGTTGAAAGCTCTTGGCTATTTTACTTTATATGTGAAACAACACTATGGGATTGGGTTATGTAATTTTGGTTGTTTCTCAAATTGTTAGTTGTGTGCAGTACATGGTTGAATTTCTTTCTAATAGTGACAATGTGTGGTACATGGTTGAATGTGTTTTTCATAGGGATTATTGGTAGTTCATAATTGAGGGTAGTTCTTAAGTTTGATTGTTCACTTTACTACACATTACTAATTTTACTTTATTGATCACTTTACATCAACTAGTGTTGGCTTTGGAGGAAATTCGGGTTCGTGTGTCGAACCAAGTCGTTAGGGCGGTAGCAAGTGAGGGAAGTAATAGGTAGCTCTGATAGAGGTATTAGTGGTTTTATTTTTGTTAGAATTGTATTTTTTTACCGCTTAGTGGATTTATTTGTTGTCGAATGGTTGCCATAATCAACATAAGGATGTTACCATATAAATAGGAGTTTTATGTAGGTTTACCTCATTACATCTTGTGTTATGCATGCTCCATTATTTGGATAGTACAATCTAAGTTTAAATTGTGTATGTTACAACATACTAAAGTTTAAACTTTGATTAGAAAACTTTAATATTTAGTTTGCTTTTTGAATACTTATTATTGTATCTACTGTTCATATTATTGGTTTTTTATGTTTACTATTTACTACCTTTGTGAATATCTATTAATTGTTTTAATTATGTTGTTAGTGAGTTTGGAACGAGTCCTTACAGAGATAGTATCTCCTTAACTTGATTATATATCAGATCTTAGACTCTTTTAACTTATATCAAGGCTGGATCATGCTTAACACTTCAATTATTCATTCGTTAAACTCACTTATCACATATGCACATTTCTCTCTAATGGAATCAAGAAAAGGTGGTAACATAGGTAGACCTCCACAATTCAGTGGGCTGTATTATGCCTATTGGAAATCTCAAATGAAAGCCTTTTTTTGGTCCCTTAAAGATTGTGTCTAGTTTATGGTTAAGAACAGTTGGACATATCTAACTAAAATCCTTCTTGATAATACTCTTATTCCTAACCAAATGATTGAGTGGACAAAATAACAAAGAAAGAAGTCTAAATGGAATAGCAAGGGATTATATGCTATTATTAGGGGAATCCAAAGCTGTACAAACTCCAAGCAAGCATGGGATATTCTAGAGACTTTGAACTCTATATTATGCATGAGAATGAATCATTTGACAAGTTTTAAGCTTAGTTTCTAAAAGGTAAGTCATTTATTACGTTTAGCCTATTTCCTCCAAACAAGGTGAAAACCTCACCTAAGGCTAGTTCTTTTTTATGCCATAGTAGTATTCTATTACCCTTACTTACCATTTCTCCTACATATCACCACTATGGTAAACATAGGCATTTGAGACCCCACTTTAGGAAATTGACTTCTAAACCTCATATAAGAGTAAATATGAGCACTTCTTCTTCTTCTCCTATGCATACTACTCCTTAGAGTTAGAGACCTAGATTTTGTAAATCCTCTATTTGTTTGTGTTATCATTGTGGCACTACTAGTCACCTTACTAGGTAGTGTCCTAGATATTTGGGGATTACATCTCAAATTTTTGCACCTCGCTCACCCTTATCTTCTTTGTCATGATATAGCTATTGTGGCTCATTTGAGCATCTACAAGTTGGATGCATTATGCAGATCAAGTATAGTGCAAAGAGAAAAAAAATCTTTATCAAAAAGTCTAGTTGGTCTGGTTTATATGGATCACTTGACAGGATTTTCCAAAATTTCTATACAAAACAAACTTCAAGTTCCATTTATACCATATACTCATATGACATAGAGACTACCTCCTGAGTCAGTTATCCCTTACAAATTTTTCAAACCAAGAGATGTTGTTTGATCACTATTTGTTAGTTATCTATATAGGGTTGAGTAGTTTATTTCTTTTCCCACTTATCATTATAGTCCTTTTGTACGTGATTTATGTATGTTTCGATGTCTGTTTGAATTTTATCTATGTCATTTTTCTCTATTTATTGCTTTAAAAAATAAAAAAATATTTGTGTTTGGCAGTTTGACATGCAATTATCTTTCCTTGAGACCTTTTGCGTTTTTTTAATGCACCTTGCCACACCCCTCACCTTAGTTGCTCGTCAGATATAGTTTACATGCTTGTTAAGGTGACTCCTTGAGCACCGTAGTAAGAAGGATGGCAAGGACCACGGTGAAGTGTGCTTAATCTTATATTTAGACCCCACTAGTACCTATTTTATCACATCTTCAAATTGTAACTTTGTCTTTTTAATACACTATTACACTTTACCCTCTTTTTCTTACTAAAAATGGCCCAAAAGCATACTAGAAGTGCAAAGAACTCAAAACAGTCTAAGCCTAATGGCCCCTCAAGTAGTACGCCCATTCTTTGTGACCATTCCATTGATATCAATGAATTTTTAGCTATCTAGGAAAGGTTTGATTACTTTTCTTGGATTTCTCTCTACTCTATTACTTATTCTTATAATGATAATTTGGTTATAGATTTCTATGCTACCCTACCTTTTGTTGTCTCTTTTGACTTCTTGACCACTCTTGTCCTCAAAGGGCATAGAATCACTTTTTCTAGAGATGATAATGTTAGTTTATTATCTCTTTTTGATGTTGAATTCCCTTCTTTCCTCATAATCCCTTTTGAATTTGAAAATATAGCTTCTATTTATATTCCTAATTAATTTGATATTGGAAATGAATGCAAATTAATTGTGATGGGAAACCAGTTAGTTATGCCTAGCAAAATTGTTAATCATGGTGCTCTTATTGTTAACAAAGATGCCCCTAGTCATTGTCCTAACGATGTTGTTAGTGTTATCATTCATCCCAGTTCTTATGACCATATTATCATTTCATGTAGAGGATACTTCCCTTGCACTATTCTAAATGGTAAAACCATATATCTCACTAGCATGATTTATAGGACCAACATTTTTGGTCTGATTTCTTCTCCTTCTATGCTCCACTATCCCTCATTGATTTCCATGTAGGGTTCCATCATTTCCCAATATTTTCCCTTTTCTTATCCTGGTAGAGTTACTCTTTCACTCTTGCTATATCCTTCTAGTCTTGGCTCATAGCATTCATCAGCTACCCCTTTAGTTCTTCTTCTCGGAACGCTGCTCAATTCACCTATTGTAACTCCATTCATGTTTCTTCTATTCTATCTACTTCTATTCCTCTCAATGATGAGTCTCTTATTGTAATGAGTAATCTTCTTCAAGAGGTACATATTTTTATCAAGAATATCATGGATATGCAAAGATTTCAAGAATTTTCTTAGGCTATGGAAACCTTTTAGCACCTTATTGTATCACCTCCTATTCATGGCTCTCCCCTATCTTCTACCTTAGTCAATCCTCGACCCGCAGGATCCAGAGGCCTTTTCTTGGGTTGTTCCTACTTCCCTTGGCTCTTTCGCCTATATGTTTAAAATATTTATTGGAGATGAACCCAACCTTTCTTTTGACTAGTTTGTTTCCTTTATTCTCTATCTATAGCGTAATACACCATCTTCTACCTTACTATTTTTGACAAGTCATCATGTAGTGGTGTCCATAAGGATGATATGGTAGGAGAGGGTGACAAAGAGTTCTGAACTCTTTTTACTATTGTTTTAGTTTATTTACTTTTTATTTATTGCATTAAAATTTTCAAAATAATGTTTTATTAATGAAAATGTGTATGCAACTTATTTGTTTTCTTTAACCTTCCCTGCAATGGTGCATGACTGTTAGACTTATTACATATTTGTATACCTTTTCTCTTTCATATAGGGGTGCTCCTTTGACTCTTTGAGTCAAAAACAGGAGAATTTTATGTGCATAACTATGTGTTTGTTGCCATGTTGTGTGTTGCATGGATGATGAATGTAAGAATTGCACTACTTCGTATTGCTTGAATTACATTCACTTAGGGGGAGGGTTATATGAAGTCAAGGGGAGTTTTGTACATTGCTTGAGTTTCTATTGCATGATTGTATATGTTTTGTGTATCTATGTGTACCTATGTAGGGATAACATTATAGTATTTGGATAGACTACATGCAATTTCTACATGATATGTTCATGGGCCATGTGTTTATTTCATGTGTGTAGGTTACGGGTCTATATTGAAGCCATCAATCTTCAAACGTGATGTATATAGATTCATTGAGACCCTTGCATTTCAAATTGTTAAAGTTTGGATGAGTTGATCTATGAAGATGGATGGAGAACATAAGATAGAGACAGTTGGAGTAGTTGTGTTATCAGGTGTTGGGGTTCATTGATGTTTTGTTCATGGGAACAAACATCTTTAGGTCATCATCATAATCATCTCATATTTGATATGTGTATGTACTTAGCTATGAGGTTTGACGTGGAAAGCCAAAGGGGGAGAATGTAATTTCTAATGTACTTCATGTTTGTGTGTTTACTTGCCTTGTGTAAAATATGTAATCTGTTTATTTTACCCAGTGTTTCTATCTTTCTTTATGTAAGGTTGGATACTATGGATTAGTAATGCACACACGCACATACTTAGGTACATCGTGATGGCAAACATGTTTTGCATACACCAAGGGTTGGTTTCTTAGCACGCATGCTAGGAAGTGTGTGGCAATTTTTGATTTGGTTTGGATATGGGTATTATTAAAAATTACTTAGCGAATTTTGAATAAAAAATTTGGCTTTTCTGACACCTCGTTGTGGTTCTTGACAAGGGCCTTGCTGGGCCCCTTATCAAACCCCCGATGAGGTGGTCGGTAAGGACCTTCGGTGAGGTGTCGATGAGGGTGGCCGTTGGTGGCTTTTATGCTCCAAAACTATGCCAAAATTTACTCTAAAATTAATTTTGCAAAGCAAATTACTTCGAGTGTGTTTTAGTATTTTTGCTACAATGTTGTGGATAAATAGAGTACTTAAGTGTTGAAAGCTCTTGGCTATTTTACTTTCTATGTAAGAATAAGACTGTGAGATTTGGTTGGGTAGTTTTGGTTGTTTTCTCAAATCGTTGCTTGCGTGTAATATGTAGTTGAATGTGTTTCCTATGGTGATTATTGATAGTTTATGATTGAGGGTGGTCGTCAAGTTTTATTGTTCGCTTTACTACACATTGTTGAACTATAGTTACTGATCATATTACATCGAGTACTGTTGGTTTTGGAGGAAAGCCAAGTTCATGCATCGGACCAAGTCGATGAATAGATAGCAAGTGAGGACAACAATAGGCAGTTTGGACAGAGGTCCAGACTGATAGAGGTACTTGTGATTTTAGTTCTATCAGAATTGTATATGCTTTATTGCTTAGTGGATTTTTTATTGTCTAATTATTTTTGTTTAGTGTTTCCACACACTGACTTTTTTCTTGTATAATTTATCTTCTTTTCTTTTACGAACTTTTTTGTTGTTGTTTATTTACTAACTTTATTTCTTTATGTTATTTGTTTTTATTATTTTTATTTCTTTTATTTTATTTGATTTTTGTTTGATAATTTTTTTTTCTTTTATTTATTTATTTATTTTTCTTTTCTTTTATTATTTATTATTTATTTTTATATTTATATTTATATTTATTTTTATTTTTATTTCTTTTATTTATTTTTATTTTATTATCTTAGTTAAAAAAAATCTAGGCCATGGCTTTCTTTTATGTCCACGACATAGGACTCCCAAGTTACACGAGCTACTATTTGAATATGCTGAGTTTTATTTTTGTTTGCATCACGACTTGCGATGAGTTTTTAAACTAAAAATTCCTGAAAATGCATTTCAAATCTATCCTACTCAAATTTTCTGTTTTTTTTTCTTCTACAAGCCCTATTTTCCATGCCTAAATTATAAATAATTTTGAAGCTACCTCCAAAGAATCTGCAAGTTTTAATATTAATATCACTATTAGTAATAAAAAGGAGGTAAATGCTAAGTTAAACCTAAGTAGTAGCGTTAATTTAATACATTGTTCATTATACTTACAACTATGAGTGGGTGAGCTGAAACTCATAACCATGTCCCTCAATTAGTGAATAAATCTCAAATATATCCAAAGGGTATGGAAAAGAATTTAATGGTACAAGTATATAATATTTTCATTCGTGCAGATTTTGTAATTGTAGATGTCCAAGAAACCCAATGACAATGGGGGACATTGAGTTAATTAAATCCCCAAAAAAGTGTTTTGCTAAGATGTTAAACTAGCCCTTTATAGGAAGCAACCCATCGTTTTACAGAGAATACGGAAAAAATCATGTAGGGAGCACCGGTTTTGGCAAAGTAATCTCGCCACCGGAAAAAGTATTCTCGTCGCTGGCCAACATTATCTCGCCACCGGCCAAGTGAATCTCGCCGCCGACAAGAATCAGCAGAACAAAAATTGTAACTTTTCTAGAAATCTCACCGCCGGCAAAGTTCATCTCGCTGCCGGCCACATTAATCTCGCCACAGGGAGAATAATGTCGCCACCGACGAGTTTCGTCTGAAAAAACATTTTTTATGTTGTTTTGTTCCAAAATTGCCTCCAAAACCCTAGATCTATATATACAATATGATGGAGAAAGAGGCACACGGCAGAGAGAACATATCTGAGTCATTTTTGGAGGAGAAAAGGCAATTTTGGAGATAAAGTTTGGAGAAGCTTGAAGGATCATCACCATTGTTGCTACCTAGTCTTCATCTTCAAGAGTTTTTCATCTCTTCTCCTTAGCCTTCATATTCTGCATTTTATTCAGATTTGTTGTTCATGGATTCAATTGAAATAATGTTTGTTCTTAATTCTATTATGAACTAATTCATTTTTGCTAAGGCTATGATGTAGTTGAATCAAGGAAATCTGATTTCTTTTGTTATTGTTATATGAATTCATTGTTTTCAAGTTGAGTATTTATTTCCATGCTTAATGCTTTTAAATTTTTGGCCAAGATTTCGATGATTAGTTGCATTATATTGAGACCGAGAGGAGATGTGTAATGAATGCTTCTTGTGATAAATATCGTATGTTGAATGCGAGTGTGAGAACTAATGCATGATGTATGTGGTTATTCTAGAAATTTCATAAATCGTAATGTGCTTGTTTGTGATTAAATCTTCATAGAAATATAGTTGATTTTCATAGATAAGTAATTCTAATATAACTCGAGAGAGAGTATTAGGTAAATTTGGGTTTTTCAACCATCACTTTTAGCTTTGATTCTCATATAACATGACTTGAAATCAAATTGAATTGATTTAGTGAAATCAAATGCCTTAGCGTTTTTAATCATTTGTGAACAACATTAAATTTTGTTATTTGCATTTAGCTTTAAGTTAATTTTCTTCTTAAACAATTTCAACAATTCGGTTTTCAAATAAAATTAGGATTAGTCAATTTCGGTACTTAATAACGCCATTCCTTGTGGGTTCGATATCCGTACTTTTGTACACTTTATTACTTGAACGATTCGTACACTTGCGAAAATAAGCATCAGATGTCTATGGGTATCATCATTGAAAGTTCTCATGAGGCTTAAAATCATTCATTATAAAAACCTAAGTGTTTAAAGGCTTGTTGCATACAAATATTACAACCGTGTCATTTTACGAAAATTATGTATGTTAGTTTAATCTAAGTTTATTTAATTTTGTTTTTAGTTTTTAATCGCTTCCCTTGCTACAGGCTAGCAAGAAGTTGGTTTGAGGTTATGATTAGTACTTGAAAAACACTAATATTTTGTGATTTATTTGCACATAAATGTAATAAATGGGTTTGAATATGCATTATTTTATCATTATTGAAGTAAAACAAATGCGTTCGGAATCACAGGTATTTTCTATTATTTTTCAGGTATTTTTAGGTTCAATTTGATAAATTGATAACACGTAAAGAATCATGCCTAAAGCATTAATTACATTAGAAGATTAAAATAAAATACATGTAAGGCATACATGTGATCCAGCCACTTTAAGGGGTGAAACAAAAAAGTGAAGATAAGCATCACGGGTCGTGGCATAAAATACATTGGGCCACGGCACACTTCTCACTATTTAAAGTCAGTATTAATGCAATTTGTCTTATGCCTCAGCGTGGAAACATTGGGCGATGGCACGGCCTATTCAGGGTTAAACGAGGCAAAGTATAGACTCATTTGGTGGAATGGATAAAAGTGGGCCACGATGCACGATATTTTTTATCCCAAAGCCCTTTTCTTGCGAGCCTCGGTTATAAATAAGAATGTGTGTTTAGGTTTTCAAGGAAACAATATATTTTTCTCAATTTTTCTTTAGTTTTCATACAAAATTTAGATTAGGTGATCATAAATAAGAGGCAATAAAAATGAGATTTTCCAGATTAGGTAATACAAAATAGTTATTGTAATATAAGGAATGATACGAAGATTAATATCTCTTCTATAAAACAGAATACATCAATCTATCTATCTTTTGGGTATTAAAATCTAATCTATATTCTTATTTTTTTCAATAAATAATGTTGTATTTCTCAAAATTATTAAAAATAATGTACTAATAATTTATTATTTTGAGAATGTAGGGCTAATAATGATAATGGGATTTTAGTTATGTTTATATGTGTATTTATTATTAAATACATATTATTTTCTTTTTCACGATTTTTATAAAATTTACTATTGATGAATATATTGACAACATATTTTTCATAATGTATTTAAAATATAAAAATTAGGTTTTAAATATATCAATCTAGATCTAATTTAGACAGCTTAAATAATAGTTTAAATTGGTAACCGATCGAAGGTATTGAGTTAGATGGCTTATTAATTCCTTAGAAAATTAATGACTCTATGAAAGTAGAGTCATTAACACATTTTTTTTACTTAATATTAACTTTTTTTATTCAATAAATAGTATTTTTTGGGCTAAAAATATTAAAATATAAACTTTTTAGTGAAAAATGGTGAAGAGAGTTTTCTTTACTTTTACTTTTTCATATTTATATGTGCACATTAGGGACAATATACAATTTAAGTTTGTGAGAGATAACTTCATTCTCTACTTTAGTATTTAGTATTCATTTTCAATTTTTAGAATTTTTTTTATTTTTAGTATGATTTTAATAATGATTTTGGTATAAATTTATAAATACATGAAAACTAAATGCATGCATACTTGTTATGAAATATTTGAACCAAATGATACAAATTAGTTGTCGTGACTAAGATAAGGAGTGTAACATACTTGTTAAGATACTTATATTATTCATGTAATATGCTTGCTAGTTTTGATTGAATTAATTCAAATTTTTATGCACATATTCGTAATTGATTTTAGTGTTCTTATTGAGAAGAAATTTGTAGTGAGTTATGCTAGTTGATGAGATCTACCATATTTTAGAATCTATTTGATCATCCTTTGAGGAAAAATCCTAAATAGTATATAGCAAGAGAGATGATTTAGGTCTTATTTGTATCGATTGAACCTTTCAAGCTAACCATTGTTAATATCTTTAGTCACTCATTTAAACTCAATTAAGAACATTTCATATTTTTAAGCCACATTTTATGTTGAACTAATAAGCATTACCTTTATCATTACGCCTTTAGCTTGTATGAAAAGAAAAAGAATGCAACCATGTGTTATGCTATAGAGTAAGGTGAAATGAAATGCATCTTATAAAAAAATGGAGAAAGAAAAAAGGAAAATAAAAACTCACAAAAAATGACCACTTTCTCAACAAAAAGAAAAAAATAATTTTGTGGGTATTGTGAAGTTACAAAAAAAGATGTGGAATAAAATAATATGAAAAGAATGATAAGATAGGTTGTACTAAATATCAAGTAAAAGTTCAATTGTAAATAAAAAGAAATCTAAGATGTGAAAAAAACCTAAATGTCTTCATTTATCGACCCTTAACTTAGCCTTATATTACAAGTATGTAAAGCCCTTATTTATCTTTAGCTAAGTGCATATTTTTATTAAGGAAGAGAATGTGAAAAATAGACTTATGAGACTTGTTTTAAGATTGAATTGATTAGCATGCTCATATAGGCTAATTTGATGAGTGCACTAAATGATATCATGTGGAACACACACATAAATCAATTCGTCAAAAACTTTTCATATCCTTGTATTAATTGAACATTGATTGATGGAAATGTGAACCTCCTTGTATTAGAATTGTATAACTGTTGAGGGAGATAATTTTCGCTAAATTTTCATGTATTAATATATATATATATATATATATATACACACACACACATACATAAGTGTTTTTCTGAGCTCTTTCGATAAGATGAGAGCATCATATACGCTAAGCAGTGGTATTCCTTAGATGACCTAGGACATTCCATGTCAGTTTATCTAGTTAGACATGGCTTTACTTGAGGCCAAGCAAGGATTTAAGCTGGGGGGTGTGATAATTCTATGAAAGTAGAGTCATCAATGTAATTTTTTGCTTAATATTTATTTGTTTTATTCAATAAGTAATATTTTCTAGGTTAAAAATATTAAAATATGAATATTCTAGTGAAAAAGGGATAAAAATATATTTTTGGGAAATGTTTTGAAATTTGTTATAATTTTAATGTATTTTATGAATTTTTTAATGAAAAGCCAAACAAAACAGGACACATTGATGCCATGCATGCGAAAGGGAGCCCATCGGAGCATGCTAGGGTAGCAACTGACCATCCGCTACCACGTGGATGCCATATAATCATAGGGGAACCAATCGGAGTGTGTCATATATACCAACTAAAGCAAGAGTTTACATATGTTGCCAAGGTCTTCACTCCAAGTTTAATCGAGCATGCCTCTTATCATCACAAGATTCACATCTTCTTTCCATTGGGGTGCCATGCAATCCAGATTAGGAAATTGTAATACGCCATCTATCACTAACTCAGCACGCATTGACCAGTACTAGTCTACCCTACCATGGGTTGCGTGATGATTCGTCCCATGTCCCTCACTTTCCATATGTCACAATCTCATTGGAAAATGCAGTTTAATTCCCTTTTTTCCTCTCAGTCTTTGATTTAGCTGATCTGATAGTCTAGATTTCATATGAGTTTAATTTAGCCCCCTAATTGCAGCAAAAACCCTACTGGCCAAATTTCCAATTTTTAATCATTTTTTTGGTGCCAAGAAGATAAAGAGAAGTTCAATAAGATATATAATTTAGTAGAGATTCAAGAGGAGATTGGTGTTACAACTCAAGAGATTGATTGTATTTATTCTGCTTTCCCTTTCTTTATTAATTTGTATGTCTTTCTTATTAAAAAAATATGAGATTTATGAACACAATCATGTATAGCTAGTTTATAATCTAAGGATCTTATAAACTAAATTTTCTATATGTGATGATCTAGTATTTTTACTCCTATGATTTTAATTTAATTACATTAATTAATCTTATTTTTATGATATCAATTGTTTAGCTACAATTGACCTATAGAGGTAATTAAATAGATTTAAGAGAGTTATTTAATTATTTATCTTAATTAAATAATATGCATAGTTTCTAAGAAGAAATATATGATTCTTATGTATGTGATCCATAATTTATGTACTTAATGAGTAGTATGCAACTTAATTGACATGAGAGTGTGATTAGGTTAATTACTATATAATGTGTAGTTTACTTGAGAAAGAAATACATGCTAGGTTTGATTCAATTGATCATGTATATAATTGGTAATTATAATGGGAAGAATTTTAGTTATTCACATGCTTAGAAAATTAGAGGATTAAGTATTCTTAGATATTTTCTCATATATCTTCTTAGCTGCTAATTTTAAGTTAGTTAATTACTACTATTTATTTTTAGTTCATTTAATTTTGCTTTCTTAAAACACAATAAAATTGATCTTTAATTTTTAGTTTTAAAATTAGTTTCTAATAACATAATCTTCATGAGAATGATATTTTCTTATCATTATATTACTTGTTTGGGATATGTATACTTGCGTACCCATTGCACAAAACTCGTGTCAATCAGTCCCACATGCTCCACTTGTCTAAAAAATTTAGGAACACTTGATTTAAGATTTCTTTGGTGAAGATGTCAACCAACTGATCCTCTGATGAATCATAGGTAATTCCATAATCTTTCCATCCATTTTTTTCTTAATGAAAAATCTATCTGCATCAACGTATACACATGTTGAACTGGATTATATGTGATATCACACACTATTTTATTGTCCCAAAATATTTGAATAGGTTTTTGACATAGAAAACCCAAATCTTGTAAGAGGAGTCTTACCCATAATGCTTCATAAAGTACATTTGCTAAACTTCTAAATTTAGCTTTTGTAGTCGAATGAGCTACATCATTTTTTTCTTACTTCTCCATGTCACAAGATTACCTCCTGTAAAGGTAAAGTAACCATAAGTAGATCACCCGTCATCCTTATCACCAACCTATACGGCACCAATATATGCTTATATACTTTGATAGTGGTGTTTTTATTGAGCAATACTCATTTTCCTAGAGCAAACTTAAGATGCCTCAAAAGGTGCATAACTATATTCATATGTTGTTCTCCAAGATTATGTATAAACTAGTAGACAATACTCAAAGAATAAGCTAAATTTGGTCTAGAATGGGACAAGTACATCAATCTCTCTACAAGTCTTTGGAACCTTCTTTTGTTAGCTGGTACCTAGTTGGACTTAACACACAATTTTAGATCTTCATCTACTGGTGTGTCAACTAGTTGACATGTTGACATACTAATACTTTGTAATAGATATAAGATATATTTACTTTGAGATATAACTATTCCTTTATTAGATCGAGATATTTCAATCCCAAGAAAATATTTCAGAGTTCCTAGATCTTTCATTTCAAACTCTTTAGGTAAGTAATTCTATAAGGCCATTCTTTCTTTAGGGTATTTCATATAACCACCATGTCACCCACATGTACAATAAGTGTAATGATCTTATCTTGCTAGTTTTTTAAGAAAAGAGTATAATCTGAGTTGCTCAAATGGTATCCAAAGGCAATCATAGATTATATGAATGTTCCAAACCAAACTCTTGGAGACTATTGTAACTTATACAATGCTTTATTTATTCTCCATGCTTTCTTGGAGTACCCTTTTGTATCATGTACCTTGGTGGGAGATATATTTCTTCAAATAATTTACCAGGTAGAAAATCATTGTTCACATCAAATTGTTATAATGGTCAATCCAAGTTTGCAACTAAAGATAATAAGACATGTGTTCAATTTGCCTATAGGTGCAAATTTTTATGTGTAATAAATCCCATAGATTTGAGTTCATCCCTTTTTTAATAATTTCACCTTAAAGCATTCAATTATGTCATCAACATTCTACTTGACTATGTACATCCACAGATATCCAACTCGTTTCTTTTTTAATAGAAGATGAACTAGTTCCCACATTTCACTTATTTCAAAGAATTCATCTCTTCATTCATAGTTGCTTTCTATTTAGAATTAACTAAGGTTTTATACACATTTTTAGGAATAGACATAACTGATAATTGATTTACAAATGGCAAGTTTAATTTTGACAAACTATGGTTAGACATAATAAGTAATATTTTATATACACTTTTTATATCAATATTTTACATTTATAAATATTTTATTATTATAATGAGTTGAAATTATTTATTTTGTATTTATTGGAAGAATTTTGATTTTCTAGATTTTTTGGGATTTTTATGATTTTTATTTGATATGTTGATTAACTTATAAAGAAAGTAGATATATTTTACAACTTATCTTATCCTTTTGATCATAGCAGCTTATTTTATCTTTTTGACATATGGTGTATACTAATCTTATCTCTACTAGAATACCAGAAACCCTACATTCTTATTTGATTTTTATATCTAATAAATACAAAACAATACCATACAAAATAGGGACAAGATGAGAATACAGATTTAGAGAAATTTAGATACATAATTTATAGAATTAAGCTAGAGGTAAAAACAAAGAATAAGATTTAAGAGACAATTAGAAGAGTTGAAAATCATATTTAAGAACATCAATCCTAAGATTTGTTTCTCCTTTCTTTTATTGTTTTCATGAATAATATTCTTAATTTATTGTTTTACATGAATAGATAATTTTATAATTACTTGTGAGTGATTTCAAAGCCCTAAACATGGATTGTAATATTTAATATGAGCTATACTATTTTATTATTCTTCTTGTTTATATATTAATTCTCAGTTTTAATCTTTATATGAATTTTTTTAATTATTTAAGTGTACAATTAAATAATCAAATTAATTTATTGTTAATCAATTTAGTTGATTAGGTACATAATTGCTTAATCAATTTATATAATTAGTGATAAATTTCTTACAATAAGAATTAATACTCAAGATAATTAAACAAACTTGTATATTTAACCTTAATCTAATATGCTTCTTAAAATTGAATGCTTTTGATAGATTAAATTTAGAGAGCTTATTCTAAATTGTCTAATAGAAAAAGTTTGAATTAAGAGCTTGTTTAACTCAACATAAGAAAAAGTGAAGATTTTTACGCTCGTGAATTTCTCTAAATAGCTATAATGAAAGAATATAAGATTAGGATATGTTTTTTCTTGATTTACAATATATGATAGTGGTAGAGAATGATCTTACAATTGTTCTATTATTTATATCTTTATCGTAATCTTTAGATCTTATTTTTATCTAATTAATTTTCAGTCGTTAAATTTAATTTGTAGTTTAAAAAACAAAACCAACAAATTAGAAGTATATATTGTTACCAGTCCTCGTGAGTACGACAACTACTGTTCTTAAAATTACTTATCACTTGTACATGATCATGTATATTTACGTGTTTTCAATCATTTCAAGACACATAATGGCTCATGGGATACTTTACTTTACTAGAGATGTCATGTTCATACATGGGTTTAGGAATACCTCTTATGTGATGCTATGGTAATTTTCTTTTGTGTAGCTTAGGAACATCTCCGAAAATTAATTGGTGTCATATGTTGATAGGAGATAGAGTCATATTATCGAGAGACTCAACTCCAAGCTAAGACCCATCTAAAGTAGTAACTTTAGATGGACTTTATACATTAGAATGAATAATCATAAAAGAAAGTAGCCTGTTATTCAATCGTAATGGAAACAAAGCACAATGGCCTTTTAAAAGTTCACACACATCACACTAGAAATGAGAAACGTCAACTTTTACAAATAAAATAGAAAATAATTTTGTTAGATATCAAAAGGGAAGCATGTCTAAAACGGCAATGCTATAGCCATATTTCTTTATTTCTTTATTTTTTTTTGTTTTAGCAAAATCATCTACGATCAAATCCTATCAAAGCCTTTTAATATTGATTCTAAATCCAAGTAATACAATTTTCCTCTACTAATACCATAGGCAATCATCTTCTTGGTTTTGATGTCCTTAAACACACAACAATGAGGTCAAAAGATTACAACACAAGATAAGATAGTGGTTATTTGATAAACAAACAAAAAGTTATAATATAAAGATGGAATAACTAAAACATAATCTAAGTTTAATGTATATGTTAGAGTTAAAGATTTTTCCACAATGATTGGGATCAAAGTTCTATTTGTAAGAGACAAATTATTTTGGAGATGACTGATGAGTGCTCAAAAAGCACTAAAATAACCATGATTTTATGCACATTAATTGATTAATATATATATATATATATATTTATATGTTTTATCATATATTTATATATATTTGTCTTTTTCGGAATCACGGGTATTTTTATTATTTTTCAGGTATTTTGGCTTAAAAACGTAACTTAAAGACTCAAAGAGGAATACTGGAAGCAATACATCACAAATATATTAATAAATAAATGGGGAAAGGTCAATAAATATGGAAAAATTGGATAAAATGGGTCAAAAAGGTCAAAAATGTCAAAAAGGAGAAAATCGCGCCGCCGCGCCGCCGGTCGTCTTAGCCAGCCGCGCGCGCCAGTCGCCGGCACGCCACGTCCGCGCGCGATCGGCGCGCCGATCCAGTTCCGCGCGCATCTCACCTCGCCTCGCGCCGATGCCCATTTCGCCCCATTTTTCACGCGCAGCCGCCTCATGTCATGCTGACGTCATCAGTATGACGTCAGCAATTACCACTCCGCGTTTTCATAATTTTTTAACATTTTTTCCCCCAATTTTTCTCTCCATCTTCACCTATAAATACCCCCCTTCTCTTCACTTCTAAACACACCTCAAAACGCATTCTCTTCTCTCTTTCTTTCTCTCTTTTCTTAGATTTTTTAGTTTTTCTTAGTTTTTAGCTTTTCTTAGTTAATTTCTCTTAGTTTTAGAGTTCTTCCCTTTTTGGGAAGAACTAGTTATGTTTTTGTAATTTATTAGCTTTTCGATTCAATAAATGGGAGTGCAAATTCCGCTTGGAGGTTTTCCAGCAACGGGAATAGCATCGAAGTTCTGTAAGGATTTTATTTTCTTTACAGTTATTTTTTATGCTTTATTCTTACATGTTATATTTAATTTGTCTATGATTAAATTTAACTGTGTTGGCTATTTGTAAACATGATATAATAATAACGTTGTTATGCTTGCGAAATATTAAATAGGTAAAAATCTCTAAAATGAATTGATTTTATTTTTATTCAAGATTTTATATTAAGAATGTTAGAGAGAAATATATTATTTTTCATTACAAACTTAAATCTGAAAATTAGATTTTAAGGTTTAGTTATCCGGTCTGATTTAGAGTAGTGCTCTTTTATTTGTTGGTACAATCGCCCGGTAGTTAGAGTGAAGCTCTATTTCAAAAGTTTTTATAAGAATTATTATCTGAAAATGTATTGACAACATGTTTTCAGTAGTGGTTTTAAAACTTGAAAGTTAGTACTCGGATAACTAAATTCTTAGGTTTAATTTGGACACCTTGAAGAAAGTTTAAACTGTCTAACCCCACCAAAGGTGGCATTTAAATGGTTCATTTTCAATCTCTTAGAAAAAGAAATTAATTTAATTAACCAAATTAGTTATCAACCCCACCCATAGGTGTTAATTGGTTTGTTTAGTTAACAAAGAATATCTAATCCCACCAAAGGTGGTATTCATATAAAAAAAGAGAGAATCAATAAATATCAATTCATATCTTTAATAACCTAATTAATATGAGCAAGCATAATTAACTTAATTATTATATCCATAAATACTCCACTGTTTTAACAGATAAAATTTGCATAAATGTTTATTGAATCTATGTTTATTTTTATGTAAGTAGATTAAAAACACAAAACCCCAAAATATCGTGACAGGATGTTTAGGATTTAATTTCGTTTTTAAAAGTTTGAATAATAAATTAAAAACCACATACATTCATTCCTTAGATCGACCTTGGGAGTATACTTATCATTTTCTACGAAATGATTCGTGCACTTGCGAGAGTTTTATAAATAGATAAAACCAAAGTAACGGGCAGGATCGGCGATGTCGGTTCTGCTCCCATCAATGACTAAAGTAATAAGACTTATCTAGAATCATATGCCATATGATCTATTGCACTAGATTCAATTATCTATATATTATCTAAAAAAGATGCAGAAATATTTAAAGCCTTACTACTATTGTCTACAGATATTTCAAATTTTGAGGTTTTGTTAATAATTTCATCTTTGGCACTCATCTAGGTTTGGCACTTGGTCTCAAACACTTGGTCTTTGCACAAGATCTCATCAAATTAAATCAAAATCCTCATCCAAATGAGTAAAAGTATATGAACTCTTAATCATTTAATAGACTTACAATAGGGTTTGACATTGTCTAGGTCCTTCATAATCTTCGTATCACGATGATCTAATTTTTGAAAAATTTCAATTAACTTTCCATAATACACAAAAAAGATTCTCTCATTTTATCTTAAAAAAAAGTCTTTTGATTTAAAAAAATGATTTACAATTCGTCTAGAATGATTTTGACAAAGTCCAAATATGGTAAATAGTGGATAACCATAAATAACGCCTATATAGACATTAATAACAACCATTTAATTTTTTGATTTTCAAATTAAAATTTCTTATAGCTTTCATCATATTCTATGGTGGCTTGGTATTGTCACCAAGGTAAGAGATCTTGTCTCTTTCAACAATTGTCATTTCCATTTGCTAATACCATATGTCTCATAAAGTGTGATTCCTATATTAAAAACGCTTCTTAACTGAACGACAATTTAAATTAATTTAACTGAATCTCTTTTACTCATTTTTTTTTTGTTTTATTTTGTTTTTTCTTCTTTCTTCGTTTTTTTTAATCAAATGCCAAATTTAATCACCGTACTGTATAAATTAAACTAGTCAGAGTTAGCTAGTTAATAGAGTGATTCAATAGGTCTGGTCTTTCTTCAAAATTTGACTAATCAGTAATCATCTCTTTTTTAAAAATATTATAATTAACAAGGTAATGCTAATTAATAATAAGGGATGAACAAAAGACATTAACCTTTTTTTAAGGTTTACGAGAGAAGGACGACAGAAGCAGGATCGCGGCAGTAAGTGGTGAGGAGCAACGGCGGAAATGAATTTAGGCAACCAATGCGCAATCGTGAGTAGCGAGCAGCAATGTCTGGTTTGGTACAAGTATATCGGTGTGAAATAGTGAATCAGTGATAGAGATTAAAGAGCAACCAAAGGTCTCTGCTTGCTGAAATTGGAAGATCGGCCTTGGACGAATGTGGTTTTGGATTAATGACTTGCGAATTTTGACAAATCTGGTTTTTTTTTTTTTTTTTGACAGAGCTCCCACTTGAAAGTCTCATATAGTGAAGCATTCAAATTGGGAAAATCATCAACACCATTCACCATCAGGTTTTTTTTTTTTTTTGGCTTTGTGATCTGCGATGAATATGATATTTTGGGTACAAATGGTTCAAAGGTTCACTCTAATACCATGTTTAATCTAATAAATACATGTCTTTCATTTTTGTTGCTTTGGTATAAATATATATATATATATTCATCGGAATGATGATTAATCACAGTTAACCATGACAGCTAATTTAACATTATAACTACTTAAACAAAAGTTTGGTCAATAAAAATTAATAATAACAAAAAATTAGGACAAATTTTTTTTTCTTTACAAAAAGGGACAATTTTTATTTGTACATAAAAAGTTGCAGAATTTCCTGAATGTCAGGAAATTTATGCCAAATTTTACGAAAAAACTTTTTATTCTTAATAATTCAAAATATTGAGGACCAAATTTTATATTGTAATAAGAATGAATTTTTGCTCCTTAAAAATCCTAAAAATTATGTCATTAAAAAGTTAAAACATAATAATAATAATAAATTTATTATTTTGTTAAAAAAATCAATTCATTAGGACCAAATGTTTGTGTGAATTCTTCTACTTCAAGATCGAAATGAAATATTAAGTTATTTAGAATATATGACAATAGAATTTGTATTTTCATATAAGTATTTTATGTTATATAATATATTTTTTTAATATTTTTATTGTTAAATAAAAATACTGTTCTTTATTTTTACAAAAAAATTCAAACTTAACTGATGGTAAGTTCATATAGATTTGACAAGAAACCTATGATTATCAGTGTAATGTAAATATAATTTTATAGCAATAAATATTATGTGAAACGATGAGTGAATTTTATGGTATGATGTATTATTTTTACTACCAAATGATAATTAGTATTGGGGGAAACAAAAGATCATTAACTAGAAAAATTCTTAGGCTTAAACCTAGTAACTGTATATATAGGAGAATGATATATCAATATATTTAATATTATATAAAGAGACGGGTCATAGCACCATTCAGATTTTCAAGTTAATGTCTTTTAATTATTTATATCGTAAAATGTGATTTTAGTTAGGATAGTTGTTCGAACAAATAAATAAATTAAAGATAAATGATATTATTTTAATATATTTTTATAAAATTATCTCTTTTTTTAATGTAAAATGATTACAAAGTAATTGAAATACGACCCATTAATAAATAAAAATAAAATTTATACGAATTATTTAAGAAATAAATTAACATAATAAAATTTTAAAAAATTATAAAAATATATATATATATTATTTATTTAAAAAATAAAAATAACATATTATTAAAATATAATAGTTACAATGAATAGAGGTTAACGTAATAATATTCTAAAAATATTATTAAAAAATATATATTTTTTATTTATTTAAAAAATAAAAATAAAAAATTATTAAAATATAATAGTTACAATCGACAAAAATTAAAATAAATATTTTACGAAAAAACTTTCATTTTAACCATCTCTTTGTCATTATTAAAGACACAATCCTTTTCAACACTTGATATTAAAAAATATTAAGTATAAATATATTATTATAATATTATTTATTTTTAGTTATGTTTGTAGAGTGACCAAACAGTTTTTACAATTTTAGAACCAAACTTATAGTAAAACTTAGCTTGGTTGACATCTCATGAATACACGTGTAGAGGCAAACATGATTTGGTAATTTTTCAGTGTACTTATTCAGATTGTCTTTAGCTATGTCAACCTTCTTCTCCTTGTCAGTTCACACGTCTAAGTGGTTTTAATATTACAATACATATATATGGCCTTGGTTTTTAACGATAATTTAAAGTCTATGACTACGGTTATAAGAATTGAGACCTAAGTGAGAGAGACCATAGACATATCTTATGACTTCGATTTTAAAATAACTAAGGTCATAGACATATCTTATGGGCTCGATTTTTAAAATAACTGAAACCATAGGACATGTCTATTGCCTCGATCTTTCAATAACTGAGGCTATAAGGTATGTCTATGGCCTCGGTTTTAATAAAAATCGAGACTATAGATGTACTATTTAATCTTATTTTTCAATATAAATTTTAATAAATTAATAAATTGAGAAAATATAAAGTCATTATATTAATATTAAAAATGAAATTACATTTAAAAGTTTTATATGCACTAACACATAATAAATCCTTAAAATAATTAGCTAATTAAATTGTTTTAAAATATAAAATATATGTAAAAAACTTGAATGCACTAAGACTATCCTATAGAAAGACATATAGAGGAGAAGTTCTACACTAATTTGTGACGAGCTATACTCCCAGCTACTGATCTCATCATCTTGTTTAAGAATAAAATACACTTCAGACAAGTATAATATATTTGGGCGTATTAGAAACACCAGTGGAATAAGGAATTTTAACTGAAAAATCATTTCCCTTGTCCATTACCTACATATCTGAGGTCTATAGAGTGAGTTGCATTGATGCACTGGTATGCTAGTGGTGGTGCGCTGGTGCTGATGTGCTGGTATACTGGTGCACTGGTGTGCTAGTGTCTAGTGCACTGGTGTGCTAGTGTGTCTAGTGCACTGGTGAGCCTGGTGGACTAGTGAGGGTGCACTGCTGCACCTGTGGTGCCTACATTGAAAAATCATGTGCTTAGTACGGCTAAGCCTAGTGCCTACCATGAAAAAGAAAACAACAAAAAAAACTAGAATAACATGTGTGCATAGATAACAATCAACCTTCAATAGGCCCACTTGTTATTAGCATCAATGAACTTAATTATGCTAACTTAAAATTGAAGTGGCAGATGACTGTGTTTTGCTTCTTGCTTGAAACCTCACATCTACATATATGGACAACACAAGTAACAAATCTCATGTTTTTTCAGGAGAAACCCCACATCCATATGTACAGACAGCACAAGTAACTAATCTCATGTTTTTTGGGAGAAAAATCATGTGCCAACACCAGTACCAAGCATCAGGCACCATAAAATAACCATGCGTACAAGAGGAACAACTTGTGTTTGAGACAAAAATAAATAGAAGGCAATAAATTGAGTAACAAGGACATGATCAAGAGAAAATCATGTGTACTCTCAAGCATGACTCCATCATTCAATTTTACACTTCCTGTATTGATACTGATCACAAAAATTTTAACTTCAAAAATGAAATTAGGAAAATAAAGAAAATAAGGGAAACCACTATTGAAGGGTAGAATAGTCTATGGCAATAAATTAAACTGTAGGTCTATGAGTAGAAACAAGTGATCATATGCAGAAGATCAGCCTAAAACCACCTATATGTGGGAGGGCATGTTTGGTAGAGAAAATTCTCCATAGGACATTCTGAGGACACTTAAAATTGAATATTTGTAAACATATTGCATGCCATTATAGCATCAGGGCACAATTATCCATTTACCAATATTTCATTGTAAAACTATTTAATTTCACACCCTTCAATCTTAGAGGAAAAGAGAAGCACCTAATCATGGGCACTCAAACAGGACAAGATCATCATTTGCAAGATAATCCATTATAATAAGTGATGAATCATCTATAGTTTTGTCTATTTTCCCACAAGCCCATATCCCTATTAAACATCCCTATTAAACAGGGAAAAAATCAAATTGATTTATCAAAACATATAAACCACTTCAAATCAATGTTGAAAAAGAAAAGGAATCAACATATGTAAAAAAAATTCAAAAATGAACAACACAAACTGATTATCACTTAAGTCTATATTTTTATATAACTTGTGTACATCATAGAATTTAGACCGAAAACATAAAAAGAAAAAAAATTGAAAAAAAAACATTAAACAAATTGAAAAACAAAAAGAGAAAAAATAAAGAAAGAAAGAACCAAATCTAAAATTCATGTGAAAACAAGGTCAATCACAAATCCACAAACACAAATACGCTAGAGAAATAAAAAAAGACTAAGAAAATCAATATTGACGACCAATTAGTTCATTTTAATTTAATTCCATCAAAAGAAAAAAGACATAAGAAATTAGAGCTAAAGTAACTTACCGAGAAGGGATTGACCTCTTCTTTTTCCTCAACAAAAGGGTTATGATTGAATTGACTAGCCATTGAGCACAGAGAAAGTTAAAATCTTAGTTAGGGTTAGTAGGTCGAGAATATCCACTGTTTTTTACGATTTTCCAATTGCTTCAAGAAGTGAAAGGTCAATGTCGTTTCCATTGACAATGACACACGATGAGCAATAGAGAGGGTGATCGGTACAAGAATCTTCACTACATTGATGGAGTTGGGTCGTGAGGAATGAGGGAAAAGGGAAAAGAGAAAAGAAAAGGAGATGGATTGGGGAAAAGTTCAAAGGAAAATAAAAATAGAGGGAAAAAGAAAAAGAGAGAAAGAAAAAGAGAAAAAAAGAGAGAGAAAAGATAGGGAAAAGAAAAAATTGGGAGAGAAAAATAAAAAAATTTGATAAAGAAATTTGGTATATGGTGTAAAAAATTAATAGAGCATGTTTATGACCATGGTTTTTAAATAACCGAGGCCATAAAGTATCTCTATGGCTCCAATTTTTAAATAACCAAAATCATAGGGTATGTTTATGGTCTAGGTTTTTAAATAATCGAGGCTAAATTCCCGAGACTATGTATGTATTGTGATAGTGCTTGTTGGTTTATGTTTTGTTAGTATGTTCTTCCTACTAAACTTCTACAACTCATGTCATTGATCTTAACTTTGTAATAAGGTGGCTTGGAAGTAAACTTAACTAGAGGTCATCACATAATAATCTTTCTCAATAATAACTTTATAGTGACATGTTAAATTTTTGTTACATTCAAATATATACTAATTTGTTTGATATAAAATGTAGGTAATGCTATGATGGGATAGTCTACATTTCTCCATGTAAGTATATAAAACACGTATACATGGAAGAGTAGGGATGCAAACTCCAAGAGATTAATTTAGGTCACCAAAATTCTAAAGCAATAAAGCGGAACATAATTATTTAAATATTTTTTTCTTAAATGTTCATGCCTAGTATGTTCAAGGGGAATTATAGTAACTCTGCGAGTAGATAATTTTTTTTCCGTAAAAACAGAATCTCAGAAGTACCATAGTTAATTTGTAACTATATACGTAGATTTTCAATTTGGCAATATAGAACGGACTCTAATATAGATTGAAAAACAAATAGAGCGATCACAAGTTTGTGGTCATCCTATAAGTCATATAGGATGAGTATTACGGAAAATTTGAGGAGAAACTTTATGAGATAGTTTTTGACCATCCTAAAAACTTTTCCTATAGGACATTTAATAGCCGTTTTATATGTTATCATATAGGACGGTAAATGTTTTAATTAGGTCATCTAATATCCTCAACCTTCTTGATCAATCCCGTCTCTCTTTCCTTAGCCCTCGTTTGTTAGTGTTGTCTATTCGTCAGCCATTGCCATTCGACTATTGCTATGCTTCGCCCCTTCTCAATCAACAGGTTCACTTTTAAAATTTTATAGTTACAGATGTAATTAACTAGTAGTAAATAATCAAATTATGCTAAATTAAAGTTTCACAAACAACCAAACATATAATTCTGTATAAATAAAATAAGGTGAAAATAAATAAAGAGTTAACATATGATATTTTAGGTATAAAAAATCTAGGTTATAATAATGATCTAAGAGAAAAAAAAACTCATTCTACTAGAACACTTAACTATGCATTATGAAAATAATGTTCAATTACAAAGCAAAGACTTAAACTACCCGTCACTCATAATGCCCTTAAGAAATCTACTTATAAACTATCACTTTTTTCATAGTATCCACAAGCAAGGTATATAAATCCAGACTAATATTTTGAAAAATTGAATCATATAAGTTAGCTAACCAATTCAGCTAGCACAATAGCACAAGTGCAAGGCATGTCCTATAGCAGATTCAATAATAAAAAACCATAACTTAATGATTTAATAAAATGAAAGATAAAACAAAATCAACCAACAAATTCTAGGACAGAAGATGAAGCACATGTTCATAAAATAAATAGGCTTATTAATCAATCAAACATAACCACAAAATGTTTGATAAATAAACAAAAGAAAGAAGCTTAATAAAATATGATTTTGATTTTGCAAAAAAAATTGGGAAAGAGAGAAAGCTTACGATCAAAAGATTAAAACAATTGTAGTTAAGAGAATTGGAGGAATTAGGTTTTTTTAGATAAAAAATATTGAAGCCCTAATGTTAGTTCAAAGACCAATTACCAATATGTCCAAAAATAATTCTTAGAGTAGTAAGTAATGGGGACAATATGGAAATTAAAAAATTTAGCTTGAGCATACAATTAGGTTAAAGTTGAAGCCTTCATTACTCAATCAATTTAGACTGAGGTCGATCAATCAAATCAATAAGATCTTTTGATCGAAACCCTTTTCGATCGATCTAGGTAATGATTAATAAAAATTTAAAACTAGGTAGATTGAATACGATAGATCTCAATTGATCTAATCCCTCGATTGATTGAACCCAACTTCAATCGATCTACCCCAATTTTAAAATTAACCTTAGAAGACTTAGATCATACACAATCGATCTACCCTCTTGATCAATCTAGACATTACACGATCGATTGAGCAACCTATATACTAGATGTTCCTATGTGTCTAATATGACATATAATGTGCTTAAGAACAAAAGTATACTTGAAACATGTTTACTTGAAGTTTGAGAGTTTCTTTGACTTAAATAATAATCTTGAAAATGCACCTAGAAACTAAATTACCTTTAGACATTTTGTTCAAGAATATCGCCAACATTCATAAACCTTACAATCTCCCCCTTTAGCACATTCATGTAACAAAAACTCTCTCTCAGTACTTCATGCTTATAGGAAAAATAAATTTACGTAGTGAAAATATCTAATGATCTAGTAAAACCATCTTCGCTTGAATATTGAGAGCTCATGTGTAAACTAAAAAACAAAAATTCAAATAGGCACACAACTTGTCTTGAAATACTCATTGTTTATTAGTTCAGTGTATATAACAATAAAAAAGCAAAAAAATAGACACAAGTATTAAGTAAAAACAGATAGATCATTTAAGTATTACCCCCTAAATGGCATATTGAATTGAATAGAACACTCAATGTGTTCTCTCCCTATGTACAATCTCTCATTTAAATTTGTTTTCCCATTAACTCTCCCCCTTTTTTTGTTATACGATTAAGTAACATAAATAACAAGAAATCAAATTTATTTTTAATCAAGTATAGTAGACTTATCTAAACATTATTACAACAAAATATACAAATGATGAAAATAATTTTGCTTAAAGTGTAACTATCTATTGACAACATAAATATATGTAGACAAGACACACAAACATACTAACACATATAGTTTCATACCGCCAATCACCAAAAGTAAGAAACATATTTGTACTCCAATACTATATCAATGTGTTTATTTATGATTAGTCATGAAAGTTATAAAGAAAAGAGTATCACTTATCATAAAAAATTATAGTTGAATTCTTAATTGCACAAAATAAAATTTACTTAACAAGAGATATCTTAAATTGTTTTTTGTTTTTTCTCTTTTATTATTTTTTGCAAGGGATTGGTTATTTATTTATTTTTTGTACAATAATTTGTAGCTCTTTCTTTTTGTACATGTAAAAGCTTTTGTATTTTTCTTTTTCGGTTAATATTATTTTTGCACACTAGTTGTAAGATAGCCCTCTTTACTCATTGCGGTAGCTTTACACGTCACAGTAGATAGTTCTCTCAAAACTAGGTGTCTCTCTATAATAGAATTTTACAAAGTGAAAGATAGAGCTTGAATACAATTTTGCAATTAAGGCTAGCCCATATCCTAAAATCTCATAACATCAATCGTAAACTTTAAGCATGATATTCATGTGTTCAGTAAGTGTGTGAATAGGTCCTTGTCAATATCGATCACTAAATGTAAAAAAGTATGAAAATATAAAAGTCAAAATATCCATTTACACAAAAGAAACATCAATAAACAAAAAAAAAAAGGAACAAACCTACTAAAGATTCTCACATATTATTTACCAAAAACTCAAACAAAAGTACATAGGTGAACAAAAATGACAATCAGATGACCAAAAAATAGACAATCTTTTATGCCTAAATTTTCTTAAATTTTGATTTATTTATATATTTGGGTTCAAACTCAAATACTTTAGTCTTTATAGGCATGTTCTTGGAATTTACATTACTTTTAGATTTCACATCCATTCTAAATGAGGATGAAACATGCATGATAGGATGATGATAATTAATCCTAGAATTAAATGTATTGAAATTCACTTGCTTCTTTGAACCAACAACTTCATTTTTCTAGTAGAATTATTGGACATACTATGCATAGATAGATGATAATAATGAGTCCTATAATTAGAAGCATGGAAAGAATTATTAAATTTAAATTTTTTTTATCAAAAATCTACACTTGAGCCCAAAATGACATTTCCTACCACAATGATAACGTATAAACACAAACATAACAGTTTTATCAATTATTGGTGCAATGGTCTTTTATGCATAAGTAATAATAGAAGTAGAGTTATAAGGCCTTACAAATGTGGTATTTGATGTTGAAAGAGTTTTTGTAGCATTTGAAGAAACAAGGTTAGTGGGTTTTATAAACTGAGATTGTTTTGAAGATAGTAGCATTGAATGGTCATCTATATAGATTAACCCTCTCTTATTGCCAAAAGATATTCCATAGTTAAGAACTTTTTTTAGCTTTTTTAACTCCAATTGTTAGACTCTTCACAACATCCTTTGATTGTTTAAGTTCCTACACAAGATTCTTATTTTCCTATTTAAGAATTACAAGACTTGTCAAACCATCATCAAGTTCAAACAATCCATTTTTTTTCTTTCTCTATGATTGAGGAATTTAATTCATAAGATTTAAGTTTATAATTTAATTAGTTTACTTTTATAAGTAACCTATCCTTTTTTCATTTTTAGAGCCTACTAAATCTATAAATAGTTCAAGAAGACTATTAGCATTAAATTTATATATCAGGGATTTAGAATCACTTTCCTTATAATTTGTATCAATGTCAGACTTGCTGAAACGTTCACCATTAATTTCAATAAATTTCAAATAATTGGTGCCATGATTTTCTGATTCATCTAGATTGTCGATGCTACTTTCTAAATCATTAAGTGTAGCATTAAAATCTCTTCTAGTTCTTTTCTTTTTATTAACACACTCAACTATAAAAGTGACCAATTCTATTGTATTCAAAACATTTAGGTCCAATAAATTTATATTTATTATCTTATGAACTGATAGGTTTGTGCCATCTTGGATTCTAATCCATTAAACTACTTGGTTTCCAGTTAGATAGTGAGTTGTTTTGTTTGAAGAGTTTCTTGAGCCTTTTGATAAAGATTTTCAATTCATCATTATCATCATCATTGTCATTATGACTATCATCAGTCATGGTAGTTTTGAAAGGGATACCTTTCTCCTTGAAGGTTCTCGAAAACTCACCTCAAAAGTTTCAAGTGAGCCAATGAGTTCCTCAATTATGATTGTGTCCACATCCTTGCTTTCATTAATGGTTGTGATCTTTACATGGAAGTTATTTGGTAATGAGGAAAGAATCTTCTAAAATAACCTAAATTGCTCAATTTTCTCTCCAAGATTTAAAGAGGTGTTAGAAATATCACATAATTTAACATGAAATTTAGAAAAGGTTTCATCTTCTTCCATCCTAAGATTTTCCAAACTAGTGCATAGCATACGAAGTTATGTTCTTTTAACTAGGGTGACGCCCTTATTGATAACCTTTAAAATATCCCAAGCACGCTTAGCAATATGAACTTTACAAAATTCATCAGTAGACACAACATTAAGAATAGCATTTATACCTTTTTAGTTTCAGTTACTACCAGTTTTTTCCTAAGTAGTCCATTGTTCCTATGTTTAATAGTGACAACATTATCTTTGGTAAACGTAAGTGGGTTTTAACTATAAATAATAGAGTTTCAGACACTCTCATCTATAAAACATAGAAAGGCACTCATAAGAGCCTTCCAATATGGGTAGTTAGATCCATCAAAGAAACAAACATAGTTTGTAGATGAACCATCTATCAAATGATCAAAAACAAGGTCATTGGCTAACATTACGTAAATCTAGTGACTTGTTCTGCTACTAATTGAAAGTTTTTATCTATAGATCTAACAAACTAGAGGGGATGAATAGGTAATTAATCAAATTATATCAAATTAAAATTTCACAAATAACCAAACATATAATCATGTGTTAATTAATTAATGCAAAACAATAACCTAAGAGAAAAATCACCAGTACACCAGACAACCTAACTATCCATTATGAAAATAATGTTCCATTATAAGGCCATAACTTAAACTACTCATCACAAATAATGTTCTTAAGCAATCTACTTACAAGCTATTGCTTCTTTCATAGTCTCCACAAGTAAGGTGTATGAAAATAATGTTCCATTATAAGGCCATAACTTAAACTACCCATTTAGCTAGCACCTAAAAAGTTAGCACAATAACTCAAGTTCAAGGTATTTCTTATAGAAAATTTAATAATGAAAAACCCTAGCTTGATGATTTAATAAAATAATATAAAAAACAAAATCAACTAGAAAACTCTAGAATAGAAGATGAAGCACATGATCATAAAATAAATAGGTTTATTAATCAATCAAACATAACCACAAAATGTTTGATTCGTTAATCAAAGAAAGAAGCCTAACAAAATATGATTTTAATTTTTAAAACAGATTAAGAGAGTGAGCTTTTTATCAAAAGATTAAAACAATTATGTTTAAGAGAATATAATGCATTAGGTTTATTTAAATAGAAAATATTGAAGCACTAATGCTAGGTCAAAGTTTGACTCGAGTAAACAATTAGGTTCAAATATATATATATATATATATATATATACATATTTGGTGAAATCTTAATTTAAATTTATATAAACTCTCCAACCACTTCATATATATCTAACAATCATCTATCTTTTATATATATATATATATATATATAAGAGGGGAAGAAATAGAAACAACCATCAGAGGGACTACGCAAAACTAAAAAAAAATAAAAGAAACAGTGGTGCAAAAAGAGAAAGAAAAGAGGACTGTTAGAATAAGGAAATGTGATAGAAAAATTTTTTTGCAAGTCAATTTTCTTTCAATTCCTTTCAAAAAATTATGGTGAATTCGTTTACGTTAAATTTAATTTTTAGTGTGAACTAATTTTTCTTTATTCTAATAAAAAGATGTAATTTAATTATGAATTATGCTTAAATTTCTAGGTTAATTTAAATTATTTCTCATCATGTTTATTTGATTTATTCTAAGTTTATTTCTTCTAATTACCTGGTCAATAATTAGATGGTTTTAATCTTATGATTTACTATCAAAAGAGGGAATTATAGGATATATTTGAAATATTTCAGCATAGGAAAATATAAAGATTGAAAGACTTGTATGAACCTGTATATTTTTAAAATCATTGGTCTTAATGCTTTCTTGCTTTATTAAATTGCATACTCTTGTGTAAATTAATGAACAAGAATATTTCAAATTAATTGTCAAAAAAAGCTTCTAGATGTTTTTTGGAGATTGCTAACAAAAAGAGAGAATTAAATTCAATTAGCTGGATGAGTAAAGCATAGTGAGGGATTAGATGAAATCTATTTCCTAGAAGTTTTCCTCCATTTATGTGATATTTGAACAACATCTTTATTTTATTTTATGCATTTTCTTTGAATTGATTTTATTTTAAATTCTAATTACAACAACCTTAGTGACTTTTCTATAAAAAAATGATATTCATATAATTTTGGTATTTTTCAAAAGTTACCAATCCTTGAGGACGATACTCTTATTATCACCTTATTATAAAACTACGATACTATGCACTTGTAGTTTTGCACCAATCAAATTTTTGGTGCCTTTGATAGGGATTCTTTTTTCCAATATCAATACGAAGTAATATTGGTTTTAATTTAGAATTATATTTTATTTCATTTATATTTATATTTTTATATTTTTATTTAGGTGTGTTTTTCACATTGGATGCGTCATGCTCTACTCAAAAAATTATTCCTTTTGAACTGTAGATTGAAAGAACCATTAGATCACGAAAAAAGAAGAAAGTAATAGCCATGGACGAAGGAGAATATAATGCACCACCACACACCTTGAAAGATTATGTAAGGTCAATTTTAAATGAAAATTACTCAAGTGCAAGATGCTAGACCATTAATGCCAATAATTTTGATCTCAAACCAGCATTGATTAGCATGGTGCAACAAGCCCAATTTAGCATATCCCCACTTCATGACCCCAATATTCATTTGGTGATATTTTTGGAGATTTGTGACATTGTAAGGGTGAATGGTGTTACTGAAGACACCATTAGGCTGAGATTGTTTCTTTTTAATTGAGGGATAAGGCCAAAGGTTGGGTATAATCTCTACAACCAGGAAGAATCACTAGTTGGCAAGCATAGGCAAAAACGTTTTGTTGCTAAATTCTTTTCACCTGTAAAAATAGCCCAACTCAGGAGTGAGATTGGTCAATTTAGACAAAATGATTTTGATACACTCTCTGAAACATGATAAAAGTATAAAGATATGATTCTTCGTTGCTCTTGGTATAGATTGCCAGATTGGTTGCAAGTTTAGATGTTTTATAATGGGTTAAATGGGAAAAGTAAAATAGTAGTTGATGCTGCATCTGGTGTAACTTTGATGCTAAAGACAACTGAGGGTGCTACTTCTCTTTTGGAAGAAATGGCATAAAACAACTATCAATAGCCAACTGAAAGATCTATGGCTAAGAAAGTTTTTAGGAATCATGAATTGGAGCGGTTTGCTACCCTTTCAACTCAAGTAGCTTCTCTATCGCATCAAATTTTAGCCTTGCCACAAAGTGAAAAATATGTTGCAGACCCAAGTATGACAGGTCCGATGAATGAAGCAAATCAAGAACTTGTTCAATACATTAACAATCGAAACTACAACTATTGTGATAATCCTATGCAAAATTACTACCATCCAGGGCTTCAAAATCTTGAGAATTTTCTTATGAAAACATAAAGAATGTGATGCAACCTCCTCGAGGGTTCCATTTATTAATAAAAATTGCTATGTTCTTAAGGTTTTTAGTTAATTTTAAGTTCCTAAATTATTATTTAGTGTTAGTTTTGTAAGAAATTATATTTTTAGAGAAAATTAAACAATTTAAATTAAAAAAGGACTTAAATGAAAATAACAAAATTTGAAATTTTAATTTGAATTAAAAAGAGGGCTTAAATGTAATTAACAAAAAATTGAATTTAACAGTCCGGTGCACAAGATGAGATCTACCTGTCTGCGTAATTGATTTTCCCTGAGATGCACCTTCTATCACCCACTGTCATATCAAAATATGAATGGTCCAAATCGTGCGTGTTTCCCATGTCCCACACGAGAGAGTCAAGAGTGGATTCCAACTGTTCTACACAGCCTAGTGCGCGGAATTCCCCTATGATGTAATTCACTGATGCTGCGTGCGCCTTAGTGTTTCATCCATTCTGAAGCTACTGTGTGTCCTGTTATCCTTCCAGTGAATCAGATGTCACCACGTGTCATGCATATTGTGAAATAAAAATTCAAAAATTTTAAATCACGAAGAAAGAAGAAAGTACTATCCATGGCTGAAAAAGAATATAATGTATCACCATGCACGTTGAAGGATTATGTAAGGCCAATTGTTAATGACAATTACTCAGGTGTAAGATGCCAGACCATTAATGCCAATAATTTGGAGCTCAAACCAACGTTGATCAACATGGTGCAACAAGCCCAATTTAGCGAAACCCCACTTGATGATCCCAATATTCATTTGAGGATGTTTATGGAGATTTGTGACATTGTAAGGATGAATGGTGTTACTGAAGACACCATTAGCCTGAGATTGTTTCCTTTTTATTAAGGGATAAGGCCAAAGGTTGGGTACAATCTTTACAACCAGGAAGCATCACTAGTTTGGAGGACATGGCAAAAAAGTTTCTTGCTAAATTCTTTTCACCTGTAAAAATAGCCCAACTTAGGAGTGAGATTGGTCAATTTAGACAAAATGATTTTGATACGCTCTATGAAGCATGATAAAAGTATAAAGATATGATTCGGTGTTGCCCTCAATATGGATTGCCAGATTGGTTGCAAGTTTAGATGTTTTATAATGGGTTAAATGGGAAAACTAAAATAGTAGTTTATGATGCATCTAGTGAAACTTTGATGTCAAAGACAACTGAGGGTGCTACTTCTCTTTTGGAATAATTGACATCAAACAACTATTAATGGTCAATTGAAAGATCTATGGCTAAGAAAGTTTTTAGGAATCATGAATTGGAGCAGTTTGCTGCCCTTTCAACTCAAATGGCTTCTTTATCTCATCAAATTTTAGCCTTGCCATAAAGTAAAAAATATGTTGTAGACCCAAGTATAACAGTTCCAATGAATGAAGCAAATCAAGAACTTGTTCAATACATTAACAATCGAAACTACAACTATGGTGATAATCCTATGGAAAATTACTACCATCCAGGGCTTCAAAATCATGAGAATTTTCTTATGGAAACACAAAGAATGTGATGCAACCTCCTCGATGGTTCGATAGTCAACCACATAAACAAAATATGTCACTTGAGGATGCCATGGTTTCCTTTATTAAGGAGACCAAATCAAGGTTCAAAAAAGAGTGATTCATAGTTGGATAACATTGAGGCTCATTGTAGCAATATGGGAGCCATTATGAAAAATCTTAAAGTGCAAATTGGGCAACTAGCCACAACCATCAATGCTCAACAAAGAGCAAATTTTCCTAGCAATATAGAAGTGAATCCAAAAGAATAATGCAAGGCCATTACAGTTAGGAGTGGAATAGAAATTGAGAGTTCACCATCAAAGGAAATTGAAACCACCCCTATTATTCCAAACAATGGCCAAAGCAATCATAAAGTAGAATAAGAGGAGATTGTTGATGATACACTAAGAGAGACTAACATACCTCTATCAATTTCATTTCCCAACAATCCTCTTATTCTCGCTACTCCACTTCCTTTCCCAACAATTACATAAGCAATTTTCTAAGTTTTTGGATATCTTTAAGAAAGTTCACATAAATATTCTTTTTGTAGATGCCTTGGAACAGATGCCAAATTATGTGAAATTTATGAAAGACATTATGTCTAAGAAGAGAAGGTTGAAGGTTTTCGAAATAGTAAATCTTTCAAAAAAAATGTAGTGTCATTCTTCAAAAGAAATTACATCAAAAATTAAAAGATCCAAGGAGTTTCAGTTTGCCTTTCACAATTGGAAATTCAATTTTTGATAAAATTTTATGTGATCTTGGTGTTAGCATTAATTTTATGCCACTGTCTGTACATAGGAAATCGGGACTTGGAGAGATGAAACAAACAACACTTTCTTTACAACTGGTAGACCGATCCATCAAGTATCCACGTGGAATCATAGAACATGTATTGGTAAAGATGGATTAATTCATTTTTCCTCCTGATTTTGTGGTGTTAGATATGGATGAAGACCAAGATGTCCCACTAATTCTTAGTTGAACATTCTTCGCTATAGGAAGAGCTTTAATGGATGTTCAAAAGGGTGAGTTAACATTGAGAGTGAACAAGAAAGAGGTTACGTTCAACATCTATGAAGCCATGATATTTCATGAAGATACAAGCACTTGCTTTAGGGTAGATATCATTGAACAATGTGAAGTAGAATCCTTTCAAGAAGATATGCCAACTGATCACCTAGAACGATGTATTACCACTTCATCTCCTACTTATAATTTCAATAAGTCTACTCTTTGTGAATCTGATTTACCTTTTGTTAGTGAAGAATTTCTCCACTATGTATTTGCCTTTGAAGCATTATAACAGGTTACATTATTTAGCATAGAAGTGGAGAGACTAGAGCCAATGGTAGCAATGATGGATTATATAATCTCTACAAAAAAGTGTAGCAAATTATAACTCCATAGTTAAAGCAACTGCCATAGCATCTTTGCTATGAATTCTTGGGTGATAGTTACACATGTCCAGTGATTGTTGCCGCATCACTTATACCCAAAGAAGAGGAAAAGTTACTTTGTGTGTTAAGGGGGCATAGAACAGGCTTAGGATGGACTACCTCTAACATAAAAGGTATGAGTCCATCCATTTGCATGCACAAGATTCTAATGAAGGAACCTTACAAACCATCAATTGAACCCCAAAGAAGATTAAATCCAACAATGAAGGAAGTTATGATAGCTAAAATTTTGAAGCTCTTTAATGTTGAAATTATTTACGCTATTTCTGATAGCTCATTAGTAAGTCTAGTGCATATTGTACCAAAAAAGGGTGAAATGACGGTTGTGAAAAATAACAACAATGAGCTTACTCCTACAAGAATAGTCATGGGTTGGTGCATATGAATAGATTACCTCATGTTGAACAAAGCAATAAGGAAGGATAATTTTCTGCTTCCATTCATTGACCAAACGTTAGATCGATTAGTTGGATATCCTTATTATTACTTCTTAGATGGTTATTCGGGATATAATCAGATTGTCATAGCCCCAAAAGATTATGAGAAAACTGCATTCACATGCCCCTATGGAAAGTTTGCTTTCAGAAGGATGCCATTTGGATTGTGCAATGCCCTAGCAACATTCCAACATTGCAAGATGGATATTTTTTCTAATATAGTGAAAGATATAATGGATACTTTCATGGATGACTTTTCGGTTGGAAAAACATGTCATCTTCCTGTTGAGTTAGAGCATAAAGCTTATTGGGATGTAAAGAAGTTTAATTTTAATTTGAAGGCAGCAAGGGAGAAGCAACTTCTTCAATTGAATTAAATGAATGAGTTTTGAAATGATGCTTATGAAAATGCAAATATTTACAAAAAATGGACAAAGAAGTGGCTTGACAAATAGATTCTTAAGCATGAGTTTGCTCCAGGATAGTAGGTTTTTCTCTTCAATTCACAAATAAAACTTTTCCTAGGTATGTTAAGATCAAGATAGACAAGTCCTTATATAATTGAAAAAAATTCCACTTTTGGAGCAATGGACTTGAAAGACATGGCAAGGAATATATTCAAAGTTAACAGTCAGAGATTGAAGCGCTATTATGGAGAATAAGTGGAGAGGAATTGTAAATTTATTCCTCTTAAAAATCCAAATTGATGAAGTTTGAAATGTTTAGTTATAGACTATAAAACAATCTCTTATGGGAGGTAGCCCATAAAACTTTTTTTTTATTTATTTTATATTTTTATTATTATTTGAATAATTTGGATTTTGATACTGTTTTATTATGCAGGAATAAAGAGCTAAAAATTACAAACTAATACGGACCCACTATAAAACCAGGGAAGTTCCTTTGGTTTCTTCAATTTGTCTCACTTTTGAATTACAATGAGAACATTGTTTAGTTTATGTTTGGGGGTATCAACTCCTATAGTCTTGAGTTGTTGAATTATCTTATCAAGCATGTATTTAAGTATGATATAATTCGTTATGACTCTGAAATTTGTGATTAAGGATGGTTTGGAGAATTTTTTTCAAAATTTGTTATTATGTTAGTAAGAGTTTTCTATACTCTATTTTGACTATGAAGAAAAGGAGTTGAATTAATTGGATTAGGAAAGCTCAATCTTGCTTTGCTCTTGAATCCATTGATGAATCCTTGAGGTGAAATCCTAGTTGATACCAAATATTAGAAAAAATGATCTAGGCAATTTTTTGTCACAATTAAAATGCTTTCTCAGTCGTCCTAATTATCACATCATCCTTGCATGGTGTATTCCCATAGTCAACCCTTTGAGCCTTATTTTTACATAAGCCTTTATTTCTTCTTTTAACTATATAAATCATTCCATTTCTAAACCTAAAAAACCATGAACTTACCTTAAATTTTGAGAAACTACTTTGTAAAAAAATTTCATTTAAAAATAAAATTACTTTAAATTTGATAATTCACATTATGTTTACTCTATTTGATCAAAGTGTGAAAAAAAAGAGAAAGAGAAAGTGAAAGGCAAGAATAAAAAAAGAGTTAAAGTGGTAGAAATTAGTAAAGACTATGGGTATTAAGGCAACCACACAAAAACAAAAACAAAAAAGAACTCCACTTATTGAGTATGAAAATAATATTGTCATCAGTATAAGTATATTGCCGGGAAAGAGCCATGGTATAAATCCTATGAATATTATTTTTACTATTTTTTTCTACCAAGTATTTTCCGAGTTTGTTTTGATTTTCCATATCAATATTTTTTAGCCCTCACCTTATGGCCTATCATTACAACCTTGACTAAAGACCTTATATTCTCTAATTTTGGTATTTTATTACATTAGTGGAAAGGATTTCTAAAAATTGGATTTATGGCGTTAAGTTTTGAGATAATACTTCTTATTTCAGTTTCTCTATTTTTATCTGAATTTTCTGGTGCTTTAGAGTTAGATTGACTAGTTCACACACACACACACACTCAAGGACTAAGCTTTAGGTTGAAGTAAATGCTCAACTCTTTCTTGACAAATTACAGAATTTTTGATTGATTTTCTTGCTATCTTCTATGTAAAAAGAGTAAGTTATTAGTGATGAAATCTAAATTCAAATCATCACTTGGTGAGTGATAGTTGTTTTCTATGGGGTCTAGTTGACACTGTTTACAATTGTCTTTTATTTTATTTTATTTTTGTTTGAGGACAAACAAAGTATTATGTTTGGGGGTGTTTGTGACTTCCATAATTTGACATTATTTATCACTTCTCAACTTTAACTTTAGTCTAATTTTATTTATTTTTTATTGAATTTAGACTTCATTATTGTTATTATTTAAATTTATTTCAAATTTATTTAAATCAAATTTAAATTAAGATTTCTCTCTCTCTCTCTCTCTCTCTATATATATATATATATATATATATATAAAAGAGAATGGGAGAGAATAGCAAGAAAGACAAAAAATGCAGAGGATTAATAAAACATAGTGAAGGATTAGGTGAAATCGATTTCCTATAAAAAAATTTCCTATTAATTTGATCTTTGAACAAAATCTTTATTTTATTTTGCATATTTTCTTTAAATTGATTTTATTTTAAATTTCAATTATAACCTTAGTGATTTTTCTAGGTAAAATTGAGATTAGTATAATTTTGGTATTTGTCAAAAGTAAGTTACCAATCCTTGAGGACGATACTCTTCTTATCACTTTATTATAAAACTATAATACTCTACAATTGCAGTTTTGCACCGATTAATATGGATGTACCTATTTGAATGATTAATAAAGAATTTGAATGGGTATGTAAGAAATAAGAACTGGCCTAAAGAATGTATAGTTGAATGTTATGTAGCTGCATAAGCAATTGGTTCTATAATTTTGCCCAATACCAAGAACACAACTCCAAATACAAAAACATATGTTGGTGAATCTATAGGAGTTATAAAACAAGCACTAGTATATCACAAACTATTGGAGCAAGCTCATTATCATGTCCTATTAAACATAGATGAAGTTTAACCAAATCTTGGGAAATTTTCTAAATTTTATTACTTTTGTTATTTATAGTTAAAATATAAATAAACGTATAGATGCAATAATCATATTACTTTACTAGGAAACTGTTGGAACTTATTAAGGACAAGTATAAACAATCAAGATGTACAAAAAATGGTTAAATGACTAGCATAATGTATTGGCTTCATGATGAAGTGAGTATATAAAAATTGAACTTTCTAAAAATATGTTTTCATGTATGTTAATAAATTAGAAAACTCACTTTATGTTCATATTTTCCAAGAGCTTAGAGGTCCTAATAATAAAATTTCTACCACACTTAGATGGATTTTAAAGTGTCCTAAATTTCATATGATTAAATATCATGGTTATATCATCAATGGATATATATTTCATACTAAGGAAACAGATGATGACTAAACCAATCAAAATAATGGTGTATTCTTTCTTGCACAAGTCATGCAATTTGCTTCCATAAAGGATAAGAGAACAATATATGACGAAATGATATACGATGAAGTTATCCAAGAAATAAGGGAGTTGGATTACTACAAGTTTAATAAGTATGATTGGGTTGAGAATGTTAATAAGTTCAACATTCGTAATGACAAGGAGAATGGTTTTACTTTAACAAACTTACAAAGAACTAGAAATAAAAAAAATTATTTTTGCTAGCCAAGCTAAACAAGTATTTTATATACAAGACTCTGAAGACTCACAATGATCTATTGTCCCTACTTCTACTAATAAAGATTACTATAATGAGAATGATGATGAGTCGAATGAAAATATGGAAGAGTTTGAACGTGACATGACTTCAACGCAAAGCGATGATGAAGAGAGAAAACATGGATATGATAATTAAACAGATGATGATGGCTCATTTTCTTATTTGCATACTAATTGTAAAGGCATATGAATTAATAATAAATAATTATTTATGGTGATTTAACTATTTTATTTATTACGTTTTTTATTACTACTTATTAATTAGTATCAAAAGTTTGATTCTCCGTACCATAATATGACTAATGAGGTATTTATACATTTTAGCTTTTGATTGATTATCATATATACTCTTTATTGTTATTAACTTGTTTATGTTTACTTGAATATCTAAGTGTACACTCATAATCATTACTATATATTCATGTAGTTTGATGGATTCTTCTAACTCAAAAAATGAAGGTGATACTTTTCCTTCAGAGAATACAGGAAAAAAGAAAGATGGTCGAGAAATGACAACTTTTCCAAATATATTAACAAAAAGGGAAAAGGCAGTAGTTGAAGTTGATAAAGATGGGATACCCATTGGTGATACCAATGCAAAGTGTGCTAGTGGTATAGAAAGTATAACTTAATCAAATATTGATATTATTATATCTAATTGGCCTTTAGTACCTGAGTCTTTCAATGAGGATATTTGGGAGCCCTTATTGGTATTATTGTTCAAATCATAATATCATAAAAAAAATTATATTGAATAATGTAACACTTATCATATTTATATTGTATCGTAGGAATCATTTGTAATTGACCCACGTATGATATACCATTATTATATGGTGGATGCGGATGACAAGTGGAGTAAATTTAAATCATATTTGACTATAACATATATCTTTTCTTTTTTGGATAATCCTCAATAGTTGTATACTCCACCAAAAAAGTATAGTTTCATATCTAAAGACAAATGGGAGACATTTGTGAATCAAAGACTTTCTGCTAAGGGGCTAAAAATTAGGAAAGAAATGCAAGAAAAAGATAAGATGAATAATCATACATATTTTGGTAGTAAGACTAGCTATCATGGTTCAAAACATATGTTGGTAAGATTTTTAATGATTTTGGTAATGTATTTTTGTCTTCTTATAACATATGATTATTTAATATTAATATATAATTTTTAATTGTAAGTTATTTCATTTATAGAAGAAGAATAAAGGATCAACAACTATTGTGGAGTATCATGAGACATGGCTTGACATTCAAGTACCATATGGCAAATGCCAAGAATTCCTTAAAGATGGAACAAAGGAATTTTTGGAAGAAAAAAATGGAAGTTTATTATATCTTGTAATGTGATGGTTAGCTCTAATAATAAAAAAATATAAGGTAGTGATATATTACTTTCTTAATCTTTCTTTCACTATAGGTTTTGTAAGAGGTATTGACTAAAAGGATAGAAGATGGAGAACTCCAAATAAAGGCATGTAAAAGAAACGATATACTAGAGATGGAATAAGGTGAAGAACACTTAGATCGAATTCATGTGTTAGGAAAGTTACAGAATCTTACATTTTATCTCGAAGAAAAACTCGTTCGAGTTCATAAAATAAGAAAGATGTGCGTTATGAAGCAATTGAACAACAAATAATGAAAAATATTATGGAAAAGTTACAAACATGAATGAAAATGAAGATAGAAAAAGAAAAAAATGGTGGGAATATGGAAGTTCAAAATGACGTTTCACCTCAAATGGATGGTATACTTTATGGTGATGTATGTTTCCAAGAAACAAAATCAATTCTTTTTTGGGTGGAAGCCCTAAAATAAGAAGTGGATTAGTGAAGGTAAATAAATTAATATTATGTAATTTTACATATCACAATTACTTTATTACTTTGACAATTATAGTTAAAGAGATGAATCTCGATAATATTGAAGAATATGCTACAAATAAATATAAATTTCAATTCATCACATTGTAGTACAAATATGTCAAGTGGTATAAAAAAGTAAACATATTATAAATTTATTAATTAGGAAATTGTTATCTATTTTCATTCCATATGTTTATTTTTATTTGACTTTACTTTAACCATATATGTATGGAGTGATGTGTTTTTTGGGTAATTGATAATCCCTCAAATGTTTGTATCAAGGGCACTTACTTTCCTCATTACAAGTCAATTGATATGGTATATACTCTGGAGTTAGAAAAATCAAACTATATAGTTTTTTTAATCACATCACAACCAATGAAACCTCTCTCACTTTCATTCCAGAATGAACTTTTTCCAAGGATGATGCAATCAATCGATATATGAGATGGCCAAAGCATTTGTTATATTGAGAGGACAAGTAAATATGATTCATTATTTCATATATTTTAATATTATTTTATTATATTTGTACTAAGTTTAAAAGTAGTATAATTTATTATTTAAAACTAATAAGTATATTTTGTAGCTTAAAGAAGAAACAAAAATTGAAAATATGTTTTGTTAAGACATAAATCTCACAAGAAACCTTGTAGAAGTACACAAAAGATGATGTAGTTTCCAAATCAAGTTTGAGTGTTGATATTGGAGAACAAAACTGCATTGAAATTTTATAAGGATGGGTATTAAATAATATGGAAGTGGAAGGTGATAACTCTCATTGTATTATTCCATGCAATTCAACAATCTTAGGGCATAAAACAACATGATTTTATTGACTTTGGAAGATATAATGTACATTTATGATTTCAGTTGGCTTGATGTTCCTCATATACACATTTTCATAAGATAAATTTATCATGATATACTATTTTATATGAAGTGTTTCACATGTCTAACTAGTATCTAATTATGAATGATAGGCTATTATGTGATAAATGGAGAAGACAAATGTCCAACTGGAGAGACTTTTCATAATTGTAAATCCTGAGTATCTATGCTCTTATGACGAAGAAGATTATAAAGTAAACAAACTTGTGAATAAGTTTAGTAGAATGACGACTTAATGTGCCTCATTGTTCCATATTAGAGAATATATGTCTTGTATTCTTACATTAATTTTGTTTTTGTGAAATTATAAGCTAGTATTATTTTATAATATGATTTATTATTATATAGGTTTCATTAGACATTAACTATTATTGATCAATTCAAGTGTGAAAAGTGAAACTAAAACTATGTTATTGGTCATTAAAGACTCTAACAAATGGTAGATACATCCCTAAGATAAAAAAGAAAAAAAAACTTATAACAATGCTCATGTTGGACTTTGTAGATTATTCAATTAAGATTGAAAATAGTTGCATGCATGTGACAAAAGGCTCTTTAGTGATTAAATGCTGAGAAGAAAACTAAAAATGGCACAAATGACTTGATCATTCAAGTGAAAAAAAAAACTTCTAGAGTTGTCTAAGTAAGGGCTATTATATGGTGATAAAGTTGTTAATGTAAACTTGTGTGAACAATATAGATGGAAAATAGAAAAAAGTAAAATTTTCATCCTCTACACACAATAATAGAAGTATAATAGATTGTGTCCATTCAAACCTTTAGGGCCTACATCAACTCCTAATCTTGGAGGTAATAAATATTTCTTAACATTCACTTATGATTATTCGAGGAAAAAATGGGTTATTGTGTTGAAATCTAAGGATGGAGTCTTTATTAAATTCATATAGTGGAAAAACGTGGTTGAAAATCAATCAGGGAATAAAATAAAAGATTTAAGAACAAATAATGGCTTGAAATATTGTAATTATTATTTCAATGAATTTTGCAAGGATAATGGTGTATGAAGACATGGGACAATCAAATGGACACCTCAATAGAATGATTGCTGAACATTTGAACAGAATATTACTTGAGATAATGAAGTGTATGCTATCAAATTCTATCTTGTTTAAGCATTTATGGGGAGAGGAAATAAAGACTACATCTTAATGTCCTTTAATTGTATTTAATTCTAAAACCCTATATGAAGTGTGGTTTGGGAAGCTCACCAGTTACTCTCACCTGAGGGTATTTGGGTATGTTCGATATGTGCATGTTAGTAAGGGAAAATTGAATTAAAGAAGTAAGAAATGTGTGTTTATTGGTTACCCTAAAAGAGTTAAAGATACAAGATGCGGTGTCCTCAGTCCAAGAAAGTGATAATTAGTCGTGATGTTTTATATGATAAATTAACCACTATTAAGAACATAAACGAAGATAGACCTAAGAAGAACTTGCCAGAAGTAAAAAACTTTCATTAAGTTGAGGTACACACTACTTATTACCTAAGTTATAAGCAATTTACATAAAATGAAATTGTGAATAGTCATCAATCTGAAGATATGAACCTTGACATATGCCTACAACCATAAGATAATAATAAGGTAGAATCAACCAAACTAGTGAATTTTAATAAAGATCAAGTTTAACATACTTTAAGTGATTATCAACTCATAAGAGATAGGGCAAAAAAAGTGTACAAAAATCATGATAAGTTTGGTGAGGCTGACACTATACATTATGCCTTAGTAGTTAGAAATGAACATTACTGTGATGAACCATCAACCTTCCAAGAGCTATAACCTCATAGAAGGCAATGGAAGATAGCTATGGATGAGGATTATCAATCCTTAATCAAAAATATTCTAACACTACAATAGTGGGATATAGGTGGCTTTACAAACTAGAATAGAGAGTGAAAATGATTGAACGTACCAAGTATAAGGAAAGATTGATTGCTTAGAGATACACACAGGTGGAGGGTGTTGACAATAACAAAATTTTCTCACTAGTGGTAAAATATATATCAATACGATTACTACTATCTATTGTTCTCACAATAACATGTATCTTGAACAAATTGATGTAAAAACAATGTTTTTACATGGTGAACTTGAAGATAAAATTTTCATGAAACAACTTGAGAGATATGTACAAAAGAGAAAGGAATACATGGTATGTTTGTCACAATGGTCCTTGTATGGACTTATGTAATCACTAAAGCAATGGTATAGAAGATTTGATAGTTTTATCATTTCTATAGGGTTTCACATGATGTGAATATAACCCTTATGTATACATAAAAATGGAGTATCAAAATCCTATAATATATCTGTCTCTATACATTGATGATATGCTACTTGTTAGTACAAATATCCATGAAATTAATAAAGTGAAAAAATCACTCACCTCAAAGTTTGAAATGAAATACTCGGGAGAAACTAAAAAGATTCTACATAAATATGGTATGTTGGTAGCTAAGCCAATAAGTGTACCCTTGGGAATACAATTTAAATTGTCAAGTACTCAGTTACCAAGGGATGAAAAGTTCCCTATGCTAGTATGGCTAGAAGTTTAAGTTAGCAATGATTTGCATATAACCAAACATATCATATGAAATGAGTGTAGTGAGTAGATTTATGAGAGAACATAGAGAATTATATTAAAGTGCAATGAAGTGGATATTAAGGTACATCAAAGGAACTTCAAGTGTAGGCTTGATATACATTAAAAGAAACAAGAGCAAATGTGAAATCAATAGATATGTGGATGTTGATTATGCTGAAGACTTGGATAAGAGGAGGTCTCGAACTGATTATGTCTTCACAGTTTTGAGCAATCTCATAAGCAGGAAAGCAACTATTCAACACTATCAACAACAAAGTTAGAATATATAACTCTCACTGAGGAAATAAAAGATGTTATTTGGCTATGTGCTATAGTCGAAAGTTTTGGGATTTAAATTAAAATTGTGACAATTCATTGTGAAATTCAAAGTGTCATTTGCATTGTCAAAAATCCAATGTACCATGGAAGGACCAAGCATATAGACATGAAGCTGTATTTCATGTGTGATATCATTGCTAGTGAAAAGGTTCAAGTCATCAAGATGTCCACATCTTGAAACCCCTTAGACATGATGACCAAAGTAATACCCTTAAGCAAATTCAAATCATGTCTTGAATTGCTAAGGGTTGATAAAGGTTGAAGTTGGTAAGAGTTGTTGGTAGGAGCTATATAAACAAGAAAATCTATTTGTTAATCTTGTCAAGTCAAGTAGTGAATTGTGAAGATTGAGTTAAAAGAATTAAAAACACTCTCACTTGTTAAATGCAAAGGTGGGAAAAATAGTTATGAAAGTAGACTGTTAATTGGTATGACTTGATGTATACATTGTTAGGGTGTCGTAGAAAATTTTATTCTCTGTAAGGCTATCATAGGATAGGTAGCATACGAATTGTTAGTGCAAATAGTTTGTGGCATCTTTTTGTCATCATTTTTTAGAAAGATTAGTGAGACATTTTGAGACTATCTTCTAGATTAATTGTTGCCTTGTATTGTGAGATGATGTGTTCTTTGTTGATTAAGGTCTAGAGTGTAATTCTTGTTAGAGGTTATTGTGGATTAGACCCTCTAGTGGAGTAGATTTACATTTTGTGATTGAACCACGTAAAGATTTTATTGTGTCTTGTGTTTTTGATTGTTTCATGATCTCAGTTTCATCGTGTGTTACTATCATTTTCGTAACAAGAGTTGATTGAAGAAAGTTCTCCAGCAACTGATCAAAGAATTGTTGATGTTAAAATACATCATCAATGCTTTGCTAATCATTACAATTCGAGCAAAATCAAAAACCAAAATTAACTAGAATTTTTCTATTTACAAAAGATCTAATATTCTTCAAATAGTTTGATAAGTCTAGCTAACGACTTTTTATGACTAAATTGGAATGCCTTATTAAATACTATATTGGTAAACTATTCCAGAAATGGCAGCAGCAAGTGTTGCTGTGAAATTGGGATCTTTTGTCAAAGAAGAAGCCATTTGATCAACTAAGAATTGTTGAACATCCGGTGAATCCATTCTTGGTTTAGTACTAGTTTTGGCTTTAATATTGCTTGTTTTGGACTTTGTAAAGTCAACAATTATATTACTGTTTGGTCTAGATGAGCCAAGCGATGTTGAGTATGGGGCTGAGCTAATGCTCAAGCATCGGTTCGAACCGAATGTTGCTTCAGGCTGATGGTTATGTTCTCCGTCATAAGTAGCAACCAATATGGATTGATCTTCAACACTTCTTTGCACCTAAAATAAAAATTTAGGAATTATTATAATTAATCTTTATGTATGTAAGTATTAGGAAATTATCTCAAATAAAATACTTAAAACTTATAACATTAAACGGTTTTTAATTGAATAGAATCTAACTAGTTGGAGTTCAACTTAAATAGCATTTAACTAATCAGTATTCTAGGTGGAATGTTTGGAAGCTAAACATAAATAGTGCTATTTTTGTGGGTATAAGTTTTAGTTTACCAAAAAAAAATAAAAATAAAGAAAGAAAATTGAGTGGGCATCAAAAAATTAATAAAGATTTAGTGAGAAGAGAGAATTGTCATACCTTCTTTTTAACCGGGCAAATTGGAGCAAATGAGCATTTGAAGTAAGCTCTAGGGGAAGGATTGTCTCTGGTGACCTTTTGGCCATATTTCCTCCATTGATATCCATCCTTTACAATCTACAAACACATACATAAAAAATTCCTCAATACAAATAAATCTTGCTGAAGTTTATTAATTAATAATGGCATGATTGTTTTATATATATACTTACAAGGCTAGTATCACTTGCTTCAGTTCTTACATAAGATTTGGAAATTTTAACCTTTGTGGGCTCTTCCTTTCGCTTCTTATTGCATGAATCATCATCAATTGAGCTGCCACCAATATCATTACCGTTATTGTTGTTGCTACTTTCTAACTTTCTTTTGTTTGATAAATTAAGCTCCTTTTCTGGGTTATTCTTGTTCATGTATTCCATTAACTGCCTTCTTAAAGCATTGTAGTTCGTACTTATCACACTTAACATCTCGCTTAGCTTATTGTTTTCGGTTCTAACGCGGTTCAGCTCCTGTTTTAGAGAATTACCAGCCTGAGCATTCATCCAAAAGAAATCACTTCTGAGTTCAGTAAACAAATTATATAATACTGCAGATCCCATTTGGGAATTTTTATAGAAGATTTATCTCAATTTATTACACAATTTTTTACGCCATAATATTTCAAGTGATAAGTTTATAAAGTAAATGATGGAGAAAAATTGTGTAATAAATTAGGGTAATTATATCTCGAGGATCACTAACTAACCTCTTCTTTGGCTGAAAGCATATTCTGAATGTCGATATATTTGCTATGCACTTGTTTATTCTGTACCGGTTATAACTACGTAAGTTAATTTGTATAAAAAAAAAAAAAAACCTTTTATGCAAAAAAGATGACTCTGCGATTAAAAATGAAACTAAGCGATTATGCTATGTAATTATAAAAAATAAATTAATCTGAGCATTTAAACTCACCGAAGTATCATTAAAAAGGTGGAGAGGCTTAGCATTAAGATCCAAAGTAGTATCGACATATCCAGCATAATCCATAGCAGCTGAAAATGAGTTTAATTAATTAAACTTCTTTTTCTTTCTTTCTTTCTTTCTTTCTTTCTTCTAGCTGCAACTTATTGTCAAGTACTGACTGACTTAAATTGACCAATAAAGTAGTTTAATAGAGCTATAGCAGACAAGTCTTGTACCTCTCAATATATAAATCTTAAGCAAATTAAACCCAATTGCCCAGATTAAGTTTCCAGCTAAGTATCAATTTGGCAAAGTGAACGAAATGGATGAAGTTATATATAGAGAGAGGGCACCAAGATATCGAAACTAGAAACTTTGTGGAAAGTACGATCTACGTAAGAGAGAAGAAGGTATGTGATGTATTATGTATGATGGAAGCACGTGAGTCACATGGAGACATGACCCATCTTCATTTTTAGATCAGTGTTTTTTATTGGTAATATTTGTGTATTTTAATTTTTTTGTTTGTTTGTATAATTTGATTTGTGGTACTTTTAAAACCATTTTTTTAAAAAATATATGATATATTTTAAGTTAGATAAATTTTATAAATAAAAATGAGTATTTTTAACTTCATTTTTATTGTTATAAAAAATAATATTTTAATTAAATTTTTTTTTATTTTTCTATCAAGTAATTAAATACGAATAAAATACAAGTAATTAACAAAAATAAAAAAATAATTAATATGAAAAATATTCATTTTAATATTTATTAATCGTAAATTTTTAATTTTTATTTAAAATTAAAAAATATTTAAATAACTTTTGTTTAAATATTATTATTTTTAATTTTTAAAAAATAATTTCATATTAAATTTAACTTTTGAACTTATTCGCCAAAAAATAACTATTAAAAATAATATTATTTATCATTTATTAATCAATTTTTTCATAATTAATGAACTAAATTACCTCATTTCTAATCTAAAAAATTAAATGATATAAATTATTTAATCTAAAAAATATGTATGATATCTCACCTTATATTGAATTATTATTTAATTTTATGATCTATTTAATAATATATTTAATTTTTTTATTATTTTATATTACAATAAAAGTATAAATTTATATTTTATTCTTCTATTTGTTTATAAATTTTATTTATAAATATTTTCTTTTACAAAAATATGAATTTTTATTTTTATTTATATATATTTAATTACTATATTATTCATCTTAAACTTTAAATTTTTTTTAAGTATTTAAATAAATTTTATAATATTAAATCATATTTCGTTAATAATTAATTTTTTAATCCGTTAAAGGCTCATATCTTCCCCAAATAAATTTTCCGAGTTCGTCACTGTCATGTATATTGCAACAAAGCTGGCATGTACCGTTGGTTTGGTCTTCTAGGTATTGTAATTTTATATTTAAATTTATGTAAGAATAGAGACAGCTTTAATTTGGTAGGTTAGTTAACGTCGGTCTTGCCGTGAAGTCAAGCCTACCTTTGAAATTATTTACAAACAACTTGTTTATTTTTTTTTTGTCTAGAATAATTCAATAAACAAAGAAAATTGATAGAATCGAAGAAGAGAGAAGTTTCAGATTGACCCGATTGTGTCCTTTCATCGGAGTCCACTTTTGTTTATTGGAATTTTACACGTAAGTACTTGTGGGTCTTTTTTTTTTCTTTTACAACTTTACATTTTCCAGGCATTTTCCACTTTCTTTGTATAAGAATGACTAATAATCAATTTAATATGTGCCACTAATATTCCGTTCTTATAAACAATCGATTATAAATTTACATTAATTTTTACATATAATCAATGCAAAATGACTTGTATTAAAAAATAATAAAATTTTAAATCAATTTTATGTAAAAATTGATATAGATATGTGTCAATTATTTCTATGCGTGTAAGAAATGGATTTATTGACGATTAATAAACGAATGTTTACAACCTATTTATACACAAGAAAAAAAAATTATAATAATTAAAAATAAACACAATTATGAAGATGCATGTTCTTAGACAGCCTATCATTCCCCACCAAGTTGGTGGCTGCTTCCAACTGGTGTGTTGATTGTCACCAGTTGTTGTATTGATTGTCACCAGTTGTTGTATTGATTGTCACCAGCTGAATATCATGTTCTTTAACATTCCCCCTCAAGTTAGAATATATGTTAATTATTCCTAACTTGTTAAGTAAGCTTGAGAACTGTGGAAAACTCAGGGATTTGGTAAATATATATGTTGGTTGCTAGAATGTGGAGATATGATAAGTTTTGATCATTCCAGCTTGAATCTTTTCTCTTACTAGATGGCAATCGCTCTCTATGTGTTTGGTTCGCTCACGAAACACTGGATTTGATGTAATGTGAAGAGCTGCTTGATTGTCACAATATAACTTGGTCGGTTGGGAGTGTTTGATACCCAAATCATCCAAAATATATCGTAACCAGGTTACTGGCAACATCTTTCTTGCCGTAGAAGCGGTATTCTATACGCACTTGATCGTGAGACTGTATTTTGTTTCTTAGTCTTCCAAGAAATTAGCGAGTTTCCAAGAAACATACAATATCTTGTGGTTGATCGTCGTGTATCTGTGCATTTTGCCCAATCTGCATCACAAAAAGCATTTAGTTGTAATGAACTAGTTGCTGAGAAAAAGAGACCTTGTCCTAGTGTCTTCTTGACATATCTTAGCACTCGTTGAGCTGCTTCCAAATGTGGTTGTCGTGGTTTATCCATATATTGACTGAGAATGTGCACGGCATACACTAAGTCGGGCCTTGTGATGGTCAAGTATATTAATCTCTCAACAAGTCTTCGATAGGATGTGGGATTACTGATGAATTCCCCTTCAACCTTATTGAGGGATAAATTTTGTTCCATAGGTGAATTGGCAGATTTGGCACCAAGATAACCCATGTCCTCCAATATTTCAAGTGCGTACTTGCATTGTGACAGAACAATTCCCTTCCTAGAACGTGAAACTTCTATGCCCAAAAAATACTTTAATTCACCGAGATCTTTAAGCTTGAATTGTCTCATGAGATGATTCTTAGTTTCTTCAATGTCTTGTATATTGTTTCCTATTATGATTATATCATCTACATAGACAAGAAGAGCAGAGAAGGAATTACCACGGGTTCGGATGAACAGTGAGTGATCATACTTGGATTGGTTAAAAACCAGCTAGCTTAAGTGTTGTTGATAGCTTGTTGAACCACTGTCGTGAGGCTTGTTTGAGTCCATACAAGGATTTATGTAGCTTACATACTCGTGTTTCCCCCTTTCGTCCGAATCCAGGTGGAAGGGACATGTAGACATCTTCATGAAGATCACCATAGAGAAAAGCATTGTTGACATCGAGTTGTCGAAGATGCCAATTTTGAATAGCAAAGAATAAAGAAGGAGAACAAAGGTGACAAGTTTGGCTACTGGTGCAAAAGTTTCTTGGTAGTCAAAACCTTCAATCTGACTGTATCCTTTGGCCACTAATCGAGCCTTGTATCGTTCCACAGAGCCATCAGGATTATACTTGATTTTGTAGACCCATTTACAACCAACTGGTTTCTTGTTTGGAGGAAGCTGTTGAAGCGTCCAAGTGCCATTAGTTTCAAGAGCATCCAGTTCTTGTTTCATGGCAAGCCGCCATTTTGGATCATTGAAAGCTTCAACAAAGGTGGTTGGTTCCCTGAGAATGGAAATAGAAGTAGCAAAAGCACTATGTGCAGATGATAATTGGTCATAGGTAAGTACATGAGATAAAGAATGAGAAGTACCTTTGTCTTTGGACGATGCTGAGTGAGACGAAGGGAAGGATCGAGAAGGCAAGGAAGCTTCTACATGATATTTTTGAAGGTAGCTAGGAACATTGGTGGACCGACAAAGCCTATGTGTGACTGGTGTTGGAGGAGTTATGTGTGGTGGAGAAGTTGATGATGATATTTCTGGAGATGAATTTTGAAGATGAAGAGTGTCTGAGTTGATTGTTGGAAGGACAGATGGTGTATGATCAAGTGATATATTTGGATTGGTTGATTGACGAATGTTGGGTATGTCATCATAAATAGTATCATCTGATGGAGGAAATAGAGTTGGAGTGTTGACAGCTGAAGTGAAATAAGGAAATACATGTTCATGAAAGATAACATCACGAGACACTAAAGTCTTGCTTGTTTCTAGATTGTAGACACGATAACCTTTGATCCCAGATGGATACCCAATGAATATACATTTATGTGACCTAGCATCAAACTTGGTGAGTCGATCATGATGTGTAGACACAAAACAAAGGGAACCAAAAACACGAAGATGTTCATACCTAGGAGTTTTGTGAAAAAGGACTTCAAATGGTGTTTTACCCTCGGTAGACGGTGTTACAGTACGATTTATGAGCTATGTGGGTGTAACAATGGCATCTCCCCAGAATTGTTTAGGAAGATTGGCTTGGAAGAGCAATGAACGAGCGACATTGAGAAGATGACGGTGTTTGCGTTCAGCAACACCATTTTGTTGAGGGGTAGAGACACAACTAGTTTGATGAAGGATTCCCTTGGTAGAAAACAACTGGGTCATAGAGAATTCTGGTCCATTGTCACTACGAATGATTTTAACTCCAGATGAAAATTGTGTTTCAACAAGATTGATGAAGGTGGTAAGAAATGTGCATGTATCAGATTTAGTATGTAAGAGATAGACCCATGTGCATCTTGAGTAGTCATCAACAATAGTGAGAAAATAATGTGCTCCATTAAGTGCTGGAATGTGATAACCACCCCAAATATCGACATGAATCATTTCAAAAGGTGCTTTTGTATTGATGGAACTTAAAGGAAATGGATTACGTGTTTGCTTAGCTAATGGACAAATATAACAATCACTAATGGAAAAAAAAGTTGTGTTGATGGAAAGAGAAATTACACGCAAACTGTTATTAGATAAATGACCAAGTCGTTGATGCCATAGATGAGAGTTGGTGGAAGCAGTGTTTGAAATGGAGAAACATCCAGCCTCTTCAGAAATAGTCAGGTAGTAGAGTCCTGCTTTCTCAGTTCCCATCCCAATCGTCTTCCCTGAGCATTTGTCCTGAACAAAGCACATACTATTAGTGAAGGTGACATGAAAAAATGAGGTTTGAGTTAGTTTGGCTACTGAAACTAAGTTTAATTTGAAGGAAGGAACACACAAGACATTATGGAGTATGAAATTATTTGAGAAATGTACAGTGCCAATATGTGTGACACGGGCAAGAGAATGATCAGGTAAATGCAAATGCCGATTAGTGATTTGGAATGTTGGAGCTCATAAGGTTTTGGGGAACAGCACTACGTGATCGGTTGCCACGTATCAAAAATCCAACGAAGTTTTTGAATGGAAAACGATTGCATATAATGTGTTACCTGAAGAAGTAATCACTTGACTTGTCATGCTACCCGATTTGGATTGATTGAGAAGTGTAAGGAGCTCTTGATATTGGGCGCATGTAAGGTTGTGGGATGGTGTCTTTGTGTCGGGCAGCCTTTCTGAAAGTCGGTATGATGAGCTTTGGAAGGAAGCCATAACTTGTGTTTCTCTTATCTTGAATTGCTCCTCTCTTCCGTCACACGTTGATGTCATGTCCATTCAAACCACAGAAATTACATTTGAGACACTTTCGGCAGTTTTCAAAATTGTGTCCATTGAGACCACAAAAATCACATTTGAGGTGACTTCGGCAATTCTCAGAATTATGGCCTATATTGTTGCATCTATTGCACTTGAGATGTGGGTTCCTTGGTGGGTAATTTCTGTGAGGATATTATGGACGACTATCTCTGGCAACAAGTGCGGCAGCTTCTGGCATCCTTCCTATGCTTTGAGTGGAGACAACTCTTTGCTTTTCATCTTGAACAATAAGTGAATATACCTTATTTACTGTAGGTAATGGTTCCATGAGCAAGATTTTTCCACGTGCTGATGTGTAAACCGTGTTAAGGCTCATGAGAAACTTTATGGTTCGTTGCTTTTGTTGATATTCTTGTAATTCCCTTCCGGAATTTCCTCCACAATGTGGAAGAGGACATAGTGCATCGCGACTATCCCATAAACTTTTCAACTTGGTATAGTATTCTCCAATGCTTACACCTTCTTGCATGCAATCATGGATCTCTTGCTCAATGTGGAATAGGTGCACGTTGTTGATATGCGAAAAGTGTTCCTTTAATTCTTCCCATAGCTCATATGCAGTATCACTGTACATGACACTTTCTGCAATTTTGGGTGATATGGTGTTGAGGATCCATCCTTTGACAAGAATGTTGCAGCGAGTCCATTGTTTGATTTCTGCTTCAAGGTTTGTTGATGGCCTTTTGATTGTGCCGTCAATGAATCCTTCTTTGTTTTTGGTTATTAGAGCCATGAGCATTGCATGACTCTAAATGTGATAGTTTTCTTGGTTTAAGGATTTAGCTACGAGAACTATGCCTGGTTGGTTTGAGTGGTGTAGATATAATGAATGGCTAGGGTCATCATACCATTTTGGTAAAGTAGGATTGGTATTGGTAGTTATAGACATTTTTTTTTGTTGAATAAATTCGAAAGAACGGGATAGGTTTAAGTATGTTTTAGACAATAATGACTATTTATGAAATAAATAATGTACTTAAATATGCTTTATCTTATAGAAAATGAGTCAAGGATTACAGAACTGGAAATTTTAGCCGCAGAACCGGTCGGAAAGTGGGTGAACCGGCATCTGGAATGGCTAGAACGGCGGTTGCAACGGTGAAGCACTGAACTGGATGAAGACCGAACCGGACCGCACCGGATGGAAAACTGAACCGAGTGAACGACGCATCGTTTGCTTCAGCGGCGCGCGAACGACGTGTCGTTGGAGTCGTCTTCTTCAGCAGCTGGCGCGTGTTGGCGTGTGTGTCTCCGGCGAGGCGCGTGGAACGCCGGTGAGATTAAAAAGGGCGCGTGTGAACGCGTGGAGAGGTATTTTGGCTTGATTTTAATTGCAGATTGCTCGGATTCTTCTGAATAATATGATGGGATGAAATTGGAATTATTTTGTGAATCGAAATTGGTTTTGAAAAAAAAAACAGATTGAGGAAAAATGGGAAAAAATTTCTATGAGCTAAATTTTCGGGGAATTTTTTCCTAAGCTTTGATACCATGTAAGAAATGGATTTATTGACGATTAATAAACGAATATTTACAACCTATTTATACACAAGAAAAGCAAAATTGTAATAATTAAAAATAAACACAATTATGAAGATGCATGTTCTTGGACAGCCTATCCTTCCCCACCAAGTTGTTGGTGGCTGCTTCCAGCTGGTGTGTTGATTGTCACCAACTGGATATCATGTTTTTTAACAATGCGGATTTACGTTGATTTTTACGTATAATCGAAACATAATATAACATTAAAATCCTATCACCTATTTTTCTCCCTCACTCTATTTTTTTTCACGCCAATCCTTATTCTCTCAGTCGTCCTACCAAACGCCATCTCAAGCCATTGCCACTTCGAGGAATTATTTAGTTACATAAAAAAATATTATTATTTTTTATTATATCTAAATTTATTGTTCATTTTTTACTTAACAAATGTTAATATTAAGTTCAATTAATATTATCAATTATTATTTTCATAAAAAAATATTATTCGTTCTTGTAATATATATGTTTATATGTATAATATAACAAAATTATATTTTTATTAAAATGTCAATTTAATATACCTATAGTTGACATTAATGACTAAGATATAGATGAATCTTGTCCATTGTGAAACTGTAATAGAAGGTAGTTTTACAATATGTAAATCCAATGTAAAGTATCATGTTTCTCCACTACATAGACGTCCTTTAGTTGTAGCATTAAGTTCATCCCTTTTAGTACATCTTCTATAGCCTGCTTTGTCAACAAGAGTGAATAATCACATATTAAATGATTTTTTTCTCTTTTCAAAATACTAAGCTTGGATAGTCCGAGCTCAATGGAAAAATGAGAAGAATATAATCCATATAAAAAAATGCAGGTAAATTTATTCTTTATTTTGCTAAGCTCGTCCATTTGGTATGTTTTTAGGTCCCATCTCACCAACTTAACCTTCAAAAACATTCAATGTCAATAAACATTTGCAAAATGTTATCTTTTCAACCCTAAAATGTGTAAAACAAGCACGAAACAACTTGCCCCATGATCTCTTATTAATTTGTGCTAATTCTTTTCTAATTCTTAATTCTTTTAGATCCAAACGAGTAGCAATACCATCCGTTGTTTTAAAAAGAATATCAAGAAGTGTTCCAATTAAACTATCACATGCATTATTTTCCATGTGCATCACATCTAACATATGACATACATGAAATGATTATCAATAAAGTAATTTTCAAAAGATTGACATCTTATTTCAACATTTGTCACCATTATCATTTTTTGTCTTCTTCTTTACAATCATTTTTAATTTTCTTTTGCCTAGTCTACCTTTTTCTTTTTCTGTTTATTTTCCTTTTCCTTTTCCTCTTAATTTTCCTTGTAATTTAGTTGTTGCTTTTAGTACTAACTCTCACTTTCTTAACTCCTTGAATGCCATACCCTGTAATTTATGTAACATTTATTCTCCTTACAAGGGTACTAGAGCATATTTTTCTTCATTATCACTTACAACTTTCTTTTAAGATTGAAACTTATGCCTTTTTAGTAAGAATCAGGTATGTCCAGCAAAAAAAATCTTTTTTGAATGAATAGATATTGAGCACAGGTTTTCTCACTACATACTAGACATGCATTGTACCCATTGGTCACATGTCCACACAAATTTCTATAAACCAAAAAATCATTTATTATTCACAATACCACTACTTTAAGATTGAAGTACTCTTCTTTGTATGAGTCATATCCATAATTCATCCCAAAGTTTCTTCAAGTCATCAATAAGAGGCTCCAAGTAGACATCAATGTCATTACCTAGTTGTTTTGGTTTAGAAATTAACATGGAAAGCATCATAAACTTCTTTTTCATGCATAACCAAGAAGGAAGGTTATACGTGATAGTAATCACTGACCAATAACTATTTATACTACTTAGATAGTTGTGAAGGTTGATCCTATCAACAGTAATAACAAGATGCAAGTTCCTAGGTTCCAACCCAAAATCTGGTCACTTTTCATGTATTACCTTCCAACATAGGTAATCTACTAGATGAGGCAAAATACAATCCATGGTTTTGTTCTTTGTATGCCATGTCAATATCTTTGATGTCTCTTTACTTTTAAACATTCTTTTGAAATGAGGTATTGATGGAAAGTACCAAAGCACCTTAACCGGCACTCCTTCTTTTACTTCATTACCATTTGATGTAGGCTTCCACCTTGAAGTACCACACTATGTACATTAGATAGCATTTTGATATTGTTTATTATAAAGGATACAATCATTTGGACAAGCGTGAATCTTCATATATTTCGTACCAAACTTACGCAATGTTTTTTTTTTCACTTCATACGTATAAGTAGGCAACTCATTTATCTTTACGAGCATTTCATGAGCTAAATTTAATATAGCAGTGAATCCAACATCAAAGAATCTATGTTTTGCTTTAAGGTTGTATAAATTTATCATTGCAGACAACTTAGTGAACTTTGTGCAACTGGGATAAAGTGACTTCTCTGCATCTTCTAACAATTTGTTAAATTCATCAAGATTGAGGGTGAGTTAATTTTCTATTGCATTTATCATTTCAATGGAGGAATCCTCTATATCTATGGATATGAACCGACGGTTCAGTGGTATATTTGTTTCATCGTATTCTTGAATTAAGGGCTTCTTATGCATATACCAATTTATATAAGTTCGAATAATCCCACTACAAATAAGATGATCTCGTATTTCATCAATTTTTTGAAATTCTATATTTATGCAATCATTACAAGGAAATCTAATAAACTCATCATCTGTGACATTGATCCAAGAAAAATTCAAAGATGCTTCTTCTCCTTCCAAATACACTTATGAAAATCTTGGCTATAACATCCAATACTTATTTATTCTAAATGACCAACACAATACATATTATAATCTAAAAAAATAATATCATTTATGTATTTGGCATTACAAATTCTTATATAAAACAATAACACTATCATATACAATAGAAAATAACTAAACATTTCTTGTGGCGGGTACCGAATGAATTGGGATTGTTTGCCTTTGTTCTGGATTATAAATTTGTGATAGTAACTTGAGCATTGTATAATAGGCAATCATGTATTAAGGGGATTTGTTGGTTTGTTTATGATGTTTCCTATGGTTGTAGATTTAGATTTTATTATCCTTTATGATACTTAAAACTTTGTCTCTTCTGTTATTACTTTAATTAGTAGTGAAAAATATCATTTTTCAATTATTGTCTTTTCTCCAATTGTTTCTAAAACCATTATTTATACCTCAAATTCATGCACATATAATTTAACATGAATATTTAATATATAGGAAGTTGGGCACTTTTATGCATTGCATGTTACATAAATAATTTTTAACAAAAAAAATATTATATAAATAATTATCTTGAAAAAAAGATTTTATGTTTCATCAAAAAATTACATTTATTTGATGAACCTAAATCAAGTAACCTAAATTATAATGTAATGATCTAATTACCTAATTTTGATGTTTACATAACAATCTAAAGGCTTTTCATCCTTTTGTTTTTATAGTATATCAAAATCTCAACAATGTTTAGTGGATTTTATTTAGGTGGTAGTCCTAGTCCTAGATTTTAGCAAATTAAGACTGATGTTGGATCTCTTGACATTCCAGCCTTACCTTCAATCCTTAAAAAAAATTTACAAACTAAGCGAGCATCTAGTGGATCATCGAAAGAGAACTCGAATAATGATGAATTTGAAGGAGACTTGGAAATAACTAAGAATATGGATCCTACTGTTATAAAACAAGTTAGAAGGTAATCAAAAACTTTTCTCGTTAGGTTTTCTATCATTTACTTGGTCTTCTTTATCCTTAGGACTTGAAGAAATTTTTCTCTGGTTTTTTTTGTACAATGTAGACTATGTTGCATTGGTTATTAGAGGTTATAAGTGTTGAGTAAATTCCCCTTCCCTAACACAAAGATAGGAGCATAATTATAAAATGAACTTTGTACCACCATAACCATAGTTATATATAGGACACATAACATCGAGTAGTTTAATACTACTCACAAGCATTTTCTCATAACCCACTCGATGCCTTTTTTTCCTACACTCTATGAAAATTACCAATATCCTATATTTTCTAAGTGTCCTTTCTCAACAATATCTCGGAAATAACATGGAAGAGTTAGTTTTAGGTTCTTACTATGTAGACATATTTCAAGCCCGGTCCACACATTGCATATTATGCAATAGCATTTTCTTGAAGGAAAAACATACAAATAAATAGTCAAAATGACAAAAACTTATCAACCACAATAGTAAGCCAAAAATTGGTGGTTCAGTTGAAGTTGAGAACGGTTGGGACCAGGCAGAGGCCCAAGGTTGATCTTGAATTACTCTGGCCTAGGTTGATCTTGAATTACTCTAAAAGCAATGGAGCTAGCTAATAATAAAAGGCTAGTATTTTTCATTAATTTGTATTAAATACTAGATATTTAGCTAACATAATTTAGTTTTAATAGTATGTCAAGTAAGTTGGTGTCAAATTGTATAGGTTTTATGTTATGAAGTTCATGAATGAAATTGTACATAATTTATCAAAACCTATTACAAAATTACATGTAAGCTTTCTAACTTTAATTTAGTTAATTTTATTTTAATATATTTTTGTAAATTACATCAACTATTGAATGTTGATTCTTTCTCATTTATAATAGACAAAAGTAGATATTCCATACAAGAGCACGTCTTTGGATAAACTACGAGAGACATTATCAAAATACATGTTACCCTTTATAGTTGATGTTGAAGATGAACATAATGAAGATTAAAAATCTACATGCATTCTTTCTTATATTATTTAACTATTATATATTGTTAATTACTTTTATACAAATATGTAGAAATACTTTAAAACATTTTAACTTGTTTTGAACTTATTAATGAAATGCAACTTAGCTTTTAAAATGTTTGTATAGTATATGATCTATATTGTGTGTTATTGAATTGAGAAATTTATATGCATATAGGTAAAATATATAATGCAAATTATGTAGTTTTAGAAATAGATTTTGGAAAATTTGTGTTGATCTTGTCAAAAATTAATGCAATTTTGTGTCAGTTTTATAAAAAAATAATGCAAATTTGTGTCAATTTTTGACAAAAATATGCGTGAGTTTTTTCACTATCGACGCAAAAATCAATGACGTTGTCATTTACATCATATTTTTAAATCGATGAAATACATGATTTTTAGGGTTAAAAAATCAACACAAATATCATTTTTGGTGTAGTATTAAAGGAACGAGTCACTTTTATCACTTTTGTGTGATAAATACTTTATTCTTATATATTTTAATTAATGTACTTTAATTTCATATATCTTATAAAGGTGTAATTTGGTTCCAAAATTTATGACATTAATTCTAAATAAAAGGTAAAATATTGAATTGCACCAGAAAAATGCTAAAGACACCACGTTTACACACTTTTGTAAGAGCATTATTTATTTAATATCATATGATATAATTATTTAAACAAATAGGTTACTTTTCAATTTTTGAAATAATTTTCCTTACATAGCATGCTATTTGTGGTATACATGCAAATATATGCATGCTTAGCTTTCCTCAAGTGTATTATGAAGTGTAGTAATAAAAATATATGAAATTAAAATAAATATTTAACAAAAGGTACTAGTTGATTTTTCCCTTACCCTTATTCTAATTAATAGAAAGTATGTACTCTAAATTGGGTCTTTATATATTTAAGTCATTAAATTGATATCTTTGTACAATTTTAATCGTTTTTGATAAAGTTTAGAGATTAAAATATTTCTTTTCGTGTATTCATGTCCTCAACTCTTAAAATATAAATAATAAATCATACCAGTTTAAACCCTTTCTCTCTATGCCTACACAAAAGCCACCCCTGAAAACCTATGCTCAAGCCATTCGAGATAACATTTTGAACTTTCTTTTTGAACCTTATGAAATGCATCTAAGGAAAAGAAGTGATGTTGGTTATACCACTCTATATTCACAAGATTATCAATCCCATCTTAACCTTTGTAAATTCTCACTTATTAGTCATCTAGAGATGAGCCCAACTTCAATCCCTCTAAAGTGTGGATCCAATTTTAAAACTTGGTTGTTGAATTATGGGACAAGAAAATCCTTGCACAAATCGCTAGAGTTGTTGGGGCTCTGCCAAAAATTGACATTGCAACCCTCAAGGATGAGTTGGGCTAGTATGCTAGAATCTTGATAGATAAAGATTTGGCTTATAAGTTGTAGGAACACTCAAGATCATTGTTGGCCTTTACTATGAAAATATACCTAACTCTTATAGCCTATGATCATTTGTGGGTCATGTTGCTTATTAATGTTAAAAAAATGCTAATGCTTTGGTAGCAAAATCCAAGGATACATAGACTACCAAATCTCAAACACAAACTCAACCCTTACAAGTTTATAAGTCTAATGTAACCAATGCCACGAATGAAATTTTAGTAAGTTATTTTTTTGCTACAATTCACTCTTTGGGTATCAATGCTCCCCCATCCAAAATTTCCCTTATGATACCGCTTCCATATGCATGGCCTTATTCATGGACTCCATGGTTCTTACAATACTACCAACGATTATACCGACTACTTTACTATCAACTACTATAGACCTTTCACCCTCTAATACTTTGTCCGCTGCTATGTAACTATCTAACCTCCCAATACAAAGAAATGTTTTGAGACTAATAATATGCATGCGATGGTCATTAATATCTCTACTAATTTATTATATATGCCTAACATTACCACTACTATTACTATATATGACTCTACTTTCCATACAGAGGCAGTATTATTAGTGCCAATGACTCTACTACTGGTTCTCTACCATTCTTGCCACTCCAAGTTCAATTTTCTTACTTTCAACCTTCCCTCTCCCCCCAACCACCTATTTATGTTACTGAGCTTAGTAAACATATTTAAAAAAATAGCACATTATGAATTGATTGATGCTAAGAATGGTGGAAATTGATAACTAGTAAAAATCAAAGAGTTAGATCTCTTAGCCTACATCTTCAAGCAGCAAGATATAACCCTTTTCATAGGGGCCTCTGCTAACAACTCCTCGTGATATTTCTATACTAGAATTGTAAAGGTAATGTCAATATGAATACTTAAATCATCCTATGAAATATTTGTAAAAAGGAAAGGCTTGATTTTTTATGTATAGTAGAACCAATGAAAAATCTCAGCTCTTTGGATGATTGTTTTTGGCGAAACCTTGGTTATTCCTTCATTACTACTAACTCCACATCGATAAGTAATATTTGGATTTTTTTTTACTCCCTTGGTGGCTTATAATACTTTGGTTGTTCTATAACATCAATAATATATATCGGTCACCTATACTGTAAATACTATTATTAATCTCTTAACCTTTATTTATGGTCATGGAACCTATGTCAAATAAAGGGACCTTTAGGTTATCTTAATGTCTATTTTGAACCTTCAACCCTCTTGGCTAGTGATAGGGGATTTTAAAGCTATTTTTGGATCTAATGAACCTATAGGTTCATCGTGTAATACTATTTCTATTAAGGAGTTTGTTGCTATGGTCTCTTTTTGTAACCTAGTGAAATTTGATACCAAAATCATGCATCATACCTATTTCAAAGGCAATATATTTTGTATAAGGCCTCGTTTGGACCGTGGGTTATGCTCCAAGTCTTTTCTAGATTACTGGTCCAAGGTTTCTTACTGCACTTTCTCAAGATATCCCTCTAATAATCACTCACTATAATTGTGAGCTTCTAATGCAAAATTTTTGTATTTTAAAATAGCTCGTGAATGCATAAATCACTTTATAAAAAACTACCAGTTACTTTCAAGGCCGATCTAAAGAGAAAATATGTGGTTTTAAATAATTTAACATCCCTTAAAAAAACACAAAAAAAAAACTAAATATTTTGTCACGATATTTAAGTCTTCAAAATTCTAAAGTAATAACATAAAACTAAAGATAAAGATGGGATTAATTCAATAAATATAAGGTAGATAAACATTTAACACTCAATGGAGAATTTATGGAATATGTTATATAGTTAACCATGCTTGCTTAAAATTAATTAAGTTATTAAATATATAAATTGAGGTTATTAATTTTCTACTTTTTGCATGAAATAGTCCTTGTGTGGAGATTAGTTTCTTTGTTATTCAATTTGATTAAAGTCTTTTAGCAGGGATCACTAACTTATAGGATTAAATTATGCTTTCTTCCTAAGGAAATAACAAACCATCTAAATCGATACTTTTTGACGATTTTATCAATTTAAACTCAAGCACCCTAAATTAGATTTTAGATTTATATATGTAAAACATAACTCATATTTTAAATCTATTACAAAAAATATTTCGTTAATATATTTTTCAATAATAAATCTTGAAATAGAAAATAATTCTAAATTAGATCTAAATTGATGTATCTAAAACCTAACTTTCATATTTTAAATCTATTACGAAAAATATGTCGTCCATATATTTTTCAATAATAAATTTTGTAAAAATCTCGAAACAAAAAAAATCTTAATTTATTTTATAAAACAATATTCACCTAAATTAATCTTTCACAATCATGATAATATAAATAATATCACATAGTAATATTCAGTCTGACATACTTAGATTTAATGAATATTTAGTAAAATAAAAATAGTATTCAGAAATATACATAAAATTAAATCTATAAATAATATAATACAATTAAAATTAATACCTTACATGTATTCCTACAGATAACTTCTTTAATGATTTATTACCTTAAACCTTAAAAAAAGATCAATTTTATAAAATCAAAACTACTACATAAAACTAAAGAAAATAAAACTAAAATCCACAACAAAATCTCAATGAGAAATTGTTTTTGATATTAGATATTATTATCTGTTTCAAGTGTGTTTTTATAGAGAATAGAATGGTTATATTTATAACTAAGAAAAATGAGATAAAAAGGATCATGAGAAAGATATTAACACATGTTATCACCCAATTTTTTCCACTTCCATGACTCACGTCACTTTTGGTACACATGAAATCAAATTCAGAGATGGTTGCACTGTGGTACAACTACTTCTTCACTGCAGGCCATATTGAGCTACTTTACTTTACTTTTCTTTTTGTTTCATCCCTTACAATTGGATGGATTTACATGCAAGTTTTACAAGTTTTATTTTTTTATTCTTCTAAGTTGAAAATGAGTGCTCCATATATGATTCTTCATGTGTTGATCATTTTAATCAATTTTGAAGCCAAAAATACATGAAAAAACAAAACATACCCATGATTTTGAAAACATGAATTTGTTAAAATAATGATAAAATTATGTAAATCTATTTATTTCATTTAAGTAAAAATAAATCACGTAATATTAGTGCTTTTCAAGCACTCATCGTAACTTCCAACCAGCTTCTTGCTAGTCTTTAGTAAGAAAAATGAAAAACTAAAATAAATAAATTAAACTATTCTAAATCATTTCTGTAGATTTACATGGTTGCATTTAGCATATGCAATAAGTTTTTAAATCCTTAGGTTGTCCTAGTGGATGAGTTTAAGTCTCATGAGGACTTTCAGTGATGATATTCATAAACATTTTACTAAATGCATAAATTAAAAGAAATAACAAGAACATAATCAAACAAATAACAAAATAGGAACTAAAATTAATCGAGTAAAAACTAAAATAAAAAAATTATAAAACTTCTATGCTTTTAGTCTTTTTAAGTTCATAATTTAAATCTAAAACATAAATTAAAATCTCAAAGATTCATAGTTTATTATGAAAATTATTGAAAATCACAAATTCATTTTACATATAAAAAATGTATCAATTATCGACTTACCCAACTTCACTATTAGGATTCTGAATTCACTTTGACTCTAATAATCATAAGTCATACTCTTAATATTACACTTATTCTATGGGTTCAAGCACTCAATCAAAGTTATATGCGATTAGAAGTTATGTAAATAAATGAACTAATGAGTTCGCATATGTTTAAAAAAGAAAGGTTCAAAATAGTGCATAATATAAATCTCATGAAAGGAATTAAATGATAGAATTTATAAAAACAAATCCTATTCCAAGGGATTTATGCCAATTAAAATCATCAAATGAAAATTCCAAGTATATATGCCTTCAAGAATGAATGAAAATGTAATGACTTCTAGGGGATTTATTTCATATTTTTATTTTCTTTTGTAATAGTCATTCTCACTAGGTCATAGCACTTAGTTTATACTATTAATTTTGTTTATATACTCTCTTTGTTTTAGAGAGTAAACTCATGTATATAATGGACATAGTGTACATATTGTATGATTTGGTGAGTGGATAATTTAGCACTTTTTGTATTGGCTTTAAGGAACCCATATACATTTCTTTTATGGAGGAAATGCATGAATAAAATAGGCATACACTTTAAATTTTACTCAAATAATTCAATATAAGCAATAAAAATAAGTTCGTGACTACTTATCAGATGTTAAAAATTCTATCATTTAATGCAAAACTTATAAAGATCATCTAATAATTTAAATTAATAAGAAGAGTATTTAAAGAAGTAGAAAAAATATTATCATTCAAAATGGAATGATGATGGCTCAAAAAATTCTCACAAAGTAGTCTCCACTATTTCATTCCTAAACAAAAATTTTGGATTTATCTCAATCTTAACATTCAAGCATAAAACACAAACTATGACAAAAATAAACTAATTATCACAATATTTCATGGCATGTTTAAGACATTAATCCAACAGTGTAAACACTTAATCATTTACTTAGAATAAACTAAAAGCAAGAAAATTTTACAAAAAATTTAAAAATGAACCTATCTATCCCAAAAACAAAAAGTAAAAATTGACCTAAAATGAAAACAAACAAAAGTAAATAAATATAAACAAATGTTTAATACAAGTTTTTAAAATTGGCTTAATTTATGTAACATTTCCTCCTTCACCCCTAACCTAGAATTTACATTGCCCTAAATGTAATAAATGTAAATTAAATAGAAAGATAAAGAAGAAAAAAGTTATCCATTTGCTTTATATGATCAAGTAATGTTGTAGAAAGTCAAATGCATCATCTCAATAATTTAACCGCACAAACAGATTGCTATGTATTTCTCATACATCACATCTCAATAAACATTTATAAATTTAATACTTAAAAATGAAATAAACATGGTTTCACAAAAACAAGAAATAAACTAAAATAAAATAAAACTAAAAATACATTAAATAAAATAAATTCCAAAAAATAAAAGCAAACTAAAATAAAATAAAATAAAATAATACTATCTACAACGATAGGTTGCCTCTCATCAAGTGCCAGTTTAACGCATTAACAACACATGAACGTTATTATGTTGCTAAGGATTACATATCCATATGCAGTCAATGTCTTTTGTGTTGTGTCCTCTTTCTAAATAGGACTTAAAATGATGCCCATTTACTTTAAATGTTCCTTGTGTTTTACAATTCAGTAAGTCTACCACTCCACTTGGAAATATTGGGTAATTGTAAACGGTTCACCTCACCTTTATTGCAATTTTCCTAAAAACAATCTCAGACAAGAGTTAAATAATAGAACTTTTATTCCAAGAAGAAAAGACTTACGAACTAGCTTTTTTTCGTGAGACTTAGTACACTATTTGCCTATCTTTACATTTTCATAGGCTTTATTCCTAATCTCTTCAAGCTTACTAAGTTAGACTAATTCTTCTCTCTTACTTTATCCAAATTCATGTTTAGTTCTTTAATTTACCAATAAGCCTTATGTTTAAGTTCGATGGGTAAATGGCATGTTTTCCTAAAGATTGACAAGTAAGGATTCTTACCAAAAAGTTTTTTAGGTTGTGCGGTATGCCCATAAAGTATCATTCAACTTAATTTCTTAATTCATCCTTAAAATATGCACAATGCATTCCAGAACCCCTTTGACTTGTTTATTACTCACCTTTACTTGACTGAAAGTTTGTGCATGGTAGGAGTAGCCACTTTGTGTGTAATGTTATACTTTTTTAGGATCCCATCAAAAGCTTTATTGTAAATATGGCTCCCTATATTGCTAAATATCATTGTTTTAGATGATATAGCTTATACCCACTTAAAAACATAATCAACAACAACCAAAATATATTCATTGCCAAAATATGGGGGAAATGACCTATAAAGTCAATTCCCTGTACATCAAATAGTTCAATAACTAAATTAGATGTCAAAGACATTTCATCACATTTTTCCTATATTAACTATCCTTTGACATCTATCACAATGAAAGCAAAACATATGAGCATCTTTAAACATAATTGGCCAATAAAATCCAGATTGTAATACATTAAGAACTGTTTTCTTACCACCAAAATGGCCCATACAGTGAAGTTCATGAGAAAAGCCAGATTGATATGTTCCTCTTTAGGCATACATCTTCAGATAACTTGATATTGACCAATCTTGAATAGTTAAGGGTCATCCCAGAAGTATTGCATATAAGAATGTAAAAAAAAATTATTTTCCTAACAAGAAATGGTAGGTCTAAAAATAATAATAGCAAGAAAATTTATTATGTCAACATACCAAGGGTTTGGTCATACAGAAAATAATTGTTCATCATGAAAAGTTTCAACAATATCTTCTTTACTATCATATTCAAGATAATTGAATTCAAAAATTAACCTAGATAGATGATCAGTTATTAAATTTACACTACCTTTCCTATCTTTGATCTCTGGGTCAAATTCTTGCAAGAGGAAAACCCACCTAATTAATCGTAACTTAGCATTTCATTTACTTAATAAGTATCTCAAAGTAGCATGATCAGAATGCACAATTACTTTAGAACCTAAAGTAAGATCTAAATTTATCTAAAGAAAACAGAACAGCCAAGAATTATTTTTCAATGGTGAAATAATTAATTTAGATGTCATTGAGTGTTTTGCTAACGTACTATATGACATGTAAATGCTTATCTACTCTTTGTCTCAACATTGGTCCTATAGCATAATCAAAAGCATCACAAATTATTTCAAAAAGGAGAGACCAATCAGGTATCATAATAATAGGGACATGCAGTAATTTATCTTCCAAAGTATTAAAAATGACATGGAAATCATTATTAAAATCAAAATAGACATCTTTTGACAACAAATTACATAAAGGGTGACTTATTTTAGAAAACTCCTTAATAAATCACTTATAGAAAATGCATGTTCTAAGAAGTTTATTATCCCCTTACCAGATATAGGAGAGGTAATTTAGCAATTGATTCTATTTTTTCCTTATTAATCCCAATTCTTTTGTTAGAAAGTACATATCCTTGCACAATCCTCTATTGGACCATAAAATGACTTTTCTCCCAACTAATTGTCAGGTTATATTCAATGCAACATTCTAAAACTAAAGTCAATTTATGTAAGCAATCATCGAATGAGGTTCCAAATACAAAAAAATCATCTATAAATATCTTAATAAATTTTTCAACCATATTTTAGAAGATTGACACCATACATCTCTAAAATGTAGCAAGAGCATTGCATAACCCAAATGGCATCCTTTTAAAAGCAAATGTCTCAAAAGGACATGTGAAAGTGGTATTCTCTAGATCTTCTAGTGAAATAAGTATCTAATAATAACCTGAAATACCATCTAGAAAATAGTAAATTCATGCCTAGATAATCTTTCTAACATCTAATCAATGAATGAGAGAGGAAAGTGATTCTTTTAGTGAAAAAATCAAATTCTCTAAAAACTATACACATCCTCCATCTTGTACTTGTTCTAGTGGGCACTATTTCATTTTTATCATTTTTAACCACTATTATTCTTGATTTCTTTGGTATTATATGAACCAAACTAAGTCACCTACTATCAGAAATAACTTATACTTCTAAGAGTTTCATCATTTCCTATTTAACCACCTCTTGCATGATTGGATTTAGTCTCCTTTAGGCCTCTCTCATGGGTTTAACATCATCCTCTAGATTGATTTTATGCATACATATAATTGGACTAATGCCTCTTGTATCCCTATACTCCAACCTATTTCCTTCTTGAATTTCTTAAGAACCTTAACAAGTTCTTTTTCTTGGGTTTTGGTTTGAATGGATGAAATAATAGTTGGATATGTTTCATCCTCTCCTAGAAACACATGTTTTAGGGACTTAGGCAAATCTTTTAGTTCTAGCTTAAGTGGAGTGGCTTCTTTCCTAAGTTGGATTCTACGTATAACGTTTCAGGTATTGGTTTAGAATTAACTTTTTATTACACTGGACCAATTGAGAATTGATTAGGTCAATCGAACATGTTTTGATCATCGTATTGGATCAATCGATAAGGGCATTCGATCGATCAAACTATGTACTAGATCAATCGAGAATATTTAGATTGATCGAGTGATTAGGGATTTGATTTTAAAACCAATTTCTAACTCGAATTGAATTGATTTTTAACTATATTAGTTTTTTCTTTAAAACTATTTTAACTGATTTTATGGACAACATAGTAATTTTACTTTGACCTAGTACTTCAAAATATTCTATATATACAAACTTAAGCACACAATTTTAATCAACCACAGAAGGGCATTCTTCTCTTTATCTTAATCTTTCTCTTATTGTTTTGCAAAAAATTATTCAATTATGTTTTTTCATTGAGTTAATTTATTAAACATTTATGGTTGTGTTTGATGGATTAACAAGTCTACAATGTTTGTGATATTATATTTTAAATTTATTGTTCTAGGGTTACTAATTGATTTTAATTTATCTGATATATTTATTAAATAATCTAATTAGGTTTATTTATTATTGAATCTGTTCTAGGATACACATTTATACTTATGTTATTATGCTAACGTTTCAGATACTAGTTAAACAGGTTTGATTGTTTATGTGACTCAAGTTATCAAAATTTGGCCCGGATATGAATATATTGCTTGTAGAGACTATGAAAGAAAACGGAAACTAATAAGTAAATTACTTGGAGGCATCAACTTGGTAGATAATTTGAGTCATTGTCTTGTAATCAAATATTATTTTCATAATTGATAGTTAGATAGTCTGGTAGATTGGTGATTTTAGTCTAACGAATGATAAACAAATTTAAATTAATATAGTATTGTTAGAATCCTATTTATTATTATTTAATGATTAATGCATGAATTATCAAGTTTTTTCTTAAATTAATTATGCAACAATGCCAGTAATCTAAGCTATAGTTGTCAATATTGAATATTATTTATGGAAATAATAACATTGTGTTCATGATCATTAACAATTGTTTTTTACAATAACTAATTAACGAAGCATATATAATAATTGCATTATTTTGCCACACAAATTAAGCATTGTATAACACGTTATGCCTCCAAAAGTTTTTTGGCTGCGTCATCCATTATTAGTTGGAGAGTAAATATGTGTAAAAATAAGTATAATATTAAACATAGTTATTAATTAATTGAATCCATTCAATAAAAAACAATATACACATTTAATTGTTTTTCCTTAAACAATTTAATTTACTTAACACTGTTAATTAAAAATCGAATCTAGATCTCTAATATGTCCAACTTTTTTTATTTTTTTTTTGCCTTTGAGCAACTACTCCTTTGTAACTGAATAGTTGTTATATTCATCCTAATGACTTTTTTCTTGTGACCCAGAAAAATACTAATGACTTTTTCACTTTAATTGGAGGATCGGATTGCGTCAGCAAAATGAAGTCATATAGAAAGGTAAAAACACCTAATCATGTAATTTATTAATGCATGTTTGATTTTTATGGTCAGTCCATTGAATATAAACCCTTAATTAAACAATTACAAGAAAATAAAATTAGTCTTCCATGTTCTTATTCATGAACTAGCTTTTTTTTTTTTTTTTTAAATATTTTGATATGAAAATCGGTTGGTAATACACTAATTAATACTAGTCAATTAATCCTAATTACGTCAATAATAATATTGTTATTAGAATCTAACTGCTTTTATCTTCCTTCCAAACACATATATGTTGGTTGGAGAATGGGTTACTCTTTAATTTAATCTTCATAGACTTCTTGATCATGTACTTGCGTCAGAGTGCTGGTGTTGCTTAAAACAAACTTAATTTATAGTAAATGGGGTTATCGTTAAGTTGTCTAGGACATATACAAGGAAATTAATGAAATACTTTATTTTTCTTTTGTTTTATAAATCTCTTACTATAAATTTGAATTTATTATTATTATTATTATTATTAATCTTTATAATTTTATTGACTTTCATTAAAATAAATAAAATTATTACAATAACACGTGCCAAATGCCTATTTTATTATTATAAAATGTTTGAAATTATATGATTAAATAAATATAAGAATATAAACTTATGAGCCCACCTGATGTAGTCCTTCCAACCAGATTGTGGTTTTTATTGTACGCTAGATTATTAAAATATGTAAAAAAAAGTTAAAATTTGATTTTTTAATATATAAGTAATATGATATTTAAATTAAAATAAAATTAATTATATTTTATGTATGAGATTAGTTATAAATATGTTAAAAATATCTACTTATTTATAATTATAACAATAATATATAAATAATAATAAATTTTATAGACATAATTATAACTATAAATTACCTAATAATCAACGTGTTTTTATTATTATAAAAATAATTATAATTATGCAAAAGTCTTGAAATTATTTATACATAAAACCTAATTATCTCTTGAAAATATTTTGTTCCATATAATATGTAGCCTTTCAACCGAAATGACAAGCTATTTAAAACGGATCTTAACTCACCTTGGAAATAATAATAATAATAATAATAATAATAATAATAATAATAAATAATACATTAACTATTTCGTTTATTAGGGTAAAATTTCTACCAATATGATCCACTCTTAAAATAAACTAATCATTTTTTTTACATGTAAGATATACGTAGTTACTTTTAACTTGTTGAATTAATATAGCAGTCTTCTTTTTCTGTTTTATCTTTTCTGAAAAAATTTGCCAATTTTCTTCTTCTTTTTTTCAAAGAAAAAATTCTTTTCACTTAACTTTTTTATCTCCAATAGATAAATAATATTTATTTTTTTATTTGAATAAAAATCACATCTATAAATAATTTCAATACACATTGATTTAAATTAAATATAATAATATTTTTATCTAAATCTATAGAATATCTAAATCTTTATATTGGGTATGTTTTGAAATGTTTTTTCATATTTAAATGTATGATATTCTTAAAATCAAAAATTTAAGCATTAAAGATAAAAGATTTATTATTATAAAATCTATTAAAGATTTATTATTTTATCAAATAAATAAATCAAAATTTATCCGTTGGATTAAAATATATTATTACGAATTCTATAATAATTTTAATAATTTTTTATTTAGATGTTATTATGTATTTTTAATTTGAACTAATATTTAAAAAAAATTATATTTGTTAAATATAAATTACTCTATATATGAAATTGTTTAATGTAAGATTACGGAAAACAATTTTCATTTTAAATTTGTAAATTTTAATTAACATATGGCTGTTCTCCAACTCGTAAAAGTTTCACATTTTTTTACGTATGATTCCACATAATAAAATGTTATCCAATCATAACTCTCCACATAATAAAATGTTATCCAATCATAACTCTCCACATTATAAAATGTTATCCAATCATAACTTCCCACGTACTCATATAAAACCATATCTAACTTGATTAATGAAATTAGTTTTTTTTTACTAGGAAAATTAATGCACGAAACACTCGAAAAAAAGGACAACGAATAAAAGGACAATTATTAATGAATGAATCCAACACGCGTATGGACTTAACGTTGATAATGGACAAGTCTGTCGATCACATTATCATAAATTAGAAATGAAAGGCTGTTCTTATTTTAAAAACTATTATTATTATTATAAGAATAAAAATTTTATTTTAAAAAAATATCTTAACTTATTATAAAAATTATATATTTATTTTTATAATATTTTAATTTTATTATTATAAAAAAATAACTACATAAAATTGTTTTATTTTATTTTTTATATTTTAATTATATTAGATAAAAATTATTACATCTTAAATAAATTATAACTAAAATAATTAAGAAAAATAAAAAAATAAAAAAATTATTTATCATGTAGTTATTTTTTTTATAAAAATATGATTAAATTATTATAATATATATATATATATATAATTATGAGAATAAAATCTATTGATGTGGAAATATGATTTCTATAAATTTATAGAAATTATAAAAGGTTAAGGTCAAGTTGCTTTTTGTAAGTCTTTTCGTGTATTTCTCTCAAGCTGCTAGTTCGTGTGACTCGGATAAATTTAAATCAGTTTAAATTAATATAATTTAAATTAATAAAAATAAATTCAAATTCAAATCAAATAAGAATGAGTTCAAATCACTTGGAATTATTAATGGCATATTTTTTTATAGTTAATTATATTTTTTTATAAATTAAAAATTTTATTTAATAATTAAAATTTATTAATTCAAACATATTATATAAAAACACTAAAATTGAGAAAAACAGCATTGCAACAACTAATGTTTGAGATAAATAATAAATTAATATTGAATTAATAACTCATGTATATAATAAAATTCACGAGAATAATACAACTCTTCACGCACATTTATTATGTTATAATAACTAGTTAATTTTAAATAAGAACACTAATAAACATAAGTTAAATAAAGCTTATTACAATAAGTTTATTTCTAAATAAATTTGACAAAAATAAACGTCATTCAATTCCTCTCGTGTAAAAGTCAGAGGTCATTGTGTTTTTATAAAATTGAATAAAGAGTTTTAAATCTCAATAGAATTTCTCCCACCTCCTAAACAAATATATGTGTGTGATTAAGATTAAACAAAAAAATTTCTTCAAAACTAACCATATACATATGAAGCTTTCTCGATATATTTAAGTAGATTATACAGTGATTATACAAAAAAATCCATTTTTTTTAAAATGGTACGAAAAATACTTTAATCTGTTTCAATGGATGCAAGGTTGTTGCTATAAAAGAGTGAAAGAGTACTTGACATAGAACTATTACTAAAGAAGAGGTTGCTATTAGTTATTGGAGAAGTATAGAATTGAGAGAGTGAACCTGATTTGGTTAGAAATTAAAAATAAATATATTTCTTTAATTTTAAGTTTTTAATCTAACGTGTAAGTTATAACGTTTACGTAATATAATTTTTTTTTAAAATTTATTTCAAACTAATAAGTTCAAACCAGCTCGAATTTTTTGATTTATTAGTATTTAAATGTTAAATTGTCAAGAAGAATTTTTAAATTATTTTTTTCTTTACCCATAGTGATTCCCATATAAAATTATAATATATACTTCTTAATAAGAGCTCAATTTGTTTTCCTTGTATTTGTAAGTATTTACTCCAACTGTACAATTGTAGTCGTAAAGCTATTCAATTCATCACATAAGGTAAACAAAAGTGAAAAAAAAAGTCTTTCTTGTTAGTATTTAAATAAAGTTTGAGTGATCTGCCAGGTTCAGATTTTTAAAATAGATGATTTAGATTTATTAGTATTTTTTATGATTATTTAGTAAATTATCTTTAAAAAATAACAACATGAATTTAAATAATCAATTATATTTTTATTTTAAAAAAATACATCAGTAAATATTGGTATTAATTTTTTTCAAATATAATTGAAAAAATAAGTCTTTTAAAAACTAAAATTTAATAATTTAAATTAAATTATCTTTTTTTTTAATTAATGTAATATATTATCACAAAAATTACTGAAATTAAATACTTTAAATATTTCACTAATAAAATTTTCCTACATTTGTCACTTTTAAGTAAAACTCTTTACCAAGAGATACTTTGAAAGAGACATAGTTTTCTTAAATATCTTAGTAATTATGTCTAGTTTTCCATGATCGAAAAACAACATTTATTATTTATTAAAATTTATATTTATAAAAATAGTACATATGTTCAATTTCTATATTTTTTTTTGCTACAAAAACCTTTTCGATACAAAAATTTCTCTTTAAATCCGTTAGTTTAACCACGATTAAGTAAACCCCTTCTGTTATCAAAACGAACACTCTAATATTGCAATATTGATCGATCTTAAGCACTGGCGGAGCCAGAGATGAATTTTAAGTATGCTGACATATTTTTTACAACATTGTATAAAAAGTAATTCATGTATATCATAATTTTTATTAAAATATGTTATACAAATTTTAAAAATAATGTTAGTAAAATAAAATGCTATAAAAATGTTTATATATATATATAATTTATTTATTATGCAACCGTACTAATAAAATTGTAAATCAATCAAATCAATCAATTAGACCTAAGTGGTCCATCTAATAATAATAATTCATAATATAACAGAAAAATAGTAATAAAATAACGAATATGAATGCATTTTTTTTAATACTTAAAAGTCAAAAAATCAACAACAATTAATAGAATAAAAGAAAAAAATGTAAGAGAATGGCAAGACTAAAAAAGATAAAATGAGACATTATTTAATATTTTTTGTTCATTTAGAATATGAGTTTTTTATTTATATTTTTTTGTTTTATTTTAATATTTTTACTTACTTTTCCATAATGATTGTGATGTGTGTTATCTTAATAGCACGGTGATAAAGGTTATATCATATTCTTTTACAGAGCTTTCTAGTATTTTAGAATTATTACTAAGTCATCGTATATCACAAAATAAATGGTAACAATTTAACAAAAAAAAATATTTCTTATTTCAATATATTTTTATTATTAAATAAAAATACATTTTATCATTTATATTAAACATTATCCAAATAAAAGAGTCTATTAATTTCAAATATTGATTACAAATACAATGAAAAATACAAAACTAAGAAAATCATTCACTCCAAAAAATAACACTGAAAGAGACTTCTCAAGCTTGAATACACCTAACAATGGGGAAAAAACCTTTCCTATCTTTTCTAAGAACATGATGATTTATCTTTTGATTTTAGAACACAAAAATGTGCTTCAAAGCATCTCAAAAGACGGTTAGCATAATCCACAATATTTTTCGAGCCCTTTGTGTGGACACCCATGCTTATTTTTGTCATTTGCCCTTGATTCGAGATTTAATTGAAATTGTTGGCAAGCAAGCATTTAAATTATGCATTAAAGGTGTCTATATAAATCACATGGTCTGATCCAATTTGTATTAATTAAAACCATTTTTTAAACAATTAAGTCGGATTATATTAATTTTTAAACCGATTGGACTAGATTAGAGCGTTATTAATAATATATTAAAAAATTATTTTTAAAAAATATATTATATAATGTAAATTTGTTTTATAAAGGGTGTCTAAAAAAATTGAAACCCTATCTGCATTATTGCCGCTAACCATCCTCGCCTCCAACATCAATCAGCCTCGCCTCACCTCCAATGCCAACCTTGCCTCGTAGAGCTCCAATGTTAGCCAACCTCGCCTCCAATCCTAATATCCATAGATGAAATAGGTAAGAACCCTGAATAGTCTTGTATCAATTTGCTTAGTATATCTACTATGTTTTTGGTTCTTCTTCTATATTTAGGATCAAATGTTGATCTTTTTTGTACCCTTTAAGTGAAGACTTGTACATTTTCTTTCATCTTTAGATATGAGTTCTATTCACACATGAATATGAGTTCATACATATTGGTAAAACAGTGTGATTTTGTGTGATTTAGTTTAAATTATTTTTGGTTGATCACTATTTGAAGTTTAATAATAAACCATTTCCCTCACTTGTTAGTTTTGACTCCTAATAGTTAGGTTTTATTTCCTCTATTGTGATTATGTATTGTTATTAGTGTTATCTTTTTATTGTAAGATTTAGATGTATAAAGACAAGTGAGTTCGTATTTAACCCTTTGTAACAAAACTATTGAATTTGAGTGCATGTTGTTTAATGGTTAGTGATTTGGTTCTCTGAATTAAAGAATTAATTTATTTCATTGGTTTTTATACACAATTATTTTGAAGTTAGTTACAATTTGATTCATACTTAATATTAATATTTTCTTAGAATATGTTATTTTGTTCAAATAGTCAACTTTATAGATTAATTTGAGTATACATCACATTACTCGGAGAAAATCTTATATATCACAAATATGTTTTTATTGATATTAATAATCAAGTTAGTTCTCAATTATTATTTTTTAAATAAAGAGTTAAAATAAAATTGTTCCACCACTTGTGAATGTATAGTAAGATTTACTTCTTTTATTTCAGAGTTTTTCTCATCGTGTAATTTTATAAAGAAAGTCTTTTTATCTCTATTTATAATGAGATATTAAATGAAGCGTAGATATTTATGTACGATGATCAAGATATTTGATACTAATAATGACTATGAATAATGACATAGGAGAAATGTGTTCTATACGAACTAATATTAATAGATATTAATAGTTCTTAGAAAAGAATAATAATAGTACAATTGTTTTATATACATCATAATGTCTATAATATTAATAATCTATATTAAAAATTGATTTTAATATTAATAATTGAATTGTTAAAAAATGTTAATCAAATTAGATTATATCATTCAATTACAATATTTTTATTAATTAAATTTGATCTAATTTAATTAAAATAATATAAATTATCTAATTTAGTTAATTTTTTTACTAAAAAATGGATCCTATTGTGTATATTGAAAATGAACATAAGTTTCTCGTGCAATGTCAATTGAAGTTCCCTTAATCAACAATATCTTTTGATTCTGGTAAGACATAAAAATTTATGTCAAGTTTTATACATTTAATATTAAATTTTAATTAATTAATTAAATTTATTTAATATTATTATAAATTTTAAGATATAATTTTACCTAATCTTCTAATATTAATCTAACGCGAGCACTAATAATATTGCAAGAATCTCTTTACCTTTGACGTACATCAGAATCTGATGAACTACAAAAGTGACTAATAATATTGGGTTGTTGATTGATGGGTAAAGTAAAGCTACTTCAGTTTAAATTACATCGTCTGTAATTTAATGTTTGAAAGAGCGCAAAGCTCAGCTCTTCCGATTTAAAGTAAAGTTGAAATTCTTGAGTTATATCAAATAAGAATAATTTAATTAATTTATTATTTATTATTTATTATTTAAAAAATTGACACTATGATAATAAATTATTTATTTTATTATTTTATTATTTTTATATTTTAAACTCTTATTAAAATATTTATTTTATATATTTTTTAACAATATATAATAATAATTAAAAAATAAAATAAAAATTTTAAATTTTAAATTGATGATTTATTTTTATTTTGTTATTTTTTCATAAAAATGATAAATAAATTAAATTATTTTAATTAACATAATTAAAAAACTTTAGCAAAAAAGACATATATAGCTTTCTTTTTTAGTTCAACTTTTTTTTAATAATATTATAAGTATTAATTTAATTAGATATAGAATTATAATATGAGATGATGTAATTATCGTGACATTATCACAAACTAATAAAAATCATTTTGATTGGAAAAATTGTATAAGTACACACTATAGCTATAGAAACGACAAAGGAAGACACAAATCGAGAGCCACATCGAAAGTGTGTTTTTAGACTTGGAAAAGTTGCTTATTTTCCGTGCGATAAAAATTCTTAATTAATTATGATTTATGAGTTAGAGTTAGAGTTATCTTTTATAAATTAAATAACAGATAAATAATTATTAATTTAAATAATATATTTTATCTTTTTAATTTATAATTATTTATATTAATTATGATAAATGTTTAAAATTAAATTTAAATATGATTCAGAATCATGTATCTCTCTAAAACGCTTGACATGAAAAATTTTATACGTAATATTTATTAAATTATATTTATAAATGAAATTATAGTTCTTAAAATTTTAATTTTAAATTTTATCAATTAATACCTTATTATAAATTGAATAATTTTATTATATTTATATTTTAATTAAGATATATGTATTGTATTTTTGAATAAAAAAATAATAGTTAAAAAATAAATAATAATATTTTTTTTATTGTTTTTAACCTCTCTTCGTGTCGGTAATATTTTTTCATTTTCTTTCTAATTGATTACTACATTTGAAAGAAAAAGTCAAAAATCTTCACGTTTATAAAATGCCGGCAGAAAAAAGAACAGTAACCTCGTATGATAACTTTGAAATTTAATTTGTTCAAACTATAAATTAGGAGTAAATTTAATATAGCCATTGGGTAGCAAAATTATTAAAGGAGTTATGATTAGATTTCATTAAGATATAAAGATTAACTTCTATGACGTACATAACTTCAAAAGAACAATGAAGCATATGCATATTTATAAATAAATAAAAAATGAAATATACACTGTTAGATCCTTTTTGCTATACTTATTATGATATTTTATAAAACAATAAGAATTATTATGATATTTTATAAAACAATAAGAATTATTATGATATTTTATAAATAAAATTATGATACAATAAATTATAGGAAAAAAGCTAAAGAAAGAAGAAGAGTTAGAAAAAGAGTTGAATTTGTGTAAAGATTGTTCGTAACCCTTCTGATTTTTAAGTGGCTTTATATATAGTCTTATAGAAATCACATTGGAGACAATTTTAACTCATTTTTGACATTCTTAACAGAATTTATAACTCTAATTTATTCTATGGTCTTTTTCTGTTTTCCTAATCGAATTTGTGTCTTTTTTGTACTTATCCTCCACGCGTATCCATGCATTCTGTGCGCTCGGTACTGTTTCGATGATGATGAATAGAATTGGCTCGTATCATTCCTCCCTCTTTACGAGAATCCTTGTCCTCAAGGATGAAGTTTGGGTATGATTTCAAAAATCGCCACTCATTTTCCTAAGTAGCTTCTTCGGTTGAAATGTCCTTCCATTTGACCAGAATTTCTATCTTGGGTTGATATTTTCCTTTTTGGGTCACGCAACGATCGAGAATGGTTTCAGGCTGAGGAAGAATAGTTGCATGATCAGAGACCGGAAGAGGTTGGCTTGAGCTTGATGGAATTTCCCCTTCATGTTTTCTTAGCATACTTACATGAAATACATCATGTATTTGTGAAGCAAGAGGTAGTACCAGCTTGTAAGCCACTGGTCCTATTCGTGCGATGATTCTGTATGGCCCAAAAAAATGAGGAGCTAATTTTCTTGATGAGCGAAAGGCTACTGAAGTTTGTCTATAGGGTTGGAGTCTTAGGTAAACATAATCCCCCTCCTTGAAGATGATCTCTCGTCGATGTCTATCAGCTTGGCATTTCATCCGATTCTAGGCTTGTAGCAGATTGTGCCTTAATTCTCATAGCAAGTAATCTCTGGTACACAGGTGCTCATCCACAGTTGGCACATGAGCAATTTTGGGAACACATGTGTGTGGAGGTGGAATGCCGTAAACTGCTTCAAAGGGAGTCATTTGCGTTGTGGAGTGGATGGAAGTGTTGTAGCTATACTCAGCCCAAGGAATCCACTCAATCCATTTGTGTGGTTGATCCCTAGTGAAGCAACGCAGATATTGCTCTAGTGTGCGGTTGGTTACCTCAGTTTGTCCATCTGTCTGAGGGTGGTAGCTGGAGTTCATGGAGTTCATGCACAATTGGGTTCCTTGTAAATGAAACAACTCTTGCCAGAAGGAACTAATAAACACCTTATCACGGTCAATAATGATAGAAGTGGGCATACCATGCAGGCGCAAGATGTTGGACACAAATGTCTTGGCCACCGTGGGGGCTGCAAATGGATGTTTCATAGGAATGAAATGAGCATATTTACTTAAGCGGTCCACAATCACCATTATAACTGTATGTCCCTTTGAAGCTGGTAATCCTTCCACAAAATCCATTGAGATATCAGCCCAAATCTTCTCAGGTATGGAAAGTGGCTAAAGTAACCCTACTGGTCTCATAGTCTCTGTTTTGAACCTTTGGCAAGACTCATACTCCCTGAGGAATTTCTTCAACATTTGGCATAGTTTGGGCCAAGTGAAGCTATTTTTTATGCAAGATAGGGTTTTGTGGAACCCAAAGTGTCCCCTCATTGGGGTGGAGTGACAATCAGCTATGATATGAGGTATTAGGAAAGATTTTAGGGCTCATGTATACTTTGTTGTCTTTAAACCAGACCCCATCTCGCTGTAACAACTTATGAGCCATTGCAGGAGTGGATTTGGCTATCAAGTCTAGGTAGAAGGGATCCTGCTGAACTTCCTTCTGTAGTTGTGGCCACCAGTCCATCTGTGGATGAGATATACTTAAAAAAAAGACCTCCATTACTCGTGAAAGAGAACCATCTCCTTGGTTTTCCTTCCCACGTTTGTACTCAATTTTATAATCATAGCCAAGTAGCTTAGGCAACCATCATGCTTGTGCTAGAGTGGTAATGCGTTGCTCTTGTAGATATTTGAGGCTCCTCTAATCAGTGTGGATGGTGAAAGGTTTTCCAAATAGGTAAGGGCGCCACACCTGGATAACTTTAATGATAGCTAACATTTCTTTCTCATATGTTGATAAAGCCAATGCTGAACCCTTGAGAGCTTGGTTGAAGTAAGCTATTGGTCTGTCTTCTTGAGTAAGGATAGCCCCCAATCCGATGCCACAGGCATCACATTCAATTACAAATCTTTGGGAAAAATTGGGAAGGCTCAAAACTGGTGGTGATCTTAGGGCCTCCTTTAGCTGTTTAAACGAGTTTTCAGCATATGCATTCCACTTAAACCCTTCCTTGCTTAAGAGAGGAGTTAATGGAGCTACCAAACTACCAAAATTACGCACATATTATCTATAATAGCCAACTAACCCCAAAAAGCCTTTGACTCCTTTAGATGTGGTTGGGGTTGGCCATTCCTTAACAACTTGGATCTTTGAAGGGTTCACAGAGACCCCTTGATCTGAGACCACATGGTCCAGATATTCTATTTGTTTTACCCCGAATTGACATTTGGTTTCCTTGGCATACAAGCTGTTAGTTGCTAGAAGTTGAAGGACTACTCTCAAATGCACCAAATGATCATCCCTTGATTGGGAGTATATCAAGATGTCATCAAAGAATATCAGGATGAACTTTCAAAGGTAAGGTTTGAAAAGATCATTCATGAGACCTTGGAAAGTAACCGGGGCATTAGTGAGGCCAAAATGCATTACTAAGAATTCATAATGGCCTTCATGGGTTCTAAAGGTCGTCTTAGGGATATCCTCATGATAAACTCTTATCTGATGATACCTTGATCGCAGATCTATCTTGGAGAAAACATGAGCCTCGTGGAGTTCATCTAGCAGCTCATCAATCACAAGAATGGGGTACTTGTCCTTAACTGTGCTATCATTCAAAGCTCGATAGTCTACACAAAATCTCCAACTGTCGTCAGTTTTTTTAATCAACAAAACTGTTGAAGAAAATGGGTTGCTATTATGCCTGATTAGCCCAAATTGAAGGAGTTCTTTAACCATCTTCTCAATTTCTGCCTTTTGATAATAGGGGTAATGGTAGGGTCTAGCATTAATTGGCCCTGGTCTTGGCTTCAGAGGTATACGATGATCGTGTTTCCTTTTTGGGGGTAGCTCTGAGGGAAGTTCAAACATATGAGAGAACTCTGTTAATAATTGTCTCATTTTTGGAAATGGGAAAACATCCTCCTGTGGGTCCTGAACCTTTATGGGAAAAATTTGAGGAATAACCCTATATTCTGCACCTCATCACATTCCTTGTTGGTTAGGGTTGCACTATTGGTTCTTTGTAAGCCTTGGAATGTATGAGTGATTCCTCCTATCTTGAAGTTGAGGGTGAGCCTCTTATAATTCATTTCTATTGGACCTAGGGTTTCAAGCCATTGAACCCCGAGCACTACCTGGCATGCAGCTACTGGTAGCACAAAATAATCTGTTGAGACCAGATACCCTTGAATAGAAAGAGTAAGGCCTCTACATTGCCCCACGCATTCAATCTTTTCACGATTGACTATCATAACTTTCAATCTCTGATTCTTAGTGATAGTTAAGCCAAATTGGGAAACCAAGGTTTGATCAATGAAATTATGTGTATTGCCCCCATCTATCAAAACTAGTACCTTCTTATTTCTTAGATTTCCCATGACTCGATGATTAGTACCTCTTATTGCGTGAAATGAGATTTCTGGCACCACCTCCTGAGATTCTTGTTTAGGGTGCTCTTCTTCTAGAGTTTCTACAGGGTTTTGATGCAATTCCTCTATCATAAACATTTGGGGTCGCGCGCAACAGTGATCTACTACAAACTTCTCATCACAGTAGTAACACAAGCCCTTATCTCTTCGTTCTCATGCCTCTTGATTAGTTAATTCTTTTAAAAGTCACTGGTTGGCGTGGAGTGGAACGCTGTGGAGGTGGGGATCCCAGCATATCAACGTGGGAATGGTTTGTTGGTTTGGGAAGGCTTGTATAAGACTGATAACGTGGATTCTGAGCAGATTTTCTCTACAATAGATTTCTCTCTTCGATGAGCCCAGCTACTCCAATGGCCTTAACCAATGTTTTAGGCTACTTGATCTTCACATTGAGGCGGACTTCATCTTTCAATCCAGCTATAAGCACCCTCTTAGGAAAGCTTCTAGTAGTCCATCCACTCTGTGTGACAATCTTTCAAAGGCTTCTTGGAATGTTACTACACTGGTGGTATGCCTTAGGCGAGTTAGAGCTTCCGAGGGATCCTCGTAATCTGTTGGTCCAAATCTGAGTTGAACAGCGTTGGTGAATTCCACCTAGGTGAGTGGTCCACGAAACTTGGTTAGCCAGCGATGCCATTGTAACGCAATGCCTTTTAGATGAAAGGACGCAAGTTGCACCTGTTGATCTGGGCTAACATTAGTAAACTCAAAATATTGCTCAGCTCTATAGATCCAACCAGTTGGATCTTCACCAGAAAATCTGGGAAATGAAAGTTTCAAGTTAGGGTGGAGGTGAGGTCGTAGAGTTCCCTTTCATGCGAAGGGGTTAACCTCTGGAGGGTTCCGGGTTGCTCGTATTGCCTGTAACTGAGAGAGCACAGTGCTGAGGGTTTCCATAACCTCAACACAGAATTCCACTTTAGATTTTCCCCGAGTATCCATGGTCGAATGACTTTGATACCACTGATACAATAAATTGTAGGGAAGAAGCTAAAGGAAGAAGAAGAGCTAAAGAAGGAGCTGAATTTGTGTAAAGATTCTTCATAACCCTTCTGATTTCTAAGTGGCTTTATATATAACCTTATAGGAATCACATTGGAGATAATTTCTAACTGATTTCTAACATCCCTAACAGAATTCTTAATCTTAATTTATTTCGTAGTCCTCTTCTGTTTTCGTAATTGAATTTGCGCCCTCCTTATGCTTATCCTCTTCGCGTGTCCATGCACTCTATGCATCCGGTGTTGTTCCGGTGATAATGAATAGATTTGGCTCGTATCAAATTAATAAATCAATTTTTTTAATTAAATTGATTTTAATTAATTAATATTGAGTCATGTAAGCGTATAATTTATAAATAAATAAATAAAGAAGGACGAAGGTTGTGCTCTTCGGGCCATACGTGTGGCAGTTGAGTCTCCAGTTTAGTCAAGTGAAAACTAAAAATAATGCGCTGGACGTGCAGTTTTACACGTGAGTCACGCACCTTGCACACGATTTGAAATCTTAATATGTATATGTAATTATGTATTTGTATTAATCAACATTTTGACCATGTTTTCCTTAAAGATTAAAGATAATTACGTTTTGTGCACTTTTGATTAGAACTAAAAACTCGTTGATTTTATATTATAAAATAAAAAGTATTTTTCATAAAATTACTATATATTATAGAAAATTATTAAAAAAAAATTTCTTAATGACACAAAAAAACCAATACCTCAATTTTCAATCAGAACCTTTGTCAAATACTAAAATATTAGTTAAAGATACCATTTGAACTAAATTAAACGATATTTTTTAATTAATTGAATTTTTTTTCACAATTAATATCAATTCAAATATTTTAAAGAATTTTTCTTCTACCCATTTATATCATTTTTTTATTAATTATTTTTACAAATAATAATTTTTTATCTAGGTTAAAAAATATTTTTTTAAGACCGATGGCCGGATGAAAAAGTTAATATAAATGAGAATGGTTAGGATGTTGTTGTATGATTTAAAAAAAAACTCCCTAACAGATTTTTTGCTTATACTTAACAAGATCTCTTAAAATAATTAAAATATACATTATTTGTAAAAAAATAAATAAAAATGTTATAAATATAGTTGGACACAAGTACCCCTTTAAAATATATGGATTGATATTAATTTTGCAAAAAAAAAAAATTGTGTTTTTAGTTTAAGTTAAGTTACATTATTAGTACCCAAATTTTAATTAAATTTACACATAAGTTTATAAATTTTTGAAACGTATAATTTGGTATCAAATTTTAAAAATTTACACATAAATCCTAAATTGACTACTAAAATACATGTTTGTGAATAAAAAATTTAAGATATATGTGTAAAGTTTTAAAACGTTTAAAGACTAAAGACTAAATCGTATGATTTATAAATTTAGAAATATATGTATAAAGTTTTAAAAATTTAATAATCAAATTATAATTTTTAAAAATTTTGAAACTTATCTGTAACATTAATTTAAATTTAAAGATTAATAATATAATTTAATCTTTAATTTAACTAAGAAGAAATCAATAACTAAAATTTGAACATGGCATTTGAAAAATTAAAAAATTTGTGGTATATTACTTCAAAAAGTACTCAACCCACGTTTCTTCAGTAACTTTTAGGATATAACACGGCAAGACTTATAATACTCATATTAGGTTCCAGCTCCTGCATATTATAGGAGATTTTTCTAAATAACAAACACGCGTATTCAAATAGACCATATATTTTCATCAAATCGGAAGCAAGTTAAGTTGGACGAATATTAATCCATATTTCCATTGTATTTTTTTTTTAAAGGAGAAGAAAAAATGACTCCGTTAGATAAAGCAACACACAAAATTGGACTACAGAAAATGATTTTATAACTTTATTAATTATACATTTGTATTGAATATTTTTTTTAAAAGATGTTATTATATATCTCAACCGTTTTCCATCATGTAAACTAATTTGAGGATGCTCATTGAATGAGGGTATAGTATTTTAGTTTCATTTATTTATTTAAAATAATAATTTTAGACAAAAATGATAAATATCATTCAAGGAATAAATGTTTTATACTCACCTACTACCGAATAATAATAAATATTTATGATAAAAGATACATACTCATAATTTTAAATCTAATAATCATGTATTACCAAGCCCGCCCCTTCACACCTTTAGTTTGCTTTTTCTTTATTCTTATCTCTCTCTAAGTTGTATGTTTTTCCAAGTAACGAACAAATTCTCTTCAAAGAGGGAGGAGAATACATAAAGCAGTGCAAAAATTAGCATTCCTCAACTCATTTTACAATAATTAAACATTGAAGGCTACGTCATTTTCGTAGAAATAAGGGAAATTTGAATTATAGAATTTAATTACAAAATATAAATAAATTAAAATTAACAAATACATTAATATACGAAAATCCTTCTTTCTATTTTTTTGGGCTATTGAAATAGACATGAACTCGGAAATATGTATGATGACTATGTAATTATTTAATAGACATGAACACGGAAATTTGCATGTTGACTTTCTAATTATTTCTACTAGCGCGTTGTAGACATGACAATTAGGATCAAATGTTAACATATCTAATAACTCATTAATTTTAAGAGTCTATATCATTTTGTTTCACTTATTTTTGATGGATCTATATCATTTTGTTTCACTTATTTTTGATGGGTTTAGATGATAATGAGATGAGATATCACTTTTATCCTTAATAAATTTAAATGATGAGTAAAATTACAAAAACAATACAAAAAATGAAATAATTTTACATATAATAACCATAATTATTTATAATAATTTATAAGAACAACTTTAAATAAGATGGAATGAAATAGGATGAAATAACTTTATCTTATGAACTCATTAGAAATATTAAATAGTATATGAGATGGGATGAAAGAACCCATTTGACACCTTTCAATAAGATCAAAGACATCGAAATTCAAGTGTCTTGGTATCCATCTATAAGGAGATCATGCTAAAAGTTTTAAGCTAATCAGTAGCTTTCTGCACAAATTCTTTAGCACCAAAAGATATATGCTGCCACCTCTCAAAAAGTATAGCTTCAATAATGAACAACTTCACCTTCCAAATAGATAGCTCAAAACTGACAGCATAATTTAATGTCATGGCTTCTGAAATTTCTGCTGAGCTTGTAAATTTATAATACACCCAACTATATATAGATCTACCATAATAGTCAGTAATTAAAATTTCAATCACATCCTTTGCTTGTGCCCAAGCTGCATCGACATTAATCTTTATAGCATTCAAAGGATGGGGTAACCATCTCTTGGGAACATATGTATCTAGTATCTCGTCACCTTCCTTCCTATTTCTAACCTTTTCCTCTTTAAGATGAAATGAAAATTCAGCAATACTCTCAAATATTTTATTCATAAGGAAGGTATGATTCAACGTGGCATTAGCTAAAACAATCTCATTCCTCAGCCACCAAACATGTTCCAACATTAAAACTGCAACTAACGTGAACTTTGCTTTTGAGATATTTGGAGCCAGCCATTTCCTCAGAGGGTCTAAAATGGAATTAATGTAAGACATATATCCAGTTTCTTTATGAAATTTCAAGTAAAATCCAATTACAATTAAACCAACAAGATTTTATTATTTTACATCATATAAAGAGGTGTTCCATGTCCACAATTTCTTCATGACAAAGGGGCAAGTAAAATCTTCTAACTTTTTAAACCTTCCAATCTTCCTTTTGGTGCTAAGACAGTCATTCAAAATTTTCCAAATCAACAACTCGTTTCTTTCATGCAACCCGGCCTTCCATTGGGAAATTTTGAATATATTAAGACATCGATCATACATATCTTTAACCATGAATATACCTTTACCTAATCCACACCACTCCAAAACATCTTGTTGATTAGGATAAAATGGCTTTATACCACTTATGAAATAGGAAATATCCAAACCAAAGTGATTTGGTATCGTTGTGTTATCCTAAAACCATTGATTATGGCAATAATAGATATCAATCAGATTGTTAATATTCTGCAACACCTGACTGCAATCTCTTCCACAAGTAATTTCCTCTGGTGGACACTGATCTTTGATACCCTGAATCCAAGGATCAACCTAGGGTTTCCACACATGGTTCGCAAGTATAAGGGTGGTACAAATAATATAGTGCTAAAACACAAGTATCTATGCTAGAGAAGTGAGATATTTCATAGTAGAATATCGGTAATAAGTAATTTCAATACTATTTAGATTAACGATAAGGGTAAATTGATTAATAGCTCACACTACTATTAAATTAAAACTAATCTGAATTTACGATTTTAACAATGAGAAAAAATTAGGATTTCGAAATCCCTTAAGCACTTCATACGTGTAAGATCTATGAGTGTTAGTTATTTTTATAGACAAAACATTCGCCTGTAAACATATTTCAAGGCTTACTATTTAGTCTATCAAGTAAAGGTAAAGAAATATCCGAACTTCAGATAAGGTATATATTTTATAACTATCATATATAGTATTATACTAATGCATTCATTAACACATGTTTACAACAATTAAAATTATTTTTAGTGTGTTCGTCGATTGATCGACTAAGGGAATCAATCGATCGAGTTTCTCTCAACTTCCGTCAAGTCTATTTGGATAAAAATTAAGTGCATAAGTTATCGTTGATTGATTGAGCTTGAGATTTTCCTTTTAAAATATTTATTTAAACTCGAGTCAACTTATGAAATTGTTAATTATCCTTTTTTTTAATGTATTTCAATATTTATAAAATATGTCCTAAATTATAGACTAAGATATAACTTAAGATATAGGTTAAATTATAGGCTAAGATATATGCTAAAGAATGGCCTAAATCTCAATTAAACTACCTAAAGAGAACTCTTTTTTAAATACGAGTTTTCTTGATTAATAAGTATTATTAATCATATTTGGAATACAAAATGTTATTTAACAATAATCTAAACTACCACAAAAGCACTATTCTTTAAATATGAGTATTATTTATTAATAATTATTATAATCATATTTAGAATATAAATGTTATTTAACAGCAAACTAGGATTAGAGTTTTAATTTTTCCTATAAATAAAACTCATTGTTCATTGTTTCAATAGATCACACAACTCACAAGCACAAAAAAACTAAAAGCTTTTATTTCTTATAAATTTCATAGTTTTTATTCATTACTTTCAATGAATATATAGTTTCTTCTTCCTAGGATTCTTTCATGCCGGCTTTAATTCATCAAATGTGTAGTTTTGATTTATTGAATTAATTTTTAAGGTTTTAAGTTGTCTTCACCGATAATGATGTACATCTTTTATTCTAGGTTTGCTAGAAATTTTCTTTAATTTATATATTTGTTGAATCTATAAGCTTAGGATTTATTTTTTGTTGTAATCCATCTAGAACACACAAAATTGTGTTAATTCTATTTGTAGGTTAATCCGTGAACATGTCTGATTTGTGAGAAACAAGTCAGACACGTTGGTCAAAATCTGTTCATGTTAATCTTAGAAGCTATGAAAATAGAACAGATGCTCGTAAGTAAAGCACAATAGGACGTTATCCTAATGAGGATGGTACTAGCTCAAATTTGTACTTAAACATTTATTTTTCATAATAGATAATTAGGTCTTCTTGTGGATCAGTGGTTTCTGTAATGGGTCTTAGTTGTGACCTAAGTTATTTTCACCTAAAAATCTTGTGTAATTTTAAGTTTTCGTACTTTATTTTTTACATGTGATTGCATATCTTGTTGTTGTGATTAAGTTAGAAACTATAATTTGATAAAATTAAAAATAACATATTCACCTCCCTCTAGGTCTATTTGATCTATTTTAAAACTTTCAATATAAAATTCAAAACCATCTCTAAATGACTTTTCTAAATATGATACTTGACTACGTGATCTTAGATGTCGATGACTATTTTTTAAACAATCATATATGACTTTGCATAAAAAATATATTCTGACATTTCCCTTACATGATAATTAAAATCACATGTAATCACACTACACATATATACATTAGTCATACTTTCATACTATTCTAATGTATATGATAATTAATCTATAAATAATCCATATAATGTAACTAACAACCAGCTAATTGAATCATTAAATACAAAATCAATTAAGATATCAACTAAAGAGAAAAATCACATAAATAAATTTGTTTTTATTACAAGCTACGTGGTTAAGTTTAATCACAATCCCAAATAACAAACCTAACCACTCATCAATTCAAACATAATTGACAATGGATTAAATGAGATCATGGAAAGAATCTAAATCAATAAAGAAATATTTACATAATTCTATGGTGAAATATGGCTCTAGACTTGATTAATCTTCAACCTCTTTTAATGGCTCTAAACTCTTGTTCTCATTGCTCTAAATCGAAGACAAGACTACTAATAAGGTCAAAAATGACATAATCTTGACCCTTTAATGTAATTCATGCAATCCAACGATCGAGATTAAAAACTAGAATTAACAAATGATCTTATTATAGAGGCTGTTGGCCCACTCGATTGATCAAGACCCTAAGTCAATTGATCTAACTATGACATCATTCCAACCTAAGAGCTCTCGATCGATGTTGGAGTGAAACTCAATCGATCAAGACCCTTATGAATCGGAGTTTTCTTGTGATAACAAAATCCACTTTAGTAGCTTAATCGATTAAGTGAGTTAAAGTTTTTGTAATTTTCTTCAAAATTCTATAATTCATCCATTTGAGCTCCAATTAACATCGTTCTACCTATATTAGCATATTTACACAAATAAGTCTTTCTTCTTTTCCCCTTAACTTATTTTTACTCCTAGACTTTGTAAGGTGTCTTTAAAGGCTTGAAAACTATGAATTTTACTTCATCCTTTTGAACACTCATAATAAATTCTCCCATCTCCATATCAATTAAGATCATTCCTATAGCTATGAAAGGATAGCCAAAAATAATAGGGATATCCTTTTCTTCTTCCATGTCCAAAATAATAAAATCAGTGGGGAAGATAAACTTCTCTATCTTTACTAATATGTCCTTAGTCACTCTTCTTCGTCTTTTTAGAGATCGATCAACCATTTACAATGTTATTGAGATTGGTTGTGCTTCTCTAAGTCCTAACTTCCTAAAAATTGACAAGGCATTAAGTTAATGATTGCTCCCAAATCAAAAAGTGTCTTCCCAAAGTGATGATCCCCTACTATGCATGAAATATGAAAGCTTTTAAGGTCCTTTGATTTTCCTTGTAATTGCTTGTCAAGAAATGCATTACATCTCTTTCTAAGAGTTATGGGCTTGTAGTATCCCGATCTCCACTTCTTGGATAGAATCTCTGTAAATTTCATACATGTTGGAATTTGTCTTAAAGCTTCCATGAAGGGGATGTTGATATGCAAATTTTTAGAAGCATCCAAAAACTTTGAAAATTGCTTATCAAGTTTTTGTTTTTGTATTCTTTTTGGAAAAGGAAGGGGTGAAGTGTAGGTATTACCTCCTTTTACTATCGAGCCTTTTTTTCCTTTTGTGGCTTCCTCACTATGCCTCCCCATTTTCGTTTTCTCTTTTTCTTTCTTGTAAACAACTTTCTCTACCTCATCTCTTATCATTGGATACTTCATTTTGTTTAAAGGTGTCACAAATTTCTAAAAAGTTTATAATGTGGGCATTTAGGTCATCAATACATCTCTAAGTTGGGCTTTATATAGAACCATTAGGATAGTAACCAACTTGATCTCAAAGTTATTAGCATACACCCTTGATCTTCTAATTTTTTAATGGATTCCTTCTACCACAGGCACGACATAGTCCCTTAAAGAACATTGTCTAATAACAGCTAAAGTTGTAAGAGGTGGATTGGGATTTGGTGTGTCATGTTGTTCCATGGTAATTGGTTCTTGATTTTGACACTTCTTTCTCAATTTCCTTAGAGCTCTTTTGATTTCGGGATCATAGGGAGTAAATTGCTCAAGAATCAGCCAAGGCATAAAATAAAACGCTAAAACTAAATTAAATTACCTAAACTAGTATTTAATATCATCTAATAAAATATTTGTCACTCCCTAATAATGGTACCAAAAACTTGACATGTGGTTTGCAAGTATACAAGTTATGCAATTAATATAGTGCTAAAGCACGAGTATCAATTCTCGACGAGTTGGATATTTCGTAATAGAATATTGATAACAAATAATTGTAATACTATTTAGTTTAACGATAAGGAAAATTGATTAATATGTAAAACTGCTATTAAACTAAAACTATTCCAAATGTTCGATTTCAACAATAAAAATAACTCAGGATTTTGGAATTCCCTAACAACTTCACATGCAATTCAAAACAATCTCTAAATGACTTCTTTAAATATGATACCTAGCTACATGATCTTATATATCGATGACTCTTTTTCAAGCAATCATATATGACTTTGTATATACAATAAAATTTTCATGCTATTTCAATTACATGACAATTAAATTCATATGCAATCACACAATACATACATTAGTCATACCTTCGCACTATTCCAATGCATATGATAATTAATCTATGAATAATTCATATTCTGTTTTTTCAAGTTGGAACATAAGCTTCAAAATGATACAATTAATGACTAGTTAATTGAAGCATTAAATCTAAGATTAATTAAGATATCAACTAAAGAGACAAATCACATAACTAAATTTGTTTTGATTACATGCTATGTGGCTAAGTTCAACCAAAATCCCAAATAACGAACCTAGCCAATCATCAATCTAAACATAATTGACAATGGATTAAATGAGATAATGGAAAGAATTTAAATCAATAAAGAGAGAGTTACATGATTCTATGGTGAAATCTGGCTCCGAACTTGATCAATATTCAACTCATTTCAATGGCTTTTAACCATAGACAAGTCAATAGTGAAGTGTTGTATTCCAAACTTCTTATAATAAGGTCAAAAATGACAAAATCTTGATCATTTAATGTCATCCAAGCAATCCAATGAACAAGAGTAAACGGTGGGGTATAAATAATGATATTGTTAGCCACTCGATCGATCGAAACCCTTGGTTGATTGATCTAACTATGACATCGTTCTAACACGAAGGCCCTCATTCAAAGCTTGATGGATCGAGACCTTTATGGATCGATCGAGCTAAGATAAAAAAATCCACTTCAATGTCAAGTGAAGATTGATTGAGCGAATGAATGGATACTTTTGTAATTTTCTTGAAAATGCTTTAATTCATCCATTTGATCTCTAATTGATGGTATTTCACTTATGTTAGCACATTTACATATAAGACAAGCCTTTTTATTAATATTCACTCTAAAATAAGTCAAATAACTAGTTGTAGAATGGCTAAAAAACTTTACTTTCATAGAGTTATTGGTTTATATGCAAACCATCATCAATTCTCCAACACAATCATTTCCTTAAAACATCTCTTGTCAATAACAGCAAGTTTTAAATGCTAGAGTCAATATTTTTATTTAACATTTAAAAAAGTATGATTTTATAAATATATTGAACTTACACTTTAACCCCAAAGATTACCATATTGGACAATTAACACCAAAGATACCTTGAAACATTACTTTATTAAAATCTAAAGCCTAGCCGGTATAAGTTTTGACATACATAAATTTTTTAATGCCAAAAAGGTGAAGTAATGTTAAGCTGAAATTCCACTAGTCCATCAAAATCTTTGATATAGAAGAGATAGAGAAATGGACAAAAGGGGTTAGAATATAGGTGAAATGATGAAAAATTTAGACAAATTAGGTTTAGGGATTTGACAATAGAAGTTGGGGGAAGATAGAACAAAAACATCAAGAGAGAAATAGATATCAGTTCATATTCCAAGTGTAAGAAATAAGTACAATGTTATGTCCTATTTATACGATTGAAATAATAAGCTAGATAAATATAAAATAATTAATAAAAATCCTAAATTATAATCTTAATAACTAAAAGATAAATCTAAATTCAAATAAAGATAAGTAAACTCAAATACTGTATAACTAACTACTATTCCAACTAATCCATTGTTGGATTTGCATTAATTCCCCTTGGTTGACAAAAACTCAAATCCGGTAAGTTGGGACAATGAGTGTACTAGACTTGTGATGTGGTATCCTCAACATCTTCAAAAAATAAATTTGAATATATGGGATCAAGTGGGTAAACATGATGAGTCTTTGGTGATGACTCATCAATGTGTTGATGGCCAAACATTAATGTGTGATTAAGCCAACAAGAAGCATTTTGACCTTTGGCATGGCAAATGTGACATTGAATTTTGGCACCACGAGAAGAAATTAGGTTTGTTGGATTGTTGAACCTCACACTGATGTAGCTAAAATCCATAGTTGCATTGGTGTTAGGGTTGTGAGAACTAGGGAACCAAAATGTGATAGTCAATAATGACTCGAATTCTAAAGCATTGTGGTAGGCTTCTTCTATAGAGGATGGTGAAAACATATAAACAATCTATTTAATCTCTAATTTTAGACCATTAAAGAATCGGGTAATAATGATCCAAAAATCCTCTCAAATATGCACCAAAGCGAAATATATATTCCTTTACAATAGAGGTGGCTTGTCTTGAGTTGAGAAGTTGATCTATTACTTTGCTCCTATAGAAAAGGCACTATTTTTCTTTAAGTTTCTACTTTATCTCAATCCAAAGTGAAAATAGGGGAAGCCTGTATTGACGTTGGATAGAGTACCAATAAAGGTAAGCTCCACTAACTTCTTTAGCAAGATGGACACACTAAATATCAATCATGTCATTAATATAAAAAAAATCTTCCATGCCGATCCAAAAAAAACATTAAGTTTGAAATTACCATCAAACTTAGTTGCATCTACTCTCACTTAACAATGAACGTCATGACTTGGTGTATACCCATGTTTCCCATTAATGTAATGTGGAACAGTTATGTGGGTACGATCATTCGACTACATGATTTTGGTGGGAGCACGAGGTACGATGGAGTACTATGGGGCCATGTGGTTGACTTCGCTCTAATAATTATAAAATAAGGGTGGTTTCTTAGTTTATACAATCTGAGAGGACTCACCAATGTAATAAGTGTTTCTAAGAGGCTACAAAGTAGGTATACGTAAAAATTTGTTGCTAAGGCCTTATTTTTTTTATTGCGGGGATATGTTTGCATTTTTAAGCCATACAAAATCGTCATTAGCTTCCACATTCTATTTTTTTTTTGTTTATGGATAACTCTATAGTATTGACAATGGAAGTCACTTTTTGAGAAAAAAAATCCATTTTTTTAGAAATTGTTCTCTTTTCTTTGAAATTTTTTTTTGAATGATTGATAGAGCTATTGATAATAGGGATGAGGACCGATTATGATGACAGGGAAGGCTAATCCGGCAAGGCCAATGGTAGTTATTGAGGATAGATAATTTTTTTTAAGAAAATAAACTTTTTGTGCCTTGGATATCAAACTGAAGTAGAACAAATAAAGAAATAAACAAAAGGAATAAGAAAATAGATAAAAAGGAGAATTTTAACCGATTTAAGTTTAAGGATTTGATGAATATAATTTGAAAAAAGAACAAAAAATATGAAAAAAATAGATATTCAATTCTCATTCTAAATCTGAGAAATAAGTACAATATTATATCCTATTTATAAAACTTAAATAATAAATTAGATAAATATAAAATAAATAATAATAATCTAAATAATTAAAAGATAAAATTAAATTTAAATAATAAATAAGTAAACGTAAATACTAGATAATTGATAACTATTATATTAATTTATTACTACATTCACATCACTCTTCTAATAAGAGTATTAGCCATCACATATATTGTAAAAAGGAGTTTAAAAGTACTTGTAAAGTATGTCACATGGTATACAACCACCAATTTGATATGGACACTTTATGACCCACCCAACTCTTGAATACAGTGAAAATAAACAGTACACATAATTAAACAAGCAATTAATAACAAAGAAAGACGCAACAATTTACAATACAACACCAAACCGATATAATCAACACATCTAAGCATGGCATCAACAACATGCAAAAGTTAGGAGAGCATTAAAAATAAGAAAAGTTTTCCGATCACAATGAGATCTTCCTATTTAGAAACATATTTATATTTAATCTTGATTGTACTAACACAACATGAGATCATATAAAATAACCATATATCATGGTAAACCTACATAGAATCCATACCTTAGTAACAATTATAGGTTGTTTAAGAAAACTAATCAACATCAAACAATTCACTAAATAAGCAAATCAACGAATCAAAATCTAAGACAATACATATTAATAAACCTTTCAATTGAAGGAGAGATTTATCAAATTAGTATGATATTTGGGTTAGATTTCTTTTTTTTTTTTACCAAAAATTGATTGGAGTTAAGACATACCATTATTTTGATAAGGTATTGATTTATAGTGGTAAGCCTTATCACGACACATAATTCTATGTGTTAAGGCTCCTCACACTAGGCCAATTTTTTCCCACGCTATGTCAATGTCTTCCTACACTAGGCCAATGTCTTATTATGAATTCTATTTTTTACCAAAATTACTCCAAGGTAAATCTTTTCACAGTTGTAGTAAGGCTGTAGTAAACCTTACCTCTGAACGATATGGGTAAAAAATAAAAAAATCACCTAAAATTAGACGATTTTGGGTAATTTTTTCCAATTAGAATGCTACGCTCAACTATGCCTAAGCTATCTCTTCTGATGTCTCCACAGCAACTACAATACAAAGAGAATCTTATTCTCCTGTACAACGTTACTACTAAGTGATGTAGTACAATCACCTATGGCTCAATATGTGATGACAACCAAAAGTAAGGACAATCTCATACACATGTACCAAGTTGATAACTACGTCTTAATGTTAATCATATTTTAATTAACCCACCTAAAAACATGTTTTAGTGAAAATTGTTTGTGTAAAAAATTTCCCTAAAACCTAGAGTTTCTCCGGGTTTCCTAATTAAACAAAACAATACAAATGAGGGATATTTATAGAGTTTCTGCATCCCTCCCAATCCCTTAATGGAGTGTTTATCATGTAAACATACAAAGTGTACATGGTATATGAGTGTGTAGTAAAATAATACAGACTCTATATTTTGCACACTATATTACCAACATAAAAAAACAGGACTTACAATCCGAGTTAATTATGTTTTATGCTAACAATGTACGTGGTTAGTTATAAATATGCCCAAAACTTTTACTTAGTTGCAATTATGTCCACAACGTATGGGTAACGATAAAAACGTACCCATAATTGCAAATTTAAACATGCCTAATGTTGGACATGTTTTTATTGTTACACATACATTATAGGCATAATTTCAACTAAGTTAACGTTTTGGACATATTTGTAACTAACCTTATACGTTGTGGACATAAAATATAATTAACCCTTTATAATCCCTTTAAGCTTTTCGTGGAAAAATAATGTACAACCTATACAGACACATCATCAAACATAATACATTCATACAAGATGACGTAAAGCATTCATTATCATAAAAAACTCAGGTGTACTAATGAACATTATTTTGACCTATAATTTATTATGCTCTTAAGTGTCAATTTTATGTCTTATTTTAGGATTATATAATTTTGGAAGGTATTTGTAAGTTAATGTGCTTTTGGAAGAATCGTGGACTTAAATGAGCAAAAAGAGTAAAGACAGGATGAGAAATGGAATCTCGAACGAGTCAGAACAAGAAATAACCAGGTCACCATGAACTTTTAATGCACACCATAATTTATCAAATTCCATTCAGTAGCAAGGAGCTCGCAGATGATTTTATGGGGATTTAGGCTCAATATGCACGTTGTGGCCTATATAAATCCATGGCACGATGATGGGGTCTGAAATTTATTTATGTTTGTTGAAGTTCAGCACGCATCAAGGCATAGAAATATACATGTTGCAGCACAAGTGTCCTAGGTTTTCATTGGGGATTTGATTTTCAATACACGTCACGATGCCAACTTTTTCATGCTGTGAACCGAGTGTTTTTATTGGCACGAAACCCTAAAACACGTACGTAACATCTTTTACTCAAGGCCAAACTTATAAATATGTTCTACAACCTCTCTTAAACATAACCATCCACTATTAGTCGAATTTACCTTTTCACAACACAAAATTAAACAAAAAACTCTCATTTGTGAATATTTTTCAAGGATTTGAATAAAGGGACCAACCATTTTAAGGATTTAGATATCACTAATCCAAAAGAGGTATTTTTATTGTTAGATCTTCTCTCTATATATATTATGAACATGTCTTTTGTAATTTTAATTAATTTAATTATGTTAAGCTAAAATTTGTGTATGAGATTTTAGTTTTGATTCCACGAGTGAAAGATAAATTTAATGATTTTATTTAAATAAAAGTTTATTTATTTATTGTTCATGTTTCTTAATATATTTAATTTTAAATTAATGATTGATTAAATTTTGATTTAAATAAAAGTTTATTTATTTCTTGTTCATGTTAGAATATTTAGTATTATTGTTTAGCTAATTAAGAAAAAGTAATGTTTTTGCCTGTTCTTTTAGAAACCGACCTTAGGATAATCTTATCAATAATCTACTATAGTTTTAAAGTGTTTAATTGTTTTCTTTTTAGTTTGTTTACTTAACATCGTTGTTTTTGTGATTTTATTAATTTTTTTTTTGTTTGGTTAATCAATTATTTTTGTTTATTTTATATTTTTATTCCTTTGTTATTTATTTTGTGTGGTTTTATTCTCTAGTGCTTTAATTTCTTCGTTTTTTTGTTAGTATATGCAAGGTAAGAGATCTCTTAGAAACAAACTTGCACCTTTAATAGACAACATCAACATATCAAAAGAGCAATCAAGTTGGTTGGATACTGAAATCCAAAAGCCATTACAAGAGCGACTACAAGAGCCGTAAAACATGGAGACACTTTACCAAGGGAGATGGCTTTGAAGGAGTATGCAAGGCCAATCATTGACATTGCTACTATATGCATACAATTAGAGGAAGCAGTTAGAAATTATGAACTGAAAAATATTCATTATTTCATGTTTCCTTCTTTTTGTTATTCCCAATGAAGATCCTTTAACTTTCATTTGGGATTTCTATGCAATTATACAGACATTTCCTTTGAAAGAGCTCAAGGAGGACCAACTCAAAATGAGGCGTTTCCTATACATGCACAAAGATAGAACAAAGGCTTGGCTTATGACTCTTCCACCAAGCTCTTTAACTACTTGGGATGGAGTTTATAATAAATTTATAGGACAATTTTATTCCCATCAAAAGATTTCTAATATAAGAACTAAAATTGTTACATTTTCTTAGATGGAAGGATAGTCCTTCCTTGAGGATTGTGATAGGTTCAAGTTACTTCTCACTCGGTGCCCATATCACCACTTCCCACCACAGCTACAAAATCGGTTTTTCTATGATAGGATGACACAATAATGTCAGTTTACAATTGACATTGCTGCAGGCCGAGAAATGGGATAGAAGACGGCTTTAGAGACTTATGAGCTCTAATGAAATGTTTAGTGCTAATTTCCAATAGAAAAATGCTAGAGTGAGAAGAACCTGAGTAAATGAGATAGGCTTCGAGAAGGAAATGTCTATACAACTTGTATAATTGACCCAGCAAGTCAAACTTCTCACTACAAAAAACATTCCAAATAGATAGGTATATGAAGTTTGTAGTAACTATGAATTGTCTATGTGAACCATTTATAGGTCCAAGTCATGAACAAGTGAATGCAATGGATGATTATCAACCTAGACCTAGGAATGACCCCATGCAAATACTTACAATCCATGGTTGAGAAATCATCGAAATTTTTCTTTGAGAGCAAATAACTATACCTATACCCAAAACCAAAACCAAATGCAAGGCCATCGAATCAAGCAAAATATGCCACATAACCCACCTAAACAACCTTTGAAGACAACTTGAATACTTTTATTCAAGTGAGCATAAACAACTAGGTAAAAACTAATCAAAGGTTGGATTCTCTAAAAGCATCAATGAAGAGAGTGGAAGTGTAGGTAGGGTAGCTAATTGAGCATGTGCAAAAGCAAGAAGGAGAAGTTCCTTGTCAATATGAACAATTTTAGGCTATTACAGCCCTTAACAATGGTAAGTTGCTAAATATGAAATTTTTAGAAAGTTCCCATGATTTACCTAATAATGCAAGAACATAAGTGAAATTCAAGAAACCTCTAAGAATCCTGTGAGTTTTAATATCAACATCACCATGGGTGATAAGAACGAGGTTAAGACCATCTTAGACAAATGTGCAAAAATCAACTTATTGCCTTACTCCTTATATTTGTAACTAGGTTTGGAAGAGTTGAAATCCACACTCATGTCCCTACAATTAGCTGGCACATATATTATATATCCAAAAGGCATGATAGAGTACTTACTTATTCAGGTATATAATCTAATCATACCTATAGATTTTGATATTTTGGATGCACAGGAGACCCCAACTATGAACAAGAAGCACAATGTTCTTTTTGGTAGGCCATTCATGGCCATAACCAAGACAATTATTGATGTTCACAATGGAATATTAACCATCACAATTTTGGAAGAGATTTGCATAAGAAAATGTAGATACAAACTCAATGACAAGGGATACATTAAGTGAATCAAAATCTAAGAATCGTAGCATTCAGTAACGTCTGGTTAAGACGTTAAACAAAGAACGTGGTGGAAGGAAACCCACCATTTCTAGTAGTTCATTTCCTATTTAACCCTTTTGAATGCTTTTCTAAATATAATAGTTGAAAACATTGAGGACAGTGTTTAGTTCAAGTTTGAGGGTACAAAGTTCTCATGCTTTTGGTCAATTTTTGGTGAGTAATTAAGTCTTTATGTATTTTTTGTTTGATTCCTTAAACATGATCAAGGTTTGTTGTGAAAATTAGTTCCTATTTCTAGTCTATGTTTCATGCTTTGAATGTAGAAATTGGGATGAACACAAATATGGTACCTAGGAATCAAGTAGTGAGACTACATTATAAGATTATTGAGCCTATAACATCTTTTTGAAAGAATTTTTTCTCTTTTAAACATTTTCCCTATGATTAAATTATTAGATAAGTTCTATAGGCTTTGCATTGGATGTTAAGATTTTAAACAATCAAATGAAATCTTATTTATCTATTTTCATTACTTTAATTGAATGATTTAAGTACGAATTAAAAATATGTACCTAATACATACATACATATATGTGTGTATATATATATATATATATGAGTCTGTTCCATTTCTAGAATATTATAAAAAGAGGGAAACAAAGAAAAAAATATAAATAAATACTATAACTCAAAACTATTGAAAGTGGTGATATGGCTATTACAAGATAGTATAAAATAGCCCTTGAAATCAAATGTATTTTCATTCATCTATAGGCACATGCTTGATATTGTTTTTTTAATAAGTTTGAATGAAGTATGATGTGAGCAATATGATTTTTCAAAATCCTAGCATTTGATTTTTTTATGAGATCCACGTTCTGCACATTTGAGCCTTTTTCTTGTCTATAAACATATACGAACCTATTTTCTTTCTTCTTTACATAACTTTTATTCATATATATTTTGTTGAACGCTTGAATTCATAGGATCAATGTGATATTAAGAGTGTATCTTGTGAAGTTTAAAAACGAATTAGATTCTCAACACTAGGTTTAGGGGAATTAATGTTGATATGTTTTGAGTAATAGGGTATGAATATGTGATGTTAAACTGATTTGCACAATGAACCTTAATGTGTTGAGTTGTTAGATGAACTTTTGCTTAGGTTTTAATTGTGAACTGAAAAGAACCTAAAGTATGAGACAAGAATAGAACATCGCTCATCATATTCTACCCCAAGATTCATGAATAGTAGGAAACCGCTTGCCACGATTGTATCCAATGAGACCCAACTGATTTCCACAACATCGAGGAGCAATCAATAGAGACCTAATCACCGGTGGATCGCCCAGTCGCCCCACGAATATGTGCCCTCACATGCACCATTGTTCTACTTAATCACCTAACTACCCAGCCGACCAGCCGATCGGTCATCGCTGGTCACAAGTAGGTCTATAAACATATGTGAACCTATTTTATTTTTTCTATACATAACTTTTGTTTGCATATATTTTTTTGAGTGTATCTTGTGAGGTTTAGAATCAAAAATGAATTTGGATTCTCAACACTAGGTTTGGGGAATTAATATTGATATGTTTTGATTAATGGGACATGAATATGTGATGTTAGACCGATTTGAATAATGAACCTTGATGTTTTGAGTTTTTGGATGATTTGTGCTTAGGTTTTAATTATGAACTGAAAAGAAACTAAAGCATGAGACAAGAATGGAACGTCGCTCATTGTATCCTACCTTAGGATTCATGAATAGCTAGAAACCACTCACCATGATCGGAGCCAATGAGACTTAATTGATTGCCTCAACATTGAGGAGCAATCAATAGACACCAAATCACCGATGGATCACCCAGTCACCCCACGAATATATGCCCCTACATACACCATTGCTCAACTTCATTGCTTAACTGCCCAACCAATAAGCCGATCAATCATCACTGGTCACAAATAAGTCGGTGGCCCATTCTACGTCGCATGTGCTCAATCCTGTCTCTACCATTATTGTATCACCAAGTATCATCTTGGACTCTCCTAGACCCATGTTGGGTGCTGACATCAACTTCAGTCTTGTCTTGCAACTCTTGAAATAGCTTACAAAAATGATTTAGTGTTATCTTGATGCAATAATTGTGTGCCTTGTACCATCAAGAGTTGTATGCCCCACATAAACTAAAGTTCATGCCATGTACCACCAAGAATTGTGTGCCTCACACCACCAAGATCAAATGTGATCTCCCAAGGTCACAAAATATCAAGTGTAGCCTCCTAAGGTTGCTCAAATGCTAAGTACATCCTACGAGGATTACATAAGCACTAAGGATACGTCCCGACTCTAAGTTCTGGAAATGAATGCTAAGTCAGTTACAAAGGATATACTGCTTTTGCATTAACAAGCAAAGCAAAAATTATAAAGTATGAAATATAGAAAACGTCCAAAGTAAAATGTTGGTATTATTTCATTTAAAGTCCAATGCTTCTAGAACTACAAATTAAAAGCCAAGTTCCATCACTTTGGCTAATAAAAACTACAAAGAAAAGTAGTTAGCCTAACACCTAAGTCCTACAAAAGTCGTTCATACTTGGCTACCATCTGGGGCTGAGCCTCACTCTAAGTCTAAACTACTACTCTATATAAGGACTCACTCCTTTTAACATTTGAGTTGTTATCATACTCACTATACTCAGCTGCAACTCTACTGCAGTTTGGCAAGTTGCATGAGAGAAAAACCAAGTCTGAATAGACCTTTATGAGTCCTCTTTTAAAGGATTCAAAATCGTGAGCTTAAGTAACTCATGTAATAGCTTAGAAGTCTTCTAAGTCAAGGTAATCATTAATCTACTCCCTAGTCAAAACTTCAAGTTAGGTAATCCTTGTATGGATCTCAGCACCCAACTCCTCCAATTCAGAGTTCTTTCTAGCCAACTCTTATGTTATCCAATGCCTTCGTATCTCGTTAGCTATCACCTTGAACCCACTCAATTGAAGCTAAGGTCTAGTCTCTCTTTAGATATAACGGCATAGGAAATATCTACCATGGGATCAAGGAAAGTCTGGGCCTCATAAATATATTCTTCAAAAGTAATCTTGATCTTCCTAGACCTCTCAGTTAACCTTGCAACACGAAGTCTGGTAAGCTCATCCATCCAAGCTGCTGAAGATTCAAGGAAAATAGATGAAGAAGATGCATGAAGAGAGCATAAGTGTGGAGCCTCATTCTTCATAACAAAGTCCTCAAATGGAGAAGGAACCAAAGCCTTATCAAGCTCCTCAACCTCTATGGTCACCTCAGCCTGACAAGTTATTACTTGACGTGTTCTTTTCTTCCCAAGCATGTGTACGCCTTCTTTCTAACTCTTGTCTCCTATATGGTGGATTATGCATTAAAAGCACTAGAGGCCGAGCCTTTATATGAAGAAACATGATGCGAAGTCATCTTTGCCAAAAAAATGTAAACAGCATGGAGTCATCTATCAATGCAACAAGTATAACACCAAGTACTTAACACTTTGGGAGGAGATTTGTTCTAAGTCTCCAGAAATGATAAGAAAAATTTCAGACCCTAGAACACAATCATCTCAACAATAATCAATCTCTCACAGCTATGCACTCTGGAATTTAGAGTGAATAACCTATCAATGAATTCCCATCTTTCGTCAATGAACTTGATTTGCTTCCAATGTACTACGACCAAGAGAGAAAAGTTAGCAAAAAAGAATAACAACAAAGTGATCTCAAAAGTGTAAATTGGATCTATACAAACAGCTCACCAATAGGCAACAAATAAGTGGGCCATGTTCAAGACATGCCACATCATAAGCCCCTAGTCACGATAAACCATGAAAGATGCCAATCCTTTTTAGGCTTAAGAAAAATCTTCAATGAATCTATAATTGTCGTATGGCCTAACATTGAACTAACCTCAAATCCCAAAATGTAAGTAATATAAATCTCACTAATTTACCAATCATTGTCTTACATTGTTCTCCTACAACATTTATAGGTTCTATATTGGCATCAATCTCAAAAAATGAGCGAGCATGTGAGTCATCAATTTGATCGAGTAGATTGTATCACCTTTTTCTTTGTACTTTTTTTGCAAATATCTTTATAATCCTCCATATTCACATCGTTAGATTGATTGACTACATCATTCATGTTATCATCAAACGCGTAACCCATTATGCTAAACAAAGAAATTAAAAAATATTAGTTAAAATTTAATATGTTAGACAATAAATATAAATTGATTTAATAAGAATTAATAAGTAAACACATAATAAATACCTTCTAAATGAAGCTACTAAGTTACTCTATGCTTTTGTGTGTGTAAATACTATCAATCTTTTTACATATACACATTAATGAATTATCATCCTTGTTTTTAGAATATAGGTTTAAATTTAGGACATAAGTAATGAAATGTTCAAGATTAGACGACGAGTCAAATACATCATCTTCCATGGTGTTATTTTCATGGTAAAACTCTTTTTGAGGGGATGTCAATACAATCGATCATCTTGTGTCAATTGAATCATGTACATAAAAACCTTGTTTTGTATAGCGGGCCAAGATCAAATGATCATCTTTGTGACTGATTCTTGTTAGGTCAACAAGGGTTAAATCCAATTCATTATATCCAACATTCATGGTGTCTTACTTCAATCACATAAGAATATAATTTCTTTGAACATTTCTTAATCAACTTCCAAAATTTTTTGAATTATCCCATAATGTATCCTATCAGATAACACAAGATTACCATCTTTGGTACTCCCAAATTGCCAATTTATGGTACCAACTTCACTCCACTATTTTGATTTACTCGCAAATCATCCCTTACTTTAGTAGTAAATTTTCAACTGTTGATGATAATAACAAAATGTACTTCTTAGTACAAGTCATTCCAATGATTAAGTTATGCAATGATTTGGATCATTAATTTGATCAACAATATATTCATTGCAAAATATACAATGATCAAACAAATTCACATTCACAAATCTAATTGAAATAAATTTTATGTTCTTAAACACTTACATATTCATACAACTAATTGATAAATTTCTCATGTGCTCATCTCGCAACCATTTCTCTTATCATCTTCGCTTATGATATGAATCTTATTTTAAGACATTCATATGCATTTTAATAATAACATATTACAAAAATTATTATTGTTTAAAGAATAAAAGTACAAACTTCATGCTATTTGCTAGGATTATTTAGTGACGTTCCCAATTAAACTCATTGATTATCACTTGACAACTAATCAAGTATTTAGAACAAACTTCAATGCCCTCTTCTGCAATATAACGCTCAGTCATGCAATCCTTAGATTGATTACGATTATGCACATACCCCTTCAACATACCCATATATCTTTCAAAATGATACATCTAATGCAAAGATACTGGAGTGCATAAATTCTAAACCAAGTGAATTTTTAGGTGAATCATAATATCAAAAAATTTGGTGAAAAAAACTTCTCTTATCTCAACTAGGTTCTTTTGGAATATTGCGTTCAACTCATCAATACAAATTGATTTTTTGATATCAAATTCAAAGAGACATAAACCAATCATCGCAGACCTAAACATGCTCCAGTATAATCAACTTAATTGCAATAGATAACAATTATTGCATCAAAGTATGACAATTATTAGATTAAGACCATAGAGTTTACGGTCCACCAAGGACACAAAATTTCTTATATTCGAAGCGTAACCATCTGGCACCTTCATACTTTCCAAACAACGACATAACAAATCTTTCTCCTCGATCGAGTATATATAACAAGCTAAAGGCAGGTACGTACGCCATCTTTGGTTTTTATAGGAATATCAAGCAAAATACCAATTATACTAACACACATTTTTTTCAATAGGCAACACATCTAAACAATAACACATATGTAAGCTCTTCCAATAAGGTAACTCCTAAAAAATGGATTTCTTCTTCCATCACTGCTCGTTTTCTCATTCACAATTATCACTCACATTTTTCTCCTTTAAACTTTCATACTTTTTCTTTTCCTTGCCCTATTTGGTATTGCATGAAGGTATACGTTTTTGCTTTTAGTAATCTTTTTAACTTGCATACAACTAATTATTCTTTTTAAAAACCTTTTTTCTTCTCATGTATCTTAAATATCATTCCTTGAATTTCATGCAATATCTCTTATCAAGGAGTTAAGGAATAGAGTTCATATCCATCAAAAGCTTTCTTTTGAAATCCAAATTTATGTCCAATAAGCAAGAATCTTGTATATCCTATATAATACACCTTACTCTCGTTATGGAGTGCGTAACTATAATCACAACAAATTAATAGTTTTATATCCATGAGTTACATATCCTGATAAAGTACCATATACTAAAAAGTCATTAATTATCCATAAAAGTACTCTTAATATGAAACACTCATATTTGTAAGCATCATACACTTTGATGACTTCGTCTCACAAGGTCTTTAGGTCACTTATCAAAAGCTCCAAGAACATATCAATGTCCAAACCAGGTTTTTTTGGACCTGATATCAACAACATTAACATCATAAATTACTTTTTTATGAAATCCAAGTAGAAAGGTTATAGATGATCATAATAACTAGACAACTACACCTTATTCTTAGGAAATTACGTGAATTAATTCCGTCAATAGTTATGACCAGTCAAAAATTCATATGCTCTTTTTCAAATTCAGGTCTAATGTCATCAAATACTTTCCAAGATGGGAATCACAAGGGTGACACAAAAACCATCATTCTAATTGTTCTTTACATGTCATGTCAACCTTTTTGATGTCTCCTTGCTCTTATACATTGTTTGAAAATATGGAATTGGTGAGAAGTACTATAAAACCTTTACTGGCACATTTTTCTTCACATTTCTATCAGAAGTCATCTTCCACCTTAAATCACCACAAAATGAACTTGAGAGATCCACATATCCCTTTCATAAGAAATGCAATTGTTTGGACAAGCAATAATCTTCTTATATTTCATACCAAAACGATTTAAATTTTTCTTAACTTCATACATGGATGAAGTCAAATCGTTTTCAACAGGTAGCAAGTCCATAACTACCTTACCATTTCAATAAATCTAGTATCAATTATCCCATGTTTTGCCTTGAAAATATAAATTTTTATCAATACAAACAACTTAGTTTTTTTTGTTCTCTGCATCTTCCAATATTGTTTTGAATACTTCGAGATTGTGATATGGACCAACTTATACATGTATTTATACATCAATTCCTACACATTTATAATATGTTACTATTCCCAAAATAATAATGCAAATTCCCAGCTTTCAAAGTGAAAATTTATATAAAAGCCCTACTCGATAATACCATAAGACTTCGCACTAAAGTAGTTCTACTTCTATGAACTAGTTACACTAGACTTTAAAAAAAGATCATTCTCTAATGACTGAAGAAGCCTGTATATTACTTTCAATCTGCCAAGTAGAAGTTCATTGCTTTGACATATTAAAAATGGCATGCATAAGATAGAGCCTCAACTTACAGGAATAGGAACTCTAGCCTCTTTCGAAGAGAATTGTCAGATGGAGCCTTGTAGCTTGGATTTAATTTTAGTATTTCACCTATTAACAATCAAGAGAACCATAATCATTAAATGCACAACTTCAATAAAATTAAAAAGAAAATGAATGATATATATGATATAAGAAAATCTACAAAGCAAACTTATGGCCTCCCGCTTGTCTAGTTCCAGTTGTTCTAACTTCTGCATACACAAATACTATAATCAATCTAACAATTTGAGATATCACTTATAAGCCTGATAGGATAAGGCCAAAGGAATCAAAATTCGATAACATTTAAAGGAGATATATATTAATTAGAAGTTTAGAACTATGCCTCGATATCAACACGATGACTACTAGACTCATGTTCCACATTTTCAACTGCTAATGGCAAGTCACCATCATCCTTGACTTCCAACAAACCATATTTCAGTTGCTGTGAGATTTGGTCCACCCATGCCCAAAATTTGTACCACCACAGAGGCAGTAATATCACTTAGTGGCACCTGGAAGAGGAGGTTTCTATGTGAACCATTCACATAGAAAAGACTAAAAATGAGATGTACAAATATCTGCACTCATACCTGAAATAAACAACAATAAATGCTTCCCGGGAGGGCTGGGACTAAGCATCCCCTTCCTTCCAATATCTGACAAGATGTTGAAAGATCCGTATTCAACATATCAGAAGGTGATGCTAGTGTTGATCATCATTTTTAAGATACAAAGCCAATATGTAAATAAATAAACTAAAGCATCATATAGAGTAGAATAGAAACATGAAAATTTTGTGCTAATAAGTTAGCCTTTATATATCATTTCCCAGTGGCATCGAAATTATAAAATTGCAAAAAAACTAAAAGGTTCACTTCATGCAAGGACTCAAAATCCATGAAAGAAGATGAAACAACACAAATATAATGAATGAACATGAGTTTTACATGTACTTACGTCCCAAAATGATATAGTATCCATCTTCATCCACTTTACCAGTATCCCCAGTTTTGAAAAATCTACCTTCTATAAACGAATCTTTAGTTACCTACATCAGTAACAAGAAAGTCATATAAAGAAAAGGATTTACTTAAGCTGTTCTTGACTTCTTTATAGAGTTTATCTAGAGTATTTCATATTTCTGATTACCATTGGTCAAAACTCAAGTTGTAACAAGTTTAGTATATTTAAATACCTCAGGACGTCTCCAGTATTCCTTCAACGATGAGGGGATTATGAGACAAAACTCACCCATTCCCATCGTATTACTTCTACACTCAGCTTTTGCAAGATTTCACCTATCAAAGAAAGAAAGAGCATCTAGTGAAAAGGCAAGAAGGAAAATAGAAAATTTAGCCAACAATAGTTTAAAACATAAATTTGCCTATAAGCCAGTACAAATGCACTACAAGTCATCATGTATAACAAACGGTGCCTTTAACACATTGGTCTCCTACTTTGTGAATTTGTTACTTATACATTTACCCTTGGTAAATAAGTAAACAAAACCTCCTACTTATTACATGAATTTTCCCATATGTTTTTATAAAGGTTATTAGTTAAATAATTGCTAAAAATATTATTGACCTCTACACCTGGAAATGGCATTTCAACAGTGCCTGCTTTCCTCACCTTTCAAAGGATCTGATATTGCCATGACAAACTAAAAACAAATAACAGCATCTATAAGTTTAAACATATTTGTAAAATATTTATCTAGAAATGATTTTTCATAGAATGCTAGCATAAATCTTGAGAGGAGCTTAAATTGGACGTGACATACCTCGGTCATGTCGCCTCGTTCTAAAAGATGATGTCCTGTTATGGTTTCCCACTCTTGCATAACAGGAAGAGGAAGCACATACAACAAAAACAATAAACTTATTTGTTTTTTATCAAAAAGTAAGCTAGGCAGTACATTCTTACCTTATATCACCAACAATGGCGATGAAGTGGACGATCGAGGAGCAATGGAGAAAGAAGGCTGGAGGAACGACGACTGAACGAACGAAAACCGGAAGAGCGCAAACCTAAAGAACACCGGCTGGACAGGTGACGCTTGGACGATGACGGCGGATGAGTGAGACGAGACCGAAAATAGGAAGGAGAGCAATGGGTGTGGTGTTTTAGCCTGGGTGGGTGTTCTGTTTAGGGCACAAGTGTCTTATTTGGAAATTTCTATTCTGACGGTGGTAGTCATCATAATTTTTTTTTTCCGGACGGTTATAAGAATAAGATTTCCTACATCCAACTTTCATAACAGATCTCCATTAAAATCATGAACAATTTTGATGGTTTGTGCGAATTTTTTTAATTTTTAACCGTCCCAATATCACATTACAGTTGTAGTAATCGATGAAAGATAGATTAGATAAGTCTTGGATCATAATTCGATCTATAAACGTTTAGGAAATCACATGAACAAAAATTTAAATACAATGGAAGTAAAAAATGGATTGAAAACATAATTCATGTACTGACATATTTCACCATTTACACGAAAATTTTAATAGGTTTTTGGTTTGCTGTTTCTAAACCTTTTTTGATATCACGATGGTGTAGAGAATAATTCATTGAATATTAATTGAATTTTTTCTTAATTTTTAACACTTAGAACAGGCTTAGAAATCAAACTGAAATTTATATATGTACATATCTCAAGTACTCTATCCATCAAAGAGCAAATGGACATGCGCTTAAGGGATTGCAAACGTGGATGATGGAAGTTATGGAGTAACAACTGCCAACTGCTCAACTGCTCGGTTGGTTGCCGAGCAATTTGAAGAGAAAAAACAGCATTCTCCCACTTGGTCCATATATTCCATCATTCAACTTTATGAGAAACATAACACATGAATCATGGCGATAAGTCCTCTAATAACGAGTATTATCTTCCATGTATCACGATGCATTATGCATCTCAAGCCCATACAACTTAAGTATGTTTTTTCTTAAAATATATGAATAAACATAATATGCGCATAAAATTAATGAGAAAATATTAACTGAATAAGAGTTTCATTAATATTAACAAATGTACGTACAATGAATATTTACTCAAAGGATCAGCAATCATCAACTCAATGCTAACGTGCTCAATGATCACTTCCTTTTCCTTAACACGTTCTATTTGATGTCGATATACTTACTACGACTACCACTTTTGTTGTTCTTGACCATAAACACAGCAACTGAATTGTCATAGTACAATCTCAATAGCCTAGAAATAGAGTAAACTACTCTAAGTTCGGAAATGAAACTCTTAAAGTAGTACACTGAGCAACTGAATGATCTTTCTCATGACCAATGCCTTGGGATCAATCGCTCCCACTAATCAAGTCATTCTCAAGAAATTTTTCATTTCTTAATTCCACAAACTTAATGCTATAAGATGGACTATAAAACTTGTATCCCTTAGACCTTTCGGTGTATCCAACGAAACACCCACTTATGGTCCTCGGGTCTAACTTTTTCTATTGTGGATTATAAATCCCTACTTCAAACGCACATTCCCAAACGTGCATATGTAATAAACTCAATTTTCAACCTTTTTCATAATTCAAATGGCGTCTTTAAGACAACCTTGGTTAGAACTCAGTTTAATATATACACAATTATCTTTAAAGCTTCAATCCATAAGGATTTAGGAAGATTGAAGTAGCTAAGCATGTTTCGCACCATGTCCAATAATGTTCAGTTTCTTCTTTCTACTACATCATTCTGGTCTGGTGAACTAGGCATAGTGTATCGAGCAATTATCCCATGCTCTTGAAGAAACTTAACAAATGGATCAAACACTTGTCCATTTTCAGTATATCTACCTTAATATTCACCATATTTATCTAATCTCACAAACTTTATTTGCTTTTCGCATTGTTTCTTTACTTCAACCTTAAAGATCTTGAAGGCCTCTAATGCTTCACTCTTGTTATGAAGCATGTAGAGATACATATATCGAGAAAAATCATCAATAAAGGTGATAAAAAAATTTGACCTTGTATGTCCATGCATGGACAACATAAATCAGTATGTATGATTTATAATATGTCTCAATTCCTATTGACACCTTTCTTTGACTTGTTAGTCTGTTTTCCTTTAATACAGTCCACACATGTCTCAAAATTAGTAAAATCCAAAGTACTAAGGACCCCATCTTTTACTAATCTATTAATTCTTTATATGGAGATATGTCCTAATCTCCTATGCCATAATGTATAAGAGTCATCGTTAATATTACACTATTTAGCGCTAGTTTGAATATGCATAGCATTATGAGTGATATTATTTTTTAAATTAATGTAGTAAAGATCATCAAACAAAGTATCATTCTCAACGCAATCAGATTTATTAAATAAACTAAAAGATATTTCTGAAAAGTGAAACGGATAACCATAAGGTACAAGTCTTGAAATCAAAATCAAGTTTCTAAAGAAACTTGGAACATAAAAGGTCTTTTCTAATTCTAAAACAAAACCACTACTCAAAATCAAACTGTATGTCCCTACAGCCTCCACATATAAGCCTATCTTGTTTTTGGATGAGATGTATTGCTTACTTTCTACTAGCTTCCTTAGGTTTTGCATATCCTGTAAGGAATTTGTAACATGGATTGTAGATCCAGAATCAATCTACCAAGTGTTAATATTAACATTAACCATATTAGATTCATAACAAATCAACGAGGTTAGATTACCTTTATTCTCAAGCCATTTATGGAATTCGATACATTGCTTCTTCATGTGTCCCTTCTTTTTACAAAAGAAACACTTGGCTTTTTTCTTAATATAAGCCTGAGGTGAAAATATTCCTTTCCCTTTTTGTTTATTTTGAGATTTTCCTTTACCACTAGTGAGTCTTAAGGAAGAGAACTTCATAATTAGGGTGCTTGCCAAAGCCCTATCTGAAGTGACAAAATGATCATCAATGGCCTTTAGTAGGTCTTGGATCTTGTTATACTGCTTAACGAAGCCCTTAATACCAACAGATATTTTCATCTTTATGAACACAACGGAGAGATGATTAGATCACTTCCACTTATCATAAAGAACAACTGCATCTAGAGAGCTAGTTTCAATTAATGTAGGGGGCTCCTCATTCCTAATGGCGTAATCTATGCCCATCCATCCCAAGTGAAGGAGAATTCTCTCCTTCCAGACCTTGTAGTTGTCCCCTTTGAGCTGAAGAACATCACATTTCATATCAGAGTAATTAACAGGTTGAATTGCTGCAGTAAATGAAATTTATAAGCTCATGTTACTAAATTTGAAGCTATCATAAAAATATGACATGTTCTACCATTGTAAAATCATGAAAAACATATGAATCTAATGACATAAAACTTGCATGTAGCTAAAGTTTGAATTCAAATAAATCCATCCTAATTTTACAATAAAACTATCAAATTATGTTCATTTTTTTAATCTCTGTGGATAAATTAGAAATTTTTTGATATTCTATCCTAATTAATCACACAAAAATATAATAAAAATTCTTACGGGATAAGATTTATTATATCACATATGATTAATCACAATTAATGTTTATTTTATAAATGTGATCCTAAATAAACCTTATTATAGTTTTAATTAATTAAAGATGATATGGTTACTCCCTAATTAATTAAACTATATGAATCATTTAAACATTAACTAAATCCTTAGGCTCAATTATCGCATAAAATCATAAGTAATATTAATTTAATCTCATATGTGTAAATATTATCTATCTTAAGATTGCATATATGACAATAAATTATACAAGAAAAAATAAACAATATAAGCACTAATTAAATCCATAAAGAACCATTAACAATTAATTTCATTATAGATAAATTATTTAACAAATTTCATATGTATAATTAATTACAAAATTTATACATACAAATACCAAAACAAATAATTTAAGCATAATGCATTTAAATAAATTTTAATGTGTCTAAAAATTATTTAAATAAATATCATATGTATAATAAATATTCTACACATGACAACCCTAAGTTAAATAATTAATCTCATTAAAATTATATTTAAAATTTAAAAAAAAAATCAAATTCCAAATATATATATATAAAAAAACATGTCTCGTACAAAATCTAACACAAACTTCGTCTTTGCCCAATGGACACCATACTTCATACACAACAATGAAATCTTGGTTCGATTCCCAACTAAAATATTTTTTAAAAATTAAATTCCGAATGTATATAAAAAATAAGTTTGATACAAAACATAACATTATATTCGTTGTTGCCCAGGTTTGGGAGTTTAGTCTTAGTTGCAACACCCAGGTTTGATTCCCAGTAACAACAAATGTCGCCTTTTTTTGAAAAATGACAAGTTATTTTTACCTTATAGAAGAACTCGTCTTCAACCTCCAGTTGGGTCATGGGACTCAGTTTTGACCCGAACGGAGGCCGACAATTTCTATATATTCTGGCGATGAAATATGGCTTTTTTTATCAAAATTCTCAGAATTTGATTTTCAAGTGATTCATGGTATTATTTTGAATCAAAAATTTCAAAAAAAAAATTAATTAAGAAATTCCAATGTATGCGCATGGTAAATTGGATTTATTTTCTTCATGGTTTTTCAAGTTTCATAGAATCATTCAAATATCAATACTAAAATTATTTATAATTTCTATACGCATCAAAAATGAACCAAATAAAAAACCCAAATTATCAGTTCCTCGATGAAACAGAGCAAAATAGGGGTGTTTTCAAAATGACTTTGATACCAAAAGTTGGATCATAATTCGATCCATAAACATTCAGAAAAACTATATGAATGCAAATTTAAACACAGCGGAAGCAAAAATAGATTGAAAACATACCTCCTGTCATTGATCAAATTTCACTACTTATACGAGAATTCTAATGGGTTTTTGGTTTGATACTTTTAAACCTTTCTCTGATATCACGATAGTACAGAGAACAATTCATTGAAGATTAATTGAACTTTCTCTCAATTTTAAATACTCAGAACATGTTTAAGGACCAAACTAAAATCTATATATATGCACGTCTCAAGTGCTCTATCCATCAAAGAGCAAAATGGATGTGCACTTAAAGGGCTATAAATGTGGGTGATGGAGTAATGGAAATTATGGAGCAACTTATACCAACTGCTCAACTGCTCGGTTGGTTGCCGAGCAATTTGAAGAGAAAAAAAACAACAATAAGTACTAATTATCACCATTAAGAGTATTAATCTTATTGATTTGATGTAATAGGTTAAGATTGATAGTAGCAAGATATCCTACTTAGGTATATACTACTATTGAAGAGAATAACTATGAACAAGTCAATGTTATTAGAGGATTTTAAACATAAAGGTCTTAATATGATCCTTATTCTCATATTTATAATGCATGATGAAAGGATAATATAGATTTGGGTTATTTAGGCAACAATCAAACAACTTCCAATAACCAATCTGATTTCTCCAACCATAGACCACCTTAGTAATATTAACCTAGACCTAATCTCTTTGACTAGCCCAAGGTAAGTTCCTAAAAGACTTGGTCATTGTTTTAGCCACTAACGCTGCTAAATTTTGGTAGGATGCCCAAGCTTCAATTCATAACTTAGAAATACAAGTGTGCCAATTAGTTACAATTGTAGGAATGTTAAAGGCATAGATTCTGGCAAGATTTCTTCACAAAATGTAATAAATCTCAAGATGATTGTCAATGTTATTACTTTAAAGTAGCAAGCAGTTAGAGGAGCCCAAACAAATCCTCAAAAATGAAAAATCAAATGAGAGGACTAACCAAAAGAAAAGGCTTAAAAAAGAGAATACCATCCCATAAGAAACTAAGATGGCATCCAAGGTAGTATTCAAACCTCCCCTTTTTACTTATGAAAATGTTGTGCCTTTTTCCTAGTAGGCTTAGAAACACAAAAAAAAAAACATGAAAGGGTCATTTTAGACACTTTTCGAAAAGTAGGAGCCAACATCCCATTCTTAGATGCTATCAAGTAAATGTCTAAATACGCATAGTTTCAACTATGCACCACCGAAAGCAAACTCAAAGATAATAAAGTGGTAAGTGTGGAGGAAAATGTGTCTACAGTGCTAAAAAATGATCCTACCCAAATGTCGAGCCCTAGGTAATTTTACCATCCCAATTACGATAGGTAATACAAGGCTTGAAAAATTTATGTTAGATTTAGGAGTATCTATTAATATCATGTCTTAGAATATTTATGCTTCACTAAGTATAAGTCCTTTAAAAGAACTAATGTAATTATACAACTTGTTGAAATAACTAACATCTATCCTAAGGGTATTATTGAGGATATCTTAGCGTAGGTGGATGAGATGATCTTATCAATATACCTTTATATATTGGAAATGAGTGATCATTCCTACACCATATCTACACCATTATTGTTGGGGAGACTATTTATGAAAACATCTTGCACCAAGATAGATATGCATAGTAGGGCGCAAACTCTTGAGTTTGATAAGGAGAGAATACTTCAACATCATTGATGTAATGAAGTATCGAAATGACAGTTATAAGATTTGGATAAGTTGAGTTGACGACATTAAATAAAGCGATTTGTGGGAGGTAACCCACCAAATTTGTTTTCTACTCCCTTTTACTTATTTTCACATTATAAATATGCATGTGCTTACACTGAGATAATGTAAGAATTATGTGGAGAGTACTAACACATCACTATATTTTTTTTTATATCTTATTAAGTTTAATATGTTTTATGATTAATATGCTTTAGGTAATATAATTTATCAATTTTTATGATTATTTATTACATTTTTAGAATAGTTAAAATAAACAAATTGGCTTGGAAACAACAATTACATGTTGTATTCTTTTTTATATAATTGATTATAAATGCTTAAAAACATTAAGTTTTGAATGATAATGAATGTTAGTAAAATCTTAATATTCTTACTAAATGAATGCATACTTTGTGATAATCTAGCTAATAAGATGCATTCATAAGTAGTTAAATTGGTGATATAATGATTTATATATTTGAATTTTTGAAATGATGTGTTAATTTATTATAATGTTATTTTAATTATAATGAGTATTATTAAGTTTCTATAACCTTTTATTAGATTTATCAAAATGAATGCTAATTAAGTATTTTTTTTAAATGATTAAGACACTAATGTTAACCTTTTTAGCCAAATTTTCATACCTTTAATGTTGTTATTCTTACAAGAATAACTCTTATAGTGGACCAATTTAAGTCGACATGAGACAACTATTTGTACATATTCCTTACCCTTTAAACCAAACACATTAGACATATCCTATAATTCAAAAACAAAATGGAGTTGTATAAAAAAGATGGACTATGAAAACTTAGAATAATATTTAAGAGTGTTAATGGTGTTATAATTGATAAAATTCGTGATATATACAAAGAGTCATTTCTATAAACCTTATAAAAAAATTAACAATAATGAGATAAGTTAAAAAATATATATAAAAAAAGCTCAGTATTTGAATAGAATGGCAAATAGAGAAGAAAAAAGATTAAATAATGATGCTTGGGTTTAAAAGAAAAAAATTTGTTAACATGATTAGTTTTAGGACAATGATTTTCATAGATCTCTTCCTCTTATTCCATAAACTCATAAATTTTTGTTTTCATTTTTTCCTTTCATTTAATGAAATCAACAAGCTTTAGCTTCATTACAACTAAATAAAATATCTTTTAATTTAAAAAAATACATTCAATTATTGGGGATATAACTCTAAGAAAAGGCCTATAATGCTTGATATAACTCTAGAAATATGATGATCTTTCAAGAGAATGAACATGGTTTTACTAGTTTAACTTACATAGTTTGACTGCCATTAATAAGGCTGCAACACACACCCACTTCGAGCTATATTTTATCAATGGTTATAAATCCTTCTTAATGTTTGTTGGATTTTAGAACATTAGTATTGCTAGGCTCTTGAGATGAAATACTGAAAACTATGTTTGTAATGGCTTATTTTACCTTTATTCAATGACTAGCAAAGAATTGATATGGGAGAGTCAAATAAGGAGCATTTATACCTATATTTGTGCATCAATTCCCACATATTTACAATGAGCTACTATTCCCTATATGTTTTATATGTTTATTTTGTGCTATACATGTCTTTAGGGATGAAATGAGCAAAAAGAGTTAAAAATGTGTATTTAAAGCTAAAATAGTTTAGATAGGTTAATATAGGCTCGATAGATTGAGATATTAGTTGATACATCAAAGAATCAGGAGAAGAATGGCAAATGATCCTAGATTGATCAAGAAAGGTCTCGATCAATCAATCAATCAAGGTTCAATCGAGAGCTCTCGAGTTAGAAATCGTTCATTGTTAAATCAATCGAGAAATATCTTGATCAATTAAGTAGTCCAGGCATCACTCAAATTTAGCATTTTTAGCACCAATTTTTAATCTTAATCATTAAATCAAGAAAATTCTACAAACTCATATTAGGATCGAAAATACACTATATAAATAACTTAATGTGTCATCTAATTATAAAAATTGCAACAAACAATAACATAGATCTAATATCACGTCTAGGATAACTTTAAGAGGAGATTTTGAAGAAAAGATCCAAGATTTCATAAGCATTTATTAATCTTTATTTATTAAGTTTTTCATGATTATAATGTTGATTTATTTAGAATCTATGTCTAACTAAAATTCAAATATGATTAAGAGCAATTCTAAGCCAAAACTAATCATTGACTCTTGTTATGTTTATTTTTATGTTTAAATCTCAAATTACGCATGTATGATTTAGAATGATTAACTAGCTTGTTACATGAATATATTTATTTATAGTCTAAGATTTAGTACATAATCGTTAATATTCTTATTAAATGTGATATTTTATGCCCGTAGTTACAAGTAGGATTGAATGCCTACAATAAAAGTTATTAATGAGTTTTGTAATATTACTTAATTTAGTTATCATCTTTTTAAATCTTAAACCAACAAATGAATTAAATCTAATAGGTGTATCTCTCAAATGTTCAAGATTTAGGTTGATTAGTGATTATATCATTAATCAATTATATTGTAAAAAAAGGTAGAAAGTCTTAAGTAAGCTTTAACTTTTAAAACTAAAATTAAAAATTGAAGAATGATTTTAAATTACGAAAGTGATCTAAAACTTATTAAGTTAATTTTCATTCATGATATGTTTAATTAAATTTTATGATAGTCATAATCTCATATATCTAATAACCCTTGTGGAACCTATTTTATTGTTTTATGTTATTTTTTTCAAAAATAAAAAAAAATTATATTTATTAATTTTAATTAACTTGTTAACAAACTAGTAAATAGTCATAAAAATTGTTACTAATTTTCATAAATACGACGATTTTTATTTTTAAATTATTTATTACTTATATGTAATTATGTATAATTATGTATTTTCAATCAGATAATAAATTCATCTTTAGGTATCATTTCATTCATATTTTCCTATATATTAAGGTCAAGTTTATGTATTATTGACTTTTTTTCATTGATGTGATGTTTTTTATCACCATTTAGTTATATTTATTCTTTAAATAAAAATAATTATCATAATTTATTAAATATTCTTATAAATTAATTTAAATCTTTAATTTTTTTAAAATTAATGTACTTAACATAGAGCATCAAATCACATCCTCTTTGCAAATTTATGAATAAATTTTATAAAAGAAAGCAACTCCTTTTATTTATATATATATTTAAAAATAAAATATATACAACACTTCGAATTTTTAAATTTTACAATAAAAATAGTAGGTATAGGCCGGATATTTTCCATGAAAAATATCGCAAATGTAATAGTAAAGTATAATCAATTAGAATTGTAATAATTAATTATGTCCATTTGTACTCCCTCCTCTTGACGTCAACACAATATTGTCAATTTTGAATTAAAAGTAAGATAAGAAACATTACCAAAAATAAAATAAAATAAAATAAAACGTCACTTTGGAAACCACTTTCTGAGCCTGTGCTTAAAACGTGTTGGCCCCGCATCTGACCTTTACATTAACAACTTGGAAAATCACAGTTACAAAATATTAAAAAAAAAAACATGTGACACGCTGCTTGAGGAAAAAAGAAGAAGCTTTTCTTAACATTTTAAAATAAGCACAGTTTCTATTAGCAACTTCTTAATATCTTTTATTTATTTTAATTAAATTTTTAATTTTATCCTTTAAAATAATTAATTTTACAAAAATTATATTTAAATTAAACTTTTAAAAATTAATCGAGTGCGGAACTAAAATGTTAAGCAACTAAACTGTGGTTATCGAACAATTACTGTATCTACTCAGCTATTAATCCATTACTATTCTTTATAATTTTTATTATTATTAATCAAATATAACTTTAAATCTTAATTATTTATTATTTATTATTTCTCTTTGAATCAATATGAAAGGATCAAAAATATCTTATAGTTATTAATACTATCTTTTCATATTTTTACAAAAAAAAATTATTATTAATAATTAAATATTTATAAAAAAATAAAATATTTTTTATTATAAATTAAAATAATTCAAACTAAATGATAAAATATAAATAATAGTTCATAAATTGAATAGGGTGGAGTGTGATGTTAGTTTTTTCTTTAGATCTAACTATCATTTTGTACCATTGGAACCACTTGGTATAAGGTAAGGATGTTCACGGTTTATGGTCTAATTTTAAGTAAATTTTTTTTTATTAAATTGAATCATTTTTGTTATTTAAATCGAATTGAATCAGATCGTTTAGTTATTAAAAATATTGAACCGAACGGTTTGATTTGATTTGATTAACGATTTTATTAGGTAAATAATACATAAATATGATACACCTATTAATATATCTTTAATTAAAATATAAGAAGTTTAATCAACGATTTGTGAGTAGTGATATGAAAAATTTAATATATTATTAAAACAAGTGCAGTTCGATTAGTTTAAAAATTATTATAATCGAACCGGATCGTTTAATTTATAAAAATGTTCAGACCGATTAAATCCAATCCGATTTAATTTGATTCAATCCGATTTTTAGACATCCTTAATATCAGGAACGATATAATTGCTTTAATTTTCTTATAATATAAATTTTAACTAAAATATTTATTAAATTATAGATAAATTCTTATATAAAATAGACACGTTCTGATAATATTTATTTTTAATTTTTTATATTTAAAAATATATTATAATTAATAATTTAAATATACTTATATTTAAATGAAATATAAATAATATTTTTTTTAATAAAAAATAAAATATATTATTTTTTATTATCTATCTTAATTAAAATCCTAAATTTATTCTCATCATTTAATACCTAATTTAAAAATATGTTTAAAAATGTGAAAAATACCCGAACAAAATGTAGGACAAATTAAAAGATTTACTAGTTTCTTATTCACCAAATTAACCAAAGGAATTTTTTAAATGTTTGAACAAAAAGAAAATAAAAATAACATATAAGATCATTGATGATTGGTATTAAAGAGCCTAAAAATACTATTCATTTGCTTTTTATTTTCATACGGTCGCATTCATTAATGTGCAATCAAATACAAAATTATGTTATTTTTAAAGCTAATAAAAGACCCGTGAGTTAGATTTGACAAATTACCATATTATTATGCCTTTTTGTCATTCTAATAATAATTTAAAATTTATTAATCAAACCTTAATTTAATAATTAATTATTTATCTACTTATCTATGTAACTAAAAGTAGTTTAAGTTTTTCATTTTAAATTGTTATAGAAAATAGAATAGGTGGATATATATATTATAATTAAAATTTTGAAGCAATTTTTTCTTAATTAAAATTGTTTAATTATATACATATTTATTGAAAAATACAAACTCATCTGCAATATATTATATTACATTTCATGTGAAAACTAATTTGAACCAAAAGCACTTAAAATTACTTTTTTGTTCAACTATAAAACTAAATGCCACGTGCATCTAAACAAAGAAAATACTTTTCCCTACTGCTAGGTTTGGAAGTTCTCGCTTGCTAGTCACATGATAAATGGTTAATTGATTATTTTAATTAAAAAGTAATAATATTGTTATAATTAATTTTATTATTTTATAATATAAATGTATATATTGGTTATTTTATTTTTATAATTACATTGATTATTATTATTGTTAAATAAAATTATCATTATTAAAAAATAAGTATGATAATATTAATATAAGTTCACTACTACAAAATGTGTCATTTAAGTCGATATGATATGTCAGTTTTTGAAAAAAAAACCGACTTTATAATGAATTTAAAGTCGATTCGGTGTAGAATCGACGTTAAACACGTGGATAGCGTCGGTTCACCACGTCAACTGATGCTACACATGGACGTAACATCGGTTTTACGTGTTAATCGACGCTATACACGTAGATAACGTCGATTCACCATATCAACTGACGCTACATGTGGACATAACATCGGTTCTACGTATCAACCAACGCTACACACGTGGATGACATCGGTTCACCACGTCAATCGACGCTATGTCCTACGTGTAGCGTGTAGCGTCGGTTCCACACGTTAACCGACTCTTCCACGTGTGTAGCGTCGGTTGACATGTCAATCGACGCTACGAACTACGTGGATAGCATCAGTTAACAAGTAGAACTGACGCTACACACGTGGATATTTCCTTTTCTCTTCTTTCTTCCTGAGATAAAAACTATTTCAAGCGCTGCATAACTCTCAAAAACCCAAAACCTCCTCTACTTCTCCTCCACTCTTTCTCATTTTTTGACCACCTATGACTACCAATTTCAGCGCCGGTTAGTGAGTTTTCTTCCTCTCTAACTTATCTTTTAAATCTCCTATTTTTTTGAGCAAAATACTCAAATTTTTTATACCCATTTTTCACTTACAAAACACCATTTTTTCTTCATTTTGTCACTTTATTTACTCTTGTAAGTATTTATATTAATCCTACGCACTTATTATTCATGTATTTTTTTGTATATTATGTGTTATTATTTATGTGTATAAATTTTTGTATTATATATATATAGGTTTTGTATTATAACATCAGAAGAATATGATGATCTTGAATAACATAGGACAACACTATGATAATTTTTCTACTATTAATTAATATTTAATTTTTCAATTATTTGTATTATTAAAATTATTTGTTAAACATATTTAATTTTTTGTCTGCTATTATAAAGTCGGTTCAACGCGTGAATCAACTTTATATTTTTAAGTCATCATATTTAAAATCAGTTAATAATCAACTTTAAAAGTCATTTTTGGCATAGTTGTTGCACCAATATCTTAACTATTTTATTTATATTATATTTTCTTATATTTTTAACTATACAAACAATGATCTAACTAAATTATTTATTACAACAATACAGTGACTTAATCTTTATAATTTAAATTATTATTTTTTGAAATAATTATACTATACTCACACCAATAACTATAATTAGGACTCAAATTTAAGATTTTTTTTCAAAATTTTCACATGTTCAAGTGAAGTACATGATCGAGCGAGCGAAATCACATCGCCGATCTATAAGATTACTTTGGTTTTATCTATTTATAAAACTCTCGCAACGAATCATTTCGTAGAAAATGATAAGTATACTCCCAATTCGATCTAAGGAAGGAATGTATGTGGTTTTTAATTTATTATTCAAACTTTTAAAACGAAATTAAATCCTAAACATCCCGTCACGATATTTTGGGTTTTGTGTTTTAATCTATTAACATAAAAATAAACAAAGATTCAATAAATATTTATGCAAATTTTATCATTTATAATGGTGGAGTATTTATGGATATAATAACTAAGTTAATTATGCTTGCTCATATTATTTAGGTTATTAAAGATATGAATTGATATTTATTGATTCTCCCTTTTTATATGAATACCACCTTTGGTGGGGTTAGATATTCTACATTAACTAAACAAATCAATTAACACCTATGGGTGGGGTTGATAACTAATTTGGTTAATTAAATTAATTTCTTTTTTCTAAGAGATTGAAAATGAACCATTTAAATGCCACCTTTGGTGGGGTTAGGCGATTTAAACTTTATTTAAGGTGTCCAAATTAAACCTAAGAATTTAGTTATCCGAGTACTAACTTTCAAGTTTTAAAACCACTACGAAAACATGTTGTCAATACATTTTGAGGATAATAATTCTTATAAAAACTTTTGAAATAGAGCTCTACTCTAACTACGGGCGATTGTACCAACAAATAAATAAAAGCACTACTCTAAATCGACGGATAACTAAACCTTAAAATCTAATTTTGATTTAAGTTTGTAATGAAAAATAATATATTTCTCTCTAACATTCTTAATATAAAATCTTGAATAAAAATAAAATCAATTCATTTTAGAGATTTTTACCTATTTAATATTTCGCAAGCATAACAACGTTATTATTACATCATGTTTATAAACAATGAGAGTTAAATTTAATCACAAGACAAATTAAATATAACATGTAAGAATAAAGCATAAAAAATAAGCGTAAAGAAAATAAAATCATACGAACTTCGATGCTATTCTAGTTCTTTGGAAAACCTCAAGCGAATTTGCACTCCCATTTATTGAATCAAAAAGCTAATAAATTACAAAAACATAACTAGTTCTTCCCAAAAAGGGAAGAACTCTAAAACTAAGAGAAATTAACTAAGAAAAGCTAAAAACTAAGAAAAACTAAAAAAAACCTAAAAATCTAAGAAAAGAGAGAAAGAAAGAAGAGAGAAGTGTGTTTTGAAGGTGTGTTTTGAAGTGAAGGGAAGGGGGGTATTTATAGGTGAGGATGGAGAGAAAAAATGAGTAAAAAAATGTTAAAAAATATTTAAAAATGTAAAACGCGTATTGGAATTCTTGATGTCATTAATGACGTCGTGAGCCACAGTGGCCGCACGTGAAAAATGGGGCGAAGGCGTTAGGGCGCGCGGAGTGAGGCTGAGCGCCGCGCGCGCTTGTGGGTGCCCTTCTGTAATCCAAGACGCTCGGCCTTGATCTGGCATGTAAGTAAATATCTGGGCGCCGGTCATACATTGAGCCGGGGCGCGATTTCCATCTTTTGACATTTTTGACCTTTTCGACCCATTTTTGTCCAATTTTTCCATGTTTGTTGACCTTTTCCCACTTATTTATTAATATATTTGTGATGTATTGCTTCAAGTATTCCTCTTTGAGTCTTTAAATTGCGTTTTTAAGCCAAAATACGAAAAACAATAAAAATACCCATTGATTCCAAAAAAGACAAATTTATATAAATATATGATAAAACATATAAATATATGTATTTTTAATCAATTAATGTACATAAAATCATGGTTATTTTAGTGCTTTTTGGGCACTCATCACAACCCCGACCGAACCTTTGCTAGTCCCTTATGAAAGCGATAAAACTAAAAATTAAACTATCCTAAATCACTTTCGTGGATTGAAACGGTATTGCATTTAGCCTATGCAACAAGTCGTTAAACCCTAGGTTGCCCTGATGAAGTTTGAGTCTCGTGAGGTTTTCGAATGATACCACAAAACATTGAACTAAATAAAAAGAAACTATAAAAACAATCACAACATAATCAAAAATTAATTTAAGAATAAAAGAAAACAACATATCACAAAAATATCTCATACTTTTTAATCTCCTTTAAGATCATAATTAAAATCTCAAGCATAAGTTATTTTAATCTCTTTAAACAATCATGATTTTATTATAATAATTAGTCGAAAATCATTTTCATATTTCATTTCAAAAATGTATCAATTTAATTTTACCCAATTTCAGTGTCATGAATCAGAATTTGCTTCGACTCTATTCCTCACAAGTTAATACTCTCAAAGCACTAAATCCTATGGGTTCAAACACTCATACTAATTTATATGCGAAAGAGTTGATGTATAGAAATGAACTAATATGTTCGCATATGTATAAAGAATAAAGGCTCAAAGTGTTATTTTGATATTGATCTCATGAAAGGAATCGAATGTATAAATTATAAAGATATCATATATAAAAATTATTTTCATGCATAAATCAAACTCATTAAGAAAGAATTTCAAGATATATGCTTTTTACAAATGAAGAAATTGCAATGACTTTTTAGGGAATTATTTCCTATATCTTTTTTTTTTTGTAATTAGCCTGTACTCACAACTTTGTAGGCAATGTGGGTCATAGTATGTAGATTATACTATATATTCTTTCTCTCTATATTTTTCTGAAGATATTTTTCAATATATATCATTTGTTTAGAGAGTCAACTCATGTACAGATTGTACATTTTTTTGGATTTTGGTGAGTGGTTAATTTTGTGGCTTTTCTGTTTGATCTTGGTTTAGGTAACCCCAGATATGTCTTTTTTTTTTTTGTATACTTGCACGAATGAGATAAAAGCATATACTATCAATTTCTACTCAAATCATTTAATCTAAGCAAAAATAATAATAAAAAATATACGACACTCTATTAAGATGAGAAAAAAATTCATACATTCAATATTAATGCTTATAGAGATCATCTAAAAATTTGAAGAGATAAGAAATGTGTTTGGAGTAGAAAAAATATATATTTCACTCTGAATAAGGGAAATTAGGCTCAAATTATATCTCACAAAGATAGTCTCCACTAAAACAAATTCATAAATACCGATTTTGGGTTTAATATAATTTCTACATCTTATCAAGAAATACTAGTTATGACAAAAATTAACTAATTATCAAAAATAATTACATAATATTTCATGATATGTTTTCAAAAATTAATCTAACAGTACAAAAGACTTAACTATTTACTTAAATTTGATTTAAAGAAATGATAAATTTTTGTGAGAACTTTTTTTTTTTTGTTTAATTCCAAAATTACTAAATCAAAAAAAAAAAAAAAAAAACCAAACACAAAAAATGAAGATGTGAACATAAAAAAGAAAAAATTAATAATTGTTTTTTTTTTTTTAATTTTTAAATTGTTAAATCTTTTTTTTTCTTTTCTAATTAAGCATGGTAACTTTTCACCACCCCCAACCTAGAACTTACATTGTCCTCAATGTAACAACTGTAAATTAAAGATAAAGAAAAGAGAAGAAAGATTACCTATTTCTTGAGAATGTGTAAGTAGTAATGGAGAAATGCTGCATTCATCATATTCATCATGAAAGTGTATACCTGATTCTTTGTGAACTTCTAACAACTCAACAAATATTTTTAGTTTTTAACAATTTAAAAATTATTCACATATAATTAAACTAAAATAAACAATAAAATTAAGTATATAAAACAAATAACAAAAAATTACCTAAAATGATGGGTTGCCTAATCAGTAGCTTAGTTTAACGTCTTACAGAAGGCGTAGCAGGATTGCATTTTAAGTAAACTCAATGTCCCCTCATCATTGAGTCAATCAAACCTATAGGTAAGACAAGATTGTCTACCTATACTTTTGATCATGCCACTATTGATTTTCAAATTTTTACGTACTTAAAACTAGGAGCGTGCTTGTGAGTTTCAGATCACCCACATCTACGTACAAATCAAATAATTAAAGGCATCAAAACACAATTGTACCTAGATCAATCAAAACAACTAACTCCTTAGATTGTAATTAAAATTTTTAAAATTTTGGAGATAGTTTCAGATTTTTTTTTTTTTTTTGGTTTTTTTAAGTATAATATCTAAGTTAAAATAACATAATCAGTATTAACCAAGAGTGCTCCCAGGAAAGAATGGTGGTGCAAAGGCTCCTTAAAAACCATCCTCCTAGACAGAAGAACGTTCCCAGGAAAGACTAATGGTACAAAGGCTTCCAAGAACTAGTCTCACAGTATTTACTCACTTAGATCTTTACTTTTCATGCTATTAAAATTAAGTTAATTAAGTTAAGTTAAGTAAAAATTTAAGTTAATTAAGTTAATGAAAAGGTAGGTTAATTAAGTTAATGAAAATCTAAGTTAATTAAGTTAGTAAATTAAATTAATATAAGTTAGTAAATTAAAAACCTAAGTTAATTAACTTAAACGAAAATTAAAAAAAAATAGTTAAAAAAAAAATTTGAAAAAAAAAAAATTAAACCAAAAATAAAATAAATTGAAGAAGTAAAAGAAAAATAAAAAAAAATAAAAAGAGAAAAAATAAAAATTAAGCCAAAAAAAATAAAATAAAATAAATTGAAAAAAAATAATTGAAAAAGGTAAAAGAAAAAAAAAGAAAAAGAAAAAACAACAAAAATAAAATAAAAAATAAAAATAAAAAAAATTGAAAATAAAGTTTTTGATTTTTTTTGATTTTTTTTGATTTTTTTTGATTTTTTTTTATTTATTTTATTTATTTTTATTTATTTTTATTTATTTTTATTTTTTTTATTCTTATTTATTTATTAATTTAATTTAAAATTTATTTACTTTTTTTTTACTTCAAATTTCAAAATGCAAAATTATTTTATTATTCATGCTATATTTTTTTTTATTTATTACCAAATTGAAATTTGAATTTTTTTTTTACTTTTCACAAACAACAAAATTTTTTTTAATTTTTTAATAAAAAAAATCACAATTATTTACAACACAAAAAGTTTTAAAATTTTGATAAATAATTTAAAAACGCTATTCACTTCCCGGCAGCGCCAAAAACTTGATACCATCCGTGACGTATGGCGCTACTAAAACTTGATCAAGGCGAACCGACATCGTAGATCACGCCGTTACTTTGGTTTTATCTATTTATAAAACTCCATGAGTGCACAGAATCATTTAGTAGAAAATGATAAGTATACTCCCAAGGTCGATCTAAGGAGGAAATGTATGTGGTTTTTAATTTATTATTCAAACTTTTAAAAACGAAATTAAATCCTAAACATCCTGTCACGATAGTTTGGTTTTGTGTTCCTAATCTAATAACATAAAATAAATAAACATATATACAAATTCAATAATTAATAAACATATATACAAATTCAATAAATAATAAACATATATACAGATTCAATAAATATTCATGCAAATTTTTATCATTTATATTAGCGGAGTATTTATGGATATAATAACTAAGTTAATTATGCTTGCTCATATTATTTAGGTTATTAAAGATATGAATTGATATTTATTGATTCTCTCTTTTTATATGAATACCACCTTTGGTGGGTTAGATATTCTTTGTTAACTAAACAAATCAATTAACACCTATGGGTGGGGTTGATAACTAATTTGATTAATTAAATTAATTCCTTTTTCTAAGAGATTGAAAAATGAACCATTTAAATGCCACCTTTGGTGAGGTTAAAACCGATTTAAACTTTATTCAAGGTGTCCAAATTAAACCTAAGAATTTAGTTATCCGAAAGTACTAACTTTCAAGTTTTAAAACCACTTCTTGAAAACATGTTGTCAATACATTTTCGGATAATAATTCTTATAAAAACTTTTGAAATAGAGCTTCACTCTAACTACGGGCGATTGTACCAACAAATAAAAGAGCACTACTCTAAATTAGACCAGGATAACTAAACCTTAAAATCTAATTTTCGTATTTAAGTTTGTAATGAAAAATAATATATTTCTCTCTAACATTCTTAATATAAAATCTTGAATAAAAATAAAATCAATTTATTTTAGAGATTTTTACCTATTTAATATTTATGCAAGCATAACAACGTCATTATTACATCATATTTACTAAGCAATGACATAGTTAAATTTAACCACAGGACAAGTTGAATATAACATGTAAGAATAAAGCATAAAAATAAGCGTAAAGAAAATAAAATCCTTACGAACTTCGACGCTATTCCCGTAGTAGGAAAACCTCTGCCGAATTTGTACTCCCATTTATTGAATCAAAAATCTAAATTATTACAAAAACATTACAAGTTCCTCTCAAAAAGAGAAGAACTCTAAACCTAAGAAGAATTGAACTAAAAGCTAAGAGAAAAACTAAGAAAAGCTTAAAACTAAGAGAGAAACTAAGAAAAACTCAAAAACTAAGAAATGAGAGAAAGAGAAGAGAGAAGTGTGTTTTGAAGGTGTGTTTTGGAAGTGAAGGGAAGAGTATTTATAGGTGAGGATGGAGAGAAAAAATGAGTAAAAAAATGTTAAAAAAATATTTAAAAATGTAAAAACGCAGCGTATTGGAATTGCCGATGTCATTAATGACGTCGCATGACGTCCTGGCTGCCGCACGTGAAAAATGGGCGAAAAAGGCGTTGGGCGCGCTGAGCTGCACAGTAGCGCGCGCGTGGCGTGCCATTGCGCGATGGCGCGCAGCGGATGGGCAGTGCGCATGACGAGCCGATGTGGCCTGTGGCGCTGAGGAGCATCACTGGGTTCTGTAGCGGCAATGGGCGCGATTTCCGTCTTTTGACATTTTTGACCTTTTACGACCATTTTGTCCAATTTTCCATGTTTGTTGACCTTTTTCCCACTTATTTATTAATATATTTGTGATGTATTGCTTCAAGTATTCCTCTTTGAGTCTTTAAATTGCGTTTTAAGCCAAAAATACACGAAAAACAATAAAAATACCCGTGATTCCGAAAAAGACAAATTTATATAAATATATGATAAAACATATAAATATATGTATTTTTAATCAATTAATGTACATAAAATCATGGTTATTTTAGTGCTTTTTGGGCACTCATCAGTACATATTCTTGAGCTCTAGTTAACTATTTTAAATTTGTTAAACACTAAAGTTTAAGGGTTTATTTATATAATATGAAATGGTTTACTTAAACTTTTTTCCCCTTTCATGAATCGAAGGACAACGAGAATGATATTTGTTTTAAAAATTAAATTTAATAATAATAATAATATTATTGATATAATCATTTAAACATTTCAACCAAAATAATAATATTATTGATGTATTTGTTTAAACATTTGAACTAAAATATGTAAATTTTGAAACAAAGTTTATAGCATTCAAAATGGAGCAAAATTAAGATAAAAAAAATCGTATAATGTCACAAATGATAAAATTGAGATAAAAATTTGATGATAAATTAAAAAATCTGTGACTAAACTAGAAAAAGTTTGAAATTTAACATCTAACATTATTAGCTTAGAAAAATAGCATGTGAGTACAATTTGTATGACAAACGTACCATTTGCTACCTTGTTCGTAAATCTTAACAAAAGATAGCTCCTTAGTGAGCAAATTATAAAAGTCTTACATTGGTTAGGAATGGAGATGAGTGTTGGATTTGGGGTTATAAATAAAACCCTCCTTCACCATTTGTAAACATCCTAAAATTTATAAATCTTTCTCTCTTTTGTAAGGGTAATTGATTAGCTCAATTTTGTCCAGTTAGTTGTAATTTGGAGTTCATCTATTTGGAGATAGTGGAAGTGGTCAACGATGCCCAAAGACCTAGGTAACATTTATACCGAATCTCGTTAAATTTCTGGTGTTATTATTTTTCTACTTTAATATTTCTGGTTCAATATCTGTTTTAGTTTATTTTAGCATTATATTTTCAATAGCATTATTTTGTCGAGTTAGTTTGAGTTCTATTCATTTAAATCATAAATGAATAGTAACTACTTAGAATAGGAAAAATATACCCGATTTTCTCACAATTGGTATCAGAGCCGAAGGTTTCTACCTAGGCATTTGTTTATATTCCGTTTGTTTGCTATTGGAATATAGTTTCTAGTTGTTGTAATTTCAAACAAAGGCCAATCATCCACGTCAGGTAGAACTATGGTGATGAATGCAAGGTTCGAGGTGGAGAAGTTTGATGGAACCGGTCATTTTGGCATGTGGCAAGGCAAAGTTCTAGATGCTCTGTTTCAACAAGGTCTAGATATCGCCATTGAATAAGAGAAACCAGATGGAGCAGATGAAGTAGAGTGGAAAAATATCAACCGATTGGCATGTGTTACAATTCGTTCGTGTCTCTCAAGAGAACAAAAGTACACGTTCATGAAGGAGACATCCGCAAGTAAGTTGTGGAAGACATTGGAGAACAAATTCATGAAGAAAAGTGGACAAAATCGGCTTTATTTGAAGAAGAAGTTGTTCCAGTTTGAATACCTTCCACGTACTACAATAAACGACCATATTACTGCTTTTAATCAATTAGTAGTAGATTTGTTAAATATGGATGAAACTTTTAAAGATGAAGATTTAGCCTTGATGTTGTTAGCCTCTCTTCCTGATGAGTTTGATCATCTTATTACAAGCTTACTCATTGGGAAGGATAAAATGTCTTTTGAGGAAGTTTGTACTGCTTTGTATAGTTATGAAATTAGAAAGAAAGATAAAAGAGAAAGTAGGAATGAAGTAGTAGAGGCATTTTTTGTAAGAGGACGTCCACAAACATAACAGAAAATAATGAGAGGTAGATCTCTATCAAAAGGAAGACTTGGTAAAAATGAATGTGCCTTTTGTCATGAGAAAGGCCATTGGAAGAAAAATTATCCAAAGGTGCAAAAGAAAGGAAAAGTTGTGCAATCTGATGCATGTGTAGTTGAAAGCAATTCAAATTCAGATTTTGCATTGGTTGGTTCGTCAATAGCATCTCATCCTGGTGATTGGATTTTTGATTCAGCATGTACTTTCCATATGTCTCCTAATAAGGAGTGGTTCTTTAATTTTAAAGAACTAGATGGTGGAGTTGTTTTCATGGGTAATGATTATCCATGCAAAGTTTTGGAAATCGGTACAATTAGTTTGAAGAATCAAGATGGTTCAATTAGGGTCTTGACAGATGTTCATCATGTTCCAGATATAAAGAAGAATCTCATTGCTGTCAGAGTCTTAGAATCAAAAGGCTTCACTATGACCATACAAAATGGGGCATTGAAGGTTACTTCTGGAGCACTTGTGGCGATAAAAGGTGTTTGGAAAAATAACTTGTACTATTACCTTGGTAGTACGGTTATTGGGACAGCATCAGCAGGAGTTTCAGAGGAAGAAAGAGATTTAGAAACTACCAAGCTATGGCATATGCGTTTGGGACATGCTGGTGAAAAAGCTTTGTAGATTCTAGTAAAGCAAGGCCTGTTAAAAGGTGCGAGAACTGGCAAGTTAGAATTCTGTGAGCATTGTGTATTGCAGAAGAAGAAAAGAGTAAGCTTTGGCACTACTCTTCATAATACAAAGGGCAGTTTGGATTACATGCATACTAATGTATGGGGGTCAACAAGAACTCCATCCATGAGTGGCAAACATTATTATGTCATTTTCGTTGATGACTTCTCCAGAAGAGTTTGGGTGTATCTCATGAAGAAGAAGGATGAAGTGTTTGGGATTTTTCTCAAGTGGAAGAAGATGATCGAGACTCAGACTGGTAAAAAATCAAGCGTTTGAGGTCTGATAATAGCACTGAGTACACAAACGATCCATTTATGAAATTTTGTGAAGAAGAAGGGATAGTGCGACACTTCACTATTCGAAGAACACCACAACAAAACGGAGTTGCAAAACGTATGAACCGAGAAGGTTCGGTGTATGTTATCAAATGCTGGTTTAGGCAAGCAGTATTGGGCTGAGGGTGTGACATATGCATGTAATCTCGTCAACCATCTACCATCGTCTACTCTTGAAGGCAAAATGCCTATGAAGGTATAGTCTGGAAAACCTACTAGAGATTACGATTTCTTACATGTGTTTGGTTCAATTGCATACTACCATGTAATGGAATCAAAATTGGACCCAAGAGCCAAGAAAGCCATTTTTTTGGGGATCACTTCTGGTTCTAAGGGATATCGACTATGGTGCCTTGAAACGAAAAAGATAATCTTTAGCAGAGATACTACCTTTGATGAATCTGCATTGTTGAGAAAGGTAACTAAGAAGATTGATGGCACTTTAGAGTAGGTGGAGCAAACTCCGAAACAGGTGGAGTTTGAAAGCAAAATTGTTAATCGAGTTAGTGAAGATAAGATAGAAGTTGATTCTCCATTGATAGAAGATGAATCAAATGAAGAGGTTTTAACCCAAGAACCTCCACAACAACAAGAAGAAACTGCAATTGATAGGCCACGATGACAAAATGTCAAGGTACCTGCTCGATACGAGGATTTTGAAGACCTACCTGCTCAGTTTAAGAATACGGTGGCTTGTGCACTTTCAGTTATGCATGATGATGTTCCTTCCATATATAAAGAAGCAATTAGAAGCCCTGAAGTTGAAAGATGGAAGGAAGCCATGGATGAAGAACTTCTGTCCCTTTAGAAGTATAAAACATGGAAGTTGACACAACTACCTAAGGGCAAGAAGGCAATTGGATGCAAATGGGTGTATGCAAAGAAAGATGGATTTCCTAACAAAGATGGTATTCGCTACAAGGTAAGGTTGGTGGCTAAGGGCTACGCTCAGAAGGAGGGAATCAATTATAATGAGGTATTTTCTCCAGTTATAAAACATTCCTCCATTAGAATTTTGTTGGCCTTGGTAACACAGTTCGGTTTGGAACTAGTTCAACTTGATGTGAAAACCGCGTTTTTACACGGTGACTTAGAAGAGGAAATCTATATGTCTCAGCCAGAAGGGTTTAATGTTGTTGGTAAAGAGAATTGGGTTTGTAAGCTGAACAAATCATTGTATGGATTAAAGCAATCTCCAAGGCAGTGGTACAAACGATTTGATCAATTTATGTTGCAACAGAAGTACACAAGAAGCACACATGATCATTGTGTGTATTTTCGCAAGCTACAAAATGAGTCTTTCGTCTATCTCCTATTGTATGTCGATGATATGTTGATTGCATTGAAGAGCCAAGCAGAAATTGAAAATTTGAAGGTTCAACTAAGTTAGGAGTTCGAGATGAAAGATTTGGGAGAAGCCAAGAAGATTCTCAGTATGGAGATAAGTAGAGATAGGAAGGAGGGGAAGCTTAGTTTGACCCAAAGTCAATATTTGAAGAGGATACTACAACGTTTTGGTATGAATGAACAGACAAAACCTATAAGTACTCCGCTAGTTCCTCAATTCAAGCTTAGTGCTCAATTATCTCCTAATAATGATGCAGAATGAGAATATATGGCAAAGGTACCATATGCAAATGCGGTTGGTAGCTTGATGTATGCAATGGTGTGTACAAGACCTGACATTTCACATGTGGTTGATGCTGTAAGTAGGTACATGCATGATCTTGGTAAAGGACATTGGTTGGTTGTGAAATAGATTCTACAATATATTATAAATACTGTAGATGTTGGTTTAGTATTTTCAATAGGATAATACCATTGGTCAATGTGCATTCAGATATTGTGATTCTGACTATGCAAGAGATTTAGATAAGCGTCGGTCAACTACTGGTTATATGTTTACTCTTGCTAGAGCACCAGTCAGTTGGAAGTCTACCTTGTAGTCCACAATTACTTTGTCTACTACAGAGGCAGAGTATATGGCAGTTACAGAGGCTGTGAAGGAAGCTATTTGGTTACGAGGTTTGCTTGAAGACTTGGGAGTTGGTCAAAAACATATTAAGGTGTTTTGTGATAGTCAGAGTGCTATTCATTTAGCAAAGAACCAAGTCTACCATGCATGCACAAAGCACATTAACGTTCGTTATCATTTTGTGCGAGATATTATTGAAGAAGGTGGAGTACTAGTTTAGAATATTAATACGACAGAGAATCCCGCAGATATGATGACCAAGGTGGTAACAACAATCAAGTTCAAACATTGTCTAGACTTGATTAACACCCTGCAAATCTAAATTGGCATTGGCATCACTCATCTAGTAATTGAAGAAATCATTTAAAATCACTAAGTCGCTAAGGTGTAGATTTGTTATATAGCTCTTTAGTGAGCAAATTAGAAAAGTCCCACATTGGTTAGGAATAGAGATGGGTGTTGGATTTGAGGCTATAAATAAAGCCCTCCTTCACCATTTGTAAACATCCAAAAATTTGTAAATCTTCCTCTCTTTTGTAAGGGTAATTGATTAGCTCAATTTTTTCCAATTAGTTGTAATTTGGAGTTCATCCATTTGGAGATAGTGGAAGTGGTCAACGACGCCTGAGAACCTAGGTAACATTTATACCGAACCTCGTTAAATTTCTGGTCTTATTATTTTTCTGCTTTAATATTTCTGGTTCAATATCTGTTTTAGTTTATTTTAGCATTATATTTCCAATAACATTATTTTGTCGGGTTAGTTTGAGTTCTATTCATTTAAATCATAAATAAATAATAACTACTTAGAATAGGAAAAATATACCCGATTTTCACAACATAATGTTTTCTTAAATGTTCTTCCTCAAAGGTAAACTTATAGAGTTGATCGGGGCAGAACCGACATCGCCGATCCTGCCCGTTACTTTGGTTTTATGTATTTATAAAACTCTCGCAAGTGCACGAATCATTTCGTAGAAAATGATAAGTATACTCCCAAGGTCGATCTAAGGAAGGAATGTATGTGGTTTTTAATTTATTATTCAAACTTTTAAAAATGAAATTAAATCCTAAACATCCTGTCACGATATTTTGGGGTTTTGTGTTTTTAATCTACTTACATAAAAATAAACATAGATTCAATAAACATTTATGCAAATTTTATCATTTATAATGGTGGAGTATTTATGGATATAATAATTAAGTTAATTATGCTTGCTCATATTATTTAGGTTATTAAAGATATGAATTGATATTTATTGATTCTCTCTTTTTTATATGAATACCACCTTTGGTGGGGTTAGATATTCTTTATTAACTAAACAAATCAATTAACACCTATGGGTGGGGTTGATAACTAATTTGGTTAATTAAATTAATTCTTTTTTCTAAGAGATTGAAAATGAACCATTTAAATGCCACCTTTGGTGGGGTTAGACAGTTTAAACTTTATTCAAGGTGTCCAAATTAAACCTAAGAATTTAGTTATCCGAGTACTAACTTTCAAGTTTTAAAACCACTATGGAAAACATGTTGTCAATACATTTTCAGATAATAATTCTTATAAAAACTTTTGAAATAGAGCTTCACTCTAACTACCAGACGATTGTACCAATAAATAAAAGAGCACTACTCTAAATCAGACCGGATAACTAAACCTTAAAATCTAATTTTCAGATTTAAGTTTGTAATGAAAAATAATATATTTCTCTCTAACATTCTTAATATAAAATCTTGAATAAAAATAAAATCAATTCATTTTAGAGATTTTTACCTATTTAATATTTCGCAAGCATAACAACGTTATTATTACATCATGTTTATAAACAACCAGCAGAGTTAAATTTAATCACAGACAAATTAAATATAACATGTAAGAATAAAGCATAAAAAATAACTGTAAAGAAAATAAAATCCTTACAGAACTTCGATGCTATTCCCGTTGCCGGAAAACCTCCAAGCAGAATTTGCACTCCCATTTATTGAATCAAAAAAGCTAATAAATTACAAAAACATAACTAGTTCTTCCCAAAAAGGGAAGAACTCTAAAACTAAGAGAAATTAACTAAAAACTAAGAAAAACTAAAAAAAACTAAAAACTAAGAAATGGAGAGAAAGAAAGAAGAGAGAAGTGTGTTTTGAGGTGTGTTTAGAAGTGAAGAGAATGAGGGTATTTATAGGTGAAGATGGAGAGAAAAAGTGGGGGAAAAAATGTTAAAAAATTATGAAAATGCGGAGTGGTAATTGCTGACGTCATGATGACATGACATTAGGTACCGCGCAAAAATGGGGCGAAATGGCAATGCGTGGCGCCGAGTGGGCGCGCGACACAGGCCATGGAAGGCAAAGGCCGCGCGCATGGGCGCGTATGAACTGGGAATGGGCGCTGGCCGATGCGCGTCAAGGCAGCGTTGGCGCTGTACATGTCAATGTATGGCGCAATTTTCTCCTTTTTGACATTTTTGACCCATTTTGTCCAATTTTTCCATATTTGTTGACCTTTACCCATTTATTTATTAATATATTTGTGATGTATTGCTTCCAGTATTCCTTTTTGAGTCTTTAAGTTATGTTTTTAAGTGAAAATACCTAAAAAGCAATAAAAACACCCGTGATTCCGAAAAAGACAAATTTATATAAATATATGATAAAACATATAAATATATATATTTTTAATCAATTAATGTGCATAAAATCATGGTTATTTTAGTGCTTTTTGAGCACTCATCAAGAGTCCTAGTGATGTAATGACTCAAAGTCTTTCTTTTCCTCCTCTTGTCAGTGTGTGTCTTTCAGTAAAGTTATATGAACATAATTACATGATATAAAGAGACCAATTTTTAACTTATGTCATTATCTATAGGATTGAAAGTGTCACTGATGGTTCATTGGTTGTACCTTTTAAGTTTTTTGATGATTTTTCTACACCAAATCCCACTTTCTTGAATTGAATCAAATTGAATTAAATTGTGAAGAGTTGGATATATGGTTTTATTTCTGTAGTTATGTTAGGGTATCTTAATAGGGGTATGACAGTTAGGAAATAATGAGTTACTCTTGAGAATCTTATTCAAATGATGTTTAATTGAAGGCTGTGGAGTTGAGAGAGCAATTTCAAACCTTAACTATAGATGGGATAAATGTTGCACAGTACATGCATAAAGCCAAAACCATTGCTGGTAATCTTTCTACCATAAGAGATTCCATTAGTGAGAGAGATATTTTGTTATATATGTTGAGAGGTCTTGGGCTTAGATACAATAATTTTTTTTCAAACATATGAATGAAAGAAGTTTTATGATCAATCAATGTAGTTCATAACTATCTTGAAGGCTATAACAAGATGTTGCAGAAATAGTCTAATATTGATCATGATTTGTTTCATGTAAATATGACTAAGGTTAAAGAAAGAGGGGCACATTTCAGATTCTTGAATAACAAATATGGTGAACATAAGTTTAAATGGACTTTTAAATAATTTCTTCAGGAGTCATCTTAGTCCTAAGGTGCTAAGAATGCCTCAATCAGTTCTTCTAAGAATTTTTCTAAACAAAATGGGTCTGAGAAGCCTTTGTGTCAATTGTGTCATAAGGTTGGCCATAGTGCTTAATCTAGTTTTGTTTTACGAGATATTCTTACTAAGAAGTCTAATTCTCCTCAACTATGGTCGCATAGTATGAATATTACAATTTTGTTTCATCTCAAGACTCTTAAGATTGTGCTTCATAGATGCTTGACACTAGTGTAAGCCATCATATCACTTTTGATGCAACGACTCTTTCTGAGTCTATTCCTTACTCTGGCTTTGAGAGCATCACGCTAGGTAATGGTGACATTATCTCTATCTCTGGTATCGGTAGATGTGTTGTTAAACTTTCAAATGATTATCATCTTTCTTTATAGAATATTTTACATACTTATGAAGCTACTATAAATTGAATTTTTATAAATAAATTATGCATAGATAATTAAGTTCATATAGAATTTGATCCTTATGATTTTTCTTTTAATGATATTTACTCCAAGGAAATCAAAGCCAGAGACCCTAGTCAGTATGGTCTATATAAGGTGCAGAATGAGTTTTCATCATCTACTTCAATGATAGTGGTCATATGTTGTTTTGTGCTTCTTTGAAAAAAATGGAATAATAGATTGGGAAATATTTCCTTTCCAACTGTTAAAACTACTCTACGTCAGTAAAATATATCTAGTATTACAAGTAATAATGATAAGGATGGTTCTTTGTTCTATAATATTTTCAATTAACTAAAGCTTATCATTTGTCTTTTCTCTTTTTTCACAATAGAGTTCAACAACCTTTTAATCTATTATACATGGATTTGTGGATAGCTCTTAGGATTGCTGGTACATCTCAAAAGTATTTTGTGTTTATTGTAGATGATCACATTCATTTTACATGATTTTTTCTTCTCAAATATAAGGATTAAACCATGTCTACTATTATTATTTTTAAAAATATAATGGAATGGAAATTTAATGCTAAGATAAATTCTATTTAAATTGATGGATATGGTCAGTTTAAGTCATTTACGACTCAGCTTCAATAAGAGGGTATCCTACACAAACTCACTTGTCCATATATTTCCCAACAAAATGGGGTTGTAAGTGTCATCATAGTTGCATTATTGGACAAGTTATGGCTTTTCTTCTTACTGCTTACATGCCTATTGCTTATTGGCTCTATGCAGTTCAAACTGTAACTTTTCTAATCAATCTTGTGCCTACAAAACTATTGTCTCACTTGTCTCTTTTTAAGATTTTGTATGGAAATGTGCATACTTATAATGCCTTAAAGACATTTGGTTGTAAATGCTTTCCCTACATTAGTGATTATAACCATGACAAGTTCAACTCTAAGTCTATAAAGTGTCTTTATTGGCTATGCTATTGACATGATCTAAAGGGCGCTGCAAAAGAAACACAACACGTGCTTAGGATCATGCCATAAAAGAGTGTACAATTCCAAAAAAATCATACTTTTCATAGCGTGGATCAATGTGAATCATGACATAGTACCCATGAGATCAGATAAAATTTAGGTAGAGCTATGCACGTTACAACACAAGAAAACGAATGTTGCAACCACACCCTCTAAAGATTGTTTTAATTTTTTCAATTTTTGTTGTGTGTTGTGGCATGAAAAATGTGCGTTGTTTCCTACATAGTAATTTTCCTATTTTTTCTAGTTTTTTTTGTGTGAATTAGGGTTTATTTTCTAAATTCTTTTTGTATTAGGGTTTTTAGGGTATAAATAATTGCTTATAGTAGCTATTGGAACAACTTTGAAATAAATGAAATTTGATCTTGGATCAATTGAGAGATTTAAGCCTCTTTTCCCTTTTAATTGAGGCATCAAGGTTTTGTCAATCCTTATAGCGCTGAAAAAATCGATGACTCTTTAGTGAGTAATATCCAATGATTCATGGTTTTGCAGTCATATTTTTTGGTGAGTAATATCCAATTGGAAATAGTAAGAAAGAAGAATATGACATACCTGTGAGGTGAAGGTATGCCTATAGAGAAGGAATGAATGGTATAAGAGGTCTTTGGAGGCCATATGATGAGGTTGATCGAGATTTGGGAAGCATCAAACTAAAAATGCCAACCTCTAAGGAGAGAATGACCCAAAATTATATTTAGAGTTGGAGAAGAAGGTGGAGCATATTTTTGAATGTCATAACTATTCACTAGAGACAAAGGTAAAAGTTGATGCTATTAATTTCTTTGATTATGCATTAACTTGGTGGCATTAGTTGGTACTTAATAGGAGGAGGAACTATGAATGACCAATTTATTATTGGGAAGATACAAAGGCTATAATGAGGAAAAGGTTTATTTCTAGCTATTATTATAAAGAGTTATACCAACGATTACAAAGGCTCAACCAAGGGTACAAAATAGTTGATGAGTATTATAAGGAGATGGAAGTGGCAATGATATGAGCTAATAGAGAGAAGGATAGAAAAGCCACTATGGCATGATTTTTTGAGTGAGTTGAATCAAGAAATTGTAAACATAGTGGAACTTCATCATTTTGTGGAGTTAGAGGATATGGTCTATATGGAAATTAAAGTGGAAAGACAACTCAAGAGAAGAAATAATCAGTCACTATCACAAAAACCAAGTTCTTCTACGCCTTGGCTACCAAAAGCTACATTAGAACTGGCCAAAATCAAAGAGGTAGAGATAAATCAAGATAAATGTAATACTGAAATCCCATCTTCTACTCGTGATGTTAAATGTTTTTGATGTCTTATTAGGGGCCATATAGCATCAAAATGTCCAAACTCGAGAGCTATAATAATCTAAGCAAACGGGGAGATGGAGACGAACAATGAAAGTGAAGATAAAGATAGGCCATCATTGGAGGATGCTAGTGATGTGGACGTGAAGAGCATATTGTTACTGGTGAATCACTATGGTAGGGTGAGCCTTAAATGTTCATATTAATGAAGATGACCTGGATGAACATAAGACAAGTGTTTTTCATATTAAGTGTCATATGCATAACAAAGTTTGTAATTTGATAATTGATGGAGGGAGTTATAACAATATAGCTAGCACTACCTTAGTTGAGAAATTAAGATTACCTACAATTAAACACCCTATACCTTATAGGTTATAATGGTTGAATGATAAAGTGGAAGTGAATATAGATAGTCAAGTGTTAGTATCTTTCTCCATAGGCAAGTATCAAGATGATGTATTATGTGATGTGGTACCAATACAAGCTAGACATTTGTTGTTAGGTAGGCCATGGCAATATGATAAGAGGGTGACCTATGATAGGTTTAGAAATAGGTACACTTTTGTAAAGGATGGTAGAAACATAACTCTTGTACCGTGTACCCCAAAGAAAGTTTATGAGGATCAACTAGAGATGAAAAAAAGAGAAGAAAAAGAAAACGAAAAAGAAAAAGGAATGAGTAAAAAAAAGAATGGAAAGGTAAAGAAAAAGGGAGAGAAAAAATAAGACAATGTTTATTTTCTAACCTAGCTTTCTTACAAAACTATCATGAAGAGAACCATTACAAGGATGACCCCCGAAACCTACTCACGAAGGTCCAAATTTGAGGTCGAATTATTTTGAAGAGGGAGGGAATAATACAACCCAAAGTTTGCTATAAAGGAAACACAACACATTCCTAGGATCATGCCATAACATAGTGTGCAAGTTCCAAAAAATGCATGGGTGTTGTGGCATGGATCAATGTAAGCCGCGACATGGTACTACAAGATCGTATGAAATTCAGACAGAGTCATATGTGTCACGGCACAAGAAAAGGAACATTGCGACCAGACCCTCTCGGGATTATTTTAATTTTTCCTACTTTTATTGCCTGCTATGGTATGAAAATGTGCGTTGTAGCTCACATAATAATTTTCTAGCCTTTCTCCAATTTTTTGCTTAAATTAGGGTTTATTTATGTATTCTTTTTGCATTAGGGTCTTTATGGTTTAAATAACTACTTATAGTAGCTCTTGGAACAAGTTTGAAAATTTATGAATTTTGATCTTGAATTAATTGAGAGATTTAGCCTCTTTCCCCCTTAATCGACTTATCAAAGTTTAGTCAATCCTTATGGCATTGAAAACATCGACGAATCTTTGGTGAGTAATATCAAAAAATTCTTGATGTTGTAGTCAGATTCTTTAGTGAGTAATATCATTGGATTGTATTACTACTATTGATCTATTATTCCATTCTTAGGTTCGATTTAAAGATCCATGAGCATTGGTTCCCATCAACTATGCATTGAAAGGGTTATCTGTGTTTGGATAGGTCCTCAGGTAAGGTCATTATGAGTAGACATATTATTTTTAATGCAAGTTTTTTTCCTTTTATTGAGTTTTCATCTAACTCTTCTATGTCTTATGAACTCTATGCTATAATTTATGTTCCAATTACTTTTCTAGTTACATGTTCTTTACCTATTGAGAAGTCACATTTTGTGTTTCTCTCTTCTTCTATTTCTAGCTTACCTTTTTCTGTATTTCAAAATAATAGTCCTATTTTAGTTCCTATCTCTGTCTTATATTCACCTTCAGTACTTTTATCATGTTGCTCAAAATGACTACCCTATTTGAGGCGACTTGTATAGTTTCTCTTCTATTATTCCTTATGACAATTATGAGAGCCTTAACGAGCCTTCCCTGTCCCATGAAAGTAAGTTATTGGTTTTGTCTAATCCTATATAGCCTTATATTGATATTGAATTTTCACAATAAAATGATCTACAACCCTTTGTGCATATACCTATTGAGACTATTTATTTCTCTAAAGTCTCTAATTATCATCATATGGTCACCAGGTCCAAGGTAGATATCGCAAAACCTAAGGTTTTTTTAACTGTTTCATCCTCAATCCTTCATGAACCAAGGAGCTATAAACAACTTTTAAAAATTCCAAAGTGAAAAGGCTATGCAATGTGAAATAGATGCTCTTAATGCTAATAATACTTAGGTGTTGATGCCATTTCAAAGGGAGTTTCCTTGTTACCAATAAATGGATATTTAGAGTTAATTTTTTGGCTAATGAAGCTTTGTACAAATATAAAACTAGTCTTGTGGCTAGAGGTTTTTTTTGCAAGAGTTTGGTATTGACTACTCTGAAACCTTCAGTCTAGTGATAAAAACTACCACCATATAGGTTGTGTTAACACTTGCACTATTTAGAGGTTGCAAAGCTCGACAAGTAAATATCAATAATACTTTTTTTCATGGTAACTTACTTGAGGATGTCTATATGCATAAGCCCTTAGTTTTGATGTGGATGGTGCAAACTTAAAAATGCATTGTATGGGTTAAAGTAAGCTCTATGAGCTTGCTAGCAAAAGCTATGCAACAGTTTTGTTGGCATGGGCTTTCAAAACTCTAGGGTTGACACTTCCTTATTTTTTCAAGTGACAAATATAGATGTAATTGTAATTTTAATTTATGTTAATGATATTTTGGTTATAGGGACAAGTATAACTCTTATTGATCATATTACATCAAATTTGCATCTTCTTTTTTCCTTAAAGACCTAGTATTATTCATTATTTCTTAGATGTTTAAGTCACGGGAATGCATTTATCTCAACAAAAGTTCATGAAAGAACTATTAGAGTGGCTAGTCTTGGTGACGTTGAGCATGTATCTACAAAAATGACTTCAATCAATTTTCTTAGTAAGATTGATGATGATATATTATCTGATTCATTTGATTATAGATGATTAGTAGGTTTTGTACAATATCTCAAGCTTACTATGTCTGATATTACTTTTGGGATAAATAAGCTTTGTTAATTGATGGCCTCACACAATGATTTACATATGTTTACTGTTAAAAGACTTTTGAGATGTATGAGGTGAACCTTACAATTTGGTCTGAGTTGTTAGATTTAATTAGATTTTGTGGTATTGATTATGCCAGATGGCCAAATGATGTAAAAAGCACTACTACATATTGTATCTACTTAGGTGTAAATTTAGTTTCATGGCAACGCTATAAGCAAAATGTTGTATCTCAAAGCAACACTAATATTGAATATAGTATAAACTGAAACAATTTGATTGAAATCTCTCTTAACCGAGCTCAATGCCTCTTCTCCTCAAGCACCAATTATGTTTATTGATAGCATTAGTGCATAGGTGCTATGTGTTGGGTGTTTTTCAACACACGAACTCGTGCAAGCATACACGGTCACAAGTAATAAAGATTTGTAAGTAAAGATCGATCCCACGAGGATTTGTTACTATAGTTTGTCGAGTACTAAAATTGTATCTCTCTGATTTTATCCAAAACAATCGTTGATTAATAAAAAAGTAAAATAAGAAAATAAAAGAAATCTAGGATTGCAATTTTTTCACCAAATTAATCCACTCAAATCATGTTATTTTCTTTTGATTTATATTTTTTAGTACATTTAATTTGTCAACCGAAAAATTCTTTTTTTATTATTCATACATCTCTTTCGAGCTCCGTATAAACACACCTCGTTAAATTAATTTACTATATCTCTATGAAAATTAAATTTACCGAGATTCATTACGTTCTAAGTTTTCAAAATACACATACAATTAGGGTATATCTCTATCCTTCATCATACATGTCATTCTATTTACGAGCAATACACACAAATGCCTTTCTCAAGTTTATTCATGTGCCACGGATCGTTTTGATAAGATTCGTAAATAATCAAAAAGCATTAAGAACAAAATAGAAACGAACAAATCGAACGTCTTTTAAATCTAACAAAAATAATTAAAATTAAAGCTTCATAAATTTAGATTAAATGCAACCCTAGAAAAAATTAAATTACTTCATAAAATTAAAATAAAAATTATAACAACTACAGAAAAATTAGATGAAGCAGAAATAAAATTAAAACATCAATTAAAACAAATATTTGGCACATTGGCAAAACACAAAAAAGCCAAAATGGCTTCTGCGTGTTTAGTCCAACTACACAAATACAATAAAAATTACAAGCTGAAAAAAAACTAAAACACTCTAAAAACTTTCGAAAATTAAAACTAAATCTCTACTTTCCAAAAACTACTCCAACCAAACTTTTTACAACTAAAAACTATCTCCTATTTATAGCAAAAAATACATCTAAAATATTACATTTTTTATTTTATTTTTTTTATAAAAGCAACGTAATAATTTGTATCGAAAAAACAAAAATTACAGCGTATCGATTCCCTGATTAATTAAATCACGCGTGAGGGGGCGCCGATTACGCATTTTTAAATTCTTTATGCATGCCACGTGTCGGCGTTTGATTCGCATGAAAATGGTGGGACACGTGGCGGGATTTCATTGGGCTGCGGGGAAACGGGCGTGCGAAGGATTGTCGCACGGAGACAACGCAGAAACGTGGGCGTAATCACGCGCTCTCGCGCTCATGATAACATGCCACGTGTCGGAATATTATTTCTTGAAATATTAGTGGGACACGTGGTAGGTCTATTCTGTAAAGCGAGGATGCGGCTTGGATGGACCGCGTCACATGAAAGATTTTTACACGGCGGCTCGGTGCGCGACGGCTTGGATGGGCCGACTTCAATCTGGGCCGTTGATCACGATCCAGCGGTCGAGATCCTCTCGGGGAATCTGTGTGCGGCATGTGGGGCCTTTGGCCAGGCACTGCGGCGACACGTGGGACAACGCCGAAAGCCGCGAAGATTCAAAGCGATTTTTCCCTCGTCTGGTTGTACTCGTAGAATACGGGGACCGTTTAATTGATGATCGAACGGCGCGTGATGGACGTCGTGATTTGTGCGAGTGTGATTCTTTTCCTGCGCAGAAAATTCAATTTTCTTAATTATATTTTGACCCACAAATATATTTCAAATTACATTTTAAACTTTCTTTAATTACAGTTAAGCCCTTTGCTAATTTTAAATTAAATTTTTAAACTTTTAATAATTAAAATGAAGCCCAAATTTAATTTAAATTATATTTTCACTTTTATAAATTGTAATTAAGACTTATATTATTTGAAATTATATTTGTGGACATAAATGTGGCATTAAGTACATTTTCGATACAAATTATTTACTTTTATTATAATATATAAAAACCAAGAATACTAATTTATTAATCGAAAATTATTTAAAAACATCAAGAACATAGCAATTATAATTAATAAAATAGGTGAAAATAACTATATAAATACTCGATTATCAACACCCCCAAACTTAAGTTTTTGCTAGTCCTCGAGCAAAAGGAAGGAAATAAAACATAGATAACTGCATTTAAAATAGTGATTTTCAAAATATTTCTTTTATCTTTTGCAATTACGTAACTCAACGAAATAAAAGAATTTTATCTAAGTATCAAAATCAATTTAAAAGTATATTACATTTTCACAATGAATTTTAGTACGTGTGTGAAGTCTTTTCATATTTCATCACATGAAATCCGGATCAGTTTATACAAATATAAAATCAAACAAATTTTTAATGAAATCACAAATCCCATAAGTTTATTTTTCATCTCTCTCTCCACTAATGTAGACAAACACAAAACACCAAATCAATAGGACTTCATTAAGCTTGTAATGTATGGCTTAGGTAAAGGTTGGATGAAGGATAATATTTAGCTTAAAACTTTTCCCGAGCATAACATTTCACGATTGAAAAAGATAATTCTATCATCACAATAATTACTTCCCAAATTGGGATTTCTCATCACATACAATAACTATATTTTTTTTTTCAGATTCTATATTTTTTTCTTCCTTTTTTTTTTTAGAATCTCTTTTTTTTTCACCATACTCTTTTTTTTAGTAACCCTTTTTTTCTTGATATAACCTTTCAACATTTACTAACAATTGCCACATGTTAGTGAGATAAGAACAATAGGTATATCTACACATATATATATTTTTAGATAGGCTTTTAAATTGAGAAAAATATATATGTAAACTTTGAGGCTCAAAAGGGGTATACTATGGATAATGTATGTCAAGGTAGATAGAAAGGCTGGCTTGATCCAAAGATGGCCTAAATCATTTTCTTAGTTACATGTCATCTATAATTTCGCCTCGAGAGAAAATCAAACAAATTCTAAAAATTGTGACACCACAAAAATCAATCGAATTTCATACTCATATAAACCTTCTCTAAATTATCATAACAACTCAAAAATCAAGACTAGTGCTCATGAATATTTATTCTTGTAAAAACGAAACATACGTAAAAATTATTCATCACTTAGACAATATTCAAAATTTTCAAAGAATTATGCATCATTTAAATCGAAGAAATAAAAATAAATCACTATTCATAGCAAAATATCTTCAATCAACCAAACAAACAACAAAAAAAAAAAATTTCACAAGCAATAACATCCAGAAAATATTTCAATTAGGTTCAATATATCCACCACCCCCAAACTTAATATACACATTGTCCTCAATGTGTGAAAATTAAAAGAACATTTGAGGTGGGTTTAAAGAAACTTCCTGGTTTGTTTGATTGATTAAGCCAAAATAGCTTCATTACCTCCAATTTGCACCTACGAAAGAAAAAAAAAATAACATAACAAAATATAAAAACTAATACATGCGAAAATAAATTAAAATAAAATAACATAAACATAAAATAAAATAAAACACATGGGTTGCCTCCCAAGAAGCGCTTGATTTATAGTCTTCAGCTTGACTTCTCAATTTGTTTTTCTTATTGTAAGTTAAGATTTGTGTGTAACAAAATCTCAACTTACGAGAAAATTGAAAAATAAATTAAGAAAACATAACCATAATTTTTTTTTTCTTTTTGTGAGTTAAGATTTGTGTTTAAACAAAATCTCACCTCACTTGAAAAATAAAAATAAAAATAAAATAAAACAAACCAACAATAAGAAAATAAAATTATTTTTTTTTGTTTTTCTTTTCGTGTGTTAAGATTTGTGTGTCAAACAAAATCTCAACCCACAAGAAAATTGAAAAATAAAATAAACAAACAATAAATAAATAAATTTTTTCTTTTTGCGAGTTAAGATTTGTGTGTCAAACAAAATCTCAACCCACGAGAAAATTGCATAATAAAATAAACAACAAACAATAAGCATAAATAAAAAAAAATAAAAAAAAATAAATTTATTTTTCTTGTCGTGAGTTAAGATTTGTGTGTCAAACAAAATCTCAACCCACGAGAAAATTGAAAAATAAAATAAAACAACAAATAAATTTTTTTTTTTTTTTTGAATTAAAATCAGATTGATTGGTATTAATATCAACAATGAAAATAGTAAAACAAATCCCCGGCAACGGCGCCAAAAACTTGTTGCGTGGTATTAGTATCAACAATGAAAATGGTAAAACAAATCCCCGGCAACGGCGCCAAAAACTTGTTGGGCGTTTTTCAACACACGAACTCGTGCAAGCATACACGGTCACAAGTAATAAAGATTTGTAAGTAAAGATCGATCCCACGAGGATTTGTTACTATAGTTTGTCGAGTACTAAAATTGTATCTCTCTGATTTTATCCAAAACAATCGTTGATTAATAAAAAAGTAAAATAAGAAAATAAAAGAAATCTAGGATTGCAATTTTTTCACCAAATTAATCCACTCAAATCATGTTATTTTCTTTTGATTTATATTTTTTAGTACATTTAATTTGTCAACGAAAAAATTCTTTTTTATTATTCATACATCTCTTTCGAGCTCAAATTATAAACACACCTCGTTAAATTAATTTACTATATCTCTATGAAAATTAAATTTACCGAGATTCATTCGTTCTAAGTTTTCAAATGGCCACACATACAATTAGGGTATATCTCTATCCTTCATCATACATGTCATTCTATTTACGAGCAATACACACACAAATGCCTTTCTCAAGTTTATTCATGTGCCTGGATCGTTTTGATAAGATTAAATAAATAATCAAAAAACATTAAGAACAAATAGAAACGAAATCGAACGTCTTATAAATCTAACAAAAATAATTAAAATTAAAGCTTCATAAATTTAGATTAAATGCAACCCTAGAAAAATTAAATTACTTCATAAAATTAAAAATAAAAAATTATAACAACTTCTGAAAAAAATTAGAAGAAGCAGAAATAAAATTAAAACATCAAATAAAACAAATATTTGGCCCACGCAAAACACAACAAAAGCCAAAAAATGGCTTGCGTGTTTTCTTAGTCCAACACACAAATACAATAAAAATTACAAACTGAAAAAAAACTAAAACACTCTAAAAACTTTCGAAAATTAAAACTAAATCTCTACTCCAAAAACTACTCCAACCAAAAACTTTTTTACAACTAAAAACTATCTCCTATTTATAGCAAAAAATACATCTAAAATATTACATTTTTTATTTTATTTTTTATAAAAAACGCGTAATAATTTGTATCGAAAAAACAAAAATTACGCGTGCTCGATTTATTAATTAAATCACGTGAGCCAGGGGCGCCGGTCTGCATTTTTTTAAATTCTTTATGCATGCCACGTGTCGGCGTTTGATTGTGCATGAAAAATGGTGGGACACGTGGCGGGATTTCATTACGTCATGGGAAACGGGCGTGCGAAGGATTGTCGCACGGGAGACAACGCCAAACGTGGGCGTAATCTGCGCTCTCGCTACGCGTGATAACATGCCACGTGTCGAATATTATTTGTCAAATATTAGTGGGACACGTGGTAGATTCTTATTCTGGTAAGCGAGGATGCAACGCTTGGATGGGCCGCGTCACACGGGGATTTTTACACGAAGCGGCTCGGTGCGCATGACCGAGCTTGGATGGACGCCTTCAATACGGACCGTTGATGCGATCCAGTCGAGAGATCACCTCGGGGAATACGTGCGGCCAGAACATGTGGGGCCCGACTTTGGCCAGAGCCGGCGCCGCGACACGTGGGACCCATCGCACGCCGTGTGTGAAGATTCAAACGCGATTTTTTCCTCGTACGGTTGTACTCGCAAGATACGGACCGTTTAATTGATGATCGAACGGCGCGTGATGGGCCGTCGTGATTTGTGCGAGTGTGATTCTTTTCCTCGCTATGAGAAAATTCAATTTTCTTAATTATATTTTGACCCACAAATATATTTCAAATTACATTTTAAACTTTCTTTAATTACAGTTAAGCCCTTTGCTAATTTTAAATTAAATTTTTAAACTTTTAATAATTAAAATGAAGCCCAAATTTAATTTAAATTATATTTTCACTTTTATAAATTGTAATTAAGACTTATATTATTTGAAATTATATTTGTGGACATAAATGTGGCATTAAGTACATTTTCGATACAAATTATTTACTTTTATTATAATATATAAAAACCAGTAAATACTAATTTATTAATCGAAAATTAACTAAAAACATCAAGAACATAGCAATTATAATTAATAAAATAGGTGAAAATAACTATATAAAATACAGTTATCACTATGTCACAATCATATCTTCCATGCGAGGATCAAACATATTGAAGTGGATTACTATTTTTTAAGGGATAAGTTTGTGCAAGGTTCTCTTGTTATAGAGCATGTCTTTACTAATGATCAGATAGTCGATTGTCTCACTAAATCTTTACCTCCTCATTCTTTTATTTTTTGAAGTCCCAAACTCGTAGTTTTATGCCATGAGTTTGCGGGAGATGTTTAGCCAAATGCGTATCATGTGAATGCAAAAGCTGTTAGAGTTTGTTACAATTCCATTATAAGTAGTGTAAGCATCATCATACATGTGTGTAGTGAATTGTGTTGTATATAGTTATAAAATGCAAAAGGTGAGTCTAATTTTTCTATTATAATTAGATTAAAAAAATCATATACAAAATATTATTCAGTTTATTTTTCTCTAAAATCAATTCTTAACTTTTTGAATCATTTACTCTTTAAAATAGTTTGAAAAGGAGAAAAAAATCATAAAATATAAAAATTAAGAAAGTATAAAGAATTTATGTTAATAATATTAATAAATGTAGATAACAATATTACTTATAGATATAATCACATGCATCAAATTCATATTCAAATAATTATAAGAGATAATATTTTTTTGGAAATTTTTTCTATCATTAATTACAACATTTTATGAAGGTGATATTTTCACTAACTATAATTGTCATTGTTTTTATAACTTTCATTAATAATAACTTTATCCAACAATAATAATAATAAATTATAATTACAATTTATGCATTTTATTTTTACAATATCAAAAAATTAATTATTATCATTATCCTTACTAAATAATAATAATAACATTATCAACAACAATAATAAAAATAATGATAAATAAAGAAATGGTTCTAAAGATCATTTTACTTATCCAAAAATTAGACCATAAAATACTACAAAGAAAATAAATGCTCTTATTAGAATACACTCATGGTCAATGCTTTTTAATGTCAAAATTGTAGTAGTAAAATTTTCAATAGAAACTTCAAATAATAGTATTAAATTTAGATTTAGATATGAGTAAAGAAATTTATCAAAATATAACAAAACTTAGGCCAATGTTTTCTAATGTCAAGATTGTAGTAGCAAATTTTTGAATCTAACGAAACTTAAATAATAATATTATATTTAAATTTAGATATGAGTAAAGAAAATTATTAAATATAATAAAATATAATTAATGTTATTTTAAATCAAATTTAAGCGAAAAAATTATTATATTAAATCTAAATTTATATAAAATAAAAAAATCACATAGTAATTATTATAATACTTATTTGAAATGAAAAATAAATAACTATTAATTTAACGGAGAGAAAGTTAATATATAAAAATAACTTCCTCTGGATAAAAAAAAAGAAATAAGAAAAGAATAAAAGTAGTAGTAGAACAACTAAGTATTTCAATATAGAGCAAAGAAGAAATTAGTATATGTTACATTTTAAAAGTTTAATTTAGATTTGATAGGAAGAAAATTAATTACTAAGTAGAATTTAAATAGGAAGCAAACTAGCTGATAAACAGACAATTTTAGAAGGGAAAAAACTAATTGATAAATAAACTAAAAAACCTAAAGTAACATTTTATTATTTTTAAAAATTTAGTAACGATATTATTTGTAGATATTAAAAAAATATGGATAAAATTATTTAAAAATAAGAAATAATATATTGATAAATATATATAATTAAAATTTAGCCGATAAAATTAAATATTATGATTATATCAAAGACATACTTATTTGGTGGTTATAACCTTTCCAAATAATAGAATTTTAAATATAATATTTATAAAATTATTAATAAATTATATTTATAAAATAAAATTATATTCTTTATATTATATTTTAAGTTGTTAAAACTCTAAAACCCTTTAAAAAATAAATTCAAATACATAATATATATATATATATATAATAATTTCAAATACATAATAATATATATATATATATATATATATGATATTTTTCATTAAATAAAAATTAAATACATTTTTATAATTATATGAACTATTTATTATTAATTACTTTTTATATTTATTAAATTAAAGTTTATAAAATCTATGAAGCAAATAGTATTTTTTTAATTATTTATATAATGCCATTTTAACATATATAGATGGGATGGCGGTCTAGGAGGGTCAAAATTGATAAATAATCATAAGTATGAAATATAATTAAATTTAGTGATCTATCAATCTCATCAATGCATTAATTTTGTATTACTTTTTAAATATAGTCCTGATGAGATGCGACCCACAAACTCCGATGCGACCCACAAACACTGATGGAGTTTGTAGGTTTAAATTGGGTTGCAATTCGATATAAAATTTCATTTAAAATAATTTATTAATTTTTTATATTTATAAATATATATTTTTTATTTATCTTTAATAAAATTTATTAAAATTTATATATTTTATTTTTATAAGTTAAATATATTTATAACTTTATTTTAGAATAATGTACTTTATTCATTTTATTTTTATATTTATATATATTTTAGTTATTTTAATTAATTATTTTAAAATATTTTTCTTTTAATACCTATCAATTAATACTATTAATATTAAATTTGAATTAATCTAAAATAAAAAAAAGCTAAAATATTTAAAATGTAACAAGAATATAATTAAATTGAACCAAATAATACTGTTGAGATTGTGGATAAGTGCATACGTGTGGCTTAATCAGCAACAGTTATTAAAAAATAGATGCCGAAGTGGGCCGGTGCAGCCGCAACTTAGCTGTCTACTGACTCGAGGCTGAGTCATTTCCTATGCTACTTGCTAACGTTTCGCTTATGTCGCATGGTATAATAATATCAATCAATCTATCATGATCATACAATCACTTTTGCCACCCCTCTCATAAAGTTATAAAATTTGACTTTTTTCCAAAATTATTTGGTTTAATTTTTTTAAAATAATTTTATCACATCTTATATTATTCACGTTATTTGCAAATAATTTTATGTAAATTAATAATTATTTTTATATATTTGATAATCATAACATTATATTTTAAATTATTATTATTATAAAAATATTTTATTATTAATAATAATAATATTAAAATATAATTAATATAATAATATTTTATATATTTTTATTATAATAATAACAAAAATTCTTTTAACATTTATTCTAAATAAAAAGATATTTTTATTTCCAACATACTTTTTTATGTAAATTAAAACTTATTATTAATCTTAAATTAACATTAAATATATTAAAAAAATAATAACAATAACCTCAATATATTATTATTATTATATTATTAATCTTAAATTAACATTAAATATACTAAAAAAATAATAACAATAACCTCAATATATTATTATTATTATTATATTATTAATCTTAAATTAACATTAAATATACTAAAAAATAATAACAATAACCTCAATATATTTTTATTATATGCTCTGTAAATTTTAGGAATCATTGAAAATCTTTAATATTATGTATAGTTGTAATACTTAAATTTAATAAAAAGAGAGAGTATATTTTAGTATTTTAATCTTTTATAAGATAAATTATAAGGGGCTTATTTACTTTTTAAAAATTACATAAATTTATTTATTATAATTATTATAATTTAATTATTATTTAAATATATAAAAATTATGTGATATTATAAATAAAAAATAAATTTATTATTAATGAAAATATAGAAAAATTGTTGATTTTAAATTAAAAATTAATATTTTCATATCTATTAATTATCTTTTATTTATGGTATTATATAATTTTAATTTATTTAAATAATAAAAAAATAAAAAATAAATTAAAATAAATTTATATGCATCTTTAATTAAATAGGTAGAAACTTAAAAAGTCTTTGGAAAAATTATATATATTTTTAAAAACAAGGATATTAATATAATATAAATTATTAATAATATATTATATTAAAAAATAATACTAAAAAAATAAAATAAAAATTATATATTATTATTTAAAAAAAAAATTGAAACCACTGTCCCGATATTTGAACGGCTCCAAAATCCCAATACCGTTCAACTCGGCATCCTATTCTGACGTGCTATTCTAATCAACAACTATAAATTAAATCTTCTGGAATATTTAAACCCATTACTTTTTGGATTTCCTTCTCCGTCAATTACTACTTTTTCTTCACGCCTATTCCTACCTCATCTTTCTTCAATCTCCCTTCCTTAGATTCATGGACTCATCAAACCCTGCAAGATCTTCCGGCCACCAAGACCAAATTACATATAAAGTCTCTTTCTTTACCACTCTTTTTATATCTCTCCTTGCCTGACTTTGATTAAGCTTCAATTTCATGTCACCAATTTGCTGTAAATATGTATATATGCACACCCGAGGCTATATTCTGTTCCTCAAATCGAGATGATTTTACTCTTTTTTCTGTTACTGATCCAGTATTCAGATCTACTACCCATATGACACCTTGTTGTCTGGGTAATTATCTATTCTTTCCCATCTGGGTTATCACCATCTCTGCCATTTGAATATCTTTTTGGGCTTTATAGTTTGAATTTCTTCACTCCCTTTTTGTTCCAAAAAAAAAACACCTTTTTTTCAAAAATGGAGGAGGTAGAACAAAACCAACATCAACAAATTAACAATCCTGATCCTCCGAGGAACATTATTTTCGGAAAGTACGAGATGGGAAGACTACTAGGGAAAGGTACGTTTGCTAAGGTTTATTACGGAAGAAATTTGATTACGGGTGAGAGTGTTGGAATCAAAGTTGTGTTGAAAGACAAAGTTGTGAAGAAAGATGGTCCTAATCTAATGGAGCAAATAAAGAGGGAGATATCAATTATGCGTATGGTTCGTCATCCTCATATTGTTGAGTTAAAAGAAGTTATGGCTACAAAAGGTAAAGTCTTTTTCGTTATGGAGTATGTGAAAGGAGGTGAGTTGTTTGCCAAAGTAGCTAAAGGTAGATTAAGTGAGGATTTAGCTAGAAAATACTTTCAACAACTGATTAGTGCTGTGGATTTTTGTCATAGTAGGGGAATTTGTCACCGTGATTTGAAGCCTGAAAATCTACTTTTGGATGAAAATGAAGATCTTAAAGTTTCTGATTTTGGGTTGTCAGCTTTGCCTCAACAGCTGAGAATAGATGGTATGCTTTATACTCAGTGTGGAACACCAGCATATGTAGCTCCTGAGGTTCTGAAGAAGAAAGGGTACGATGGAGCTAAATCTGATATTTGGTCTTGTGGTATTATTCTCTTTGTTTTGCTTGCTGGGTATTTACCATTTCATGATGAGAATGTGATGAAATTATATAAGAAGGCTTTTAAGGCTCAATATGAATTTCCCGATTGGATTTCTGAGGAAGCAAAGAGCTTGATTTCCAAACTTTTAGTTGTTGATCCAAAGAAGAGGATTTCAATCCCTGAGATATTGAAAAATCCTTGGTTTCGAGTTGGGTTTTCTAACCCAATTGCATTTTCTATTGAAAATGATTTTGACAAGGATGAACTTAGTGATGAAAAGTGGGAGCTAATGAGAACAAAATCTGCACCACCCTTTTACAATGCCTTTGAGTTAATTTCATCAATGTCTTCAGGTTTCAATTTGTCTAGTTTGTTTGAGAAGAAGAAGAAATCAGGCTCAATGTTTACTTCTCAATACTCGGCTTCTGTAATCATGATGAAGCTGGAGGCAGTGGCCAAAAAGATCAACTTTAGAATGTTGTGGGAGAAGGATTTCAAGGTGAAAATGCAGGGAAAGGAGGAGGGAAGAAAAGGGAAGTTGGGAATTACGGTGGAGGTATTCGAGGTTGTGCCGGAGGTGGCGGTGGTTGAATTTTCCAAGTCATCTGGAGACACTCTTGAGTACAATAAATTCTGTGAGGAGGAAGTAAGGCCTTCCCTTAAGGACATTGTTTGGAGTTGGCAAGGTGAGGATAATCGTAACTCACTGACTAGTTAGTAATGAAAAATTTACAGATGAAGCAGGATTTTATCGTTGACAATGAATATGTATCGAGGAACTGCCTATTGTTTGATTGTGTTAGTGTTAGTTTTTCTTGCACACATTATTGTTGTTATTCCTTTCTTTTAAATTAGCTAATGCAGTGTACCATATTTATTCTTTATATAGTACATCTTTGGTTTGATCTAAAAGCTGGGGTTCGTTGGTCTATACACACACTATAATTTGTTTTGTTGTGCATTTGTTTGGTAATTTTTATAACAGGCTTGCGATATTTTTTTTCAATTTTTTGTACCCATATTACATACAATATATTATATTTTTTTATTAATATGGTTTTATCTAAAAGCTGGGGTTCGTTGGTCTATACACACACTATAATTTGTTTTGTTGTGCATTTGTTTGGTAATTTTTATAACAGGCTTGCGATATTTTTTTTCAATTTTTTGTACCCATATTACATACAATATTTTATATTTTTTTATTAATATTAATTGTTGATTTAGTTCTTATTTTTAATATTTTTTATTCTTGATAAAAATAAAGATTAAGATGATTTTGTTTCATCATTAGTCCGTTGTATGTAAATTATATCTATGAATAATATAGTAGTATTATTTCATGATATCTTCAAACGATATTGGTCATTATTATCAATACAAAATGATCATTATTAACAAAACCTATAGCAATCAACATATGAGGTTGTGGTGCTCTAAACCAAAGGAGAGAAAATGTACATGCCACCATAGTATTATATATAGTAGTAATAGTATGAATCATGTATTATATATAGTAGTAATAGTATGAATCATGTATTAATTATATATAGTAGTAATAGTATGAATCATGTCAAGTACTGTCATTCACTTCTCATAATCTTCAAGACTTTGAAAATGATCGGTTTTTGGTAGAGGTGGTTAACTATTTCAACATCTCCAAACATTTGTGTGTAATAATTATAATGTGTTGTTAATTCTTGAAGCATATCAGTATTCACTTGATCCCATCAATCCTCAATCCCATCTGTTCTCATCATATCCAAATGCAACAACTATAGTTATAAATCCACAATTTCCATCTCCTTTTAACATTATTGACACCTTTGATATATGGTACAATTGCAAATAAGCAATTGACTAGTGTATGATGAAGAGGAGTTGGAAGCTTTTGAATGTGACACCTTAAGTTTCAATTTTGGGATGAAGAGGAGTTGGAAGCTTTTGAATGTGACACCTTAAGTTTTAATTTTGGGACTCGTAGAATCACATTCACTATAGATAAAGTACAAACAAGTGCATTATCAGCTAATGCATATTTGAATGTAGAAGTGCCTCAACGTGATGAAGTATCTTTCTTTGAAAGATGACCCCTGTTTGGAGAATTACATATGTTATAGGATTTTAGTGATTCTAGAGAGAAGTCTAAAATGTTAATGAGTAGGTCTCTTATTCTTCTCATTAAGGATGTATATATAACACCTATTAGACATGTGTAGAGGTTACATAAGTAGGTGCTCTTATTTGAGCTACTAAGGCACATACAAAGTAGTTTTACATAGAATCAGGTCGTTTTCCTCAAGTCGCCATATACGTGTTGCCTGAGGTCTTATATGCAAAAAGATGTTCCAGGTCGTTAGGGTGGTGTACCGGGCCGTTTACTTAGGCTAGGTTTTAGTCCTTAGGTCTTGGCCCTCAGGTCTTGATCCTAAGGTTTTAGTAGATTGCTTCCAAAGACCAAGTCGCTGTTTACGAGTTGCTAAATGAGTACTACCTTCACCATATGAGCGAGGTACCTTAAGTTACTAGGGTTGCGCACCTATTACATGAATAATATCAAATATTAACTCCCTTATTTTCTCGATTTTGAGAAATTAAAGGAGTATTCACAAACCAAGTAAGCCCTTCAACTTTTCCAAACACTAGGTCACTGTATACACACTACTACAGAAATAGGCATTAAAGTCGGTTCGTTGAACCGACTTTAAATTTAGCGACTTAAAATGTAAAGTCGGTTCACCCGTGAACCGACTTTACATACCGTATTTTTTTTATTTTTATTCTCATTTTTCGTATTATTCAATATATATAGCATAAAAAAACTAAAATTTAAATAATAATACAAATAATTAAAAATTTAAATATATTTAATTACTTGATAATTAAATTTATTACAAAAACAAATAATGTATATATAATACATATAGTTAACTTAAATTACAAATAAAATAATGTCATCAAAGTGTAATTATGCGATCGAGTAAGCTTGGTTGGCTTAGAATCTTGATTGGCCTTCACAAGCATTATGACAAAAAAATAGCTGATCCATATAACAATTCATATTCCCCTACATACACATGAGCACGTAAAACATCCATCAAACAAGCAGTCTAAACTTCAGTCATACGAATAAAGAAATTAAATCATTATAAATATTACCATCAAAAAGAGATTACCACGTACAACGACATTCGACGAACTCATATTAGCACTTTATTAATCATTTGTCTATATATATGAAGTTATCTGGAATCTCTACTAGTATTTTTAAATGATATATATAATGAACTCTAAATATGAAATCAAGTGTAACTCCGATTTCTTACTTGACTTGTGTGAGTTTTGGTGCCCTTAAACATATGGAACACGTTCATGGGCACCAAAACTCATACAAACCAAGAAATAAATCGGAATTACGTACACCTGATTTGTCCATTTAGAGCTCATTATAGCATTAAAAATACTAGCAGAGATTCTAGATAAATTCATATTTATAAACAAATGATTAATAAAGTGCTAATATGAGTTCGTAAGGAAAGTAGGAAAGAGATATGAGATGTAGTTTAGGCTAAAAATAGGTCCATAAAACAATGCATCCCCCTAAATACATGAGCATATAATCATCAATCAAACAAGTGATTTCAGACACAGGAATAGATAGAGAAATTAAATCATTAAAAAATTTACTGTTATGTTGTCATATGCTATTCAAGATCATCAGAATCTTCTCCTGATTCTTCTTGTGATGATATAATTTGAAGCATGTGTTCTGTCCATTCCTCTCGTAAATCATCAAAAATTTGCTGATCGTATCCCATCTTCCAACCAAAGAACTACATGTATTTAAAATCAAAATAAGAATATAATTTCATTTATTTACAAAAACAAACTCAAATATGTTAAAAAATTATGTATATGGGTAAAAGATATTACCACATCATCAATTGGAATTTTGATATTTGTGATGATTTCGCTCATAAACTTCATGACATAATAACCACACATGACTCCATTATTTTGTTGTGGAACCTACAAAAACAAGTGTACATGAATTTTCATATTCGAACATATTTATTATTCAATTGTAAAATTAATAAAATTATTAATATTGACTTGTACATACCATAACTTTTGTCCATATAAGCTTATGAGATTTTTTGAGGGCAATGCCTCGAAACTTGTTCCACAACTTCCATGCCCTATCAAGGTTTAAAACGATTAGTTTTTATTAAATATTACAAAAAATAATAGAAAAAACTAATATGTAACTATAACTCTTACATTTCAACAACTGCTTTTGTATCTTTACTCAGTTCTATAGAAGCTGAGTCACAATACCAAGCATGATTATTAAACAGATCAATGATGACCAACATCCAATGATCTTGGCCTTGTTCAAACCTTAATGGCCAAGGGATTATCAACTTTTGATTTCTGTTAAGCGTTAATGCTCTATCACATAATTGTTTAGCTCTGATGCTAACATCCTTCTCTTGATATTGATTGACATATGAAGAATCATAGAACATTGCTAAATGTGATGAGTGATTATGTTGAAGTCGATAATAACACGCCCTATATAAAAGATATATATATATAATTAGATAATATAAATATAATTAGATAATATAAATATAATTATATATGTTTTGCATAAATAAAAGAAAAATAAATAGATTGAGGACTCACCTTGTCCACACTTGAATTATACTTAAATCGATCATTTGATATTCAAATAGTTGCAATAAGCACTCGATCGATATATACGTTTGGCCGAGATCTACACCAGAAATTTCTATAAGAAGTGGCACAATCCATCCATCATTTATGCTAGATGCCCTCCTAACAATAGTCATCAAAGTGTCAAGATTTCTACTAAAGTTTAACACATAAATATGACTATACTTTTTCCAAGGCTTCTTCTTGAATGACTTGGTGCGTGATGATTGGCCACTAGACATAGATTTAGCACGAGATACTTGCTTTGTATCTCTTAAATGTGCCGCATTTAAGAGATCTGGTATAATAGACTAAAAAAAAGTATTATATATGTATTTTTTTAGTAACAATATAAGATATAATAAAATAATAGTAATAAACAAGTGTTATCTTTTAAGTTAAAAAATAATACCACGTCAAAATTTAGAACAACTTGAATCGACGGCCAAGCCACATACTGTCCAACCGCCTCTTGGACTGTGGTAGCATCAGAAGACACAGGTAGTGGACAATCATGAAACAATGATTGATCAATTACTATTCACCAATGATTAGGCAAATATTGATTATGAATCATCCGATCATCGCTCAATTGTTGTACCATTCCAATAGCAACATAGTCCGTTGACGAAGGATGTTTCAACAAACATTTCATATTCTGTAAAAAATTTAAGTGTTATATATAAAAAATAAAACATATAATAAGAACTTAAAAATAATAGATTATATACAATAGAAATTAAAATCTTACCACATATGATTCATAAAATAAAAGAGGACTCTCATGTGGGGTAGCTATTGGATATACATTCTCACCAAAATGTTCATCTTGGTTTGATTTATGGTAAGAATGTGCAGATTGCATTGTGGAAAGTGAACCACTACTTGATTGCATATGCATTCCTAGCATATAATGAGGTCCAATAGGGTGGCTATATCCCATACTGGATGTAGTTTGAGCACAATGAGATTGCGTGGGTGGCATGCCTGGCATGGATGGTGGCATGCCTGTCATGTATGGTGGCATGCTTGGCATGAATTGTGGCATGCCTGGCGTGGAAGGTGGTATGCCTGGCATGGATGGTTGCATGCTTGGCCAATATGGCATGCCCTGGTTGTAGCATGATGCCATGGCTGACATTTGTTGTGATTGATGTTCTTTTAGAGTGGCAATCTCACTCATCACTGAAGCCTTAAAGGAGTTGAATTCTTCTTCAATTTTAGTATACTTCTCCTTACTTACCGTCTGAGGCTTTTGTTTTGGAATGTTAAAATACTCCATAGAACCATCATATTGGCTACCTCCCCTAACACGAGCAAGATGCTCGCGGCCGAATGCATGATATAAAACATCTTTCCCAAGCTCTTCGATTATTTCACCCCTGGATATTTTTTCTTGAACGACTCTCTACAAATAATAAAGCCATCAAACATATCATTCATTATTACATCAATTATTAAATATCATTAAGACTTTTTATCAACCAAAATTACTAACCAACTTATTTAATTATTCTTCTCCTCGTTGAGTCATCGGTCTTGAATTCTTCATTTTGGGAGTCTTTGTTTCTATGTATAATTCAGTTCGGGTAACAGGTCTACCCAATTAAGCTTCCTACATAAATTATGAAAATTTTATTAACAATGACATGAAATTAAATTGAGGAAAATAAATATAAAAATATTTATAAATTAAGACAAATTAATAATACCATTCTATATCTAACTTCAGGATTTGAAGACCTCCCAGTACGGTTAGGAAGAATGTTATGCATTTGTACATTCTGATGATCTTCTCTAATAATTTGAAATTCATCTGAACGTCTATAATCCACAAATTCTTTCCAAACTTGAGGTGTAATCCAGGGGTGTCCTTCAAGAATTTTGTAGATTTCATTCTCATCAAGTGTTTCCAAATATGGAAACACATAATTTCTTGCCAATATGGAAGTCTTGTATTCCTTCCATGCCTTATTTGCAATTTTATAACACTTGCCCTTCCAACTGTCATCGACTTTGTAACGATTCTATAAAAACACAGTACAAAAAATTAGATATACACCTAATATAATATATATATTGATTATAAAATATAAGAGACTTACACAAATGGTTATCCATATTTTGAACTTTTCTACTTCGTCAACCTCAGACTAATCATTTATATTGATTGGTATACTGGACTTTGCAAGTCGACCAATAGAGGATTTCAATTGTTGACCATTTTCCCCTATTGGATTACCAGTAGCATCAAATAGAACAGGTATTCTATCATCTGGGTTAAGTGGAGCATCAGGTATATTCGCCCAACCCCTTCTTTTCAAATACCCCAATGGATCATTTGGATCTACAATCTCTGTTATCCGAATATCCATGAAATATCTGCAAACAATGAAGAAATATAAATTAATTGACAATTTTAGGAACATACATATATATAAGAGTTATTACAACAATATAGAACATACGTTATGTTTAATTAGGTTGTTGATCATATACATATATTCCTTCACAATCATTTCGAGCCCATGACGAAGAATCATCATCATCATCATCAATTAGATCATCACATACATTAGGCAATTTATTTGAGAAATTACTAATATTGGTTAATGTATCAAGCATAGAGTCATCATCTTCTATAACATCACAATGATAAAACTCTTTTTGTGGAGGCGTTAACACAACATACCATCTTGAATCAATCTGATCGCTCACATAAAATACTTGTTTTGCATGAAGTGCTAACATGAAAGGATCATCAGTGTGACTTATCCTGGATAAATTTACAAGGGTAAATCCAAACTCATCTATTTTATATCCAACATTGATAACATCTTCGACCCAATCACACAAGAAAACTATTTCATGGAAGACCTCATAATCCAATTCCCAAATCTCTTGTATTATACCATAATATGTTCTATCAGAAAGTACAGGATTATCATCTTTTGAACTAGCAAATTGCATAGTTTGTGCAACCATCTTCACCCCACTATTTTGATTTACTCGGACTTTGTCCCTAGCTTGATTCGTAAACCTTGATCCATTTATTGTGAAACTATAAAATGATTTGACATCAAATTTTGGCCCATGTGCAAGCCATTGTAAACTTCCTGATATTTTATGATTGGGTTTCTCGACTTCATCTCGAATCTATGTATACAAAAACACAAAATGTGTTTGGAGCAAAGTTTTAAAACATTGAATAGATCTAGGAAGATACATGCATGAATTTTTGTTTGTGATACTTACGTGGTTGCGAAACCAATTAATAAGCTCTCGCTTATGTTCATCATACAACCATTTTTCTCCTCCTTTTTTTTATAACGAGGATCGATCTTCAATAGGTTTAAATGCATCCTGTAATGTTATTAAATATATATTAAATTATATATCATCATTAATATATAAATAAAAAATGATTTTTGCAATCATGAAACAATGAACATCACTTACTCTATGTACGGTTGTGCCTCATTATTATTTACCAAAATGATTCGGTGTGCTTTTTCCCATCGAGTGCGATCAATAAATAATTTCTTACTTCCACCAAGCATAGGGTTACCTACTTGGATCATGTGACGTTCTAAGAACAACTTGTGCGTAGGATTCCCAATTTCAGTGCAACCACTAAAGTATTCAGAACAAAACTCAATGGCCTCTTCAGTAATGTAGCGTTCCACCATACATCCTTCAGGTTGATTTCTATTATTTACATATCCTTTAAGGACTTGCATATATCTCTCAAAAGGATACCTCCACCTTAAGTAAGTAGGACCACACAATTGAACCTCTCGAACTAAATGAACACATAAGTGAATCATTATATCGAAGAAAGAAGGAGGAAAATATTTTTCAATTAGACACAAAGTCTCTACAATTTCTTTCTGTAAAGAATTTAACTCGCCAATTGATATAGATTTCTTGTATATTGTATTGAAGAATGAACAAAGTCGAATTATTGATAATCGAACATGTTTTGGAAGAATTGATCTAATAGCAACTGGTAATAACTGTTGCATTAAGATATGGCAGTCATGTGATTTCAATCCATACAGTCTCTTATCGGTGATAGACACAAAATTTCTTAAGTTGGATGAGTAACCATCAGGAACTTTCACACCCTCCAAATATTTACAAAATACATCCTTCTCTTTTGTTGACATTGTATATGATGCTGGTGGTAAGTATGTTCGATTCTTATCATTTTCCACTCTTGGTTCCAATTCAGGTCGTATGCCTAGTTTCTTTAAATCCAATCTTGCTTTAATTCCATCCTTTGTTTTTCCAGGTATATTAAGTAAAGTACCAATCAAGCTCTCACATACATTCTTCTCAATGTGCATGACATCTAAGATGTGACGAATGTGTAGGTCTTTCCAATAAGGTAATTCCCAAAATATTGATTTTTTTTCCAACAACCATGGTAAGTCGGTTCAAACTCTTTTTCATTTTCACCCATTTCATTAGTTGACCTCTTTCGTTTCCCTACCTTAGTGAGTTTTTTTTTCATCTTTCCATATCGTTTGAATTTCATCCCATTCAATTACCTTAATATCTCAATACCTCGCAAAGGTCAAGTTGCATGATCATGATCTTCTTCACCATCGAACGGTTTCTTTTGGTATCTAAACTTGTGTCTAGATGGCAAAAATATTCTATGTCTTCTATAAGACATCTTTCGTCCATGAACAAGATAAGTTGCAGAAGTTCCATCACTACATATAGGACATCCCTTGTAACCTTTTGTTGCATGTCCTGATAAGTTTCCATAGGCAGGAAAATCATTAATTGTCCATAAAAGGACCCCCTTCAAGTTAAAGTATTCTTCTTTATGTGCATCGTAAACATTTACACCATCATTCCACAACGTCTTTAAATCATCTATCAGAGGCTGCAAATATACATCAATATCAACACCGGGTTGTTTCGGTCCTGAGATCAATAATGTTAACATCATGAATTTTCTTTTCATACACAACCAGGGAGGAAGGTTGTATGTTATCATAATTACTGGACAACAGCTATATCTACTACTGAGGGAACTATGTGGATTAATTCCATCAGCAGCAATAGCAAGACGAAGATTGCGCGGATCAGATGAAAATTGAGGAGATAAATTATCTACTACTTTCCAATTTGGAGAATCACAAGGATGACGTAGCACCCCATCATCAGATCGATTATCTGAATGCCAAGTCAACATCTTTGATGTATATTTACTATTGAACAACCTTTGAAAGCGAGGAATCGGAGGAAAGTACCAAAGAACCTTTGCAGGCACGCCTTTCTTATGTGTTGTACTCTCATTTGTACCATGTTTCCATCTCGATTCTTTACACATAGGACAATCATGTAATGTCTCATATTCTTTTCTATAAAGAATGCAATCATTAGGACAAGCGTGAATCTTATGATATTCCATGCCAAATCGACTAAGAGATTTCTTCACTTCATACATTGAAGATGGCAATTCAATACCCTCAGGAAACATATCGACTAGTAGATTTAGTAATTCTGTGAATCCCTTGTCAGAAAAATCATGTTTTGCCTTCACATTGTACAAATGAACCAATCTCGACATTTTAGTGTATTTTTTGCATTTTGGATACAACGGTTTTTCGGCATCTTCTATAAGTTTATTAAAGGTTTCGAGATCATCCTCTCGTAATTCATCTTCAACATCATGAAAATATTTTCTGTCTGTACATTATGATAAGATGTATGTAATCCATTCACATTCTTATTTATCTTTTTTACATAAATATTATCAATATTTCCTCCATGATAATACCAACATTTATAGCTCAATATAATACCATTACGGATAAGGTGATACTTAATCTCATCAAATTCATGAAATCGCTCATTTTTACATTTAACGCATGTGCATCGAATCATACTAGTTCCAGTATTACTATTTCTACAAGCAAATTCCATGAAACTTTCAACTCCAGAAATATAGTCTTGCTCAATTCTACACTTTGACATCCAAGATTTGTCCATTTTTTATTAATGACATCAGATAAACATATTACTTAATTATGTATACAATGAATATATTTGAAGTATTATTATATATAAATTTCCTAATTATTAGAATATATATCAAAATATACATAATGCAAAACAATTATCATTTTAATCATTTTACAAAACCATTTCTATACAAATTAAAAAATAAGCAACATGTTAGCATGAATATATAAAAACCAATCACGTACTTTGTGGTTGATTCTAATTTCTATGCATGTTACTATATCATAATTAAAAAGTAATATTAATTATACGTATATAACATTCTATAGAAGTATATAGACACTATTATATATAGTAACATATTTGTAACATTTTAACACATAAGTATCATATATAAATAATAATAATAATAATAATAATAATAATAATAATAATAATAATACTTAGTTTTTAGTTATTATTTGATTTTTTTTAATATATATATATATATAATTTTTTTAAGAGTCAATAGATAGCACGTATAACTTTTATACCAATATAATTTCTTACAAATTTAAAAAAACATATATTTTTCCTCTATTCACTACTTAATAAAATATAATTATTTATATATAAATAAATTTATCCACGCATAGTAAACACATAACATTTTAGATATTATTTTCACATAAAATAAGTCAAACATAATAACAAGCAAAATAAAAAACATACCTAAATCAAAAATTTATACAAAATATAAAACAAACTGAATAATATAAGCTGCAAAATTCTACTTAATAAAATATAATTATTTATAATATATAAATAAATTTATCCATGCACAGTAAATCAAACCCACAAAATTTCAGATATTATTTTCACATAAAATAAGTCAAACATAATAACAAGTAAAATAAAAAACATACCTATGTCAAAAATTTATACAAAATATAAAACAAACTGAATAATAAACTGCAAAATTCTACTATAATTATTTATTATCCACGCACAGTAAATATATATAATCCATCAAAACCACAATATTTCAGATATTATTTCCACATAAAATAAGTCAAACAAAATAAAAAACATACCTAAATCAAAAATTTATACAAAATAATAAACAACAAAATTCTACTATAATTATTTATTATCCACGCACAATAAATATATATAATCCATCAAAACCACAACATTTCAGATATTATTTCCACATAAAATAAGTCAAACAAAATAAAAAACATATCTACATCAAAAATTTATACAAAAAATGGGTATAATTTTTTTTAATATTTCGCTCAAAAAAATAGTAGATCTGAAAGATAATGAGAAGAGGAATATAACTTAAAAAACGACGTTACAAATGGTGGTCGGAGGTGGCCAGAAATTTAGAAAGAAGGTGGCGCGCGATGTAGGAAAATGGAGGAGAGAGAGGAAGAAATTGGAGGAGAGAGGAAGGAAAATGTGGTTCTGCGTAAAAATTTGCCCGAAAGTTGATATATTACGTGGGTAGCGTCGGTTGACGTGGCCAACCGACGCTACGTCCAACGTGGATAGCGTCGGTTCTATACCGAACCGACTTTAAATTCATTATAAGTCGGTTTTATCCAAAAACCGACTTTACACAACGACTTAAATACCTCTTTTTGTAGTACGGGATGCTAAATGACAATGTTACATTCTCCATATAAGCGATGTACCTTTAGGTTGCTAGGAAAATGCTACTATGCTTCTCCATTGTCGTAGGGGAACAATGAGTAGTCCTTACGAACAAGGAGGTGAATGGCCTTACAATTAGAGGGCATACATTTAAGCCCTTATTGGTTATGCATTGATATTGAAACTCCCCAATAGTGTGTCTAGTGTCAGTGAGCTTCACACTAGTTTAGGGTTTGAGTTCTTTTATTTTTGTAGACATGAATTATACAAAGATTGATTTTTAAGATTCGATCGATGTCTAGTACTTGTGACCTATAGCTCATAATGCCAAGGGCTAGTCGAAATATCTTTCCTTTAAGGACTAAAATTTCAGGTGTAGACGATGAACTTTTTGAAATTCCTTCTCTAACCCCAATCGATATGTCAAACATTCCTAGCTTGCTATTCGACTTAATTGAGACTATAAAAGTGAGGTGAGTTTTGTGATTTGTAGTTTAAAAATGTAGGTCGAGAAGTTGGACCTAATCATGTCTTACTACACCTTGATGTGGTATTTTCAAAATAGTAAGAGTAAAGCACCCCCTTCTAATAGAAAGATGTCATCTCATATACCTCAATTTCCTTTTAAAGAGAAAAAAATCCCACAAGGAGTCACCTTTCATAAGTATCAAGGTGAACCAAGGACCTATATTCCCTATTCCATTAAATAAAGAATCTATAGATTGCCACATCTATATTGCTTCTACCACCGAAATAATGGGGTGAATTGAGGTCCCTTTCGAATGAAGTGGGGGGAACTTGTTAGAGAAAGTTATTAGCCCACATGAGGATACGACCTTATCCAATAAACGACCTTATCTAATAAAAAGATGCGGATGTAACTTAAATCTGTGTTGTTTGTGGATCAAGAGCTTCTCGGATGCAAGACCTGCTATGAAGCTATTCAACAAGATTTGAAGGATGTGTGTAGCGATCTGATTAGGGAGATGAACACAAATAGGAGAGAGGTGATCACGGTAATTTTCACGAGACATGAGATATGTAAGGGTGAAATATCCTACCCCTCACATGCACTTCCAAAAGGGGGGATTCACATTGGTGAACTCAAGATCCTTTCTTAGGACGTATCCCACTTCCCAAGTGGGGGGTCAGTGGACCTCTCTCCTCCATAATTGAGGGTCATCACGTTAATTTTTCACGAGACAGGAGACATATAAGGGTGAAATTGAATCCAACCTTTACATGCACTCCTAAAGAGGGGGTTCACTTTGGAACTAAAGACTCTTTCTTAGGATGTATCCCTCATCCCAAATGGGGGTGGATCTCCTTCCTCCATACTTAGGGTTCTTAGGACTTATTTGATAAGTGCTTAAAAAGTACTAAAATTATCATGACTTAACGTATTTTAATTAATTAAATAGATTTATATTTGTATAATTTTATCATATTTTTATATAAATTTATCTTTTCGAAACCACGAATATTTTTAATGTTTTTGAGGTATTTTCATTTAAAAATAACTTCAAAACTTGAAGAAAAATATTAGAGTAAATATATTACAAATATGTTGAGAAAAAAAAAACAAAGGAAAATAAAAAAAATGAAAAAATTAGACAAAATGAATCATAAAAGTAAAAAAATGTCAAAAATATCGACTCCTATATGCACATCGCCCACAACTAGCATATTTAAACTACATAGGTTCATATAAGTCTTTCTATCTCTATATTTACCTGTGTCAAAATATTCCAGATTTATCCTATAATTCTCTCTTTCGATAGTAAATCACAAGATTAAAATCATCTAATTAATGACTAGTTTATTAGAAGCATTAAACTCAGAATAAATCAGACAAACATTAAGAGAAATAATTCAAATTAGCATAAAAAATTAAGTATAATTTTGAATTAAATTATATCTTTTTTTTAAATAAAAATAAATAAATTAATACTAAAAATTAAATTAAATATAAATGAATTCACTATAATTTTATGTGAAAAAATAAAAAAAAATTGAGTCAAAAAAACATCTGCTTTCTACACCGTTTTCCGTCCTGCCAAGCGTTCAATTTTCCCCTCCTCTCTCTTTCTGCGTTTCTGCTGTTTCTTTCCTCTCTTTTTTTTTGCTGCGTTGTCTCTGTTTCTTTTTTAGTTTTTGTATTCCTACGACCGCTATTCTCTCTTCTCTCTATTCAATTAATATTAAACCCTATCGCTCTTCTCTCTATTCAATATATATTAAACCCTATCGCTCTTCTCTGTTACCGTTTCCTACTTTTTCGTTATATATATATATAAAACCTATTTACCATTTTTTTTCCGCCTTTTCCATATAAATAAATCTTCATTTAAATTTGAGAATTGAGTTTTTATAATTTTAGATCTTCGTTTTTAAAAAATCTGTAATAAAATTTAAATAATAATAATAAATTTTAAATTTAATAACAAATAAATAAAATTATATTAAAATTAAAAAGTGATAAATTATACAAAATTATGCAAGTCATCAAATACCTCCAAACTTAAAACTTTGTTTATCCTCAAATAAAAAGAAAATAAAAGAAAAGATAATTGTAGACAGTATTAACAAGACCCCATAGATAACTACTATCACTCACCAAGTCATGATTTGAATTTAAATTTCATCACTAATAACTTACTCTTTTTACATCAAAGATAGTAAGAAAATCAATCAAAATTTTGCAATTTATCAAATAAGAGTTAAACATTTACTTCAACCTAAAGCTAGGTCCTTGAGTGTGTGTGTGAAATAATCAATTTAACTCCAAACCACCAACAAATTCAAATAAAAGTAAAACAATTGAAATAAGAAGAATTCTCTCAAAACTTAACTCTATAAGTCTAATTTTTAGAAATCCTCTCCACTAATGTAATCAAATACCAAAATTAGAGATCAAAAGGTCTTCAATCAAGGTTGTAATGACAGGTCATAGGGTGAGGGCTAAGAAAGAATTGGTTATAGAAAATCAAGCAAGGGAAAATACTTGGTAGAAAGAAACAATAAAAAGAATATCCATAGAATTCACATTAAAACTCTTTCTCGATAATATGCTTATACTGATGACAATATTGTTGCCATACTCAATAAGTGAAGTATTTTTTTTCCTTTTTATTTTTTTTCTTTATTTTTTTTCACCTTGATACTCAATAAGTGGGGTGCTTTTTTACTTTTTTTTGGTATGGTTGCCTTGATACTCATAGTCTTTACTAATTTCAATCACTTTTATCCTTTTTTTTATTCTTGCCTTCCGCTTTATTTCTTTATTTCTTTTCTTTTTTTTACTTTCTTTGATCAAATAGAGCAAACATAATGTGAATTATTTAATTTGAACTAACTTTATCTTTAAATGCAAATTTTCACCAAAGTATTTTCTCAAAATTTAAGGTAAGTTAATGATTTTTCAAGCTTAAAATGGAAATTATTTATATAGTTAAAAGAACAAATAAGAATTATATAAAATAAGGCTCAAGGGGGTTGACTATGGGAATATACTATGCAATGATGGCGTGATAATTAGGACGGTTAGGAAAGCTTTTTGGTTGTAAAAAAAAATTTGCCTATATCATTTCTCTAATATTTGGTATTAATTAGGATTTTGTCTCAAGGATCCATCAACTAATGCTAGAGCAAAGCAAGATTGAACTTTCCTAACCCAGTTAATTCAACTCCTTCTCTTTATAGGCAAAATGGAGTAGAGAAAAATTTACTATGTGCTCAATTATTTTCAAGGACAAAAATTTAAATCAAAGTACCTATAAAACTCTGACTAACATAATAGCATATTTTGAAAACATTTCTCGAATCTATCCTCAATCACAAATTTCATAGTCATAGCGAATTCAATCATACTTAAATACATGCTTGATAAGAGAATTCAACAACTCAAGACTATATAAGTTGACACCCCCAAACTTAAACTAAACAATGTCCTCATTGTAATTTAAAAGTGAGACAAATGAAAGAAATGAAAGAAACTTCCCTGGTTTTATGGTGGATCCGCATTAGTTTATAATTTTCATCTTTTTATTCTTGCAAAATAAATCAGCATCAAAATCCAAATTATTAAAATAATAATAAAAGATAAAATAAAATAAAATAAAATAAAAGAACAAAAGAAAGTTTTATGGGCTGTCTCTCATAAGCGCTTGTTTTATAGTCTACAACCAGACTTTTCAATCTTCATCAATCAAGATTTCGAAGATGAATAAATTCACAATTCCTTTCCACTTGTTCTCTATAATAGTGCTTCAATCTATGACCATTAACTCTAAATATATTCTCTGCCTTGTCCTTAAAGTCTATTGCTCTAAAAGTGGAAACTTTATCAATTGTATAAGGACCTGTCCATCTTCATCTTAACTTGCCTGGAAAGAGTTTTAGTCGTGAATTGAAAAGAAAACCTTGTTGTCTTGTAGCAAACTCATGCCTAAGATTCTGTTTGTCATGCCATTTCTTTGTCCGTTCTTTGTAGATCTTTGCATTTTCATAAGCATCGTTCCGAAACTCATCCATTTCATTCAATTGAAGAAGTCACTTTTCCCTTGTTGCCTTCAAATCAAAATTAAACTTTTTTATAGCCCAATAAGCTTTATGCTCCAACTCAAGAGGGAGATGACATACTTTTCCAAACACTAATCAATAAGGAGACATCCCGATCCTTTCTATTGGTGTTGACCGTCTTCTCAAGGATATTCTTGATTTCTTGATTTGAAATCTCAGCTTGGCAATTAGTTTAAGGATGATAGGCAAGTGTTATCTTGTGTTTCATACCATATTTAGAGAGAAGGTTGTCGAACAACTTGTTGCAAAAATGGATCCCTTCATCACTAATAATAGCTCGTGGAGTGCCGAATCTTGTGAATATGTTCTTATGTAGAAATTTGAGCACTACCTTTGCATCATTTATTGTTGTAGCAATTGCCTCCACCCATTTTGACACATAATCAACTACTAACAAGATATAAATAAATCCAAAATATGGAGGAAAAGGACCCATAAAATCAATTCTCCAAACATCAAATAACTCAGCCTCTAAGATATTTTTCAATGGTAGCTCCTGATGCCTTGAAATATTTCCCATACGTTGGCACCGATCACAAGTCTTCACCAAAGTATAATAATCATGAAAAATAGAGGGCCAAAAGAAACCACTTTGAAGTACCTTAGCTACTGTTCGTGTTACTCCAAAATGCCCTCCATATGATGAAGAATGACAATGATGCAGAATGGCTTGCATCTCCTCTTCAGGTACACATCTTCGGATGATTTGATCAGGGCATCTTTTGAAAAGCAAAGGTTCATCCCAAAAATAATATTTCACATCATGCAAAAACTTCTTACGTTGGTGGTAAGTAAGATCTGGTCGCAATACCCTACAAGCTAAGTAGTTTACAATATCATCATACCAAGGAAGCTTGATCTCACATGCAAACAACTGCTTATCAAGGAATGCTTCTTGAATCTCAAAATTTGGTTTCACTTCCTCTTGCTCCAACCGAGAGAGATGGTCAGCAACTAAATTTTCACTTCCTTTCTTATCTCGAACTTCCAAATCAAATTCTTGAAGAAAAAGAATCCAATAAATCAATCTAGGCTTAGCATCCTTCTTGCTATACAAATAACAAAGTACTACATGATCAGTGAACACTATCACCTTTGTATCAATGAGGTAAGACTGAAATTTTTGCAAGCAAACACCACAACGAGCATTTCTTTCTTAGTTTTTGTATAATTCAATTAGGCTTCTGTCATTATCTGACTTGCATAGTATATGGCCCTAAACAGTTTGTCTCGCTTTTGTCCTAACACTACTCCAATTGCAAAGTCACTTGCATCACACATGATTTCAAAAGGTTGACTCCAATCAGGTACAGTCATTACTGGTGCTGAAATTAGTTTCTTCTTGATTGTATTAAAGGCTTGCAAACAAACATCATCAAAGTCAAATGCATAATTTTTTTCAAGAAGATTACATAAAGGTTTAGAGAGTTTAGAAAATCCTTTATAAATCTTCTATAAAATCCTACATGTCCCAAAATTGTTTTTGATTCCCTTCACATTCTTTGGAGGTGGTAGTTTTTCTATGGTTGCAATTTTAGCTCGATCAACCTCAATTCCTTTAGATGACACTATATGTCCAAGCACAATCCCTTCTTGAACCATGAAATTACACTTCTCCCAGTTTAGGAAAAAGTTTTTATCTTCACATCTTTGCAAAATAAGAGCTAAATTATACAAACAATGATTAAAAGATGTACCAAAAACCGAAAAGTTTTCCATGAAAATTTCCATTATATCTTCCCACCATATTAGAAAAAATAGCCATCATGCAACGTTCAAATGTTGCTGGGGCATTGCACAATCCAAAAGGTATCCTTCTAAAAGTAAATGTTTCGTAGGGGCATGTGAATGTAGTTTTCTCCTGATCTTCGGGGGCTATGACAATTTGATTATACCTCAAATAACCATCTAAGAAGTAATAGTAGGGATATCCAACCAATCGATCTAACATTTGATCAATGAATGGACATGGAAAATGATCCTTCCTTATTGTTTTGTTGAACTTGCGGTAATCTATACATACACATCAACCCATGATTTTTCTTGTAGGAATAAGCTCATTGTTGTCATTTTGCACTACCGTTATTCCACCCTTTTTTGGTCAATATGCACAGGACTTACCCATGAGCTGTTTAAAATAGCATAAATAATTCCAGCATTGAAGAGCTTTAAAATTTCCACTCTCATAACTTCCTTCATTGCTGGATTTAATCTTCTTTGAGGCTCAATTGATGGTTTGAAAGGTTCCTCCATTATAATCTTGTGCATGAAAATGGATGGACTTATACCTTTTATGTCAGAGATTGTCCATCCCAAGGTTGTTCTATGCTCCCTTAACACATGTAGTAACTTTTTCTCTTCTTCGGGTGTAAGTGATTCCGCAACAATCACTAGAAAGATGTAATTATCACCCAATAATGCATAGTGAAGATGCTCAGGCAATTGCTTCAACTCTGGAGCTGGAATGTGCTGTACTTTTTCTGTAGAGATTACATAATCCATCTTTGTTACCATTGGCTCTAACCTCTCCACTTCTATGCTACATCATGTAACCTACTACAATGCTTCCTAGGCAAATACATAATGGAAAAATTCTCCACTAATAAAAGGTAAATCAGGTTCACAAACAACAGAGATGTTGAAATCATAAGCATGAGATGAAGTGGTCATACATCATTCTAGGTGATCAACTGACATATCTTCTTGAAAGGCTTTTACTACACTTTGCTCAATGACATCTACCCGAAAGAAAGTTCTTGGATCTTTTGGAAATCTCATAGCTTTGTAGATGTTGAATGTAACCTCTTCCTTGTTCACTCTCAATGTTAACTCACCCTTTTGAACATCCATTAAAGCCCTTCCCGTAGCCAAGAATGGTCAGCCAAGAATTAGTGGGACATCTTGGTCTTCATCCATTTCTAACACCACAAAATCAATAGGAAAAATAAATTTATCCACCTTTACCAATGCATCTTCTATGATTCCGCTTGGATACTTGATAAATCGGTCTACTAATTGCAAATAAATTGTTGTTTGTTTTATCTCTCCAAGTCTTAATTTCCTATAAACAGAAAGTGGCATAAGATTAATGCTAGCACCAAGATCACATATAAATTTCTCAAAAAATGAATTTCCAAAATTGCAAGGCAAAGTGAAACTCCCTGGATCTTTTAATTTTTAAGGTAATTTCTTTTGAAGAATGGCACTACATTCTCAAAAAGCTTCATTTTTTCGAACTCATCCAACCTTCTCTTCTTGGAAATGATGTGCTTTATAAATTTGAAATAATTTGGCATCTGTTCCAAGGCATCTACAAAAGGAATATTTATGTGAATTTTCTTAAAGATATCCAAAAACTTAAAAAATTTCTTATCTAATTTTTGTTTTTGAGAGCGTTGAGGACAAGGAAGTGGAGTAGAGAGAATAAGAGGATTGTCAGGAAATGAAATTGATGGAGGCATGTCAGCCTCTCTTCGTGTATCATCAAAAATCTCCTCTTCTTCTACTTCTCATTGCTTTGGCCATTGTTTGGAGTTGTAGGGGTGGACTCAGTTTCCTTTGATGATGACCTCTCAATTTCTCTTCCACTCCTAAGTGTAATGGCCTTGCATTTTTCCTTTGGATTCACTTCTATATTTCTAGGAAAAGTTCATCTTTGTTGAGTATTAATGGTTGTGGCTAGTTGCCCAATTTTCACTTTAAGATTTTTCATAGTGGTTCCCATATTGCTACAATGAGTCTCAATTTTATCCAGTCGTGAATCATTCTTTTTAAACCTTGCTTTGGTCTCCTCAACAAAGGAAACCATGGTATCCTCAAGTGACATATTCTTTTTGCTTATTTGACTATTAAACCATGGGGGAGGTTGCAACACATTCTTTGTATTTCCATAAGACAAATTTTCATGATTTTGAAGCCCTGGATGGTAGTAATTTGGCATAGGATCACCACGATAATTATAGTTCTGATTGTTGATGTATTGAACCTGCTCTTGACTAGATTCATTCATTGGAACTGTCATACTTGAAGTTGTAACATATTATACACTTTGTGGTATTCTTTGAGTTGTCAAGGTAGAAATCTGATGAGATAGAGAAGATACTTAAGTTGAAAGGGTTGTAAACAGCTCCAATTAATGTTGGCCATTGATAGTTGTTTGAGTCCATTTCTTCCAAAAGAGAAGTAGCACATTTAGATGTTTTTGACATCAAAGTTCCACCAGAAGCATCATCAACTATAGTTCTAGTTTGCCTCCATTATAGAACATCTGAATTTGTAACCAATCTAGCAATCCATGTTGAGGGAAACACCGAATCATATCTTTATACCTTTCCCATGCTTCATAGAGTGTCTCAAAATCATTTTTTTTGAATTGACCAATCTCACTCTTGAGTTGGGCTATTTTTGCCGGTGGAAAGAATTTAGCAAGAAAATTTTCTACCATGTCCTACCAACTAGTGATGCTTCCCAGTTGTAAAGATTGTAGCCGACCTCTAGCCTTGTCCCTCAATGAAAAAGGAAACAATCTTAGTCTAATGGTGTCTTCAGTAACACCATTCATATTTATAGTGTCATAAATCTCCAAAAACATCGCTGAATGAATATTGGGATCATCAAGTGGTGATCCATTAAATTGGGCTTGTGGCACCATACTGATCAACGTAGGTTTGAGCTCAAAATTATTGGCATTAATGGTTTGGCGTCTTACACTTGAGTAATTGTCATTCACAATTGGCCTTACATAACCCATCAAGGTGTGTGACTGTGCATTCTATTCTCCTTCAACCATGGCTAGTACCTTCTTATTTCTTCATGATCTAAAGGTTCTTTCAATCTCTAGATCAAAAGGAATAATGTTTCTAATTCTAGCACGGCGCATCCAATGTCAAAAAAACACCTAGGAAAAAAATAAAAGTAAAATAAAAATAAAAATAAAATAAAAATAAAATATAATTCTAAATTAAAACCAAGATTACTTTGTATCGATATTGACAAAAATAAGAAAAAAATCAATCCCCGGTAAAGGCACCAAAAACTAAATCGGTGCAAAACTACAAATGCACAATATAGTAGTTTTATAGTAAAGTGATAAAAAGAGTATCGTCCTCGGGAATTGGTAACTTATTTTTTACAAATATCAAAATTATTATAACCTCAATTTTATCTAGAGAAATCACTAAAGTTATTATATTTGAAAATTTAAATAAAATAAATTAAAAAAAAATGCACAAAAGAAAATAAAGATATTGTTCGAAAATCAAATCAATGGGAAAAAAAGTTCTAGGAAATCGATTTTACCTAATCCCTCACTATGCTTTACTCATATAGCTAATTGAATTTAATCTTCTTTGTTTGTTAGCAATCTCTAAAAATATCCAAAAGTCTATGATGGGTGCTAAAACACACCAAGCCATGCGCGAGCGCATAGAAAAGAGAGAATAGGCATATGGCTTCAACCCAAACCCATGATAGAGCTCGGAAGAAGAGGGGAACCAATCCAATCTGTTAGGAAGGACCATGCAAGTCGTTAGAAGAATCTCTGACAGGTGTGAAGGGTGCGAAGGTAGTGCTCATACTATTCCCGATATTTTTCTGTTACGATCCAATTGTTTTCTGTTAATCACTGTAATTTCACTTCAATAATTCCGATCTGTAAGGCTATATAAAGAGCCAAGGAATCCAGAGAAAAGTAATAAGAATCAAGGCATTTTTTCCCTCTCTATGTGTCATCTTCTTCCTCAGTTCTATTCTAAATTAAAACCCTAATAGTGGTATCAAAGCCATGGAAACTAGGGGTAAATCCAACGCTGAGTTTCGCAGCGAAGTAATGGAAACCCTGGCAGGGAATGAATCAGGCTTCGATCAGATAGGCGCGACCTTATAGGCTGTACTTACCGAGTTATAAGGACTTTGTGCCACTCAGAACTTACTTGAAGAAAATCCGTTCGCACGAGAAGAAAACCCACGCCCAAATGGGGGGTTAAGAAACCCTAATGAGCCACCATGCTCCCACTTTAGGCTCTCATTTACTACCTTTACAGGAAAAGAACCCACTGGTTGGATATACAAAGCTGAGAAATACTTTAAGTTCACAAATACTACACCAGAACAACGAGTACAGTTGGCATCATTTCATTTGGATGGTATTGCCTTATAGTGGCATAGATGGATCACCAAGTTCCATGGACCACTCACTTGGGAGGAATTCATCCAAGCCATGCAGCTTTGATTTGGGAGAAGTAATTATGAAGATCCCTATGAAGCTCTAACCAGACTCAAACATACCTCAAGCGTAGCTACTTACCAGGAAACATTTGAGAAACTCTCTCACATAGTGGATGCCTTCCAGAAGAATTTTTGATAGGCTGTTTCATCACTGGGTTAAGAGATGAGATTAGAATTGAAGTAAAAATTAAGAAGCCACGAACGTTGGATGAAGCTATAGGGGTGGCAAGATTGATTGAAGAAAAGAATCTACTCCAGAGGAAAGCCATTCAATATCCACGATACCCGACATCCTCAATAGCAGCAAGGACCTCCACTACCCCTACTGTTGGTGTGTTAGGACCCCCACCCCAACAATGACCCAACTCAGCACCAATTGCCTCAGCTACTACCTTTCATCGCATCACTAATTAGGAAGCACATGAGCATCGAGATAAGGGGCTATGCTACTACTGTGATGAGAAGTTCATAGCTAGCCACCATTGTGACGTCCACAGCTGTTTATGATAGAAGAGATGGAACAAAATCTCTCAGAAAACTATGAAGAAAAGTTGGAACAAGAATTACAAGAGGTAATGCTGAGATCTCATTTCATGCTATAGCAGGAGTTGAACATCCTCAAACCATTCGAGTAATGGGGTAGTTAAAAAAAAGAGTGCTACTGCTGATTGACAAAGGGAGTGCTCACAATTTCATTGATCAAGCTCTTACTCTCCAATATGGAATAACTATCACCAAGGGAAAGAAGTTGGAGGTAATGCTGGCTAATCGTGAGAAGGTGGAATGCACAGTGCAATGCTGCAACCTTAGCCTTACCATACAAGGGTATCAGGTAACTATAGATTTCTATGTCCTTCCTGTTGCAGCATGTCAACTGGTTTTAGGTGTCCAATGGCTTGAGACTTTGGGTCCTATCGAGATGGACTATAAGAAGCTAACCATCAGCTTCCTAGAGAATGGTATTTCTCATAAGCTTTAAGGGTTAGGGCACATAAACATTATAGCCCTAACCTATAAGGAAACCCATAACCTGCCAGATACAAGGTTGTTCCTTCAAATACTTCCCAATAAACCCTCGGGAGAACAAATTAGAACTCATTCACCTGAGATAAGTGAAATATTGGCTACATTCCCCCAATTGTTTGAACCTCCCACCAGCCTTCCTCCTAAAAAATTACATGATCACTGTATTCCTCTACAACCAGGAACATGACCTGTAAATGTAAGACCCTACCATTACCCTTACTACCAGAAAATTGTGATAGAAAAAATGGTATCAGAGCTCATACATTCCAACTCTGAATTCCATTACTATCAAAGATAAATACCCTATTCTTGTCATAGACAAGTTATTGGATGAATTGCATAGAGCTAGGGTCTACTCCAAACTAGATCTTCGATTAGGGTATTATCAGATCAGGGTTCCTGAAGAAGATACCCCAAAAATAGCATTCTAGACACATGAAGGCCACTATGAGTTCCTTGTGATGCCTTTTGGCCTCACTAATGCCTCAACCAGCTTTCAAAGTTTAATGAATGGTCTTTTCAGACCTTATCTCAGGAAATTTATATTGGTTTTCTTTGATGACATTTTAGTGTATTCTCAATCATGGGAGGATCGTACACTACATCTACAAACTATTTTGCAGGTGTTAGCAGCTAACAACTTAATTGTTAAACCTCCCAAATGTCATTTTGGTGTATTGCATGTAGAATACCTAGGGCATCTGATATCTGAACAAGAGGTTGCCGTGGATCCTACAAAAATTCAAGCTGTTATGGAATGGCCAACCCCAACCACAACAAAGAGAGTCAAAAGGTTCCTAGGATTGGCTAGCTATTACAGAAAAATTATTAGGCACTTTGGTAGGATAGCAGCACTTTTCACCTCCCTACTAGGAAAGGAAGGATTTCAGTGGAATGAGGCTGCAACTCAGGCCTTCCAAAAATTGAAAGAAGCACTGACTTCCCCTCCTGCCTAAGGTTACCTAACTTCACTCAGTGCTTTGTCGTTGAATGTGATGCTAGTGGTATATCACTAGGAGCAGTTTTGACCCAGGAAAACCGTCGAGTGGCTTATTATAGCGCTACTCTCAAGGGGCCAACTTTGGCTCTGTCAACTTATGAGAGGGAGATGTTGGTTGTGGTGAAGGCTATCAAGTTGTGGTGCCCTTATCTGTTGGGAAAATATTTCATCGTGCGCACATATCAGAGGAGCCTTAAGTACCTTTTGGAGCAAAGGATCACCACCCCAGCTCAAGCAAGATGGTTACCTAAGCTACTCGGGTATGACTATCAGATTGAATATAAGAAAGGCTCAGAGAATCAGGAAGCAGATTCAATGTCAAGAAGGGTGGAATTTCAATTGATCTCCATCTCGCAACCTCATGCAGTCTAGTGGTGTAGCCTCCAAAAAGAAGTCCAATAATAGCCATTTTATGAGAAACTGCAAGCCAGAGTCTCCACGGATGTGACACATTTTTTTTGCCAACATGATGAGGTTTGGTTAAAAAAAGATAAGGTTTATCTAAACCCAAAATCCTCCCTAATTCCTTAAATACTGGATGAATGCCACTCATCACCAATAACAAGGCACTTCAGATTCCCTAAAACATTTTCCCGCATCAAACAAAATTTTATCTGGCCCAACATGTAACAAGGTATGAAAGGATTCATACGCTCATGTGATATATGCCAAAGGTGCAAGTATGACTGTATGAAACCAGCTAGATTACTGTAGCCCATACCAATTCCTGATAAAAGTTGGACAACTATCTCAATGGATTTCATTGAAGGGCTGCCTCCTTCCAAGGGGCATACGATGATTATGGTAGTGGTGGATCGCTTGACCAAATATGTCCACTTTATAGCTTTGAGACACCCTTTCACTGCCCTAACTGTTGCTAAGGCTTTTGTGGAAAACATAGTATGCTTACATGGCATTCCTACTTCAATAGTCAGTGATAGAGACAAAATATTTGTAAGTTCCTTCTGGAAAGCCCTGTTCAGATTACATGACACTAAGCTATGTATGAGTTCAAGCTACCACCCTCAAACCAATAGGTAGACAGAAGTAGTCAACCACACCTTGGAACAATATCTACATTGTTTCACTAGAGAACAACCAAGCCAATGGATGGAATGGTTGCCTTGGAAAAAATATAGTTATAATACATCTACACATTCTTCCACAAGAATGACACCCTTTGAGGCAGTTTATGGCCATCCACCCCCTCGCTTATTGGCCTACATTCCTGGCACTTCCAAATTTAAATTGGTGGATGAATGCTTGAGTGATAGGAATACCATTATACGTGATATACACCACCATCTCATGATAGCTCCGAACCGTATGAAGTGTCACACTGATCAACACCGTAGAGAAGTATCCTTTGTAGTAGGAGATTATGCATACCTCTACCTTCAACCATATAGACAAACATCTGTGGCTTTCCGAGCTGCCATAAAGTTAGCTCCACATTTCTATGGCCCTTACAAAATCACAACACAAATTGGGGTAGTAGCATATAGGCTGAAATTGCCTCCTGATTCTCAGATACACAATTTTTTTCATATTAGTCAACTCAAGAGACACTTGGGGCATTACACACCACCCCTCGCAATCCTACCTCCTATCTCAGATAATTCTACAATGCTTCCTCAGCCTGAATCTGTCTTGGACCGAAGAGTGATCAAAAAAGGGAATTATCGACCAAAATCAGAAATTTTAGTGAAATGGGCTGGAGCATCTATAGAGGATGCTACTTGGGAAAACGAATGGCATTTTTCTAAGACATATCCATCCTTCATCCTTGTGGATAAGGATTCTCAAGCAGGGAGGAGTTGATGGGTGCTAAAACGTACCAAGCCAAGCGTGCGCGCACAGAGAAGAGAGAATAGGCACGTGGATTCAACCTAGAGCCACAATCGAGCTCGAAAGAAGAGGGGAACCACTCCAATCTATTAGGAAGGACCACACAAGCCGTTAGAAGAATCTTTGACAGGTGTGAAGGCCGCAAAGGTAGTGCTCATACCATTCCCACTATTTTTCTGTTATGATCCAACTGTTTTCTATTAATAATTGTAATTTCACTTCAATAATTCCGATCTGTAAGGGTATATAAAGAGCCAAGGAATCCAGAGAAAAGAAATGAGAATCAAGGCATTTTTTCCCTCTCTGTGTGTCATCTTCTTCCTCAACTCTATTTCTAAATTAAAACCCTAATAGCCTCTTTCGATAATCAATTATAAATAATCTTGTTCATTAATTTACAAAAGAGTATGCAATTTAATAAATCAAGAAAGCATTAAAACCAATGATTTTCAAAACTACACATATTTATACAAGTCTTTCGATCTCTATATTTACCTATGCTAAAATATTAAAAATCTATCCTATAATTCCTTCTTTAGATAGTAAATCACAAGACTAAAATCATCTAATTAATGACCAGTTAATTAGAAGCATTAAACTCAGAATAAATCAGACAAAAATTAAGAGAAATAATTCAAATTAACATAGAAAATTAACCATAGTTTAAAATTAAATTATATCTTTTTCCTAGAATAAAGATAAATTAATTCATGCTAAAAATTAAATTAAACATAAACTAATTCGCCAGAACTTTATGAGAGTAATTGAAAAAAAATTGACTCGAAAAACAATCTGCTTTCTACGTCGTTTTTCGTTCTACCAACGTTCAATTTTTCCCTCCTCTCTCTTTTTACGTTTCTGTTGTTTCTTTCCTCTTTTTCTTTTTTTTGCTGCACTATCTCTATTTCTTTTTTAGTTTTTGTATTCCTACGGTCGTTGTTCTCTCTTCTCTCTATTCAATATATATATATATATATTAAACCCTATCCCTCTTCTCTGTTACCGTTTCCTACTTTTTCTTTTATATATATAACCTATTTACCCTTTTTTCCTTTTTTTGGCCGTGTGTCTCTTCTTATATATATATATATAAGAAGAGGGTATGATTGTGTAATGGAAGCGATGCCTTCTTCTCTGAATGATATTTTCTTAAATAATCGAGTGGTGTATTGTGCAGAGATGCTATTACTATTTAATGAATAGTATCTCGTCTGTCACTTGATACTGTTTGGGGTTGACTACTGTTTTGAACAGTAGATGTTTCATCATTCCAGACTGGTAATCGAATAGTAAGTTATCGGTACTTTTTGTGAGTAGAACAGTGCGTTGTCAACACTGTTAGCTGTTTTGTCTTCTTGTGTGAAAACAACAGTATTGTCTTCTGAAGGCTCTAATGGGTCGTTGGATGGGCCAATTAGTGACGCACCGTATAAAACCTAGATAAATGGGCTTAAAGGCCAAAATAAAGTAAAAATAAAATGAAATGGACTCGCAAGCCCAATAATAAATGAAATGGACTTGCAGGCCCAATAATAAATGAAATGGACTCGCAGGCCCAATAATATATGAAATGGACTCGCAGGCCCAATAATAAATAAAATGGACAGTTATTTTCCCGTCTAGAAATTCATGTCTTCAGTAGCTGATTCTAAGTTAATCAGATCTTTGACCGAGGCTTTTCATGAAGGAGATACTGTTCTATCGGGTGATTAGGTTTCATCCGAATCGGGTTCTTCTTCTTTCTAAACACTAGAGGTTTGTCCAGAGGGTGATAATTGATTGATTATTTTCAAGAGTTCCTCTTGGGTTTTTGCTTGAGAGATTAAGGCATTGGTATGTGCCTTTTGTGCTAATAAGAGTGAAGATGCTTGAATTTTCTTCACTTGGGGTTTTCTGTGACCCTTTTGTAGAAGTCATTTGTCAACAGATGGTTGCAATAATGTTTTAGGGATCGTAAGTGACGACCACCATTTTATTTGAAAAGAACGGGTGATGGTAATTACCTCCGATGTAATAGGTTTTAAAACCCATTGACATACCCAAGGAAGGTAAAATTTTGAGCAGAATATACATAGAGGAGGGAATCTAGCTTCCTTTGATGGTGATTTGTAATGCTTCTGGAAAGATTCATAACTTTCTTTCACAAGAGATATGAGAATGGAACTAAGGTTACCGAATAATTTCCACCACTAAAAAAACCAAGATGGAAATCAGGATGGATTAATAGATTTATTAACAAAGAAAAATAACCAAGAATGTTGGTTATCTTTGTTTTGGATTAGAAATGCATTAAACCATGTCTGGTAATAATACCAGTAATTGTACGTTGTACAATGTGGAATGGAAGATGTAATGTTGATTGGAAAAGTCAACAATTTTGATAGATCATTACCCCAATCCATTGGAGATATGATTTTGGGAAGTTTTATAGTTGAAAACTACACCTTAGGGAATTTTGGATAATGGAAGTGTTTAAATTCAACACTGCCAGTAATTTCTAAAATACTTTGGTAATATTGGGCAATTTTTGAAATAGTAAAAGGTCTATAAAAGAAACCTTTTCCAAATAATTTTTGAACTGCCAAATAGAGGTTTTGGTCAAAAAATCCCTTTTCAACAATTGTTACCACCTGAGTTGGTTGTTTTTGAAAATACTCAGAGGTTGGTTTTGATCTAGGAATAAATTACCTTACTCCTTTTGGAGGAAAATAAGTTGAAGATGTTATTCTTCTTTCTGGAATAGGAATTGTTCCAGTTGATTATTTTGAAAATTGTTTTGATATGGAAGACGTTGCTTCCTTTTCTTTACCCATTAGGGTTAAATGTGATAAACTGGATGGTGATCGGGGTAGAACCGACATCGCCGATTCTTCCCGTTACTTTGGTTTTATTTATTTATAAAACTCTCGCAAGTGCACGAATCATTTCGTAGAAAATGATAAGTATACTCCCAAGGTCGATCTAAGGAAGGAATGTATGTGGTTTTTAATTTATTATTCAAATTTTTAAAAACGAAATTAAATCCTAAACATCCTGTCACGATATTTTGGGGTTTTGTGTTTTTAATCTACTTACATAAAAATAAACATATATTCAATAAACATTTATGCAAATTTTATCTGTTAAAACAGTGGAGTATTTATGGATATAATAATTAAGTTAATTATGCTTGCTCATATTAATTAGGTTATTAAAGATATGAATTGATATTTATTGATTCTCTCTTTTTTATATGAATACCACCTTTGGTGAGGTTAGATATTCTTTGTTAACTAAACAAACCAATTAACACCTATGGGTGGGGTTGATAACTAATTTGGTTAATTAAATTAATTTCTTTTTCTAAGAGATTGAAAATGAACCATTTAAATGCCACCTTTGGTGGGGTTAGACAGTTTAAACTTTATTCAAGGTGTCCAAATTAAACCTAAGAATTTAGTTATCCAAGTACTAACTTTCAAGTTTTAAAACCACTTGAAAACATGTTGTCAATACATTTTCGAGATAATAATTCTTATAAAAACTTTTGAAATAGAGCTTCACTCTAACTCTAGGCGATTGTACCAACAAATAAAGAGCACTACTCTAAATCGAGCCAGGATAACTAAACCTTAAAATCTAATTTTCAGATTTAAGTTTGTAATGAAAAATAATATATTTCTCTCTAACATTCTTAATATAAAATCTTGAATAAAAATAAAATCAATTCATTTTAGAGATTTTTACCTATTTAATATTTCGCAAGCATAACAACGTTATTATTACATCATTTTTATAAACAGCCAGCAGAGTTAAATTTAATCACAGACAAATTAAATATAACATGTAAGAATAAAGCATAAAAAATAAGTGTAAAGAAAATAAAATCCTTACGAGAACTTGATGCTATTCACATTCTTGGAAAACCTCAATGAATTTGCACTCCCATTTATTGAATCAAAAAGCTAATAAATTACAAAAAAACATAACTAGTTCTTCCCAAAGAGGGAAGAACTCTAAAACTAAGAGAAATTAACTAAAAACTAAGAAAAAACTAAAAAAACCTAAAAATCTAAGAAAAGAGAGAAAGAAAGAAGAGAGAAGTGTGTTTTGAAGTTAAGGGAAGGGGGGTATTTATAGGTGAGGATGGAGAGAAAAAGTAGAGAAAAAAAATGTAAAACGCGGATTAGTGATTCTTGTCGGCGTAATGACGGTACCATGTCAGCGGATGAAACGATTCCAGCGGATGAGCAGTGCCTACGGGATGAAGCAGTGCCTATGGATGAAACAGTCTGTAGCGGATGAAGCAGTGTCTGTGGATGAAACGATGTGGGAAGGTAGATTTGGTACAAGCGGCATTTTTCTCCTTCGATATTTTTGTCCTTTTGACCCATTTTGTCCAATTTTTCCATATTTGTTGACCTTTCCCCATTTATTTATTAATATATTTGTGATGTATTGCTTCCAGTATTCCTCTTTGAGTTTTTAAGTTGCGCTTTTAAGCCAAAATACCTGAAAAACAATAAAAATACCCGTGATTCCGAAAAAGACAAATTTATATAAATATATGATAAAACATATAAATATATATATTTTTAATCAATTAATGTGCATAAAATCATGGTTATTTTAGTGCTTTTTGAGCACTCATCAGATGGCCCTTCTAAGCTTGGGATACAACAATAAGCTATTTGGATTCCTTCATATTTTGTACCCATTCTTGGATAAGTTGATAAAGATCCTCATCTAATGGGGATAATTCTGGTGATGGTTCTTCTAGGGATTGTTGGGAAGATGATTATGGTTTAATTTGGGCCGCTTAGGACCAAGTGATAATGGGTTTGGCTGATGATATGCTAGTAATAGAAGGGTTTGGAGGAGGTTCCCTTTTCTCCTTATCTTTTTTCTTTTTACTCATCTTGGAACCTGTTTTGGAGAAATTCTCTGGTTAGAAAATCTGGTAATGAATTATTCTCTCCTCTGATAAATTCAATATCAAAATAAAAAATACTTAATAAAGCTTGCCATCTAGCAAAAATTTGTTTTGATGCAATGTTTTTAACATCTTTTAATAAAATTTCTTTTACAGATTTGCAATCAATTTGTAGTAAAAACTTTTGATTTAATAAATCTGATTGAAATTTAGAAATGCAAAGTACTATTGATAGTACTTCTTTTTTGACAGTAGAATAATTCTTTTGGCAATCATTCCAATGGTCAGAGACAAACTGAACAATCTGTTCTTGATTATCTTAGTCTTGCTTTAAAATTCCACCGTAGCCAAGTTCACTGGCATCAGTTTCTACTATCTTGGGAAGTGTTGGATATGCAAGATGTAAACAGGGAATGTTTTGGACTCGTGCTTTTATTTTTTGCACAATTTTTGTGTGTTCATCTATCCATGGCTCAAGGGTTTTTTTAAGCCTGTTATGTAATGGCTTTTCCAATCTATTGATATTGGGACAAAAATTTATAACGTAATTTAAGCTACCAAGAAACCTTTGTAGCTGGGTTTTGTCAAGGATCTTATCAGGAAACTTTGTAGTAAATTGAAGAGATTGTTGAATGGGAATAACTGTTCCATTGGATATATTGTGTCTAAGAAACCTGATATTGGTTTGGAAAAGAGTCGTCTTCTTGGCTGATAATGCCAATCCACTCCTCTTGATGATATGAAAGAAGGTTTTAAGATGCCTGATATGTTGTCTGACATCTTTGGAAAATATGAGTACATCATCGATGTACACAATATAGAATTCTGAATAAGGATTGAATTTGTCATTCATTATCCTTTGAAATTTAGAAGGCACATTTTTGAGCCCAAAGGGCATGACATTCCACTCATACTGTCCGAATGGAATAGTGAATACAGTTTTATACCTATGTTTAGGCTCAATTTGAATTTGCGAGAAGCCCGAATTCATATCAAACTTAGAAAATATAGATGATGAATATATTTTTTGGAGCAAGTCTTTTTTATTTGGGATAGGGTACCTAATCCATTTTAAGGCTTGATTCAAAGTTTTATAGTTAATGACTATACAAGGAGTTCCTCTCTCAATCTCGGCATATTTATTGATATAGAAGGCCGCACAACTCCACGACAATCTAGATTTTGAAATTAATTTTTTAGATAAGAGATCGTTGATCTCTTTTCTGCAAAATTTCTCAAGGTCACCATTCATTTGAATAGGCCTTGCTTTTTTTGGGATATCCTTTTTATTAAAGGATGATTCATATGGTAAATCTACCATGTGTTCTTTTCTATGCTAGAAAACACTAGGTAATTTAGAGCAAACCTCTTTTTCAAAAGAGTTTTGTAATTTAGAGATCTTGTTTTTGATCTTTGGGATTTGAAGTTCTTCTCAATAGTATGAGATTGAACTCTTGTTTTGAGATAGAGAAGGTCCTTTTCTTTATGTTGGATAAGAACAGAATTCTCCTTTTGGTGGATGGAATTGCTTTAATGAGATTGAGATTCCTAGTTTTTGGTTCTTCGATGAAGGGAAAAATGATGGTTTCCTCTTCAATTTTGAAGGAAATCTTATCATTCTTAACAATATATGGGGTGATGATATCCATGAATGGTATTCCTAGTATGACTGGATAGCCTATATCATAAATGATTACAAATGGAGTTTTGATAAGATATGATTTTTTTAGAATAGATACTTCAGTTTTTCCAATTATACTCATTTTTTATTTATTGGCTGAAGTGAGTTGTTCTTCAGTCGGTTGATAAAACCTTCTGGGAACAATTGATGGTTTGATGCAATTGAGATCAGCCCCTGTGTCAAACAAGGCTATGGTCTCAAGTTTTGATTCATCGGGGAATACTAAAATTATACTAATCTTATACTTCCTCGTGGTGATTTGTCTTAAATTTTGAAGAACATTTTGGGGAATTTTCTCCATATTTTTAAGTTCTTGATAATTTGATGCAAGTTCCTCATCAGAATCACTTACATAATTAGGTGTTTTATCTCTATTTTTCTCAAGTAATTTTAACTTGATGTTTATTCTTTATGTTTTTCTTTAAGCTGGTGGAGTTCAAGCTTAATAGTTTTGATTACAGTTTTTAAGTCATGGATTTGACTTTTTGGTTTGATAATTTTGTTCTTTCGATCCAAAACGGCAGTGAGGTTATAATAGCCTATGCTGGTACTTCGAAGTTCAAAATTTTTAGTAATGGCTAGGATTTGGCTAAAGATTTAGTCAAGTGATCCACATATAATTTGGTAATTGTTGGGTCGTTTAACTTAAGGATTTTATCTTGAATTTGTTCATTTTCTTCCTTAGTTAATACATTAATAATTTTATCAGAAGAATCAGAATTGCTTGATGAAAATTCATCATCCTGGGGATTTGAATCTTCGTCCGACCATTGTTCAGACTCAAATGATGTATCTGCCATTAAATTAGATATTTTATTTAAGGTGTCTTCTTCAAGTTTTAATTCTTGAAGTTTTTTAGACATTTTCCAGTAATTAGTAGTGTGGCCCTTTTTATCACATTTATAACATTTAAACTCTTTAAAAATTTTAAAGGGCTTTTCATGGGGTTTTGATTCCTTATTAAATTTTCTTTTATAAGGTTTTTTGTAAAAAATCATTCTTCTTTCAAAGAATGGTTTTCTGGATTTTGAAAACATCTTATAAGTTTTATATGATTTCTTATAAGGTTTTGAAATATTTTTACTACAAGTTCCCTTGCAGGTTTTGTCAAAAGAGAAGTTTCCATCAAACTGTTTGCAGAATGATGCAATTTCTCTTTTGGAGACTTTCAGTTCCAATTTCATCTGTTTTTGGATTTTTAAATCTTGGCATATTTGAAGACCCTATTTTTGAGCAAAACTGATCAATTCACCATAGGTTAATTGGTCATATGGGATGATGTGATTCCTATAAGTTTCACATATTTTGTTTATGGTTTTCTCACCTAAGAGAGGAGGAAGTCCTGCTAGGAATTTCTCTTTCCAGAATGGTTGAATAGAGTTATCTCTTAACATAAATCTAGACAGGAATGTAGTTTTATAATTTTGAAAATCACTCATCTTCCTACATTTTATGTTAGAAAGAAGATTGGCATTTTTATCTTTTATATGGGATGGATCTCCCTTGAAATGATGTGATATGGTAAAGAGTAATATGGAGACTGCATCCTGTATAGGAGCTCCTTGTTGATCAAGTATGGGTATGCCACACTCCTCAGTCAATATCGCATTGTAGATATCCGACTATTGTTGTTTTGAAAGATGATGATTCCACCATCCTTTTAATTGGCTTGAGAAGCTAGCTATTAATAATTCAATAATTGTTTTATCAGTTGTGCCTATTTGAGTTTTATAAGCATTTGATGCCATGGTAATTTGCTGTAAGATATTTAATATCTCTTGATTTGTCATTCCATCTATGTTCCAAACATAAATATAAGACACATTATATTTAGGTTGGATAACATGATTAGGCTGGGTACCTATGGTATGTGGGTACCTAACTGTGCTAGGTTCTTGCCAAGCTAGTTTTTGGACCTGAGGAGTTGGTTCAGAAAGGGTTTCCTGGGAACTATCCTCAGATGAAATACTATACCCTAGTTTGCTAAGAACACTAAGATCTTGTACTGGTTTTTAGGTTGATTTTGAAGTCACTGGTAACTCAGGTACAACTAATCCTAGTTTTGTTTTTGAGAATTGGTCTTCTAATTGGGACCTAAGGGTGTTCTTCCAATTTTGAAGTTTTTCAAACTTTGATGATATTTCTGCCTGGGCTGTTCTGGATACCTAGAAGGGTTTGAAGATAGGGTTTTTAACTTTACTATCTATGGCTTGGTAGAAGGCAGAGGGAAGATCAATCTTTTGATTCTTCTTTATCCTAGTAAGCTGTTTACCTAAAGTACTTAGGCTGATATTGGTAAAGTTGTTTTGGGTAACTATGTTTTTGAGGTTAACTTTCTGGTTCTCTTGAGGGGTCTTAAGAGGAAAGGCTTCTACCTGACTATCCTGATAAGGAAAGGTGATAGGTCTTAATGGAGGATGTTTAGCTTCAACTAAACCATCTGGAGTTTCCTATACGGGTAACTTCTTTTTTATATTGACCATGTTGATTGAATTAACTGGTTCAATTGGTTCCTCTAATAGACTATCGAAGTCATCTTCTATGACTTCTTCAGTACTAATATCTAAATTTTTTTATTATGTGGAACTATAGCTATAGGTTCTATAACTACTGGTTCTACAGTGATGAGGACTGGAACTATAGAGGTAACTATAGATTCAAGTTTTGGGTCTTTTAGGATAACTGATTTAGAGTTACCTATTGAGACCGATAATGGTTTAAATAAGTCAACTAATGACACTAAGCTAACTGGTTTAGAGTTAACTATTGATGATGATTCAACAATGCTAACCTGGGTAGGACTAACAATGTGATCTGATAATGTTTCTACTGGACTAACTTGTTTAGAGTTATTCTTAGTAGGATTTTTTGATGATTTTGTATATGGAGAGGTTAATCCTTTGGTTACCCTATAGATTTCTAACCAATCCAAAAATAATATGTTTTGATTATGTTCTTTAACATACCTTTCATGTTTCCTAAAGAAACTTGCCCTAGTATTTTCTGGGTGTGTTTTAAAGAACCATTTTTTAATAATTTTATTATGTGGAAGATCTAAGTCTAGACGTAGGGTTTATATGTCTAATTCTTGGTGTTCCACTGTTAATACGTTCAACTCATATGTACTAACTGGTAAGGTAGATATAATAGATAGAGTTGGTGATGATGGATATATGGGAGACAACTAAGGTGAATAGCTCATCTCAGAGTTTTTGACAACAATGTAGACTGGTCTGGGTACTGGTGTACTATAGTCTACTCTTTTGAGTTTTGTATTCCTATGGATATCTGAGGTTGATAACCTAGGTTTGGTTTTGAGTGATAAATCCACAGATGAGAAATCAGAGGTACTTGAGGAGTATCTCAGACTAGTAGATCTATTGAAACCTAATTCAATATTTCCATTTTTATATCTTATGATATCCATAAGTTCTGTATGTTGCACAGCTTCTTCAGGTTGATAATTTTCAGACACTGGCTGGGAAATTCCTTTTTATAGCCATCTATCTGGGAATATAACCTTATCCCAACTTATTGGTTTTGGAATAGTTATATTTGATCTGGAAAGATGTGTTTGTAATAAAATTGTTTCTCCTTTATTAGAGTGATGAATGTGTCTGGTATCCCACGCATCCCACGCAAACATCATAAATTTGTATTGAACCCTATAAATTAAAGCTATTGGAATTATTCCTGGTAGTACCCTAGAATTATGGGTTTGGATTTGTAATGTTAATTATTTTAATATATGATGATCTTTTAAAGTGACCATAAAGTTTGGGAAACAATTAAAGGATACTGGTTCTAAGCCTAAGCTTGTTTCTACAATTCCTAGAAGAGAATCCTTGAAATCTATAAGTCTAGCATCCATGAGGACTGCTAGTATTGATGAACTTAAACCATCTTTGGTTAAAGGTTTTAATTTGGTCTGGACTAATCCAAAATGAACATAGTTGAAGTTTTTATCAAAATGTTTTTGTAATGATTCTTTTGAAAGTAATTCAATGGTTTCAAAAGGTGATGAAAGTTGAAGATCTCTTTCTTATGATTTAATGATGTAATCTGTTTTGAAAAGATTCATCATCCTTGATTTGTAAATTTGATCTTTATTGACCTTTGGAGTCTTCCAACGATCAATTGATTTTTGAAAGTTTTCAATAGTAAAATCATTACTATTGATGATGTTTTGTTCTTCGAAGAAGAAGATGATGATTTTGTTAATAGTGGTGATGATGCAGAAAATTTTTGTTTAGACATAGTTTAAACTAAAATGATGACTTGTAAATAATATGAAAATACTAATAATCAATATAATAAATTTAGCATGGTAAATATGGTTCTTAATATTTAAATTACTGTCTACTATTAACTATCAAGATACTTGTATTTAATTCATGAAGACGAAATCATAGAAGTATGCTAAGTAAATTATACATGAAACATTTAACATTTATTTTCTTGTTCTATCTTTTCATATAACTTTCATGACTCTCTTCAACTTATTTTTGAATAGGTCGTTTACTAAACACCGGCAGGTATAAGGAATTATTGCCCTCAATGCCAACACATGGCTAAAACGGGACTTACAACCCTTCGTCCGGATTGAATGCATAAATGCAGCAACCTTACATATTCATAAATAAGTAAATCTTAGAGTCATATAAGTTATTATCCAAGGTTCGAACAGTATATAAAAAAAAGTTAAAGTTAAGAGCTGATATGTTTCTACAATTTTAGATCTTCATTTTCTTCATATCTGTAATAAAATTTAAATAATAATAATGAAGTCTAAATTTAATAACAAATTAATAAAATTAGACTAAAGTTAAAGTTGAAAAGTGATAAATTATGAAAAATTATGCAAGTCATCAACACGCTTGCGTGCGCACGTGCGTAGCCATCATATGCCTGCGCGTAGTCGGCACACGCTCGCACCAAGTCCTGTGTGTAGCCAACACACGTCCATGCCGAGTCCCATGCATACGAGCACATGCCTGCTTCTGTCCCGCGTGTGCCCACATGTGCCAACGCCCCTCTGCCACAAATCTCGACCCCACACACGTTCTAGCTTGTCCAAACGCGTCCAAAATCAATTTTTGAGATATTTTCTTACTTTTTTGGCCTTTTTCTCATCCATAAAAGGACCCTCTCCCACATTGTACAAATCATCTCTCAAATAAAAAATCTCTTCTCTTTCTCTCTCTAGTTCTTAGTTTTTTTAGTTTTAAAGTTCTCTTTTTAAGAAGAACTAGCTATGCTTTTGTAAATTTATAGTTTTTGATTCAATAAATAGAAATGCAAATTCGTTTGGAGGTTTTTCTGCAACAGAATTAACATATAAGTTTTGTAAGGATTTTTTTGAGTTATAATTTTAAAATGAATTCTTTACAATTACTTTTATGTTTTATTCTTATATTTTATATTTAATTTGTACGTGATTAAATTTAACATAATTGGCTATTTATAAATATGATATAATAATAACGTTGTTATGCTTGAAATATTAAATAGGTAAAACATTTCTATAAAATAAATTGATTTTGTTTTTATTCAAGATTTTATATTAAGGATGTTAGAGAGAAATATATTATTTTTTATTACAAACTTTAATCTAAAAATTAGATTTTAAGGTTTAATTATACGATCAAATTTAGAGTAGTGTTATTTTATTTGTTGGTACAATCGCCCGTAGTTAGACTGAAGCTTCATTTCAAAAGTTTTTATAAGAACTATTATTCAAAAATATATTGACCACATATTTTCAATGATGATTTTTAAACTTGAAAATTAGTACTCAGATAATTAAATTCTTAGTTTTAATTTGGACATCTTGAATAAAGTTTAAAATATCTAACCTCACCAAATGTGGCATTTAAATGGTTCATTTTCAATCTCTTAGAAGAAACAAATTAATTTAATTAACCAAATTAATTATTGACCCCATCCATATGTGTTAAATGATTTTTTTAATTAACAAATAATATCTAACCCCACCAAAGGTGGTATTTATATATAAAAGAGAGAATCAATAAATATCAATTTATATCAATAATAACCTAAATAATATGAGCAAACATAATTAACTTAATTATTATATCCATAAATACTCCACTTTTATGAATGATAAAAATTTACATAATTGTTTATTGAATCATATCTATGTTTATTTTTTTAATTATTAGATTAAGAAACACAAAATCAAAATATCGTGAAATGATGTTTAGGATTTAATTTAGTTTTTAAAAGTTTGAATAATAAATTAAAAATCACATATATTCCTTCCTTAGATTGACCTTGGAGTATACTTGTCATTTTCTATAATAATGATTCGTGTACTAACGAGAGTTTTACCAATATAAAACAAAACTATTTGCAAGATCGGTATTGCTAACACGATGCTGGTATTGTCTTATCAAGTTTTTGGGACTGATGTCGAAAAAGGAATATCATTTTTAAATTATTTATCAAAATTTTGAAAATTTTTTGTATTGTAAATAATTGTGATTTATTTTATTTATTTTGTGTTCCAAACAAAATTTAATTTTTGATTTTTAATTAAAAAAGTATAAATTAAAAAATAAATAAATTTTACTTTTTTCTTAATTAAAAAAATAACACTATTTTTTTATTTTTAGTTTTTCTTTAATAAAAAAAGAAAAAAAATTTCATTTTAATTTATTGTAAAAAAAAACTTAATTAACGTAGATTTCACTTAACTTAATTTATTAACTTAATTAACTTGATTTTTACTTAACTTAATTTATTAACTTAATTAACTTAAATTTTAATAGCATGAAAAGTAAAGATCTAAAGAAGTTCTGTATAGTAGACTAGTTCTTGGAAGGTTTTGTGATACTAATATTTCTTGGGAACATTACTTTGTCTAGAAAGATGGTTTTTAAAGAGGCTTTGCCCTATCATTCTTTTTTGAGAGCACTTTCGGTTAATACTGATTATGTTTTTTAACTTAAAGATTATAATAAAATAAAATAAAATAAAAAATAAAAAATTTCTGAAACTATATCCAAAATTTAAAAGTTTATAATTACAATTTGTGATAAAAGAGGTAGTTGCTTTGTTAGTTCTAGGTATAAATGTGTTTTGATTCCTTAGTTATTTGACTTGCACCTAGAAGTAGGTTATCTAAAATCCACAATCAAGTCTCTAGTTTTAAGTAAATAAAATTTTGAAAATACATAAAGCATGACTTAAAAAGTATAGGTAGACAAAGTTGTCGTACTTGTAGGTTTGATTGACTCAATGATGTGGGGACATTGAGTTTACTTAAAATGAAATCCACCAAGTTATGTCTTGCTAAGATGCTTAACTAAGCACTAGATGAGAGACAAACCATTATTTTAGATCATTTTCTTTTATTTATTTATTTAATTTTTTTGTTTATTTTCGTTTAATTGCATGTGAATAATTTTAGAATGGTTAAAGTTAAAAATATTTGTATAGATATTACAAGTTCACAACGATTTGTTTGTGTGAACTTTAACGATGGACATGATAGATGCACCTACATTTCTCCATCACTACTTGCTTATTCTCAGAAAATAGATAACTTTTCTTCTATTTACTCTTTATTTTTAATTTATAATTGTTACATTGGGGATAATGTAAGTTCTAGGTTGAGGGAGGTGAAAAGTTACCATACTTCATTTAAATTTTTTTAACAATTTTAAAATTTTTTATGTTTACATTTACATTTTTATTGTGTTTGATTTTATTTATGTGGTTTAGTAATTTATAGAATTTTAGGATTAGTTTTAAAATTTTTCTCACAAAAATTTATAATTTTTTAAATCAAATTTAAGTAAATAGTTAAGCCTTTTGCCCTGTTAGATTAATTTTTGAAAATATATCATGGAGTATATGGTAATTAGTTAGTTTTTGTCGTAACTAGTATTTCTTGATAAGATATAGAAATTATATTAAACCCAAAATCGGTATTTAGGAATCAAATAGTGGAGACTACCCTTGTGAGAAATATTTTGAGCCTATTTTTCTTTATTTTGAGGCATAAATATTATTTTTTCTACTTTAAACGCTTTTCTTATTTTTTCAGCATTATTATATGATATCTATTGGACTTAGCATTACTACAAAAAAGGGCAATTACGTGGGGATTTAAAGTCGGTTCTACGTGTCAACTGACTTAAGCCACATGTAGCGTCGGTTGAAACGTAGAACCGTCGCTACCTCCTACGTGTCAACCGACGCTACACACGTTTTTATTTTCCTTTTCAATTCTTTCTCCCCCATTTTCCAACAGAACGTATTTTTCAGTTGTTGTAACCCTAAAACGACAACTCCCTTCTCCACTCTTTCTCATTTTTGGCCACCTCCGACCAACAATTCAGGCACCGTTTAGTAGGTTTTCTTCATCTTCAATTTCTCTTCTAGATCCCCTATTTTTTTTAGCATAATACTCAAATTTTTTATACCATTTTCTCACTTACAAAACACCATTTTTTCTTCATTTCCTTTATTTTGTCACTTCATTTATTCTTGTAAGTATTTCTATGAATTATTTTACAATTATTATTCATATTTTTATATTTTTTGTATATTATGTGTTATTATTTATGTGTTATGTAGGTTTTCTATTTTTATTCAAGCCTAGAAGAGAATAAGGTATTTTTATTTATTTATTTATTTTACTACTTTTATGTATTTGGGTGCTTGATATATATTAATTTATTTAAAACAAATAATTTTTGAAAATGATTTACATGTACATGAAATATATATATATATATATATATATATAAAGATAATATAAGATATATTTTTATATGTATATAATGTATAATGAGTTTATCAATATTTATTATTATATATATGTATAAAATGGAACATTATCTTAAATGCCCCTAAGGTTTGTCATATCTTCAATTATGCTCCTAAGGTTTTTAAAATATTAAAAATACCCTTATATCTTAATAGTGTTATTTTTCCATCCATTACTATTTGAATTATTATTCCTAGGTTATGATACCAATTTCTACGAATCGAGATACAATTTTTAATCGGGGGTTAATATTAACCTAGTTGATGGTCTTTGTCTATTTATTGAAGGTAATAATTTATTTAAAAAGCTTATTATTTTGCTGTATAAGTCTAATTTTTTTCTATATTCATTATAATTGCATAGTATATTATGTTCTTCATTATGTTGGTTGCTTAATTCTAATCCTGAATCTATTAATTGTTTTTTAAAATTAAAAATTACTCTTTCATTTGTTAAATCTAATAATTATAACTTATGTACTAATGATTTGATGTTCATAGAGTATTATTTTGATAAATCATATGTGTTGAATGTATACTATTTTGTCTTATTCTTAGTATACAATCAGGTTTTTTTGTGTTCATACAGTGTATTTATAATCTTCAAAGAAGTAATATCCAAACATTAAGTTGTTGAATTTTTCTTCATCTATTCTCACATATTTTAGACTAAAATAATCTTTTAATGTCCTTGAAACAAGATGGTCTATGATGCTTATAATAGTTTTAATATAATTTGTATAAATATCTAATAAGGTATTTAATCTTTTAAAATTTTCAAGACAAGTTTGATAATCTTCATTTTTAAAATATTCATTTAAATGATAGAGATCACCTTTATCAAATGTTTCTAATAGAATTAGATTTTTATCTTTGATTTTCATGGGGATTATTAATTGTTTATTTCTAAAAATAATTTCTATTTTCCTGTTTTAGCAATATTATGTCTTGTTGTAAGCAAATATTTAAACATTCAAGATTCTTAACTAGCTTAAATTTATAATTATTATACCTGAATTTGATGGGTCAACCATGGTTTTCCCTTCTGTTCGTCTTCTTTTGTTACACCTGTTATGCCTCAGTTTTGCTCACACCTCAATGCCCTTCTGGCAATGGTGAGCCTTCTACATCCATACATAAATGGTGTCCAATAGTTGACTTACTAAAGAAGAGTAACTAAACTCCATTTTATTCATAAAATAATAATTATTACAACTTAAAGCCAACTAAGAACCTTGAAAGGGGTACTTAGCTGCTCATAATTACTGGGTATAACATTATTAGTTTTGGGATTTCTAGATAGAGAGGTTTTTCTATGCTAGAGTTCTTCAGAGTAGAGAGCTCTGGATTTCTGTGAATATGAGTGTGTCCTTTAAAATGATAATAAGAGTTCCTTTTATAGAACAAGGAATCCATGTTTACAAGAATAAAATTATTATTTTACCCTTGTTATAATAATTCATCTACTTTTATACTTTAAAGGATAGCCATTACTTTTTTTTCCTTGGCACATGCTGCTAACTAAGATGTAGGGTCTACATCTTTATTTCTTTTGTAGTCTTTTGCCGACAGCTTCTTTTCTTATTTTTCTTTGTCATTTTTTGCCGATAGTTCCTTTGATGATATTGATGATGATGCATCTTCATCTTCTCAGTCTTTGATGCAGAGAATGCATCTATGGTCTTTGGTGGCTTTTCTGGCATAGAAGCAAAATACCTTCCTTGTTTCTTGACCAATTTCTAGGTTGTTGCAATTAAAATTGGTTTCATATTTGGTGATTTTTTTCACCATCTTCTTCTGACAGAGCCATGCTACTGTGGGAAATGATGATGACTTTACTAGTTGAATAATTTACTTTAATCTCAGTAGAATTGTCAATCTTCCTAAGTTCATAGTAAATTTGGCTTAGCATTTGACCTCTTAATACACAAAGTTCTTCTATGTTGAATTCCTTTTCTAGAAATGCCCTTGGTATGGGAACCTCTCTGTTTGTGTTGGAAATCCCTATCTTGATGAAATGGTAGGGACTAATACTTCCTTCCTCATTCCAGTCCATTAATGAACTGAAAATCTAAGATAAATAGGTTTATCACATGCTTTAATTTTTCTTCTAAAATTCTTGATTGCTCTTTTAAAATTTTATGGAAAATAATTTAACTCACTTAAATTAATTCTTGGATATATATTTTCTATTAGTCCTGCATGAAATGCTTTATACACAAATATTGGATCAACTTCTTCCAATATATTGAATTTTCTTCCTATAGGAAATTCCTTGTCTGTAGTATAGAATTTCATTTCTTCAATATGTTCTTGGGTAGCTTGCTAAGGTTTCTGTATTGTCCTTTTCATCTTCAATAATTGGAGTAGTTCTAGGAGATGTCTCCTTGAATAGTATTGAATGTTATACTATTTTTGATGTCTCTGGTAGAGATGTTTCTCTAAATAGCACTAGAGGCCTTGCTATCTTTCCAAGATTTGTCAATATTCTTGGAGCTGTTGGTTGTTGTTGTAGTGCTGCAGAATAATTTCTTACTATCTCTTCTAGAGTTATTAGTTTTGGTGTTTTGTAGTTGGCATAACTACCTTCAACTTCTATTCTGTTGGTGAAGGCTCTATGAGTTACTCCACTGATTCCTAGAATAGATTTGCTAGTTGATGCCCGGTTGTTATAAATTCCTAGTTTTGGACCATTATAGACCACATAAACTTTTTTTTGTTCTTCTTTTTTTGCCTCATTTGCCCAATTGAGCTTTGTGGTTTTAGAAGTTTTTTGTGAACTGTTAGGTTCTTCCTTTTTCAATGAAGGTTCCTCGTTTGAGCTTCTAATCTCTAGAGGTCGTTTTGAGCAATTAAGTTCTTCCTGTTTCTTTCCTATCTCCAAAAAAGATTTCTCAAGATATAGCAGCTTGAGTTGTTCCTGTAGGATTTTTATCTCTTTTTCCTTTATCTTGATTTTGATATCAAGATGTTTCATTCTTGAAAGCATAAAAATAGTTAGAGGTGCTAATTCTCTGGTAAAAGCATCAACTAAGCTATTTTTATGTCCTGGAAGATATTCAACATCAAAATTGTAATGGTTGAACCATTGTTGCTATCTAACTAGTCTTCCTTGTTTGTAATCACCTGCAATATTAGTTCTTAATAAATAACCAAAATTCTTGTTATCTGTTCTAACAATGAATCTGGAGCTTATAACATATATTTCAAATTTCTAAATAGCTTTTTTAACAGCTAAATATTCTTTTTCGTTACTATGATAATTTAATTCTGAACCTTGGAAAGATCCTAAAGTATATCTACAAAGATATTCATATTTGTCATCTACTTTTGCTTTAAGAACTGCTCCCCAGTATTCTTGTGAAGCATCTATTTCAATTATCATCTTATCATCTGATCCTGGATGGTATAAAGTTGGTAATTTTTTTACCTTTGCTTTTACTCTATCCATATATAGAGTATCTTATTCTATCCATTTCCAGATATGATCTTTTTTTCAATTTGCTTGTAATGGTTTTCTTATTTATGCAAGTTTCTTGATATATGTTTCTGCATATGTTAAACATCCTAAAAATCTCTATAATTGGTTTTTATCTCTTAATTCACTAGGAAAACCTTGAATATTATTTAGTATATGGGGTTATAGATTATGTTTTCCATCTTCAATTTCCAACCCTAAGTATTTAATTTTTTGTTGAGCAAGTACTACTTTCTTTTCAGAGAGTACAATGCCTTCTTTTCTACATTCTTGTAGAATGTTGATAATATCCAAATAATGTTTATTTAATTCATTATTGAAAACTAAAATATCATCTATGTAAACACAACAAATATCTTGTAATTTCTTGAAAATGTTATCCATATATCTTTGAAAAATACATGGAGCTTGTTTTAATCCAAATGGTATAACTGTCCATTGGAATTGTCCTTGGGGACAACTAAATGCCGTTAATTTTTGGGATTCGTCATCCAATCTTATTTTCCAAAATCCACTTTTTCAATCAAAACTAGAGAAGTATTTCTTTCCTTTTATTAATGATAGTAGTTCTTCCTTTTTTGGAATGAAGTATCCATCTTCAATGGTTTCTTTATTCAGTGCTTTAAATTTTATTACCATTCTCTTTTTTCCTCTTCTTTTCTTAGCTTCTTTTTCAACTAAGAATGTTGGACTAAAGTGAGGTGAATTACTTGATATTTTGACTTTTAATTCCAAAATTTCTTGAATTTGTTTTCCAAATTCAATCCTATATTCTAGAGTATAAATCATTGGATTTACTCTTATGATCTTGTTAGGATCTCTTAATTTTATGTTGACTATTGTTTTAGATTTATTTATTTTTGGATCCAAAGGATTTTCTGAACTGACTGTTTTTAATAGTTTTCTAACGCCTATTAGGGCTTTGTCTTCTTGTATTTCATTGAGAAAAGAGTTTTTTTTTCTTCTATATATAATGAAATATTTTCTAAATAAGGTTTTTGTTGTTCTTCTATCTCACCACGTTTTCGCTTTTTATGTTGTTGCATAATAGTTGGGTTTGAGACAGTTAAAACTTTCCTTACTTTAGAAACATAGATGGTATCTCCTTCTAAGGTTGTGAGACTTATTTTTTCAGAATGTTGTGTGAAAGGTTGATATAAGTTTAGGAAATTATTTCCTATTAACAAATCTACTCCTGTTTCTTGTTGATATATAATAGGAATGTGAAAGTTTTCTCCTCCTATCATTATGTTAGTATATTTTAATACCTGATTGAGTTTTATTGTAGTATTATTAGCAATTTTTACAATTAAATATTTTGGTGCTTGTTTCCAGTTGTCTTTTGGAAATACATATCTAGTAGGCTACACACATACTAGCTCCTGTATCTATATATGCATGTAAATGATAAGTGTTATAACCTTTAAATTTTAGTCCCACTTTAATGTAAGTACTATTTGGATTTGTAATACTATACAAATCATTCATCTTCTGATGAAGAATATTCATGATTTGAGTGTTCATATTCTGAGTCAGTTATTTCTTCCTCAGTTTCTTCCAATAGATAGATATTGTAAGTATCATCTATATCAGATTCCTCGATCGGTTCTAATTCCATTTTGAAAGCTTCTTCTAAGATTTTTTCTTTTTGTGGAAATTCTTTTTTATGTTGAAGTCTTCTTGGAAATTCATTAGCATAATTTCATTCTTCATTGTAGATCCAACATTTGCATTTTTTCTTTCCTAAAGGGCAATAATTCCTTTTTTCAGAAGGTTTATAATTTTTTCTTCTAAAATATCTTTTCTTATAGTTTTCTTTATTAAATCTCCTTTTATATTTTTGGAAATTTTGTTTTCTGAATTTATATTTTTTATATTTATATTTTTGTTTATAAGATTTTATATTACATCCATATTTTCCTGGTATTCTAAAATCTTTTGTATCATAACATATTTTATCATTTCCTCTTATTTGTTTATAATCTTTTCTTTCTTGGCATTTAATAATGATCCAATTTTTAAGGCTTCTTATTCTTCCTCCTAGAGTCTATGGTATAGTTTCTCTATTCCTTTGTTCCCAATTTTCTGTTAAGGTTTTATATAGTGTTCTAGATAATTTTTGAAAAAACATTTCTTTATAAATTGTTTATATAGAGGGTGGTAACTTATGGTAATACATTTCATGTTCAAAAATAAAAGAATCTATGTAACACATGTTACAAATTTCCATATTTGTTAGATGCCATTTAGCTTCATTGATTTCATTTTCACTGGATTCAGTGATAGTCCTTCCTTTATCTTCTCCAATAAATTCTTTATATATTTAATTTATTATTGTATCCAAGTATTCTCTTCCTGTGGAAGAATTTCCTTGCATTAATAAATGTTGTTGATATGTTAAGTTTGAAAACCAAACTTTTACATTTCCTGTTATTTTATGTGCTATAAGCACTCTACAAGTTGAAGGATTTATTTGGGTAGTTTGAGAAGTTTGTATGAGTACACTCATCTCACTAGACCATTCATCTAAGAATTTTTTCTTATCTCTTATATAATCTAAATCTAGAAGTTCAGATTTATAATTATCATGGAGTTTGAACTCTGGTGGAATACTGCCTCTAGTTCCCCAATGCAATCCTTCCTCTATTTTAAGTGGTTGTCTTCTTCTATACGTAGTATCAGGTTGTTATGATCTTTGCCTATTTTTTTCTCCCTTATATGGGTCAGATTTTCCTTCTTGGTAAGGGACTGGTAATGAAATTGGTTTCATATGACCTTTTGAGGTCATGTTTTCTGGTTTAGAATCAGTTTCACTCATTATTGTCATATCATCCTCTTCTTTGTTAGTACAAAGTTTTCCATTCTAATTTTCTTCTATTTCTTCATTGGTTAATGTTAATAACCTGACTAATGTTTCTATCTCTATTTTCAGGATCCATGAATTTTCTTTCTAATTCTTTTCTATATTCCATTAAATTGGAATTATCTTTTTTATTTTTAGATGGTTCCTCATTTTTCCTTTTCTCATTTTTAGGAATCAAAGAATCTGATCTCCTTGGTGGTTCTTCTTTTAATCCTTCTAAGGGATCATATTTATAACATATTATTTCATTATTCCTATGTATGTTGTATACATCTTTTCTTTATTATAACCACATTTCTTTATTTCCTTTAGTAATTCTCTATGTATATCTATTATTTCCTGTAAATATTTTGTGTTTGATTCTTGGACTACATCAATTTCCTCTGTTAATAATTGTATAGTTTCAAATAATGTTGCTTGATTTTTTGCTACACCTACTAGGCTTCTATTTATTTCTAAATGCATATTTTTTATTTTATTTGTAAACATGATTTTTCCCTAATAAACAATCATGAACTAATGCCTTCATTATTTTAACTTCATTTTCTAGTTTTTTAACTTCTTCTTGGTTAGAAGTTTCTCCTTTATGATCTATAAAAGTAAATCTTGGTATGCTATTAGTTTTAACAACATTATTATTTCTTCCTGTTATTAAGGGTTTTTCTTTAATATCTAATTTCCATTCTCTAGTATTTCAAAGTCTATTAGTATTTATGGTTTTATTATTTGTCCAAGTTCCTTAAAAGTTTTATCTATTTCTATAAATTCATTTTGTCCATATATTGAACTATTATGACTATTTGTTAAAGAATATGGATGATTTCCTTCTTTTATTAAATATCCTCTTTCAAATTCATAAGCTAAACTTACTTTATTTAGATTTTTATCATGTATATTTATAGCAAATCTAGGGTATGCTGTAAATTTTAGCTTTTGGTATCCTAAATTACCATGAAGCATTCCTAATAAGGCATTCTGTCTATTTATTAGTCTGTTATCTAATAATGCTATTTTTATCGATGTATCTATTTTTTTTCTCTAAAATGAGCTTTTATTAATATTTAAATTCCTCCTAAATGGATGTATCCAATTTTTTCTTTATCTTTATGAGAAATTTTTGATAACTTGTTTAATATAGTTTCTTTATCAATTAATAGTATATTATATCTCCATTTTGCATCTGTAATCTTAATACTCATTTTTTTATTACTTATGCCATAATAGATTAAATTTTTTCTAGGGAATAATTTTCTTAATAAAAATGATGGGTCTTTAAATCCATCTCCTTCTTTAAGATTTAACTTTGCTTTTTGAATTTCTTTGAATTTCTTCAAATTTCTTTTTACTTATTACCATTTCTTGTGAAAAAAATCCTGAAATGTCTTCTGTTTCTGTCTATTATTTCTTGGTTTATTTTTTCTTCTTCCATTTTTGAGAATGTTTTTTTTTTATTAATTAAACCTTAGGGGTATTTTTGATAACTATTAGATTTAACATTTATTATGTTTTCAGGGATATTTTTGAATTTTTTGAAACCTTGGGGGTATTTCTAAAGATTTCTTAAACCTTGTATTCTTGGAATTTGCTTGTAAGTATAATAATAATGTAATTTAAGTTATATATATATATTGTATGTAAATTATTTTTTTTTGTAATAAATTTAATTCTTAAGTAATTAATTAATATTTAATTTTTCAATTATTTGTAATATTTAAACTCTTTTAAATAGATTTTGATTTTTTTGCTATTATATGATCGAATATAGGTTCTGAGAATGGTAGAAAATAAGTAAAATGTGTGTATATATATATAATTTAAAGTTGGTTCACGGGTTGAACCGACTTTAAATTTTAAGTCTCCCAATTTAAAGTTGGTTCACCTAACTGATTTTAATAGTCTCTTTTGGTATAGTGTAGCATTGAATGTATGAATTTTTATATCTTAATGAAGTGTTATATATTTATTTCCCATTTGCTTAGATTAAATAATTTAAGTAGAAATTGATAGTATATGCATTTCTTCATTCATGCATGACTTTTATTAAAAAAAAAGATATATCTAGGGTTACCTATACAAACACAATCAGAAAAACCAAATATTAATCACTCACCTTACCACATAAAAAATGCAAAACCTGTTCATGGGTCCACTCTCTAAAAAATGGATTCTCTTATAAGAAAAAGAATGTAAGAGAATGAAAAAAATAGAAAGAAAGAGAGGAAAGTGAATAGTATAATCTATATATTATGACCTAAAAAGCCAAACATTTGTGAGAAAATATAGGAAGTAATTCCTTAAGAAGTCATTGCATTTTCCTACATTTTCTAAAAGGTATGTTACTTGATATTTTTATTTTATGAATTTGAATAATGCATGAAAGTAATGTATAATATTTAATAAATCCTTGCATTTGATTCATTTTATGAGATCAACGTTAAAATAACACTTTGTGCCTTTCTTCTTTGTACATATGCAAACATATTATTTCATTTCTATACAACAATTCTTTCCCATATAAATTAGTATGAGTGTTTGAGCACATATGATTCAGTGCTGTTGAGAGTATTGACTTGTGAGGAATAGAGTTGAAACGAATTCGAATTCATGACACTAAGTTTGTGTGAAATTAAATTGATACATTTTTTATATGAAATATGAAAATGATTTCAACTAATTATTATAATAAATCATGAATGTTTAAGAAGTTGAAATAATATATGTTTAAGATTTTAATTATGAAATTTAAAAGAGATTATAAGGATGAGATATTTTTGTATTTCATTTTAGTCTATTTACTTTATTTTAAATTTTAGTAAACTTCTTATTTATTTGTTTTATTTTGTTTTCATCTTTTTGTTAATGTTTGTGGGTATCATTATTGAAAACCCTCACCAAACTTAAACTCGTCTACTAGGGCAACCTAGGGGTTTAACAGCTTGTTGCACATGCTAAATGTAATTGTTTTAATCCACAGAAGTAATTTAGGATAGTATAATTTTTAGTTTTTATTTTTATTTTTACCGCTTCTCTTGCTAAGGAACTAGCAAGTAGCTGGTTAGGAGTTGTGATGAGTGCTTAAAAAGTACTAAAATTACTATGATTTAATGTACTTTAAATGATTAAATAGATTTATATTTGTATGATTTTATCATAATTTTATATAAATTTTTCTTTTTAGAATCACGGGTATTTTTATTATTTTTTAGGTATTTTGTTCAAAAATAACTTAAAGACTCAAAGAAAAATACTGGAGATAATACATTACAAATATGTTGAGAAACAATTGAGGAAAAGTCAAAAAATGGAAAAAATTGGACAAAATGGGCCTAAATTATCAAAAATGTTGAGTCTTGCTCATATCCAACACATGTTTGCACGTAGCCAACACAGTCCTACACACAGCCAACATATGCCCAGTACATGTCCACGCTCAGCCAGCACAAGCCTGCACCGAGTCACGTGCCTCAACACACGCTCGCGTCTATCTCATGTGCCACATGTGCAAACACCCGTTTGTCACAAATATCACCCCCACACGCGTGCTAGCTTGTCCAAACACATCAAAAATTAATTTTTGAGATATTTTCCTACTTTTTTGGCCTTTTTCTCGTCTATAAAAAGGACCCTATCTCCCATTGTATAAATCATCCCTCAAATCAAAAATCTCTTTTCTCTCTCTAGTTCTTAGTTGTTTTAGTTTTAATTTTTTTCTCTTTTTGAGAAGAACTAGCTATGCTTTTGTAAATTTCTAATTTATGATTCAATAAACAGAAATGCAAATTAATTTGGAGGTTTTCCTATAGCATAATTAATATCAAAGTTCTATGAGGATTCTTTTGAGTTATAATTCTAAAATGAATTCTTTACAGTTACTTTTATGTTTTATTCTTATATGTTATATTTAATTTTTATGTGATTAAATTTAACATGGCTGACTATTTATAAATATGATATAATAGTAATGTTATTATGCTTGCAAAATATTAAATATTTAAAATATTTCTATAAAATAAATTTATTTATTTTATTCAAGATTTTATATTAAGGATGTTAAAGAGAAACATATTATTTTTCATTACAAACTTAAATCTAAAAATTAGATTTTAAGGTTTAATTATCTAATCTGATTTAGAGTAGTATTTTATTTATTTATTGGTACAATCGCCCGATATAACAGTGAACCTTCATTTCAAAAGTTTTTATAAGAACTATTATTCAAAAATGTATTGAATACATATTTTCAATGATGGTTTTAAAATTTGAAAGTTAGTACTTAGATAATTAAATTCTTAGGTTTAATTTGGACATCTTGAATAAATTTTAAAATGTCTAACCTCACCAAATGTGACATTTAAATAGTTTATTTTCAATCTTTTAGAAAAAAAATTAATTTAATTAACTAAATTAATTATCGATCTCAACCATAGGTGTTAATTGCTTTTTTAATTAACAAAGAATATATAACTACACCAAACCAAAGGTGGCATTTATATATAAAAGAGAATCAATAAATATCAATTTATATCTTTAATAACTTAAATAATATGAGCAAACATAATTAACTTAATTATTATATTCATAAATACTCTATTATTATTAACGATAAAAAATTGCATAGTTGTTTATTGAATCATATCTACGTTTATTTTGTTTGTTTTTAGATTAGGAAACACAAAATCAAAATATTGTGAAAGTATGTCTAGGATTTAATTTCGTTTTTAAAAGTTTAAATAATAAATTAAAAACCACATATATTTCTTCTTTAGATCGACCTTGGGAGTAGACTTGTCATTTTTTATAAAATGATTCGTACACTTACGATAGTTTTACAAATATAAAACAAAACTTTCTACAAGATCGATATTTCTAACCCGATACCGATCTTGTCTCATCAGTATCTCGTATCCTAAGTAGGGAAGGGGGGTCAGTGGACCTTTTTTCTCCATACTTGAGGGTCATCACATTAAGTTTTCAACACAATATGAGACATATAAGGGTGAAAGATTCTACCCCTCATGTGCACATCAAAAGTTCTTGACATATATTTGTTTTTAGTGAAGTGATGTCCAAATCCAATAGCATAGATAATTCAAGGAATGAAATGGAATTTCTCTCTAAGCCTTCAAGATAGATTCAACACGTTACTAATACAAACCAAATAAATAACAAGAGTTAAGAGTTGGCCTTTAAGATAGATTCGACACATTACTAATACAAGCCTTATAAATGACAAGAATAACTAATATGATCAAGATAAAACCGAAGGATTTTAACTATAAATAGCCATATGGGATGTCCCAAGAAAATTCATGAAGGATATGATTTCAAAACTTCGAATGAAGAGTACCCAAAAGAAAGCTTGCCACTTTTCCATCCACTAGGACGATTGTTAGATAGGAAACATATCAGCCCATGGCTTGCCTTGCTAGAAGTGACTTCAAAACATAGCAAGTATCAACACTAGCTTAAGAATTATTTAGAGTACATAAAATTAAAGATGAGGGAAAGTGTAGATTCGGTAGTAAGGATGGCTTCTTTGACAATGGCACTTCCAGTTAATAAAAGCATGTCAGTTGGGACAGAACTATCTTTACTAGTCTGACTAGAATAGCACCTAATGGAATCACCAAGCCCAACTCGAACCAAGCATGATCCTATTCAACTAATCGTTTATGGTGGTATTTTTAGAAATTAAAACAAAATGCTTTCATATTATAAGCAACATGATTCAATGTAAACATTTTGCAAAGCTACGACAATAGTTGCTAATCTTGACATGCAATAGAGGTTTGAAAAAATACAAAGAAGTTTTAAAATTTGTCTTTTGAGTCCTTATTCGACTTCACCTATATGCACGTAAGTTACCAATTTGAGTTCTGTTTATCAAATATTTCGGTTTCACTTTCCACTTGAACGTAGCCTGTTCTTCATGTATAGAAATTGACCCAACATAAATAAGTCCAAGAATCACCAGCATAGTCCATTCATCCTCTATAGAAACTGACCCAGCACAGTCCGTTCTTTATTAATGTAGTTCATTCTTCACTATAGAAGTCCAAGTGGGTCTATAGTGAGACAAAATGACAAATAGTTGCTAGCGAAGTTTGCCTTTTCACTTGGGTTGAGCTAAGCCCAATTCATGATAGCTCGATTTGATCGAGCCTAGTCTATTCATAATGGTGTTTACAAAGCATTGGTCTACAACTTTCCATATTTCCAGGTCGTTCACTTAGACCATCAGTTGATGGTTTTGAGTCAGTTTCAGATTGGAAGCAAACCCACCATCTAACTCAGAGAGTTCTCATGGGGTCTTCTTAAGAGATTGTTGAAGAAGCCCTTTGGATCTATGGTTATTGATTTGAGTTTAAGGGAAAGGAAAAGACTTGGGCATTAGATGTTTTTGATGTTCTATGAAGTTTGCTTGTTTCTTGGTGTCTTTAAGATGTGTATGACTGGGTGGTTTGGATCTGCCATTGAAAGAGTTAGGTCTAATCAGGTATCATCCGGCTCTACCATACATCTAAATCTTATGGAAAAAAATTCTCATGATTTTGGGTACAGAAGAGAAGGAATTGAAATTGGTCGAACTCTAAAGATGGTGGCATCTGGCATACAGTGGAGAAGGAATCTATGCTCTGTTCACCAATTTGTGATATGTCCAACTCTTGGTTTTCTTGGTCTGTATCAGCCACAACTCGTCTTGTGGTCTTACCATAATGACCCACAGCTCGCCCAGCCTTCACAGCACAAAATCTAACCTCGTAGTATGTGTAAGAATCTGTTTTCGACTCATAGTTTGAGTCAGATCATCCAATGGATTTCCTTGTCTGTGCTAGCAATTACCCCCAACTCGTAGTTTTTTTTATCCAACTAATGGCCCATATCTTTCCTAGTCATCTCGCGACCCCAGACCTATTTCATACATATTTCCATTTTAACTTAATTGCATATTTCTTCCCAATGGGCTTGTTTGAAGCGATCTGATAGGTGTTTGGGTTCCTTTGGACCCATTGGAAGAGAAGATATAGTACAATTTTTATGGTGACATATGGGATACCTATCTAAGCATGCATGATGGCATGGGTCCTAAAGTCTTTGGGGATGTGTTGAAAGATACATAATATTCAAATGTTTTTCCTTCAATTCAAAGTGGTAGCTGATGTGCTCGTATGCAATCTGCTATTGCATAAATGGATTGGGTTGACTTTTCAAAATAAAGAGATACCATCTAATAACTAGCCTTCGAATATGTTGGATAATGGTAAATAAGTTTGGGATGATAACAATAAATTTGTGCATAATACCTCTTCTTTGGGCTCAAAACCTATCCCATTGCTTAATGACTCCAGTGGTAGCTCTAGCTTCTTAGGATTTATTAGCCAAGTGGCCAATTCATGGACAAGCAGAGAGATCTTCCCCTTATGGAAAAATGATGGTGAGTAATTGAGTAATTTTTCTAACAAAGGATCTTCTTCGGAGTAGAGAAAATGGAGAATTGTTTAACTTCACTACCGTTACGAATTCATGCACTTCTCAAGCTAATTAGTATCAAGCTGATGGTTCTATTATTTCCATTAGCTTGAGAAATCATTTAAGGTTATTGGAAAGGCCATTCGATTCTTATGTGATTGATTTCTAGATCAAGTAATCTCATCGTCCATCCAACACCACATTGAACTCGCTCTTTTCCATTTAGCCCAAAATGGTAAGCTATTTTCTTGGTGTTGGCTTGATGTTAGGTAGGCTCATTCCCACAAACACCTTTGAGTGACCTAGATTCAAATTGTTTGATTTTTGGTGAAAACAAGGTTATTAAAACCCAAACACTTTGTGGCCTAAGATGAAAACCCATTAAATGAAGATGATAATGTCATCGTTGGGTTAGATCAAAATGTTAATAACTAACTCCCCATTAAATCAAGTTTATAGTCTTGAAATTGTTTCCTTAGCAAAGGATAATACAAATCCAAAGAAAATATGGTAAATTGAGCAAAGGATGTCTTATGATAATAGATTATAGAATGCAATGACCTTACATACCCTGATGTAAATAGCACGGACTTCGTAATAACTTTACAAATATCTAGTTAATAGATTGGTCATTTATGCCATGTGTGGAATGAATAGTCTAACTTTATAATAATTTCACCAATATAAAGATAATATGATGAAAAGGAGTCAATAGTCTTTCTTGTCATGCTGGGGTAAATAATACAACTTTAAGATAAATCCATCAATACCAAGAGAATGAATTGCAAAGATATCTTCTATGTAATAATGGCAGAATAGCCCAAACTACATAATAGTTTTGCCGACTCGTAGTTAATTAGAGTAATGTGTGCTCGCTCTTACAAGAAATAAGGAAGTACATAGTAGCAAGGTGGGTGAACTTGATATGTTGCATTATCACCCATCATGTTTTAATATAATTAAATTAATTAAAAAAATGGGTAAATATACATATCCAAGAACTTTGTAAAATGATTGTAGAGTCCCACACAAATGGAGTGATCATTCCTTATAGTAGTGTTGTTGGTGGCTATTTCCTGTTTAACACTGAACTACGGTGAGAAACCCAAGGTTGGGGACCTCATTTGGAAAAGTTGGATGTGAAATATGGTTACTATCATCAATTAAGACACAAGCTCGACGACGGTCTTTGTTCATGAAAAAGTGGCTCCAAATGAAAGATTTGGAAAAAAACCCAATTTAGATATAACTACCGTGTTGCTATGCTTGTTGCTCATATTTCTCATTTACCATAACACTCCACTCTTAAATTGAGGGTTCCATTAGATTATCAAATGTTGTACCATATCAATGCATTATGCAATAACAAATACTCTTATGAAAAGTGTTTCTCACAATAAATATCGAAGGATAAATAACTGATCACAAAAGGCGAATCCCTAAACAAAAATTTCTTATTTCATGTGAAGAAAAAACTCATAAGTAATGAGAATAATCAATCTAATATAAACAAAAGTCTAAATTTTAAAGGCTTAACTTGTTTTACCAATAAAATCTTGAAATTAAAAATACAAAGCATAAGAACCAAATACGAAGTCTTTATAAGCTGAACAAGAGGCCATAATCATCCATGGAAACCAATCCAATGCAGTTCGTTTACTTGGGTTGAGCTAGGCTGAGTTCATAATTATAGCTTGAATTTTAGATAACCCAAGAATTTGACGTGGAATCTTGAAAATTGATGACTTTGAAGCTTTTACTGGAAGGAAAAATGGCAGCTTTTTTGGGATATGATACGGGAACTAAGTTGCATACTCTTGTTGGTCAGTTGAATATATTTGTACAACTTATAGATCAAACCCACAGCCCATGACCACAGCTCGTTCCTATTTAGCTTACACCAAGTCCGATCAAGCTAGACCCAATTCATTCCTCTTTAGTTCATGCCAGCCTCAACTTGAAATCGTCACATACTCTTGTTGGCCTCTCGAATAAGTCTGTGTAACTTATAGATCAAACCCATATCCTATAACCACAACCCGTTCCTATTTAGCTTACACCACGTCTAGTCAAACTAGGCCCAGTTTGTTCCTCTTTAGTTCATGCTAGCCTCAATTTGAAATAATCACATACTCTTTTTGGCCTCTCTAATAAGGCCATGGAACTTATAGATCAAACCTATAGCCCATAACCATATCTCGTTCCTGTTTAGCTTACACCACGTCTAGACAAGCAAGGCCTAACTCGTTCCTTTTTAGCTCGTGCCAGCCTCAACTTGAAATCATTGCATACTCTTGTTAGCCTCTCAAATAAGGTCGTGCAACTTACAGATCAAACTCATAGCCTATAACCATAGCTCGTTCCTATTTAGCTTACACCATGTTTAGTCAAGCTAGAACCAATTCGTTCCTCTTTAGTTAGTGCCAGCCTAAACTTGAAATCTTCATGTGTTCGTCATGACTTTTTTTCTCAATATCATGAAAGTATACTTCTACCACCTTAGGGTAATTTAATTTTCAATTTCATTTAGCAAATAAATCATAACACGCCATAACAAATGGGTAAAATGGAGTATGGATGAGGGCTGGCCATATTATTTGTGTGATAAATCATAAAATCATAACACGACATAACAAATGGGTAAAATGGAGTATGGATGATGGCTAGCCATATTATTTATGTGATTGATATTGAGTGATTTTCCTATAAAACGAAGTAATTCTCCTAGCTAAAGAATGAAATGTCTCAAATTCTCTCATATGGACTGAAAAAATTTAAGGTCCCACGATGAGTGCTAATTGTTTAGAGAATTACATATGTTATAGGATTCTAGTGATTCTAGAAAGAAGTACGAAATGTTAATAATGAGCAGGTCCCTTATTCTTCTCACTAAGGAGGTATATATAACACCTATTAAATAGGTATTAAGGTTACATCGGTAGACGCTCTTATTTGAGCTTCCAAGATACATACAAAGTAGTATAACATATAATTAGGTCATTGTCCTCAGGTCGCCATATACATACTACTTGAGGTCTTGTATGCAAAGAGGTGATCCAAGTCACTAGGGTGGTGTACCGGGCTATTTACTTAGGCCTGGTCTTGGTCCTCAGGTCTTGGTCAATTTCTTCCAAGGATTAGGTTGTTGTTTACAAGCTGTTAAATGAGTACTACCTTAACCATATGAGCGAGGTACCTCAGGTCATTAGGGTCGCGTTCTTGTTACATGAATAATACCAAATAACCCAGATTGTTAATCTTTATAAGTGGCTCATCTAGTGGTGTGGTGCTTGATTTTTCCCAAAATGTTAGCATCTTTAGCATTTTCATTTGTGTATTCTCATCACTTGAATCAAAATATTGTTTTAAAGCCTATAATAAGGGTGTGCAATCTAACTTCTCTTTCTTAACTTGTGAGGTGGGAGTATAATTAAGTTTTTTTTAATTAGCATGAATTATAATAATTCAAAGGATTGACTCATTCGTTTATATTCTACAATCTCATAAGCATAAGGTAATCCATGAGTTCAACTCTTCACACAAGACACACTACACCATCAACCCATTTATGCTCTCCCTTTTTTGCTTCTTTCAAAATTATCTCCATTACATTTAAAGAAATAAAACCTCTTAACTCACTAAACAGTCACCATGGTTTAAAATGATGTTGAACTGTAATTAAGCTCTTTTCAAATGAGGTTTTGATTTTGGTGTGTTGTAGCTCCAATAATTCATAAATATTTTCCCATTAGTTACCAAATTTTATTATGATGTCCTTAGTTGTTTCTTCAATGCAGAATGTGCATTTTTCATCCTATTAATCAAATTAAATCTTATTTTAGAAAAATAATTACATTTAATAAATATTATTTCATAAAGTCAATAAAAATACAAATTTTAACTATTTGTCGTGGTATTACCGAAATGCATAGGTAAGTCTGTTCAGGTTGACACAAAATTCTCTTTAAATTAACTAAGCTTCCTTAATATATCTAATTGCATTATTAACATCTCCAAAAAAAATCAATTTGAGAAATATTGTCAATATATTCTTCAAAAGATTTCGACAACTCAACATCTTTCCACATATTTTGGAAGCAAATCCATCTATCAACAGCAATCCAATGTCGCATACCCAGACGAAAACTAAGTTCCCACTCACGACCCATATAACAAGCTACACCAAGTAAGAAGTGTAGAACAATTAGCTCATAATCTTCAAAATATTTCTTTCTATTAGTAATCACATTTTTTTGAAATGTGCTACCTACAAAGTGGGTTAAAAGAAGGGAGAAATATAATCTTCACTGCATTCATGAGAGCCAACTCTCTATCTATTAAGATAACACCATGCATTATATAATCCATCAAACACTTCAACATCATTAATGTACAATGGCATTTGTCCTCTTTCTCATGTCCAAGATAAACATGTACAACTGAGAATGTCTTCTCTATAGAAGTCACCTCAACAATCTCAAGAAAAGGTAACCTATATTCGTTGGTCTTATATGTGTAATCCATAGTTAGGATACGTGAGAAAGCTCATAATAAGTCATTTAAAGTGGACATGCAAAAAAAAAAAGTTTCTACGACATCATCCATGTCATTCTTTCTATGCCAGTATGTATTTATGCTCCTACAATTTGTGCAACAATTGTTACAGTATAAACCATCATGCTTGTTCATTGACTCTATACTTTAAGTGTGCATTATAAATATGCTCCATTATAGTGGCATTGTTCTCATCATGTTGTTTAATTCTATATAAAATCTTTAAATCTCACATTACATTTTGACATATTAATCAACAATCTAGCTCTGAACTAATAGTCTTCCGATAAATATGTCCCTTAAAGTGTTGCACTAAAGAATGGTTATGAATACCACAAACAAATTTTATTGTCCATTCATTACCATTATGACTCATTCTTCTTTGTAAAGAAAATGGACAATTACACTTCTTCGTCCCAGTGTATTCGTCAAGTTTTTTATTCTTATTTGGTGGTTCTGAAGGTTTTTTCATTGCCTTATAAGGCCTATTTCTTTCACAGCAAAAATCTATCCTTAGTCTTTCTATGTTTCGAACTTAACTCTAACTTATTCATTACAATAACGTTCCATTTTTTTCTAGTAACTTTTATTCTCTCAATTAAGTCTTCCTTCGATGAGAAAACTTATTTCCAATACTTATATTAATGAAATTGATATTGAAATTAATTTAATTTAAATAATTTAAATGAGAGATATACTCATCCTATCTATATTAAATAAATTACTTAAATCAACATTTAAAGGTTGATGATCATTATAAGAAATCTATATAAAAAAATAACAAATAATGTCAAGAGCTTATCATTCAAAAAATAATAATAAGAGACTCAAAAAGATGTTTAAAAAATTTAAAAATGTTTGGCACATATAAAAAATGTTCGATACATATGTTTGAACATGTAAAAAATATTCGACAAAGATGTTTGAACATTTTAAAAATGTTCGACATATGTGTTTGAACATGTTAAAAAAATTTGGACATAGTTATTTGAACATGTACAAATTGTTCGGCACGAATAATATGTTACAAACGTTTGACAATGGTCTTTGAATATTTTTAAAATGTTTGCAACAGATGTTTGAACATAATAAAAATGTTTAGCAAAGTGCTAGGGCAATTTTGTTATATGTTCAGTGGAGGTAACTGAACGTTTTTATTATGAACGACCTTGATGCGCTGAACATATGATTTCGAAAAAAAATCTTGACAAATTTGCAAAAATTACAATATACTTCTTTCATACTTCTTCAATCTTCAATGTTTGAGAGTTCAAGTTTTCTATTTTAAATAAAATAAAATATATGGTTATATGATTTAAAAATAGGATTAAAGATGGTGGTGGTATTGGTGGAGATAAAGAAAGGTTTTTTTAGTTTGAAGAAATGTGGGATGTACAAGAAGATATTATAAATATTATTTTTTATTATATTTTAATTATTTTTAAATATTTGGGGTATGTGTTTAGTTAGATATGTGAAATGTAAGTAGAAAAAGCCTTAAAGTTATAGAAGATAACTTCTATAAGTTACAATGACCCAACAATAAATGCAAATCTTTAGTAGATCAAACTTACATAAGAATTAAATGACCTAAATTCAATGACTACAGCCGGATCTATTTAACAATCCACATAGATTAAGATAGAGATTCATAACCTCATATCAACTACTCTTGCATATTAAAAAATTAAAAAAAGGAAAAAATTTCGGAGCCCTCTTGTCACCTAACTTGTTGAAACTAGTAGACTACAGTAAACCATAATCAAAACAAAGTTATCTGTATAACCCTTCACTGAAAAAAAAGTTGGTCTCATTGTGATGACAATTAAACAAAAAAAAAAAAAAAAAAATCGTACATTGCGTTTGTAATGTGCTCAATATTTGAGCAACATTATACGCAACTTGTTTCTCAGATCACAAGTACTGTCACTTGAAAGGAATACATCTTAAGTAAACATTGGAGAAGGAAAGAAATTAATTTCTTCTTGTGTTTTTTCGAATCACTTTTTCCATGCTCTGTCGGAGCCATGGCGACCCCTACACCAAGGAAAAGCCAGTATCACCACTAGTTCAATATGGCGTAAATATACTAACAAATCTGGGTAAATTTGTCATTTGAAACCGTCTAATTGAAATTTCTAGTTTTGTGGAGCTACATGTATGAAATATATAAGAAAGAAGACACACTGAAACTCAATACAGGAACTTACATAGGCTACCAAGGGAAGTTACCATTTGATACATTATGTTTCACAGACAACTAAAGGCTGAAAAGATCCAGCAGAAACAAAAAGCTTTGGATAAATAGTTCAGCTATTATCATTCACATAAAGACCTCTGCAAGCAAGCAGAATCCATTAAACACACGTTTCTGTGACTACATACGAAATAAAGCAACATTAAAACTGGAAATATCTGTATTTTAGCCAAAACTAAGCTCTACTGATCCTACCTACTATTGCTTAGCTTTATTTGTAGGAGGTACCTTCAGATTAAGTTGCAAGGGAAGGTTTCCTCTTTTTTGCACCTCTGCTCTGTTCTGCATGTTTGACAGCACGTTTCTTTCTCGAAGATTCAACACCACCTTCAAGGATGTCCTTCTTGAGTGAGGTCAAAGTACCATGTGCATTCTGCCTGGAATCACAGCTGGTCTTCAATTCATCTGTCTCAGGTTTGGCAGGTGATATTTTTCCATCTTCCTTACGTTCTTCATCAATCATTATTGGCTCATCAACAGGCTCATCTTTAATTTTAGGTGCTTCAAGGGTAGAGACATTTGCAGATTTAGCATCAGCAGTCACAGACTTGACATTGGATGCTCTATTTCTGCGGATCCTATAAAGTCATCAGTTAGGTAAATTGAATAAGTATATTTTCATGCTTGTACAACATAGAGTAAATTACCAATACTCTATGTTGCTTATGGTTCTTTAAGTATTCGTCAACTTTTGTTGAGGCAAAGATTAAGGACTTGGTGAAAAAAGAAACAAAATAAACAAAACCTACTTTTCTGACGAGGCCACCTTTGCTTGTTCTGTCTTTCTTTTACCTTTCCTCTTTCGAACACTGGAAATGTGGCAGCAGTTACGAACAAGTTCGTAAAGGAATGATCCTTAGAACGGTCTTACTGAAACAACCATCTTGAAGCAAGTACTTAAATATGAATATTGAAAACGCACCTTTGAGATGAGACAGCTTTTGCTTGCTCTGCCTTTTCAGATTTCCCTTTCCGTTTTCTATGTGTTGAACTGCTAAAATGTGAAACCAGTTATATACAAATAGGTCTTTAAAGGAAGCAGCAACACAATTGAAATTGAATCAACCACCTTATAATCTTTTTTCTTTCTTTCTTTTTTCCTGCATATTTCTTGTTCTTTTTCATTAGTTCCGTTTTATTACTACAAGAGACTACTATGCAAACTCTGTTGAGCATATTTGAAAATCAAAACATTGTATGAGATACAAGGAATAAAAAAAAAATCAAGAAAAATTACAACATAAATTCAAAGGTACAACATTTGAGAAACTCAATTTGACTGTGTGCCCACACCTCCCCAGCCTGGTGCTAAGGTTGTGATGCTTCATTTGAGATCCAAGTTCAAATTCTTACCCCACACACCAAAATAGATACAAAAAAGGAAAAACAAAATAGTGAACCTATGTTATAATAAGTAAATGATTTTAAGGGTACATCCAAGACACAACAAGTAACTACAAAATTATATCAGTGATGAGAGGAGAGCAATAAATATTATTTCATAGTTGTTACTTACGTATCAGATGAAGCATCATTTCTTGGAAGATCAGTCTTTTGAACCTGTTAATATGTAAACAAAATAGCATTTTTTGACAGTCATTATTGATAGAATATATGAAGAGATAAAATAACAGAAGTGCAGTCTATGGAAAATCACTTACTTCATCTGTCAAAGCACTATCTCCAATCACTTCCCATCGCTCCTTTCTGAGATATAATATTTCTTCATCGCCATCTATATACGAGATCTGTACAATATGCAATGTCATTAGGCATAAGAGTTCCGAAGTAAAGCACAAATCCATAAACAAGTATGAAAACTAGGTCAGTTGAGCATAGGGCAGAAAAACCATATTAGATAGGGAAGTCATGCCACAAGGAAATGACTCAGGAAATAGTTATTTTGTTAAAATGGGTGTTAATTCAAGGCTAAAGAGCCTAAAAGTAGAATGCTTAGGGGAAAAAGTCAGCAAAAGGCACAAAGTACATGAATGATACAAAGGATGCCAGATTTAGATAAATATGAGAGACCATAGAAAATACATTACTACCCGTTGTCATTCATTTTAACAAGTCATGACGTGCAAAGGAAATATAAACAAAATTGAAAGTGCAGTTATAGAACTCAAAATCACCTTGTGCTTCTCCTTAATAGGGTCATACGAATCAACATTGCCTTCATAGAACCTGCAGAATATGTAATTTTGTGAAAATAAGGGAGAAGTCTCACATAAGTGCTAAGTCACAATAAATAATTGCACATTGTATATTATCAACACAGTTGCACAGCCAGGGAGAATTTTCACAAAAATCTACTCAAGATCTGAAGCAAGCTCATAATGAGATCACCAAAGTGACCAATTCTTCAAGTCACTTTGTTTGTGTCATTAGTACACTTTGGTCACGTAGCTTTTAGCTCCTCCATGAAAGGACAGAATAATTACTGATTAACTATATCAGCATTTAGCAACTCTAAAGTACTCACATTTTGTCCATGGGCCACCAAACCTTTATTCTTCTACCAACCAATTGGTCGCCAAGTTCAGGTGCTTCAGATTCCTGAATTTGAAATAAATAAATAAACATGAATGATTACTTATTCTGATCATTGTAGTCTGAAAGAAAATCTTTTTACTAGTTAGGAAAAGAATTAATAACAATTTATCTTTGGTGAGAAATTTATCCCTCCCTCTTACTTTCCACCCCGGGGGCCCACCCTGCCCAGCCCCTCCCCACCGAAGTACACGTGCATCCTCTTTTCCTTATGTTACTCACAAGTTTAGCTTAAAACATAGCAGAGAATCAGTAGCCAGAACTAACTGCAGATCAAAGCAACTTAATAATTGATACCTCTTCCTTTACAGCTTTAAATCTCTTTCTGGATGCTTTTTTTGAGGAACTTCCTTTTGCACTCTCAGAGATTATCTGACAAAAGTAAACAATTAGAAGTAAGAAATAAGTTCTAAGAGCTTGTATATAAATTTGACATATTTTAAATTATAATAATAGAAGATTAATGCAGTACCTTGCCACCAGATCCTTCACTAATATCTTTACTGGAAGAATCAGTTTCCCTTATCTTTCTCTTAGTAGCTCTTTTGGCTGTTGACTGCATGGTTAATGTTTGTTGTTGTCGCTCACGAGCAACATCTGCCCTTGAGGCACGCCTATGACTTCTTGAATTCTCCCTTGCTTTTCCTTTCTTGGTACTGGTTTCCTCGGTTTTTTTCTTAGCACTCATATCTAATGATGGTGGAGTGGTCTCATTATCATGAGCACATTTCCCTTTTGAAATTGATGAGGATTTTGAGTAAGCTTCTTGCTTTGGTGTACTCCCTTTTTTCTTCGGCCGGCCCCTTTTACGATTACTTTCCTCAAGAAGGTTGTGATTTTGTGATGGAGATGCATCTGCAATGGCTTCATCCGTTCTAGGTTTCATAGACAGAGAGTCAGTCACTACTTCAAAACTTTCATTCATTTTAGGTTCCAGAACTGGAGGCTCAGTCACTAGTTTAGTCATTGATGTTGAAGTAGCCTTCTTGGAAATTGGGTCCTCAGAAGTAGAACTATCATTTCCTTTATCATGAGACTTTCGACGAAGAGCTGGCTTTGCAGTTTTCCTTCCAGTAGACATCCAATAGTGATTATAGCCTTCCATTGGGTTCAAGAAGGAATTCGGCTTCCAATCTCTTTTTCTAGGTACTAGGTCTGGCTCTAATTTGGATTTCTCTGTCTCCACAGATAATGCATTGTTAGGCTCAGAAAGACCGCTTGGATCCACAATCTTAGGAGGCTCTTCACGATGGCAACACTTTAATGTTTTTGAAGAGTTTCCATTTGTGCCATTTTCATCATTCTTAGTAAGAACAGAGTCATTACTTGTTGCATTGCAATTACCATTCACAGTTTTTTCAGTTTCTTTATGCAAAGGAGCATCTGTTGCTTGTGTCTCAGTATCCTGATGTAAAGAAAAGTCAAAGCTCTAACAAATGATTTTGAAGTTGATTATGGAAGAAGTCATTGTGCAGAAGATGATACAAAGTAGTAGAGAATGCAATGGGAATTGCATACCTGGGGTAGCTCATTCAAAAGAGTCTTTTCAGCTAGCTTATTCTCATTTGCCTAAAAAATGTCATTACAAACAGATTTCAATATTGAATTTAAATTATATAGCATGCTAATATGTAACCTCTACATATTAAGCAGAAGAAAAATACAATTCTAGAGAAATGGTATGATAATCACATACCTCAAGTGATACAATTGAGATAGTTTTTTTAGCTAACTTATTCTCACTTGTCTAAGAAATGGAAATGCAATCAGAAATCAAAATAACATCTACATCATTGAGCATAAGACAAATACAAAGTCATAGAGAAATGCTATGATAATCACGTACCTCGTATGGATCAACTGAGATAATCTTTTCAACTAACTTATTTTCACTTGCCTAAGAAATGGAAATGCAATCAGAAATCAATATTTAAAGTCTAAATTTTTATATTGTATTAATGAGAAAGGGAACGTAACCTCTACATCATTAGGCAAAAGGCAAATACAATACAAAGTCATAGAGAAATGCTATGATAATCACATACCTCGGGTGGGTCAATTGATATAGTCTTTTCAACTAACTTATTCTCACTTGCCTAAGAAATAGAAGTGCAATTAGAAATCAATGTCAAAAGTCTACCTTCGTCATATTATGTAAACAAGAATGGGTCCTACCCTCTCCATCATTAAACAAAAGGCAAATACAAAGTCATAGAGAAATGCAATGATAATCACGTACCGTAGGTGAGTCAATTGAGATAGTCTTTTCAGCTACCTTATTCTCACTTGCCTAAGAAATGGAAGTGTGATAAAAAATCAACACTAAAAGTCCAACTTTTTATATTATGTTAATGAGACATGGGTTGTAATCTCTACATCATTAAGCAAAAGACAAATAGAGTCATAGAAAAATGTAATGATAATCACGTACCTCGAGTGGCTCAATTGAGATAGTCTTTTCAACTAACTTATTCTCACTTGCCTAAGAAATAAAAGTGCAACAAGAAATCAATGTCAAAAGTCTACCTTTTTTATAATATGTTTATGAGACTTGGATTGTAACCTCTACATCATTAAACAAAAGACAAATACAAAATTAGAGATAAATGCTATGATAAACACGTACCTCGAGTTGGTCAATTGAGATATTCTTTTCAATTAACTTATTCTCGCTCGTCTAAGAAATGGAATTGCAATCAGAAATCAATGTCAAAAGTCTACCTTGTTATATTATGTTAACGAGAAATGGGTCGTAACCTCTACATCATTAAGCAAAAGACAAATACAAAGTTATAGAGAAATGCTATGATAATCACTTACCACAAGTGAGTCAATTGAGATAGTCTTTTCAGCTAATTTATTCTCGCTTGCCTAAGAAATGGAAGTGCAATCAAAAATCAATATTAAAAGTCTTACTTTTTATATTATGTTAACGTGAAATGGATCGTAAAAATCTCTTGTTTCAAAAAAGTGACCGAATAGTCACTTTGAAAAGTTGTTTTTACATGATCATTTAGTCATTTTAGAATTTGAAAAGGGGATATTTTAGTCTTTTTAAAATTGAAAACTGGGTCTTTTAGTCCTTTAAGGTTAGAAAGGGGATGGTTTAGCCTCTAATCTTAGGGACCAAAAAACCCATGTTTGGACTAAAAGCCCATTTTCCTATTCCAAAAGTACTAGAAGGCTTCAAAGCTGGTAATCTAATCGAGACATTTTTTGAAAGCTAGTGAACTCTTACAGTTTTTGTTAATATGTAAATGTATCGTTTATATCATTACATGGAAAACAAATACAAAGTTATATAAAAGGCATTGATAATTAGGTACCTCGGGTGGATCATTCAAATCGGTCCTTTTAGCTAGCTTGTTCTCATTTTCCTATAAATGGCAGAGTACACAGATTTTCAATACTGAGACTAAAGTGTTTGTTATGTTAACATTTGATCTTATGACATGTAAAAAAGTTAAGACGCACCAAATTTTCCACTGAAACATTGACACCTTTAGGTTCATTCGATTGGTCTTGACAAACAGAAACAACTACTGGAGCATAATCATCAAAAGCAATGCCCATGACCTTTACAGCCTCCATAAGATAGGGTTTGAGCTTATCAGCACATTTAGTGATAACCATCTCCCCCAGTTTCCAAGAAAGAGGTGAGGCAATCTGATATAGTGAACAAGCAGACGGATTATTTACATAATAACAATAGAAAACAAATTGAAGAAAATACATAATAACAATAGAAAACAAATCGAAGAATATGTAGACAAACACTTCACCTTATTTTCCTTTCTAACACTAGCTAAGAGTGGAGTTAGAAGATCCAAGGAAATTTCTTCACTTTCATCTAAAACCATTCTCATAATTGTTTCCATGGCTGAAAACACATCTTCAGAGTTAATGGTCCTGAGCATTCCGCAAGAAGAAACAATCAATTTATAATGAATATAAATAGTACATTTCATTAACACAATTGGAACAACAAGGTCCAACAAATGACATGAACAAAAATTTTCGTTGCTGATCATGCAAATCTAGAAAAGTGGCAATTCATTTTTTTTTTAATTTTTTTTTCTTTCATTTTTCTTGAGAGATCAGTTACTATTATTGGTATTTTTTGGGGGGTGGGGTGGGGGGTTCAACAGATCACAGACAAAGATATTGGACAAATAAGAAAACACATGATTTTATTTTGGAAGAAAATCAGACATGGTGCTATAACATAACTGATAATAAGAGAAGAATAACACGGTGAATAGGAGGAGAAGAATGTCCATCATAATTCTAACAATGTGTATCCTCAAAAGGAAGTGACAAACTACTGTCATTGATCAGACCAGTTCTGGAATTATTGACAAGGTTTCACTTGGTGTAACGAAATCGGGACGAGTAAGATTGTTGGCATCTCGAACACTAAAACATGCTCTGTCTATACCTGAATAATTAAAATGTTACTCTGACTCGTTGGAGAAAATAAAACTACAGTTCTCAATTGCAAACATTAACTTTGGAAATGATTGATGATCATTCAACAATTTCTGATTGGTCTATGCAGGTCATCCCATATTAGGTCTTATTAATTCCTTTAGTAGTTTAATGGAAAATATGATAGTGTACTGTTATGCTCTTCATTCCAACTTCCCTGCTTACTGTAATTGCAAGATTTCTTATTGTCATGAAAGCAAAGGAACAGTTCTCCATGATTTACGAGAAAAGCAAATAACTAGAAGAAACTGCAGAGACTCTTACCCAATAACTTTAAGAAAATGTTGAAACATTTCAACAACTAATGCATCACACTCGAGGTCCAACATCATCAAGCAAGACCTGACCTTTGAAATAGTATCAAGCATAGATACCGCCTTGGCATGACATCGACTAGAAACATTTGACAAATGCTGGAAAGCTGCTACTGTCAGCTGAAAAATTTCCTGTTCACCATATAGATGAACATTGTAAGAGATTTTTCTATCAAATCTAATCATGAATATTGACTATTAATATCTTAGAAATTGTTTCCCTGCAAAGTAGACTTTTAGAATCACCAAGCTTGTTTAAAGCTGTTAATACCTTCATTTGTTCATCATTGTAAGGAGAATCTGGTGCTGTTATTCTTGTAATCTCAGAGAGACAAGATAAAACAAAAACTTTCACATCCATATTGGAGTGCCTCAAGAGTTCATCAGAAATCAATGCTTTCATTGAGGGAAAAAGTGCTTTTTGCATGGATTTGTTGGGTGCTTGCTCCACATTCATCAACAGATTCTCAACTCTCTAATAGTCAACATGAAAGAAATTTTACAATGGAAAAACTACTCATGAGTTCTGATAGGAGTGTTAAAGGTCAAAGGAATGGCCAAACTTGCTAGGTTGAGAGAAATAGAATCCTAACGTACTGCTGTGCTATGGCACTCAGAAGTTTTTAAACTTACCCATGTTTTATACATAAATATGGAAACAATGGACAATTCTGAAAATTGATTCTTTTATAGTGATTCTGTACTGTACAAGTAGTTGTACCACAGAACTTGTACACTGGCTAACACGATGTCTTATAGTTTTTGTTCATGTCATGCACAACGGTTATATCATCCTTGTTTAGATGTTTCGCTCAACATTAACTTTCCTACAGATTTTAACTTTTCAGTAGCTAATCATAGAAAAAAAAATTAGACATAAATAAACTTGAACAATACCCACATTCACAAAAAACGACAATGAACTCCACATGGCAATAGGAACGAAGAGAAACTTGATCCCACAGGTAAGAAAATACAATTTTCACAGGGGCTGCATCTCAGATACAACCTGTTATAGAGCATTAGTTCCTTTTCATTTTCCGTTATCTTTCTCTTCAGGAAAACAAAATTACATTAATGGATTCATTCAACCTTCCACACATCCTTTCACAAATACTGGTTTGATGATCATAGAAAACAGAATTGGACATGAATAAACTTGAAAGATTCCCCACATTCACAAAAATAACAACAAATTCCACTTGGAAATAGGAACGAAGAGAAACTTGATTCCACAGGTAAGAAAATACAATTTTCACAGGAGATGCATCTCAGTGACAATCTGTTATAGACCATGTAGTTCCTTTCATTTTCTGTTATCTTTCTCTTCAAGAAAACAAAAATACACTAATGGATTCATTCAACCTTCCGCATATCCTTTCACAAATACTGGTTTGATGATCATCATTTGGAGGAGAACTCATTATTAATTAAGTGAAACGAAATCCATACAAACAACAACAGCACCAATTATGATCAACCAGTCCAAAGCTTTTAATTTTAAATCATATGTCAGCAAAAAGCTTTCAAATATCAATTGGGGAAAAAAGAACCATACAACACAAGCAACCATATAATTCACAAGCACCAACAAAATCAGCATACCAATGGATTCATTGGAAGCAACTAGCTCAGTACATATCATATTTTCACATAACATAAGAAGAGGGGAAATCAGTTAATTTTAACAAAAAAATACACAAATGATAATCAATCAACTAAATTTTTTTGCTTTAATCCACATCAAATATGAAATACTTGAAATATCCATTTGAGAAACAGAAAACACACACAATACCAGCAACCAAACAATCGACCAAAGGATTCCTTCAACATAAATGAACTCATACATGCCACATTTGCACATAACATAAGAGAGGAAACGAGTCAATTGAGAAGCAAAAGAAGTACCAATGAATATCAATCCACAAAAAGATTTTTACTTTAATCCATCCTAAAATATCATAACTTGGAAAAAATCATTTTGGGGAAAATAAAATATATACAACATCATATTAACAATTGATTGCAAATAATCATTCCTTTAAGATTCGAATGAATTCAAACATGACATTTGAACACAACATATGGAGAGGGTCTATTGAAACAAAAGATACACCATTGCCCATCAAGCAAAAGCAAGCTATGAACTTTGGTCCAAACTAAAACAGAAAACTTTTGCATTATCAATTTGAGAAAAGGAATTCCATAAAAGACCAGCAACCCAACAATTAATCGAATTGATTAACTACTCATTTAAATTAATTATCATTCAGCATAAAAATTAATTAATTTAATTGCAGTAAAATACATCATAAGAATAGAGAAGAAGGGTCGTTACATCGAGGAGATTGAGAAGTTCGTCAACGGAAGGAGGAGGTTTGAGGAGGCTATTCCCAGCCTCCTTGAGCTGCTGCTCCAGCTCTTTCACAGAGGAAGACATTCTGGAAAAATGAGAAACCCTCTACAAAGCTAATGCAGAAATGAAACTGAAACTCTAGACCAATCTTATAGCCCTAAAAGGACAGTTCTGAATTGTCAGTGGGCAAAACTTACTGGGGATTTGAGGCAAAGTGTAGAGCATGCAAACAGAAATTAACAAAAAGGGCAGTTTCGGATTCCATCATAGTTATCAACTTTGGCTGAATTATGGGCTCTCAAATCCGGAAGCTATTACTGGGTTGTACTTGGGTTTTTTTGGTTTTGGTTCTTTAAAATCAAACCCCTGTGTTTTATACACAAAAGGTAGGCTTTGCTCTGTTTTTTCTCAACCCATTGGCGCTTTAACGACTGGAATTTGAGTGCTGAGTAGGACTATGCTTGGCACCTTCGTGAATTTACAGATTTGGCCTTCACAGATGAGAATGAAATAGCAACAATAATGGCATAGAAGCTTTGCTATGACAATGTATAATGTAATGTAATGTTTTTAGAGGGTAGATATTGAATTTAGTTACATACCTTAATGTTCTTGATGTGATGAGTTTTCTGTATCTTTTTTTGGATGATAAAGTTTGGGAAAGGTGTTAATTGTGTGCCTACACTAGCCCAACAGTATACAAAGAACCAAAATAGCCATAAATCTTCTGAATTGCCATGGAAATTTTAATTTAATAAAGTTCTGAATTATATAATCAATTTAAAATTGAGATAATCCTATTTGGTTAAGAGTTTTGAGTCTTTTGACCACCTATTATGACCCACAGTACCAAAAAAATATTCCTATCCAACCAAAATTTCCACGGCATCAATTCTAAATTAATTTTGATTTATTTTATTTTTAATTTAATCACCTTGCATGTTTTTAATTAAGATATGAAGGTTTTTATAAACTTTTAGAGAATTTTGGTTGATTTTAATAAGTAAAAAATATCTGAAAAATCTCATACTTCATTAAAAAATATATATTAATCCCTCATTAACTATTCATCATATATATTTAATTTTATTTTATTAAAAAAATAATACGTTTGTAATAAATTAAGAGATAAATAATCATTTTTTTACCTATAAAAATTCCATGCATTTATTACAAATTTGTACTTATTTTTATAATTCTACCATTTATATAGTTTCACTTTATATAATTATCTAAAAAAATAAATTATTTCTCAATTTTTTAATATAATTATATTCATTTTTTAAGATAATTATGTCATGTGTCATGATATAAGTGGTGTTGGTACAAAAACATATACAAATTTATATATTTCTAATATTACTCATTTTATTAAAATACAACACATATTTTTTATTAAACACATATAACAAGTCTGCCTAAGAAATTAAATTTATGTATACATTCTCGAAAAAATAAGAGACTTAAAAGGTATCATTTAAAAATAAAGAATTAATTGTACTTTTTAATGAAAAAAGGACATAGTAATCACCATTCCTCGAAAAGAAAATATAAAAACAAAAATCATTATAAATCTTTGGGGTAAAAAAAATGTAAATATTTTTTTTTGTATAATTTTAATTAAAAAAATTCATAAAAATTAATAAGTTTTTAATTTTTTTAAAATCAATGACTTTTTAAATAGATTTATATAAAATTTTAAGAACACATCTAAACCTTTTATAGAACTTTTGAAAATGGATAATTATAAAAAATATCTCAAATTTTGAAGTAAAATCACAAATACTCTTAAAGTTTTAAAAATATCATAAATATCTTAAAACTTAACGAAAGTTAAAGTTAACCGAATTGAATAATAATATTTTATATATATAAAAATTACAAAAATAATAGAAAATCAATAAATAATAAAAAAATCAGGAAATAGTAAAAATAGAAATATAAGATATCTCAAAATATTTTTCATAAGAAATGATAATTAGAAAAAAAAAATTAATATAAAAAGTAATATCAAATCTTAAAAAAATAGATGGATTTAAAGATTCATCATTCTCAAGAATAAGGAAAATATTTTCAAGAGAATATATAATTTATTATGAAATAAGTAATAAATAACTGAGTATTAATATTGCAGATGTAAAAAGAAGGTATAATATACCATTAATTGACAAAAAAAATATTATGGATAAACTGTCGAAAATCTTTCAAAAGGACAAAAGAAAATTTTGATACATCTATTTAGAAGGAATCCAAATATTAATAAAAGTACAATTTTAGAGAAATGTTTGATACACCAATAAAACTAGTATTGTTAGATAATAGGATAATAAATAAATAAAATGTGTTTTATTAGGAATGATCCATGGAAACCTAGGATATCAAAAATTAAAATTAACGGCATATCTATAAGTTTGTCATTAATATTAATTATAAGAACTTAAACCAAGTATTAAATTTAGTCTATGAATTTGAAAAAAAATGATTTAATGAAAGAAGATAATGATCTATTTTAGTACACTATATAGTAAGATATTTATTAACAAATAATCATAATAGTTCAATATATTGACTGATGATAAATAAGTCGTAAGATCGGTATACCGATATTACGAAAATACATTTTTGTGGTTTTATTATTTGTAAAACTCTCGCAAATGTAAGAATAATTTTTTAGAAAATGTAAGTATACTCCCAAGGTTGATTTAAGGAAGGAATTTACGTGGTTTTTAATTTATTATTCAAAATCTTAAAAACAAAATTAAATCATAAATATATTGTCACGATATTTTGGTTTGTTTGTTTCCTAATCTAATAACATAAAAATAAATATAAACATAGATATAAATTCAATAAATAATAATACTAATTTTATCGTTCATAACAGTAAAATATTTAATGATATAATAATTAAGTTCATTATACTTGTGTGTATTATTTTGATTATTAAATATATAAATTAATATTTGTTGATTTTTTTTTGTTTTTGTATGAAAGTGTCCTTAGGCGGAGCCCAATTTCTCTTTTTTAATATTAACTAACTAATATCCTTAGGCGGGGCATATTAATTAATTAAATATTAAATTTTAGCTTTATTTTTAAGAAAATAGCAAACCATCTAATCACAATTTTAGGCGGAGTTAAATAATTAGACTTTATTCAAGGTATCCAAATTAAACCTAAGAATTTAATTTTTCAAGTATTAACTTTTAAGTTTTAAAACCAATATTGAAAATATATCTCAATACATTTTCGAATAATAATTTTTATAAAAAAACTTTTGAAATAGAGTTTTACTCTAACTACCGAGTGATTGTACCAACAAATAAAAGAGCATTACTCTAAATTAAACCGAATAATATTTAAACCTTAAAATATAATTTTCAGATTTAAGTTTGTAATGAAAAATATAAAAACCAAATCAATTTCTTTTATAAAAGTGTTTTACCTATTTAATATTTTGCAAGCATAACAATGTTATAATTATATCATATTTACAAATAGCTAGCCATGTTAAATTTAATCACCGATAAATTAAATATAACATATAAGAATAAAACATAAAATGATAACTGTAAAAAATCCATTAAAATAATACGTTAAAAGAATCCTTACAACAGTTTGATATTAATTCTGTTACTGGAAAACCTCCAAACGGATTTGCATATCTTCTTATCGAATCAAAAACTAAAAATTTATAAAAACATAACTAGTTCTTCTAAAAAAACGAAGAACTTTAAAAATAAAAACTAAAAAAATAAATAAAAAAAGAAAATTTTCTAAAGAGAGAAAGAGCTCAGCAAATTGTGTTTTAGAATGGGGGAAGATGGTTCTTTTATAGATGAGAAAAAGGCCAAAAGGGGGGAAAAATATTCCATAATTTGAATTTGGATGCGTTTGGATAGGTTGGTGCATGTACGGGGTGGGTAAATCTCGACAGACAGGCAGTTGGCACGGGAATTAGCACGATGGGTGCGCTGCGTGCGTTTCTCGATATGGTTGGGTGGCTACGTGCGCGATTTTGGCCTTTTTGACCCATTTTGTCCAATTTTTTCATCTTTTTGATTTTACCTCATTTATTTTCTCAATATATTTGTGATGTATTACCTCCAATATTTTTTTCTTCGAGTCTTTAAGTTATTTTTGAACTAAAATATCTGAAAAATAATAAAAAATACCCATGATTTCGAAAAGACAAATTTATATAAAAATATGATAAAATAATACAAATATAAATCTATTTAATCAATTAAAATGCATTAAATCATGGTAATTTTAGTGCTTTTTAAGCACTCATCATTGACAAAATGAATTCATAGAAATAGATAAAACTTTTGAAGAAATTAGACAAATAATAAAACCTAAAATATAAACAAATTTTGAAATACTAAAAAAATGAAACTTAGATGTTAAAGAAAAACATTTGATACCGAAAAAAAAAGTAATGTAGTAAGAAATATTAATGTGTTAATTTTTACTTTTATAAATCCTTAGTGAGAAATCTCTAATAAAGAAAGAGAGGTTATAGATCTAAAACAAGAAGTAAAAATAATGAAAGTATTAGTTCATGGCATAATATTAGAAAGAAAATGATAGCATTGTTATCCCAATAATGTTCAAAAACAAACTATAGAATATGAAATCAGATTTTCATAAAAGCCTAGTAGGCATATCAAAAAACCAAATAATAATAATGAAAGTTTTAATTCTTTTAGTAGAAGAAATGGATATGGTATAAAAATAAAATATTAAGTCCTTACAAAACATAAATAAAACACAAAAAGAACTCCTAAAAGAAATAAAATAATATGGTTATAATAAAAAAATTACAATACGACATACATATGGAATTCATAGAATTAAAAAGAGATATAAATAACATACCTAGGGACAATGAAATCATAGGTTAAAAATTTGATCTATTTGTAGGATTAAAAAAAGAACCACTTAGGAAATCAAATGCATTGATACATATGAATGATAAAAGAAAGAATGAGAAAAAATCCAAAAATAAAAAAGAAGCTATAATCCTAGTTTAATAAAATATAAAAAAAAATATGAACAGTTTGTGAACCTTGAGAATAGGGACATAGAAAAATTAGTTAGTTTATTAATCATAATAGATAAAGAGCTAGAAATACATTATGATGAAAAAATTTGTACAAACAAATATGAAGATGATATGACAATAATTAGTAAAAATGATTCTGAACCAGAAATATATGATCCCAAAAAATTATATGAAACCAATTTCATTACTAGTTTCTTATCAAAAAAGAACATCTAGCTCACATAAAAAAGAAAGAAATAGCCAAAGCCTAAAAGAACCCGACATTCCTTATAAAATAAAACAACAACTAAAAATAGAAGAATGATGGCATTGGGAAACTAGAGGTAGTATCCCATTAGAATTGAAACTTCATAAAAATTATAGATATGATCTTTTAGGTTTGGATTATGTAAGAGATATGAAAAAAGCTTTAGATGAATAGTATAATGGTAAGAGTGTAATCATACAAAATTCTTCAACCGTATAATAAAACCCTTTTAACTTATAGAATCTTAATAGCTCACAAAATAACATGAAATGTTAAAATTTAGTTTACAAATTTAACAAAACAACAAAATTTGTAAATATAGAGGAGTACTTCCACAAGTAAGGAATACTTAGATACTATAGTAAAAGAAATATACAAGGAATTTATTAGAAAATACAAAGGTTGACATACTATTGAATCTAATACAATAAAACCCTTTAACTTCTTAGTAGCTCACAAAATGACAAAATGACAAAATGATATGAAATGTTAAAATTTAGTTTACAAATTTAACAAAACAACAAAATTTATAAATACAAAGGAGTACTTCCACAAGTAAGGAATACTTAGATACTATAGTAAAAGAAATATAAAAGGAATTTATTAGAAAAAACAAAGGCTGACATATCACTGAATCTAATAAAAATGAAATTGAGGAAGCCAAATGATATTTAACAAATATAAAAATACGTGACATTGGTTATACAAATTCTTTTATTTATGAATATGAAATGTATTATCATTAGTTACCACCATTCATGCAAGAAACTTATAGAGAAATGTTTTTTAATAATTACTTGGAGCATTACATAAAACCATAATAGAATGGTGGAATAAAAGAAATAGAGAAACTATATTAGATACCTTAGTAGGAAGAATAAGAAGTCTTAAAAATTGAATAATCATTAAATATCAAGAAAGAAATGAATATAAACAAATAAGAGAAAATATTAAAATCTGTTGTGATACAAGAGATTTTAGAATGTCAGAAAAATATGGATGTAACATAAAATCTTACAAACAAAAGTATAAAAAATACAAAAAATTTAATAGATATAAATTTAAAAAGTAGGACTTTTAAAAATATAATAGAATGTATAACAAATAATCTTATAGAAAAATATATTTTAGTAGAAAAATGTATAAGCTACCAGAAAAAAAATATTATCTATGAGGGAAAAAGAAATGTAGATGTTTTATCTACAATGAGAAAGGACATTATATTAATGAAAGCCCTAATTGGCTTCAACATAAAAAATAATTTAAAAAGGAAATTTCCACAGAAGGCAAAAAATTTAGAAGAAGCTTTTAAAATGGAATTAGAACCAATAGAGGAATCAGATATAAATGATAAATATAGTATTTATCTATCAAAGGAAATTGAGGAAGAGGTAACTGACACAGAATATGAATACTCTTTATCAGAAGATGAATGATTTTTATAGTATTATAAATCCAAATAGTATTTATATTAAGGCATGATTAAAATTTAAATCTTACACAAGTTTCCATTTACATGCATATATAGATACAAGAACTAGTATATGTGTAGCTACTGAATATTTATTTTTAGAGGAACTCTGAAAACAAGCACCAAATGATTTAATTGTAAAACTTGCTAACAATACTACAATAAATCATAATAAAGTCTTAAAAGATATAGATATAATGATAGGGGGAGAGAAATTTCATATTTCTACCATATATCAACAAGAAACATAAGTTGATTTATTAATGAGAAATAATTTTCTAAACTTATATAAACCTTTTACATAATATTTAGATAAAATAAGTCTAAAAATACTAGATGGTGAAACTATTTATGTATCAAAATAATAAATTTTTTATTGTATCAAACCCAACTTTTATGCAACATAAAAAGTGAAAAAGTGGTGAGATATATATAAAGCAGCAACAAAAACCTTATTTACAAAATATATCATTGGATATAGAAGCGAAACAAAACTCTTTTTTTAACAAAATCCAGGAAAATAAAGCCTTAATAAGTATCAAAAAATTATTAAAATTAGTAAGTTTAGAAAATCCTTTAGATCTAAAAGTAAACAAGTCTAAAATAAATTCTAATATAAAATTATAAGACCCTAATAAAGTCATTAGAGTAAAACCTATGATTTTTAATCCAGAAGACATGATTGAGTTTGAAAAACAAATTCAAGAACTTTTGAAACTAAAGTCATAATACCAAGTAATTCACTATACTTCACTTCAACATTTTTAATAAAAAAGAAGCTGGAAAAAGAAGAGAAAAAAAGAATAGTAATAAAATTTAAATGATTGAATAAATAAATCATTGACGATTGATGCTTTATTCCAAAGAAAAAAGAATTATTATCATTAGTAAAAGGAAAGAAATATTTCTCAAGTTTTGATTTCAAAAGTTGATTTGAAAAATAAGATTGGATGAGGAATCTCAAAAACTAACGACATTTAGTTGCCCCCGAAGATAATTCCAATGGACTGTTGTATCATTCAAATTAAAATAAGCTATAGGTATTTTTTAAAGATATATGGACAACATCTTCAAGAAGGTACAAAATATTTAGTGTGTTTATATAGATGATATTTTAGTTTTCAATAAGGAATTAAATAAATATTATTTGGATATTATCAATATTCTACAAGAATGCAGGAAAAAAAGCAATGTACTTTCTTCGAAGAAAGCAGTAATTGCTCAGCAAAATATTAAGTATTTAGGGTTAGAAATTGAAGATGAAAAACATAATCTATATCAACATTTAGTAAATAACATTTAAGGATTTTATAGTGAATTAAAAGACAAAAATCAATAACAAAGATTCTTAAGATATTTAACGTATGATGAAGCATACATAAAGAAATTAGTAGAAATAAAAAAACCTTTACAAACAAAATTAAAAAAAGATTATGTTTGGAAATTGATAGAACAAGATACTTTGTACATGGATAAGGTAAAAGCATAGGTAAAAATTTTACTAACTTTATACCATCCAAATCCAGATGATAAAATGATAATTGAAATAGATGTTTCACGTGAATATTAGGAAGCATTTTCAAAAGAAAAAGTAGATGACAAAGATGAATATCTTTATAGACATATATTGAGATCTTTCCATAGTCCATAATTAAATTATCACATTAATGAAAATGAATATTTAACTGTTAAAAATGCTATTAAGAAATTTGTATATACATAATAAGTTCAGACTCATTGTTAGAACTAATAACAAGAATTTTGATTATTTTTTTTAAAAACTAATATTATAGATGATTATAAACAAGGAAGATTAGTCAGACAGTAATGTCGAACATCTTCTAGGAAGCAATAATAGCTTAACAAATACCCTTATAACAAAAGAATTAACACCTTTAACTATTTTTGTTCTTGCAGGAATGGAACATCTTGATATCAAGTTCAAGATAAAGGAAAAGGAAAAAAGAATCCTGCAAGAACAATTTGAGGTTTTATACCTAGAGAAGTCTCTTTTGGAGACAAGAATTAAGTAGGAAGAACTTAACAGTTCAAAACCAGTATTAGAGTCCAAAAACTTTAAAGAAGAATCCACCTTAGAAATTCATTCTAAGGAAGGTAAAACTTTTAAATAAAGAATTCAAAATGAGAAGGAAGAACCTAACAGTTCAAAATAAAGTAACACCTTTGAAAAGAAAAAGGAAAAACTCAATTGAGCTAAAGAAATAGAAAAGGAAGACGAGAAAAAGACTTATATAGTCTAAAATGGTCCAATACCAGGAATTTACAATAACTAACCTAAAGCAAGTAAAACTATTATTGGATTTAGTGGAATAACTCATAGAGCTTTGACTAATAAAATAGAAGCTGAAGGTAATTGTGCCAACTGTAGAATACAAAAACTAATAACTCTAGAGAATATAGTTAAAAATTACTCTATATCATTACAACAATAACTATCATCCTCAAGCAGGTTGAAAACCCTAGGAAAGATAGTACATCCACTAGTACTATTTAGAGAAATGTTTATTATAGAGGCAGTAATGATAATGCAACCACAAGTACTATTTAGGGAAACATCCCCCAAGAATACACTGGTTATTGAAGACGAAAAATATCTATATAGGAATATAAGTAAACCATAACATATCTCTAAAATATACTCCGGAAGATATCAAAGATATGGAATTTTATACCCTAGAAAAGGAATTCTCTACAGGTAGTAAATTTAATATTCTTGAAGGAGTTGATCCAATTTTTGTTTATAATGCATTCCAAATAGGTTTGATTGAGAATCTATATCCAAGAATTAATTTAAATGAATTATATTATTTTCCTAAAATTTCAAGAAAGGCTATCAAGAACTTCAAGAAGAAGATTAGAGTATGTCACAAGCCTATCTATCTCAGATTTTTCAGTTCACTTATGCATTAGAATGAAGATAGTTGTGTTAGTCCATAAAATTTAATCAAATTAGGGATTTCTAACACTAATATGAAAGTTAAAATCCAAGGGCATTTTTAGAAAAGGAATTCAATAAAGATGAACTATGTATTCTAAGAGGACAGATGCTAAGTCAAATTTACTATGAACTCAAAAAAATTAATAATTCTTCTAAAGTCAAAATAAATTACTCGACTAGTAGGGTTATAATCACTTCCCATAGCAATATGATCATAGTTGAAGAAGATGGTAAGAAAATCAATAAGTTTGAAATAAATTTTAACTGAAATATTTTGAAAATTTGTCAATAAATAAGAAAAAATGTTTTATTTTTTTTACCATGAAAACCACTAAGGATCAAAAATGAAGCTATTACATTAGAGATCGAGAAGATGAATATGCATCATCATTCACATCATCAAAATAACTATCGATAGAAAAAAAGAGAGAAATAAAGATGTAGAATCCACATCTTCAGTCGGTAGATCATTCCAAGAAAATGAAAGGCTTGGATTCAAAAGCCAAAATAAGAAAGTTAGATGAATTATTAAAGTAGGGAAAAATAGTGATTTTCTACTATTGTAATTATGGATTCCTTATACTGTAAAAGGAACCCCTATTTCCATTAGTTGGACACAACTTTAACAATAGTAAACTCTCAACTCTAAAAATTATTCATCTAGTAACTATATATCTAGAAACTATGAGTGGCTAAGAATCTCTTCAAGGTTCTTAGTTGGTTTTTAGAATTGTAATAATTATTAGTATTATGAATAAAATGGAATGCAAACACTTTTTTCCTATTCTTTAGTAAATCTAATTTGGAAACCATACAATGTACGAATGCAAAGGCTTCACCATTTCTAGAAGGGTATTAAGGCTTGATCAAGAGGCATGACAAGTGTAACAAAAGAAGATGAACAATGGAAGGGAAGACTGTGGTGAACCTATTAAATTCAGGTATGATAATTATAATTTTAAGTCAATTAAGGGTCTTGAATGAATAAATATTTGTTTATTACATTTATAAAACTAATAAATAAGAAAATGAGTACAAATAAATTAGCTATAAATCTATATGAAAATAAACATAAAAAAATTAGAAAGATGAAATAATGTTTTGATAGGAAATTTGAAGGTTTTCCTTTAAATAATAATCTACAAACAAGTAATAACTAACATTATAAAATAGCTAGCTTCAATTTGGCATCATTGGATGAAATGTTAATGTCATTTACCATTAAGGCATATTAGTAATATTGACAATAAATCTCAAGGGGCATAAGTGAAGATATATTAAAACCTTAGGGGCATTATTGATAAATTTCCTTTAAAAATTCTAATTGAATGCTCTTAAATTTTAAAACTCCATTAAAATTAGTCAAACTCTTAATTTTCTTTGACATTTTAGTTATTTTTGTCATTTTGGGACATTTTAATCACTTTAATATCTATTTTTATCACTTTTTGTGAATTTTTGAAACATTTTCACGATCGAAATTTTTTTTCCTACTAGGGAGGTTTAAATGCACTCTGCCTAAAAGTTTCCAACTAAAGAATGTAAAAAACCAAAAAACAAAATGAAGAAATAAATTATCAAGCATAACAATGTGATTAAATTTTAATACATGTGAAAGTGATTAATATAGAGTATATCTACTAAAATATCATTGATTTATTACGTTTATTTTGTTCATACAATCGAATTATTTTTTATCTCGTTCATACCACTCAATTCATAAAAAGTTCCATTTATATAATTCTTTTAGTCTCCATCTAATAATGTCACACATCAATGGTAGATTTGAAATAACTCAGATAGTTGATGAGTGCTTAAAAAATAGTAAAATTACTATGATTTTATGTACTTTAATTGATTAAAAAGATTTATATTTATATGATTTTATCATATTTTATATAAATTTATCTTTTCAGAATCACGGGTATTTTTATTGTTTTTAGGTATTTTCACTTCAAAAAAATAACTTAAAGACTCGAAGAAAAATATTAGAGGTAATACATCACAAATATATTGAGAAAATAAATGAGGAAAAGTAAAAAAGATGGAAAAATTGGACAAAATGGGTCAAAAGGGTCAAACATGACGAAATCGTGCACGTAGCACGCTTAGACACCGAAAACCTCACACAATGCACCATAGCCACGCCGAGCATCACCCGAACAAATTTCAAAGTGTGTGCACGCATCTGCACCCATCTCCACGCTTCGCCCGAACAACGCCAAACTTGTGTACCCATTTGTGTGCATTTACCCAAAACCCATGTGTGTCGCTGCTTTCATCTATGCCCATCCGCGCCCCACATTCCAAATTCGCGCGCGCCACTACCTGCATCAACGCATGTCCCTTCTGCATTAGTGATGACATCTATATTCACCTATTACGTGTTTTTCTCATTTTTTATCATTTTTCCCACTTTTTCACCCTTTTCCTCACCTATAAATTCCTCCATCTCCTCCATTACAAAAGACACCTCAAAAATATATTCTTATCTCTTTATTTCTCTCTATTTCTTAGTTTTTTTAGCTTTTAGTTTTAATGTTCTTTTATTAGAACTAGTTATGTTTTTATAAATTTCTAGCTTTTTGATTCAATAAATGGAAATGCAAATCCGTTTGAAGGTTTTCCATCTATAGAATTAGCATCAAAGTACTGTAAGGATCTTATTTTCTTTATAGTTATCTTTTATGTTATATTAAATCTATCTGTGATTAAATTTAACATGATTGGCTGTTTGTAAATATGATATAATAATAACGTTGTTATGCTTGCAAAATATTAAATAGGTAAATAATCTCTATAAAATGAATTGATTTTGTTTTTATTCAAGATTTTATATTAAGAATGTTAGAGAGAAATATATTATTTTTCGTTACAAACTTAAATCTGAAAATTAGATTTTTAAGGTTTTAGTTATCCAGTTTGATTTAGAGTAGTACTCTTTTATTTTTTGGTACAATCGCTTGATAGTAAGAGTGAAACTCTATTTCAAAAGTTTTTATAAGAAATATTATTTGAAAATGATTGACAATATATTTTGAGTAATTGTTTTATAACTTGAAAGTTAGTACTCGGATAATTAAATTATTAGGTTTAATTTGGACACCTTGAATAAAGTTTAAACTATCTAATCCCACCAAAGGTGGCATTTAAATGGTTCATTTTCAATCTCTTAGAAAAAATTAATTAATTTAATTAACCAATTTAGTTATCGACCTCACCCATAGGTGTTAATTGATTTGTTTAATTAACAAAGAATATATAACCCCACCAAAGGTGATATTCATATAAAAACGAGAGAATCAATAAATATCAATTTATATCTTTAATAACCTAAATAATATAAGTATATCTTTGTTTATTTTTATGTTATTAGATTAGAAACACAAAAACCCAAACTATCGTGACAGAATATTTAAGATTTAATTTTGTTTTTAAAAGTTTGAATAATAAATTAAAAACCACATATATTCCTTTCTTAAATCGACCTTGAGAGTATACTTATCATTTTCTATGAAATGATTCGTGCACTTACGAGAATTTTTCAAATATAAAACCAAAGTATTGGTAGGATCAGCGATGTCGGTTTTGCTCATCAATAGTTAAGTTGTATACTTAGAACAACAAATTATATTGCAACTTGTGATACCATTAAACGAAGACTAACATAATAGTATAAATAAAACTTTTTACAAGTTGAATGGTATAAATAAGACAAAAAATAGTTTAGTAGTATAAAAAAAATAAATGCAATAATTCTAGGGTATTTTTTAGGTTTACCCATTGTTAGATGTGACAAGTAAAGAGCGGTTCCAGATAGAAAAAAGCCTCATGGGCCTAGCCCAATAAGGACTGAGTCATTAGATGAACATGACTAAGATATAATCTCAATAAAGAGATAAAAGGCACCTAGTTATCCCCTAATTTTCCTAAAGAGAATTACGAAAAGGGATCTATGATATTACAACAAGTCTATCTACACAAGTAAGGGATATGCATCGAGTTAAATCTTCTCCCTATATATTTTCACAACCATACACATTCACACATGTTACAAGTCATAAGTAAATACTACAGCCAAACACTATATTTCTCTTAATCATAGAGCGAGACCTAGTTCTTCTCTAACTTCATCATCCCATTATTGACTTAAGCATCAAATGGTTAAATACCACCACCTTGATAATGCTATGAAAATGGAGTTACATAGCCCCTTTAAGCTAGTTATTTATCTTGTTTTGAGATAAATAATGTTAAAAATATTTATCTTATGTTTAACTGTAGTAATGTAGGTGAAAAGATATTAAACAGAGAAAAAATAGAAAAATTGAAACAATTCAAGATCAATAAGGCTCGATAGATCAAGCCACCTCTCAATAGATCAAGAAAATATTTGATTGATTAAGTATGGATTAAGAAATAGGGCATTACGCCTAGGAAAGGCAAAACATAGTTAGATCAATCAAGTTGGGCTAGATTGATTAAGTGTTGTTTGGATTATATCGATTGAGTGCTGCTGGGTTGAATGATGACATAGTTATATTGATCAAGGGAATCAATGGATTGAGTGGAGAAAAAATTGACACATTGGTCCTCATTTTACATCCAACATTCAATTTCATCTTTTAGATCTAAGCTACTACAATTCCTACAATGATTAGGGCCTATTTTAGCCTATTTAAACACCATTAAGAGGCAATTGAATAGCAAGTAGAGCAAAGATAAGGAGGCAATTGAATAGCTAGTAAGAGAGATTGAAGAAGCTGGATTCTTCATCAAAATTGGATTTAATTCCTTTCTTTATCATTCCTATAATTTTTACTCACTCGTATATTTTAATGATGATTTTTAGAGCTATGAGTGGCTAGGTTCTTATTTGAAATTTTTGATGATCGTAGCCACAAATCATATGATTGATTTTATTTAGTTGAATGAATTTCTTTATTAATTGATATAATAATTTTAATCTTAATGCATTGATTGTTTGGTAAATAATTATGTGATTTGAGTATCATGCCATAGCTTGAGAAAGTATATTTTTAAATCAATCATGAAATTATTATGTAGCATATTGCATGTGACCATAACTGATGTGTAAATGAAATAGCATGACAATGTAATTATTTGCACATAACAAAAAGAATACTTTACAAAGATTCATAGGTATAAGAGCATATAACTAATCAATTAGGTAGAGAAAGTATTCACTGATATTTGATATTGTATGTAGAGTGGTTATGAAATTCATAAATTGTAAGTCCTCAAAAATTGTTTACTTAATCATTATTTGTTGATTTGAATCAATTTTAGATTTGATTCAAAGTTTAGATAATTTTACATTATTACTAACTTAGATAGATTTGTGATTATTGCATATTGGTACTTAATTATAAAAGACATTGTTGTCTCTTTTTGGAGAACATAAAAACGTGCAAGTATACACGATTACAAGTAATAAAATTTGATAAGTGAGTTATTATTCCCACTAGGGGTGTCCATAAACCGGACCGGACCGGACTGGACCAAACCGTAAAACCGGACAAGACCGGACCAAACCGAACGGTTTTACTAATCAAACGGTCCGGTCCAGTTTGTACTAATTTTAAACCGTTCAAAATGAACCGGACCAGTTTATTAATATATTAAAAATTTCACATTATTCTTCATTAAATTATAAAAAAATCGGACCAAACCAGGAACCAAATCGTACCGAACCGTTTTATAAATCAAACGGTCCGGTCCGGTTTTTATTTCTTAAAACCGTTTCAAACGATCCGGTCCGATCCGGTCTTAGTAATATGAACGGTCCGATTTGGTTAATTTTTTTTTAGAAAAAACCAGACCGGACTGGACCATGGACACCCCTAGTTCCCACAGAGATTTGTCACTACAGTTTGTGGAGTACTAAAATTATTTCAATCTTATTTTATCCAAAAAAAAGCAAAGGTTATAAAAGTTTAACAACTAATTAAGAGTTTTATAACAAAATATAAAAAATATTCTAGGATTGTAGTTTTCACCAAATTAATCCACTCGAATCATATTATTCTCTTATATTTTTTTAGTAAATTTAATTTGTCAACCAAGAACTTCTAATTTTATGCATACATCTCTTTCGAGCTCCGTATAGACACACCTCGCTAAATTAATTCATTATATTCCTATGAGAATTAAATTTAACAAGATTCATTACGTTCTAAGTTTTCAAATGATCACACATACGATAAAGGTATATTCCTATCCTTCATATATACATATTATTCTATCCACGAGTAATACACAAAAATACCTCTTCCAAGTTTATTTAAGTGCCACAAATCAATTGATAAATTTCCCAATAATCAAAAGCATTAAGCACAAATAGAATAAACAAATTAAAAATCTCATAAATCTTTCAAAAATAATTTATTCAAGTTTCATAAATTTAGATAAAACGAAACCCTAGAAAAATTAAATTATTTCATAACAAAAATTAAAATTACAGAATTAAGGAATATTCGCTAAAAAACAACACAAAGAAAATTAAAATTGCATCTACGCTCTCTAAATTTTTGGTACACGTTGAACACAACAGAAGCCAAAAATGGCTTCTGCGTGAACCACTGTCCAGAACTCTAAAACTCTACAACCGAACCTCCCAATATTTCATGATAATCTCCTATTTATAGCTCCATACTCTAAAAAAAATACATCATAAAATACATTTTTTTAGACACGCGGGAGACATTTTACATCGAACATAATAATTAAAACCCACATGGCAGACAAGACGGTACATCAAAAATAATATTAAAATCTGCATGGGAAACAAGCATGCGTGTTTCTGGATTTTTCATTTCAATATACGCATGCCACGTGTCAGCATCTGATTGGCTGCAAGAAATAGTGGGACACGTGGTAGCCTTTAAAATGGTGGGAGGGAGAGCTTGCATGTGGATACGCTGCACGGGATCATGGCACGCGAGACGCGTGGGTCCCACATAAGCAGTTGGAAACACGTGCGCTGATTATGCGTTTTTGCTTTAACAAATACGTGCCACGTGTCCACTTCGGATTAGCTGCAGGGATATTCGAGACACGTGGCATTGTATGATTCGTTCGATGGTTAGGGCACATGATATCCATCTGGATCGTGTCACATGGGACACTTCGCGTAGTGACACATGGACCCCATACGGCACACTGAACAACGTGCAATCCTAAAAACCTGGGTCCATACTAGTTTGTCACGTCTGGCTCCACGCGCTTGATCCTAGCCGTTGATTGCCTGATCGGACGGTGCGTGTTGCACGTTGATGATGGCACGAGTGGTCTCTTTTTCCTACGCAGAAAACAAATTTCCTTAATTGCAGTTTAGCCCTCCAATTTAATTCAAATTAACTTTTAAGCTTTCTTTAAATGCAATTAAGCACTTTTCTAATTTAAATTAACTTTTCAACTTTCGTTAATTATAATTAAACCCTTTTTTAATTCAAATTATATTTTATACTTTTGTGAATTACAATTAAACACTCTTTTAATTTAAATTATATTTTCAGACTTCATTATTTGCAATTAAGTACTTTTTTAACTCATATTCTTTAATTTTCTTAAAAATATATTCCTCAAAAAATAAACAGTAAATATTAATTTATTCCATTAAAATTAACTAAAAATGTCAAGAACATAGTAATTATAATTAATAAAATAGATGAAAATAACTAAATAAAATACAGTTATCAGACACCTTCTGCGAGACGATACTTGTATTTAACATGCTTTATTACTTGAATAACTGTAAAATTGATACAAAAGTTTTGGAGGTCATTGCCAAGGAGTGCAATATATTTTATAGTTAATATCAATATTCATATAACATTACCATTTGAGCACTTTAGTCTATTATTTTAGTTTTATTATATGCTTAGCAAGATAGTACTAATCTTTAACCTTTTGATCTTAAGATAGATAGAATTTTCAAAGGTTAAGAAGAGGGAGACTGCACCAAACTCAGCTTGGAGCTATGGAAAATTTTGGAGATTAATGGGATGTCATCGTCACAAAATCTATTTCAAACTTTTATGTACTACAAGTGGGTGGAATTTAATCAATGGAAAAAACTTTGAGCTAAAACCTACTGTCATCCAAATGGTACAATCAAATCAATTTGGAGGGCTAGACAACGAGGATCTAAATACTCATTTGGCTACCTTCTTTGAGCTATGTGATACATTTAAGATGAATGGAGTATCAAAAGATGCCATACGTCTTCGTTTATTCCATTTTCTACTTAGGGACAAGGCAAAGGTATGGTTAAATTTGATGGAGAACTTTTTATAAGGCATGACAACGTTTCAAAGAGCTGTTGAGAAAATTTCAACATCATGGTACTTCTTAATGGTTACAAATTCAAACAATCTAAGGTGGATCATAAGGGAAAACAAGAACTATACTTGATACAACAACTAGAGGTGTTTTAATGGACAAGGGTGAAACTAAAGCTTTTATGCTACTAGATGAGATGGCTTCCAACAGTTATCAATGCCCAGCAGAGAAGTTAAACCCAAAAAGGGTTGCTTGAATGGTAGATGTGAATGCATTTGTAACTTTTCAAGCACAAACAAATGTACTATTGCTAGGAATATCAAAGATGCTTGATGTTAGACATATGAGAATTAATAGGGTGCAAAACTCTTCTATTATTTGTGAACACTATGTTGAACCTTATCTTAGTGATAAATATGGAAGCAATCCTGAGGTTATGAATTATATTAACAATAAAACCACCAAGGAAATTCTTATTTAAATACATATAGTCCAGGTTGGAGGAAAAACCTTAACTTTTCTTTGGGGTAGTAATAACCAAAGTAAAGTACCCAATAATAGGTCACCTTTCAATCCATCGGGCTTCAACCAACCACAGAAATAACCACCCCTCAAAGATTCACGACTTGATAGGGTAGAGAGCTCAATGAAAAGTATGTTATCTATAGTTATCCAATGTTGGATACAATGAATAATAAAGTGGACAACTTGAAAATAAAGGAAACCAACAATAATGCTAGTATAAGAAACTTAGAAGTGCAAATGGAATAGCTTGCACAAATGTTGCAAGTAAGAATTCAAGGTATGCTTCCTAGTAACACTGAGGTGAATACTAAGAAAGATGCTACAAAGTAGTGCAATGTTATTATAACAAGAAGTGGTTTGACGATTCATAGGTCTCAAGTCCTCAAACATTGTTTACTTAATCATTATTTGTTGCTTTGAATCAATTTTAGGTTTAAATCATAGTTTAGATATTTTTTTCTTATTACTCACCTAGGTATTTTTGTGACAACAGTGTATTGGTACTAAATTATAAAAAACAAATGCTCTCTGTGGGACAATACTTATGCTTTACACATTTTATTACTCCAATAATCCTTATGCTTACAAAATCACTACCAAGTTTTTTAGCAACGTTGTTGAGGAGTATATTTTATAATTAATACCAGCATTTGTATAACAGTAGTAATATTTTGTTTTACTTTTGTTGTATGCCCAGAGAGATAGGTACTAATCTTTAACATTTTGATTTGGAGATAGAGAAAACCCTTCATGGGTTAGGAAGAGAGAGACTACACCAATCTTAGCTTAGAGCTATAGCAAATTTAGCAGATCAATATGACATTATTGTCCCTTAATCTCTTTGGGACTTCATCATACCACAAATGGATAGAGATCAATCATCCATCAATAGATCCTTATCAATCCAAACAATTTTGAGCTAAAACCTACTATTATCTAAATGGTACAATAAAATCAATTTGGAGGGCAAGAAAATGAGACTCCAAACATTCACCTGGCTACCTTATTTGAGCTATATGATATCTTTAAGATGAATGGAATATCAGAAGATTTCATACGTCTTTACTTGTTCCCTTTCTCACTTAGGGACAAGGCAAATGAATGGTTAAATTCATTACCAACATGTTCCATCACCACTTAGCGTAAAAATGGCTACTAAAGAGACCCAATCTATAGGCTAAGAAATCATGCCACGTCCTTCACACACCATCTTGCCTTGAGTCTAGTACTTGTACTCCATTCTCAACCAACATACCATTCCATCCTCACACTTGACTCAAAAGACCACGATCAGGTTCATAAATAGTATTGCATGTGAAAGTAAATAGAAAGAACATAAAGAAATAAAGAGAAAAGGGAAAATGATGTATATGCTTTCATGTCCAGAAGGTCTATAAAAAAATTCAAGTCTGTAGTGAAAAGTAAACATACCAAGTACATGCACTTTAGTGGTGAAACACATTAAGTCCAAACTAACTTCAGACTATGAGAAGTAAAAGACAATGTGCCAGTGTCTGCACCTAACGGCGTCTTAAGTTGCACTATCATCCTTGGTCTCCTTAAAGTCTTCACTACTAAAATGGGCAAAACAATCATCCTCCCAATCAGAGGTAGCCACATTATATTGAGAAGCATTTCTATCTAAGGAGGGAAAGATGGACTCAAAATAATAATGTCTAGGTGAGCTTGTTTGAACTGCCTCCTTGCGTTCTGAAAGCCATGAGCCCAAGCATCCAAGGTATACCTAATGTATATAGTGGGGTTTAATATTCAACAACAGTATAGATATAGTTGCCTTTATATTAACAGTGAGTGCCCCTATTTACTCTTAAGTTGAGTGTAGGTTCTTAGATAGCTCATAGGCATATTCCTTCTCTTAAGCCTAAATGGCATACTCCTCTAGCTTAGCATGTATCTTACTAGTTGTTGAAGCTACCAACCTTAGCTCCTCAACTATATTTCTAACTCGATTAGCCTCAAAAACTTCCTTAATGTTAATTGCCCTACAAAGTACCTCCTTATTAGCTATCAAGCACCACTCCAAACCAAAATGCACTGCAATGGACAGTTCCAACTTTATATATATATCCTTAGGCTGACATCTAAAATAGTAAAATGTCTAGGCAGACTCATAGTATCCTCATCCAGACCAGTAGGCCCTAGACTTGTCTCAATCACCACTAGATTAGAATGAATATCAACTGGTGTCAGGGAGACTCTACCCTCCTGGAACATGGCTTAATAATAGTCACCCTAAAATGGGTGACTCTTTTTCTCTTGGGAATCCTTGAACTCTAGACGATGCTGGTTTATATAGAAGCCTCTACTTAGCTAGAGTCTTTAAGAAAATGAATGGCCATCTTCATCCTGCTCTTCCTCCCCAAAGGATATCTGGATGTCATGCATGTGAGAGACAAATAGTTAGTATAGTAATTTGATCATTAAGGACTAACAACATAAGAATAACAAAGTATTGAAGGCACATATTGTCCAAGTTTGAGGGGATACCACTCTTTGGACTAAATACCATTAAATCTATAAGGATTATGAGTATTGGTTATTTTTATGGACAAAATATTTACCTATAAACTTGTTTTTGGCCTACTATCAAGTCTATCAAAAAAAGTCGAACAAATGCTCGAGTTCCAGATAATGGTACTTTAGATATATCTTTTATTACTATGACAGATAGAATTGTATTAATTCATTTAGTAGCTAATGTTCATAAATATGAAATTATTTTTAGTGTTAAAATATTTATTTAAACTTGAATCAATTCATGAAATTACTAATTAAATATTTCTTAGATGTGTTTTAATATTTTTAAGATATGTTTTAAAAAATAATTTTTTATAATATTAAATATTTTAATGTGTTTTGAAAAATTAAGCCCAAAATATATTTAATCCTAATATTATTAGGTTATTATTATTATTATTATTATTATTATTATTATTATTATTATTATTATTATTATTATTATATATACATTAGGATTAAAAATTGATTTAGCTGAATTGGTGAAAAAAGAGAGCTGCCAAAAAGAAAAGGAACTACATCATTGGAGAAAGGAAATAAGCTTTTGGCTTGATACCCAGTTTCATCTCCATTAATTGCGTGCAAAGTAATAAGTGATCATCTTCAATTTTGTTCACTATTTATATATATAAATGATATTGACGGCAGTGAAGTGAAAAAAAAGCTGTCAATATATATACATATGTATTTGTGAGTGAAGATAGCAAAAGAAATAATTAGAGCACAAGAAATTAAATAGATCGGTTAATATCAAATTGACATCATATCAGAAGGATTTATTAATAAATTTTTTTGGTATGTTTTATTTTTATATAACTTTTTCTTGATTAAATTTTTATATGCTCAGTTTTAATAATTTTATGCGTTATCATAATTATTTGAAAAAAGTTATTTTTATTGAACTTGTGTTTAATCTATTTGTTTTAGGATTTGCTAGTTGATTTGATTTCAGTGACATATGTTTTAAATCATGTAGTTAGGATTATTCATTATTAAATCCATTGTAGAACACACACGGATAGTTATGTTTTGTGCTAACCCTTTTTGCAGTTGATTTGTGAACGTATCTGATTGGCGGAAAGCTCATTGGAACGTTGGTCTGGAAACTATTCACGCTAATTTTACAAACTCTGAAAATAGAACAAGAGCTTGTAAGTAAGGTCCATTAGGGTAGTATACTAAGGAGGATTGCATAAGACCAAGTTTGTACTTGAACATTTGGTTTTCATAGTGGAAAGTTAGGTGGTCCGTTTGACCCGTGGTTTTCCTCTTAGGTCATGGTTATGGCCTAAATTGTTTTCACCTAAAAATATCATGTTATTCCTTTATTTCTACACTTTATTCTTACACCTAATTGCATGCGTGGTCGTTTTGTTTAGGTTTTTAAGTTATAAACTGATAGAAATTAAAAATAACCTATTCACCCCATCTAGGATAATTAAGTCCATATCTTATAAATTTCAAAATCCAAGACCTAATAAGAAACTTGCTTAGGAAGAGTAAGTGTAGCAATGTGAAACCTCAACATAAGAAGGTAAAAAAGAGAATCAATGAAATCTTCCTACTCAAGTGTGGCATTGCCTCACATCCAATGCACTACAAAGCAAGATAAATAAGTTAAGACATAATAAAAGATACAACAAAAGACTAAGTCTTAGACATCTAATCATTTATCTTAAATTGAGCAGATATGGGAGGAATATCCACAGATAGAAGATAAAAATTACCCACTATAGTGAAAAGGGCATCCTTGCATCCTTTATTGGTATCCGATAACTTATCAACCAAAATACATTTGCTATAGGGTTTAAAAAGGAACCAGTCCCTTCTACCTCCTTATAAGTATGAGTAGTATCAATACTTGAACTCCTCAATGGTTAGTTCTCTACTATGCTCCTTAGAGAGTACCCAATAACCTAGCAACATCATATAACAATTGGGTGGAAGTTGTTCTGGAGCCACTCCAACATAAAACAAGAACTTTTGCACTATAGACAAAAAAGGAAGTCAAAACTTGACAAAAAATTATTAGTATATAAAAAAACTCTATCAGGAAGAGTGTTGTTCCAAACTATGCTCGAAAACTAAGGCATAAAAATGAGAGACTTGAGGATCTAAAACATGTCCCTCATCATATCCAGAAACTAATCCATCATCTTAGAATTACAATAGTTCACAAAAATAGAAATTAACATCTTTCCAATTAGGACCCTATCGGTACAAGGTAATTCCAATTGAAATGGCACCCAAGTCATCATTTTTTGAAGACATAACTTGTATCGAGTAAGCGCTCGAATGATGCACGTGAAATAAATTGGAATAACAATAACGTCAGGATTGGCTAAACCTATTGCTATGAACAACCCACTTCTGGTCACCACCAGTTAGGCCATAGCCAAGGAGAGATTCACTAGCCGAGGATGAACTGGCTAGGACATCACTGATTGGGACTCTATCTGCTAGGTATTCACCAACCATGCCTCTATCTAACCTTTACTCGGCCACTAATGCATGCTATCCACATTATCCCTCATCCATCTTGGTGCAAACTCATGATTTCCATATCCAATCCTAAGCATCCATAAATTGATATCCCTCAATTCATGAGCATGAAAGTGTGGTATAGGTGTTGTGGGGTGAAAAGTGCTTGGATGGTGAAAAAATAATTGTTTTACACTATATGCAACCTAGTTGAAGAAAAATAAATATGAATGTTGAAAGGAAATTCCTTAAAGAGTGTTCTTATGTTCTCCACTTCCATTTTTCTCTCAAAATATAAGCTCTAAGAAATGAATTGTAATTGTGATGAGCTTGTATACATAGAGGTGGAGAAACAATCTCATCCATCCCTAAAGGTCACATCTAGAGGCCACATTTGCTTGGCCAAGCTTAAGGGCTCTAAGCCATAGATTTGATTTTTGAATTTCCATCACAAAAGAGAGAAGGGTTGACTTAACAAGTGCTAGTATTGACTTTGACATAACTCCTTAACTGAGAGTCCAATTGGAAAATTGGAAACACCATCGGTGACATGAATCCACCGTGCACATTTTGATTGGTTATACATGAAATAGAATCCCTAACCTAGACAAGTAAAATATTACATGAAAGTGGGTTCAGTATTGTCAGTGTGACTAAAAGGATCACAAACCTAGATATTGATAGAACTACATGCAAGCCTTCTCACTCATTAAATCAAGGCTTAGAAGGTCTAGGGGTTAATATTAGGTGTAATTTAGTACATCCCATATGGTAAGTAGAGAGTGATCCAAGTTAACAAAGGCCTTATAGGATAAGCCCAATTAGCGCTGAGTCATCATAAAAATATAACATGGGATAATCTCAATAAAGAGGTAAATAGTTCATAGTTATCCCCTAATTTTCCTAAAGGGGTATTTTTGGAGAGAAAACCCACAATGTCATAGTAAGTCTATTTAGATAGGTAAGGGAAATATATCATGTTAACTCTTCTCCTTATATCTATTCCCAATTATAGACATTTATACATAATTTACAAGTCATAAGTAACTACTATAGCCAAATACTATATTTCATTTTAGTCAAAGAGTGAGACTTAAACCTCTTCTAACTTCATTATCACATACTTAAGCATCAAAGTATCAAGGACCACCTTAATAATGGTCTGAGATCCTAACATTTTGTTTTATCTCGTACATCCACAAATGTCAGTCATACATGATGTTGACAAAAATGGACATCAACACTCATTAATACATGTGAAAGTAAAGTGACAAAATATCATTTATCATTTATCATATCTTGATCAATATAATTACTTCACGTGTACCCCAAGTAGTGCTAATAACTCATTTGTTCCTCTTTTGTTGTTTTGTTTGTTTATGTATTTTTCCTATTGTATATGGACAAAAACAATTGTAGGTAAGTCATAAATTATCTTAACTCGTGGCAATTTAATTAATAAAATTAATCTTAACATTCACATATTTGCTTCATTTCTAATAGTTTCTTAAAGAATATAAATGAACTATTAAGTCCACTTTTCAAAATTTTGAACTTTGGAAGAATTGATGCTTGATAATTCTGTATTATATCAAAGTAATAAAGTCCTATGATAGAATCTTTATAGCAACCCCTAAAATTATTTAAAATTCTTTGATGGGTCTTGCAAAAAGAGAAGAAAATCCATTCACTACTACAAATTCAAGCTTTTAAGTCAGTTATTAACCGACTTAAAATGAAGAGATTTAGAATTTAAAGTTGGTTCATGGGTTGAACCAACTTTAATTTTAAATTCGATTCAGAGTGTGAACCGACTTTAAATACTAAGTCAATTCAAGCTCTGAACTGACTTTAAATACTAATTCAATTCAAGCTCTGAACCAACTTTAAAAATAAAGTCAGTTCAAATTAAAGTCAATTCATGCTTTGAACTGACTTTAAATTTTACACTTTTTAACATATTTTGTGCATTTTGTTTTCCATCCCCATTACTTGTTTTCGATCACATAATAGCAGAAAAAACTAAAATATGTTTAAAAAAGTTTTTAAATAGTACAAATTATTGAAAAATTAAATATTAATTAATTACTTAAGAATTAAATTTATTACAAAAAAATAATTTATATACAATACTTATATATATAACTTAAATTATAAATAAAGTGATGATGTCTCTTTTATCATGGATTTTGTGATATTCCTACTTTATTTTAGGGAGAGTAAGCTTGGTATGTTACTTAGAATTACCAATAATGTCTCATTCATAATGACCAAGGAACTCTCCAATGATAAGAGATAGAGTTTGGGTAGGAAAACAGGTCCAAACAACAATTCATTCCCCTCAACATCCATCAAACAAGCCCAAACTTCAAAGACACAAGAATAAAGAAATTAAAGCATTAAAAAAATTATCATAGTGCTGTCCTTCACTATTCAATATCATCAAATTCTTCTTGTGATGTAATAATTTGAAACATGTGTTCAGCCAATTCTTCACATAAATCCTCAAAAATTTGCATATCATAGCCGGATTTGTTCCAACCAAAGAAATACATTTATTTAAATTCAAAATAAGAATGTAATATCATGAATTCACAAAAAAATAACTTGTATATGTTAAAAAAGTATATTAGTAAAAGATATTACCACATCTTTAATTGGAATGTTGATATTTGAGGTGATTTCGTTCTTAAATTTCCTAACAAAGTAACTACACATGACTCCATCATTTTGCCATGGAACCTACAAAAAAAGGTATACATGGTTTTCTATATTCGAACATCTTTATTATTCAATAGTAAAATTCATTAAATTATTAATATTCACTTGTACTTACCATAACTTTATCTCATATAAGTTTATGTGATTTTTTAAGGGCAATGTCCTGATGAGCAAAATCGGCATCGCCGATCCTACTAATACTTTGGTTTTATATTTATAAAACTCTCGCAAGTGTATGAATCATTTCATAGAAAATGTTAAGTATACTCCCGAGGTCGATCTAAGGAAGGAATATATGTGGTTTTTGATTTATTATTCATACTTTTAAAAACGAAATTAAATCATAAACATCCTGTTACGATATTTTAGGTTTTATGTTTCTAATCTAATAACATACAAATAAACATAGATACGGATTCAATACAAATTTATACAAATTTTATCATTTATAATAGTGGAGTATTTATAGATATAATAACTAATTTAATTATGCTTGTTCATATTATTTAGGTTATTAAAGATATAAATTAATATTTATTAATTCTTTCTTTTTTATATGAATACCACCTTTCGTAGGGTTAGATATTCTTTGTTAACTAAACAAATCAATTAACACTTATGGGTGGGGTTGATAACTAATTTGGTTAATTATATTAATTTCTTTTTTCTAAAAGGTTGAAAATGAACCATTTAAATGTCACCTTTGGTGTGGTTAGACAATTTAAACTTTATTCAAGGTATCCAAATTAAACCTAAGAATTTAATTATCCGAGTACTAACTTTCAAGTTTTAAAACCACTACTGAAAACATGTTGTCAATACATTTTTAGATAATAATTCTTATAAAGTTTTTAGAAATAGAGTTTCATTCTAACTACCGGGTGATTGTACCAACAAATAAAATAGCACTACTCTAAATCAAACCGGATAACTAAACCTTAAAATCTAATTTTCAGATTTAAGTTTGTAATGAAAAATAATATATTTCTCTCTAACATTCTTAATATAAAATCTTGAATAAAAACAAAATCAATTCATTTTAGAGATTTTTACTTATTTAATATTTTGCAAGCATAACAACGTTATTATTATATCATGTTTACAAACAGCCAGTAATGTTAAATTTAATCACAGAAAAATTAAATATAACATATAAGAATAAAACATAAAAAATAACTACAAAGAAAATAAAATTCTTACAGTACTTTGATGCTAATTCTGTTGCTGGAAAACCTCCAAACGAAATTGCATTTCCATTTATTGAATCAAAAAGCTAATAAATTACAAAAACATAATTAGTTCTTCTCAAGAAGAAAAGAACTCTAAAACTAAGAAAAACTAAAAACTAAGAAATGAAGAGAAAGAAAGGGAGAAGAAGATGTTTTTGAGATGTGTTTTGTTGTGGAGAGAATGAGGGTATTTATAGGAGAAGATAGGAAGAACAAGTGAAAAAAAATTATAAAAAATGGAGAAAATGCGTGTTAGGTGAATGATGATGTCATTTGATGTCATTGGTAGGTGGGGGGAGCGACGCGCGTGGAATGGAACAGAGGTACACGTGGACTAGGCATAGATGGGCGCGGTTGCGTAGATAGGCTTACAACTTCGGCGTGGTTTGGGAGATGTTGTGGCGCGTTTCTCGGCATGGCTGAGCATTGTGGCGTGCATTCGTGCGTGGCTGCACACGTTGGTCGGCATTGTTGGGCAGCTGCGTGCGCGATTTCATCCTTTTTTGACATTTTTGATCCATTTTATCCAATTTTTTCATCTTTTTTGACTTTTTCTCATTTATTTTATCAATATATTTGTGATGTATTTGCCTTCAGTATTTTTCTTCAAATCTTTAAGTTACTTTTTTAAGCAATAATACCTAAAAACAATAAAAATACTTGTGATTCCAAAAAGATAAATTTATATAAAAATATGATAAAATCATATAAATATATATTTTTAATCAATTAAAGTGTATAAAATCATGGTAATTTTATTGCTTTTTAAGCACTCATCATGCCCCTACTCTTGTGCCACAACTTCCATGCCCTATCAAAGTTTAAAATAGTTAGTTCTTTATTAAATATTATAAAGAACAATAAATAGCTAACTATAACTCTTACATTTCAACAACTGTTTTTGTGTCTTTACTCAATTCTATGGAAGCTGAGTCACAATACCAAACATCATTGCCATATAGATGAAAAATTATCAACATCCAATGATTTTGTCCTTGTTCAAACTTTAGTAGCGAAGAGATTATCAACTTTTGATTTTTGTTAAGTGTTAATACTAACATTTATAACTCAAAATAATAATGCTACGGATAAGATGATATTTAACCTCGTCAATATCATAAAATTTCTCATTTTTACATTTAACACATGGGTATCGAATCATACTAATTTAATTATTATTATTTCTACGAGAAAATTCCAAGAATATTTCAACTCCAGAAATGTGGTCCTACTCAATTCTACACTTTGACATCCAAGATTTGTTCATTTTTTATTAATGACATTAAATATATTAAATATTTATCCAACCAATATATTTCAGATATTATTATATATGAATTCCCAAATTATTAGAATATCTATCAAAACATCGTATAAAAATAAATATATAAAAACCAAACAATTAATAAACTCATACTAACATTAACAAATATATAATATCAACAATATATATATAATATATATAAATGCACTAATTAATAATAATAAATATTAATAAACCCATTATACATTATATACATATAAAAATATATTTTATATTATATATATATATATTTGATGTACATGTGAATAATTTTCAAAAAATTTAAGTTTAAAATAAATTAATATATATGAAAAACATAAATACATAAAATTATTAAAATAAATAAATGAATAAAATATATTCTTCTCTTCTAAGTTTGAATAAAAATACAACCTATATAACACAAAATTATACACATAATCAATAACACGTAGTATACATTAAAATAAAAAATATGAATAATAAGTGTAAAATAATTCATAGATATTTTTACAAGAGTAAATGAAGTGACAAAATGAAAGAAATGAAGAAAAAAAAGTGTTTGGTAAGTGAGAAAGTGAAGGAAAATGGGTATGAAAATTTTGAGCATTATGCTCAAAAAAATAATAGATCTAGAAGAGAAATAGGAGAGGAAGAAAACCAAACTGATGGCACTGGAAATGATAGTCAAAAGTGGCCGAAAAAGGAGAAAGAAAATAGAGATAACAGACAGTTTTTCTCTATAATGGAAGAGGGAAACATGAGCTAGCACTGTTGGTAAATGAGGGAGAAAAGAAGATAAGAAAAAAATAAGGTAGTATCGGTTGACACGTAGAACAGATGTTACACATAGGATTTTAAGTCACTTCTATGTGTCAACCGATGCTACACGTGGCTTAAGTCGATTGACACATAGAATAGACTTAAAATTCTACATGTAGTATCAGTTATACATGTCAACCAACTTAAAAAATTGTATAAAAATAAAATAGTAGCATCGGTTGACACGTAGAACCGATGCTACATGTAGGATTTAAGTCGGTTCTACATGTCAACCGATGCTACATGTGGCTTAAGTCGGTTGACATATAGGATGGACTTAAAATCCTACGTGTAGTGTTGGTTCTACGTGTCAACCAACTTAAAAATTATAGAAAAATAAAATAATAGTATCAATTGACACATAGAATAGACGTTACACATAGGATTTTAAGTCGATTTTACGTGTCAACTAACTTAGGCCACGTGTATCGTCGGTTGACACATAGAATCAACTTAAAATCCTAGGTGTAACATTAGTTTTACATATCAACTGACTTAAAAAATTGTAGAAAAATAAAATAGTAGCATCGATTGATATGTATAACCGACTTGAAATTCGTTATAAGTCGATTTTAAACAAAAACTGACTTTATATCCCAATTTATATACCCTTTATTGTAATAGTGATTCTTGAGGAAAGTTGAATGATGAGTCTTTGAAAAGGCAAAGTAACTCATACATAAGGTGAATTGTTATATAGTATTAATAAATTGTTATGCACTCTTTTTACAAGCTTAAGTTTTTGAGAGAATTAATGTATGATATTTCTACATAGTTAAATCAACGTAGATTATATGGATTCATAATTCACAATTAACACATTTTACATTTCCTAAACTTTATCACCCAAAAATGATCATAAAAATAATTTCAACGTCTTTTCTCTTAAACAGTACATTGTATATAGTTAATGACATTAGCACTTACATAGTGAATTCAAAATCTTTAGTTATATATCTTTTGTAGGTTTATTCCTGTCTAAAATCCAATCATGGCTTCAAACATAAACAAAAGGAAAAAGTGTAATTATTATATTTAGATAAATAAAACCTACAGGGTTACATGGTTATGTTATGTTCTATTTTTTTTTCAAATTGGCATCTATATTAGATGTAGCTAAATCAAAAACTAATTTTTAATATGTGACAATAAATAGTACTGGGAGCGTTATGAAGATATTATATTTATGTTTAAATAAGTTAAAATTTGCATAAATATATAATTTATGATATGTGTGTAAATATGTGACTTATTGTATTATTAAATGTATTTAGCAATTAGACTTTATGTGTTGGAATTGGGCTGAGTTATGGATCCATTGGCTCAATATTGTGCAAGTCTAGAGGCTGAGTAATGCTTAGGGGCTAAATACTCAAGGGCATTTTGGTCATTTAACATGTTATGTATATATACCATCATGAAGTCGATTTCTGTTAGGTCACATTCTCGAGACATATAGACCTACAAGCCATTAGAAAACCAGGTCAGGAGAGATGACACTGATGGGTGTCGTATCTAATCCAATACATAAGTCAATTTTTGAGAAAAAAACTAAGATCATAGGAAATTTGAGAGAGTTTAAGGGATAAGCTCAAGAGTTTATACATTACGTTATATGAACTTTATTCGTTTATAATGATCTATTTAAAACTTTTGGTAAATAATATAATAATATATAATCAATATCGATTAATTAGTATTTAATTATTTAGAATATTAATTAAAGACCTTCTTTAAATATGGATTGAGTTATTTATATTTATTTTAAATTAGATAATAAAAAATATACCTGATTGCGTTATGATTATACCCATTTAACGTTTCAAAGTTGACGTAGACCAATCGAATGAGTTACATGTACTTGGTGATTTTCTTATCTAATATACCATATTTAGGATTTTTTTTTGCCAATAAGTCTTTCATTTTCTCTTCTTTTCTCTTGTATTGCGTGTGTGTTCTCTTTATATTTTTGTGTTCTTATGTCTTATGTGTTTGTTCATCAAGAACATCTTGTGTTAGGGTGTTCAATCCTCTGAGATTTATAAAAAAAAGTATTGAGAAAAAGGTTTATGCATCCATATTATTGAATTTGTCTGATAACATCCTCAAGGAAATTTCAAAAGAAACGACAGTTGATAAGGTTTTCTCAAAACTTGACTCTCCTCATCTTACTAAAACCCTTTCTGGTAAAGTTATTTTTGAAACATCACTTTTACTATTTCAAAATGTATTTTTCAAAAGATCTTGAGCAAACTATTAATGATTTTAAAAGAATGACCTATGATTTGGATGACATTGATCATAAGGTTAAGGATGAGACTCAAGGCATAATTTTATTAAATTCCCAGCCTGATAAATATAAAGAAGTTAAAGCAGGCATTATGTATAGTAGAGATCATTTCACCCTTGATCTCGTTGTCTCTAGTCATAGAGCCAAAGATCTTGAAATGAAAGTCACTGATAAGGGTAGTCTAAGTGTTAGTTTAATTGTAAAGGGTATATCAAAAAGAGAGAAAATGGGTCTAAAGATAAATCAAAGAATAGATGAAAATCTAGAAATAGAAAAAATATGAGGTGTTACTTTTGTAAAAATGAGGATCATTATAGGAATTAGTGTCCTTTGAGGAAAGGGAAAAAGTTTGATAAATATGAGTTTAACAATGATAGTGATTCAAACCTAGTTTCTGAGGGTTATGAGAGTTTTGAGGTGCTAACTGTGAATCTAATAGGTTTGAAACTGATTTGCTCTTGATTCAAGTTTTTCCTTTCATGTATCACCCTTTAGGCACTGTTTAGTGGAACTTAAGGAGTCTAAAGGAGTTAGTGTATTCTTAGTGCATGACTGCGAATGTCAGATTAAAGGTATGGAACCTTTAGGTTGTCATTAGTATATGGTACAATTAAAGTTCTAAATAATGTGAGGTTTATCCCTAAATTAAGAAGGAATTTGAAATCACTAGGTACACTAGATACTAGAGGTACACTATACACTAGATACATAATAAATATATAGAGAGGTGTTATAAGAGTGTTAAAGGGTTCATTAATTTCTTTAAAGGTAGTTATCAATAATCTTTATATTTTGCAAAGTTATGCTAATAAGGTAGTTACTAATGTAGAACAATCCCTAGATAGTGCTACCATTTGGCACATGAGATTAGGGCATATAAGTGAAAAAGGTATAAACATTCTAGCTAAACAAGGTGTCTTTGGTAGTAAATTCTTAGGAAGTCTTATTTTCTGTAAACACTATATCTTTGGCAAGAAACTAGGATTAAATTTTCTAAAGGTGACACACTACATAACATGCACTTTATTATTTTCATTTGGACATTTAGGGACCTAGTCCTAGACAATCACTTGGTGAAAATAAGTACTTCTTATCTTTGGTTTATGACTTCACTAGAAAGGTCTAAACCTTTATCCTTAAAACTAAAGATGAAACATTTGACACCTTTAAATAGTAGAAATCCCTAGTTGAAAACCAATAAGGTAGAAAGGTTAAGGTAATTAGGACTGACAATGGTATGGAGTTCTGTAATGAGCTCTTTGACATTTATTATAAGGACCATAGGATTGGGAAGTGGAAGTGATGCCCTCAACTGGAAATGAGCTTCTCTTTTATAACTGAGTAATGGACTTTGCATAGATGCTTATACTATTCAATAAATAGTTCTTTGTCTACCACTTGATACTATTGTTAGTTGACTACTGTGTTGTGAACAATAGTTTTTCTACCACCAGATACTGTAAGGGATGCCTTATTGTGTTATGAATAGTAGTTTTTGTGACATTCCAGATAGCTTTTTGATGAATAATGTGTTATCGGCACTGTTTGCTATTTTGTCTTCTTCGGCCAAAACAAAAGTGATATTTGGGTTGAAGAACTTGATGAGCCGTTGAATGGGCCATTTTTATGGGCTTTTGATGGGCCTTTGTTTGGGCCTTTTTCATAAATTAGGGTTTAACTCTATAATAGGAGATGGACTCGTAGGCCCAAAATAATAAGTAAACTGACACGCAGACCCAAAATGATGAATGAACATATAGGCCCAAAATAATAAGTATATGGACACATAGGCCCCGTAATAATATTGGGTTCAAAGACCCTTAATAGGATTGTTTATGGATGAGTTTTCCCAGTCCAGAATAACATGTCTTCACTAGCAACTTCTAAGTTAATTAGATCGGTTGATAAAGCTTTCTTAATAGGTGATGATGAAGATACTATTTCATTGGGTGATTGAGTCTTGTTTGAATCTTCTTCTTCTTTCTTAAAGCCAGAAGTTTGACTAGAAGATCCTTGCGATAGTTGCTTGATAATTTCCAAGAGTTCTTCCTAGGTTTTTGCCTGAGATATTGAGGCATTGGTATGTGCCTTTTGTGCCAAGAGGAGTAAATATGACTGGAGTTCCTTCACTTGGGGTTCTCTGTGTCCATTTTTAATAAGCCATTGTTCAATAGGTGGTGTTAATAAGGTCTTAGGGATTGTAAATGACGACCATCATTTGATTTGGAATGAATGGGTGATGGTTATTATCTCGGATGTAACAGGTGTTAAGACCCATTAAACCTAAGAGAGGTAGAATTTTGAACAAAAAATACAAAGAGGAGAGAATCTAGCTTCCTCTGATGTAGGTTTGTAATGTTTTGAAAAAGATTCATAACTTTCCTGTATAGGAGAAATGATAATAGAAGGAATGTTTCCAAATAACTTCCATCAGTTAGAAAACCAAAATGGAAATCTTGATAGATTAATAGATTTGATTACAAAGAAAAATAACCAAGAATGTTAGTTATATTTATTTTGAATAAGGAATGTGTTGAACCACGCTTGGTAATAATCCCAATAATTATATGTAGTACAATCTGGTAGGGAAGAGGAAATACTAACCACAAAGGATAGATATTTTGAAAGATCATTATCCCAGTCTATTGGAGATATGATTTTATGAATTTTAGGAGTTGAGAACTACGTATTTGATGATTTTGGGTAGAGGAAATGTTTGAACTCTATGCTACCTATTATTTCCAAAGTACTCTAATAGTATTATGAAGGTTTTGAATGGGAAAAAGTCTGTAAAAGAAGTCTTTACCAAATAATTTTTGAGTTACCAAATAAGGATTTTTATCATAAAATCCTTGCTCAATAATTGTAACTATCTAAGTTTGGGTTTTTGGAAAATACTCAGATGATGATTTTTAAATTGATTTGGGAATAAATTCCCTTGTTCCCTTTTGGGGAAAATAGTATAGGTTGTTACCCTTCTCTCTAGAATATAAATTGTTCCAGTTGATGGTTTTAAAATTAATTTTGATTTGGAAGGTGATTCTTTTTTTAATGCCTTTTGTTGTCTCTTTTAGAGAACATAAAAACGTGCAAGTATACACGGTCACAAGTAATAATATTTGTAAGTAAAGATCGTTCTCACGGAGATTTGTTACTATAGTTTGTTGAGTACTAAAATTATTTCTTTCTGATTTTATTCAAAACAATCATTGATTAAGAAAAAAGTAATAAGAAAATAAAAGAAATCTAGGATTGCAATTTTTCACCAAACTAATCCACTCAAATCATGTTATTTTCTTTTGATTTATATTTTTTAGTACATTTAATTTGTCAACCGAAAACTTCTATTTTTATTCATAAATCTCTTCCGAGCTCCGTATAAACACACCTCGTTAAATTAATTCACTATATCTCTATGAGAATTAAATTTAATAAGATTCATTAAGTTCTAAGTTTTCAAATGGCCACACATACAATTAGGGTATATTCCTATCCTTCATCATACATGTCATTCTATTTACGAGCAATATACACACAAATGCCTCTTCCAAATTTATTTGTGTCACGGATCGTTTTGATAAGATTCGTAAATAATCAAAAAGCATTAAGCACAAAATAAAACGAACAAATAGAACGTCTTATAAATCTATCAAAAATAATTAAAATCAAAGCTTCATAAATTTAGATCAAATGCAGCCCTAGAAAAATTAAATTACTTCATAAATTAAAAATAAAAATTACAACACATAGAGAAAAATAAGATGAAGAAGAAAGAAAATTAAAACATCTCAATACGAAAATATTTGGCACACGCAGAACACAACAAAAGCCAAAACTGGCTTCTGCATGTTCCACAGCCAAACCACAAAAAACACAAAAATTACAAACTCAAAAAAACTTTAAAACACTCTAACAACTCTAAAACTTTCGAAAACTAAAACTAAAAAACAACTTTTAAACTATATCATCTTATCTCCTATTTATAGCTAAAAAAAATACATCTAAAATATTACATTTTTTTTTCAAAAACGCGTAAAAAATATTCCCTCGAAAATAAAATCGACGCGTTTCAAAATTCGATATTGAAAAACTTAAAAATCACGCGTAGACAGGTGCCATTCGGATTTTATTTAAATTCAAAGTGCATGCCACGTGTCAGCGTCTGATTCGCTCCAAGGATTTAATGCGGACACGTGGCAGCATTTCATTCGCTACGGGAAACGGGCGTATGATGGATTATCGCACGGGGGACAACGGCTACTACACGGGCGTGATCGTGCGCGTTCGCGCTCATTGTAACATGCCACGTGTCAGAATATTATTGGCTTATAGATAACGTAGACACGTGGCTTCTTCTTATTCAGTAAAACTCGAGGGTGCATGCCGCTTGGATGAACCGCGTCGCACACGATTTTTAGACAAACGGTTCGGTGCGCGACAGCTTGGTTCCACGCGCTTCAATCTGGACCGTTCAACCGATCCAACGGTCAGCGATGAGCCTCGGGGGAAATTCTGCATAGCCGACATGTGGGTCCCACTCTGCACGCCGGCCTGCACGGCAGGTGGGCCCCACTGGCACGCCTAGCCGTGCGAGAAATATACCGGGCACGCGCTTTTGTCTCGTCTGGAATGCACTCGTCAAATCCGAACCGTTGATTTGATGATCGAACGGTGGGTGATGGGCGCGTTGAGTGGTGCAAGTGACATTCTTCTCCTGCGTAGAAAATTCAATTTTTATTAATTTCATTTTCACCCACAAATATATTTCAAATTACATTTTAAACTTTGTTTAATTGCAATATAGCCCTTTTGGTAATTTAAATTAAATTTTAAACTTTTAATAATTGAAATTAAGCCCGATTTTAATTTAAATTATATTTTCAACTTTTATAAATTGCAATTAATCACTCTTTTATTTGAAATTATATTTTTGGATACAAATTTGCCATTAAGAACGTTTTCGATACAATTTATTTAATTTTCTTAAAATATATAAAAAACAGTAAATACTAATTTATTAAACTAAAATTAACTAAAAATAGAGAGAACATAGCAATTATAATTAATAAAATAGGTGAAAATAACTATATAAAATACAGTTATCACCTTTGTTTTACCTTTGGAAGTTGGGGCCTCTATTTCTGATGTTGATGAGGCACGTAGGCTTAGGATGTTGTCGTAAGTGGCCCGTAGGACTTTTGGATCTTTGAGATTTAGTATCCATTCTTGGACTCTTTGATAAAGAACTTCATCTACAAGAGATAGTTCTGGTGATTCTTCCAGGGAGTGTTGGGAGGATAATACTACTTTGGCAGGCTTTGTTTGCGTCGCTTGGGACTAAGTAATAATTTGTTTTGATGAGGAAAGAGTTTTGATAGAAGGATTTGGAAGAGTTTCCTTCTTCTCTTTTTCTTACCCATTTTGGTACCTATTTTGGAGAAACTCTTTGGTTAGAAAGTATGGTAATGAATTGTTCTTTTCTATGATAAATTTTATATCAATCTCAAAAACACTTAATAAAACTTGCCTTCTAGCAAAAATTTGTTTTGATGCAATATTTTTAACATATTTTAATAAAATTTCTTTTGTAGACTTACAATCAATTCTTAGTAAAAATATTTGATTTAATAAATCTGATTGAAACTTTGATATACAAAGTACTAAGCTAATACTTCCTTTTTGATAGTGAAATAATTCTTTTGACAATCATTCCAAAGACTAGAGAGAAATTAAACAATAAGCTCTTTATCTTCTTGGACTTGTTTTAATATCCTGTCGTAACCAAGTTCACTGGCATCGGTTTCTACTATCTTAGGAAGTGTTGGATCCATAAGATGTAAATAGGGAATGTTTTGGACTTGTGCTTTTATTAATTGCACAATTTTTGTATGCCTTTTTGTCCATGGCTCAGGAGTTTTCTTGAGCCTGTTATGTAGTGGCTGTGCCAATCTATTAATGTTAGAGTAGAAAATTAGAACATAATTTAAGCTACCAAGGAATCTTTGTAGCTGATTTTTATCAATGATCTTATCATGAAACTTGGTAGTAAAGAGATCTCACGATTGAAATAATGGTTCCATTGGACACATTATGTCTAAGAAACCTGGTATTGGTTTGGAAAAGAGTCATCTTTTTGGATGATAGAGCCAAACCATTTTTCTTTATGATATGAAAGAAGGTTTTGAGATGTCTAATATATTGTCTGACATCTTTAGAAAAAATAAGTACATCATCGATGTACACGATACAAAATTCTGAATAAGGATTGAATATGTCATTCATAATCCTTTGGAATTTAGAAGGCACATTTTTGAGCCTAAAGAGCATGACATTGCATTCATATTGTCTGAATGGGACAATGAATGTCATTTTATACCTGTGTCTAGGTTGGATTTGGATTTTTCAGAATCTTGACTTCATATTAAACTTAGAGAAGATAGATGCTGAATATAATTTTTGAAGCAAGTTTTTTTATTTAGAATAGGGTACCTAATCCATTTTAAGGCTTGGTTCAAACGTTTATAATTAATAATTAGCCGAGGGGTTACACTTTCAATTTTGGTTGGTTTGTTGACATAGAAAGCCACACAACTCCATGGTGATCTGAATTTTGATATTAATTTTTTAGATAAGAGATCTTTGATCTCTTTTCTACAAAATTGCTTAAGGTCACCATTCATTTGGATGGGCCTTATTTTTGTCGGAATATCTTTCTCTTGGAAAGTTGGTTCATATGGTAAATCTACCATGTGTTCTTTTCTTTCCCAAAATGCATTGGGTAAATCAGAACAAACTTCTTTTCCAAAAGAGTTTTGTAGTTTATAAATCTTGTCTTGTATCTCTGGGATTTGAAGTTCTTTCTCAACAGTATAAGATTGAACTCTAGATTTGAGATAGAGAAAGTCATTTTCTCTATACTTAATAAGAACGAAAATCTCCTTTTAATGGATGGATTTTGCTTTAATAAGGTTGAGATTTCTAGTTTTTGGTTCTTCGATAAAGGGAAAGCTGAAAGGTTCCTTATCGATTTTAAAAGAGATCTTGTCATTTTTGACAAGATATGAGGTAATAATATTCATGAAAGGTGTTTCTAATATAACTGGGTAGCCTATATCGAATACAATCACAAATGGAGTTTTGATGAGAAACCATTTGTTGAGGATTGCAACTCCCGTTTTGCCTATGATGTTCATCTTTGTTTTGTTGGCTAAGGAAAGTTGTTCATCCGTTAGTTCATAAAATCATCTGGGGACGATTGATGGATTGATACAATTGATGTCAGTGCCTATATCAAACAAGGCTATTGTTTTAAGTTTTGATTGATCAAGGAATACAAGAGTAATACTAATCTTATACTTCTTGTGGTAATTTGCTGAAGAATTTGTAGAACATTTTCTGGAACTCGTTCCATGTTTTTCAGTTCTTGGTCGTTGAATTAAAGTTCATCATCTGATGAACTTAAGTCAGCTGAGGTTTTAACTCCAGTTTTGTCAAGTAATTTAAACTTAAGGTCATATTATTTATGGTTTTCCCTAAGCTGATGGAGTTCTAGCTTAACGGTTTTGATATCAGCTTTTAAGTCTTGAATTTGACTTTCTGGTTTTATTGTTTTGTTCTTTCGTTCCAAAACAATAGTGAGGTTATAATAGCTTGTGTTGGTACTTGGAAGTTCAGAAGGTTTTGGTAATGGTTTGGCTTTGGCTAGAGAATTAACCAAGTGGTCCATATTTAATTTTGAGATTTGAGGGTCGTTTAACTTAAGGATTTTATTTTGAAGTTGTTCATCTTCTTCCTTAGTTAATACATTAATGCAGGTATTAGAGTTAAGGGATGCTAACTCGTCTTCCTAGGGATTTGAATCTATATCTGACCAAGGTTTAGACTCAGATGATGATGATAATTCATCTACTATTAAGGTAGAAAGTTTGTTGGTGATGTCTTCATCGAGGTTTAATTCATGAAGTTTTTTAATCATTTTGCATAACCGAGTTGTATGGCCTGGTTTACCACATTTATAACATGTAATCCCTTTAAGGTTTTTTGGACCCTTAGTAAAATTTATTTTATAAGGTTTTTTTATAAAAATTCATTCCTTTTTCAAAGAATGGTTTTCTGGGTTTTGGAAATGTCTTATAAGTTTTGCGAGATTTTTTATAAGGTTTGGTAATAGTTTTACTACAGTTGCCACCACAGATTTGGTCAATAGAGAAGTTGCTATCAAACTGTTTCATTTTTTTTTTGGATTTTCAAATCTTGACAAATTTAAAGACCCTATTTTTGAGTAAAGATGATCAATTCACCATAGGTTAATAGATCATAAGGAATAATGTGATTCTCATATACCTTGCGGATTTTGTTCTAGTCTTTTCGCCTAGGAGTGAAGGAAGTCCTACTAAGAAATTTTCTTTCCAAAATGTCTGTGTAGAGTCATGTCTTAACATAACTCTACTGAGAAATATAGTTTTATAATTTTGAAAATCACTCATCTTTTTACATCTTATGTTTAAAAGAATATCAGTATTTTTATCCTTTAAATGGGATGGATCTCTCATGAAATGGTGTGATATTATAAAGAGTAATGGGGAGACTGCATCTTGAATAGTAGCTCCATTTTGATCTAGTATAGGTTCACCACATTCTTCAGTCAGTATTGCATTGAAGATATCTAACTTTTATTGTTTTGAAAGATGGTGATCCCACCATTCTTTTAGTTAGCCTGAGAAGACAACTATTAATAATTTGACAACTAATTTATCAATTGTATCGATTTTTGTTTTATATGCATTTGATGCCATTGTCATTTGCTATAAGACATTTAATATTTCTTGTTCTATCATTCCATTTATATTCCAAACATAGATAGAAGATGTGTTATACTTTGGCTGGGTGACCTGATTAGGCTGAGTACCTATGGTGTATAGGTACCTAACTGGACTAGGTTCTTGCCATAATATTTTTTGAATTTGAGGAGTTGGTTTAGAAAGGGTTTTCTATGAGCTATCCTCATCAGAGGTAGTAGGTTCTATATTGCAAAGAATACTAAGACTCTATGCAGAGTTATTGGTTGGTTTTGAAGTCAGTGAAGACTCAGGTACAACCAGACCTAGTTTTGTATTTGAGGCTTGGTCTTCTAGTTAGAGTTTAAGGATATTGCTCCATTTTTGAACTTTCTCAAATTTTGATGATATTTCTTCTTGGGCTGGTTTGGAGACTTGTAAGGGTTTGAAGATAGGGTTTCAAACTTTACTATCTATGGCTTGGTAGGAGGTATAGGGAAGATTAGTTTTTTTATTCTTCTATATCCTAGTGAGTTGTTTACCTAAAGTATTTAGGCTGATATTAGTAAAGTTGTTTTGAGTAACTATATTTTTTTAGGTTTGTTGCCTAGTTCTTCTGAGGGTTCTTAAGAGGAAAGGCTTCAATCTTACTATCCGTATAGGGAAAGGTAATTCGTGTCAACGGAGGATGTTCAACCTCTATTGATCCTTCTAGAGTTTCCCATATGGGTGATTTCTTTTTAATGTTGACCATGTTAATTAAATTAACTAGTTCAACTGGTTTTGAGCTTTCCCATTCATCCTCTAGTAATCTATAAAAATCTTCCTCTGTGATCTCTTTTGTACTGATTTCTAAAAAGGGATGGGTTTTGGTTATGGTAGCTATTAAGCTAATAGGTTCATCTAATAGTCTATCGAAATCTTCTTTCGTGATTTCTTCAGTACTAATATCTGAAAACTTTTTGGTTGTGCTAGCTCGTAGGCTAACAGGTTTAATAAAGTAAAGTCTTCTATGCTAATCGATTTTGGGCTATCTATAATGACCGGTAATATTTCAACTATGCTAACTGGTTTAGGGTTAATTATAGTGATTGATAATGTTTCAACTAAGCTAACTGGTTTAAGGTTAACTAAAGTGATATAACTTCTAGGTTTTGAGTCAATTTTGAAAGGGAATACTTTATCTTGTTTTTCCTAGTAATTTTTAAACCATTCAAAAAATAATATGTTTTGTTAGTTTTCTTTGACATACCTAGCATGTTTCCTAAGGGCACTTGTTCTTTGGCTTTCTGTATATATTTTAAAAAACCATTTTTAAATTTTTTTGTTATAAGGAGCATCTATGTCTAGACGTAGTGTTTTTATGTCTAATATCTTATACTCTACAGTTAATACATATAACTCATTGGTCCTAGTTGGTATAGTTAGGCTTCAGAATGAGTCAGTGATAAGGGAAGGATATGAGATAACTGAGGTGAATCGCCCATCTCAGAAGTTTTTTCAATAGTGTATCTCAAATTGGTAGACCTATCAAAACTAAGTTCGACACTACCATCTTTATATGATGTAATTTTCCTAAGCTCCGTATTTTGGACAGGTTCCTGGGTTGGATGAGGTTCAGACTCTGGCTGAGTCACACCTTCGAGAAGCCACCTATCTGGAAATATGACTTGGCTCCAAGTAATAGGTTTGGGAATTGTTTTGTTGGATCTAGAAAGATCTGTTTATAGGAGAATAGTTTCCCCCTTTTTTGACTATTGAATATGTCTTGTATTCCAAGCAAACATCATAACTTTATAATGAACCCTATAAATTAAGGCTATTAAAATGGATCCTGGTAGTACCCTAGAGTTATAGGTTTGGATCTATAATGTGAGCGATTTTAATATGTTTTGGTCACTTAAAGAGACTATAAAGTTAGGGAAGCAATTAAAAGATATAGGTCCTAAGCGTTCCTAACAAATAATCTTTAAAATCTATGAGCCTAGCGTCTCTAAGAACAACTAGTATTGTTGAGTTTAAACCATCTCTGATTAAAGGTCTTAATCCAACTTGGACTAATCTTATATGAACGTATTTGAAATTTTTTTCAAAATGTTTTTGTAATGATTCTTTTGAAAATAATTTAATAGTTTCAAAAGGTGAAGAGAGTTGGATATTCCTCTCTTCTATTTTAATGATGTAATCAGTTTTGAAAAGATTCACCATCTTTGTTTTGTAAATTTGATCTCTGTTGATCTTTGGGATCTTCTAGTGATCAATTGATTTTGAAAAAATTTCAATAGTAAATTTATTATTATTGATGATATCTTTGTTCTTCGAAGAAGAAGATGATGATTTTGATAATATGAGAAAAGATGCTTGAAAATCAAAACTAGACATAATTAAAACTAAAATTGTAAAATTAAACGTTTGTAAAATATGAATAGAATTAATCATCAATATAATATCTTTAAAATTACTGTCTATTATTAACTATCAAGATACATGTATTACAGACATGAGATTAAGTCACAAAAATATGCTAAGTTATTATACATGAAAGAATTAACATTTTATTATTTGTTCTATCTTTTCATATAATATTTATGATTTTTTTCAACTTATATCATATTATGTCATCTACTACTACCATCGGTATTTATAAGGACTTACAACCCTTCATCTGGATAAATACATTTCTCCCGCAACCTTACATATTATATTATAAACAAATCTTAAAGTCATATACTCTATTTAGGATTTTCCAACTCTCTTATTTTCTTTCTTCTTCTCTCTTGCATTGTATGTGGTTTTTCTCTATCTCTATGTGTTCTTGTGCGTGTGTTCAACAAAAACAATGTGCGTTAGGGTGTTTGATCATCTAGTTGTGCTAGAGTTTTCTTTGTAATTTGTTCTTGATGTTCTGTAATGTATTTTCACATAATGGATATATCATTTTCTTTTTCAAGTGGATTAAGTCGTGTAATATAGGGAGCTGAACTTTTTTCATTTGCAGTTTCTTCTACTAGCTTTATTGCAAGAAATTTGGATAGTTTGGATCTCTTTAAGTAACTGTTTGGCTGGATGAAGTTGGGATTCTTAGGTAGGTAGTCTGCTTTGATTACTAGGAAATAGAAGTCTGCTCATATCACGTGTAATATAGGTAGCTTGCTGAAGTTTAAGAAATATATTTTTTTTTTCATTTTAAATTACACATTCTAACCATAACAAGTAGTATTTGGTCAAAAAAAAAAAAAAAACAATTGCCTTCAAATCAAATGTGTCACTCTCGGTCTATTCATATATTTACCATCAATAAATAATAAACGAGTAGATAAAGATTTTTACTCTTTAGGCTGTTTTGTTCTCCATTTCAACAACTCATGTCCTCGTACGTGTTGGTAATATATATATATATATTGGTATATTAAAAATGGCATCAGATACTTCAACTTTTATTTGAAAAAGATAAGAATATTAAATAAATAAAATAAACATAGTAGCATTAGGATTAAATAAATAAAACAATAAACATAGTAACACCAGAGTTTAAGTAAGGATATATGGATTTAAAAAATATTTATAAATTGAATATTATGTAATTTTTTTTTTTTGATAAACGAGTGTTATGTAATTTTTAAACACATATAATTTGAATTTATAATTGTTTAATTTAGTGCATAAAAACAATCAATTTATATGTCCTTATTTATAGGTTTGTTATAATTTCAATATGATAATTGCATTGAATTGGATGAAAAATCCTTATTTATAGGTTTGTTATAATTTCAATATGATAATTGCATTGAATTGGATGAAAAAAATTAAAATTTAAATGACGTAAAATTGAGTTATGAATTTATGTTATAAAATCAACGTAAATTCAATAAATTATATTAATACATATGTTACATTTCTTATAAATGTCAAGGAATTATAAGCATTTTAATAATCTCAAACTATTTTCGTACCTACAATTACAATTTTTCAAAATATATTTTTTTATTAATATTAATTTTCATTATTTTATACACAATTATCAATTTCAAAGCCAAAAATATTTTTAACGAATAAGACCAAAAAATCATTAAAACATTATGATAATTAATTAAACAAATTTATCCTAATTATAAGTAATGTGTAGAATGAATTGGATTGCAAAATTCATAATATTTATAGATTAGATTAAATTACATATTATTTGAAAGTGTGTAATTCGATATGCTTTCCACTCTAATTTAACAAAATAAACCCACAATTTCTATGATCTTCGTCATTGAAACTTTTTTTATTTTTTATTTTTTAAAAAGTTAAAAACTATATAATTTTTTAACCAAAAAAAAACCATGCGCTTGGATCAGTAGTCAAAGCTCTATATATGCCATCCATAACCAAGCATAAAAGCATATAATTTCAGAAGAAAAAAGAAGCAGCATAAAAGCATAGAACGAAGAACACATGATCAAATCCAATCCACGTAAATCATCTCTTTTTCTAAATAAAAAATAAAAAATTTAACAACATCTAATCTCGTAACTTTTGTTAATTTTATATTCTGATACTCTAATTTTCTTTTATTAGATTTGATCGTCTAATTTTTTTAAATTTAATAAATTTAAACCAGATATATAAATTATATTAAATTTAACAAGTTAAAATTATATTTTTATTATGATTTAATCTTTTAATTTTTTAAATTTAATTACTTTTGAACTAAGTTTGTGTAAAGTAAATAGTTAACTCATCAAACTTAAAATAATAAAAGGTATGGAACCATAAGTGTTAAAAAAATACAATAAGGGACCATAAGTGTTTAAAATAATACTATTATTTTCATTTATGTTGAGTAAAATAACAAATACTAAATTTAGATCATCTATACAAATTTATTACTTAACTTTAGACTAATAAATCTACCACCAAACCAAACTCTTAATAGTGTTATAAATCTATTATTTTTATGATAAAATTATCATTAAATTCTTTATTAATAATACAAATCTACCATAAAAACATACAATAGTAATAATAAATTTAAAACACTTATAAAAACTTTGGTGATATATTTATTACAATTCAAAATTAAGTAGTAATTTTATACAAAAACTTTAAAATCCATACATTTTAGTTTAATCTTTGTAACTTTGGAAATCAAATATATAAATTAAAACCTAATGAACATTTTTTTTCTTTTTTGGTTACTAGGAAACATATTCAACTCTTTCTCCGTATGTTATTAGAGTTAAACATAATACATATGCTCTTAGCAACAACAAAAAAATAAAAATAAAATCATACGTAAAATAGACTCTCACTCTTTTCAATATTCTCATTCATTAAACATGTTTGGTTGATTGAAATGGAATGAAATCGAAATTAATTTCTACCAATTTTATGTTTGATTGAACTGAAAAGTAAGAATATAATGCAATCGATTTTTAAAATAAAAATAATCAGAATTCTTTCTCATAGACTCTCACTCCTTTCAATATTCTCATTCATTAACCATGTTTGGTTGATTGAAAGAGAATGAAATCAGAATTAATTTCTACCAATTTTATGTTTCATTGAACTGAAAAGTAAGAATATAATAAAATCGATTTTTAAAATAAAAAGAATCAAAATTCCTTATCCCCCTTAAAGAATCATAATTTCATTCTCATCTCAAATTTCTTTTCCAATTTTACCCCAACCTTAAATATAACCCTAAACTTTTAGCTCTAAATCTTAAACCTAAAACCCTAAACCCTAAATACTAAATCTCTTAAATCCTAAATCTCCAAACCCAAAACTCTATACCTATTTAAAAAAATAATAATTTTAACCCTAAATCTTAACCCACAAATATAACTCTAAACCTTAAATCATATTTAAAAAATAATAATTTTAATCCTAAATCTAAACCCACAAATATAATCATAAACCCTAAATCCCTAAAATCTATTTAGAACAATAATAATTTTAATTCTAAACCCGAAATCTCAAAATTCTAAACCTTATTTAAAAAAATAATAATTTTAAACCTAAACTTTAACACACAAATATAACCATAAATCTTAAACTTAAAATCACAAATCCCAAATCCCAAAAACTTAATCCCTAACTTCCAAATGTCAAAACCTTAAAACCTATTTAGAAAAATAATAATTTTAATAATATATTTTTTTTAAATAATAATTATTTAAAAAAATAATATTATATCTTAAAAAAATAATAATTAAATAATATTATTTAAATTTTACTGAATATAAAAATATTAATATCATATATAATATTTTCTATTTCATTCTAGTTGTAAATTAAACATTATAATATTAATACCTTCTTTGATTTCAATAATTAAACCAAACAAAACCATAAATCTTATCTATCAAAATTTAGAACGTATTTATATAATGGTCAGCCAAACATTGAACATATCTTACGAGTAGAACGATGTCTCATTCCTGGAGTATTGTCGATTGTGATTGAAATGCCTATTACTGATGACAAGTTTTTATCTTGATGAATACGAGATGACTACTGGAGAAATATTCGTAGCATGTATTAAATAAAATTTCTAAAAGAAACATAAAATGGCGTACACTTGTAAGTAGGAAAAGAACCAAAAGTCCAAAACACCTCATACAATGGTAAACATAAAAAGGCAGATACTTGTTACTAGAAAAAAAAAAAGGGTCCAAAACACACCCCATACAATAGTTGAGATAATTAATTGGGAAACAAGGTTCGTCTTTAAAATGCAAAACTTGAAACAGTCATATCAGGATAGCCTGAAATTCATTAGGCCTTGACATGCTGCTGAACAATATGAAGGGCTTCATGGTCCTCACCAAAATCCTGTAATAGCATAGAGAAAGAACGAAAATATCGTAATTTTGTAATACAAAAAGCTTCAGTTTCAGATTCAAGTTTCCATTAGGGTAAAACTTGTAGCAAAAAGCCTAAAATCTTACCTTCACAACAACACAGGAGCAGCCAACAACTTTCCTCGCCTTTCCTTCAGAATCAATCTTGCACAACTGCACGATACAGTCCAAATCAAAGGATATCATAAATGATTTTTCTGGCTAAATCAACCAAGAATCTATTGCATGTCAAAGTGACTACGGTAAAATATAAAAAAACATCAATTAAGTAAATATAGAGCAAAAAAATAAATCATTCAAGCATTATCTTTACCTAAAGCCCACGGAGATGCATGTACAGACAAATTACAAATGCCGAACCAAATAACTATCAATACTGCACTAGTAGATGAACATGAATATGAAACAAATCAAAACCACACACCATAATCATGTGATCACCATGCTGCTCATCTAGATGATCACAGATCTGAAACACAAAACCATCCAACAAAAGCTCCAGAATTTGAGTGAATCATAATGTTCAAATAACTATCATGGACCTCCTTTACTACTGTATCATGCCATTCTACTAATTTCAATATGATATACCAAATACCGGTTTGGAGGCCTTTCAATCGCATGAGGCTTAACAAATATAGCAAGTAAATAACAGAAACAAATTAAGAAACCCCCATTTATGCAACAAGTCATCCAAAAAAGCAATAAATCCATTAAGCTATGACATGTGGATACTATCTTTCATTACTCTTTGAATAACTTGATCGTTCCTAACATACATAGACAATTAAGCAGGTTGCACACTGTTCCTGAGTTTCAAAACAATTATTTTTCTCAATTAAATACATCAGTGGTTGTTGTCAAACAATAAATGAAATAATTTCGTTTTTAGAATAACTAAAGTTGCTCAAAGCAATTAACAAAATTAATGGGTTGATATGATATGACTGACTTTTTTTGATAATGATATCAAATTTTTATTAATTGCAAAATAAGCACTTTCTAGAAACACATTCGAGCAATAATAACTTTATTAAATTTAAATTCAGCCCAATAGAGAATTAATAGCTATAAAGTTTCCCAAATTTTACCAAATGTAGACCTTCATTTTCATTTTGAACTATCTAAATTAAAATTAAACCTTTTTTAAATTTTAAGGACCACATGACTCACTACGTATTTAATATTAAAAAAAATTAAATTTCTGAGTCTTAATTTATTCAGAGTTTCAATAACTAGTATTTATGTAAGTGTTCCAAGGATCCTGAATAAGAAGCTCATGTTATATTTATAGTGAAACTTAGGTTTAACTATGTGCACCTATGGTTTATGGGCTTAAGGCAGCATGCTAATGAGTTAGGCTCACCTTACTAAATGGAACGAGGGTCACATGGCTTCACCTTTTGATAGGTTACCTTGACCTAGGGATACCCAAGGTGTGACATTCCAATTTCCAAAACACAAGTCCCCCAACTTCTCTAACTAGATAGTTAGCCCAAATCACCAGCATGACTAGAACCATAAACCCCCCCAATTCAAGGAACCCCCACCTCCAAAACAAACCCAATAAACCCTAAATCCCAAAACCATCACACCATGGATCTCCCTAGCAGTCAAAGCTCCTAACAACTCCTAAATTTTTCATAGGAAACGAGCCCAACAACTCCTAATTAAAAGTACAGAATTTTTGTGTGAAACTAAATTTTTTGTATAAAAAAAGTAAACATGTATTTTAGATAATATAACACAAAATAGTATATCAATTAATCTCTCTTTTACCCCATTGGTTTTTCAGCTTTATTTTCCACTTTATATTAATGTATCCCAGCTGTATTTTAGTGTATTACAACTGTGTATTTTAGTTATAACATTAATATATTATATATATATATGTTCTGTATCAGAGAATTATAAAGAAGAAAGGAATAAGAAGAATACAACTTTTAAGAGAGTTTATTTTGTGTGTGAAGGCCTTTAGGCCTTGGCCTATTTTATCAATCTGGAATTCAATTGTCAACATAGTATCAAAGCTTTATGTTATGTCCCACTCAAATTATCTCTCAAAATCCAAACAAATAATGGTTGCCTAAAGGAGCTAGACCTTACTACATGGGAAAGTTCTAGAGATGTCTAGAAAGAACTAGAGTTGGATGGACTCAACTCAAGCCTTGAAGACTCTAGAATGCTCCAAAATATACATGTGCTTGAAGGTGTTAGAATGGACTGGAATATTCTAGAACGTGATGGATGGTTCTTGAAGAATGTAGAAGGATGTAGAAGTCGCTAGAAGCTTACGAAACATCCTAGAACTTGTATGAAGGAACTAGACAAACCTAGAAGACTCTTGAGTTAGCTAGAAAGTCCTAAATACTTGTGACATGTTGTAGATAAAACTAGAACACTCTTATACATTCTAGACTTAGAATGATCTAGAAAGTTGTGGCATAGCCTTAAGCTTTGAGCCACACTATAAATAGAACCATTGGTCTTCATTTGTACTCATCCTTGAAAAATTGTTAGATAATCTCTCTCTAGAGCAATAGAAAACATTATTTACAAACTCTCTTTCTAGTCTCTTTGGAAAGTTTCATTCGGGTTCAAAGGGAAGCTTAGTGCAACGAACGATACTAAGTGCTGCACGATCGCTACTTGAAATTTAAGGTCATGACATTTAGGTTCAGAAACCTCTGCTATTGGCCCCTCTCTCAGTGTATCTCTTTGCATAAAACCATTTTTTTTTTCTAAATCAAAAAGTGGTTTTCTATTTTTCTCAGATCAGTTTCTACTGCTTTAATTCTCATTATTTGAGGTTGATTGATATCTAAGAACTGACAATGGCAACAGTATTGAAGTTGGATTTCACTACTGTTGTGGGTGCCCATGAAGCGACTTTAGGAATGAAACATATACAACCTTGTATAGAAGGTCAACAGTTTTTTGGATTCCACCAAAACCTCTGAACCAGAAGCTGATTCTTACCAGCATGCTGTTGCATTTACTCATCCTCATACAACCTCACAGATGCCAAACTTGCTTCTTTCCCATCAATGTATTGACAAGGATTCTATGGGTCCTCAAATAGGTTTCAATCCTAGTAGCAATCTGAAATCTTCTATGCTTCCAAGTAGCACTCCGAGTTGGCAATCCTCTATTCTTACAAGCAGTTCATGTTTGTCGTCTTCTATTATTTCAACAAGCAATCCAAATTTCCAGTCTTCAATTCTTCCTACCCAATCAATGCTGAATGCGGGCATCTTGAACTTACAACCTCCATTACTTCCTGCACAAACTTCTGTAATAGGTTTAGACTTATCCACAAACTTGGTTACTAATAAGGCACCTTCTGAAGCATTCCCTTCTGCTGCCTTAAGCTTCATCTCATCCCAGGCATTATAGATGGGAAATCTACATCAATTTCTTCTACTCCTAATGAAATTAAAATCAAGCAATACTCAAGAATTGTAGATCTACAATCGGAGCTCATGCATCATGTGCAGGGACTAGTGTTGCAAGCTTCACCCAGAGCACACCCATTCAATTTTATTCCAATTTATCATCCCATCGTGTAGGGAGGCTGGGAACACAACAATCCAAATTGGCAATTCTCGTATTGGCTCAACTTCAGCTTCTAAACTATTCGATTTTGAAGCTATTATTGGACAAAGTTCGTCTTCTTTTGAGATTGTTAACTAAAGCAATGAGATCCACCACATCTAGTGCTACTGTATTTTCTCTTTGAGGTTCCTCTACAGCTCCTACCTCTCATCTCAAATTGAACCCGTTTCAAGCTTTGTTCTCCAGTTGCTCTCTCTTTGTGGCCAAAGTCGTTGTTCGCCTAAGAAACAACCGACTATCGTGCATCTGCGTTTGTCTCTATCACGCAACGTCAACCTCAATCTCGCGCGACGTCAACCTCAATCTTGCGCGACTTCAAATCTCAGTCTCGTGCGACTTCAATCTCAATCTCGCACGACTTCAATCATCAGTTTTGCAAAACCCAAGCATCCAGTCTTCATCATCCTCCACTTTGACGCTTCATTGTTACCTTCCAATCGTCGTTGCCCTCCAATCAGCGTTGCTCTGCATTCGACACATTAGATTCAAACTCAAACAAAGAAAGATTGAATAATGGTGAATAAACGTTTAAACATTTCAACCCAATTCCAGCTCCAATAGCCCAGTTCAATCGGATAAGCCAAGTAACCAATCCAACAGCCATGTCCAGTCCTGCGCTCAATTTGGTTATGCTTCTGCAGATAATAATGATAAATTAATATGGAAGATAGCATGGCTAGGGACACTGTTCAAACATCAACACACACAATTCCTGTATTTGGACAACACCAGCCTTACAATTTTTTTTCTTTTCATTCCTGGAGGCAACCTCATCTTTGGACCTTCCTGTTGAAGCTAGATCTCTTTCACACAATTTCTCTACGTCAACTAACCGACTGCCATCATTCAGATCAAACAATGGTTGTTGATTATTAAAGGTCTTAAGCTACTCTAGCCTTTTTACCATTTGAATTGGGAACCAATTCATCTGTACAATCCACAAACATATCTTTTTTCCCAAGGTCATTTGTTACTTTGCATCACCTGGATTACCTTGTAATGGACTCTCTTTACCTCCCAAAAAGCTGCCGCAAAAACAAAAAATTGGTTCTACAAGGCAACACTTTATATCCAACACACTCAAAAATGATTAGTTGTATTGAGGTTACATATAACTCTCTTTGCATCAACGTTCCATGCTTTAAAGCCACCATCAACAGTTCCGCTCCACAATAAATGGGCATGCATTACAGCAACTGTTCTAGTCAATTTAATCTATAGGTATTGAAAAATACTTCACAATTTCAGTTCCAATTCTACTATTTTTTTGAATCAAGCATCAAGTTCAGCTTTCAAAGAACTTTCCTCACTATCAAATTGGCCATAGAAAGATTAAATATCAATGCAGTAACTTCCGTTTTCTGTATTTGGTAAAGCAGCAAGTTTTTCTATTTCAATAAAATAATCCATGAGAATGATTTCGTCTAAAGGGACCGTTCAGTTTCTTTCAATAAACTTCTCATTCTAAAGATGAAGTTATGTGACTAGAAGACGTCCCTGAATCTAATCGGCCTTATGACATTCACTTGTCTCAATGTTACTTGTTTGGCCTATATCATATTCAAAAGGATATAGCCATTCTCCGAGGACATTCAACTGCATTGCTCCACTCAGTTTCAATGGCCACTCTCCGAGCTACAAGAAATTCAACTGCATTGCTCTCCATTCAGATTCAACCACCACCCTCCGAGCTACAAGAGATTCAACTGCATTGCTCCACTCATATTTGGTGGTTAAATCTATTTCATCATCCCAATCTTTAGGCTACTTAGCAACAATATCAATAATCCTTTTTGGTATGTCATAATATACTTTCTCATCATCCCAATTTTCAGGCTACTTAGCAACAAGATTAGTAATCCTTTTTTGGGATGTCATCACATACCAAGCTTAGATCCATAAACCTTCTAGATCCAGCTTGCGGGGGAGTGTTAAATATTAATCTTTAATTCAATGAATAAAGGGTTCTAGTCCAATATGATCAAACTAAACATGTGAAAATTGAAGGCAAGATGATCTCCCTCAATTACGTTCCATTTAGATAACAAGTAATAGATATCTTAACCAAAGCTTTGTTTCTGAGAGTTAAGTGTAGCACTTGATTTAGAAAACATATATCGCCTAGCTTGAGGGGAAGTGTAGAAAATCAACCTAAGCATATGATTGATTCCTAAGCAACCCTTGATTTTTAGGACAAAGTTTCCTGATTTTTAGGGTGACTTCCAATTCTATTTTCAACTTTATTTCCAGCTCAGTTTCCAACTTTATTTCCCACTTTGTATTAGTGTATCCCAACTGTATTTTAGTGTATTACAGCTGTGTATCAATCTGAAATTCAATTCTCAACAGGCATGCAAAAGCAACATAGTAATTTTTGAAGAGAGTGAAAATTTTCTTAATTAATATTAAATCATTAAAATGAAAAACGAACTGTGCTCAAATGCTGGGGAAATGTTGCACATCGTGTCTGTGTTAGGGAAGGGGGGGTTTGTTAGGGAGCAGAGTGTCCTTAGCACTCCTATTGAAACACAAAGAACAGGAAGAAAAAAAAGGCACTTACACCAGCCCACTCTCCAAGAGTTTTAGCACTTGGGACAGTCATCAAGTTTACGTTGTGGTCAGCACAAAGTCCTTTGACAAGTTTAACATAGTCTGGCTGATTACAGTCCTCAGCCAATACACAAAGCTGAGCAGCACGCCTTTCAATGATTTTGGCACCTTCATGAAGGCCTTTAGCAAGCCCTCCATGAGCCAATGATTTTCTCAACACAAGCTGCAAGGCAGTCATGATGTCCATGGGCTCACCCAATGCTGCTGGGGCAGGAGCAGCCTCAACAACCACATTGCCTTCTTCACTGTAATAAAATCGTTTCACAATCAACAAGTTGAAATACTTCATAAAATCAAAAACAGAAACAGAGAACACGAAAAAAAAATCTTGAACAACTCCAATATAGTGAAGCAATTGCAGAACCATATTTTAACAAACGAATCCACCCAAAGAAAGCATTCGAACTTCTTAATTCAAAAACACAAACACAATGGCTATGAGACACTTCAGAGTAATGTACAACTTACACTCACACATAAAATTACACATTTACCATATCTAAAAATATCTAACATCTTCTTTACTTACCCAGACATGTTGGATATTTCTTGTTCAAATTATTCTCTTTCCTGCAATATAAATTCACGAATCCAGGAACAAAAATTAAATACAAGATAGGAATACTATAAACGGAGAGCGAGAGAAAGAAGAGAGCGAGAGAAAGAAGGATGACTTTGGGATGAAATAGCCGAAAGCACGGCTACTCCACTGATTTTTGTAACGAGGCAGGTAAAATGTGGCATCAGAGCCGAACCCTAGGAATAAAACCCTAATTTTGGGAAGTCCGACCTTTCCAGCTTGGGCTTTCATTTGGTCTAGTATCGAACTGTTCCCAATTCGGCCCATATAAGCAGAGTGCTTTTTTATCGCAGAACAAAAAAGCAGAACACATTGTAGTCATTACACAGTATGGAAAATGTTATTTACCAGAAAAATTTGTTTGTTCGTATTTCAGACCCAAATGAAAAAAAAATGGTTATCTCAGTTAGTCAGCATTTTATTAATCAAAATATAATCTTATTTTTTATTTTGATTGATTGTTACGTTGTTAATTGTATGTGAAACTGATGCTAGAGCATCAAGATATGTTGTTTATTAACTATTATTGTCATTTACTTTAATTCTTTTTATTTTGTTCAATAATTAGAGTAATATTAGGGCTACTGTGCTGTCCAATTCTGTTACACAAAGCGACAAAACTTTGTGGTAACCAAATAAGTATACTTACTGGCGCGAAGGGTGATGGTGCTAGGCAATGATGATTAATGTGTACTTTTGATTTTTTCTTCTATTTTCTCCGTAATTTCGAGAATGTTTTAAGGATTAAATTGGAATTCAATCTTAATATGAGAATATACTTTCCTTTAGATTGATTTTATCGGCTTCTACACCATTTTGGTATCAAGCAACCTAAGCTCAACGATGGCAAATTCTGGCATGAACCACCGGTTAAAATTTAACCTGATTTTAGAGGAAGAATTTAAAGAAAAATTTATATAATTGATTGAATGTGTGGATCTTATAAGAGATTTATTTATTTATAGAGTATTACTTACATAGATATCAATCACATAATGAATACACATATTTATATGTCATAAAGGTATAATTGGTATAGAATACAACATATTATGGATTTAGGTCGACTCCAATTTGGGTTGATCACTAAGCTTAGACTGACCTACAGTTATTAGCCACAATATTAGTTTCAAGTAGTAAAGAAAGTCTTTTTTTATATTTGGCATAAGAGGTTAGGACATCTATTCTCTAAAATTGTAACCAAGGTCCTTAGTGATTGTAATATTCCTTTTCAAATGAATAAAATGCTTCCTTTTTCTATGTTTCATGTCAAATGGGCAAAAGTCACAAACTTCCTTTCCGTAACTTTCATACCTCTTATACCAATTCATTACAGCTTGTTGAATCCGATCTTTGGGGCCCTTCTCTTGTTCCTTCAACCATAGGTTTCAAATTTTACATAACCTTTGTTGATGTCTACTCTAGATACACTTGAATTTACTTCTTAAAAAGGAAGTCTGAAGCTTTTGAATCCTTTCTTAACTTTAAAGCCCAAGCTGAAAATCAACTCAATACAACCATTAAAATTTTTTAATCTGACTAGGGTGGATAATTTTGTTCCTTCTCCTCATTTTTCAACACACATGGCATTATTCATCGTGTTTCTTGTCCTCACACCTCTGAACAAAATGGAATAATGGAAAGAAAACATAGACATATAGTAGAACTCGGTTTAACCTTACTAGCTCAATCATCTTTACCTTTGAAATTCTGGCCAAATGCTTTCTCTAGTGTTGTTTATCTCATCAACAGAATGCCTACTACACTTCTTCAGTAGAGGTCTCCTTTTGAGGTACTTTTCAAAGTTAAACCTGATTATTCCTTTCTAAGAGTCTTTGGTTGTCAATGCTTTCCTCACTTAAGGCTTGTTGTCTCTAAAAGAGAACATAAAAACGTGCAAGTATACACGGTCACAAGTAATAAGATTTGTAAGTAAAGATCGTTCCCACGGAGATTTGTTACTATAGCTTGTTGAGTACTAAAATTATTTCTTTCTAATTTTATTCAAAATAATCGTTGTTTAAGAAAAAAGTAACATAAGAAAATAAAAGAAATCTAGGATTGCAATTTTTCACCAAACTAATCCACTCAAATCATGTTATTTCTTTTGATTTATATTTTTTAGTACATTTAATTTGTCAACCGAAAACTTCTATTTTTATTCATACATCTCTTCTGAGCTCCGTATAAACACACCTCGTTAAATTAATTCACTATATCTCTATGAGAATTAAATTTAATAAGATTCATTAAGTTCTAAGTTTTCAAATAGCCACACATACAATTAGGGTATATTCCTATCCTTCATCATACATGTCATTCTATTTACGAGCAATATACACACAAATGCCTCTTCCAAGTTTATTTATGTGCCACGGATCGTTTTGATAAGATTCGTAAATAATCAAAAAGCATTAAGCACAAAATAGAATGAACAAATCGAACGTCTTATAAATCTATCAAAAATAATTAAAATCAAAGCTTCATAAATTTAGATCAAATGCAACCCTAGAAAAATTAAATTACTTCATAAATTAAAAATATAAATTACAACACATACAGAAAAATAAGAAGAAGAAGAAAGGAAATTAAAACATCTCAATACGAAAATATTTGGCACACGCAGAACACAACAAAAGCCAAAAAATGGCTTCTGCGTGTTCTGCCATCCAAAACCGAGCAACACAAGAAAACTAAACTCTACCCAAAACTCCAAAAACTTTCGAAAACTAAAACTAAAAAAAAACTCCTAAACTCTATCATCTTATCACCTATTTATAGCTAAAAAATACATCAAAAAAATATTAAAATTTAATACACGCGGGGGACAGGGAAGTGTGGGGAAAATAATAAATTACACGCGTGGGGGACAAAAATTGTATCGAAAATGGAATCAAAAACACGGCTAATGTGAGTGGGCGAGCAGTCTGTTTCTGTTTTTCTTATCAATACACTCTGCCACGTGTCGCGATCTGATTCGCTGAAACCAATAGTGGGACACGTGGCAGCACTTCATTCGTTGCGGGAAACGAGCACACGCAGAAACAGAAGCAGGGGATTGGGGCGCCGAGAAAGTGTGGCAACGGTTGGAACGGGGGGTTGATCCAGCGCGGTCGCGCTCATTGTAACATTCCACATGCCGGAAGATGATTTGCTACAGTATTAAGTGGGACACGTGGCAGATTAAGGTTCGTGGAATAACCAGGCGCACGTGGATCGGCCGCACAGGAAAATGGGCGCTCAAAGGTGGGGGACAGGGTCTGCACGGCGTCATACGGGTGGGTCCCACGCTGCACGCCGGCCTGCACAGCAAGTGGGCCCCAGTCGGGCACCGAGCTGCGCGATAAAGGAATTCCCTGCACCAACTCTCCTTGGTCGGGTTGAAGTGCACGCTCGCATCCGAACCGTTGATGCGTTGATCTGACGGTCCACGATGAAGCGTGGATAACGCCGTGTGGAATTTTTCTCCTGCGAAGAAAAATAACTTTTATTAATTATATTTTCACCCACAAATATATTTCAAATTATATTTTAAACTTTTGTTTAATTGCAATACAGCCCTTTTTGTAATTTAAATTAAATTTTAAACTTTTAATAATTAAAATTAAGCCCGATTTTAATTTAAATTATATTTTCAATTTTTATAAATTGCAATTAATCACTCTTTTATTTGAAATTATATTTTTGGACACAAATTTGCCATTAAGAATGTTTTCGATACAATTTATTTAATTTTCTTAAAATATATAAAAAACAGTAAATACTAATTTATTAAACTAAAATTAACTAAAAATAGAGAGAACATAGCAATTATAATTAATAAAATAGGTGAAAATAACTATATAAAATACAGTTATTAAGGCCATACAACTCTCATAAGTTTGATTTCAGGTCATTACCTTGTACTTTTGTTGGTTATAGCTCTAAACATAAAGGATATAAGTGTCTAGATGAAAAAGGTAACATCTATGTCTCTAGACATGTTGTTTTTAATGAATTTATCTTCCCTTTTAATAAAGAATCCAATAGCAATCAGGTTAATTCTAGTAACTCTCAAACTCCTCTGCATTTTCCCTTACTAGATATTCCCAAGCCTATTGTTGTAGATCATCAATCTATAATACATACAAAATCGAACCACTCTGATCATAGATTAGAGGGTACAGCAGTAGTAAGACATATGTCTACAGAACAACTACCTTTCCTCCAAAATCCCACAAATGTGTCTTCTATTAGCCTTCATCAGCCTCATAATTCTTCTACTCTCAATGCCACCTCTAATACAAACACTAATTCTGATCCAATACATCCAATTCATCCAATGACAACTCGGTCTAGAAATGGGATCCATAAACCAAAAGTATTGATGACAGATCTATCCATTCAAGAGCCCACTACAGCTGTTGAAGCTTTACTTGATGCTAATTGGAAGAAAGCCATGGTTGAAGAATACAATGCCTTGATCAATAACAAGACTTGGACCCTTGTTGAACTGCCACCGAATAGAAGACCAGTTGGATGCAAGTGGATTTATAAGATAAAAGGAACACAGATGGGACTGTTTCACGGTATAAGGCTCGACTGGTCGCTAAGGGTTTTCTACAAAAGGTTGGGTTTGATTTCACTGAAACTTTCTCCCCAGTGATAAAGCAAACTGCCATCAGAGTTATTCTAACTCTAGCTCTATCTCGTGGTTGGATTACAAGGTAGCTTGATGTTAATAATGCCTTCCTAAATGGTGAACTTAAGGAGGAAGTTTATCTTGAACAGCCTGCTGGTTTGATTTTATCGGCTTCTATGCCATTTTGGTATCAAGCGACCTAAGCTCGATGATGGCAAATTCTGGCGATGAACCACCAGTTAAAATTTAACCTTATTTTAGAGGAAGAACTTAAAGAAAAACTTAGACAATTGATTGAATGTGTGGATCTCATAAGAGGTTTATCTATTTATAGAGTATTACATACACAGATGTCAATCACATAATGAGTACACATATTTATATGTCATAAGGGTATAATTGGTATAGAGTACAACATATCATGGGTTGAGGTCGACCCCAACTTGGGTTGATCACTAAGCTCAGACTGACCTACAGGTAGAACATCTGGAGTACTTCGCCTTTCATCTCGAGTTGGTGACTTTACTTAAGCGGCTTGCATGGGTCGGGCATCGGATCGGTCGGGATATCCAAACATCTAGTCCCTTAATCTTTTAGCTCGAGCTCTGGTCTGAGGTGGAAGAGTAATTACCGGGTATGGAATACGAACCGTTCAACTCCCCTAATAAATGTGTGTCAGTTGATTTGAGAAAAAAACAAAGTGCCTCTATATAAAGGGATGCTTGGGTTAGGACTTATCATCATTACCTACACAATTGAGAAATAGTGAAGAAAAAATGCTTTGTCGCATCACCTCGAGTTTGTAAAAGGTTTTCAGTTCGGTGGTAAGAATCCAACTCAAACTATAGTTTTATTTGTTTGAGTTTTTAAACTTCAAACGTCAAGAACCTAACGTGGTAACTTTTCACCACTCTAACCTAGAACTTACATTATCCTCAATGTAACAATTATAAATTAAAGATTAAGAGAAAATATAATAAAAGTTACCTATTTTATGAGAATGTGTAAATAGTGATAGAGAAATGCAGGTGCATCCATCATGTTTGTTATTAATGTTCACACAGGTAGATTGCTATGAACTTAGTTTTAGTTTTAACAATTCTAAAATTATCTATATGTAATTAAACTAAAATAAACAAAATAAAGCAAATAAAAGAAATTGGAAACCCATCCAACTCTTAGTTTAACGTATTAGCAAGACATAACTTAGGTGATTTTATTTTAAGTAAACTTAATGTCCCCACATCATTGAGTCAATCAAACCTATAGGTAGGATAATGTTGTCTACCTATACTTTTTCAATTATGCCTTTATGGATTTTCAAAAAATTTCTTTACATAAAATTAGAGATATGATTGTGGGTTTTAGATAACCCACTTCTAGGTACAAGTCAAATAACTAAGACATCAAAACACATTTGTACCTAGATCTAACAAACCAACTACCTTTTTTTATCACATATTGCAATTTAAAGATATTTAAAATTTGGAGAGAGCTTCGACAATTTTTTTTATTTTTATTTTATTATATTATAATTTCTAAGTTAAATAACATAATCAGTATTAATCAAAAGTGTTTCCAAGAAAGAATGGTGGAGCAAAAGCTCCTCAAAAACTATATTCTTAGATAGAACAATATTCTTAGGAAAGACTAGTGGCACAAAGGCTTCCAAGAACTCACTTAAATTTTTAATTTTTCATGTTATTAAAATCTAAGTCATTTAAGTTAATAATAATCAAAGTTAATTAAGTTAAGTTGAAAATTTAATTTAATTAAATTAATAAATAAAATTAAGGTAAAAATTTAAGTTAATTAAATTAATAATAATATAAGTTAATTAAATTAACAATAATTTAAGTTTAAGTTAAAAATTTAATTTAATTAAGTTAATAAAATAAGTAAAGTTAAAAATCTAAGTTAATTATTAATTTAAGTTGAAAATTTATGTTAATTAAGTTAATAAATTAAGTTTTTTTTTAATTTAAAAAATAAATTAAAAATTAAAAGAAAATTGAAAATTAAAAGAAAATTAAAAAATAAAAAGTAAAAAAAATAAAATTAAGACTAAAAAAATTATTAAAAAAATAAAATAAAAATTAAAATAAAATAAAATAAATAAATATTAAAAATTAAATGGAAATTAAAACAAAAAAAATAAAATTAATTTTTTTAATTTTAACATTTAAATTTTTTTACTGTTCACGTTTTTTTAAAGAAAATTGCGCTAACAGTTTTTTTATTTATTTTTAACCTTAATTTCTTTTTTCAAAATTTTTGAATTTTGAATTTTTTTTAAATCTTAAATTTAAATATTAATTTTTTTTTTAGTTTTCAAGTTTTGTTTATTTTTTTTTTTGTAAATTTGAAATTTGAAATCTTAATTTTGAATTTCAAATTTAAATTTTTCATTTGCTTTACTGATTAAGAAAACAGTTCTTTTTTTTAATCTAAAATATAAAATTTTATATCATAAATTTAAATTATTTTTGTTTTACTCTTCCAGAATAGTTTAAATTTTTTTGAAATTTAAATTTTAAATTTTAAACTTTTTTACTGTTCAAGAAAACAATTTTTTTATTTTTAAATTTTATATCTTAGATTAAATTTTTTTGTTTTACTGTAAAGAATATATTTTTTGTTTTTTTTATTTTTTTTAATTTAAATTTAAACTTTTTTGTTTTACTGTTTATTTAATTTTTGTTATTTATTTATTTTTTAATTTTAAATCTCAAATTAGTTTTTTAGAAAATATTTCTACTGTTCGTTCGTGAACAGTATTTTGTTTTTTATTTAAATTTAAATTTTTTACTGTTCAAGAAAACAGTTTTTTTAATTTTAAAATTTAAAATTTTTGTACTGTTCAGAAACAGTAAAAGTTTTTTTTTGTGAATTTGAAATTTGATATTTAAATTTTTTAAATTTAAATTAAATTTTAAGTTTTAATTTCTTTTTATTTTACTTTTCAAAAACAGTAACAGTTTTTTTTTTTAATTTTTAATTTAGTTTTTTCTTCTTTTGTTTACTATTCAAGAGATTATTTTTATTTATTTATTTATTTATTGAATTTGAAATTTGAAATATTATATCTTAAATTTTTTTATTCACGAAGATCTGTTTTAATTTTTTTTTTGAATTTTAAATTTTATATCTTAAATTATAAATTTTAATTTTTTTTCTCTAATTTGAAATTTGAAATTTAATTTTTTTTAATTTATATCTCAAATTTTTAATTTTAATTTTTTTAATGCTTTTATTTATTTATTTTTTTTAATTTAAATTTAGTTTTAAATTTAATTAATTTTTTTTATCTTAAAATAAAGAAAAATCACAATTATTTTCAAAAGAAAAAGTTTTCAAAATTTTGATTAATAATTTAAAAACAGTATTCGTATCCCGACAACGGTGCCAAAAACTTGATGATAAAAATGAAATCAAAAGACCGGCAATACAAATACCGATCTTGTGAAATTTACCCTTTTGTGGTTTTATTATTAGTAAAACTTTCGTAAGTGTACAAATTATTTTATAGAAAATGATAAGTATACTCCGAAGGTCAAATTTGCATTAATTTATAAAATTTGTATTATTATTTATTGAATTACATCTTAAACATCTTGTCACGATATTTTGTTGTTTGTTTCCTAATCTAATAACATAAAAATAAATATAATCATAAATATAAATTCAATAAATAATAATGCAAATTTTATCATTATAATAATGGAGTATTTAATGATATAATAATTAGGTTAATTATGTTTGCTTGTATTATTTAGGTTATTAAAAATATAAATTAATATTTGTTGATTTTCTCTTTTTGGTATGAAAGTGTCATTAGGCGGGACTCAAATTTTTTTTTGTTTAATATTAACTAATTAATATCCTTAGGTGGGGCCTATTAATTAATTAAATATTAAATTTTAGTTTTATTTTTAAGAAAATAGCAAATCATCTAATCATAGCTTTAGATGAAATCAAATAATTAGACTTTTATTCAAGGTATCTAAATTAAACCTAAGAATTTAATTTTTTCAAATACTAACTTTCAAGTTTTAAAACCAATACTAAAAATATGTAGTCAATACATTTTTGAATAATAGTTCTTATAAAAAAAATTGAAATATAGTTTTACTCTAACTACTGAACGATTGTACCAACAAATAAAAGAGCAATACTTTAAATTAGACCGAATAATTAAACCTTAAAATCTAATTTTTAGATTTAAGTTTGTAATGAAAAATAATGCATTTCTCTCTAACATTCTTAATATAAAATCTTGAATAAAAACACAATCAATTTATTTTATGAAAATGTTTTACTTATTTAATATTTCGCAAGCGTTTATAATTATATCATATTTAGAAACAGCCAACCATGTTAAATTTAATCATAAACAAATTAAATATAACATATACGAATAAAACATAAAATGATAATTATAAAGAATCTATTAAAATAATACCTTAAAAGAATCCTTACAACAGTTTGATGTTAATTTTATTACTAGCAAACCTTCAAACGGATTTGCATATCTATTTATTGAATCAAAAACTAAAAATTTAAAAAAACATAACTAGTTCCTCTAACAAAAAAGAAGAACTTTAAAAATAAAAACTAAAAAAAAATAAAAAAAAAACTTTCTAGAGAGAAAAGGAGCTTAGAAAATTATTGTGCCTTTTTGGAATGGGCGAAGAAGGTCCTTTTATAGATAAGGAAAAGGCCAAAAAAAAGGGGAGAAATATTTCAAAATTTGAATTTGGGTGTATTTGGACAGGTTGGTGCGCGTATGGGGTGCAAAAATCTTGCCAGAAGGGCTATCGGCGTGGTAGATGGGCGACTGGTGCCCACAGGTGTGCATAGGACACAACGAGCAATGTGCAGGCACGCGTGGGGCACGACACGGCCGGTGTGATGCTGTGCATTGGACTCGGTGTAGATCGAATGGTGTGCGCGTTGGTGTATGCAGGAATCGGCGTGACAGACGACTGCGTGTGCTAGACTCGGTGCAAATGACCGCGTTTCTCGGCCCGACTAGGCAGCTACACGCGCAATTTTGGCCTTTTTGACATTTTTTACCTTTTTGACCAATTTTGTTCAATTTTTCCATCTTTTTAACTTTTCCTCATTAATTTTCTCAATATATTTGTGATGTATTGCCTCCAATATTTTTTTTCTAAAAGTCTTTAAGTTATTTTTGAACTAAAATATCTGGAAAACAATAAAAAAATACCCGTGATTCTGAAAAGAAAAATTTATATAAAAATATGATAAAATTATACAAATATAAATCTATTTAATCAATTAAAGTACATTAAATCATAGTAATTTTAGTGCTTTTTAAGCACTCATCACTACTCTCTCTAAAATTTGGAAAAATCCTAACATAAATATAAATATAAATTAAAGGATCGAGACTTGTGTATCACACAATATCCTTAAGATAATTTTTTCGCTCACCGTGAGTGTGAGAGAACTACATAAACTTATCACTCTAGATATAATGATAAAATAATAATAAATTTACACAATAATTTATTATCCATGAACTTTCAAGTGTTTGAACTCTATTGAAGGAACCTAACTCTAGATAGAAAATACAAAAAAAAAATTCATTTTCTTTTCCCTTTTGTCCGTTTCTAGTTTTTTCTCTTTTTCTTTCCTTTTTATTTCTTTCCTTTCTCTTTTCTTTCTTTTTCCCTTCCTTTTCTCTTCTGTATGTCAGTTTTCTCTTTTCTTTATTTTATATAGGATAACAAGAGAAGAGGAGATAGAAATTGAAGAAGAAGAAAACTAAAGTCATTAAAAGTAGACAAAAAAGGAAATAAGAAATAAATGGAAGAATGAAGAAAAAATTGAAATACATTAAATAAATTGAATCCAAATTAATAATTTCAAGAATTTTAATTCAAAATTTAGTTGCCATTCCCATTTCAATAATTTTATTTCAAAATTTTCCAACAATCTCCCATATAAATAAAAATTGACATAGATTTTAAATCAAATTTTGACACGGAAATAGAGTTTAACGTATCAAAACCTACATAAGATAGATAGATGTTACCCTTTGGACCTTCACATGTGAAAGTATATTTATCTTACTAACTGAGCAGTAGACGCAATCTCCTTGAAGTATTCTACCATTTTATGTAAGCAATAACATACTTCATACAAGAGTCTTTCCTGACACAATTTAGTTTTCACTGTTATGTTTGTTTTGGCCATGAACATACACTGGGTTCTGTGAGAGTCTCTAAAGAATTGAGTCCTATATAATTCTCTTTTGAGGCGGCCACACTCTTCCCTCGTATAAGTGATCTCTTATCTTTAGAAGTAATCCGCAAAGAGTAACCTCGTATACTCTGTTCGGTATTTTCTTCATAAGAATCATTAAAAGCCTTAACTTACCATGTATCTTACGGGTATCACTATTTTTATCATAGGAATAAACTTAAGGGAAAACCCTCCACAATGTTCTCACTAAGGATTTATAATTAGGTTGTCCTTTTGAACATAGATCTTGGGATCTCCAGTCAAATAGGTTGCGTTTCCTTTGCAAATCCTTATTCATCCATGGGCTCCAATACCATTCACATTTAGTTAAAGGATCAGCTACTTATTCTTTGACTTCACAAAGTCAATAGAGATAACCCCAACTGAGAGTAGTTGTCTAATGGTATTATGACTACGAAGTATATGTTGAGACTTACCATTATACATATTACTCTATGCCCTACCAATAGCAGATTGGCTATCACAATGGATGCATATTTTACGTACAAGCTACATCCACTTAGGAATATCCTCTAAAACATTATGTATCCATTTGACTTCTTTGCCACATTTATCCAAAGCGATGAACTCAAATTCCATTGTGGATCTAGAAATGCACGTCTATTTAGAGGACTTCCATGAAATAACTACATCATCCAGTATGAATACATATCTACTGGTAGACTTTGAGTCTTTCATGTCAAATATTCAAATTGCATCATTGTATTCTTCTAATACAGCTATATATCTTGTGTAATATACTCCATAGATACGTGTATATCTTAAGTATCTAAATAGTCTTATAATACATTTCTAGTGATCAAATGATGGATTACTAGTATATCTACTTAGTTTACATATAGAGTAAGTTATATCCGGTCTTGTACAACTCATCAAATACATAAAACTTTCTATCACTCTAGAATATTCTAGTTAAGACACACTTTCACTTTTATTCTTAGATAGGTATAGATTTGCATCCATTGATATTCTCATAATTCCAAAATTATCATTATTGAATTTCTCAAGTATTTTTTCAATGTAATGAAATTGAATTAGAATGAGATTACTTTATATCCTTGATATCTTAATTTCCAGAATTACATCAAAAGGCTCTATGTCTTTCATATCAAATCTTGAATTCAACATAGTCTAAGTAGATTTGATCATTACTACCCACAATTAGCATGTCATCAAAATAAAGACACAAAATAACATAACCATCTTCTTTGTCCTTGACATATACACATTTTTCACATTCATTGATTTTAAAGCTATTTGTCCTCATGACATTATCAAGCATTTCATGTCACTATTTAGGTGCTTGTTTCAAGCCATATAAAGACTTCTCCAATTTATAGACCTTTCCTTCTTTTTGTAGGCATGAAAAACCCTAAGGTTAGTCCATGTAGATTTCTTAATCTAACTCTCCATTAGAAATGTTGTCTTGACATCCATTTGATGTATTTCAAGATTTCGTAGAGTAATGATAGCAATTATCATCCTTATGGGTGTTATTCTCGTCATAGGAGAATAAGTGTTGGAGTAATCAAGGCCAAGTCGTTATTTGTATCCCTTAATTACAAGCCTAGCTTTGCACTTTTCAATTGATCCATCTGATTTACATTTTCTTGTGAAAATCCACTTGAACCCTAGTGATTTACTACTTGGAGGTAAATCAACTATTTCCCAAGTGTGATTTTGCATAATGGAATCAATTTCATCATTAATAACTTTTTGCCATTGAGGACCTTCAAAATAATTCACAACCTTTTCATAGGTTTGAAATTCACTTTCTAGCAAGTAGGTCAAAAAATCTAGACCATAAACGTTTCTATCCTAGTCCTTTTGCTATGTTTGGGTTCAATCTCAACCTTATCCTCAACCTCTTGTTCAGGTTCTTTATTTTGACTATCTTCATTTATAGCCTCATACGTTCATTTAGACGAACTTGATTCTCCTTGAGATTTATTAAAAATGCATGTTTATAGAACAATGCATTTCTTGATTCCATTATTGTGTTCTTTTGTATGTCTGGGATCATTGATTCATGCAAAAGAAAACGATAAGCACTATTAGCATGTGAATATCTAATGAAGATGAAATCTATCTTTTTTGGACCTATCTTCACCTTCTTAGGAATATGTATGAATACTTTAGCAAGACACCCCACACTCGTAAGTATTTATAAGAAGATACCTTTCCTTTAAATAATTTATATTATGTCTTATGTGTCTTTTTTAGGGTACCTTGTTTAAAAGGTAGTTAGCTGAAAAAATAGCTTTCCCCTACAACCTAGAACTTAATAGCATTGCATTCATCATTTATTTCAAGATACGATTATTTCGTTCAACAACTCTATTTTCCTAAGGTAAATAAGGCAATATGGTTTCATGGATAACTCCATGTTGTGAATAGAATTCACCAAACTATGCTTCATATTCACCGCGATAATCACTACGTAGTACTTTGATCTTCTTGTTAAGTTGATTCTTAACTTCTATTTTATAAAGAATAAATTTCTCTATAGCTCCATCTTTGCTTTTAAGTAAATACATAAAGCAATATTTCATACTATTATCAACAAAAGTAATAAAATATTTATTATCACCCCTTGTTTAAAGAAATTTTAAATCATATAGATCACTATGGATTAATTCAAGGGATTCAATGTTCCTTTCAATTGATTGAAATGATGATCTAGTCATTTTTGCCTCAACACAAGTCTCACACTTATACTTTGAACCTATTTGGAATACGGGTATGTGTTCCATGTTAATTAGTCTATGCAATGTATCGTAATTAACATGACCTAGTCTACCATGCCACAAGTTGGAAGACTCAAGAAAATAAGTGAAATAATTAATCTTTTTAATATTCTTAGCTTTTACAGTCATTACATTGAGCTTAAATAGCCCATCAGATACATACTTTTTTCCTACAAATATCCCATTTTTGGTCAAAATGACTTTATCAAATTCAAACACTATCCGAAAGTTATATTTGATTAGAAATGAGCTAGAAACAAGATTATTACGGATGTCTGGCACATAGAGTATATTTTTTAATGTAAGATTCTTCCCAGAGGTCATCTTTAGTTGGACCTAGCCTTGCCCTTGAATGGCTAATGTGGTAGAATTTTTCATGAATAGCTTATCTCTATCTTTCATTGGTTCAAAAGTAGTGAATAGATCCTTATTTGAGCATACATGCCTTTTTGCACCAGTATCAATCCACCACTCTTTTGGGTTTGATCCCACCAAGTTCACCTTAAAAATGACTACAAAAAAGTAAATATAAGAGATATTATGAGTGATGTCATCAACCATATTTGCCTCACGGCTCCTGTTTCTTTTTGGAAACTTGCAATCTAGGGCTTTAAATCCTATCCTCTGATTGTGAAAGCAAATCCCTCTGAAGCTTGACTTCTTAAAAGTTGCTTCTCTAGGTCCTAATTTAGACCCTTTACCCAGCTTGCCCTTGACCTTGTTTTAATTGTGCTTGGAACTTTGACCATGCTCCATCACATTAGCCTTGGGTGTTGATGGGATATACTCTCTTTTAGAAGAAGCCTTGTTGTCTTTTTCCACTTTGAATCTTATTAGAAAGTCTTTCAAAGACACTTCCCTTTGCTTGTGCTTAAGGCCTTGTGATTAAGGTAAGCCTTGAACCCTATCCATGAAGGAGGAAACTTTTCAATAAAAGCTACAACTTGGAAGGTTTTACTAAGTACCATCCCTTCATCATACATCTCTATTAAGATATCTTAGATTTCATGTACTTGACTACTTATAAATTTAGAGTCCACCATTTTATAATCAAGAAAGCAACCAACCAAACAATTCTTAGCACCGTCATTTTCAGTTTCATACCTTTGGTCCAATGATTCCCATAACTTTTTAGTCGTTTTCTCCTTATTATACTCATTGTACAAGGAATCGGTTAGACTATTCAGAACATACTTCCGACATAGATAAATAGAATGCTTTTATGCTTCAATAGCACTAGCAAATTGAAAATCTTGTTCACCCTTAGGTTGATTGGGAGTTTCTTCAGGCAAGAACCTTGCCAAATTTAAGGTGGTAAGATAGAACATCATCTTATTCTTCCATCTCTTGAAGTTCAAGCCATTAAACTTCTCTAGTTTCTCTACCACAACATGATTTATAGGAACAAAAAACCAATAACATTAGGGTTAGACACTGAGTCACAGAAGACCTCATCATTTGGTTCACATTAGAACCACCCACAGTAGGATCAATAACATTCACAATTGGGTTTTCAGTTTAGGACAATGGAGTAGTCATTTCAGAAGTCATCTTTGTTTCCTTTTCTAAAAAAATACACAATTAAGAACAAAGTCTTATAACCACAAAAATTATGTATAAAATATTTATGAAGCTATTCGATATAAAAAATTACTTATTGTAAAAGGCAGCAATAAAGAAATAAAACTTTAAAATAATAAACAACAAATTTAAATTTATCAAAAAAAAAATATGTTATCTTAAAATACTATATATGACATAGAAGTTTGAAATTAATACCACTTGCAAGGCAATATTAATCATATAATATGAAAGTAAATGTATCGTGATTAAAAAGACTGCACAATAACCGTATACATGAGGAGCACTATCTTAAATGCCCCTGAGATTTGACATATTTCCAATTATGCCCTTGAGGTTTATATAATATCAAAAATATTCTTAGATTTTAACGGTGTTAATTTTCCATCAATTACTATTTAGATTACTATTTCTAGGCTCTGATACCAATTTCTGGGGATCGATACAAGTTTTAATCAAGGGTTAATATTAACCTTGTTGATGATCTTTGTCTATTTATTGAAGATAATAATTTGTCTAAAAAACTTATTATTTTTTTGTATAAGGCCATTTTTCTTCTATATTCATTACAATTGCATAGTATATTATGTTATTCATTATATTAGTTGCTTAATTCTAATCCTGAATCTATTAATTATCTTTTAAAATTAAAAATTACTCTTTCATTTGTTAAATCTAATAGTTCTAATTTATGTACTAATGATTCGATGTTCATAGAGTATTATCTTGATAAATCATGTGTTGAATGTATATTATTTTGTCCTATTCTTAGTATACGAGCAGGTTTTTCTTGTGTACATATAGTGTATTTATAATCTTCAAAGAAGTAATATCCAAACATTAAGTTATTGAATTCCTCTTCCTTTATTCTCACATATTTTTGACTAAAATAGTCTTTTAATGTCTTTGAAACAGGATGGTCTATAATGCTTGTAACAACTTTAATATAATCTGTATAAATATCTAATAAAATGTTAAATCTTTTAAAATTTTCAAGACAAGTTTCATAATCTTCATTTTTAAAATATTCATTTAAATGATAGAGATAACCTTTATCAAATGTTTCTAATAGAATTATATTATTATCTTTGATTTCCATTGGAATTATTAGTTGTTTATTTCTAAAAAAAAATTCTATTTTCCTCTGTTTAGCAATATTATGCCTTATTTTAAGAAAATATTTAAACATTCAAGATTCTTAACTGGCTTTAAATTTATAATTATTATACCTGAATTTGATGGGTTTACCACAGTCTTCTCTTCTGTTCGTCTCCTTTTATTACACCTGTTATGCCTCAGCTTTGCTCAAACCTCAACGCCCTCCTGGAAATGGTGAGCCTTCTACATCCGTACATAAATGGTGTCCAATAGTTGACTTACTAAAGAAGAATAACTTAACTCTATTTTATTCATAGAATAATAATTATTACAACTTAAGGCCAACTATGAACCTTCAAAGGGGTGCTTAGCCGCTCATAACTATTGGGTATAACATTATTGGTTTTAAGATTGCTAGATAGAGAGGTTTTCTATGCTAGAGTGTTTTAGAGTAGACAGCTCTAGATTTTTGTGTATTCGTGCGTCTTCTGAAATGATAATAAGGGTTCCTTTTATAGAACAAGGAATCCCTGTTTACAAGATTAAAATTATTGTTTTACCTTTGTTTTAATAATTTATCTACTTTTCTACTTTAAAGGATAACCACTACTTTTTTCCTTGGCACATGCTACCAACTAAGATGTGAGGTCTACATCTTTATATCTTTTGTATCCTTCTACCGATAGTTTTTTTTCTTTATCATTTTTTGCCATTGGTTTCCTTTGATGACGTTGATGATGATGCATCTTCATATTCTCGGTCTTTGATGCAGGAATGCATTTGTGGTCTTTGGTAGCTTTTCTGGCATAAAAGCAAAATACCTTCCTTGTTTCTTGACCAATTTATAGGTTGTTACAATTAAAATTGGTTTCATATTTGGTGATTTTTTCACCATCTTCTTCTAACAAAGCCATGCTACTATGGAAAATGATGATGACTTTACTAGTTGAATAATTTACTTTAATCTCACTAGATTTTTCAATCTTCTCGAGTTCATAGTAATTTGGCCTAACATTTGATCTCTTAATACACATAGTTCTTCTGTGTTAAATTCCTTTCATAGAAGTGCCCTTGGTTTGGGAACTTCTTTATTTATGTTGGAAATCCCTATTTTGATGAAGTGGTAGGGACTAATACTTCCTTCCTCATTCCAGTCCATTAATGAACTGAAAAATCTAAGATAAACAAGTTTATCACCTGCTTTAATTTTTCCTCTAAAATTCTTGATTGCTTTTTTAAAATTTTCTAGGAAATAATTTAACTCACTTAAATTAATTCTTAGATATATATTTTCTATTAGCCCTACATGAAATGCTTTATACACAAATATTGGATAAACTTCTTCTAGTATATTGAATTTACTTTCTGTAGGAAATTCCTTGTCTATAGTATAGAATTTCATATCTTCAATATGTTCTTGGGTAGATTTTCTGGTCAAATTATAGAGACTCAACCATTGTGGTTTGCTGTGGTTTCTATATTGGTCCTTTTCATCTTCAATGATTGGAGTAGTTCTAAGAGATGTCTCCCTAAATAGTACTGAATGATTTACTATTTTTGATTTCTCTAGAGGAGATGTTTCTCTAAATAGCACTGGAGGCCTTACTATTTTTCCAAGATTTGTTAATCTACTTAGAGCTGTTGGTTGTTGTTGTAGTACTACAAAATAATTTCTTACTATCTCCTCTAGAGTTATTAGTTTTGGTGTTTTGTAGTTGGCATAACTTCCTTCAGCTTCTATTCTATTGGTAAAAATCTATGAGTTACTCCATTAATTCCTAGAATAGATTTGCTAGTTTCTGCCTAGTTGTTATAAATTCCTAGTTTTGGGCCATTATAGACCACATAAACTTTTTTCTATTCTTCTTTTTCTGCCTCATTTGCCCAATTGAGCTTTGTGGTTTCAGAAGTTTTGTGAACTGTTAGGTTCTTCCTTTTTCAATGAAGGTTCCTCGTTTGAGCTTCTAATCTCTAGAGGTCGTTTTGAGCAATTAAGTTCTTCTTGTTTCTTTCCTGTCTCCATAAGAGATTTCTCGAGATATAGCAGCTCGAGTTGTTCCTATAGGATTTTTATCTCCTTTTACTTTATCTTGATTTTGATATCAAGATGTTCCATTATTGAAAGCATAAAAATAGTTAGAGGTGCTAATTCTCTGGTAAAAGCATCAACTAAGCTATTTTTATGTCCTGGAAGATGTTCAACATCAAAATTGTAATGGTTGAACCATTGTTGCTATCTAACTAGTCTTCCTTGTTTGTAATCACTTGCAATATTAGTTCTTAAGAAATAACCAAAACTCTTGTTATCTATTCTAACAATGAATTTGGAGCTTATAACATATATTGCAAATTTCTAAATAACTTTTTTAACAGCTAAATATTCTTTTTCATTACTATGATAATTTAATTATGAACCTTGAAAAGATCCTGAAGTATATCTACAAAGATATTCATATTTGTCATCTACTCTTGCTTTAAGAACTACTTCCCAATATTCTTGTGAAGCATCTGTTTCAATTATCATCTTATCATCTTATCATCTGGTCCTGGATGGTATAAAGTTGGTAAATTTTTTACCTTTGCTTTTACTCTATCCATATATAGAGTATCTTATTCTGTCCATTTCTAGATATGATATTTTTTTCAATTTTTCTTGTAATAGTTTTCTCATTTATGCAAGTTTCTTGATATATGCTTCTACATATGTTAAATATCCTAAAAATCTATGTAATTGGTTTTTATCTTTTAATTCACTAGGAAAACCTTGAATATTATTTAGTATATGGGGTTGTAGATTATGTTTTCCATCTTCAATTTCCAACCCTAAGTATTTAATTTTTTGTTGAGCAAGTACTGCTTTCTTTTCAAAGAGTACAATGCCTTCTTTTCTACATTTTTGTAGATTATTGATAATATTCAAATAATATTTCTTTAATTCATTACTGAAAACTAAAATATCATTTATGTAAACATAACAAATATCTTGTAATTTCTTGAAAATGTTATCCATATATCTTTGAAAAATACTTGGAGCTTGTTTTAATCCAAATGGTATAACTTTCCATTGGAATTGTCCTTGAGGACAACTAAATGCCGTTAATTTTTGGGATTCGTCATCCAATCTTATTTGCCAAAATTCACTTTTGCAATCAAAACTAGAGAAGTATTTCTTTCCTTTTATTAATGATAATAGTTCTTCCTTTTTTGGAATGAAGTATCTATCGTCAATGGTTTCTTTATTCAGTGCTTTAAAGTTTATTACTATTTTCATTTTTCCTCTTCTTTTCTTAGCTTCTTTTTCAACTAAGAATGCTAGACTAAAGTGAGGTGAATTACTTGGTATTATCACTTTTAATTCCACAAGTTCTTGAATTTGTTTTCCAAATTCAATCCTATCTTCTAGAGTATAAATCATTGATTTTACTCTTATGATCTTGTTAGGATCTCTTAATTTTATGTTGACTATCATTTTAGATTTATTTATTTTTGGATTCAAAAGATTTTCTGAACTGACTATTTTTAATAGTTTTCTAATGCCTGTTAGGGCTTTGTCTTCTTGTATTTTATTGAGAAAAGAGTTTTGTTTTTCTTCTATATCTAATAAAATATTTACTAAGTAAGGTTTTTATTGGTCTTCTATCTCACCACATTTTTGCTTTTTATGTTGTTGCGTAAAAGTTGGGTTTGAGACACTTAAAACTTTTCTTACTTTAGAAACATAAATAGTATCTCCTTCTAAGGTTGTGAGACTTATTTTGTCAGAATGTTGTGTGAAAGATTGATATAAGTTTAAAAAATTATTTCCTATTAACATGTGAAAGATTGATATAAGTTTAAGAAATTATTTCCTATTAACAAATATACTCCTGTGTCTTGTTGATATATGGTGAGAATGTGAAAGTTTTCTCCTCCTATCATTATATCAGTATCTTTTAATACCTTATTGAGTTTTATTGTAGTATTATTAGCAATTCTTATAACTAAATATTTTGGTGCTTATTTCTAGTTGTCTTTTGGAAATACATATCTACTAGCTACACACATATTAGCTCATGTATCTATATATGCATGTAAATGATAAGTGTTATAGCCTTCAAATTTTAGTCCTACTTTAATGTAAGTACTATTTGGATTTGTAATACTATACAAATCATTCATCTTCTAATGAAGAATATTCATAATTTGAGTATTCATATTCGGAGTCAGTTATTTCTTCCTCAGTTTCTTCTAATAGATAGATTCTATAAGTATTATCTATATCAGATTCCTCAATTGGTTCTAATTCCATTTTGAAAGCTTCTTCTAAGATTTTTTTTTATGGAAATTCCTTTTTAAATTATTTTTCATGTTGAAGTCCGCTTGGACATTTGTTAGCATAATGTCCTTCTTCATTACACATCCAACATCTGCATTTTTTTCTTTCCTGAAGGGCAATAATTCTTTTTTTCAAAAGGTTTATATTTTTTCCTTCTAAAATATTTTTTCTTGTAGTTTTGTCTATTAAATCTCTTTTTATATTTTTGGAAATTTTGTTTTCTTAATTTATATTTTTTATATTTATATTTTTGTTTATAAGATTTTATATAACATCCATATTTTCCTGGTATTCTAAAATCTTTTGTATCACAACAGATTTTATTATTTCCTCTTATTTGTTTATATTATTTTCTTTCTTGGCATTTGATAATGATCAAATCTTTAAGGCTTCTTATGCTTCCTCTTAGAGTATCTAGTATAATTTCTCTATTCCTTTGTTCCCAAATTTTTATTAAGGTTTTATATAGTGTTTCATGTAATTTTTGGAAAAAACATTTCTTTATAAGTTGTTTGCATAGAGGGTGGTAATTTATGGTAATATATTTCATATTCACAAATAAAAGAATTTATGTAACACATGTTACAAAATTCCATATTTGTTAGATGTCATTTAGCTTCATTAATTTTATTTTCACTAGATTCAATGATAGTTCTTCATTTATCTTCTCCAATAAATTCTTTGTACATTTCATTTATTACTGTATCAAAGTATTCTCTTCCTGTGAAAGCATTTCCTTACATTAACAAATGTTGTTGATATGTTAATTTTGAAAATCAAACTAACATTTCCTATCATTTTATGTGCTATGAGCACTCTACAGGTTGAAGGATTGTTTGGTAGTTTGAGAAGTTTGTATGAACACACTCATTCCACTAGTCCATTCATCTAAGACTTTTTTTCCTATCTCTTATACAATCTAAATCTAGAAGTTCGGATTTATAATTATCATGGAATTTGAACTCTGGTGGAATACTACCTCTAGTTCCCCAATGTAACCCTTCCTCCATTTTAGGTGGTTGTCTTCTTTTATACGTAGTATCAGGTTGTTCTGATCTTTGCCTATTTATTTCTTCCCTATGTGGGTCAAATGTTTCTTCTTTGTAAGGGACTGGTAATGAAATTGGTTTCATATGCTCTTTTGAGGTCATGTTTTATGGTTTAGAATCAGTTTCACTGATTATTGTCATATCATCCTCTTCTTTGTTAGTACAAAGTTTTTCATTATAATGTTCTTCTATTTCTTCATTGGTTAATGTCAATAAACTGATCAATGTTTCTATATCTCTATTTTCAAGGTCCATGAATTTTTTTCTAATTCTTTTTTATATTACATTAAATTGGAATTATCTTTTTATTCTTAGATTGTTCCTCATTTTTCCTTTTCTCATTTTTAGGAATCAGAGAATCTGATCTCCTTGGTGGTTCTTCTTTTAATCCTTCTAATGGATCATATTTATAACCTATTATTTCATTAATCATATGTATGTTGTATACATATTTTCTTAGTTATGAAAATTCCTTACGCATATCTTGTTGTAGTTTATTATAACCACATTCTTTTATTTTCTTTAGTAATTCTTTGTGTATCTATTATTTTCTATAAATATTTTGTGTTTGATTCTTGGACTAAATATATTTCCTCTATTAATAATTGTACAGTTTCAAATAATATTACTTGATTTTTTGCTACACCTACTAGGCTTCCATTTACTTCTAAATGTATTTTTTTATTTTATCTCGAAACAGTATTTTCCCCTAATATACAATCATGAACTAATGCCTTCATTATTTTAACTTCATTTTCTAATTTTTTAACTTCTTCTTGGTTAGAAGTTTCTCCTTCATGGTCTATAAAAATAAATCTTGGTATGTTATTAGTTTTAACAACATTACTTTTTCTTCCTGTTATTAAGAGTTTTTCTTTAATATCTAATTTCCATTCTTTTGGTATTTCAAAGTCTGTTAGTATTTTTGGTTTTATTATTTGTCTAAGTTCCTTTAAAGTTTTGTCTATTTCTATAATTTCATTTTGTCCATATATTAAACTATTATGACTATTTTTTAAAGAATATACTACTAGATAATGTATTGAAAATGAATGATTTCCTTCTTTCATTAAATCTCCTTTTTCAAATTCATAAGCTAGACTTAATACTTGATTTAGATTTTTATCTTGTATATTTATAGCAAATCTTGGATATGCTGTAAATTTTAGCGTTTAGTATCCTAAATTACCATAGATCATTCCTAAGAAGGCATCTTGTCTATTTATTATTTTGTTATTTAATAATGTTATTTTTATTGGTGTATCCATTCATTTCTTCTCTAAAATGAGCTTTTATTAATATTTGAATTCTTCCTAAATAGATGTATCCAATTTTTTCTTTATCTTTATGAGAAATTTTTAATAGCTTGTTTAATATAGTTTATTTATCAATTAATGGTATATTATATATTCTTTTTGCATCTATAATCTTAATACTCATTTTTTTATTACTTATGCCATAATAGATTATATTTTTTCTAAGAAATAATTTTCTTAATAAAAATGATGGATCTTTAAATCTATCTCCTTTTTTTAAGATTTAATTTTGTTTTTTGAATTTCTTTAAATTTCTTTTTACTTATTACCATTTTTTGTGAAAAACATCCCGAGATGTCTTCTGTTTTTATGTCTATTATTTCTTGGTTTGCTTTTTTTTCTATTTTTTTTAAACCTTAGGGATATTTTTGATAACTGTTAGATTTAATCTCCTTATGTTTTCAGGGATATTTTTAAATTTTTTGAAATCTTAAAATATTTCTAAAGATTACTTTAACCTTGAAAATTTTATAAAGATTACTTAAACTTTGGGAATATTCATATTTTCCCGATACATGATATATAAGCAATTGATGCAAGCAATAAATTAAAAAAAACGTTAAAGTAAAATACAATAGCGATAATTATCGGTGGAAGAAAACTTAAATTAACCCTAGAGAAAAAACAATTAGTAGCACTACAACTTGTAATAAAATTAATATAAGGCAGAAAAAGCATTGAAGTATATGAGAAAAATAATTCATAATATATGAAAACTGAAATTAATAATCATTAGTCGTTACAAAAAGTTGAAACTGTAAAAAAAATAGATGATTAATAGTAAATATAATTATAGATAAAAAAATAACCTTAATTAAAAAAACAAATTAATTAATAGGAAAAACAAAGAGGTACATATAGAGAGAAAGTATAATAATAGATGAGTACAATATAAATAATTATCACTCATGATATCTCTAAAATAATAAATATATTTATTTTTAATTAAAGAATAATAATAAATACAAAGAATGATCGCAATAGTATAATAGTTCAAAATAAAGGAGGTTCAAAATGAATATCAAATTATTGCTTAAATTTAATTATATAAATTTCAGTTTAGATGTATAAAGAATACAAGTTTTTAAAAAAATCACTTTGTCCAAATATTAAAAAAATGAAAAAATGAAAAAATTATCTTAAAATTGTAGGAAATAATACATGGATAAATAACTTAAGAATAAAATTATTTTATCAAAATTATAAATATAAAAATATAAATATATGTATAAATTAAAAGATCGAACCATTATATCACACAATGTTCTTAAGATATTTTTTGGTTCATTGTGGGTGTAAGAGAACTACAAAAACAAAATTTATCTCTCAAGATACAACGATCAAATAATAATAAGAGAAGAGGAGATAAAAATTGAAAAAAGAAAGAAACGGAAGAATGAAGAAAAAAACTAAAATACATTAAAAAACAGAAATAGAAGAAAGAAAGAAACGGAAGAATGAAGAAAAAAACTAAAATACATTAAATAAATTTAAACCAAACTAACCATTTTAAGAATTTTAATTCAAAATTTTCCAATAAAAACCTTAAATGTTTTAAGTCTAACCAACTTGGTCATAGGTCAAGTGTCATTTATGAAGGACATTATACATTGTAGAAAGATCTGAAGATTCTCATAATCCATCAGAAGAAATTGAGGAAGAAGAAGAGTATAATTAGGTAGAATTTGCTAACAAAGATGTGGGAGACAGATTTCTTGTAATAGTTCAAAGGATTCTAATGGCTCTTATGGAACACAAGCATACTCAGAGACATACAATACTCAAAACCATATGTACTATCAATAAAAAGTTTCTTGGAATCATTATTGATAGTAAGAGTAGTGAGAACGTGGTATCTCAAAAGTAGGTGAAAGTAATAGAGTTATATACTATGAAGCATCCAAATCTCTACAAAGTTTGTATAAAGAAAGAAGCTGAAATCAAATTACTAAGAGGTATAAAATCCTTTCATCCATTAGAAAAGATTACCAGGATGAAGTAGAATATGATGTGTTAGAAATGGATGCATGTCATGTTTTACTAGGAAGAGCATGTCAATTTGATAGAGATGCTACACAAGGGTAGAGAGAACACTTATTCATTTGTGTGGAGTAGTAAGAAAATAGTGTTAGTCCCTCAAACTATTGGTATGGAAATTGAAGAAACAATTATTCCCAACAAAACTGTATTGTTGATAGTTTATGGTTCTATGATGTATCAAGAAATTAAAAGACATTAGCCAATGGTGGCATTTGTCACTAAAGAAATTTCTCAAAGTGAGAAGCACTACCCTCCTATCTTAGATTCCCTATTTGAAGAATTTCAAGATCTGTCTCTCCAGGAACTATGTAATGAACTCTCACCATTGAAAAATATTCAACACCAAATTGATTTGGTACTAGGAATTAGACTCCTAATTTTCTTCATCATAGAATGAACCCTTAAGAGCATGAAAAACTACAAAGTATGTTGAGGAGTTGTTGCAAAAGAGGCATGTCTAAGAAAGCCTTAGCCCTTGTGCATTACTAGCTTTGTTAGTTTCAAAGAAGGATGAAACCTGTAGGATGCGTGTGGATAATATGACTATTAACAAGATAACCATCAAGTATAGGTTTTCTATACCTAGGCTTGAAAACATGTTGGACAAGCTTGAAGGTTTTATAATATTTTTTAAGTTAGATTTAAGAAGTGGGTATCATCATATAAGAGAGATGATAAGATATAAGTGAAAAATTGCTTTCAAAACAAGAAATGGTTTGTAAGAATGACTTGTCATGCCATTTAGGTTGTGCAATACCACTAGCACATTTATGAGACTAATGAATCAGGCACTTAGGCCTTTTACAAACAAGTTTGTGATTGTGTACTTTGATGACATAAGGAGTTTTCATGAATTTGCAACTTTTTACAAAAAATTTATAAGGAATTTTAACTCCTTGGTTGCACCTTTAACTGAATGTATTAAAGAAGGGAAGTTTGCTTGGGGTTTAGAACAACAAAAAAGCTTTGAGGACATAAAGTACAAACTAACTAGTACCCTTGTGTTAGCTTTGCCTAACTTTGAGTTGGTATTTGAAGTTGAGACTAATGCTTCTAGCATTGGTATTGGGGTAGTATTGATGCAAGTAGAGAAAATGATTGAATATTTTAGTGAAAAAATGAGTTAGATTAGGACTAAATGGTCCACTTATGGACAAGATTCTAGGAAGTGGTTAGTGCCTTCAAGCATTCGTAGCATTATTTGATTCAAAAGTAATTTGTGTTGCATAGTGATCACCGATCTTTAAAATATCTCAAATCCTAAAAGAATTTAAGTAAAATGCATACTAGGTGGTTATTATTTTTGCAAAGTTTTATCTTTGTGTTCAAAGATAGGAATGAAAATAGAATGTTGCTATAGATGTTTTGAACAGAAGAGTACACATACTCCCTTTGGCCAAAACTAAGATAATTAGCTTTGAGGAGATTATAGGTACTTATGAATCAAATGTAGATTTCAAATATATATGGCTTAATTGTCAACAATTTCCTTTAAAGGGTGAATATCATATAAAGAAAGGGTATCTATTTAAAGGAAACAAGTTATGCATTCCCCAAACATCTCATAGAGAATTTCTCGTCCGAGAACATCATTCAAATGGTTTGGTTACTTATACTGAGAGGGAAAAAGCTTTTAGTCTTTGAAAGAAAGGTAGTTTTGGCCTCAACTTAGAAAAGAGGTCACCATGTTAGTAAAAGGTGCCTTATTTTCCAAACAACTAAGAAAGTTTCTCAAAACACTAGTATGTATATTCCTCTTCCTATTCCTGAAAGTATTTAGGATAATATCATTATGGATTTTGTTCTAGGGATCTTTAAGACACCTAGACATGTAGATTTTATAATAGTGGTAGTGGATGTATTCTCTAAAATGACTCATTTTGTTACATGCAAGAAAACGATTAGATGTTAACTATCTAGCTTTATTATTCATTAAAAAAATTGTAAAACTGTCTGGAGTTCCAAAATCTATAATGTCAGACATAGATGTGAAATTTACTAGTCATTTTTGGAAAGAACTGTAGAAGAGATCTGGTATTGAGTTGAAATTTAACACTACTTATTACCCACAAACTTATAGATAGATTGAGGTTGTCAATTTGAGTTTAACTTCATCTCAAAACCCAAGCTATGAGATGGAGGATTGCACAAGCTTATATGCAATATTGCTGTTGAACTCTTGGCCGATGTGGGACTATAAGTTCCTTAACACTCTCCTTCCACATCGGTGGGGAATAGCGGGCAAAGTGTGCCATGAGTGCTGATGGAGGATGAGCTTCAGGGGTACACGAGAGCCAGGAGCCTAGCTCTGATACTATGATAGAAACTTGAGCCTAACTCCATCTCAAAACCCAGGTTATGAGATGGAGGATTGCCCAAGCTTATATGCAACACTACTATTGAACTCCTGGCTAATATGGGACTTTAGATTCCTTAACACTTCCCTTCCACATCGGCGGGGAATAGTGGGCAGAGTATGCCTTGAATGCCGATAGGGGATGAGCTTCAGGGGTGCTCGAGAGCCAGGAACCTAGCTCTAATACCATGATAAAAACTTGAGTCTAACTCTATCTCAAAACTCAGGTTGTGAGATGGAGAATTGTCCAAATTTATATGCAACACTACTGTCGAACTCCTGGTCTATGTGAAACTTTAGGTTCCTTAACAAAAAGAAACATGTTATGCATTCCCCAAACATCCTATAGAGAATTTCTCATCTGAGAACATCATTCAAATGGTTTGGCTACTTATACTGAGAGGCCAAAGCTATTCAGTGTTTGAAAGAAAGGTATTTTTGGCCTCAACTTAGAAAATAGGTCACCATGTTAGTAAAAGGTGCCTTATTTGCCAAACAACTAAGAAAGTTTCTCAAAACACTAGTATGTATATTTCTCTTTCTAAAAGTATTTGGGATGATATCATTATAGATTTTGTTCTAAGGCTCTTTAAGACACCTAGACATGTAGATTCTATAATATTGGTAGTGGATGTATTCTCTAAAATTGTTCTTTTTGTCGCATGCAAGAAAACTATTAGATGTTAACTATGTAGCTTTATTATTCATTAAAGAAATTGTGAAACTGTATGGAATTCCAAAATTTATAGGGTCAGACATAGATGTAAAATTTATTAGTCATTTTTGGAAAGAACTGTAGAAGAGATCTGGTACTAAGTTGAAATTTAACACTACTATCACCGGCCTGAGGTTGTAAACATAACTTTTGGTAATATGATCAAATGTACTTCAGGGGCAAACCTAAGCATTCGGACCTGTAGTTTAGATTAAATTTTCTTTTAACAGTGTGTAAACAGGTCCACAGTGAAATCTCCTTTTTTGTTGGTTTATACTAGCTGCTTAATTTTGTCACTGATATTACACCTGTCAGCATTTTCAAAAGTCAGTTAACTTCTAAAATAACTGAAGAAATCATGCAAATGATGGTTGAATTGAAAGCTAACCCAGAGCAATCTAATGCTAATTACATGAGGCAAGCAGACAAGAAAAAAATGCCCAAAGAGTTTTCAGAGGGTGATCTAGTGATGGCACATCTTAATAAAGGGAGGACTCCAGCTAGATCTTATTCCAAATTACAGGGTAGGAAAATTGGAGCTTTCAAAATAGTCCATGAGATTGGACCTAATGCATATGTATTAGACCTCCCTAATTCACTACAAATTTCAACCACTTTTAATGTTGCTGATCTTCATGAATACCACCCCCTGATGCTAGCAATGTGCTGTGTGAAGATCTTCACCCCTCTAGTTCAGAAGCTGAAGAACTGAGTCATGCAAGAGCATTCCTTTTTAAAGAGAGGCAATTGATGCAGGAGCATCAGGACATGTCATTTATTAGCTATTATTGTCATTTACTTTAATACTTTTATTTTGTTAAATAATTAGAGTAATATTAGGAGCTGTTGAGCTATCCAATTCTGTTACACAAAGCGACAAAACTTCGTGGTAAGCAGATGATGGGCCTAAGCAGATGATTCCACGAGAGGTGATGGGCCTAAGCAGATGATTTATGTGTATTTTTCCCCCCTTCTATTTTCTTTGTAATTCCAAGAATGTTACAAGGCTTGAATCGATTAATTCAATCTTAATTAGAGAAATAATATACTTTCCTTGAGATTGAATTCATTGGCTTCTATGCCAGAAACACTACTGATACTCGTGTGTTAAAAGTACCCAGACCAAATAGATAACTCTATTTAGTATTTATATAGAAAAATCGATTTATCCCACCATGAATTATCATGACCGTATTTGTTTGATTTTGACGGATTATCTCTCTTCATCTTATCAATGTTACGTTAATAATTGTGCATAAAATACTCTTAACTCATGATTATTACATTAGGCATCAATTATACTATAATTTTAAAAAATATTATAATAATTTTGTTATTATGTACAAATAATAACTTTAATCATGTAATTTTTAGATTTAATATATATAGTCTCGTTATTTATGAAAATCAAACACTATAAATATTCACTTTTAATAGTTTTGAAGGATTAGAAGTATTAATTTTTAAAAATTATAAAATTAAAAGTATTTATTTTTCATAATAATAAGACTATTAATACATAACTCATAAATTACAATACTAAAATATTATTTTAAAAAAATACAAAATGTTTAATACCTAATTCAATAATAATAACGCTATTGTTAATAAAAATTAAGAAACCTTCGTGACCTTTTGTCCAATTTTTTTTTACATTTAACTCGTGTATTCTCAAAATATGCTTTTTTATAAAAAGTCAATAAAGAAAAACACTTAGAAATTACTTTTATGTCAATCAAACATTTTAATTACTCAGTTTTTATAATAAATACATGTCTTTCAATTGTTAAAATTAAAACACTTACTATACCTATGGTAATAATTCCTCTAACATTATGAACTTTATTACAATGATGCTATCCATAGATCAAATTACTTCATAGATCTTTTTTTCATTTGACTGTTTATAATTCCTTTGCATGTGCTTAGGATAGAAGTTTTGTAGTAGAAAGTATAATTAAATAAACACTTTAATCACTATATAATATTGAAAAAACACTTTAGTCACATTTTTAATCAAAATTATGTGATTAAAATATTACAATTTTAAAATTTAAATGAATTATATATTCCTTATAAAAATTAGGTGATTAGAATGATAAAATAACATATAAAAAAATTATTTAAAGAACTGGTAACCCAAAAACAAAATATTAAATGCTCACAAATTTATATTTTACAAATAATATAAAGGTAAAATAATTAGAACTCAATTACTACAATTCTTGACTTCTATGGATGAAAAGCCAAATAAAGATCGATACAAATTAAGTTACATTTGCAACACAACAAAACCACATCCCTTGACATCATGTTTATTACATAGTAGTAAAGATCTTAAATATTTTTTTTTTTATATTTTAACTATTAAATTAAATCGTATAGTATAATATAAAAATGTAAAAATTTAATACAATTTGAAAGTATGGATCTAAATCATACTAAACATGTAATTTAATCTATCTAAATTTTTAATTATAAAATTATATATCTTAGTTTTTTTTCTTTCATCTTAAATTAAAAATAATATTTTTTAATTTTAAAATATAATAAAAATATAAAAATAAATTAAATATTGATTTAAAATAATTTTATAATAAAAAAATATTTTAAATATAAATTATTTTTGTAAAATATTTATAACTACTTTTATTCGATTATTTTATACAACTTGTCATCAAACACTATATAAACTAAATACAATATAATTCAATACATTTCAATTCAATATACTTATATTTAATCTATTCAATATTATCCTGAAAGAGCAATGACCACAAAAGAACGTTACAACAATACCTAACTATCAAAGTCATAACCATAACATACTAGATGGAAAAAAAAATAACAATTGACATCTTGTTGACAAATTCGTTAAGTACTTTTCTAAAACACTTTTAGAGCATTTCAAAGATCCATCATTGGCGAGCCGTTCAGTAGAACCAAAACCTTACCTTCAAAGAGTTATTATAAGCACTAAGGTATTTCCACACATGGCATACAGAAAATACACCTATAGGTGGAAGAAAAAAAATGAGAAAATTTATCAATTCAATTACACACCCTACTACAATAGAAAATATAACAAAAAATGAATTAACATATACTAAGAAAAACAATGACTTAAATCTCAGAGTTTAGGTGCTATGAGGTTTAAGGCTTAAAAAGGTTTAAACAAAAGGAGAAGAGATTGGGTGGAGAAGGAAAGTTAGGTCGGTGGCTGTTGTGGTCAAAGTAAAAGAGAAAGTTTAGGGTTTGAAGGGAGTCTGACAGATAGAGTGAAAACAGAGTCCAACAACAAACCAAACTCATATAATAAATGACATGCATCAGATAACTTTACAAATTTTAATTTAAAGTTCTTAAAAAAATGCACATCATACTCATGAAATGAGTAGTACAAATAATTAAGAGCATAGAAACAATATGATACATATATGTATGCTATGGGCTGCTCGAGGGCATAGTGTAGAGCAGATGCAACACAGCGTCAAGCAGGACGTGGGCGCAAGGCACAGGCAAGCAGGTTGGACGCAGAACCAAGGGACCACTGAATTCAGTTAGAGATGTCAAAGTTAATTAACCTAAATTCCCATGTATTTCATGCTCGTGTAAGGCTACATATAACCAAAGTAATATCAATAAAATGGGTATGAGAATATTACACAAAATCAACTTCTTCTCAACTTTTTTTTCTTTCTTTTCTATCTCTCTGAAAATTACATTTATCAATGGTATCAAAGCCAATTCCAACCATGGAAAATCGACATCAATCCAACGCAGAGTAACTCAATAAGGTATCTAACCCCTTAGCACGATCTGAGTCCAACTTCAAGCGATTGGACGTTGTCTTCAAAAATTTTGAAGTTCCAACCACTAGATCCTTCACTTCTGGTGCTTGCTCTGATTATGCTACGAGGGAATCCCAATCTATAGAGAACTACTCGATTCCTGAGTTAACAGAAGAAATGGCGATGACGTACGCCAAGATAAAATCGCGTCATAATGGGCCACCACTGCCTGGGCTTCCAAGACCAAACCATGACTCAGGTCTTCCTTTTCTAGTTGGATTAACCCATAATGGGTTTGAATTTGGGCCATTATATGGGTTTATAGTTCCAACCCATGAAGAAAATACAACTCCAAATGTTAAGGTTAATTAAGAGAAGCTCAATTAGTTAAGAGGCTTAATTCTTTGGGGTACCGAACGCGCGATTTCTTGCATCCCTCACGTTTTTGGTGGTGGTACTCACAAGGGTGGTCATGTGATCGATCTAAGTAAAGTCTCGCATCGATGGTACCATAAAAGTAATGTTACCCAGAAGCGATATGTTCGCATATCGGCTACAGCTTCACATTTTCCCTTGTTCTTCTCGATGGCCATGTTAATGAGGTGACTAGGGTTTTAACTCTCGAAGGCAGAAGCAAAGATAGAAGCTTTCCTTGTTGCTCCTATCACATTCCAAAGGCTAAGTTTAAAGGGGTTTCTGTTCGTTCATAAACAAATGGCTGAGAAGCATTTGCAACCAACGATCGTTCAAAAATTTGCTGGGCAGATCCATCTGACTTCTAGCAATTCACATGTTCAAAACTGCTATGGGTGTTTTCAAGAACCTACTATGCAGCAGAGGAAGTATGCTTATGGAAATCATTCTAATGGAAGGAAGTTGAAAAAGAATAGCGTAGCTCTCAACATAGTTGATTATGGTGATGAGAATGATGGGAATGATGGAAGGCAGGAAAAGCTAGAAGCTCTTCTTAATGTTGTGAACAACAATGACACCAGTCACATTGTTCATGTTCCAAATGCTCTTTCTGACGTACTTATAAGTGCTCCAATTTTCACTAGGGATGGTAAAGGTGGAAGTGGTTTCTGGATTCTAGTTTTGATGGGTGAGCATGTTGCTTTTGCAACTTCTGAGGCTAAAAATAAGACATGATTTAATGGATGATGAAAACTCTCTTCTTCAACTAGCCCTTGCAATGTTAATGGATAACCCTATCACAAGCCAAAGAAAGCCTAGAGTAGTTTGGTCTACAGAGCTTCATAGGAAGTTTGTTGTAATTATAAATCATTTGGGTCTTGAAAAGGTTATTCTTATGAAGATTCTTGATCTGATGAATATTGAAAGACTAACAAGAGAAAATATTGCTAACCATCTTCAATAGTATATATACTATTTAAAAAGAATCAACAGTGTAAAACCTCAACAAGCTAGCATGGTTACTACATTTGGGGGAAAAGATTCGTCGTACATATACATTGGTGCAACTAATGGATTTTGGAGATCTATGCATCATAACTGGTTTAGGTACACTTGGAAAAACTGCTTTTTCACCTTATGCATATACTGGGATGATTGGCAGATTAAATTCTCTAGCTGGTTTAACCTTGTAAACAATGACTTCTTTTGGGTTCACCCAATCTAGCCATCCACAAAACTTTAACAACTCCTTTGATTCCCTCGGAAAGTTCCACCATCTTATAACCGTGGCCTAAAGCACAAATTTATTTCGAGGGATTTCAACATCAATAGAGGCAAACCAATTGCACCAGACAAAGTTTTCCAGGTTTATACTCAACAAAATCATCCTAAAATCATGCAAAAAAAGTGGAATAAGTATGAACATAGTGGAATGCATATAGAGACACACACACATATATATATATACACACACACATACGTATATATCACTAGCAAACACCTCAATTAGCTAGGCTATAGATAATAAAAAAGAAATGAAATGAAATTATGCAATGATAACACAAAAGGCACCTAAAAGCTTTATTAGAACTTAGGAAAAAGCTTAAATAACAAGAAAATTTTGAACTTACATCTTGATATTATGCAGGATAATAAATAATAAAATTTCTCATTGAAAGGTAAAGATAGAGGGTAATAAAAACTGCAATACAACATGGTAAGACATGAACAATTGAAAAGGAAAAAAAGAGAGAATATTATGCAACATAGTAAACTTATATGCAAGGCAGAATAATGTTCAAGTATAGTTGCATACTTGCATGCATATGAATCATACTTGAATCATATTGGCAAAGACATCGAATTTATCCTCGCACAGCATTAGAAGCTAATCAAACACTAAACTAGTCATAAATAAGCCAAAAGACTTGAGAAAAACAGAAAAGGTCCTTCAGAGTTTCAAGCTATTTTCATATCTCAAGTCATCAAGAAATTGACATTTCTTATAGAACTGCAAGTTTGCACATAATGCCTAATCATTGACAACGTCTAAGTGAAGAGAATGGAAAAGGAACAAGAACTAACATCATAACTTCAAAGAGGAAAATACCTTTATAAAGAGGAAGAAATAGGTGCAAAAATTGAAATGAACATAGTAAGAATCGATGATATGATGCTAACTGTGCTGAAAGAAAATTACACTTGCTGGCGACAGAAACAATACCTTGCAAGAATGAGAAAGAGAGAAATGTGGGAAATGTAAGAAATTTTTCTCAAATCAGGAAAAATGTAATTTTTAAAAATTACAAATTGAATTCGTTCCAGAGAACTGCTAAATACTCGTAACATAAAATGGACGATGAACATGACCTAAAGAACAGAGCTTAGAAATATTATATTATCGAGAGGCCAACTACTCTAGGTTTGGGAGAGAGAATGTCACACAAAGGGAGGACGAGACTCGATGGTGATGATGTTGAACTAGTTGACATCAGCCTCATAGACTGTTGGCTGGTGAGAGAGAGAAAAGTTGAAGGCAAAGAGTATATAGTAAAACAGTAGAAATAAAGCATCTGGAATTCCAAATCAAAAGCCAGTAAATAAAAAAGGTAGAAATGCAGGCCTCATGAAAAGAGAGCACATTATAACAGAAAACAGATCAAAAAGAAATACAACAGGAATCATGGGTTCGGTTGTGTTTAAATCCTAAGAATCCTCTTGTTCAAACCACCACATCAATTTCATTGTACTTTGAACATGATTTGACCAAAATACAACAGTTTATCCACAACAATCCCTCACTATCACTGAAAATGAATAGCTGCTGAGTCAAGTTCAAAAATTGAAGACCCGTGTGAGTTATAATCTTGTGAGTTTATAACTCACAAAGATTTGCACAGAACGAAAACCTGTGTACTCCCAGAAATTATACTAAATAGCATACAGATGAAAATGTGCTCATATTGTCAATAAAGAAGCTGCACTTTCCAAGACACGAAATTGTCCTCGAAAAGAGTAGGAGGCAAAAAGTACCAACTAAACAAAGAACAAAACACAAAGTGACCATAAACTTGAAAATACTTTATTTTTTTTTTATGAACTTACATACAGATAACACTTAAGAAGGCACTTCATCAAGAAAACTAATCTCCAGAATCCGATTAGGATCAATCTTAGTATCCAAGCCAACACGCATTCCATCATGCATGTCAAAGCAGACAAAAATTGCTATTTCTCTTTAACATCAGTTAATTATCATGAAATTAATACCTAAACAACTATGAGTAACATATCACCATCTCTTGCTAGGCAACCCTGATAAACCTTTTGTCCAAACATAAAAAAGAGTAGCCTATTGAAGACCAGAAATAAAAACCTACAAATACAAATAACTGGCAGTTGATGATAATATGAGGCAAAACCTTATAAAATTAAACAGAAAAAATTGTAAAACTAACGCAGCTCCCAACCAACAAGGAGCATATCCCAGATACAGGATAAAATTACTGACATAAATATATCAAAATTTTTGAACTTAAAAGCATAAACTTAAAGATAACCTGACGATATCCTTACCATGGAAACTCTAGTGGAAAAGGCTGCCTTCCAACCTCCACCATTGTAATTCTTAGATGATGCAACAGTTTCCATATATATATGTATAGCTCTACCATTCATTAGTAGATTCAGTACAAGTTAATATATATATAGTAACGATCTCATTATATAGTAATGGCTTGCATTAGCATACGTTAATATATATATATATAGACACACACACACTAATGAATGGGATAACTTGTACTGAATCTACTAATGAATGGTAGAGCCACAGGAAGAAGGGAAAAGGTCATAAACACTGAAGGACCCTTGGCAGAAAATGTTTATCAATCAAAGAGAATAATCAACATATGATTTGCACGATCTACGTGGAAGAATATAGCATTGCTATATGCTTAAAGTAACAAATGCATAACCACGCAGTCAATCAAATAGTAACCAATGTAAAATAAAAACGTCTTCAAGTAGAAGATTCACATATCTGGATGACATTGAACTAAACAATGTGAACCTCATGTAGCTTGAAATTACGAACAAACAAACATGAAACTAGCTAAAGGTGTTTCATTGAATGTTGTTAAAAAGTGCGTGCCCTTCTCAACCATAGAGCATAGCTTGCACAATTTATGTTGGTTTAAGCGCTGTATCTTTAATATTTATGCTATAAATGCAACAAATGGAAGTAGCGAGAAGAACACTAGAGGATTAATCATAATAAGTAATTATAAATTAACAAACCTGTTGCCAAAAGTGTACATTGAGATGGGAACATCGGGCTCAAACTGATAGCTTCCTAATATTTTCCTTTAAGGAGGAAAAACTTATATTAATTCTCTCTTTCAACGAGTATTCGTCACATTTTCAACGCCTAAACCATACAAGACACCAGCATACTTTTCCATAGAACCACTAAAGAAATTTTCTTTTAGTTTCATGAACGTACAAGATGTGAGCAAACTATCCGACCCTGCCTGGTGACATATGCCAACTCTTTCCACCTCCAACAATTCCGCTAGCTTGTTTAAACCTCCGTGAAGGCTATTGCAAAACTTCATCAAATATTTGATATCATAAATTGTCGGGAAGTACATATGAATCAAATTAAAAAAACCCACTTGAGTATCTGGTAGATTTTGGCATGTTAATAGCTTAAGTAAGTAGCCGAAATCATACCCGCTATGGAAGGTGACCCAATGCACGCTATCGTTCAACACAATCCCTGAAGACATCAGAAGCTCGCCGAATCGCTTCGCACATATACCTTTTTCATTGTTCTTCTTGAAATCGATGCCGCTTTGGCGCAAAAGCTCAATGGAATCATTGGCGAAAACATCCTCATTGACATTGAATTCACGAAAATTGAATTGCCAAATGCAGAATTGATCCGTTCCACACTTGGGTAAATTGCTGTGCTCATCGGAAAATGTTAGACCCAATTGAATAAGCTTCAACATATCAACGTTATCCTTCAAAGTCTGGTAATGGTAATCATAGCTGTTCTTGAAATTTCCCACTGGACGAAGAACGATTCCGGGGAACTCGGTGTCCATGGCGATGTACGGGTAGTCATCGACTAACTCACGGATCAAAGCGAATTCCTCCTCAAGATTGTCGCTCCACACCTCGCGGATTTGAACCGAATCGATTTTCGGTAGGATAGGCATCCCTCGGCAAAAATCCGCAATTGTGAATCGTAATGTTACAATTGTAAAAGACCCAAAAAACCAAGTTCAACCAGAAATGACTTCTATATCCACGAACACAAATTGAATCCACCAGCTCTGCAAAAAAGATAGAAGCATTGGCATGAGAAAAACGAAAAATGAATCGAATCCAACTAAATTCATCAATTAAATGTATTAAAAAAATTCAAAGAAATTGATAAAAAAAAAATAAAAGAAAAGAAACTACGATAAAGAAAATCTTACCTGAAAAAACTGACGCATCGCCTTATAGATTTTTCTTTAAAAAAAAAAACAGCAGATTCTAGAGAGAGAAGGGAAACCTCTTTCTCCCTCTAGAGTTTCAAATAATATACAAGAACAGAAGGCGGCGAAAATCGAAAGAGAAATGAGAGCTTTCAATTTTTTTAAGGTGGAAAAATATATGAAAGGCGGTGAACGACTGAGACGCGTTAATGGGAAATTTTTTTTTTTGTTTTTGATTCTGTGTTTTTCAATTTTTTCTTTTTATTATTTATTTTTTGGGTTTGATTACAAAAATTAAAAAAAGGAAATTATGGCGAATGGAATGGAGGATCTTCCTGTTGTACTTCTCGGAGAACACCAGAAAGGGACAATGATAATGAATTTTAAAATACAAAAATTAAAAGATGAAATAAACTGGTAATTCCAAATCTGTTATAGGGAGTAGAATAAAACTTACTGAAAAAAATGTTTTATTTGATTTTATACTTATTCTTGAAAAAAACACAGGTGATAGGGAGTAGATTTTTTAATAATTTTCTATTAATTTTTATCAATTAATAATTTTTAAATTTTATTTATAATAAATTTTTTATTTAATAATATAAAATATATTTTAATAAAATTTAAAGATTAAGATTTAAAATTAACTAAATATTAATAGAGCGAAAATTATCGTGCATCCACACTCATTAAAATGATGTCATTGTTTTTTATTTGCGGTGAGAATAAGGAAAGAGACAATTAAGGCGTTTCTGTATTTTGTTTGGGAGAACACGAAAATTTGGTCAAAATAAATTGGGTGTATTAATATTTTTAAATAAATTGGTGTAATTTAAATTTTTGTAAATTTTACTTAATTTTGTTTGTTTTGAATTCAACTTAACTTTATTAAGTAAATATTTAAAGAAAAAATATATCAAAAATTAAATATTTAAAAAATAAAATGATTAAAATTTTTAAATTTAATTTAAGATAATAAAATATATTAATTTAAAATAAAATGATTTAAAATACTTATGTTCAAAATTTAGAAATATATCAAAGATGTTATTGTTGTGAAGAAAATATCGAAATTTTTTTAAAAAATTTATAAATTAATAAAATTATGAAAACTTTAATAAATTTTTAAAAAATATCAAAATTAAATATTTAAAAAATAAAATGATTAAAATTATTAAATTTGATTTAAGACGATAAAATATTTAAAATAAATAAAATATAACAATTTAAAATAAAATGACTAACAAAATGATTTAAAATATTTACGTTTAAATTTTAGAAATATATCAAAGATGTTATTGTTGTCGTAGAAAATATAAAAAAACATTTACAAAAATTATAAACTAATAAAATTATGAAAATTTTAATAAATTTTTAAAAATATCAAAATAATTAATTATTTTTTTAAAATTAATTATCGTATTTAACACATAAAAATATAAATACATTTTATATTTATAATTTGAAAAAAAACATATAACAAGTAGCATAATATTTAAAATAATTAATTAAATTAATAAATTTTATGGTTAATAAAAATTTAATCAAAATATTCAATATTAAATTATTTTAAAAAATAAAATTAATTATAAACGTTATTTTATTAATATTATTCTATAACTTATGATAATATCTACGTTATTAATTAATATTTTATTAATATGTAAGTTGATATTCGGAATTTTAAATTATAAACATTATTGAAATGTTATCGAAAATATTAAAAATATTTTTATTATTGTGTTAATTTATTTGATAAATGCGTATATACTTACTATATTAATCTATTAATAATCTATTCAATATTAAACATTATCGTTTAACTAAAAATAGGGAAAGAAAATAGGATTCAACTCGAAAAAGTTAATAAAAAGTGACAAACTAATCACATTTTAAAATATTTAATTAAAATGAAAGGTAGGTTAAGCCTAATAATTTTAATAAAAGTAGATTTAAGATCCATATTTTATTATACGTAACAGTAGTAATTCACTATCTTTACAAAAAGGCTTATATAAGTCTATATTCGAAAAGCATGTCAGTCACGTATAGTGAGTTTAAATGCGTTAATAACACGTGGTGCGTGTCAAAACTATATCTAACATATTTTTTTGAAAATTGAATTGTACATCCTTTTTGTAAAGATAATCGATTTATATTATCCTACCTAATTAAGAGACTAAAACATACTTTCTTTAAAGATATTTTTTTTCTTCACTATAATTGTATACTTTACTCATATTTCATTTTGGACATATGACATACTTTCTTTAAAGATATTTTTTTTCTTCACTATAATTGTATACTTTACTCATATTTCATTTTGGACATATGCTTAAAACCAACTATCATAATAAACTAGATAGTGTAAGAACTTGATATATAGCTTCTTCTTACATTAAAAAAAAGTATAAAATAAGTTATTTTTATTATTTAAAGAAAAACATAACTAGCTAAAATTTAGTTTATTTCCACAAAAATTAATGACAGAAATGGACATGAGATGTAAATTAAACTCAAAATTAATATAAAAAATGTACATCCAAAAGGATGTTTAACTAAAATAAAAGTTCATCGATTCTATCAAATGAGTTAATGAACTACTTATTTAAACTCGTGAGCCAAGTAGGCCTTTCATTTAAGCTCGCGAGTTTAATGAGTTTGATTTTTTTTAACTCATGAGCCTATTAAGTCAAACTTAAATAAATTGATCTTAGTTAAGCCGCTCATTTGACATCTTTATTTTCCAAAGTACATTTGTTGTTAATTTTAAAAATTATCAAAAGATCCTTTGTCTTTATTAAATTTCTTGTATTTAAATTTGTCAAAGCTATTTTCAAAAATTTCAAAAATTAGTAATAAATATGCTGTGAAAATAATAAAATGAAGTGTGATAATAATTTAATCATATATTAATAAAAATGACTTATTAAATTTATTTGAATCATCTTGGTACAAAGTTTAATGGATAAAATAATATTAAAATATTAATTTAAAAAATCAATTTTGAAATTTCTATCTAGTTACGGATCTAATTAGTTAGAGAATGGATAAATAGATAATCAGTAAATTATGACAAACTAAAACTTTCGTAGATGATTAGGCATACAATTACGTGTGAATAAAGTAATAAGGAAATATAAATCAACATACTAGATTTTTAGGTGAAAACAACCTAGGCCACACCAATAACTTAGAGAGGAAAACCATCGGTCCATCGGAACACCAAACTATCAATTATAAAAATAATGTTCAATTACAAGGTTATGACTCAAATTATCCACCAAGTAATCTACTTACAAACTTTTGATTTCTTTCACAATCTTTACAAGCAAGGTATTCGAATCTGGATCAATATTTTGACAACTTGGGTCACACAAGAAATCGAACCCGTTTAATTAATACCTGAAATGTTAGCACAATAACACAAGTAAAAATGTATATTTTAGAGCATATTCAATAATGAATAACTCTAACAAAATGATTTAATAAAATATCAAATAAATCAAAATTAACTAATAACCTTAGAATAATCTAATTAAGCACAAATTTAATAAAAATAATTTATTTAAAGATAAAAAATAAACCAAATAATTATGATATTATACACAATTATTTAATCCAATAATTCAAGAATGAAAAAAATAAGAAGTTATATAAACATTTGATTAAAATATCATAAACCAATTTGGCTTATTAATCAAACAAACACAACTATCAATCTTTGATAGATTAATTAAAAAAAAAAGCTTAAAAAATTATGATCTTATTTTTCCAAAACAATTTGAGAGAGAGAGAGATTAAGATGAAGGAAAAAATGCTCTTGTGTGGTTAACAAATTTGTGTGCTTTGGTTTGTTTAAATAGAATATTTTGAGACACTGGGTCAAAACAATATTACTATTATGTCCATAAAATCAGTTAATAGAGTTTTAAAGAATGATGACGACATAGCAGTAAACCAATTCAATTCGAGTTAGAAATATATTTTAAAATTGAAGCCCTGGCTGCTTGATCAATCTAACATATATTTGATCAATTGAACACATAGTTCAATCGATTAAAACCCTTATCATTCGACACAATACTATGAGCAAAATATGCTCGATCGATATAATCAATTCTTGATATCTAGTCAATTAAAAACTTAATTCATGACTTTTTAAATTAAGTAGATCAATTTTAGATCGATCTACAAACCTCGATCAATCTATCAATCTAGACATGTTTTGATCAATCGAGTAGCCTAAATTCATAATGTTCCTATATGTATAATATAAAATCTAACGTATATAAGAATAGAGATATACCATAGATGTATTCATTAAAGCTCAAGAGTTTCTTTGGCTTGAAATAATCTTGAAAGATACACCTAAAAACTAAAATTATAATTGTATGTTTTGTTCACGAATATTGCCAATGCTCACATAAACCTTACAATATCTCTCTTTGGCATATTCATGTGACAAAACCTTTCTCTCACTATATAACACCTATAGGAAAAAAAAATTACATAGTGGAACTATCCTATGATCCAATAAAACGATATTCGCTTGAATCTCGTAAGTTCATGTATACACTAAAAAACAAAAGCATAAACAACCAAACAATTTATCCCGAAAGACATATTCTTCATTAGTTTAGTGTATATAATAATAAAAAAATTATTATTCAGTATATATAACAATAGAAAAAGCGAAGAATATTCATAAGTGTGAGTAATCATTAGTTATGAATTAAAAGCACAACTCTCCTTATGAGTAATATTTCCAAAGAAAGTTTTCAAAGTTAAATTCTCAAAGTAATTTTCTCTCTAAAATAAATATCTCCTTTTATAGATTTTCAAATAAAGTTTCAATTTTTTTTTATTTTTCTACCCCTTTTGTCATACGAATGAATAACTCAAAAACAAGATAAAAATTCCTTTATAGTAGAGTATAGTAGATTGACCTAAACATAACCATAACAAATACAAAAATACAAAACTTAATTTGTGTTCAAAGTGTGACTATTTATTAACAATATAAGACTATGTAGACAAGACACAAATATACGAACACATATAATAACATAACAATGGTCACCTAAAGTAAGATAAATATTAGAACTCCAATAGTATGTCAAATTTTTCATTAAGATAAATATTAGAACTCCAATAGTATGTCAAATTGTCCATTAAGATAAATATTAGAACTCCAATAGTATGTCAAATTGTTCATTATGATTAATTATAAAAGATTTAAAGAAAGGAACATTATCTATTGTGAAAATTTTCAATTGAATTTATGCTTGTACACACTAAAATTTTTCTTACTAAGAGAGAATTTTAATTTTTTTTTGTATTCCCTCTCATTATTTATTATAATTAGTTTATTTTATATTTTTTATATGAGGAAATTTTTTATAGATATAACCATTTGTGAAGAAAATATGCTATTTCCTAAATTGTTTTGCACACACTAAAATTGCTATATCCTTTATCATATTATTTTTCTTTTGTGAAGGAAATATGCATGAGGCAATATACTTAGTATGGTGACTTTCATACTAGTTGTAAGATAGCACTCTCCACTCACTGAAGTAGCATTTATACATTACAATAGGTAACCCCACTCAAAACAAGATGTTTCTCTATAACAACATTTTATACAGTGAAAGACAGATTTAAACCATATTTTTATAGTCAAGGTTATCTCAATCTCTAAGATCTCATATAATTAATTGTAAACTTCATGCTTTAGTTACATATGTGTCCAGTGGGTGTGTAGGTATGTTCATGTCGACCTTAATCACTAGATGTAGCACAAGCACAATATCCATTTGCATAATGCATAATTAAAGAATATGTAAGTAGTATGTATTGTTTGTTAAGTTAAAGCAAGTCTATTTCCCTTCCTTTTTTTAATATAATTATTTTATAAAAAATAAGCAAAGAAAAAAATTACTAGGGAAATTTAATCAATTGTGTAGATTTTTAAATCACTTCTAAGAAATTTAAATCTTTGAGTATCAAGTACCTTAGTGAATAAATCAGCCAATTGCCTTTCAGTAAGCACAAACTTAAGGGATAAAAATTTATCTTCTACTAGTTCCTTAATAAAATGATGTCTAATGTCTATATATTTTGTTCAAAAATACAGAGCAAGATTTTTAGAGATAATAATACTAGTATTATCACAATAAAGGGGCCTTGTTCAAAGTCATACTCCTTAAGCATGTTCTTTATCCATATAAGTTGTGTGTATAAGCTTCCAACAACAATGTATTCTACCTCTGTTGTAGATAATGAGATGAAATTTTATTTCTTGTTGTGCCAGGATACTAGATTGTTCCCAATATAGAAACATCCACCTGAAGTGATTTTTCTTACATTTATATTTCCTGCCCAATCCGCATCTTTGTAGCTACTAATTTCACATGTAGTATTATTAGTAAACCAAATACCAAAGTTTTTTTAGAGAAATACCTAATGATCCTTTTGACATGCTCAATGTGTGATTCCTTAGGATCTGATTGATAACAGGTACAAACACCAACAGTAAACAAATATCACGTCTATTTCATGTGAGGTACAACAAGCTTCCTATCATGTTTGTATATAGCATTTGATCAATCCTCTTACCTGACTCATCCATTGAAATCTTGGCACTAATGCTTATAGGGGTTCTCAAATTCTTTCTTGTTTCAAGTCCAAATTTCTTAATTAAATTACATGTATACTTAGTTTGAGAAATAAAAATGCCATTATTAAAGATACTTGGCTCTGATATCAAATGAAAGGTTTATTTAGTTACAGATCTAATTAGTTGGAGAGGTGAATAGATAATCAACAAAATTATGACAAATTAAATTTTTTACAGATGACCAAGCTTGTAATCACGTGTAAATAAAGTAATGTGGAAATATAAATCAATACACCAGATTTTTAAGTGGAAACAACATAGGCCATACTGATGACCTAAAACGAAAATCATTGGTCTACTAGACTACATATTCACTATGAAAATAATGTTCAATTACAAGGCTAGGACTTAAACTACCTATGATGGTGCCCCCAAGTAATCTACTTACAAGTCTCTACTATCTGTTACATTTTCTACAAGCATGGTGTTTGAATTTGGACCAACGTTTTGAAAACTTGAATCACACAAGCAATTAAACCCGTTTAACTGGTATCTAAAATGTAAGCACAATAACACAATTACAAATGTGTGTCTTTAGTAGTTTTAGTAATGAATAACTCTAACTAGATTATTTAATAATATATCAAATAATTCAAAATTAACTAATAATCTTACAACAATCAGATTAAACATAAGTTCAATAAATGTAGCTTCTTTAAAGATGAATAATCAAAACAAATAATTATAATATTACACAAAATTATTTAATCCAATAATTCAAAAATGGAATAAATATTATTGGATTAAATAAGAAGCTATATAAACATTTGATTAAAATATCATAAACCAATTTGGATTATTAATCAATCAAACACAACCATCAATATTTGATAAATTAACTACATAAAGAAGCCTAAAAAATTATGATCTTGTTTTTGCAAAACAATTTGAGAGAGAGAGATTAAGATGAAGAGAACAATGTTCTTGTGTGGTGAACAAATTTGTGTGCTTTAGTTTGTTTAAATAGAATATTTTAAAGCATTAGCTTGAAATAAATCAATTCAATTTGAGTTAGAAATATGTTTTAAAATTTAAGTCTTGGTTGTTCGATCAATATAACATATGCTCAACCGATCGAACACATAGCTCGATTGATCAAAACCCTTATCGATAGCTCTAATACTACGATCAAAACATGCTCGACCGATTTAGTTAATTCTCGATCGATCTAATCAATTAAAAAATTAATTTAGGGCATTTTAAACTAAGTAGATAAATTCTTGACCAATCTACATACCTCGATCGATCTAGACATATCTCGATTGATCGAGTAGCCTAAATTCAAAATGTTCATATATGTCTAATATGAAATCTAAGTGCATAGGAGTAGAGGTATACCTGATATGTGTTCGTTGGAGCTTGATAGTTTCTTTAAATTGAAATAATCTTGAAAGACACATCTAGAAACTAAAATTATATTTGTATATTTTGTTCACAAATATCGTCAATACTCACAAAAATCCTATAATTTTGAATTATCATATTACATAAATTTTGACATAATTAGAAAACAGTAAAAAGGATCATATTATATTGTGTTAAGCCACTTTAAATTCAGATTTTTTTGGTATCATGTCTACACGACCAAATACCAACTAATAATTCTTCAAAATAAAGTTGGTTGTCATCCAACTATGAATCAAATCATTTATTGAGAAATAAATGATATGTTTGTTATATATTATTAAATATAATAATTGTATGATTTCTATATAAATATGTATTTGGTCGTAAAATAAGACCATATTATACAAAATTAAAATTATATAGAAATTTAATAATATCAATAAATGTGTGTCTAAACTATATTGTATACTTTACTTAGTTTGTGTGAAATTTTAATTCTAAAATTATATATCTAAATCTTTTTTCATCTCATATTAAAAATAATTTTTTATTTATTTTTATAAAATTAAATTAAATTTTTATCTAAATAATGTAACTATTTTGACACGTAAGAAAACTACATAAAAAATTAGATCTTGTTTTAAGTGTAAATTATTTTATTAAAATATTTATCATTAATTTTATTTGACTATATTATATGAGTGTTACTAAATACTGTACAAACTAATTATAATAAAATTCAATACAGTTTAATCCAATAAAATTATACTTAATTTATCCAATATTGTTGAACCTGACCCATTCCTATAATATAGATGTAGAGGATCTTATGGTCCTTCGAAGACTACGAATGTAAGGAATTTCAAGGCAAGCACCATGAATAGTAAAGGTAATTTGAAACGCCACTTTGAGGATGGATAAAGGTCAATATCGATGGTGTAGATTTTGAGTCACCTGTTTAGTAGGTTATGTAGGGGTATTTCAGACATCAAGGTCCTTTGTTAAAGGTTGTTTCTACATTCCACTTGGGCTTGTATTTTCTTTTGAAGATAGCTACTCATGCAATATTGTATGCTATCACTTTGGGTTGCAAAGGCTTTGGTTAGAGTCAAACTCTTCTTATGTGATGAATTTGTTTTACACTAGATCATTATCAGTATCGTGGAGATGGTACTCTACTTGGGCTGACAACTTAGAAAAGATTAATTACAAGGATTTTCATTGTTCCTAAATTTTAAGAGGACAATATTCTAGTTGATTGTATAGCCTCTAAGGAACATAATATTTGTATAGCAATATGGTGATGGTATGCCCCATCATTCATTAATGCTTTTATTTTTGGATATTAATAGCTGGCCTAATTATAGGTTATTCCAATGAATGATTTGTATTACCTTTTTTATCATTTGAATAATACTTATAGTTGATGAGCTAGAAAAAGAAGGGTGCTGCGAAGGTTCTAACTTCGTTGGGATGTGCTGGTACTCCTTTGAGGTCTATCATCTACAATGTCTTTTAAAAATATTGGTCCATACAATTCACGTAACCCTTTTAGCTCACTTTTTATATTTTATAAATAAAATATTAATGAAGATTATAATATGTAGGAATAATTACACAAAGGAAAACTATTCTTTTGACTCAAATAGATAACCAGGATCTAAATGAGAGATAGAAATGCCAACCCATGGAATCTTTTCACAAGCTCCATATCAATTCGGCTAAGCAAGCCTTACAATATGAAATAAGCAATTAACATTAAAAAAAACAACTAGTAGATACAAAAATAACAATTTGCAGAATACATATTACGAATGGTGTGCCTTACAGGCTCCTATTGTGACTCTTTCTACCACCATTTTTTTGGACACAGAAGAAAAGGCTTCCCGCCATGGTGTGATGACTTCTAACTGAGAGGAAGAGGGCCCAAATAGATATGGAAATGATGGTTTAGAGGTGACTAAGGATGAAGCTTACACATAAGATGATAGTGGCTATTAGTAGGCTACCACTTTGTGTTATTTTGATTTTAGTTCTTACCAAAGTTTATGTACTTGGTAGTTATAATTTTTAGCAGTAGGCTCAATCTTTGTATGAACTTTTTGGATTTATATATATATACATACACATGTTTTATTGCTTCTTCATGTTTGTACCTTTGAGTTATGTACTTTACTTTTATGTTTTAGTAGCGACTCCTTGGTGAGGTCCATCAATGAACTTGTAAATTTCAAGATGAAGGGTGCTCCTTGAGCACGTTTCCTATTGGGATCTATGATCTACTATATTGGTACATTGTGGTGTGTAATTGTTAGGGAGCAGGTATAGAGTGATCCAAATGACTACATGTTCATACATATATACCCTAGCTGAACATATACATTATGTCCCACCACATATTCTATGTCTGACCCTACTCTCTTTGTTTGGCCATATGTATCATGTTAGGCCATATATGCCATGTCTGTCCATATCCCATTTGGTGGGATCTTGTTGGCCTAGTTTATTGTGTGTCCATTAGCTAGTCCAATCACTTTTAGTTTGACTGTGTACTCATTGAGCTTGTGCTTGGATTTTGTTGCTTTTGTATGATTTGTTTTTGTTTTGCCTAATTAGGGTGGTTTTTTTGAACTAGGGTGTTCCTGGTATACCAGCCCCTTGCTTGGTACACTTAAGTATATCAAGTCATCTAAGCATTAAATCTTAAGACTTAGAAAACTTTTTTTGTCTTTGGTGGATTATTACACTCTATCATGAGTGTCTTTGCACTTTGTTCATGCCCGATAGTTTTTATCAATGATTGGGGTTAGGAACTCAGTCTCCCCTACATGAGAAAATCTATGTTTGCGTGGATGAGGTGCATAAGTTGTAACAACTCTTAAATTTGTGGCATGGTTGCTACTTATTTTAAGGTCTAACATGGCCTGTAGATTTGAGGTGTAGAAGTTGTAGCAACTTTTGAACCCAAGGTATAGTTGCTACCTATTCAAAGTTCTAGCATGGCTCATAGAGTTAGGGTACAGAAGTTGTAGCAACTTCTGACCTTAAGGGCACTAACATGTGACCTTTAATAGTCTACACCTTTCGTTCCCTTTATAGTTTGGACTTTTCTATCCTTTCCGAATTGCATGAATGTATATCAAATGCAATTTTTGGCCATTCAATATAAAAATGTCTCCTTTATTTATGAATTTCAAGGTACAAAACTGAAATGAAACCTAAATTTATGAACTTATAATGTGACAATTTTAAATGAAGGAAGAAATGAAAATCAAGACTAGTTGGATACATTTTATTTCTATCCCTTAGGATCTCATTTTTGTCACATACGAACCCCCATTGCATAGCATTTCCTGGCCAATTTCTGTTCTCCTAGCATTATCCCTCTTCCACTTTCTGTGTGAAACTTTAGGGTAAGATAGTAAGTGAAAGCCATAGCTTGAGCTGCATATAGGAATGGTCATCCCAAAATACCATTATATGGTGATGGATAGCTTACTATAAGGAAGTCCACTATGATTTTTTTCATGTTAGTGCAATACCCCATTGTGACAGATAGGGTCACATATCCTTTAGAGGTCATTGAAGCTCCGAAGAATCCCAATAATATGATGGTCATTAGACTCAATAGATGAGTGAGCTTTATAACTTTCCATACCTCAAAGAACAAGATGTCAATTGAGTTTCCAATGTCAATCAAAATTCTATGTAGGTTTATAATTTCCACTGAGAGTGTGACCACCAATACATCAGTTGAGGATGACATGGCCTAGAGACTTATTTCTTTGAAAAAGTTATTTCTAAGCCTATCATCTTAGGATCTTTGTTTGGGCCATGCACACAAATGATGTTGATGGTCCCTTGGTAAGCCTCCATGATATATGCCATGCGGGCATTATTAGAGTCCTCTTCTATAGGACCATACATGATGACTTGGACCTCTCGCACTTCTTATGTAGAAGCATGTTCTCTCTCCCTTGGTGGACATGCACATTGTTGTTATGGTCTTTCCTTTTGGACAAAATCTCGCAGTCTTGATGAGGTGCTTAATTTCATTTTTCAAATATCGACACTCTTCAGTTGGGTCCCTCGAGTTCTTATGGAACCTACAATATTGATCTTTGTTTTATCCAGCATTCTTAAGTTTCATAGGCTAGTGTATTATGTGATGGTTTTCAACTTGCATAAGTAGTGTTTCCCTAGGCACATTCAAGGGTTTGATATGAAAGTTTGGGATAGTGTAGTCTGAACCATATCCCTTATATTTCTCATCTATGAAATTCCAAAAGGTTCTTTTATTCCTTGATGATTTGGATTCATCTTTAACCTTGGACGGTGATCTTGTGTTTTTATCATAAGAGAGGTTATATAATCTCCTATTATTGGCTATCTCTTCGATGTTGAGATATGTGTTCACCAATTGAGTGGCCTTCACATATGTGGTTGGAAAGTCTTTCTCCATGCCCCTCTAAAAGGGTATTTGGTAAAGAGCTTGGTGCAATGCAATCACAACTATTGAATCAAAAAATGTTGGTCACTTGGATTTTTCCACTGTTGAACCTATTGGATAAATCTTTTAGGGTCTCATCTTACCCTTGATATAGAGTCATCAAATAAATGATTGTTTTCAATCTTCTTCTTTTTGTAAAAAGGTGGGAAAGGAATTGCTTTTCAAACTCAATGAATGTGCCAATTCTACTGGGCTTGAGGGTACGGTAATAAGATCGAGCTTTGTCAGTTAGGGTAAACTGGAAGGCTCTACACCTGATTGTATCACTGTAAGCATAAAGGTCCATCCAACCTTTAAATTCTCAAGGTGCTTGACAAGACAAGACCGACATTGAGTTAGCAATACCGATCTTTCAGATACTTTGGTTTTATATTTGTAAAACTCTCGCAAGTGCACGAATCATTTTATATAAAATGATAACTATATTCCCAAGGTCGATCTAAGGAAGAAATATATGTAGTTTTTAATTTGTTATTCAAACTTTTAAAAACGAAATTAAATCCTAAACATTCTATCACGATATTTTGATTTTTTTGTGTTTTCTAATTTAATAACATAAAAATAAATATAGATATGGATTCAATAAAAAATTATGTAAATTTTTATCATTCATAGCAATGGAGTATTTAGGATATAATAATTAAGTTAATTATGCTTGCTCATATTATTTAGGTTATTAAAGATATATATTGATATTTATTGATTTTTTTCTTTTTGGTACGAAAGTGTCCTTAGGTGAAACCCAAATTATTTTGTTTAATATTAATTAACTAATATCCTTAGGCAGAGCCTATTAATTAATTAAGTATTAAATTTCAGCTTTATTTCTAAGAAAATTACAAGCCATCTAATCACAGCTTTAGGCGGAGTTAGTTAACTAGATTTTCTTTAAGGTGTCCAAATTAAACCTAAGAATTTAATTATTTGAGTACTAACTTTCAAGTTTTAAAACCAATACTGAAAATATGTTGTCAATATATTTTTGAATAATAGTTCTTACAAAAAAAGGTTTTAAATAAAGCTTCACTCTAACTACCGGGCGATTGTACTAACAAATAAAAGGGTACTGCTCTAAACCAGACCAGATAATTAAACATTAAAATCTAATTTTTAGATTTAAGTTTGAAATGAAAAATAATATATTTCTCTCTAACATCCTTAATATAAAAAATTGAATATAAATAAAATTAATTTATTTTATAAAGATGTTTTACCTATTTAATATTTCGCAAGTATAACAATGTTATTATTATATCATATTTATAAAAAGCCAACCATGTTAAATTTAATCACACATAAATTAAATATAACATATGAGAATAAAATATAAAAATAAATGTTTAGAATTAATTTTAAAATTATACATCAAAAGAATCCTAACAGAACTTTGATGCCAATTTTGTTTCTAGAAAACCTCCAAACAGATTTGTATTTCCATTTATTGAATCAAAAACTAGAAATCTACAAAAACGTAACTAGTTTTTCTCAAAAAAGAGAACTTTAAAACTAAATAAATAAAAACTAATAAAGTTTTCTAGAGAGAAAAAGAGAGAGAAATGTGTGATTTTAGGGATTTGAGAAATGATTTTTACAATGGGCAAGATTGTGGCAGACGGGCATTGGTGAGCATGAGCACGTGTGGGACTCGACGTGACATGTACACGGAGCGCGCGGGACATGCGTGGGCATTGGAAATTTTGACTGTTTTGACCCATTTTGTCCAATTTTTCTTTTTTTTTTTACTTTTCTTCATTTTTTCTCAACATATTTGTTATGTATTGCCTCCTATGTTTTTTCTTGGAGTCTTTAAATAATTTTTGAATGAAAATACCTTAAAATAATAAAAATACCCATAATTTGGAAAAAGATAAATTTATATAAAAATATGATAAAATCATATAAATATAAATCTATTAAATCAATTAAGGTACAATAAATCATGATAATTTTAGTGTTTTTTAAGCACTTATCACAATCCCTAACTAGCTTCTTGCGAGTCCCTTAACAAGAGAAGCAGTAAAAACTAAAAATTAAACTATCCTAAATCACTTCTGTGGATTGACATGTTTTCATTTAGTGTATGCAATAAGTCTTTAAACCCCTAGGTTGTTCTAGTGTACGAGTTTAAGTCTGGTTAGGGTTTTCAGTAATGATACCAACAAACATTAATAAAAAATAAAAACAAAATAAAAAAAATAAAATAAGAAGTTAATTAAAATTTAAAATAAAGTAAAAAGATTAAAATAAAATAAAGAAATGAAATACAAAAATATCTCATACTTATAATCTCTTTTAAACTTCAATATTTAAAATCTTAAGCACAAATTATTTTAACTTCCTAAACATTCATGATTTATTATAATAATTAGTTGAAAATCATTTTCATATTTCATATCAAAAATGTATCAATTTAATTTCACCCAAACTTAGTGTCAGGAATCTGAATTTTCTTCCACTCTATTCCTCACAAGTCAATACTCTCAAAAACACTTAATCCTATGGGTTCAAACACTCATACTAATTTATATGCAAAAGAATTGATGTATAAAAATGAACTAATATGTTTTCATGTGTATAAAGAAGAAAGGTTCAAAGGGTTATTTCAACATTAATCTCATAAAAAGAATAAAATATAAGGATTTATAAAATATTATACATTACTTTCATACATCAATCAAATTTATCAAATAAAATATCAAGTAATATACCTTTTAGAAAATATAGTGACTTCTTAGGGAATTACTTCCTATATTTTCTTTTACATTAAATCATTTCTCACAACTATTTAAGCTTTTTGGATCATAGTATATAGATTATATTATTCATTTTCCTCTTTCTTTCTATTTTTTTCTTTCTCTTATATTCTTTTATTATAAGAGAATCCATTTTTTAGAGAGTGGACTCATGTACAAATTGTACATTTTTTATATGGCAAGGTGAGTGGTTAATATTTGGCTTTTCTGTTTGTATTTGTTTGGGTAACCTTAGATATATCTCTTTTTTAATAGAAGTTATGCATGAATGAAGAAAAGAATATACTATAAATTTCTACTTTAATAATTTAATATAAGAAAATGAAAAATAAATATATAACACTTCATTAAGATGTAAAAATCCATACATTCAATGCTAAGTCTTATAAAGATCATCTAATAATGATGAAGAAATAAGAAAAGTGTTTAGAGTAGAAAAAATAATATTTTTCACTCAAAATAAAGGATAATGGCTCAAAATATTTCTCACAAGGATAAAGAATTATACATCATACTTCATGTGTTGATACACCCCAATAAAATGGGATAGCTGATAGGAAAAACAGACATCTTTTTGAGGTAGCAAGAGCCTTAATGTTTACTATGGTAGTTTCAAAAAATTATTAGAGAAAGGTTGTTCTTACCATTGCATGCCTTATCATAGATTACCATCTAAAATCTTGAATTTTAAAATTCCTCTTGATAACCTTAAGAAGACATATCCATCCTCACATCGTTTTTCTTATCTTCCACCCAAAATCTTTGATAGTGTAGCATTTGTTCACAATACACGATCACAATAGGGAAAAATTAGATCCAAAAGTACTTCGTTGTGTTTTCGTAGGACATTCCTCTACTCAAAAGAGTTATGCATGTTATTATCCTTCAACATGTAATTTTTTAGCATCTATGGATGTTACATTCTTTGAAAATACTTCATTCTTTACCAACCTTTCTCTTCAAGGGGAGAGTAGATATGTTAAAGATTCAGCTTAGTCTACCCTTCCTGATATTTCTCAAGTAACTGTACCCTTTTCTGTTTGTGTCCCTCATGTTGTTCCCAATAATGATTTGGTGCCTATTGATACTTCTATAGAAAATAAGCCTATAATCTCTGAAAATTCTCAACCTTCGCCTCTGATTCCAAAAACATCACTTGAATATATAAAAGATAGAGATAAAGAACTGAAAGTTTATTCAAGAATGAACAAGGCACAATCTACTCAACACCACGAATCATCTAAACTGAGCACAAAGTCTCTAAAAAATACACGTAATCCTATGGTCCCTGACCTTTGTAGGAAACTTGATTTGACTGAACCTCCTGATCTTTCCAATATTGATGTTCCAATTTCCAGTAAGAAAGGTGTCAGATCTTGTACAATGCATCATATTTCAAATTATGTCTCATATCAAAAACTTTCCCTTACTTTTAAAGCATTTATTGCTAAGGTATCTTCTTTATTCCAAGAACTATACAGGAAGTTTTTTTCATTCCAAGATGGAAAGAGGTTATCTTTGAAGAAATGGAAGCTTTGAAAAAGAATGATACATTGTAGATTGTTGATCTTCTTCTAGGAAAAAAGATTAGTAGGATGTAAATGGGTGTTTATAGTGAAACACAATGTGGATGGAACAATTGAGAGATATAAAACAAGACTTGTGGCAAAGGGATTTATGCAAATTTACAAAATTTACTATCAAGAAACTTTTGTTCCTATTTCCAAGATGAATTCAATTCAAGTTCTTTTATCTTTTGCAAAAAATCTAGAATGGCATCTTGACCAATTTGATGTGAAAAATGCTTTTTTGCATGGAGTCTTAGAATAAGTATATATGGAGTTGCTGCCTAGTTTTGAAGATATGCTCGAACATAAGAAAATGTGCAAGTTAAAGATGCCTTTGTATGGACTAAAGCAATCACCCAAAGCATAGTTTGAAAGGTTCACAAAGGCAGTTCACCATTTTGAGTACACACAGAGCCATGGGGATAATACTTTGTTTTACAAACACTGTAAAAATGGAAGCATCATAATATTAATTGTTTATGTGGATGACACCATTCGTAAACTTTAGAAAATGCTTGCCAAAGAATTCAAGATCAAGGAATTGGAAATGTTAAGATATTTTTTGGGCATTAAGATTGTAAGATTGAAGAAAGGGATATTTCAATCACAGAGAAAGTATCTCTTAGATCTACTCCAAGAAAAATGAATGTTGGGAAGTGCAATGGAATATGCATTAATTGAAAAAGGTCCCTATCAAATATTCATTGATAAGGTAATATGCTTGTCTCATATTAGACCAGAAATTGCGTTTGTTGTTAGTGTAGTCAGTTAGTATATGCATTCCCCTTGTGAAACTCATATAGAAGAATTTTTAAAGATTTACAATACCTTAAAGGCACACTTGGAAAAAGCTTGCTCTTATCACAGAATCATCACCTTCAAATTGAAGCCTATACAAATGTTAATTATATAGGTTCAATCGACGATACAAGATCAACGTCTATATTTTGCACTTTTGTTGAAGGAAATTTAGTTATTTGGAGAAGTAAAAAACAATATGTTGTATCTAGATCGACTACTGAAATTGGGTTTATAGCAATGGCACATGGAATCTGTGAACTATTGTAGTTGAAGATTCTGCTAAAATAATTGTGCGTTGCCACATTAGAAACAATGAAACTCTACTATGACAATAAAGCTGCTATCAGTATTACTCGCAATCCTGTTAACCATGACAAGACCGAGCATGTTGAGATTGACAAATATTTTATTAAGGAGAAAATTGAAAGTGATGAAATTTATATTACATTCATCACAAGTGGAAATCAACTAGCTGATATTTCGAGAAAAGGGTTATCTCAACCTATGTTTCGTGTATTTGCAAGCTAAGAATGATAGATATCTTCGAACTAGTTTGAGGGGGAGTGTGGAAAAAGATGTCCTAATGATGAAATCCTTCATTATTAAGAATGTTTATTATGTAATTAATTATATGATATTATGAGTCAATTAGGGAGCTTAATTTAGGGCATATACTATGCAATGCTAGTTTCCTTCTTCTTTTTTGCCTTATTTTTATCTTCTTCAAATTGTATATAAGTATATAAAGACAATGTACGAAAGATAACTTTGAGCAATATATTTAAAGTAATATTCAAAAAAATCTAGAATTCCTCTAAAACTTTCATGATCAATACGAGGGATCAAAGGGAAGCATAAAAAAATAAAACAAAAGTTATTCATTTAGAATCTGATTTAACCTCACATGCATTACCAAATTTATCAAATCTAAACAAAGCATGAGCTAGATATTCCAATCCAATCAAGCAACAAGTTTACACATGGAAATTTTAAGAGGAAACAATACAACACTACCTCAAACATCTCCATATATCTATAAGCCTCAAAAATACCTTAAAAGATCGACCCAGTGAACAAGAAGGAAACCCCTAATGAACAAGGGAGAGAAAACCCCATAAAACCTAGAGGAGACCAACTCGGCTACTATAGGAGCATCACCAATCAAACCAAGAACTAAACACCTCTAATACGTATAATCGACAATGAAAATGGAGTAGATCGAGAATGATTAGGGATAAATGAAAGTAGAAGATATGAGAGTGATAGGATGAGAAATAAAAAATGAATGGAAGAGAATCAGTGTAGATTGGACTCTCCATTAGCCTACAATCTCAGACCAGCAACACATCCACGATTCATTCTAATTACTTTTACAAATTGAAAACTAGAAAACAGAGTTGAAGCTCTTTACAAATAAAATTTGGCCAAAAAATGGAGGGTTAAAAGGGAAGAGAGAAAAAGAGAGAGATTTGGGTGGAAAAGAGATGAAAGGAGAATGAGAAAGGGAAGAAGGATGAAACCCTGGCACAACTCTATGCATACAACTCTCAACTTTGTGATTTTTCTTTTTAACTTTGCAGAAATATTGAAGATAATACATATTGATGAAAATTTTCGTAAATCTATAATAATTTCAATAAATATTAAATTTATAAACAAAAATTTATTATATTGATACACTTGTAAATATGAAAATATTGTGGATATATCAAGAATACCATAGATATCTTAATATCTGGTTGCACCATACATCAATTTCAAAGTCTTTAGGACACCCATTTTTATTTGTAAAAGGCATTTAATCTTAAATTAAAATCATAAGCATTGATCTTCTTTTTTTCATATAGTGATATATCAATCATAAGAGTTTATCAAAAAACTAAATTTATAGATTTTTTTGCAACATTTCCAAGTGTCTTCTTCCATAACATAAGAGTAGAGTAGGAGTCAAGCAAGTCTGCAAGTGTTAAATGGTTGTTAAAAATAATACACGGACAAAAAATTTAAGAATAAAACTATTTTATTAAAAAAATTAGAAACACATATAGATATATAAATACAAAATTTAAATAATATATAAATTAAATAAATAAAAAATAATAACCGAGGCATGTGTATCACACAGTATCCTTAAGATAATTTTTCCACTTATCGTGTGTGTTTAAGAATGACGGAAATTTATCTCCTAAGATACAACAATTAAATAATAATAAACTTACAACATAGTTTATTATTATACAAACTTTAAAGTATCTGAACTCTATTGAAAAAACCTAAATCTAGATAGAAAATATACAACCAATAATAATAATAAATAAAATAATAATAAATAAATAAATAAAATATATATTTATTTTCTTTTACCTTTATTGCCTATCTTTCTTTTTTTTCTTTTTTTTTCTTTCCCTTTTCATCTTTTTTTTCTCTTTCTTCTTTTTCTTTTCTTCTTCTTCTTTTTCACTCTGCCCTCTACTTCTCTTTTCTCTTTTCTCTGTTTTTTTCTTTTTCATTCTTAGATTTTCTTCTCTCTCTCTTTTCTTCTCTATTTATAGAAAAATTATACAAAAAATAAAGTTGATAATTGATCCAGAGAAACAAACATAAACAACTAGAATTGAAGAAAAGAAACGGCTGGAATTGATGAAGAGAAATGGTTGGAATAAAAGCAGAGAAACAGAAGAAATTAAGAGGGAGGTAATGGAAAATTTTGAAAGAAATGAAACTACAAATTGAAATTTTTATTCAATGTTTCTAACAATTTCCTATATGAATAAAAATTGGCATATATTTTAAATCAAATTTTGACACAGAAATACAGTTCAACGGATCGAAACCTGTATAGGATAGGTAGGTGTTACCCTTTGAACCTTCCTTTGTGAAAATATATTTACCTTACTAAATGAGCAGTAGACGCGATGTCCTTGAATTGTTATGTCGTTTGTTTAAGCGATGACATACTTCACACAAGAGTCTTTCCTGACACAATTCAATTCTCATTGTTATATTTGTTTTGGCCATGAAAATATGCCTAGTTCTGGGAGAGTCTCTAAAGAATTGGGCCCTATACAATTCTCTTTCGAAGTGGCCCCACTCCTCTCTCACATAGGTAATCTCTTATCTTTAAAAGTAATCCGTAAAGAGTAACCCGCATACTCTACTAGGTATATTTTTATAAGAATCATTAAAAGTCTTAACTTGCCCTATATCTTACGAGTATCATTGTTTTCATCATAAGAATGTACTTGAGGGTAAACCATTATAGTGATCTTACTAAGTCATTACAATTAGGTTATCCCTTTGAACCAAGATCTTGGGATCTTCATTCAAATAGGTTGGGTTTCCTTTGCAAATCCTTATTCATTCATGGGCTTCAATTCCATTCCTTTCGAAAACTTATCAACTAACTCTCGATTTAACCCTTTATTTAAGGGATTAAGTATGTTATCCTTTGACTTCACATAGTCAATAGAGATAACCCCAGTTAAGAGTAGTTGTCTAATGGTATTATGTCTACAACATATATGTCGAGACTTACCATTATACATATTGCTCTGTGTCCTGCCAATAGTAGATTGACTATCACAATTAATGCATATTGCAGGTACATGCTTTACCCATTTAGGAATATCCTCTACAAAATTGTGTAGTCATTCAGCTTCTTTGCCACATTTATAAAAAGCGATGAACTTAGATTCCATCATGGATCTAGCAATGCATGTCTGTTTAGAGGACTTCCATGAAATAATTGCACAACTCAATATGAATACATATCCACTGGTAGACTTTAAGTCTTTCATATCAAATATCCAATTGGCATCATTGTATCCTTCTAATACAACTAGATATCTTGTGTAGTGCAGTCTATAGCTACATGTATATCTTAAGTATCTAAGTAGTCTTGTAATACCTTTCCAGTGATCAGATCCTGGATTACTAGTATATCTACTTAGTTTGCTTACATCATAAGCTATGTCTAGTCTCGTACAACTCATCAAGTACATAAGACTTCTTATCACTCTAGAATATTCTAGTTGAGGCACTCTCACTTTTATTCTTAAATAGGTGTAGATTTACATCTATTGGTGTTCTCACAATTCCAGAATCACCTTTGTTGAATTTCTCAAGTATTTTGTCAACATAATGATATTGACTTAGAATGAGATCGCTTCATATCCTTGATATCTTAATTCTCATAATTAAATCAGCAAGTCCCATATCTTTCATATCAAACCTTGAATTCAACATAGACTTAGTAGATTTTATCATTTGATCATTATTACCCACAATTAGCATATCATCAATGTAAAGACACAAGATAACATAATCATCTTCTTTGTCCTTGACATATACACATTTGTCACATTCGTTGATTTTAAAGTCATTTGTCCTAATGACATTATCAAACCTTTCATGCCATTATTTTGGTGTTGTTTCAAGCCATATAAAGATTTCACCAATTTACAGACATTTCCTTCTTTCCCTAGGCATGAAAAACCCTTGGGTTGGTCTATGTAGATTTTTTCATCTAACTCTCCATTTAGAAAGGCTGTATTTACATCCATTTGATGTATTTCAAGATTTCGTAGAGCTATGATAGCAATTATTATCTTTATAGATGTTATTCTCGACACAGGATAATAAGTATCAAAGTAATGAAAGTCATGTCGTTATTTGTATCCCTTAATTACAAGCCTAGCCTTGTACTTATCAATTGATCCATCTGATTTATGTTTTCTTGTGAAAATCCACTTAGACCCTAGTGTTTTACTACTTAGAGGTAAATCAACTAGTTCCTAAGTGTGATTTTGCATAATAGACTCAATTTCACTATTAATGGCTTCTTTCCATTGAGGACCTTCAGAAAAATTCACAACGACTTCATAGGTTTGAGGCTCACTTTCTAACAAGTTCTGTGGCAATCCAGAACTTAATAGCATTGCATTCATCATTTCTTTCAAGGTACAATTCTTACGTTTAGCAATTCCATTTTACTGAGGTGAATAAGGCGATGTGGTTTCATGAATAATTTCGTGTTGTGCACAAAATTCACCAAATAATGCCTCATATTCACCACCATGATCACTACCCAGTACCTTGATTTTCTTGTTGAGTTATTTTTAACTTTTATTTTATAAAGAATAAATTTCTCTATAGCTTCATTTTTTCTTTTAAGCAAATACACATAGCAATATTTCATGCTATCATCAACAAAAGTAATAAAATACTTATTGCCACCTCTTGTTTGAAAAAATTTCAAATCACATAGATCACTATAGATTAAGTCAAGGGGTTTAGTATTCCTTTCAATTGAATGAAACGATGACCTAGTCATTTTTGCCTCAACACAAGTCTCACACATATGCTTTGAATCTATTTGAAATATGGGTATGTGTTCCATGTTAATTAGTCTACGCAATGTATCATAATTAACATGACCTAGTCTACCATGACACAAGTTGGAAGACTCAAGCATATAAGTAGAAGAATTAATATTATTAACATTCTTAATATTCTTAGCTTTTATAGTCATTAAAGTGAGCTCTTAAAATGTAGCAAATATACTTCAAAGTATATAACATATTTTTAACTTCATTTGGTTTTTTGTTTTCCTTTTATTTTACTTCTATGTAAATTAATTCTTAATTTTTTCTTTAGTGTATTTTTCTTTTATATTTTATGCAAATTATTCAATGAGTAATAAACAAATTAATAAATAACTAAGATCTATAGTACTCACACAGTATGTAATTGTAACTAACCTGATAAATATGGGTCTATTTTCATCTTTTACTTTATGATGTCTCCTTCTTCTTTTTCCATAAAGTATCGCCTCAACTAGATCCAATCCTATGTCCTTCTTGACTTGTGATGATCTATAGATCTGTACGCTCCTTTTAAGATTAAAGTGATAAATAGAAGTTTTTGTTTAAGGTAGACTTTTTATTTATGAGAATAGTCTATTACAACTAGAGCACTAAGAACTTTGAAGAAGGTGGATTAGGAACCATAAATAGTCCTATAATTCATTGATAATAGAACTTTAATATTCTTTCTTTTGAAATAAATGGATTTGGTCCTATAATTTTTAAAGAGTCAATCTAGTTTAAATTCTTAAAAAATGTAATTTTTGTCAAAGATCAAATTGGATTTCTCTTAAAAAAATTATATCTTCTTTCTAAAAAATATTAATTTCTCTCTTATATCAATTTATCTCATTTTCTCTCTTTTTAATCTTTTTTTTTATTTTCTCTCTCTCTTCTCTTTTTCTATATTATCTTATTTTATTTATATATTTTTAGTGCATTTACATTAACATCATAATTTTTATTTTTATTTTTGAAGTTGTTTGAATTTATAAGTTATAAGAAAGAAAAAAAATATTTTTAATGAAGAAAAATAGAGAGATTGAGATATACTCAAATACGAGATAAATTACTTATATTTGGGAACAAAGAGTAAAAATGTATCTTTTTGGTTTTTAATGTTATTTTTAAGACTATTATAAATAAAATGTTATTTTTAATAAAAGCCAAATTTATCCTTGAATAAATACTATTTTAAAAAAACTTAGACTAGATTGACTCTATTTAAAAATTATAGGACTAGAGGACTAAAGTGACCTTATCAAATAATTATAGGAGTATTTGGACACTAATCTCTTAAGAATGTTTTAGTTACTCTTTCCTAGATGAAAGATTACAAAAGATAGAAAGATAGTAACTAAGTGAATAAGTTTTTCAGAAAGTGTAAGAGGAGTGCCTTCGCTTGGAATAAGAGTTATTTTATATACGTAAGGGTTCTTTTTTACATAGGTAAGATTTCACTATTTCACCAAAATTTCTAGTTAATACTTATATTATTGAGCTTGGAGCACCAATTTAATGTATATGGACTCTATATTTATTCAGAGTCATTTGCTGACATTGATTCTTATGATGCTAAACTGTCCACATCTTCTTCCTTATATTTAATACAATAAATGCATTTGTGGTCCCTAACATACTATTTATCATAATGGCAAAATAACTTTTTTTCTTTCCACACTTCTAATTCATTGTAATTGAAAGCAATTTCATATTTACTGATCTTTTCACCATCTTCCTCAGTAATAGGCATATTACTTTGTGAGGTGATAATCACTTTATTAATAGAATAATTAACTTTAACTTCAGATGATTTGTTAATTTTTCTTTATTCATAATAGATCTAGCATAACATTGTTGTCTTATGAGGTTCCTATGTTGATCTCTTTCTTCTTCTGAAACAAGAAAGTTGTTGGTTACTTCCCTAAATAGCATCGATCTTGGTACCCTTCCAAGTGTCTTCAATCTACTAAGACTAATTGATTATTATATTGCTTGGGAATAGTTCTTAGTTATCTCTAAATGAGTTAATAGTTTTGACATTCGGTAATTTGCAAAACTATCTTCTACTTCTATCTTGTTGCAGAATGATCTGTAGATTATTCCACTAAAGCTTGTTATGACATTGCTTACTTCTAGCCAACTAGTATAAATTCCTAGTTTTGGGCTATTGTAGACTACATAAAGCTTAGTCTTTGAAGATTCTTCATTTTCTGTTTCATTTGCCCAATTGAGCTTTTCTTTATTTCTCTCTATAAAGAGATTATTTTCTTATTCACTTGTGTTAGGAACTTTGATTCCTTTCTTTTCATCTAAGATAGAAGGAATAATCTAATCATTTTTTAAGTTTAAACATTTAAGTTCTCCTTGCTTAGTTGAAGGGTTAACCTCTTTAGTGTTATCCTTTAAGAATTCTTAAGATATAATATTTCAAGTTAGTTAATTAGGATTTTGATTTCTTTTCTTTGATCTTGATATCTATGTGAAAATGATCCATTCTTGATAAATAAAAAATTATTAAAGGTGCTAATTCGTTAGTTAATGCATCAATTAAACTATTTTTAGTTTCTAGCAAATATTCAATATCAAATTTATAATGATTGAACCATTACTGGCAGATGAATCTATGAAAGTAGAGTCATTAGCGTACTTTTTAAATTAATATTTACTTGTTTTATTTAATAAATAATATTTTTATGCCCAAACATATTAAAATATAAATTTTTTAGTGAAAAGAGGTGAAAATATAATTTTTGAGAATTTTTTGGATATTTTATAAATTTTTAACACAAGCCCAATCAGATTTGCCACATGGCATGCTATGCAAAGCATGGGAGCTGACTGGGAAAGCCATGCAAACGCCATGCAAGTAAGGACAAATCACATTACACCGCATGTGAGAAGGATGAAACGCTCGCCATGTGTCAACACAACGTTCAATCCGAGTTTGGACTCTGTCAAACTACGTTGTCACATGTCACTATACCATTGCTCCATACGTTCCACCCATGAGCCACACCATCTGTTTCTATGAATCACGTTGTGCCACATGGCGTTGACTCATCGAGCATTGGATTTGACTAGTCTCCCCTGCCACACGTCGCTCTTTGATTCTCCCAGTGAATTTCTTGTGTCACGTGTCACTCTGTGATTAGTTGGCGCTATCAATCTTGCTTGTTTTGATCGTAGCCCTTGATCTGAAGTTGATCTGATGGTCTAGATTGCACCTGAGCAATATTTAAACCCCTAATTACTCCATAAACCCTAAGGGGTCGTGATTAGCATAATTTTAGTCAATTTTTAGAGCTAAAAAGAGAGAAAAATTCAAGAGATGACAAAATTTTGGTGGACATTCAAGAGGAGATTAATACTACAATTCAAGAGATTGATTGTATTTCTTCTTCTACTCTTTTCTTTATTAATGTTTTTGTCTTTCTTTATGAAAAATATAAGCTTTATGAACACAATTATGTGTAATTAATTTATTAATATAGGGATCTTATGAACCCAATTCCCACCATGTCATGATTTAATATTTTACCTTAATTATAATTATAATTATAATTTAATTATATTATTTTATATAATTTGTATGTTATTAATTGTTTGGCCAAAAATTGATCTATAGAGACAATTAAATAGATTTGAGAGAATTATTTAATTGTTTTTTTTATTAAATAACATACATAGTTTCTAGGTAGAGATGTATAATTCTTATGTTTGTGATCTATAATTAACGAACTTAATGAGTAGTATGCAATTTAATTGGAATGAGAGTATGATTAAATTAACTTGGGAAAGAAATACATACTAGGTTAGATTCAATCGATAATGTAATTAATTATATTGGGGTACACATATTTAGAAAATTGGGGGATTAAGTATTTCTAGAAATTTTTTTATATATCTTTTTAGTTACCAAATCTGATTTAATTAATTATTTCTATTCACTTTCAGTTATTTTAATTTTACTTTTTTAAAATATAAAAACACAAAAAAAAATTAATTTTTTTTATTTTTAAAAATTAGTTTATAATAAAATAATCTCAGTTGGAACGATTCTTTCTTATCATTATATTACTTGTTGTGATACGTATACTTGCGTATTTATTGCACACACTTTGTGTGTGGCGATCACTGACATCTCATTGGTTGACATTGGTTATAATTATTTGCAATATTAATCCTCAAGAAATATCCAAGTTTTTATTATTTGTTCTAACAATAAATCTTGAATTGATAATATGTATTACAAATTTCTATCTAGACGCTGATAATTAATTCTAGATACTGAAAAAATCTTGATATATATTTGCAAATATATTTATCTTCGTTATCTACCTTTACTTTTAAAATCGTTCCATAATATTCATCTAAAGCATCTTTTCTATTATCATTTTATCATCTGGACTTGGGTGGTTTAAAGTTGGCATGTGTTTTTACTTGTCCATGTACTGTGTGTCATGTTCTGTCCCTTTTCAAACACAATCTTTTTTGAGTTTAGTTTGTAATAGTTTTTGCATTTCTACTAATTTTTTGATATATGCTTTTGCATAGGTCAAAATCCTAAAACTCTTTGTAATTGATTTTATCTTTGATTTCACTAGGAAATTCTTGTATACTATTTAATAGATGAGGTTATCCCTATATACTTATTTTTTATTGAGCTATTATAGCTTTTCTATCTAATAGAACAAGTCCTTATTTCCTCCATTCTTATAAGATATTAATAATATCTAAGTAATATTTATTCAAGTCATTATTAAATACTAAAATTTCATTGATGTATACACAACAAATATTATAAAATATTTTAAAGATATTATCCATATGTCTTTGAAAAATACATGGTGCTTGTATTAAACTAAATGGTACAACTGTCCATTGGAATTGTCCTTATCGACAATTAAATGCTGTTAATTTATGTTATTCGTTATTAAGTCTTATTTGTCAAAATCTATTTTTACAATCAAAACTTAAGAAAAATTTCTTTCTTTTTATTAATGATAATAATTCTTCTTCTTTTGGAATAAAATATTTATTATCAATAGTTTCTTTATTCGAAGCTTTGAAGTTTATTATCATTCTCTTGTTTACCTTTTTCTTTTCTTAACTTCTTTTTTAATTAAAAATGATGGGCTTGAGTGAGGTGAATTATCGAGTATAAACGATTGGTCTTACTCTTATGATTTTGTTAGGGGCTTTGAGTTTTACGCTTGTTATTGTTTTAGACCTATTCATTTTAGGATCTAACGGGTTTTCTAAACTTACTATTTGTAACAATTTTCTTATTCATGTTAAGGTTTTATTTTCCTATATTTCATTAAGAAAATAGTTTTGTTTCTCTTTTATGTCTAATAAAATATTTTCTAAAAAAGGTTGTTGCTTTGTATCAATCTCACTACATTTTCACTTTTTATATTATTGCATAAAAGTTAGGTTTGATATTGTCAAAGTTTTTCTTATTTTTGACACATATATTATTTCACCATCTTATATTGTTAAACTTATTTGTCTAAATATTGAGTAAAGGTTTGGTAGAGGTTTAGAAATGTATTTTCTATTAATAAATCAATTCATGTTTCTTATTAATATATGGTAGGAATATGAAATTTCTCTCTACCAATTATTATAATTGTATCTTTTAAGACTTTATTAAAATTGATTATAGTATTGTTAGCAATTCTTAGAATTAAATCTTTTGTACTTGTTTACATAGTTCTTCTAAGAATACATATTTACTACCTACCTACATACTAACTCATGTGTGTATATATGCATGTAAATGATAATTTGTGTAACTTTTAAATTTTAATCATATTTTACTTCAAGTACTGTTTCATCATCTAATGAAGAATATTCGAATTCTGGGTGAGTTATTTCTTCCTTAGTTTCTTCTAATAGATAAATAATACAAGTATTATTTATATCTAATTTTCTAGTGGTTTTAATTCCATTTTTAAAATCTTCTTCTAAGATTTTTTTTTGTGAAAATTCATTTTTAAATTCTTCTTTATGTTGAAGCACGTTAGGGTATTCATTAACATAATAACATTCATCATTGCAAATTCAATATTTGTATTTATTTTTTTCTTATGGGTAATAGTTTTTTTCTTTTCTGGTGGTTAATATATTTTTTTCTAAAATATTTTTTGTATAAGGTACTCTGTTATATCTGTCTTTATATTTTTGAAAGTCTTGTTTTCTAAATTTGTATCTTTTGAATTGTTTACATTATTTATACTTTATTTTATAAGATTTTACATTATATTCATATTCTTATGGCATCCTAAAATCTCTTAAATATATTTTATCATTTTCTCTTATTTGTTTATATTCTTGTATTTCTTGACATTTAACGATTAACTAGTTCTTAAGAGTTCGTATTCTTTCTCCTAAGGTATCTAATATAGTTTCTCTATTACTTTTATTCCTTTCTTCTGGTATAGTTTTATATTATGTCTTAGATAATTTCTGAAAAAATATTTCCTTATAAGTTTATTGCATAGGAGGTGGTGGTAACTTGTGATAATACATTTTATATGCACAAATAAAGAAATTTATAAAACAAATGTCACATATTTTCATATTTGTTAAATGTCATTTGTTTTCATTTATTTTATTTTCACGGGATTTAGTGATATGTCTATCTTTATCTTATTTAATAAATTCTTCGTATATTTCATTTGTTATAGTATTTAAGTACTCCCTACCCGTGGGAGCATTCTATTGCATCTGTAAATGTTGTTATTTCATTACATTTATAAATCAAATTTTAACATTTTCTGTCATTTTGTGGGCTACTAAGATTCTATAAGAATGTCTGATTGTGTGGTTGGAGAAGTTTGTATGATTACACTTATTTCACTATCCAAAGCTTTTTTTCCACCTCTTATGCAATCTAAATCTAAAAGATCATATTTGTAATTTTCATGAAATTTGAATTTTGGGGGAGCATTACCTCTAGTTCTCCGATGTAATCTTTCTTTCAATTGGTTCCTTTTGTAAAAAAGTCCAAGTTCTTTTGATCTTTGTCTATTTTTTTCTTCCCTATATGGGTCAAATATTCCTTCTTGAGGAGGGACTGGTAATGAAATAGGCCTTATGTGATTTTTTTTGCTTCTATATTCTAGTTTAGAATCAATTTAATTGATTATTGTCATATCATCTTCTTCTTTGTTTGTACAAAATTTTTCTTCATAATATTTTCCTAGTTCTTCATCTACTAGGATTAACAAACTAATTAATTTTTTTATGTCTCTATTTTAAGGGTTCATAAATTATTCTTCTAAATCTTTTCTATATTGCATTAAACTGGAAATATAAATTCTTCTTTATCTTTGATTTTTTTATTCTTTCTTTTCTTATTCCTAGGTGTCAATGCATCTAATCTCCTAGATATTTTTTCTTTTAATCAAAAAAATGGATCAAACTTGTAACCTATGATTTTATTATTTATTGGTATGTTACTTACATTCTTTCTTAATTCTAAAAATTCCTCATATATGTGGTGTTATAATTTCTTATTATAACCATATTCTTTTATTTCTTTTAAAAAAAATTTGTGTATTTCATTTATGTCTTGTAAGGACTTAATATTTGATTTTTGTGCAATATCTATTTTTTCTACTAAAAAATTAAAGTTTTCATAATATTACGTCATATACAAATGAATGATTTTCTTCTTTCATTAAATATTCTCATTCAAATTTTTGGGCTAAACTTAATTCTTGGTTTAAGTTTTTATCGTTAATATTATTAGAAAACGTAGAGTATGTTGTAAATTTTAATTTTTAGTATTCTAGATTTTCATGAATCATTCCTAATAAAACATTTTTTCTATTTATTATTTTATTGCCAAACATTGCTAGTTCTATTGGTGTATGAATTCTTTATCTAAAATATACTTTTATTAGTATCTAGATTCCACATAAATAAATGTATACAATTTTTCTTTTATCTTTTTGTGAAATTTTTGATAGTTTATCTATAATGATTTCTTTATCAATTAATGGTAAATTATATTTTCTTTTTATATCTGTAATATTAATATTTATTTCTTTATTATTTATTTCATAATAGATTATATTTCTCTTTGGGAATATTGTCGTTATTTTTGATAATAATGAATATTTAAATCTATTTTTTTCTTTGAGATTTAATTTAATTTTTTTATTTTAAATCTTTTTTTGTTAATTATATTTTTGTGAAAAAAAATCCTGAGATGTCTTATGCTTATATTTCTTTATTTTTTAATTTTTTTTATTTGTGTCATTTTTAGGTATTAGTTTAATGACAATTGTTTTTGTTATTCTAATTGAAATTATTGTAATACCTACAAGCTTTTGTTATACTTTGTAATGGATTACATAAAATAGATGGAGTAGATGTGTTATTTTATAAAAGTTAGTCTAAAATAGTGAATTGACCATCTTTTAAGATTAAAAAGAGAGAATATCCGATCATTAAACTTCCATAAACCTCACCGTGATGCTTAATACCAATTATATTATATTAGGATAAAGTGCACCGCAAGTCATTTTTTAAATAAATCAGTTTGGTGATTTACTTTTTAAATGGCTTATCTAATCAATAGTAACTTTATTTAAATTTATATTATTATATTAAAATTATAAAATAATATCCATATAATAAGGGACATTATTGACAATCGATGAATTCCTTTTATTTTTTATCAATTTTTTTAAACTTTCTTTTAGACTTAACACATTTAGTTTTAAGAAGTTTAAAAAAAACTTGTATATAATATGAGATATTTACAAGTATGAGATTTTTTATTAAAAATAATGTTTTAATAAAAAAAAGCAAAAAATAAAATATAAATTTTTTCTTAAATTTAAATATAATAATATAAATTTAAGCAAATTTAACTTTTTTTTTAAATAAAGTTACTTGGGATGAGCAAAAGAAAGTGAATAGAGCGATTCATTTGAAAAATAATGTCTTATAATGTACTTCATCTCTTATATTATGTAATTTGTTACTGTATCAAAATTGTTTTATATTTGAATTTTAAGTTTAAATTTAAGTGAAAAATATCTTATAATTATAATTATTATCTTTATATTATTTAATTTAATGTTAAATGATTATTTATGATTATATTTAGGAGATATTATATGAGCAAATATCTCACTATTTGTTAAGTTTTTAGTATTTAAGTAATGTTGATTAGTTCATAGTTTTTTCAAAAAATTATAAATTTATTAATTTTCTTTAGTTTTTATTGTTTTAGTAAAAGATACAAAGTGAGTTCATATCATTTGGTATCAAAGTTGGTCTCGGAACTTCATTGTACCGATGAAGACCGAAATGTTACACTTGTAAAATTTTGTTGCTCGAAAAACTCAAAAATAATTTAGGATCTTCTTCTTTTTCTTTTTGAGAGCCTTTTTTTCTTAGTGAGATATGTTTACAAATTGTTGTATAGAAACTAGAACTGAGACCCTATATTTAAAGGTTTCAGAAAACGTGTGGTCATTATGATAATAATGGTCATGTTTGGGTGAAGAGTGTAATGACCATTTTTTTCTGAATAAAAAGGAGTAACAACCATTTTCTGAGTAAAAAAGAGTAACGGTTATTTAACGAATATTTCTGAGTAAAATAAAAAATAAAAAATAAAAAAATAACGGCCATATTCTGAGTAAAGAAAAATAACAGTAATTTTCTGAGTAAAGAAAATAACGGCTATTTTTCTGAGTTAAAAGATAATGACCATTTTCTGAGTGAAAAAATATATTAATATATAAATAAAAAATATCCAAAAAAAATAAAATGACACCTCAACTGACACGCACTCGCACTAGGACTTGGCTCGGCATGGTACGACCAGTCGGTCGAACGAATGGCGAAGGTGGTCGCCCACGTACGTGTGTGGTATCACATTTGCCTAGGTCATCTCCTCTTTCACAAAAATGGGTGCCCCTTGGGGCCCAAACTCAATAGGTAATCCTTTTCTATTTATATATCTCCTAAGTGATGTAAAATAGCAATGTGGGACTAGGCAAAAAAATTGGCAAAATTTGTTTTATAAAAATTCATTTTTTCCAGCAATCCCCCGCTTGAATTTTATATAAAAATAGTTTTCATCGAGCAACTGATCAATTATAAGTATAAGATTGTGCATAAGCAAAAGGTGTCTATCAACTTGAACCTTTGCATAGTATTGATGCTTTAGAATATACTAGAGTAACTCGTAGTTTTGAAATCTATCTCTAACAACATTACACACACAACCTTTCCAAGGTATAGTCTAAAAAGCCCGTGCTTTACGGCCATGCACGTGTATCCCATATAGAGTATAAAACTCATTAAGAGTTTAATAATTAACTCATTATTTTCTATCTCTTTACGACTTCATGCTTCTAACAATATAGAATGAGACTTCAAAATAGCATGATTCATCTCATATCACTTCATGACTTGTTATTACCCATTGAACTTATTTCTTGTGATCTCCAGTCTATAAGTTGGGTTACCATCACGAGTGACTCTTCATTCTAAGGGCATTAGTCTCATTCCTTTTGAGGTTTTGAAAACCTTCTCTCTCAGTAATCCTTTCATCAAAGGATCTGCCAAATTTTCATCAAAACGTACATGATCCACTCTTATAGCTCCTGTAGAGAGAAATTCTTACAGTACTATACTTACAACGTATCTGTCATCTCTTGCCATTGTAGTAATGATTCTGAATCTTTGCAATAGTTGTGGTACTATCGCAGTGGATCAGGACAGGTGGTGTCGGTCTTTCCCACAAAGGGATCTCAACTAACAGACTTCTTAACCAGCCTAATTCTTCACTAGCAGTAGCTAGTGCTATCATTTCAAACTTTATTGTAGATTGAGCCAATATTGTCTGTTTCTTAGACTTCCAAGAAGTAGCTCCACCAATTATGCTAAATATATAGCCGCTAGTTGCTTTGGAGTCTTTTGATAAAGTGTTCCAATCAACATCGTTGTATCCTTCTAGAACAGCGGGAAAATTTTTATAATGTAATCCAAGATTCATATTTCTCTTAAGGTATCTCATAACCCTTTCAATAGCATGCCAATGCTCTATACTAGGTCTACTGGTAAACCTACATAGTAGTCCCACAACATAAGCTATATCTGGTCTAATGCAATCAGTAGCATAACGTAAGCTACCAATGATGCTCGCATACTCAGTTTGTCTAACATCGTCTCCAGTGTTCTTCAATAACTTTACAATAGGATCATAAAGGGTATATGTAGGTTTACAGTTAAAGTAATTATATCTCTTTAAGATCTTCTCAATGTAATGAGATTGATCTAGAGAAATTCCCTTTTCAAACCTGGTAATCTTTATACCAAGGATTACACTCGCTTCTCCGAGATCTTTCATATTAAAGTTAGCACTTAACAAGTTTTTCACATTATTCACAACATGAATATTTGATCCAAAAATAAGCATGCCATCCACATATAAACATATAATAGTGCAAATGTCATCTTCTAATTTATAATAAATGCATTTGTCACTTTTATTTATTATGAATCTATATGAGATAACTAGATTATCAAATTTTTCATGTCATTGCTTAGGTGCTTATTTTAGACCATAAAATGGATTGATCTAGTCTACAAACTTTATTTTCTTGACTTGGGACAACAAAAGCTTCAAGTTGATCCATATAAATTTCTTCTTCTAAGTCAACATTTAAGAAAGCAGTTTTGACATCCATTTGGTGCACTACTAAATCATGGATAACAACAAGAGAGAAAAGTACACAAATGAAAGTTATTCTTATGACTGGTGAAAAGGTATCAAAGAAATCTACATTTTCCCTTTGGCTATAAGATGAGCTTTGTACTTTTCAATAGTACCATCAGGTTTTAATTTCTTCTTTAGTTTCCATTTACACCCTATGGTTTTTCAACTAGGAGGTAAGTCAACTAAATGTCAAGTTCTATTATACTCAAGAGAGTCCATTTCATCATTTATGGCTTCTTTCTATAAGTTGGCATATAAAGAAGATAATGTTTCTTTAAGAGTTTGAGGATCTTCCTTTAAGGTATAAGCATAAAAATCAGACCCAAAATCCTTAAGGGTTCAAGCTCATTTACTTCTCCTAATTTCAGTGTTTAATTCTTCATTTTTTTTACTAGTTTTAGTTATGGGTAAACTACTAGAAGACGAGCCCCCACTATTTTTCGATTTAAAGGGAAACCTATGTTCATGGAAGTCAACATCATTTGATTCTATGACTACATGATCATTTAAGTCATAGAATTTTTAAGTTTTACTATTCACAACATATTCTATGAATACACATTCATATGCTCTACTAGCGAATTTATTTCTTTTAGGATCAGGGATCCTAACATAGGCTAAACAACCCCAAGTTTTAAAATAGGTTAAGTTAGGTTTCTTATTTTTCAAAATTTCATATGGTGAAATTTTACTAGTAGATTTAGGCACTCTATTTAGCACATAGCAAACAGTTAATAAAATTTCTCTCCACTAATGGGAAGCAGCACCAGAGTTTAATAAAATTGCAACAATTAATTCAGTAAAAGTTCTGTTTTTTCTTTCAGCTTTGCCATTCATTTCAAGAGAATAAAGTGCAGTTTTTTCATGAATGATTGCATGAGTTTTATAAAAATCATTGAAAATATTGGAATCATATTCAGTGCCTCTATCATTTCGAAACCTTTTTATTTTTCTGTTAAGTTGATTTTCAATTTCAATCATAAATATTTTAAACATGTCAAATGCTTTATTTTTCATTAGATATACATAAGTGTAATCTCAACAGTTATCTATAAAAGTTATAAAATAGCGTTTTTCATTTCTTGTTAAATTTCCATCAAGTTCACATATGTTAAAATGTATTAATTCTAAAGGTTTAGATTCTCTAATTACTTACTTATGTGAAGTTTTGGTTATTTTGACTTGGCTACAAAAGTCACTTTTTTTCAAAATCATTCAAAGATAGTTTAAGAATTAGTTCTAAGGTACTCATGTTCTTTATTATGTGTTTATCAACATGACAAAGTCTAGCATGCCAAATATTAAAAGAACTCAACATATTAGCAGAAGAAAAAGGCTTTATTAATTTCAACATTTAATTTAAACATGTCATCAGTGGCGTACCCTTTCCCAACAAATATATTATTTTTAGTGATTGTATATAAATCAGCCTCTATAGTTTGAGTAAACCTAGCTTTGTTAAGAAGATATCCTAAAACTAAGTTCTTTCTCATCTCTAGAGTATGCAGGACATCCTTCAAGATGACATTCTTTCTAGAGGTAAACTTCAATTCCACCTCACCAGTACCAGCAACTTTAGTTGAGTGGGAGTCACCTAGCAGTAGTTTCTTATCCTCAGACTCAAAGTAGGACTTGAACATGTCTCGATCATAGCAAACATGGCGAGAAGCACCAGTGTCCACCCACCACCCCTTAGATTCACCAACAAAATTGATTTTAGATATCATAGCAATAAGTTGATCTTCGCTAAGGTTCGCCTACGGGGTAGGGTGATTCTTGTTCCGGTAGTGCCTGGCCAAATGGCCAAGTTTGTTACAACTATAACACATGAATGTTTTATTTCTTGGGGGGTTGAGGTCCATTCTGAGGAGTATAGTTTCTGTTTTTATTTTGGTGGTTACAGTTTTGGTTATTATTACGATTTTGAGTTTTCATATTTCTTCCTTTAGGTTTCAGAATTGTAGAGGAGGATTTCTTATTGGTACTGTTGTTTGAGACAACGAGTACTTCATCTCTTTGATCTTGTTTTCGAGCTTCTTCTTCTATTCTTAGATTAGTTATAAGACTTTCTAAAGAAAATTCCTTAGTTTTATGTCTAAGTGCATTCTTAAAATCTTTCCAAACAGGGGGTAATTTATCTATAATAATAGCTACTTGAAATTGTTCATCTAAAGTCATACATTCAGAAGTTATTTTGTGTGTTATCTTCTGCATTTTGTGTGATTGAGCTTCCACATATTTGCCATCAATCATTTGGTACTTCATATATCTACTAACATCATACTTCTTAGTTCCAACTTCCTCAATGTTGTACTTCTTTTGAAGAGCATCCCAAATTTCCTTAGCAGACTTATTAAAATTATAATAATCATACAAGTCATCAGCTAATCCATTAAGAATAAAAATTTTTCATAGAAAATCATTTTCCATACAGGTGTCTAAATCCTTAGTTGTAGCTTCAGTAGGAGGATTAGACAGTGTTGGTTTTTCAGTAGTAATAGTAGAAGCGACCTTTTTCATGGTTAAGAAAAATAACATTTTTTGTCTCCATCTTTTAAAGTGTAGTCCCTCAAAACAGAACGGTTTGTTGAGATCAGTAGTTAACATTTCAGTAGACATGGTAGATAGAAAATTGTCTTAAAATTGTTGAAACAAATATGTGAAAACAATGTAGGAACAATATTACCGATAACCTGAAATGAATTACTTGGGTTGAATCACGGACTAGGTCGCTTTCCTTAAGACGTTTCACAGCTCTACCTAAACTTGTGCAAGCAAACACAACCTTGTCGTCCCTAGGATAAAACAACCCAGAATCTTTATTTTCTATCTCGAAACTTCACTACACTCATAAAGACCAGAATGCTACACCTGTAAAACTTTATTGCTCAAAAAACTCAAAAATAATTTAGGATTTTCTTTTTTTTTTCTTTCTGAGAGCCTTTTTTTTCTTAGTTAGATATGTTTACAAATTATTGTATATAAACTAAGAGTTGAGGCCCTCTATTTATAGGTTTCAGAAAATGTGTGGTCATTATGATAATAACGATCATGTCTGGGTGGAGAGTGTAACGACCATTTTTTCTGAGTAAAGAGGAGTAACAGCCACTTTCTGAGTAAAGAGGAGTAACAACCACTTTTTGAGAAAAGAAGAGTAACGATCATTCAACGGATATTTCTGAGTAAAAAATATATAACGGCCATATTCTGAGTAAAGAAAAATAACAACCATTTTTGAGTAAAGAAAATAATGGCTATTTTTCTGAGTTAAAAGGTAACAACCATTTTTAAGTGGAAAAGTATATTAATAAATAAATAAAAAATTTCCAAAAAAATAAAAAGCCACCTCAACTCACACACACGCACTCACACTCGGACTCAGCTCAGCTTGGCAAGGCACGACCGGTTGATTGAACGAACGGTGGCGGTGGCGGCACGCGAGCGTGTATGGTATCATATTTGCCTAGGTCCTCTCCCCTTCCACAAAACTGGGTGCCCCTTAGGATCCAAACCCAATAGCCAATCCTTTTCTATTTATACATCTTCTAAGTGATGTAAAATGGCAATGTGGAACAAGGCAAAAAAATTGGCATCACTTGTTTTATAAAAATTCACTTTTCCAACAGTTAGATTAAGGTATCTACTAACACAAAATACTGATATACAGGTGAAGTTGACGAAGAGAAAAGAGCTACCGTCGAGTCAGTGTTGATAAAGAATAACCAATGTGAATGTGGGTTTTGGAAGCGTTGTGGAATGTTACGTTATTAAAATTATTATTTAACATTTGAATTTTTAAGTTTAGATTTAAGTGAAAAATATCTCATAATTATAACTATTATCTTTTATATTATTTATTTTATGCTAAATGATTATTTAATATTATATTTAGGAGATATTTTAAGAGCAAATATCTCTTTAGTTGTTAAGTTTTTAGTATTTATGTTGGTTATCAATAAAAGTAATAAGAATAAAAATATTTTTGGAACATTAATTGAGAGATTTTAATCACTCGAATATAAGAAACTTGGAGGTCATAGTTTCCTCAAAAAAATCATAAATTTATCAATTTTTTAATTTTTATCGTTTTAATGTAATTTAATTAACTGAGAGAATAGTTCTAGAAGTACATCGAGTTATGAAATTGATATCATTTACTCCCTATGTGTTTTCCAATTCCTCGTTTATAAGAAATGTAATTAACTAACTATAAATAATTTTATTTTAATGATTTAAATATTAAATTATTATTTTTTATTAAATTATTAAAACGTAATAAAACACAAGTCATTAACAAAGAAAAAATTTAAATTTAATATGAATTTATTTAAGAAAAATCAACAACAATTAATATTCTAACATAAAATTATTTTAATATATATTTTTAGTTTTAAAAATAAAAAACCAAGAAAATATTAATAATAATTAAATATTAAAATGAATATTTTGTGTTTTTTTATTCATATAAACTATTATTTTACTTTTGTTAAATAATTATGTTTTAATAGCATTTTAATCACTTGTTACGAAATAATAAGTTTGGGACCGATATAGCTTCATTTAAACCAATAGAAAAATGAACAAAAATAAGATGTCAATAATTAGAAAATATATTTTAAATAAGAAGGAAAACATTGACTTATCAATAATATCTCTTTATTGGTTACTAAACCATAAATCCTAAACCATAAATCTTAAACCATAAATCATGAATCTTAAACTCTAAATTATAAATCCTAAATCTTAAATCTTAAATAAAAAACCTTAAACCCTAAACTCTATACCATAAATCCTAAATTCTAAACCCTAATCTTATTAGATTTAGAGTTATTTTAATCTCTCTCTCTTTTGCTATATATATATATATATGTTTTTATTTTATTTTTTTGAATTATGTATTTTAATTATTAAATATGTTTTTTTTTCTTTTAAGTTTAAATAACTATTATATTGTAAGTATTTTAATAAAAAAAATCATTAAAATAATATTATTTAATTAATCTATTTTTAAAAAAAAGTTGACTAAAAAATACTTTTTTTAAATATGAGATACTAAACGTACGTTAAAACTTAATATAAGAAACTTTGGTGTGATATTTATCTAAATAATATAAAATTGGTCGATTACTTTACATACATATATAACATATATAATTAGATCTCATCCACGTATTTATAATATCTTGAAATTTCAATTATTATATCTTAATTTTTAAATTTAACATAACCACCCAATATAATTATTCTTAACCTTCTACAAATAAAGTTTTTAATAAATGAAATTAATGGTAATTAAATTGTTAAACGGGGTATCCCTTTCAATCATACTAGGCTTACAAAGAGCACGCTGGCGAGAATGGGAAGTTTGAGCACCATAGATTGATTGCTTTGGAAGTTAGTGTGTAAGATTAAGTCCCCTCGCAAAATTTGTCACTTTTTGTGGAAATGCCTTCATTATGACATTGTCGATAGACACTCTCCTCTCCAATGTAGATGTATTCGTGAGTTTTTTCAATGGACTAGATCCTTGATAGGTGGAGCTGAATTGCTAGTTGGTTCTTGGCTTTTGGCACATTTGGAAGCATAGGAACGTAGTGGTTTTAAACCAAGAGGTATTTGATCTTCGTTCGGTTATTTCTGCATGTACTAGTTTTTTTACTTTAAATCATATATTATTCCTTTAGATCATATAAGAGAGAAACATAATTGAGCAACCAAAAAGGGTTTTTTACTTGAATGACAGTGGCTATTCGGCATAGCACAAGAGAACTCTAGTGGCTTAATCAATAAGGAGAAAAGGAAAGCTACAATATTGGTTTAAGAATTATTTATATCTATCTTGCCAGGTGATTAGCGACAATAATGGATGCACGCACATGTATGTTATTAATAAACCTTAGGCTACTAACGTTAATTTGAAATCACCCAGGATTTTCGTCAAGATACTTTCTATTCATTATTTTTATTTACATATAGTTTCTTTTTAATCATATTTTTATATCAAAAATTTTTACATGTGGTTATGATTATTTGATTTAATTATTAAATTTTAAAAAAGCAATTTTTATTGAATTTGTGCTTAATTTTTTTAATCTAGGATTTACTAATTGGTTTGATTTAAGTGACATATTTTGAATTATCTAGTTAAAATTATTTATTGCTAAATCCGTTCTAGAACACACACATGCACTTGTATTTTTGTGCTAATCATTTTGCAGGGGTTTGTAAGTAAGGTACATTAGAGCAGTATCCTAGGGAGGGTAGCATAAGATTGAGTTTGTACTTGAACATTTAATTTTCATAGTGGAAATTTAGGTGGTCCGATAAACCGGTGGTTTTTCTCTTAGGTCATAGTTGTGGCCTAGGCTGTTTCTACCTAAAAATATTGTATGTTATTATTTTATTTCTGCACTTTATTCTTATAAATAGATTATTTGGTATTTTTAATAATATATGGATTTAATTATAAATTATTGTAAATTAATATAATTTGAATTTTAAAACTGAATCAAAGATCATCTCTTTAACCTCAATTATATTGTATATATTTTTTAAGATCTTTTTAACATCAATTATATTGTGTATGTTTTTAAATTACTATTTATCTAGAAATTCTATATTTATTGGACTATTTAATATAATTTTAATTTAATTAAATATTTTATTTCATTTTCAAAAAATCAATTATTACTTTATTTATTAATTTAACTAATATTAGTATTTTTCTATTAATAATAATATTTTCATAACATTTTTACTTTTCTATTATTTGTTAGCTTTTTAATTCGATATGTCTTTATCATAAGTTAATGAGCTACTTATAAGATCAAGTGAGCTACTCATTTAAGTTCATAAACTAAGTGAGTTAGGCTTTTTAAGCTCATGAACACAATTAACCAAATTTAAACGAGCTAAACTGGATTGAGTAACTCATTTGACATCTCTCAGTGTAAACTATTAGGGTATATATTGAAAATAATTCAATCACTACTTTTTTTTAAAATAAGAATATTTAGTAATTTAAAAATTTGTAAATATAAGATGTTTTGAGAAAATTATCACTGATGCCCCTAACCTATGGAATATCTTCACATATGTCCCAAACATTTATAAAAAGAGCTCTAATGCCCTCAAATTTTATATTTAATATTACTAATACTTTCAAATAATTAACGGCATTAACTTTTCATCCAATAACGTATTTTTCTTTCTCATGACTTTGATATCAAATTGTGGCTAGTTGTTAAGAAACGTTAGTTGTTATTTTATACAAATTATTATTTAAAGGCAAACCTTTAAGTTTCTTATTAAAACATTGATTTATCTTTATAATTTTCTTATATTTATTTTTATACAAACTTGTGGCTAGATTCTTTATATTCATTTTTTTAATATTTAATCATTTAATATCCTTAATGAACTTAAAATTATAACTATGATATTAGAATTTAATAGGTCTATCATTCTAGTGTTTGTCTTATTTTATTGTACCTGGTATGCTTCAGCTTGTTTGATGCACAAATTTTGTATTTTAAACAACTAGCAAGTGTAGGAAGCACTTTATAAAAAGCAATTTATAAAAAGCAATAAGTATATTTCTAAGGTTGCTCAAAAAAAAAAAAAAGAACTACGTGATTTTAAATAATTTCATAAAAAAAGCCAAAAATAAAACTAAACATTTTGTCATAATATTTAGGTTTTGAAAAATATTAATCTAAATGATAAAAAAATAATAAATGGATAAAAGATATAGTAGCTTACACAAATTATAGGCAGATATATAATTAATAAATCAATGGTAAATTAAAGGGATATTTAGCTAGTTGATTATATTTGATCGAATTAATTAAGTTAATGAAATATAAATCTAAATTATTGATTCTTTTTATATGTATAAATAACATATTTGGTTGGGCCATTATTCTTTATTAATTAAGTCACTTAATACTTTCAATCAAGTTTCATTTAATTTAGTTAAATTATGCTTATTTTCTAAGAAATTATCAAACCATTTAACTTACTGCCTTTAATCGGGTCAATAATGTAAACTCTTATTCAAGCGATCTAAATTAGTTTTTAGATTGATTTATCTGAAATCTAACTTTCATATTTTAACTATATTATGAAAAATATATTCTTGTAAAAATCTTGAAATAGAATATAATTCTAAATTAGTGCTAGGCTCATGTTTCTAAAACTTTATCTTCATATTTTAAATCTATTAAAATAAATATGTCGTCAATATATAAGCATATTAGTATAACTAAAATCTCATTATTACAATCAACTAGACATATTAAAATAATAAATGATCAATAAATTATTAATAACAAATTCAAGAAATACAATATTATTAACTAAAAATAAATAAAAATACAAATTAAATTTATACCAAAAGATAGATGGATGAATGTGTCGTCCTCTATAAAAGAGGTATTTAACTTCATAATATTCCCTAAATTTTAATAGCAATTTTGTATCACCTTATCTAGAATAACTCCATATAACTGTCTCTTATTTGTTATGTACTAATCTAAATTTTTTATAAACTCAACATAAAAATAAAATTTGTTCGGTTCTCAAAAACTAAGAGAAGAACTTGAAAGAAACTACTACTAAACAAATGTTTAAGCTGAAGAATGCTACTCAATTGTGATGATTTCTAAGAAAGGAAAATAGGTTTATTTATAGGTGTGGAAGGTTGAGAAAAAAAGAGAAAATTATAGATCGTGAGGTAAATTTAATCATGCACCGCAGCACACTTTTATCCATGTCGCAACGAGTGTCCACTTTTCTACGTATGAAATCATGATCCGAGAAATTCGTGCCACGACACACATATTTTACTACCATGACCCGCATTGATCAACATTTCTCCAATTCCTTTGTATTTCACCCCTTACAAACTTGGTTCGATTTACATGTATTTGTTCTTTTATTCTTCTAAGTTACAATTGAGTACTTTCAGGTACAATTCTTCATGTATTTATCATTTTTATCAATTTGAAGACATAAATACTTAAAAAAATAAAATAAAGCATACCCGTAATTTTGAAAACATAGATTTATTAAAATAATAATAAAATTGTGTAAATTCAAATATATTTATTTCATTTTAGGTTCAAATAAATAACGTAAATTTAATACTTTTCAAGCACTCATCATTGTTCAAGCCTTAATATCCTCCTTATAATGGCAAACATCTTACATCCTTACATACTATGATGTCTAATTTAAACTTACTAGAGAATAGAAGGAGAGTGAATACACTCCATTTTATTCATAATATTAATAATTATTACAGTTCTAAAAATCAATTAAGAACCTTCAAGAGATTCTTAGACGCTTATAGTTTCTAGATACATAATCACTAGATGAATCATTTTTAGAGTAGAGAGTTTGTTATTGCTAAAGTTGTGTCTAACTAAGGGAAATAAGGATTTCTTTTATAGGATAAGGAATCTCCATTTACAATAGTAAGAAATCACAGTTTTATCCCTACTTTAATAATTCACTTAACTTTTTCCTTTTGGGTTTTAAATTTAAGTATTTCATTTCTTTGGCATGATTTATCAATTGAATATGTGGGTTCTATATCTTTAATCCTCTTTGTCATTTTCTACCAACAATCCTTTTGATGATGTGACGATGATGCATTTTCATCTTCTCAATCTCTAATACAAGACATGCATTTGTGATCCTTAGTGATTTTCTCGATGTAAAAACAAAATACCTTTCTTGTTTCTTGAAAATTTTACAAATTATTACTGTTAAAATTTGTTTCAAACTTACTAATTTTCTCACTATCTTCTTCAGTAAGGGTCATATTACTATGAGAAGTTATTATAACTTTATAGTCAATTTACTTACCTTGATTTCAAAAGAATTATCAATTTTTCTAAATTCGTGATAAATTTGATTTAGCATCTATTCTCTTAGAATACAAAGTTTATATGTATTGAATTTATTTTTTATAAACAACCTTGATTTTGAAACTTTTTTATTAGTGTTAGAAATCCCTAATTTAATAAATTGGTATGGACTAATAAAACCTTCTTCATTTCAATCCATAAGTGAACTAAAAACTAAGATAAACAGGCTTGTCACTTACTTTAATATTTTTCTTAAAATTCTTAATAGCCTTCTTTAAATTTTTAGAAAAATAATTTAACTTATTTAAATTAATTCTTGGATATAGATTCTCAATTAAACCCGTATAGAAAGTTTTATAAATAAAAATTGAATTAATTCCTTCAAGAATATTTAAATTTACTACTTGTATGGAATTCTTTCTTTCTTTATAGAGACTCAACCATTGTGATTCACTTAAATTCCCGATTTTGGACCATTATAAACCACATAAGTCTTTTTCTAGTCTATTTTCTACTTCTTTAGCCCAATTAGGCTTTTTTTAAAGGTGTTACTCTCTTTTGAACTATTAGGTTCTTCCTTCTCATTTTGAGTTTTTTCTTTAAAAGTTTTACCTTCATTAGAATGAATCTTTAATGTGGATTCCTCTTTAGAACTTTTAGACTATAATATTGGTTTTGAAATGTTAAATTCTTCCTATTTAATTCATATATCTACAATAAACTTCTTTATACATAAAACCTTGAGTTGTTCTTGAAAGATTTTTATCTTATTTTCCTTTATTAATCTTGATATCAAGATTAATAAAATCTTGATATCAAGATTTTTCATTCCTACAAGAACAAAAATAGTTAATCTCTTATAATATTCTTTGTTTATAATCACGAGAAATATTAGTCCTTAAACAACTAAAACTCTTATTATCAATTTTGACCATAAATCTGAAACTTATTACATTTATTGTAAATTTCTTAATAGTTTTTTTGACAACTAAGTATTATTTTTCATTATTATGATAATTTAATTCTTGATCATAGAAAGATCTTGATGTATATTTATAAAGATATTCATATTTTATCATCTACTTTGTTTTTAAAACTACTTCTTAATATTCATGTAAAGTATTTATTTCTTTAATTATTTTATCATCTAGACCTGGATGGTATAAATTTGGCAAAAAATATTTACTTGTGGTTTTAGCGTATTTATGTACAAAGTATCTTATTCTATCCATTTCCAAACATGATATTTTTTAAATTTTTTTAAAAGTTTTTTCTACAAGTTTATTGATGTATGCTTCAACATATATTAAACATATTAAGAATCTTTGTAATTGATTTTTGTCTTTTAATTCATTAAAAAATCTTTGGATGTTATTTAGTGTATGGTATATAGATTATGTTTTCCATCTTCATTATCTAATCCTAAATACTTAATTTTTATGAGTAATTACTGTTTTGTTATCAAAAAGTACAATGTTTTTTTCCTAAATTCTTGTAGAATATTAATAGTATCTAAATAATGTTAATTTAATTCATTAATGAAAATTAAATATAATCTATGTAAGCACAATAAATATTTTGTAATTCCTTAAAGATATTGTTCATATACCATTGAAAGATACATAGAGCATGTTTTAATCCGAATGATTTAACAACTCATTGTAATTGTTCTCGATGGCAACTAAATGACATTCGCTTTTAAGATTTCTCATCCAACTATATTTGACAAAATTCACTTTTGTAATCAAAACTAATGCTGGATTAGAGTGAGATGAATTACTTAATATTATGACTTTTAGCTCCAAAAGTTCTTAAATTTGTTTTTTAAACTCAATCAAGTCTTTTGGAGTATAAATCATGGGTTTTCCTCTAATAACTTTGTTAGGACCTCTAAGTTTTATGTTATAAATCAATTTAGATTTATTTATTTTTGAATCTAAAGGATTTTATGATCTTACTATTTTTAATAATTTTTTTGATACATGTTAAATCTTTATCTTCTTGGATTTCATTAAGAAAAAAATTTTGTTTCTCTTCTATGTCTAATGAAATATTTTCTAAATAATGTCTTTGTTCCTGCTTTGTGTCTATCTCACCACCTTTTTTTCTTTTATATTATTGCATAAAAATTAAGTTTAATACAGTCAAAGTTTTTCTTATTTTTAACAAATAAATGATTTTATCATCTAATGTTGTTAAACTTATTTTGTTTAAATATTATGTAAAAAGTTTATATAAGTTTAAGAAATTATTTTCTATTAATAAATCAACTTTTGTTTCTTATTGATATATGGTAGGGATATGAAAATTTTATCCTCCTATTATTATGTCTATATTTTTTAAAATTTTACTAAGATTTATTATAGTATTTTTAGTAATTCTTACAATTAAATCTTTTAGTGCTTGTTTTCATAATTCTTCTGAGAATACATATGTACTAGCTACACATATACTAGCTCCTAAAATTACATATGCATGTAACCTTTAACTTGTGTGACCTTTAAATCTTAATCCTACTTTAATATAAGTATTACTTGGATTTGTAAGATCATATAAATCATTCATATTTAGATAAAGAATATTCATATTTTGAATCATTTATTTCTTTCTTAGTTTCTTCTAATAGATAAATGTTCAATTATTATCTATATCTGATTCTTCTATTAGTTCTAATTCTATCTTAAAAGTTTCTTCTAATATTATTTTTTTTTGTGAAAATTTATTTTTAAATTCTTTGTTATGTTGAAGCTTGTTTAGGCATTTATTAGCATAATGTCCTTCCTCATTGCAGATTCGATATCTACATTTCTTTTTTCCTTAATGCACATTAATTTTTGTTTTTTAGTAGCTTATACATTTTTCTGCCAAAATATCATTATGCATTTTTCTCCTAAAATATTTTTTTCTATAATTTTTTTTGTTATATATTCTCTTATATTTTTGAAAATCGTATTTTCTAAATTTATATCTTTTGAATGGTTTGTATTTTTTAGATTTTTTTATACTAAGATATTATGTTACATCTATATTTTTCTGGCATCCTAAATCTCTTGTATCACATTAAATTTTATCATTTCCTCTTATTTTTTATGTCTTGATATTTAGTGATTATCTAACTTTTAAGAGTTCTTATTTTTCATCCTAAGGTGTTTGATATAGTTTCTCTATTTCTTTTTATTTCATCCTTCTGTTATAATTTTATGTAATGTTTCAAGTAATTTTTGAAAGTATATTTTCGTATAAGTTTATTACATAGAAAGCGATAATTTGTGATAATACATTTCATATTCACAAATAAAAGAATCTATATAACACATGCCATATATTTTCATATTTTCTAAATACTATTTGGTTTCTTCAATTTCATTTTCACCAGCTTCAGTGATATGTCTATCTTTATCTTCTCCAATAAATTCCTTATATGTTTCATTTACTACAAAATCTAAATACTCTCTTTCTATAAGAGCATTCCCCTGCATGTATAAACGTTGTTGTTCTGTTAAATTTGTAAACCAATTTTAAAATTTCTTATCATTTTGTGGGCTACTAAAACTTTACAAGTTGAAAGATTTTATTGTGTGGTTGAAAAAGTTTTTATGATTACACTCGTATCATTATACCATTCATCTACATTTTTTTTTCTTATCTCTTATATAATCTAAATCTAAAAGATCATATCTATAATTTTCATAAAGTTTGAATTCTGTAGGGATACTACCTCTAGTTCTCCAATGTAAACCTTCTTCTCTTTTGACTTGTTGTTTTCTTTTGTAAGGAATTAAGGACATATTCTTCTGGCCTTTTTTCTATTTCTTTATTCCCTATATGGGTCCAATGTTCCTTCTTGATGAGGAACGGGTAATGAAATTGATTTTATATGATTTTTGGGATCATATTTTCTAGTTCATATCAATTTCACTAATTATTGTTATATCATTTTTCTCTTTAGTTGTACAAAGTTTTCATGTAATGTCTTCGTAGTTTTTCATCGATTAGGGTTAAGAAACTAACTAATTTTTCTAAAATGTATTTTTATCAATAATTTGATTCTTCATAAATAGATGTATCCAAAATTTTCTTTTATCCTTTTAAGAAATTTTTAATAGTTTATTCATAATGATTTCTTTGCTAATTGATGTTATATTACATATTCTTTTTTATGTATTTAATATTAATATTAATTTATTTATTACTTATTACATAATAAGCTATGTATTCTCTGAAAAATATTTTTCTTATTATTGAAAATAATTAATCTTTAAATTTATCTCAATCTTCAAATCTTTAAGATTTTTACCTATTTTTATATTTTTTAATTTTTTTACTAATTATCATTTTTTTGTAAGAAATATTCTAAGATATCTTGTGTTTATATTCTTATTATTTCTTAATTTTTTATTGTTTTTAATTTTTTTATTTTTATAAATAAAAATGTAAAAAAAACTACATTTTTAATATAATAAATAATGAAAAATTATAACTTTATTTTAAAAATAATGAAATTGGGATATTGTTTTTAAGAAACTTTCAACTAAAATAAAAAGTAAATTTTTTAAGAAATTATAATATTATCTTTGAAATATGACTAAAATAAATATATAAATATTTTTGAACTTTAAGAAAAAGAAGACATATATATAAAAAAAATATTAAAAAAGTTTTTAATTCAATTATTTCAAATCTCAGTAAATTAGTACAGTGATTTATTGAGTTTTGAAGTGTCATCAAATCTAATTTTAATAACTAAATAAATTCCGTTTTCACCACAACCTCTTGAAATAAACCTCTTAAAGAAAAAATTAAAATCAATTTTGATATGACAATTATAAATTCAAATCTAACAAATGACGGATTCATTAAAGATTGGAAGTACCAAGAGTTCAAAGAAAATGAGCCAATGCCCTATTATTTTCCTTACAATTAGCAATTGAAAGTAATTTCAAAAACTGTTTATTTGAAAGAAGATATCTAAAACGTCATAAAGGGTGTAAAGATTTTGTCATCTTTTGAGAAATATATAATTAAATTATTTAAACAATACCCCTTATTAACAAATTCAATATGATTTATACTTATTGGATATCTAAAGATTTAAATAATATTATTCAGAGCTTTGTTAAGGTTGTATTCCTATTTCTGTTTTAGCCTAACAATTTTACGTCGTTATTTTCACTGAATCTTAATTTATTAAATAAATGTATTAGCTTTTTAAGAGAAAAACCGTTAAAAGATATGTTTTTATAATGTTTGTGTTAGTTTTTTGCATAATCTAAATTAATAGGAAAACAAATAGAGATTATGAAAAAAGTTGAATATATTAATTTAATTATTTTAAAAAATATAATTTTTTTCCTTAAATAATAAAAATTGTAGTCAAAAATTTCATTTTTCTTATAGTTAGTTAATAATATGTAGATTGTTATTTTACATATATTTAATATTTCCTTTTAGATCAAACTTAATGTGATTTAAACTTTCGACTTGAAACGAAAAATGAGTGAATTTTATTAATAGAGGGTTAAATTACATCAATCATGAAAATCTTCTTTATTTAATATATAGAGCTAACCATAAAAATCATTAACTTTATCAAACTAGCACTAAAATATAATTCTTTATAATTAAAAAAATCAATTTATGTATTATTTTGAAAACAATAAAAAATTTATGTTACAATATTGTCATCCATAATGTTTACTTAAATACTGATACTGTAAATTTGCAGAGAAGAAGATAATGGAAGAAGAAGAGCTAGAGGGGAGCTGGATTTTGTGTAAAATTCTCTATATCCTTCTAATTTCTAAGTGGCTATATATATAGCCTCACGAGAACAGAATTGACGAACAAACCTTAACAGATTTTTGACATTCCTAACAGAATTTCTAGTCCTAATTTATTTGGTGGTCCCTTTCTGTTTTCCTAACCGAATTCGCGTGCGCCTTTCCCTGCGCCTAACCTCCACGCGCGATGCTTTTTTGATGAGGATGAACAGAACGAGCTCGTATCATTCCTCCCTCCCTAGGAGAATCCTTGTCCTCAAGGATGAAGTTCAGGTATGTTTTCAAAAATCGCCACTTATTTTTCCAAGTAGCTTCATCAGTTGGAATGTCTTTCCATTTGATCAAAATTTCTGTCTTGGGTCGATATTTCCCTTTTTGGGTCACACGGTGGTTGAGAATGGTTTCAGGCTGAGGAAGAATTGTTGCTTGTTCAAAGACTGGAGGAAGTTGGTTTGACCTTGATGGTATTTTCCCTTCGTGTTTTCTTAGCATACTTACATGAAATACATCATTTATTTGTGAAGCGAGAGGTAGTGCCAACTTGTAAGCCACTGGTCCTATTCGAGCGATGATTCTATATGGCCCAAAAAAATGAGGAGCTAATTTTCTTGATGAGTGAAAGGCTACTGATGATTGTTTATAGGGTTAGAGCCTCAGGTATACATAATCTCCTTCTTTGAAGATGACCTCTCGTCGATGTCTATCAGCTTGGCATTTCATCCGGTTCTGAGCTTGTAGCAGGTTTCGCCTTAATTCTCATAGCAGGTGATCTCTGGTACGTAGGTGCTCATCCACAACTGGCACTTGAGCAGTTTTGGGGACATATGTTAATATGGGAGTAGGTGGAATGCCATAAACTGCTTCAAAGGGAGTCATCTGTGTTGTGGAGTGGATGAAAGTGTTGTAGCTGTACTCAGCCCAAGGAATCCACTCAATCCATTTGCGTGGTTGATCCCCAGTGAAGCAGCGCAGTTACTGTTCTAGTGTGTGGTTGGTTACCTCAGTTTGTCCATCTATCTGAAGGTGGCAGTTGGAGCTTATGCACAATTGGGTTCCTTGTAAACGAAACAAATCTTTCCAAAAGGAACTAATAAACACTTTATCACAATCACTGACGATAGAAGTAAGCATACCATGCAGTCGCAAGATGTTGGACATAAATGTCTTGGCCACAGTGGAGGCTGAAAATGGGTGCTTCATAGGAATGAAATGAGCATATTTACTCAAGCGGTCCATAATCACCATTATAACTGTATGTCCTTTTTAAGCTGGTAATCCTTCCACAAAATCCATTGAGATATCAGCCCAAATCTTCTCAGGTATGGAAAGAGGTTGAAGCAACCATGCTGGTCTCATAGTTCTATTTTGAACCTTTGGCAAGTTTCACATTCTCTAAGGACTTTCTTCAACATTTGGCGCAGTTTGGGCCAGGTGAAGCTATTTTTGATGCGAGATAGGGTTTTGAGGAACCCAAAGTGTCCCCCTATTGGGGAGGAGTGACAATCAGTTATGATCTGAGGTATAAGAGAGGATTTAGGGCTCAAATATACCTTGTTGTTTTTTAAACTAGACCCTATCTCTTTGTAAAACTTTATGAGCCATTGCTAGAGTAAATTTGGCTACAGGTCTATGTAGAAGGGATCCTACTAAACTTCCTTCTGTAGTTGTGGCCACCAGTCCATCTGTGGCTGATATATACTTAAAAAGAAGAATTCCACTACTCGTGAAATAGAATCAGCTCCTTGGTTTTCCTTCCCACGTTTTTACTCAATCTTATAATCACATCCAAGTAGCTTAGGCAACCATCGTGCCTGTGCTGGGGTGTTAATGCGCTACTCCAGCAGATGCTTGAGGCTCCTCTGATAAGTGAGGATGGTGACTGTTTTCCTAATAGGTAAGGGCGTCATACCCGTATAGCTTTAATGATAGCTAACATTTCTTTCTCATATGTTGATAAAGCCAATGCTAAAGCCTTGAGAGGTTGGGTGAAGTAAGCCTGCTTGAGTAAGGATAGCTCCCAACCCGATGCCACTGGCATCACATTCAATTACAAATCTTTGGGAAAAATTGGGAAGGCTTAAAACCGATGGTGTTGTTAAGGCCTCCTTTAGCTGTTCAAATGATTTTTTTAGCAAATGTATTCTAGTTAAACCCTTCCTTTCTCAAGAGATGAGTTAAGGGAGCTGCCAAACTACCAAAATTACGTACAAATTTTCTATAATAGCCAGTTAACCCCAGGAAGCCTCTGACTCCTTTAGATGTGGTTGGGGTTGGCCATTCCTTAACAGCTTGGATCTTTGATGGGTTCACAGAGACCTCTTGATCTGAGACCATATGGCCCAAATATTCTATTTGTTTCACCCTGAATTGGCATTTGGTTTCCTTGGCATATAAGTTGTTGGTTGCCAGAAGCTGAAGGACTACTTTCACATGCTCCAAGTGATCATCCCTTGATTGGGAGTATATCAAGATGTCATCAAAGAATACCAGGATGAACTTTCGAAGGTAAGGTTTGAATAGATCATTCATAAGACCTTGGAAAGTAGCTGAGGCATTAGTGAGGCCAAAAGACATTACTAAGAATTCATAATGGCCTTTATGGGTTCTAAAGGTTGTCTTAGGGATATCCTCATGATAAACTCGTATCTGATGATACCCTGATCACAGATCTATCTTGGAGAAAACATGAGCCTCATAGAGCTCATCAATCTTAGGGATGGGGTACTTGTCCTTAACTCTACTATCATTCAAAGCTCGATAGTCTACACAGAATCTCTAGCTACCGTCAGTTTTTTTTACCAATAACATTGGTGAAGAAAATGGGATACTGATGTGCCTGATTAGCCCAGACTGAAGGAGTTCCTTAACCATCTTCTCAATCTCTGTCTTTTGATAATAAGGATAATGATAGGGTTTGACATTAACTGGCCCTGCTCCTGGCTTCAGAGGTATACGATGATCTTGTTGTCTTTTTGGAGGCAACTTTGAGGGTAGCTCAAATATATGAGAGAACTTTGTTAATAATTGTCTCATTTCTGAAAATGGGGACACATCCTCTTGTGGGTCTTGATCCCATATGGGAAAAATCTGAAGGAATAACCCTATATTCTGTAGCTCACCACATTCCTTGTTGGTTAGGGTTGCACTATTGGTTCTTTGTAAACCTTGGAATGTATGAGTGGCTCCTCCTATCTTGAAGCTGAGGGTGAGTCTTTTATAATCCATTTCTATTGGACCTAGGGTTTCAAGCCACTAAACCCCGAGCACTAGTTGGCATGCAACTACTGGTAGCACAAAATAATCTGTTGAGACCATATACCCTTGAATTGAAAGAGTAAGGCCCCTGTATTTCCCCACGCATTCAATCTTTTCACGATTGGCTATCATAACTTCCAATTTCTGATTCTTAGTGATAGGGAAGCCAAGCTGGGAAACCAAGGTTTGATCAATGAAATTATGTGTACATCCCCCATTTATCAGAACTAGTACCCTCTTATTTCTTAGATTTTTCATAACTCTAAGTGTTTAAGGATGATTAGTACCTATTATTGCTTGAAACGAGATTACTGGCACTAGCTCCTAAGGTTTTTGTTCAAGGTGTTCTTCTTCTGGAGTTTTAAAAGGGTTTTGAGCCAATTCCTCTATCATAAACATTTGAGGTCGCACGCAACGGTGACCTGCTATAAACTTCTCATCACAGTAGTAGTACAAGCCCTTATCTCTCCATTCTTATGCCTCCTAATTAGTGATTATTTTAAAAGTCACTAGTTGGGGTGGATTGGGACGCTGTAGAGGTGGGGGTCCCAACACACCAGCGTGGGAGTGGTTTTTTGTTTTAGGATTGTTTGTATAAGACTGGTAACGTGGATTCTAGGCAGATTTCCTTTGCAACAGATTTCTCTCTTCAATGAGCCTCGCTATTCCAATGGCATCAACCAATGTTTTAGGTTGTTTGATCTTAACATCGAGGTAGACTTTATCTTTTAATCTAGCTATAAAGCACCCTATTAGGAATGCTTCTGGTAGTCTATCCACTCTGTGTGACAATCTTTAAAAGTCTTCTTGGTATGTTGCTACACTGGTGGTATGCCTTAGGCGAGTTAGAGCTTCTAAGGGATCTTTGTAATCTGTTGGTCCAAATCTGAGCTGAAAGGCGTTGGGGCGAGTTAGAGCTTCTAAGGGATCTTCGTAATCTGTTGGTCCAAATCTGAGCTGAAAGGCGTTGGTGAATTCCACCCAAGTGAGAGGTCCTTGAAACTTGGTCAGCCAGCGATGCCACTGCAACGTAATACCTTCCAGATGGAAGGATGCGAGTTACGCCTGTTGATCTGGGCTAACATTAGTGAACTCAAAATATTGCTCAACTCTATAGATCCACCCAGTTGGATCTTCACCAGAGAATCTAGGAAATGAAAGTTTCAAGTTAGAATGTGAGTTGTCTATGGTCGATCGCGAAGTGTGGGGGTGAGGTCGCAATGTTCCTTCTCGTGCGAAGGGATTAACCTCTGGGGGGTTCTGAGTTTCTCGGATTGCCTGTAATTGAGAGAGCATAGTGTCGTGGGTTTCCATAACCTTAGTACGAAATTCCACATTCTAAGTGGCTTTATATATAGCCTCACGAGAACAGAATTGATGAACAAATCCTAACAGATTTCTGACATTCCTAACAGAATTCTTAACCCTTATTTATTCGGTGGTCCCTTCCTATTTTCCTAACCGAATTTGCGCGCACCTTCCTTTGTGCCTAACTTCCGCACGCGATGCTCTTTTGATGAGGATGAACAGAACGAGCTCGTATCAAATACATACTAATCTTTTAAATTAATATGTTCATAAACTTTTATTTAAATAAATTATTAAAAAAAATAAAATAAAACATGCAAGTATTTGAAAATGGAGTTTGAAACGAAACAACTTGAAAGAAAAACATATTGTTTGAAATTGCAATTAAATATTGGATAAATATTCATAAATTCCTCGAGATTTACTCAAATAGTAAAGAAGTCTTAATCAGTGTGCTGTATATCTATAAACTATTTTAAGATATGATTTAATATTAAAGAATTCTCAAATTCAACAAATAATTATCTAAAAAATACAAAAAAATATCTTGACTTCATGAATAAAAAATATATTTAAATATAAATAAAATCTAATTCAAAAATAAGATATAAAACAATACAAAAATAATATATGAATAAAAACATTGATATCCTGAATAATGGTTACTCTTTTCTTCTCCAATGTGGCTAAAAAACAAAATAACAAAAATATATACAATAAATTATGAACTTTTCTACAAAGACCAGTTATGTTAACAATATCTCGTGAGAAATACAAAAGAGAGGGACAAAGAGAGAGAAATACGACAAAGAAATTATAAATAAATGAAAAAGAGATAATTTATTTTATTTTTTAATCTTTATTTTATTAACTAATTTTTTTATATTTACTTAAAATATTTTTTTTTATTATAACTACATTATTAATTAAATTTTTTAATATAATAGAGAATTGCATTTACATATTATCATTTTTAATTATGTTAATTAAGTGTCAAAACTGGTTTATTGATATTATTATTATTGATGCAGTTTTCAAGAGGTCATCCCTTAAAATGCTGGGAATGTTTTGGGAGCAGCAGACAGCATCCTTGGAACTAGAAAGCAAACAACACAAAAGCTGTAGTGCACCATCTCCAATTTTTATGGACATCTTCTATTGTTGATGTACTAGCAGATGAGATTTATGCTCATCTATAAAATCTTATGAGTAAAAAATATTTTGTAACAGAAATTCATTAAATAAAACAAGGGAGGGAAGGGAGATTCAGGGAGTGCTTGTGTTCTTTGTTGATTTTGTGTCAATTATTAAGCTTGATATCTGAGCAAACTTGAAAGGTTTTATTGATATTTATCCATTAATCTACATACACAGAAAAACTCTTAAAGAGATTTTACATGGATAATTAACACATCTATTAAGCTTTCTCATATTTCTAAGATCACTTGGTGTGAAAAGAATACCTTTTCTACCCCAAAGAATGTAATGAGGAAATTTTTGGTCTTCAAATACCAAAGTTAATTTTATTGGTGCTCTTATATATCTTGCAAATTGTACATGTCCTAAAGATATAGTTTAACACTAACTAAAAGACATTAGAATGAAGTTATATATGTATTACATCACCATCGTGAAACAACCTATATAAAGCTTGTTTTACTCAACAGGATCAAGATTACAATTGATTTGATATATGCATATATTGGCTCTCCGTTTGATTCATATAGTATAAGATCACAAACTAGGTATATTTTGACTTATGAAAATATTGCCATGAACAAAACAAAACATGGGAAACATCATCAAATAACTCTGAATTACTAAGTGGTGATCCAACATGTAATACTATAAAAACGGGTTTTAAAATCGGTTAATGAAAAAACTTAAAATTTAAAGTTGGTTAATGAAAAGACTTCAAATTTAAATACAGTTCACACATTAAATCAATTTTAATTTTTTTTTTACATATTTTACTCATTTTCTACTCTACTTAAGAACTTGTATTCAATGACATATAAATTTATATAACAATTTTGTGATTATTAAGATTTTCTTTATACACTATTTCAAATCATAGATATTTTAATGAACATCATATTATTGAATCGTGTCTTTCCCATTTCATTTTAACATAAATAAATAAATTAAACACCAACCTTAAATCAGAGTCATAAATATATATATAAATTTATTTTATTACGAAATATTTATACAAAATCTACATAATAAAAATAATAATGTACATAATACAAAAATTTATACACATAATATACAAAAAATAACACAAAGTGAATAATAAGTGTGTAGGATTAATAGAAATACTTATAAGAGTAAATGAAGGGACAAAATGAAGGAAATAAAAAAAAGTGTTTTGTAAGTGAGAAAATAAGTATAAAAATTTGAATATTTTGCTAAAAAAAAATAGAAGATCTGGAAGTTAATTTGAAGATAAAGAAAACCCACTAAACGGTGTTAGAATTAGTGGTCATAGGTGATCGAAAAATGAGAAAGAGTGGAAGAGATGAAGCTCGGTTTTGGGTTTTTTTGGTGTTATTTACAATGTTGTAAATTAAAAATTGTGTCTAATGGGGGAAGAAAGAAGAGAAAGAGAAAAGTCTACGTGTATAGTATCAGTTGACGTGTTGAACCGACGCTACGTCCACGTGTAATGTCGATTCAACACGTCAACCGACTCTATACGTAGTGTCGATTTTTCACCAAACTGACTTTAAATTTATTATAATCGACTTTACATATCGATTTAAATATCACATTTTGTAGTAGTGATGTTAAAGTTACATACAAATTATAAATTATCTTCCTATAAGAGTAAATCCAGATAGCGTTGCTTGTGTTTACATAAGCTAAAAGAGGTCATATCAAAGTTAATAGACCAAGTACATTTAATTCAATTTTTTCTACCATCATGAGAACGGGGAAATGTATGTCCAACAGATTTGGTCGAGTGAAACTTACTTATTGGACTTACCCACCAAATCTCCACCCGTTACAACTTTTGAAAAGCTAGTACAAAAGAGTAAATTCAAAGACCCGAAGACATTCATAATCACTAGTTATCAGTATAAAGGACAAAAATCAATCACACTAGTTATTGGGTTTTCCTAGCAATGTTCCAAAAAAAAAATCTTGTGTACTAATTGTTTTCTCTTTGTTAGTGATTGTCTCGCTAAGATTTTGTAGTAAAGTTTTTAATACGAAAAAACTATCAATATTGGTTATTTTCGTGAAAAAAATATTTGAATGAAAACTTATTTTTAAGTTCGGTATCAAACTTATCAAACAAAGTCGAAAAAATATCAAAATTTTATATAGTTATATTTCATATATATATTTTATAATTATAACATATAAGGTTAAACTCATACATGTTCATAAATTTAGAATAATTTTTACTACTAAAATATTTATTTAAATTTGAATCAATTTATAAAATTATCAATTAATCATTTCTTAAATGTGTTTCAATATTTTTAAGATGTATCATAAAATAATATTTTTATATTATTAATTTTTAATGGGATTTGAATAATTAAGTAAAAAAATTATTTATTAGGTTATTATTATTATTATTATTATTATATGTACACAAATTAGGGTTAAAAGTGTGATCGACGAACTGTTGAAAAAAAGAAAAAAGGCAACTGGAGTTGATGAATCTAAGAGTCAGAGTCTTCATCATCTGCCATTAAGTTTGAGTGAAAAAGCTGAATGTCTCTTAATTAATATCGAAGGATCAATATTAGCTTCATCTAAATAAAGCCATCCATGCTTTGATATTTGTCTCCATCAGAACCCCTTATCTCTTTAGTGCGTTTGTTGTCAGTCCTTTATTTCGGCCCATGTCAATGTTGCAAATGTTGCAAATTGCATGTTGTTATCTCCTCGACGATTGGTCACGAAAACAGAGTTCAATAATTTTACGATGGTTAATAAGGGATCTATTTTTATTAATTTATGTTTAACTTTTTATTCTATTTGATTTAAATTATATATGTTTTGAATCAGTTAATTAAAATTATTCATTATTAAATTCGTACTAAAAAACATACAAACATTTATATTTTTGTGGTAATCTTTTTGTAGTTAATTTATGAACTAATTGGTAAAAAACTTATTAAAACATTGGTTTAGAAACTACTCACGTTAATATTATCAACTATAAAAACAGAACAAAGATTAATAAACAAGATACTTTAAGATACTATATTAAGAAAGATAACATAATATCGAATTTATACTTAAACATTTAATTTTTATAGTATATTAAATGATCCGATGAACCAATAATTTTCCTTTTAAAACATATTATAACCTAGATTATTTCCACATAAAAATTATGTTATTTTTTTTATTTTCACACTTTATTCTTACATGCGATTATATATCTAATCGTTTTATTTAAATTATTAAATTATAAATTAATAAAAATTCAAAATAACATATTCACTTCATCTTTGTTTATTCCGGTTCTTATAAACTTTCATCATAAAAACATGTTATTTCAAGTGGTCGACTTCCATATTACCATATGAATGCCATATATTTTTAGATTATGATAACTCAAATAGGAACCCTTATTTTAGAGTTTTCTTTTCCACTAATGATATCCCTTTTTCTGTTATTCTAGGTAGTCAAATAGAGATTTAATCTCGGTCAAACAATGAAGGAGATTTAATCTCGGTCATGCCTTTAATATAAATTTGTTTTGTATTTTGAGTGTCCTATAAAATAGGACTTATAATATTGCATTTAATACAACAGAATAATCGGAAACCCCTCCTCTGCTTATTCTATGTATCTTATTCCCTTTAGTTTATATCACTAATTATAAATTATTCTTTTATGACTAAGGAAATAGAGATAAATGCTTTTACAATTTCTTCTCTTAGTTATTTTGAAAAGTTGCACATAACAAAAGCAGTAATTTTACATTTCCACGATATCAATGGAGGAATTCCGGAGAAAAACAATCTGTCCCAAACATGTTTTCTTCCAAGGATTATCACATTAGGAAATATTTGGGTTTGTATGAAAACAAAATGAAATAGTGAAATATTAAAAGATAAAAATGAAACAAAAACACAAGGGGAGAGATAGATACTGGGGTCCGGAGGTCTTCTGATGAGTATAGTCAAGCTCTGCACATCGATGTTCCAAATGACATCCATACTTGAAACGATAACTTAGAGCAACATAGCCAGTAGAATGTTAAATAAAAGAAAGAAGCATTCAGGAATAGTATACCTACTGTTACAATAATTGTTCTTACAGCAGATAATCAAGCCGACCAATTACTATGAACTTTTCATTTCTGCTTCTCTCTCATCCACTCGACAAAATTGTCAAGGATCAATGGCCAAGCAAGTTCCAGATCATAATTGCTAAGGTCTGGAAAACTTATCTGCCAAACGAGGGCTCAGTCCATCAGAGAGAACTCATAACATTGAATATACAAATTGAAAGATATGTAAGAATTAAACTTAGGGTATTTGTCTAAAAAGGACATATATTTTATAATAGTTTAAAAAAAGACATATATTGGTTTTATTTTAAAAAAGGACAAATTGAAAACTATTGAACAATTTGCCGGTAATTATATATTTTTCTCTCTCCTCCACTCTTCCCAGTCACTTTTTTTTCCCTCCTCCTGAGCAACTTTTTTTTTCTCTCCTCGAAAAAATCAAACTTTATATTTTTTTTCTTCTTAAAAAAACCAAAAATAAAATATCCCCATTTATTAAATTTTAATAAATAATATATAATTTTTTATAACAAATAACTTATCAAAATAGAAAATAATTTAAAATAATAATAATAAATTATAAAATTTTAAATTATTAAAAACTTTACTAAATAGTTATAACCATTTTTATGAAAAATTATTGATATTTTTTTTAAAATAAATTATTTAAGATTAAAAATTAAAAATAGATTACATTATAACACATATCTCTAATATTATTATAATTTTTATTTTTATTAAGATAACAAATATTTATTAATAATAATTTTATTTAAATATTAAAATATAATTAATTAGATATATTTTATTATATTAATAATAAAAATAATTATAATAATATTATATTAGATAATATTTTGACGCAAAGTTTGCGTAAAATGTTCTATATTTGTATTTATATCTTATAGAAAGTTGGATATAGAGGTTTTCGATTTTTTTAATAATTTAATTATTTTTATGAATATTATTTTTATATTATAATTATAATTTTTATGAAATATATTTAATAATAATAATAATAATAATATATTATATTATTTATGAATTATCAAAATACTTAGCGTATCATTTTCATATAAATTTATATTTATTTTATTATAAAATAATTTATTTTTATTTTTTAAAATAAAACTTTAATATATAATATAATAAAAGAGATTTATGTATTTAAAATTAATTATAAATTTATAAAATGTTAATATTTTTTATGTTTATAATAATTATGTTTTGTAAAATAGAGTTTATATATTTATTTATTTATTTTTAAATAAAATTGATTAAAATATATATTGTCAAGTTTAAGGTTAAAATGTACCCTTTTTTAAACTAAAAACAATCTTAACCCTTTTTCAAACTATTGTAAAAAAATATGACCATTTTAGACAAATACCCTTAAACTTAATTATAACTACTTCATTAGTCCCAATCTTTGAGCAACTTCACACATAAGTACCTAAACTTGTAAAACTTCACGGACAAGTTCTAACTTGATTACTAAGATGTATATTTACGAATCAAAATTTTGGAATCTATGTGTAAAGTTCTAAAAATATGGGAACTAAATTACACAATTTAAAAGCTTAGAAACCTATGTGTGAAATTTTAAAAATTTGAGGATTAAATCATATGATATAAAAGTTTATTGACTTATTTGCGAAATCAAAGTTTGAGACCAATGATATAATTTATAGCCCTAAGATATACAGGACAATAAAGACTGGTTTACAGGAAGAACCAACGTGAAGGAACTAATGGATAGCATGACATAATAATGGAAAAACTTTCATCCCACCCATTAGTCAAATAACTTAGTATTTGCATTCCATATCTTTCTTTCTTTTCACTAACAACAAAGTCGACAAGAATAAATTTGTTAATAACTTCGCTTGGAATAAGATTAACCTACAAGTACTGTAAACTGGATGTTTGCTGACATAGAAGGAAGTTAGGAATGGTAGAGAAATCACATCCTCAAGGTTGTAAAGAAATTCTACTATAACAATCATGACATTCATACTTGTAACCATAGCACAAACAAAAGGAAGAAATTGCAAACAGTAACAGAGCTCTGAAATTACCTCATTGCAAAACCGGAAAAAGCCCATCCACTGGTCCATGTTTATAACTTTGTAATCATTCTGAATCTGCATTGATAAAAGAAGAATGTAACACTTCTATGTAAAGCCAAGTTCATCCTTAAAAAAAAAACCATTTTCCCTTGCTCCTTATGTGTGGTCATTTCATGGTGTCAAAAGCATGAAAAGTCAACACTTTGTAAAGCTATCGAATGTCTAATCATACTATCAAGTATCAACTACACAAATGTGACGAGAATGTCATACTTATTGAGACAAGCTACTCATGTTTGGTTTACAAAAATAAAAATATAATAAGAATGGTAATGGTAATGGTAATGGTAATAGGAATTAAATTTAATGGAAACGATATTACTATCGTAACGTTTGTTTGAGAAATAGAATCAAAATAATGATAATATTGAAATAAAATTTATAAAATCATAAATGAAGCAAAAATAGAAAATTAAACTTTCTTAACTTCTAAATGAGATAAAATGAAAAAAAAATTTATACAATGGTACAAAGAAAATAGAGCAATCTACCATATTCCTGAGGAGTGGGAGGGATATGCATTCATGTTCTTGTTGGAATACTTTACATTCCATTATAGGTTAATAGTCATCAAACATAAGAATACAAAATCATTCTCATTACTATTTCTATTACTATCAACAAAACATGACCTAAAAACGATCAACACTTTCTTCATTTAAAAAAAAAAAAAAAAAAAACTCATTTCTAATTGCCAATTACAAGTATGCAATAGTCCATTAGTAAAGATGTACCATGAAGCATAACGAACATCTTTAAGAAGTTGAAGAAATAATTCCTAACAGCCCTTTTTTCCCAACTTCTTAATAACCCCATATTGATAAGACATACAACAAGCTTTGAAGTTGTATTTACTGTTTACCAGAAAAAGCAGAAAACACATAAAAACCCATTTTTCTTTACGTGTAATCGAGGGAACTTACAAGAATCCTGTAGGAAAACAAACATTGCAATATCAGCAAACACATGTATAATGGAACAACTAACCTTTACATACTCAACAAATGAATCAACTTGAGTGCGGAAGTCAGATCCTAAAACAATATTTAACAAGACACAGATGCTCTCTACGTCTATGCTCTTCTGTTTCTCCTCTGACAAAAGAAATCGCAGAAGGTTGGTGTTACCATATTATATGAAATCTAATGAAAAGAGAAGTGGTAAGAGAAAACATCAAGATACCTGTTAAACAGTATCGGAATGCATAGGAATAGAAATCTGTAAAGTTCAATTGTCTCTTAACCTTTTAATGCCATCATTAAAGGAAAAGTCAAAATCTGTAAAGTTCAATTGTCTCTTAACCTTTTAATGCCATCATTAAAGAAAAAGTCAAAATCTGTAAAGTTCAATTGTCTCTTAACCTTTTAATGCCATCATTAAAGAAAAAGTCAAAACTCTAATGACTTCCCATCATCACATGCAAGTAAATATTCCACAAATTTGCTGTAATGCCAAAAGGGAATAAATAGAAGAGTTTTACCTCTTTCTCAAGCTCCGGGAGTGCCTTCTTTAATTTATTTACAGTATCAGCTCTTAACGCTTTGAGGCCTCTTCTCCATTCTTCCTATAAAAATAACATGGTACAGCTATTGTGGGTAAAAGAAAATTGGGAGACACCTCACAGGTAAGAAAATAAAATAAAATATAAGACGAGCAATAAATAGCATGAATGCTGTAGAACAAATCAGATGGATGCTGTAATTCATGAAAGAAACATGATGTGACAATGACACAACAGTCAGTTCATAAATTTTACCTTTTACGCATATTGTTATACAATTAGATGTTCCATCATTAAAACTTTTAACATGTGATCAAAAGATATGAACACTTGGCAAATATAAAAGCACATCATCAATGTTAGAAATAGGAACAAAAACCAGCAAAACATGGCCGCTCAAAGAGAATAAAAAAAATGCATGATGCAAGCAAAAACGATCAGACAGCAATAACATTACAAAAGTAGTGCAAAAAAATAGAAAGAAAGCATAAAGGAGAGAATAATCAGTAAATATTTCTGTTGACATGCGCTAGGCCATGAGAATCAAATTCCTTACCAGAGTAAAGTATCCCTGCTTTTCGGCTTTCATTTTCCTGGTACAAAACATCTATTAGTTCCAACTTAAAAATAGAGAAAAATATTCTAGCTCTAACTTACCAGGCAAGCATCAAGATCCTCACATCAGTATGATCCACATCCAAGTCTGAACAAAGAGCTTCAATTCCTTCTGGTCTGCTCATAAAAGTTTTTAATAAATCAAAATACCATATGCATGACTCCACAAAAGAGACTTATATCAATATAATGTTAAGATGATGAGTTTGACAATGACAAAAATATATGAAACAGTGCTCAGAAGATTAAGAGTATCTATATATACATGCGATAATTAATATTGTTTGTATCCCCTGTGTGAATGCTCACACTTTTCTATAGACTTAGCAATAAAGGTCTTATTCAATCCAATGGGTGCACTAAACTTGAAACAGTTGTAAACAAGTAAATCCAGAAGTTAAAAAGAAATTACGATTTGGGGAGTATTCTTACTCAATTAAACTAGAAGAAGGATTTGCATATGAATAGAATAGGTGATCAATGCGTTCCATTTCTTTTGAACTGGCTTTACCAACTGCTGCAAGATATTTACATTGTTATAGCCACTGTGGACACAAAATCTAGAAGTGAAATTCTGCTCAATAAAAAAAATCCACATAAGAACGCTACTGATATCAATTGAGCCACGGATTTTGCAATTAATATTACCTGAATATTACTACAAAATATATCATATCAAAAATGAATATTGCTACAACGTGTAAAACCAATTAGTTCCAACTTTCAAGTTAGAAATAGTAGTTATACAGTGTCTATAGCCAGAGTGTACAGTATCTACCATAGGACTAATGTAGGGCATAGCTGCTATGTAGTTAGTTAGATGGTTAATCTGACAGTTTCCTATAGTGTGATAACACGAGTGTAAAGGAACTGTATCTATTCTCTATATATAATGCACATTGTGCAATGAATGAATCATCATCTTGAATTCATCTCAGTAACCTCACTATGATAATTTATGCATGGTATCAAAGCTTGTTAGTCCTAAGCCTTTTCTTGCTATGAAAACACCGCAAGAACTTCTGTTGCAGCTATGACGATCTTTATGGATGTATCTTCAGTAGTGTTGTGTTTTGCAGTTGTTTCTCTGCCAAACAGTCCAGCAGTTTCTCTCAAACTGGGTAAGACGAATTATTTGATCTGGCATGATCAATTTCTTAGCTCTGCAATTGTGTATGGGTTAGATACTGTTCTTGATTTGCATAGCCCAATTCATGTTCAGTTCATTTATGATGAATTGCATCATGAATCAAACGGGGTTAAAAGTTTTACCCGAAATTGAAACTAACAATTATATTATACCCGATACCTAAACTAGTGGGTACAACTTCAGGCAATCATCAACAGATAACGATTATCTATTTGGAGCTCCAAAAACCAAATTTAACATCTTTTTTATTCAAAAATATTAAATTTAATAAAACGAATCTTTACAAAGTAAAAATAATAATATGTTATATACACTTAATATATTTGCTTTTATTTTTCTTCCTAAATATTAAGCTATAAGTGGTTAAATCTACAAATATGCAAAATATAATATTAATAAAATATAAATTTATAATTTTTAGTATCGGGATCAGATTACCCACCCTAAAACCAAAATCAAACCCAAAAATTTCAATAAAAGAATAAGCCATCTCAAAAGCAGATCCAAAATTTACCATCTAAAACCGAACCCATTCAGTTATTAACTGCGGTTACCCACGTGGAATTTTGACATCCGATTGTTATCAATCAAAGGCTATACAAAATTTACGATTTGGCGCGGTTCTAACTCTATGTTGCTCCGTTTCATTAAAAATTTTTTTTTTGCATATATTATGCTATACAAATAATTCAAACATGAATCTTATTCCATATTCCAAATAAAATTTCCCCCTTAAATAATAATACTAAAGTCCTGACCTTCCGATGTTTACAGTAAACTTCCTGGTATCTCAAGTACTGAAAGGTTGAAAAAAACCTGATTTTATGTACGACGGTAAGAACTCAAACACATGCTTAATGCAAACCACGAAGCCAGAGATCAAGCCCAAATCATTAAGTTGATGCTCATAAATTTCAAAGATCGTATGCGAAATAGAGGAGGCTTAGTATAAATTAAACAAAAAATAGAGGAATAAACAACTGAATAGTAAAGGAACAATAGAGAGGAAGATCGCAAAACGGACCGGAACGAAAGAGATCCGCCGCCGAAGAATTGACGGAGGTAGGTTGACCCGTTTTCCTCGAGGCGGCCTTTCTCATATTCTGCACTCGCAAGGGCAGTAAAAGCCAAATCCACGATACAGAGAGCGATAGCGAGCGAACCACTGAACTAAACCACTCGCTCCTCAGACGAGCTATTTCTTCTAGAAAGATAAAGTTTCACAGGATCACAGAAGAGGGAAAGACAGAAGAATGGCGGTGATGACGTGGTAATTTGTCAATTGTCATCCTGTATTATATAACGTGTAAGAGATATATTAATTAGTGATTAATGGTAAACTTTATAATCTATACCGAAATTTATACAATTATATAAATTTATTACTAAATTTCTATAAATTATATATTTCTACGTATTAATTCAATAAAAAAAATAAAAAATATGCAATCTATTTATACAAAATTATTATTAAATTTATATAATTTGTAACAATTTAACATCATATTTTACATATTTATCAATCTATTCAATACAACTCATTAAAATTCACTAATATAAATCCTTCTCGATTACTTTTAACTCGTAATCCCTCACACGAAAATTGAATCTTTAATTGTTAGGTTTGATTCTAGTTGACTTGGATTATCGTATAGTTACTTTAAGATCTAAAAAGAATAACAAATGTTAGAACTCAATGGAAGATTACGAGAGAGGTGGTGCTTTCAATTGGAATCTTACTTTAAGTCAAATAGATGATCAATGAAGAAAAAAGTGAGAACTAAATGTATTTCTTTCTACAAATAACCAGAGTTGTTCTCGAAATTTTTTAAAGGATTCAATGCACCTTGCTTTTAGGTTGTGTTATCTTTTTATATTGACTTGTACGAGTGATTTTGGAGATAATTCTAATCATTTTTCAACTAGGAGTGCTAGCTATTTGGATTAGGAACTTATAAGGAGTAGGAATCCCATATAGTTCTCCAATTAAACACGAAAAGGAGTCTTTCTAATGATAGAACTCTAGATAAGACATGTACCATATATTGTGAGTTAATATGATCTTTTCTATAGACAAGTCAAATGATGTGTTACTTAAATAAACAATGTCGTGTACATTGCCATTGCTTAGGAAGTTGATGTCTTAAGCCTTTGAGATCTTTAGAAGAGTGGAGATTATTCTTTAGGTCTAATGGGATTCGATGATATACGAAGGAGTTGTTCTTGACAAGAAAGTGGCTAGGGGAAGCTATGAAGGGCTTTTTATTAGTGTCTATCAAGGTCTATTTTAGAGGAGATTTATCCTCGATGGTAATCGAGTTGCTCGAGACTCTATCTTACCAATAGAAGTTATATGATAGTTTTGTGGAGATATAAAGAGTTTTTATCATTATCATGGAACTTCTAGAGAGCTACTTAATGGTGTTTTGCTTTCACTTAAGGGTCTTTGATGCTCTTAGGATCACAACTATCGTGGCAAAATATTGACGATTTTTACCTTCTATGATTCCTATAAGGATATTTTGATTAGAGCTAGTAATTATGATGTTATTTATTAGAGTTTGAAATATGGAAGGGAGTTTGGAAAAATCAACAAGAAGATATTTAATGAAATTAATTGAGAATTTAGATAATATTTAGTTTGTTTATTTATGAATAAGTCAGTATTTTCTTAAAAAAATGTGTAAAAAAAGATTCAAGACCAAAATTTATAGGCCCTTTTTTATAGGATTTTAAAAAATCTCACTAGAGTTAAAAAAATAAATAGATTTATAATATATTAATGAGTAATTTTCATATTTATTAAGCTTACTTGGTTTAAAGATAAAACTGTTTAGATAAACTCAATACAGATCTTTAAAAATATGATTTATGATGATGAATTAATTACACAAATGGTGGTGAAAGGAGGAACTCGAGTAATAATTCAAATTATAGAGCCTAGATCAATTTGTAGTTCTAATGTGAGAGAGACAACATTAAGAACAATTAAAAATCTTCGTTATTTTTTCAATACATTATATTAGGTGAATTAATAGTGAAAATTTAAATATGTAATGTTTGGTGTTAGATTACTACAACTTATATAAATCTAGTGGTACATTTATATAAACAAATTACATGTATCATATTTTAGGTTAAGGTAATAGATTATTATAATTATATAAATTAATGATAGATTTTAACCTTTTAGAAATTGGATGTTATATTTGTATAAATAGGTAGATTGTTAAATTTATTCTTAATTAAATATAAAATTAAAATTTTAAATAATAAATAAATTATATTATATTAAATAAATTAATATATTATATATGTTTGAAAAATCCTTAGCATCCTTGAATTACTCATTAATTATAACCATATATGCGTTCTTGAAATTTAATTAATGGTACAATGGAGGTACTACCGCACTTTTAATGTACAGAATTACTTATCAAATTATAATAAAAATATTTAAAAATAATATTATTAAAATTTATAATTATAAAAATAATATATTTTTATTTAATTAGTATATTTTTATTATAAAATATTAATCTTATAATTTTATATTTAATATTGTTCCAATTAAAATTTAAATATATTTAATAATAAATTCTATTTAATTAAATTTTTATCACAAAATATTTTTATTATTATAAATTTTAAAATTATTATTTTACATCATTTTTCGAAATATTTTTTATTGCTTTTTTTATTTTTTTATATATCTTGATTTATCTTCAAAAGTAAAAGAAAAAAAGTACAAGTCACTTAATTTGAGTAATGTAATGTGCCGTGAAGTTGGAATTATGTTGGGTAAAATTGCTCCATTTAAATCAATAAAATAAATAAAATAATTAAATATTATGATAGAACTTAAACATTTGTGTTACATAATGTTTTCCTTTATTTTTTTGGGATGGAATTAAGTTTTTTTAATATGACATAACTTATACATGATTAAAATTTGAATTCCAAATTATTAATATATTTAAGTAAATTTTATTTTATTGAACCACAAGTTAATTAAGAATACTTTTAAACTTTAGTACGACCATCAGAGCATTTAATCGTTACTTTTAACATTTTAATTTACTAGTTTTTTTATAAATAATATTACAAGTCTTATGCTTATACTTAATATTTTTTTTGCTTTTTTAATCATATTTAACAAAGAGATTTAATAGGAATAATTATTGAATTTTTTTAAAAAAATTAAAAATTAACAATTAAAAAAAAACATAAAAAATAATTATTTATTTTATTGTGTCACTTTTTAAAAATAAATATAATAAAATGTTCACAAAATAATTCATAAATTTAAGTGCTTTAACTAAAATAAATTAGTAAATTACGAGGATATTTCTTCATTAATTGATGTAAAACACTTTTAGCTTTTATTTATGTGTAGGATATCTTATCACCTTAGATTCTATAAATAATACACTTTTATTTATTTGTTATTATACTTATAATGATATAATTGTTAGAAAATTACGTAAATTTTCGATAAATTAGATTTATGAGAAAATAAGAATAGAAAAATAACACATAAATTTGATAACGGAGTTCGGTCAATCTTGCTTACGTCTCCGGACCTACTGTAGATATTTTTACTGAAATGGAAAAAATTATACAAGGTAAACACAACACTCACAACTCACAATCCACAACTCAATTACACCCAAGAAAATTACTCTCAATTTTTTCTCATAAAAGTTTTTCTCTCTAAACTTTTCTCTCAATTGGAATGAACACTTTGGATGATTAATTCATTATAATTACACATTTATTTATAGAAAAATTCACTCCTTGAATTACTCTTTAAATTAATGGTTCCTTAAATTGCTCCTTATTTTGCTCCATGTTTTGCTCCTTAAATTAAGGAGCTTTATAGAAATCTCCAATAATCTCCCACTTGAAGATCGATTTCAATCTGTCTTCACACCTTGATCAATGCAGCAGCTTTTCTAGTCTTGTTACTCTACCAGACCAACTGAAGTTGAGCACAACTTCAATTTCATGGAAAGCTCCCACTTGCTGGCATCTCGAGTTTGATAAGCTTCATTATAGCATTCAAGCTCTCCTCCATCAATCAACAACATATAGTTCATGTATCTCCTATAGTAGGACCTACTCTATCCAATGAGTTCCTTTGGTTGAGGACTTGCTACAATTGGTTCCTTCACGGAACTATCTGGGACATCATCTGCATTTTCAAATACTGACTCATTCTATTATGAGTCATTGGCGTCTATTTTATGCATGTCCTTATACATCACTCTTTCATTGAAAATCACATCTCTACTACGGATCACTTTCTTATTTTCGTCATCCCAAATGCGGTAGCCAAACTCATCCTCACCATAGCCGATGAAGGTGCATTTCTTAGATTTGGGAGCAAGCTTACTCCTGCCTTGATCACTAATATGCACAAATGCTACACAGTTGAAAACTTTTAGATGTGATAGTTTTACCTCTTTTTTGCTCCATACCTCCTCTGGTATTCTGTGCTCCAATGGAACAAATGGGCCTCGGTTGATCAAGTAAGCTATCGTGTTAACTACTTCTGCCCAAAACTGCTTCGGTAGACCTGACTGTATACGAATGCTTCTAGCTCTTTCTATCAATGTTTGGTTCATACGCTCAGCTACACTATTGTGTTGAGGCGTGCCTGGCACAGTTCTTTCCATTCTGATCCTGTGCTCATGGTAGAAATTTTTGAATATGGTGTCTTCATATTCACCACCATTATCGGTTCTGAGCTTTTTGATCTTCAAACCCGTCTCATTTCCACCATAGCTTTCCATCTTCTGAAAGCCTTAAATACTTCAGACTTATACTTTAGAAAGTAAACTCATACCTTCCGAGAGTGATCATCGATGAAAGTCACGAAGTAGTGTTTCCCACCAATGGATGAGACAGTTGTTGGTCCCCAAACATCAGAGTGGATAAGCTCTAACCTTTCCTTCTTTAGGGTTCTACCACTTGTTTGAAAGTTGACTCTCTTCTACTTTCCAAGTATACAATCTTCACACATGTCTATCTCTACAGACTGTAGACCTGAAAGTTTTCCCTTTTGAGTACATAATCTTCATCCCCTTCTCACTTATGTGGCCTAGTCTCTGGTGCCACAAATTTGGTGTTTCATTGCTTGTTGCAACTGCAATTGAACAACGTGCTATTGCTGTCATGTAAAGAGTGCCACTCTTCTTGCCTCGAGCAATAATCATTGCGCCCTTTGAAATCTTCCAATCATCACCATGGAAGATCGTAGCGAGCCTTCACTAGCCAATTGCCTTACTGAGATTAAGTTCTTTCTTAGGTCAGGAATACGCCTCACATCCTTCAACTCCCAAACTGACCCGTTCAACTTAATCTTCACTACACATTTGCCTATAATAGTACACGGTTGATCATCCCCAAGATATACCTTTCCAAGGTTTCTGGGGACATATTTTTTGAAGAATTCTTTCTGTGAAGTAACATGAAACGATGCTTCAGAGTCTAACACCCAAGATTCTTCGTTACTTTCCAAAGAGCATATCAATGCATCATCTTCTCCATCTCCTCCTGAGGTGGAAGTAACATTTTCCTCTACCATCACTTGTTTGTCCTTCGGTGCACTTTTGCACTAATTTTTGTAGTGCCCAGTTGTCCCACAATTCCAACACTCGATAGTCTTCGAGCTATGAGAATTATTAGGATTCCTGGATTTGGACCTCTTGTCCTTTGATCTACCTTGGTAGTCTGTTCTGTCATGTCCATTCCCTCTGGTTGAATCTCTTCCTCTTAACTCTGTATGCAAAACTGAAGAGGTTGATGATTCACTAAGAACCAGATCACGAACATCGTCAAATTTCAACTTATTGCTTCCTGACGAGCTACTCACAACCGTGACAGTAGCATTCCAGCTTTCTAGTAAAGAAGACAAAAGCATCAATGCTCGTACTTCTTCATCGAATTCAATTTCCATTGAACTCAACTGGGTTGTGACTGTGTTGAGTTCATTGAGATGTTGAGCTACCGATTTCCCTTCCGTCATTCGCAAATTGAACAACCGCCTCATCAAGTGCACTTTGTTTGAGGCTGATGGCTTCTCATACATATTGGAGAGAGCTACCATAAGACCCATCATGGTTTTTTCCTTTGCTATGTTGAAAGTAACATTACGTGATAACATTAATCAAATAACTCTGAGGGCTTGTCTGTCTAGAAGATTCCAATCTTCTTCTTTCATAGCCTCTGGCTTCTTCCTTGAGAGAGGGTGATATAGATTTCTTTGATACAGATAATCCTCTATCTGTATTTTTCAAAACCCGAAATCTATACCATCGAATTTCTCGAGTTTCACCCTTCCTTTATCTACGGCTATTGCTCCCACTCAAATCTGACTTCCTCCGGATCGTTTCTGACTATTTCTGTAAACCACCATGTATTAAAACACATCCGTCAACGAACAAATATCATTGACAAAATTTCACTATTTACGTAATTCACTATTCACATGAATAGTAACCTTATAGGAAATTGACAGAAATTACCACCAAAAGCTATGATACCAATTGTTGGGAAATTACGCAAATTCTCGATAAACCAGATTTATGAGAAAATAAAAATAGAAAAATAACACACAAATTTGATAATAGAGTTTGGCCAATCTTGCTTACGTCTCCGGACCTACTACAGATCTTTTTACTGAAAGGGGAAAAATTACACAAGGTGTCAGATCTTTTTACTGAAAGGGGAGAAATTATATAAGGTGTTTACAACACTCATAGCTCATAACCCACAATCCAATTACACCCAAGAAAATGACTCTTAATTTTCTCTCATAAAAGCTTTTCTCTCTATTGGAATGAACATTTTGGATGATTAATTCATTACAATTACACATCTATTTATAGGAAAATTCACTCCTTGAATTACTCCTTGAATTACTCCTTAAATTAATGATTCCTTAAATTGCTCATTGAATTAAGCTTCTTGTTTTGCTCCATGAATTGCTCCATGTTTTGCTCCATGAATTACTCCATGTTTTGCTCCTTAATTTGCTCCTTAAATTAAAGAGCTTTATAGCAATCTCCAATAATAATAACAAGTTAAACTGAATGTAAATGGTAAAAAACAAAAAGACATTATTGTGCATATAGAAATTGTAGTAAAATATAATTGTATGTTTAAATGACATTGGGTGTCTTAGTGAAAGCAGTATTTGTTGAAGTGTTATCTTTCTGTTAAGAGTTTGTTGAAGTATTAGTTACAGCTTAAACAAACTCTCCCCTCTTGTAATCTGTTATATATATGGAAAGGCTCTACATCTCTCAAATGATTTTAAGAGTTGATATTTTACAGAAATTTTGTTCAGTTTCACATTTCCTTTCTTGGTATCAGAGCCCTAACTTTCCCTCTGCTGAGAACAATTGTAGTTTAAAGATTTTGATCAAGAGTCTTTCTTATCTAATCTCGTGATGTCTACCATAGCTACTGGATTGACTACTTCGTCTTCATTCTTGGATTCCATTGGAGTGACTCAATCTTCCTCCTTTGCTCCTGCTTCAGGTTTGCAGTTTTTCAATCATACGCTTCCTGTTAAGCTTGACAGATCAAATTATGTCATTTGGAGATCGCAGATAGATAACGTGATATATGCGAATGGATTTGAGAACTTCATCGAAGGTTTATCAATTTGTCCAGAGAAAATTGTTCCTACTACTGGTGTTATCAATCTAGAGTTTGTAAATTGGCATCATCAGGATAGATTGATCCTAAGTTGGATCTACTCTACGCTCACTCTTAAGGTAATGGCTCAGATTGTAGGCCATACCACGTCAAGCTCGGCCTGGAAAGCTCTTGAGAAGATCTTCTCATCTTCCTCGCGAGCTCGTCTTATGCAGCTGCGACTACAGTTGCAAACAACTAAGAAAACTTCAATTTCAATGATTGAGTTTATTATGAAAATCAAAATTCTTTGTGATAATCTTGCAGCAATAGGAGAGCCTATAACAGATCAAGATCAAATTATGAATTTGTTAGCTGGTTTAGGATCTGACTATAATGTTGTAGTCACTTCAATTAGTACCAGAGACAATCAACTCACTCTTAAAGATGTTCATAGTCTTCTTCTCACCTTTGAGCATCGTTTGGAGCAACAAAACTCTGTTGATGAGACTGGAGTCATGTCTGCTAATTTTGCTCAAAAAAATAAATATACAGGTGGAAGGAGTTATAGTAAGAACAATCAAAAGCCGCCTACCTATGGCATTGTATAGGGAGAAAACTCAAATTATGCCTACAGAGGAAGGGGCCGCAATCGTGGAGGCCAGGGTGGAAGAGTCAACAACAATCAAACAAAACCTCAATCTCAACTTTGTGGTAAATTTGGACACACTGTTCAAAATTTTATCACAAGTTTGACATAACTTTTCAGGTTTAATCCTCCACTGACAACAATCAAGCTCAGAGTTCTATGTTAGTAATGCTAGCCATTCCTAACACAGTTGCTAATAACTCATGGTACCTAAACTCTGGAGCAACCCATCACATGACTCAAAATACAGCTGGTCTCTCCAATATCACTCCTTACACCTGTTCCGAAAGGATTACCATTGGTAATGGTAAGAAAATCCCCATCTCTCATATTGGTACTACCTCTCTTCTTTCAGATTCTTCAGTTCTTTGCCTAAACAAAGTCTATCATGTTCCTTCATTCTCCAACAATCTCATCAGTGTGGCTAAACTTTGTGCTGATAATAATTCAATGATTGAATTTTATCCTAACCATTTTATTGTGAAGGACCAATGTTCGAAGAAAGCTCTAGCTCGGGGCAGAAATGAGAATGGCTTGTATAAGCTTCCAGTTATCATCTCACAAGACTCAAGGCATAATAACTCTTTTTCTTTGCACAATAACAGTGTATCAGCTTTCAATCTCTCAACTGATAGCAGCAAAGTTTGGCATGATCGTCTTGGACATGCCTCATCTATTTTTTTACAAAAAGTTTTGAATAACTGTAATCTTTCTTGCTCAATGAATAAAGACCTGATTTGTTCCTCTTGTCAATATGCTAAGAGTCATCGATTGCCCTTTCCTATTTCTCATTCTTGGGCATCCTCTCCTTTAGATCTTATTCATACTGATATTTGGGGGCCAACCCCTATGTTGTCCACTTCTGGCTCCAGATATTTCATTCTTTTTGTTGATGATCATACTCATTTCACATGGTTTTTTCCTCTACAGACTAAAGATCAAGCTTTAAAAGTCTTTATTCAGTTTCAAACTATGGTTTAAAATCAATTTCACAGCAAAATAAAAACACTTCAGTCAGATAATGGAGAGGAATTCAAGGTGTTTGCTCGATATCTTCAGACCAATGGTATTGCTCATCGGTTCTCATACCCCTACACTTCTTCTCAAAATGGGAGAGTTGAAAGAAAGCATCGCCATGTAGTAGAAATAGGGTTAGCTCTCTTAGCTCGGGCTTCTTTACCTTTAAAATATTGGTTATATGCATTTCAAACTGCTATGCATTGAATCAATAGAATGCCTACTAAAGTTTTGGATTTCTCCTCTCCATACTCTATCCTCTTCAATAAAATTCCTGATTACAATTTGCTAATAATTTTTGGCTGCTTATGCTTCCCATTTATACGCCCATTCAATAAACATAAGCTGCAATATAGGTCTATTGAATGTGTTTTTATGGGATATTCAACTATTCATAAGGGATACTTGTGTTTAGACTACCAATCAGGCAGAGTCTATATTACATGCCATGTAATCTTTGATGAAAACAAGTTCCCTTTTGCCTCACCAACTACTCCAGTTGTTCCTGTTTCATCAGACTCTAATATGCCATCTACTGATCTGCCACCTGCTCTTATTACTCCTCCTTTGAGACAACCCATCCCTGCATCCAACTCTACTCCACTAATTCCAGTTCTTCCACACTCTTCTGAGCACTCAACCGATGACCTATCTGAACACGCCATCTCTCATGATCTTTCTACAAGGTCTCTTTCCTCCTCTTCTCATCAACAATCTGAACATACTCTTCCTCAAGAGCCTATAGCAGCAACTAGGAGGATGGTGACCAGGTCTCAGAATGGAATAGTTAAAAAGAAACAATTATTTCTAGCCACAAGACAGAAAGAACCAATAACTATTTGGCAAGCAATGAAGGATCCAAACTGGGTATATGTGATGCAAAATGAAATAAAGGCTTTACAAAGAAACAATACATGGGAACTGGTTGATCCTCCTTCCTCTGTCAATGTCATTGGGTGTCAATGGATTTTCAAGCTTAAATATAAGGCAGATGGGTCTTTGGAAAGGCATAAAGCACGATTGGTGGCAAAGGGCTATAATCAAACTCAAGGGTTGGATTTCTTTGACACTTTCAGTCATGTTGTGAAGCTAGCCACGGTAAAAATAATTCTCACTCTTGCTCTTATTTATGGTTGGAAAGTAAGACAATTGGATGTACAAAATGCATTCTTAAATGGAGAGCTTGAAGAGGATGTATATATGTCTCAGCCACCAAGGTTCTCTCATCAATAGTTTCCTCACAAGTTATGTAAACTTAGGAAAGCTTTATACGGCTTGAAATAGGCACCACGAGCCTAGTTTACCAAACTAAGCCATGCCTTGCAAGAATGGGGCTTCCTATGTTCTATGTCAGATAGTTCCATGTTTGTGAAATTTGGTAGAACTGACACCCTTATTGTTTTGGTATATTTGGATGATATTCTTGTCACTGGTAGTTCTCATACACAGATTGAAGGCCTTATAAAATAGCTCAACTCTGCTTTTTCCATGAGGGATCTTGGTCAGTTGTCTTATTTTCTTGGCATTGAGGTAATTTATGATGATCAATCTATTCATTTATCTCAAACCAAGTATATAGATGACTTTCTTGAGAGAACAGAAATGCATGATTGTAAACCAGCCACAACTCCGGGTGCTATTTGATGAGTGCTCAAAAAGCACTAAAATTACCATGATTTTATGCACATTAATTGATTAAAAATATATATATTTATATGTTTTATCATATATTTATATAAATTTGTCTTTTTTGGAATCACGGGTGTTTTTATTGTTTTTTCAGGTATTTTCACTTAAAAACGTAACTTAAAGACTCAAAGAGGAATATTGGAAGCAATACATCACAAATATATTAATAAATAAATGGGGAAAGGTCAACAAATATGGAAAAAATGGACAAAATGGGTCAAAAGGGTCAAAAAGGAGAAAATCGCGCCGCCACGCCGCCCAGCCGCGCGCAGCACGCCCCACGTTCGCGCGCATCAGCGCGCGCCCAGTCCCAGTTCCGCGCGTGCCCGCACGCGTCTCACCTACTCCCACGCGCGCCCCTGTGTGCCCAGCTGCCCATTTCGCCCCATTTTTGTGCACAACCGCCCCCCACGTCATGCTGACGTCATCAAATGACATCAGCAATCACTACTCCGCATTTCTACCATTTTTTCCCCCACTTTTTCTCTCCATCCTCACCTATAAATACACCCCTTCTCTTCACTTCATACCACACCTCAAAACCATTCTTCTCTTCTCTTTCTTTCTCTCATTTCTTAGCTTTTAAGCTTTTCTTAGTTTCTTTCTTAGTTTTTAGTTGTTCTTAGTTAATTTCTCTTAGTTTTAGAGTTCTTCCCTTTTTGGGAAGAACTAGTTATGTTTTTGTAATTTATTAACTTTTCGATTCAATAAATGGGAGTGCAAATTTCGCTTGGAGGTTTTCCAACAACGGGAATAGCATCGAAGTTCTGTAAGGATTTTATTTTCTTTACAGTTATTTTTTATGCTTTATTCTTACATGTTATATTTAATTTGTCTGTGATTAAATTTAACTGTGTTGGCTATTTGTAAACATGATATAATAATAACGTTGTTATGCTTGCAAAATATTAAATAGGTAAAAATCTCTAAAATGAATTGATTTTATTTTTATTTAAGATTTTATATTAAGAATGTTAGAGAGAAATATATTATTTTTCATTACAAACTTAAATCTGAAAATTAGATTTTAAGGTTTAGTTATCCGGTCTAATTTAGAGTAGTGCTCTTTTATTTGTTGGTACAATCGCCCGGTAGTTAGAGTGAAGCTCTATTTCAAAAGTTTTTATAAGAATTATTATCTGAAAATGTATTGACAACATGTTTTCAGTAGTGGTTTTAAAACTTGAAAGTTAGTACTCGGATAATTAAATTCTTAGGTTTAATTTGGACACCTTGAATAAAGTTTAAACTATCTAACCCCACCAAAGGTGGCATTTAAATGGTTCATTTTCAATCTCTTAGAAAAAGAATTAATTTAATTAACCAAATTAGTTATCAACCCCACCCATAGGTGTTAATTGATTTGTTTAGTTAACAAAGAATATCTAACCCCACCAAAGGTGGTATTCATATAAAAAAGAGAGAATCAATAAATATCAATTCATATCTTTAATAACCTAATTAATATGAGCAAGCATAATTAACTTAATTATTATATCCATAAATACTCCACCATTATAAATGATAAAATTTGCATAAATGTTTATTGAATCTATGTTTATTTTTATGTAAGTAGATTAAAAACACAAAACCCCAAAATATCGTGACAGGATGTTTAAGATTTAATTTCGTTTTTAAAAGTATGAATAATAAATTAAAAACCACATATATTCCTTCCTTAGATCGTCCTTGGGAGTATACTTATCATTTTCTACGAAATGATTCGTGCACTTGCGAGAGTTTTATAAATACATAAAACCAAAGTAACGGGCAGGATCGGCGATGTCGGTTCTGCCCGATCACTATTGGCAAAGCTTTGTCTCAATATGATGGAGAGCCTTTTGATGATCAAACCAAATATAGAAGCATAGTTGGAGCATTACAATATGTCACTTTGACTAGACCGGACATAGCTTTTGTAGTTAACAAAGCTTGTCAATTTATGCACAATCCCACAACTGCACATTGGCTTTCTGTCAAATGTATTCTGAGATATCTAAGTGGTACAATGCAGTAAGGCTTACACCTCAATCCTTCTACTCATCTTCAAGTCCAAACTTATGCAGATGTTGACTATGCTTCCACTCCTGATGATCGACGAAGCTCTAGTGGATATTGTTTGTTTCTTGGCGATAATTTAGTCTCTTGGTCTACAACTAAACAAAAGGTTATCTCTAGAAGTAGTGTTGAATCTGAATACCGAGGCCTTGCCATAGCAGCAGCAGAGATTGTATGGACTTTATCCCTTTTACAAGAGCTATGCATTCCTCAATAAGAAGTGTCTGTCCTCTAATTTGACAATATTAGCTCCCGCTATATGGTAGCCAATCCTATGTTTCATGCTCGGTCTAAACATATTGAAATTGACATTCACTTTGTTCGTGACTTAGTGCTTAAAAAGAAGCTGCAACTATGCTATATTCCAACAGAAGATCAACTAGCTGATTTGCTCACCAAGCATTTGTCAAGCTCCAGGTTCGACGCCTTGAAGTCAAGACTTTGCATCGTGCCTCGACCCTTCAGCTTGCGGGGGGATGAAAGCAGTATTTGTTGAAGTGTTATCTTTCAGTTAAGAGTTTGTTGAAGTATTAGTTACATCTTAAACAAACTCTCCCCTCTTGTAATCTACTATATATATGGAAAGGCTCTACATCTCTCAAATGATTTTGAGAGTTGATATTTTACAGAAATTTTATTCAGTTTCACATTTCCTTTCTCTTGGTGCCTCCAATTAGTAAGCTAAAGCTATTGTTGCATTAGCAATAAAAAATGTTATTTATTTATTTTTAATTCATTACTACTTTATACTTAAATTATTTAATTTATGATCTTTGAGTTTATATACTCTTCAAGTTTAGTACTATAAAATTAAAATATATGATATTTGGGATTTGCTTTCGGGCAAAGTCAAAGTCTCATTTTTAAGAGATTTTTTGTCTCACAAATTCGATAATACGCTAGATTCTATAAATATGCCTCTAAATATATTTTACAATACTCAAAATTTAAATTATTTAACCTAATATTTATAATATTCAATGATAAATATTTTTAAAATGATTAGAGATAAATTTTTCTCTAGTAATTCTACATGCAGTGGCTTGCAAATAATATTTACAAATGATTTTTTTCAATTGTTCTCTTGTCAATTAAATGCAACATGTATGTATCTATTTTTTTTTCTTATTTCTTATAAATTATTATATTTTCTTTTACTTATATAAATATCTTTTATTGAGTGTTTCTAAAGAAAAATAAACTTACAAGTTGCAAAAATAATAAAAATAGTTCTAGCTAGCTTTACACCATGATTTTGTTGGACAATAGCTTACAATAGCAATGATGCACTTTTTAAGTTTGACTTATCCCAAATCTTAGATGACTAGATTTTCTGCAACCATGTGTCAATTTTTGTATTCCTCTTCGATTATATAAGATCGAGGAAACCAATCAAAATTTGATATCTTAGTTAAAAGGCTAATATATTCTTTAAAGGAAGTATAATGATTATTATAAAAATACCACTAAATTTTAATATGTTATAAAATTATTGTTAACGCTGTTACATAAGTATTATTTTAGATAAATATTATAATTGTTATAAAAAATTCATTATTTTTTGATAAATTTAACCTAGGTGATACTTATGTAACAACGACGAAAAGTGACATGATACTTTGTAAATTGTAATCAAGTGTAATATGTATTTATCATTATTAATTAAATATAAAATTAAATGTTAGATGATAAATTAAATTATATTATATAAATTAATATACGTATTAAGTTGGAAAAACCCTTTTACATTCTTGAACTACTCAGAACCACTTATAACATATATTTAACATTTATGCATATTTTTAATAAAATTTAATGGTTTAAATATATTTTATATCCTTAATGTTTTGAACTTACGATAAAATACCCATAACATTTAACTTATTACAAAAATATCCTTAATATTTATATATTTTTAGTTATTTTTGCTAGCAAAAATATTTTCTTAATACTATGTTTAAATTTTAGTTTTTTTAACAAAAATAACTAAAAGGACGTAAATAATCATTGAGAGCATTTTTACCACGAGTTAAACGTAGAAAGATTTTTGCTATGGGTTCAAAACAATAAAGATATAAAAGATACTTAAGCCAAATTGAATTAATGGTCAAACATATATTTATAATGGGGTTGCTACTACACTCATATTATATAAGTTTACTTATCAAGTTATTATTATAAAAAAAATTGATTTCATTTTTCTATTATGATATCAGAGCTTTCCGATTATATGGATCAACAATCTCCTAACGTGGCTTCCAATGAAAATGGTAGAAGTAAATCAATCTCAATTTTCTTTGTAGATCATCTATCAATATTTTCCTCTATTGGAGTTCCTCCAATTAACCTCAATTTTATGATCAAATTAGATTGTACAAACTTCTTGATTTGGAAAGAGTAGGCTCTATTTGTTCTAATTATTTATGATCTTGAATAAGTCACTAATTCATAGATTCAACCTCCTATTCAATGTTTTGCCAATTTTACTACAATTAATCTTGAATTTACTCAATGGAATTGCCTCAATAGTCTCATTAAGAGCTAGTTCTATGCATCTATTACTCATAACATGCACTTATATCTAAAACATGGTGTTATTGTTGCTCAACAATAGAACTTTTTGGTACAAGTGTTATCAGCTTCATCACATGCTAGAATAATGGATCTTCATCTTTAATTACAAAATATAAGTAAGGATGGATCAACTGTAAAGGAATATATGCTTCAACTTAAAAGTGTGATGGATCACATGTGTGTTATAGTTGAAACAATCTCAGATAAAGATGTAGTACTTTATGGTCTAAGAGGTTTAGACTTAAATTATAATCTGTTTTTAGGAAAAATCTTGCTAATCTTGTTAGTTTTCATATCTAAGAGCCTTATTCTAGTTCAACCAAGCGTTATAGATCTTCTAGTTCTTCTAATGGTTCATCTTGGAACCTTCAAGACTTCTTATAGCACTGTTCATCATTCTAGTCCAAAAAGCAAAATCATGCACATAATTATCAAAATTTCAAGAACAAGAAAGGAAATGGTGACTTTAAGATTGGTTGTTAGGTTTAACTTGGTCATGGTGCAAATAAATACCTCTAGCTTTGAGATATTCTTACTCACAAGAAGGCCCTAATGCTTTTGGAATGGTAGCACAAAGTTCTAATGTTGATTTTTCTTAGAAAAGTGTGAATTGGTTGATCGACTCTGGAGCTACACACCATATCACCAATTAAAATGGTTCATCTCTCTCAATTAAAATTAATGGTTCTACTTTCATTAAACTTTCTACCTATGCATTTGTTCTTCATCCTTTTTGATTTGTTACATGCACCACTTGTGTCTCACAATCTAATCTCTATTGAGAAGTTGTGTAGTGATAGCAAAATCACTGTGTATGTTTCTATTTTTGTTAAGGATGCCTTAAAACAGAATGTTTTGGCCAAGGGTAAGATTAGTGATGGCTTATACTCCTTGGATAACAAACTTTTTGTTGGTTCTCAAAGTTCTAATAATTTTGTTCCTAATATTAATACTAAATGTGCTAGTGTTACTACTAGCTCTATTTTTCTTTCTTCAATAAAGACATATTTTTGGCATTCTAGGCTTGTACATCTTTCTATTGATGTGTTTAATAAGCTTTTATCTTTACTTTATTGTACCAAACTACCTAAAAATAGTTTGTGTAATTCCTGTTGTATTGTAAAATCATCTAAATTGCCTTTTTAGTATACTCATGTCAAATATTTGCATCCTTTTAACCTATTAAATTGACTGTGGACTTCTCTTATTATTTCTAACACTGGTGCCAAGTATTTATTATTATTATAGTTGATGATTGTACCAAATTCACGTGGTTGCTTTTCTTAAAAATAAAAAATAAAGTTTAATATTTTTTTTTAGTTTTTGCACATGATAGAAAGAAAATTTGAAGAAAAAATTAAAACTGTTCAATCTAATGGTGGTAAAGAGTTTTATTTTTCACAACAAAACTAGGTTTTCTTGGCATTACCCATAGAATCACTTGCCCTCACAGTTCAACCCAAAATGGTACAATATAGTTTAGAAATAGAAGAGTGGTTGAGATAGGATTAACTCTCTTATTTCATGCCAATTTAGCCTTAAAATTATGGATTTGTGCATATCTTACAACTATTTTTATGCTTAACAAAATACCTTCCAACACCTTACATTTTGAAATTCCTTACCAGTTTCTTTATGGAAAGGAACTAGACTTTTATTTCCTTTATTCTTTTGGCTGTTTGTATTACCCGTTCCTTAGAGATTTTAACAAACATAAACTTCAACCTAGGTCAATACAATGTGTGTTCTTGGGTTATGCACCACAACAACATGGTAATTTATGTCGTGATAGGTCCTTTGGTAAGTTTTACACGAGTAGACATGTTAACTTTGATGAGTCCATTTTTCCTTACTATTATCTTTTGTTTGTCTCTGACTCTATTAACCATAACTCTGAGCTCTACACACCAAGGAACAAGTTATTTAATATCTTGCTTCTAGTTTTCCTAATGTGTCACAATCACCTTTAATTTCTACAACTTTGCCTTCTTAAAGTATTTCCATCAATGTGTTAACTTTTTATCACTTTCACCAATTTTAAATGGCTTAGGGCTTTCACAAATTCCTTTATCTGATCTAATTTCATCTTCATTAGTTCTTCTTGTACTCCTAGCCATTCAATTTCCTCTCTATCTCTAGTGTCTCATACATTTGACTCTCTTCAAGGTAAGTTAGCCATTGTGTTACCTATTAAGTCCTCTTTTCATAAGCTTCTTGTTCTTATCATCTCAGGCCCTACTTATGCCATAGATACACATTCTAAGATAGGTTGTCTAAGATCAAAAATCTATTTGGCCTTACATGCTTCTCAAAAGAAAGTAATACTCATTGAGCCTCATTGCTTTGTTGATGCACAAGGCATTGTAGAATGGAAACATGTCATGTCTAAAGAGTTTAAATCTCTATTATATAATGGCACTTGGCAATTGGTTCCTTGTCTTATTGAAGTGAATCCTATTTGGTTATAAGTGGGTTTTTATGACAAAGTTGAAAAGTGATGGTTATTTAGAGAAATATAAGGCTATATTTATTTCCAAGGAATATACGCAATTTGAAGGCATTGATTATTTAGAGACCTTCTCCATTGTAATCAAGATTCAAACCATCAGATTGGTTCTTTCCTTGGCTCTCTCACTTGGATGGGATTTGAAGCAATTGGAAGTTAACAATGCTTTTTTGAATGGGTAATTCGAAGAGATTGTTTATATGAAGTAGCCACATGGTTTTGTGAATCAATCTCATCCTAATTGGGTGTGCAAGCTTACTAAGGTTCTATTTGGCCTTAAATAGGTTCCTAAAACTTGGTACCAAAAGTTGAGTGTCAATCTCTTGGATCTGGGGTTTCTTAATTCAAAGGCTAACATATTAGTGTTTTTCAAGTTTATTGAAAATCAAAACCATTGTGTTGATTTATATGGATGATATCATTGTTATTATGAGTGAAAAAGTTTATGTGTAAGCTTAACAAGACTCTGTATGGCCTTAAACAGGTTCCTAGAGCTTGGTACAAAAAGTTGAGTGCTAGTCACTTGGATTAGGATTTGTCGATTCCAAGGTTGACATATGAATGTTTTTCAGGTTTACTGAACATCACAAAAACATTGTATTGATTTATGTGGATGATATCATTGTTACTACGAGTGACAATGTTTATGTGTAAGCTCACTAAGGCTTTGTATGGTTTTAAATAGGCTTCTAAAGCTTGGTACCAAAATTTGAGTGCTAGTCTAATGGATGTGAGATTTGTTAATTCAAAGAATGACACATAAATGTTTTTCAGGTTTATTAGACATAACAAAATCATTATATGAGTTTATGTGGATGATATCATTGTTACTAGGAGTAAAAAAATTTATTTATACCAACTAGTTACATTCTTAAACACTAAGTTCTCTTTAAAAGATCTTGGTGACTTACACTTTTTCTTGGAGATTGAAGTCAAGAGGTATCCAAACATATTTCATCTGTGCCAAAAAAATACATCAAACAACTTCCTACTATAACTGGTTTAGATTCATCCAAACCTCTTAGTACACCTATGGTTTCAGACTCTAAGTTCTAAAAATATGATGGTAATATTTTTGCTGATCCTATAACTTTTATCAGAATTGTTAGTGTTCTTCAGTATTGTGTTATCATTAGACCTGAAATAGATTTTGTTGTTAACAAATTGTGTCAATTCTTGCATGTTCCCTTATTGTGCATTGGATAGTTGTTAAAAGGGTGTCTAGGTATCTCAAAGGCTCTCTTAACCATGGGTTACAATTTTATAAGTATGATATGGATGGGTTTATTGGTTTTACCTCATTATATCGCTTGTTATGTATGATTTTATGTTGTGTTAGTGAAATCTAAGTTTAAGGTGTGTATGTTACAACATAATAAAATCTTAAGCTCTGATTAGAATGCCTTTATATTCTTATATGTTTTTTGTTAAATTTATATAATATATGTTGTTCAAAGTTATCTACTTATTTAATATATATTATTTGTGGTTATAAATATGTATACTATGTAAGTGTTTGATTTCCTATTTTTTAAAGTTAGGATTGAGTTCTTAAGGAGTGTATCTCTTTATATTTGTAGTGTATTGGGTCATGGACTTTCAATTGGTATCAAAATGAGTGCACCCTTTTGGGCGTAATCGCTTTGGTGTTGATTCTGTTAACTCATTTTTTCATACTCACACACTCTCTCTAATGGAGTCGTGAGAAAGAGGTAATATAGGTAGATCTTCACTTTACAAAGGGCTGAACTATACCTATCGAAAATCACAAATGAGGGCCTTCTTATGGTCTCAGTGAGACCTTGAGTGGTTCCTTGTTGAAAATAGCTGGACTTACCCTACTAAAACCCTACCATATTATATTATTATCTCAAAACCTATGATCTAGTAGACTAAGGAAGAATCCAAGGAGTCTGAATGGAATAATAATGGTTTATATGCTATCAGGAGGGTTATATAGCCTGATGAGTACAAAAGGATTCATATTTGTACAACTTCTAAACATGCTTGGGATATTTTGGAAAAACCTCATAAAGGTACATCAACAATTAAGAGGTCCAAAATGCTAAATTTGAATAAAGACTTTGAATTATGCATTATGCAAGAAGATGTGACTTTTGATAAGTTTTATGCATGGTTCTCCAAAACTGTCAATTGCTCTTACAACCTAGGTAGACCAATTAGTGAAGAAAAACAAATTGAAATGATAATTTCCAGTCTACCTTATATGTTTCACACTTAGGTTATAGTGCTGGAGTCAATGTACAAACCTGGTGAGCTTATTATGAATGAGGTAGTTGGTGACTTACAATTCTTTAAACTGCATCATCTGTAGTTGAGACAAGAGCAATCTACTTCCAATAGAGGAAATAGTTTGTCTCTTAAGACAACCAAGGAAAGTGGATCGAGCAAACATGTTTTTGTCATAGTTGTTGGTAATAATGACTCTAATCCTGATAAGGAGGAAATGGCTCTGCTTGCCCAAAGATTTACTAAATTTTTCAAAAAGAAGAAACCTTTCTTTGGGGTAGTGAAAATTTTATTTTGAGCTCAAAAGGCTTAAAATTTATAAAAGTTGTTGATGACTTAGATAATGAATCTGAAAGACTAAGCAAAAGGCACTTAAAAAAGATCAGATGCTTAGCATGTGGAAAACCTTTTCACATTGTAGCAAATATTTTTCAAAAACAAAAGGTATGAATAAACATGTGATGGAAGTTGAGATTACTATTTCGAACAATACTAATAGTGATAATGAGGATGACACTAATTTATTGGCCTTTGTTACTTCAAGTAGTGTTGTTGATCCTATGACTCTTACCTCAGATGTACAAGAGCTTACAACTAAAGCTGATGATGATAAAGAGAAAGATGAATTGCTTGACTTCTACGATGTGCTCCTTTTGGAGCATATCAAGTCTTAAAGGCTTTAGAAAGCCTAGATGAAAGAGATTTGAGATAAATGCTTTGAATAAAGCACCAGAGGAAAATAAGTTATTCACTAATGATTAACAACATAATCTCACTAAAAGAAGTGTGGACATTCAAAAGAGACATTTAGATTTGCAAAAAAAGTTTGATGCAAATGTAAAGAAGATGAAGATACTTTAGGAAAAATTGAATTATTCAACCTCTGATAAAGCCACTTCTTTGTATGACAATCATAATCTCTCGAATGATCATAAGGATGAAATTGAACAATTGAAGAACCATATAAATATCGAAAGTTTCAAGGAGTATCTGACCTATGCTCTCAGGGAGAAGAAGCTGAAGTCAAACATATGAACGAGTGAGTTGGGATTCTCAACAATTCAATGGCTTACCTAGAATCCTTCCTTAAAGAAAAGGAAGATTTGATTATAGCTTTAAAAAATAAACTATGCATAAGTGAAAAATAATTGGCTCAGTTTTTCTCTACTGTCAACAAAATGATTTTTGGTTTCTAGAAATTAAGTGAAACTATCAGTAACATAAAGTCATTTGGTATTAGATACAATATTGGGTAAAATAAACTGGTTTATACTTCTATATCTACTACTCCTAAGTTTGTCAAACCTACTGGTCAAGATTCTAAGTTAAATTCAGTTGCTATCACCCTTAAAGTTAAGTTTATTCTCATGTTCCAGCCTAGTTCCTCTAGCAAGGTGAACTATTCACCTAAGGCTAACACTTCTCATCACTCTGGTAATGGTCTACTGCCTCTATTTATTGCTATCTCTACTTGTCACCACCATAGTGAACTAGGGCATATGGAAAAATTAACTTTTCATCCTCATACAAAGTTAACATGAGCAACTCTTCTTTCTCTCCTCCACGTACAACTCCTTGGAGTCAAGAACATAGATTCTGTAACTCCACTCGTCATACCTATTATCTTTGTGGTACTATTAGCCACTGATAACTCTATGAAAGTAGAGTAATTAGTACATTTTTTTACTTAATATTTATTTATTTTATTCAATAAATAGTATTTTTAGGGCTAAAAATATAATTTTTTAGATTTTTGTGATTTTTTTTTGAATTTTTAACGCAAGGTCAATTAGAAGCTGCCAAGTGGCCTACCATGCAAGCAGAAGAGCTAATTGGGAAAGCCACGTGGACACCACACAAGTAGGGACAACGAATCATAGATCGCCGCATGTGAAGAGTGAAGTAGTCCGTGCCACGTGTCAGTATGGCATTCAATTCGAGTTCAGAGAACGGTCAAACTTTCACGCCATATGTGGTCATACTATAACTCCCTGTGTTCTACTCGTGTACTATGCTATCGGTTACCGCGAATCATGTTACGTCACATGGTGGTGACTCAACGAGCGTTGACTCTGATTCACCCAGGAAATTCCGTGTACCACATATCGTACTGTGATTGGCATGCGTTGTTCAATTTTCTTGTTTTGATCTCAACCCTTGATCTGAAGCTAATCTAACAATCTAGATTGCACCTGAGCTATATTTAAGCCCTTAATCACCCCATAAACCCTAAGGAGCCACCATTATCATAATTTTGGTCAGTTTTTGGCCCTTAATCACCCCATAAACCCTAAGGAGCCACCATTATCATAATTTTGGTCAGTTTTTGGAGCTAAAAAGAGAGAAAAATTCAAAAGATACAATTTTGGTAGAGATTCAAGAAGAGATTAGTAATACAATTCAAGAGATTAGAAATACAATTCAAAAAATTGATTGTATTTCTTCTACTACTCTTGGATTTATCAATTTTTATGTCTTTATTTATGAAAAATATGAGCTTTATGAACCCAATTATGTATAGTTAATTTATTAATATGGGGATCTTATGAATCGGTTTTTCACCATGTGATGATATAACATTTTACCCCAATTATAATTATAATTATAATTTAATTATATTATTTAATCTAATTTTTATGCTATTAGTTGTTTGACCAACAATTTATCTATAGAGGTAATTAAATATATTTGAGAGAATTATTTAATTGTTTATCTTGATTAAATAACATGCATAATTTCTAGGCAGAAATGTATGATTCTTATGTATGTGATCCATAATTGATGAACTTAATGAGTTGTATGTAATTTAATTGGCATGAGAGTGTGATTAAATTAATTACTATATGATGCATAGTTTACTTAAGAGAGGAATATATGCTAGGTTAGATTCAATTGATCATGTAATTAATTGATTGATAATTGTATTAGAAAAATTTTAGCGATTTATATGTTTAGAAAATTGGGGGATTAAGTATTCTTAAATATTTTCTCATATATCTTCTTAGTTACCAAATCTGAGTTAATTAATTATTTTTAGTTACTTTTAGTTATTTTAATCTTTCTTCCTTAAAATATAAAAACACAAAAAAATTGATTTTTAAAATTTTAAAAATTAGTTTCTAATAAAATAATCTTCATGGAAATGATTTTTTCTTATCATTATTACTTGTTGTAATACATATACTTGCATATTCATTGCACACATATTTTGTGTATCGATCAGCCACCTTATTGGGCAGTGCCCTAGATATGTGAGGAATTTATCTCGGAGTACTTCACCTCATTCACCCCTACCTTTTTTGTCTGGATGTAGTTATTGTGGCTCATCTGAGCATATTCAAGTAGGTTGTATTATACACATGAAACATAGTATGGAAAGAAATATATCTACTTCAAATATTCTACTTAATACAACTTATATGGATGACTTTATGTTATCCCCTCTTTACTTTGCACCTAAATATAGGTTTAGCTCAAATGTTTTTCCTGCTTAATACACCTTTTGTTGAGCATGTTTGTTCTGTGAATGTTCTTTTTACCCTATGCTTTCTATTAAAAAAAAGGGAAAGATGGGTACAAGAAAAAGAAAAATGAAATGTTGAGATTTGTTTATTTTTAAAAACAAAAGGAAGGAAAAAAGTAAAAGAAAAGTGAAATGATGTTAAATTTGATAAGGAAGTATTGCTTAAACTTTCAAAATTTGTGTATTGTTCTCATAACGTCATTGGTTAAAGTTTGAAAAATAAAAAGAAAAGAACCCGTATTTGAGGCCATAATTGTCTTCGATATGGACTTATCTATTTGTTTGGTTCAACAATGGTATGTTTGAGCCTAAATGTCTTCTTTTCTACCCAAAAACCTTGGTCTATCATTTAAAGCATTAAAAGACCTGTTGATTTCTTGTAAGCTTGTATTTACATTAGTGGAAAGAGAGACTAAATGTGAACTTATGAAGTTTGGTTTTACTTGACTTTATATTTATATTTGCTTGGTTCACCTAAGCATATCATGATGGCATATAGAGTATATAAGTTTAAGCATATCACACACAAAGAATGTCATCAAAAATTTAGTCATACACTTACATGAATGCATGATGGATTTATAGACATATGGATATTTACATTTAGTATATTTACTATTCTTTAAGGACCCTCTAATTTATTGAACATGCTTAGTTTGCTTCCCTTTTTTTGTATTTCTTCTTGTCTACTATATGTTGATTCTTCTATATTAGGAAAGTTTGTGGGAGTAGAATGTATAACATGTTTATTGTATCACATGCATGTATTTAGGGGAACAAGTGTGAATCTTGTGTATGTTGTTGAGGGAAGTGTTGTGTTTATTTTACTTCCTCTTGCCTATCTTGTTTATGAAGTTATGTTACAATGTTATGTTGTGATGCTTCCTTCTTCTTGACATCATTGTATATAAAACATGCATAAATAGGCATTTTTTATGCATGTTGGTATGACTTGTTGCATACATATCTTACAATCTCTTGATTCACATGTCATCCTTTGTGTCTACCTATTTTCCTATTGTAGTGAGTTATTGCATGCTTCTCTCTTGTCGTTCATTTCCTAGTATTTGTTGTTAGAATGCATGACATATATTTTGGTAAACTTAGATACCTTATGTCTACTCTTCTCTTGAGTTGTCTATGCATATAATTTGTTGACTATTGTATGCTTTTACTTTTCATTTGTTGCAGTGTTTTCCTTTGTCTTTTGCACATGACTACTTGTGGCACTTCTTATAGTGTTGACTTTAATCTTGTTCGGAGTGTTGCATTAGTGTTAGAATTATAGTATATTTGAATGTCTTCTTTCATTCATATATGGATGTACCTTTGAATCTTAGTGTCAAAAAGGAGGAGAAGCTTCTATACACCACTATATTTTTTTTTTCATTTTGTGTGTTGCATGGGCCCTAAATGTAGGATTGCATTGTTTTCTGACATGCATGCATTCAAGGGGAGTGTTTCATAGAGTCAAGAGGAGATGTGCATGTTTACTTGTGTTTATGCCTATCATTGTGTACCTATATAGAGGTAACAATATAGCATGTGGTTTGACAACACACTCTTTCTACATGATACGTTCAAGTGATATGTGTTTGTTTCATATGTGTAGATTACAAATGTAAGCCAAGTCTTCGTGCTTCTAGTGTATTGTGTGTAGTGGTGCTGAGATTCTCGTGTTTCAAAGTGATAGAGATTTGATGAGTTGATTCATGAAGTTAGATGAAACACTCAAGATGGATGCACTTAGAGTAGGTGTGTCTTTTGGATTTTAGTGTGTCATTGTGTTATTCATGGGAACAAATAACTTTAGGACATCTTCATGATCATTTCATGGTTGATAAGTATATGTATTTAGTTGTGCATATTGTGATACGAAAAGTCAAAGGGGGAGCTTGTAAGTCCTATTTTACTTATGTCTATGTGTTGGCTTCCTGTGTATAAAACACTGTGTCTGTTTTCTATTTACCTAGTGTATTTTTCTTTCTTCGTATAAGGTTGGTTTCTACAAATCAGTAATTCATATAAGCACATAATTAGGTATATTTTGTATGCAAGCATGTTTACACTCACCACAGGGTTGGTTTTAGTAGTGAGCTTACTAGGTTGCTCTCTCGTCGACATTATTACTTGTGCTATTTGGCATGTTTTAGGTGTAAGCATTTATGGATTGTACTTGGCATTTTTTGAAAACAAAAAAAAATACATCTTTTTAACACCTCACCAATAAGCTCATCAAGGACGTCATCACCACCCTTACCACCTTCCTTTACCACCACCCATGGCGAGGTGGTTGGTGAGGTGACCAGCGAGGTATGCATTCTGAGCCTTATAAATATCTCACTCTTTTTCTTCTCTTCACCTTTTGTTTATACTGTCGAAACTTTGTAAAAATTCATACCAAGATTTATATCTATTTATAAAATCATTTTGGAGAGCTTACATTTGGGTGTCGGTCGTTCAGTGAGTTTACAAATCAAATCTTAGGCTATGTGCATACATGGTTTGACTGTGTGTCTCTCGTATAAGATTTGATATTTGTAATGGACTGTGTGTTGGTTAAGAGTATGAGTAGTTACTCTTCTTGTTACTAATAAGTGATTATCAATCAATCACACCACTTTGGTTGTGTGGGTTGTAGATGACAGTTGGGTTCGAGATTTGAACCAAATTGTTGTGGAAAAAATCAAGTAAAGAGCGACAGTAGGCAGCTAGGATGGAGGTCTCAACTGATAGAGGTAATAGTGGTTTTATTATCTATTAGAGTTGTAATTGTTTTATTGTTTAATGAATTATTTATTATTGAGTGATTTCTTTAAGCAACTCGAGGATGTTACCACATAGATATGGTCTCTATATAGATTTACCTCTTTATATCGCTTATTATGTTAGTAAAATTTGAACTCAAGGGGTATGTATATTACAACATACTAAAAGCTTAAACTTTTTACATGTTTTCTATTGATTTATATAATATGTATTATTCAAAGTTATCTTCATATTTGATAATATATTATTTGTGCTTCTGTTAGGTATACTGTATAAGTGTTTGATTTTCTGTCAATACAAGTTAAGATTGAGTTCTTAAAGAGTTTGCAGCTGGTCACTCTTTCAAAAGTCCATCCCTAAACAAAACCAACAAGACTATAAAATAGTCATCCATCTAATGTAAATACATGTTGAACCAGGCATACTTTTGATGTGCTACAAAATCATCATTCCTTTGGTTTCGTAGAAAATTAATGATTTGATTGAATATCTTATTTTTAGTATTCAAAACTCAATGGAATTGTAATCCTTGACTTGTGGGGTAGTTATGACTTAATAGAAGTTCTCCTCCGCTAATCACCAAAAGAGTTGAAAACAACCTTCTTAATTGTTCAAATTTGGCATAAGTCACCCTTATTTTGAAGATATAAATTTATGTAATACCGAATTGTTTCTTTCTCATTTCGTACATCCCCATCCATACTCATCTCTTTCTTAACATTTTCTCATTTTTTTTCATCATCTATTTGTTCCCAATTTCACAATAATTCCATTCTTAATTTTCATTATGTACCCAAATGTTAACATCTTTTATTTCTTTATTTCATTCTCTTCTTCCTATACCAATTAATCCATATAAACTATTAAGCCCACCATTATTCAAATTATAATTGATCTATTTCCTGAAAAATTCCATAATACCAAACTTATAATCATAAGTTTCTCTTCAAATCATATCTAATTCAAAGTTTTTATGACTCCTAAGAAATTGTTTAGCACTTTTGACTACAATTTCAATGTCATGCTCGCAACTTCATTTTAGGAACAACAAAGTAAGTTCCATTTGAGGAAATATTTACAATATCATCAAAGAGGTTGTGTGTGTAATGTTGTTAGAGATAGAGTTCAAAACTACGAATTACTCTAGTATATTCTAAAGCATCAATACTATGTAAAGGTTCAAGTCGATAGACACCTTTTGCTTATGCACAATCTTATACTTTCAATTGATCGGTTACTCGATGAAACTATTTTTATTTAAAATTGAAGTGGGGGATTGTTGGAAATGAATTTAAATAAACAAAAATATTTTTTATTATTTTATGATCGTTATGTCATAAATTATGTAACTATCATTTTCATAACTATATGACCGTTATTTTTATGACCGTTCTTTTCATAATTATGTGGCCGTTACTTTTATGACCGTTATTTTCATAATTATGCGATCGTTAGTTTTATGACCGTTATTTTCATAATTATGCGACTGTTACTTTAATGACCGTTATTTTCATAATTATGTGTCCGTTATTTTTTACCGTTATTTTCATAATTATATGACCATTACACATATTTTTTCAACTATAAATAGGGGCAATAGCCCTCAGTTTAGAAAACAACTTAACAACTCAAAAACAGTTCTACGGTTTTTCATAGCAAAACCAAAGAAAAGAAAATTCAGAATTGTTTTCTCAGATTTTTGAGCAATATAAATATTTAAGAGGTGTAGTATTTCGGACTTCATCAGTGCAGTGAAGATCCGAGATAGAAAAAATATTATGGGTTATTTTTGTTTGCACAAGTTTGGGTAGAGCCGCGAAATGCCTTAAAAAGAGTGACTTAGTCCGCGACTCAACCCAAACAGTTCATTTTAGGTTATCGGTAATATTGTTCTTACATAGTTTTTCATATATTTGTTCCAACAATTTTAAGACGTATTCTATCTGCCATGTCTACTGAAATGTTAACTGCTGATCTCAACAAACCATTTCATTTTGAAGAACTACACTTTCAAAAATGGAGACAAAAAAATGTTATTTTTCTTAACCATGTAAAATGTGGCTTTTGTTCTTATTATTGAAAAACCAACACTGCCTAATTCTTATACTGAAGCTACAATAAAGGATTTAAACACCTAGATAGAAAATCATTTTCTATGCAAAATGTTTTTATTCTTAATGGATTAGCTGATGACTTGTATGATTATTATAACTCTGATATCGCCTGCTAAGGAAATTTGGGAAGCACTTCAAAAGAAGTACGATACTGGGGAAGATGGAACTAAGAAGTATGATGTCAGTACATACATGAAGTATCAAATGATTGATGACAAATATGTGAAATCTCAATCACACGAATTGCAAAAGATAGCACACGAAATAACTTCTGAAGGTATGACTTTAGATGAACATTTTCAAGTAGTTGTTATTATAGATAAATTACCCCATTTTTAGAAAGATTTTAAGAATACACTTAGACATAAAACTAAGGAATTTTATTTAGAAAGTCTTATAACCCATTTAAGAATAGAAGAAGAAGCCCGAAAATAAGACCAAAAAGATGAAGTACTCGTTGTCTCAAACAACAGTACCAATAAGAAACCCTCATCTACAATTCTGAAATCTGAAGGTAGAAATATGAAAACTCAAAATCGTAATAATAACCAAAAACTGCAACCACCAAAATAGAAACAAAAACTATCCTCCCCAGAATGGACCTTAACCCTCTTAAGGAATAACATATTCATGTGTTATAGTTGTAACAGACCTGGCCATTTGGCCAGGAACTACCGGAATAGGAATCGTCCTGTCCCGTAGGTGAACCTTACCGAAGATCAACTTATTGCTATGATATCTAAAATCAATTTTGTTGGTGGATCTGAGGGGTGGTGGATGGAAACTGGTGCTTCTCGCCATGTTTGCTATGATCGAGATATGTTCAAGTCCTACTCTAAGTCTGAGGATAAGAAAGTGCTGCTGGGTGACTCCCACTCCACTAAAGTTATTGGTACTGGTAAGGTGGAATTGAAGTTTACCTCTAGAAAGATTATCATCTTGAAAGATGTCTTGCATACTCCAGAGATGAGAAATAACTTAGTTTCAGGATATCTTCTTTACAAAGCTGGGTTTACTCAAACTATAGGGGATGATTTATATACAATAATGATGAGTGCTCAAAAAGCACTAAAATTACCATAATTTTATGCACATTAATTGATTAAAAATATATATATTTATATGTTTTATCATATATTTATATAAATTTGTCTTTTTCGGAATCACGGGTGTTTTTATTGTTTTTCAGGTATTTTCACTTAAAAACGCAACTTAAAGACTCAAAGAGGAATACTGGAAGCAATACATCACAAATATATTAATAAATAAATGGGGAAAGGTCAATAAATATGGAAAAATTGGACAAAATGGGTCAAAAATGTCAAAAAGGAGAAAATCGTGCCGCCTACATTACAAGGCCTTGGCCGCCATACTCCGCATCGTTTCATTCGTGACGCACTGCTTCATTCGCTGGAATCGTTTTATCCGCTACAGACTGTTCATTCACGGGAACTGTTCATCCGCTACAAGACTCGTTTCATTCACGGAACTGTTCATCCGCTACATTAGACAGTGCTACCAGGACGTTACGCCGACCGCCATTAATGACATCAAAGAATTCCAATACGCGTTTACATTTTTAAATATTTTTTAACATTTTTTTACTCATTTTTTCTCTCCATCCTCACCTATAAATACCCCCTTCCCTTCACTTCAAAACACACCTTCAAAACACACTTCTCTCTTCTTTCTTTCTCTCATTTCTTAGTTTTTGAGTTTTTCTTAGTTTCTCTCTTAGTTTCTAAGCTTTTTTTAGTTTTTTTTTAGTTTTTAGTTAATTTCTCTTAGTTTTAGAGTTCTTCCCTTTTTGGGAAGAACTAGTTATGTTTTTGTAATTTTTTTTAGCTTTTGATTCAATAAATGGGAGTGCAAATTCCGCTTGGAGGCTTTCCAGCAACGGGAATAGCATCGAAGTTCTGTAAGGATTTTATTTTCTTTACAGTTATTTTTTATGCTTTATTCTTACATGTTATATTTAATTTATGCGTGATTAAATTTAACTGCTGGTCTTGCTTAGTAAACATGATGTAATAATAACGTTGTTATGCTTGCGAAAAATATTAAATAGGTAAAAATCTCTAAAATGAATTGATTTTATTTTTATTCAAGATTTTATATTAAGAATGTTAGAGAGAAATATATTATTTTTCATTACAAACTTAAACACGAAAATTAGATTTTAAGGTTTAGTTATCCGGTCTGATTAGAGTAAAACTTTGTATTGATGGTACAATCGCCCTAAGAGTTAGAGCGAAGCTCTATTTCAAAAGTTTTTATAAGAATTATTATCCTAAAATGTATTGACAACATGTTTTTAGTAGTGGTTTTAAAACTTGAAAGTTAGTACTCGGATAACTAAATTCTTAGGTTTAATTTGGACACCTTGAATAAAGTTTAAATCGTTCAACCTCACCAAAGGTGGCATTTAAATGGTTCATTTTCAATCTCTTAGAAAAAGGAATTAATTTAATTAACCAAATTAGTTATCAACCCCACCCATAGGTGTTAATTGATTTGTTTAGTTAACAAAGAATATATAACCCCACCAAAGGTGGTATTCATACAAAAAAGAGAGAATCAATAAATATCAATTCATATCTTTAATAACCTAAATAACATGAAAGCAAGCATAATTAACTTAGTTATTATATCCATAAATACTCCAATTTGTTTTAACAGATAAAATTTGCATAAATGTTTATTGAATCTATGTTTATTTTTATGTAAGTAGATTAAAACACAAAACCCCAAAATATCGTGACAGGATGTTTAGGATTTAATTTCGTTTTTTAAAAGTTTGAATAATAAATTAAAAACCACATACATTCCTTCCTTAGATCGACCTTGGGAGTATACTTATCATTTTCTACGAAATGATTCGGTGCACTTGCATGGTAGTTTTATAAATAGATAAACCCAAAGTAATCGCAGGATCGGCGACGCTTGCCTGGCCTGCATCAAGTTTTCACATAAATGAAGGAATAGTTTTTAAATTATTTATCAAAATTTTAAAACCTTTGTGTTGTAAATAATTGTGATTTTTTTTATTAAAAAATTAAAAATAATAAAAAATTTTGTTGTTTGTGAAAAGTAAAAAATTCAAATTTCAATTTCGTAATAAATAAAAAATATAGCATGAATAATAAAATAATTTTGTATTTTTAATTTTGAAGTAAAAAAAAAAAGTAAATAAATTTTAAATTAAATTAATAAATAAATAAGAATAAAAAAATAATAAAATAATAAAAATAATAAAAATAATAAAAAAAAATAAAAATAAAAAAAAATAAAAAAAAATAAAAAATAATAAAAAAAATAATAAAAATAATAAAAAAAATAAAAATAAAAAAAATAAAAAAAATAAAAAAAATAAAAAATAAAAAAAATAAAAAAATAAAAAAATAAAAAAAATAAAAAATAAAAAAATAAAAATAATAAAAAAAATATAAAAATATAAAAAATAAAAAACTTAATTTTTCATTTTCATTTAATTTTAAGTTTTTTGAATCTTAATTTTTTTTTTTTTTACCTTTTTCAATTTTATTTTATTTTATTTTCCTTTTTTTAATTTAATTTAATTTTATTTATTTTACCTTTATTTTTTTTTCTCTTTAACTGCTTTTTTTTTCTCTCTCTAATTTTCATTTAACTTAATTAACTTAGGTTTTTACAACTTAATTAACTTAGTTTTTTTAATAAACTTAGATTTTCATTAACTTAATTAACTTAAATTTTCATTAACTTAATTAACTTAGATTTTTACTTAAATTAACTTAATTAACTTAACTTTATTAATTTAGATTTTACTTAACTTAATTAACTTAGATTTTTACTTAACTTAATTAACTTAGTTTTTTTTCACTTAACTTAATTAACATAGATTTTCATTAACATAATTAATTTACATTTTCATTAACTTAATTAACTTAGATTTTTAACCTAACTTAACTTAATTAAATTTAATAGCATGAAAAGTAAAGATCTAAGGGAGTTCGTCTAGGAGACTAGTTCCTCAAGCTCAGGCCACTAGTCTTTCTCTGAACGCTGCTTCCGTCTGAGGATGGTTTTAAGGGAGCCTTTGCCCCACCATTCTTTCCTCGGGAGCACTCTTGGTTAATACCGATTATGTTATTTTAACTTAGATATTATAGTAAAAACCAAAAACAAATTTCAAAACTATCTCCAAAATCTTAAAGTTTTAATTACAATCTCAAGAGTTAGTTTCTTTGTTTGATCTAGGTACAATTGTGTTTTGATGCCTTAATTATTTGATTTGCAATCACCTAGATGTGGGTTATCTAAAACTCCTCAAGCATGCCCCTAGTTTTTGCTGTAAAAATTTGAAAATCAATAGTGGCATGTTTGAAACAAGATAGGTAGACAACCTTGTCTTACTTGTAGGTTTGATTGACTCAATGATGAGGACATTGAGTTTACTTAAAAGGCAATCCCCAAGTTCGCTTGCTAAGACGTTAAACTAAGCTACTGGATGGGAGGCAACCCATCATTTTAGGTAATTTTTTTTATTTGTTTAATTTTATTGTTTATTTTAGTTTAATTATATGTGAATAATTTTTAAATTGTTAAAACTAAAAATATTTGTTGAGTTGTTAGAAGTTCACAAAGAATCATGTGTATACACTTTAATGATGAATATGATGAATGCACCGTATTTCTCCATTACTACTTACACATTCTCAACAAATAGGTAATCTTTCTTCTCTTTTCTCTTTATCTTTAATTTACAATTGTTACATTGAGGAGGACAATGTAAGTTCTAGGTTGGGGGTGGTGAAAAGTTACCATGCTTAATTAGAAAAGAAAAAAAAAGATTTAACAATTTAAAAATTCAAAAAAAAAATTCAAAAAAAAAAACAAATATTATTAATTTTTTCTTTTTTATGTTCACATCTTCATTTTTTGTGTTTGGTTTTATTTTCCTTGTGTGATTTAGTAATTTTTGGAATTAAAAAAAAAAAAAAATTTCTCACAAAAATTTATCATTTCTTTAAATCAAATTTAAGTAAATAGTTAAGTCTTTTGTACTGTTAGATTAATTTTTGAAAACATATCATGAAATATTATGTAATTATTTTTGATAATTAGTTATTTTTTTCATAACTAGTATTTCTTGATAAGATGTAGAAATTATATTAAACCCAAAATCGGTGTTTATGAATTTGTTTTAGTGGAGACTACCTTTGTGAGATATAATTTGAGCCTAATTTCCTTTATTCAGAGTGAAATATATATTTTTTCTACTCCAAACACATTTCTTATTTCTTCAAATTCTTAGATGATCTCTATAGGCATTAATATTGAATGTATGAATTTTTTCTCATCTTAATAGAGTGTCGTATATTTTTTATTATTATTTTTGCTTAGATTAAATGATTTGAGTAGAAATTGATAGTATGTACTTGTATCTCATTCGTGGTACGACCGTTACAAAAAAAAAAAAGACATATCTGGGGTTACCTAAACCAAGATCAAACAAAAAGCCACAAAATTAACCACTCACCAAAATCCTAAAAAAAAAAAAAGTACAATCACATACTGGGTTGACTCTCTAAAAAAATGATATATATTGAAAAGTATCTTCAAAAAATAGAGAGATAAAGAATATATAGTATAATCTACATACTATGACCCGCATTACCCAAAATCCAAAAACAAAAAAATGTACAATCAGACATGGGTTGACTCTCTAAAAAATGATATATATTGAAAAATATCTTCTAAAAATATAGAGAGAAAGAATATATAGTATAATCTACATACTATGACCCACATTGCCTACAAAGTCATGTGAGTAAAGGCTAATTACAAAAGAAAGATATAGAAAGTAATTCCCTAAAAAGTCATTAATCTTGTCTTCATTTGTAAAAGGCATATATCTTGAAATTTTTTCTTAATGAGTTTGATTTATGCATGAAAATAATTTTTATATATGATATCTTTATAATTTATACATTTGATTCCTTCCATGAGATCAACGTCAAAATAACACTTTGAGCCTTTCTTCTTTATACATATGCGAACATATTAGTTCATTTCTATACATCAACTCTTTCGCATATAAATTAGTATGAGTGTTTGAACCATAGGATTCTGTTTTGAGAGTATTGACTTGTGAGGAATAGAGTCGAAGCGAATTCTGATTTATGACACCGAAATTGGGTGAAATTAAATTGATACATTTTTATATGAAATATGAAAATGATTTTCGACTAATTATTATAATAAATCATGATTGTTTAAAAAGATTAAAATAACTTATGCTTGAGATTTTAATTGTGATCTTAAAGGAGATTAAAAAGTATGAGACATTTTTGTGATATGTTGTTTTCTTTTATTCTTAAAAGTTAATTTTTGATGTTGTTGTAATTTTAGTTTTTAAGTTGATTATTTTTATTTCTTTTGATTTTTACATTTAGTTCAATGTTTGTGGGTATTATTAATGAAACCCTCACGAGACTCAAACTCGCTCCACTAGGGGCAACCTAGGGGTTTAAAGGCTTGTTGCATAGGCTAAATGCAACCGTGTCAATCTACTAAGTGATTTAGGATAGTTTAATTTTTAGTTTTTATCGCTTCTCTTGCTAAGGGACTAGCAAGAAGTTTAGGGGTTGTGATGAAGTGCTCAAAAGCACTAAAATTACCATAATTTTATGCACATTAATTGATTAAAAATATATATATTTATATGTTTTATCATATATTTATATAAATTTGTCTTTTCGAATCACGGGTGTTTTTATTGTTTTTCAGTATTTTCACTTAAAACGCAACTTAAAGACTCAAAGAGGAATACTGAAGCAATACATCACAAATATATTAATAAATAAATGGGGAAAGGTCAATAAATATGGAAAAATTGGACAAAATGGGTCAAAAATGTCAAAAGGAGAAAAGGTCGTACGTCATTGACCCTGGCGCCATACCAGCTCCGCTCCACTGCTCATTCAAGACGTGACTGCTCATTCATGGAACTGCTCATCCGCGCGCACTGCTCATTCATTGAGGCTTGTTCATCCGCAGACTGCTCATTCACGGAACTGTTCATCCGCGCACTGCTGTTCATCCGTAGGCACTTGTTCATCCGCTACAAGACAGCTGCCCTCGTGACGTCATGCCGACGTCATTAATGACATCAATTCCAATACGCGTTTACATTTTTAAATATTTTTTTAACATTTTTTTACTCATTTTTTCTCTCCATCCTCACCTATAAATACCCCTTCCTTCACTTCAAAACACACCTTCAAAAACACACGTCTCTCTTCTTTCTTTCTCTCATTTCTTAGTTTTTGAGTTTTTCTTAGTTGCTCTCTTAGTGTTTTAGCTTTTGTGAGGTAATTTGTCTTAGTTTTGGAGTTGTTCCCTTGTTGGGAAGAACTAGTTATGTTTTTGTGATTTTTTTTAGCTTTTTGATTCAATAAACGGGAGTGCAAATTCGCTTGGAGGTTTTCTAGCAACTAGAATAGCATCGAAGTTCGTAAGGATTTTATTTTCTTTACTAGCTATTTTTTATGCTTTATTCTTACATGTTATATTTAATTTGTCTCCGTGATTAAATTTAAGCTGTCTGTTGCTTAGTAAACATGATGTAATAATAACGTTGTTATGCTTGAGAAATATTAAATAGGTAAAAATCTCTAAAATGAATTGATTTTATTTTTATTCAAGATTTTATATTAAGAATGTTAGAGAGAAATATATTATTTTTCATTACAAACTTAAACCTGAAAATTAGATTTTAAGGTTTAGTTATCCTGATCCTGATTTAGAGTTTTCTCTTTATTTGATGGTACAATCGCCTAAGAGTTAGAGTGAAGCTCTATTTCAAAAGTTTTTATAAGAATTATTATCTGGAAAATGTATTGACAACATGTTTTCGGTAGTGGTTTTAAAACTTGAAAGTTAGTACTCGGATAACTAAATTCTTAGGTTTAATTTGGACACCTTGAATAAAGTTTAAATCGTCTAACCTCACCAAAGGTGGCATTTAAATGGTTCATTTTCAATCTCTTAGAAAAAGGAATTAATTTAATTAACCAAATTAGTTATCAACCCCACCCATAGGTGTTAATTGATTTGTTTAGTTAACAAAGAATATATAACCTCACCAAAGGTGGTATTCATACAAAAAAAGAGAGAATCAATAAATATCAATTCATATCTTTAATAACCTAAATAATATGAGCAAGCATAATTAACTTAGTTATTATATCCATAAATACTCCACTGTTTTAACGATAAAAATTTGCATAAATGTTTATTGAATCTATGTTTATTTTTATGTAAGTAGATTAAAAACACAAAACCCCAAAATATCGTGACAGGATGTTTAGGATTTAATTTCGTTTTTAAAAGTTTGAATAATAAATTAAAAACCACATACATTCCTTCCTTAGATCGACCTTGGGAGTATACTTATCATTTTCTACGAAATGATTCGTGCACTTGCGAGAGTTTTATAAATAGATAAACCCAAAGTAACGGGCAGGATCGGCGACGTCGGTTCTGCCCGCATCAAATAACTAAAAATAATATTTTTTGTTGGGAAAGGGTACGCCACTAATGGAATGTTTAAATTGAATGTTGAGTTCTTTTAATATTTGACATGCTAGACTTTGTCATGTTAATAAACGCATAATCAAGAACATGAGTAGCTTAGAACTAATTCCTAAACTATATTTGAATGATTTTGGAAAATGTGACTTATGTAGTCAAGCTAAAATAACAAAAACTTCACATAAGTCAGTAGTTAGAGAATCTGAACCTTTAGACTTAATACACTCTGACATATGTGAACTTGATGGAAATTTAACAAGAAATGGAAAACTCTATTTTATAACTTCTATTGATGACTATTTAGATTATACTTATGTATATCTAATGAAAAATAAAAGTGAAGCATTTGACATGTTTAAAATATTTATGACTGAGATTGAGAATCAACTTAATAGAAAAATAAAAAGATTTCTAAGTGATAAAGGCACTGAATATGATTCCAATATTTTCAATGTTTTTTTTAAAACTCATGGAATCATATATGAAAAAACTATACTTGATTCTCCTAAAATGAATGGTAAAACTTAACAAAAAAAAATTGGAACTTTTGATGAATCAGTTATTGCAATTTTATTAAACTCTGGTGCTGATTCCCACTGGTGGGAGGAAATTTTATTAACTGTTTGCTATGTGCTAAATATAGTGCCTAAATCTACTAGTAAAATTTCACCATTTGAAATTTTGAAAAATAAGAAACTTAACTTATTTTAAAACTTAGGGTTGTTTAGTCTATGATAGGATCCCTGGTCCTTAAAAGAAATAAACTTACTAGTAGAACATACAAATATGTATTCATAGGATATGCTGTGAATAGTAAAGCTTATAAATTCTATGAATTAAATGATCATAATTATAGAATCAAATGATGTTGACTATTGTGAACATAGGTTTCCATTTAAATTGAAGAATAGTGAGGGCTCATCTTCTAGTTATTTACCCATAACTAGAACTAGTACACAAAATGAGGAATTAAACACTGAAATTAGAAGAAGTAAACGAGCTCGAACCCTTAAGGACTTTGGGTCTGATTTTTATGCTTATACCTTAGAAGAAGACCCTCAAACTCTTCAAAAAACCTTATCTTCTTTAGATGCCAAATTATGGGAAAAACCATAAATGATGAAGTAGACTCTCATGAGTATAATAGAACTTAACATTTAGTTGACTTACCTCCTGGTTGCAAAACCATAGGATGTAAATAGATACTAAAGAAGAAATTAAAACTCGATGGTACTATTGAAAACTACAAAGCTCGTTTGGTAGTCAAAGGGTATAGGCATAGGGAAAATGTAGATTTATTTGATACCTTTTCACAATCACATGAATAAATTCCATACGTGTACTTTTCTCTCTTGTTGCTATCCATGATTTAGTAGTTCACCAAATAGATGTCAAAACTGCTTTCTTAAATGGTGACGTAGAAGAAGAGATTTATATGGATCAACTTGAGGGCTTTGTTATCCCAGGTCAAGAAAATAAAGTTTGTAAACTATATCAATATCTATATGGTCTAAAACAAGCACCTAAACAAGTCTTGAAAAATTTGATAATATAGTTATCTGACATGAATTCAAAATGAATGAAAGTGACAAATGCATTTTGTTATAAATCATAAAATGACATTTACACTATTATATGTTTATATGTGGATGACATGATTATTTTTGTGTCAAATATTCATGTTAATGTGAAAATTTTGTTATGTGCTAACTTTGATATGAAAGACCTCGGAGAAGCAAGTGTAATCCTTGGTATAAAGATTACTAAGTCTGAAAAGGGAATTTCTCTAGATCAATCTCATCACATTGAGAAGATCTTAAAGAAATATAATTACTTTAACTGTAAACCTGCATGTACTCTTTATGATCCTAGTGTAAAGTTGGTCAAGAACACGGGGATGGTGTTAGATAAACTGAGTATGCGAGCATCATTGATAGCTTACGTTATGCTAATGATTACACTAGACCAAACATAGCTTATGTTGTGGGACTACTATGTAGGTTTATCAGTAGACCTAGTATAGAGCATTGAAATGTAATTGAAAGGGTCATAAAATACCTTAAGAGAATTATGAACCTTGAATTATATAATAGGAAGTTTCCTGCTGTTCTAGATGGATACAATGATGATGATTGAAACACTCTATCAGAAGACTTCAAAGCAACTAGCAGCTATATATTTAGCATTGTTGGTGGAGCTATTTCTTGGAAATCTAAGTAATAGACAATATTGGCTTAATCTACGATGAAGTTTGAAATGATAGCACTAGCTACTACTAGTGAAGAAGCAAGCTAGTTAAGAATTCTATTAGCTGAGATCCCTTTATGGGAAATATTAATACTAGCTGTCCTGATCCACTACAATAATATCGCGGCTATTGTAAAGATTTAGAACCGTTATTACAATGGCAAGAGACGACAGATACATAGTACTGTTAGAGAATTTCTCTCTACAGGAGCTGTAAGAATGGATCATATATATACTGATGAAAATTTGGCTTATCCTTTGACGAAAGGATTAATAAGAGAGAAGGTTTTTAAAAACCTTGAAAGGAATGTGACTAATGCCCTTAGAATGAAGAGTCACTCATGATGGTAACCCAACTTATAGACTGGAGATCCCAAGAAATAAGTTCAATGGGTAATAACCAGTCATGAAGTGATATGAGATGAATCATGCTATTATGAAGTCTCATTCTATATTGTTAGAAGTATGAAGTCCTGAAGCGACAGAAAGGATGAGTTAATTATTAAACTCTTAATGAGTTCTATACTCTATGTGGAGTGGAGTACATAACTATAAGAGTACTCTTGATAGACTCACCTATGTGAATGTAGAAGTATGGTGGCTTCCTATGAAAATTTTGGGCAAAATTTACTAGAGCATTCACTATACTAGGATACACGTGCATAACCGTAAACCACGGGCTTTTCAAACTACACCTTGGAAAAGTTGTGTGTGTAATGTTGTTAGAGATATAGTTCAAAACTATGAGTTACTCTAGTATAATCTAAAGCATTAACACTATGCAAAGGTTCAAGTTGATAGACACCTTTTGCTTATGCACAATTTTATACTTTTAATTGATCGGTTGCTCGATGAAACTATTTTTATTTAAAATTCAAGTGGAGGATTGCTGGAAATGAATTTAAATAAAATTCGTTTTTATTATTTTATGACCGTTATTTCATAAATTATGTAACTGTCATTTTCATAATTATATGGTCGTTATTTTTATGATCGTTATTTTCATAATTATGTGACCGTTATTTTCATAATTAGACGACCATTAATTTTATGACCATTATTTTCATAATTATGTGTCCATTATTTTTTACTGTTATTTTCATAATTATATTACTGTTACACATATTTTTTCAACTATAAATAGGGGCAATAGCCCTCAGTTTAGAAAACAACTTAACAACTCAAAAAAAGTTCTACGATTTTTCATAGCAAAATCAAATAAAAGAAAATTCAAGATTGTTTTCTCAGATTTTCGAGCAACATAAATATTTAAGAGGTGTAGTATTTCGGACTTCATCAGTGCAGTGAAGATCCGAGATAGAAAAAAGATTCTGGGTTGTTTTATCCTGAGGACGACGAGACTGTGTTTGCTTGCACAAGTTTGGGTAGAGCTGCGAAACGTTTTAAAGAGAACGATCTAGTCCGCGACTTAACCCAAACAGTTCATTTCAGATTATCGGTAATATTATTTTTATATAGTTTTTCACATATTTATTCCAACAATACACAATAATGGGCATATACAAGTTGTTCTCATCTTTTGTTATTTAAATTTACAACTTAAATTGTAAGTCCATTTGAATATTCAAGTTGTTTATCATGGATTGATTTTTTTTGTTACCTTCTGCTTTATTTTTTACTCGTAAAAAATGTTATAAATTTCAATTAATTATTTTTTGAAAATGATAGACATATTTCAATTCAAAGTCAGACATATTTTTACACATTATCAAGTGACTGATGTGATTACCTAATAGCAGCTTCTACACAGTTTGGGACTCTTAGAAGCAAACTTAGTGTATTGTCCAGACCCTCAATTTGAGGGAGAATACTAAAGTTATTTAGAGTTGTATTAGGCTTGTACACAGTATAAGACTATTAGTCATCACTTGTAGTTAGTTTGAAGGTGTTTTATTATATAGTTATTATAAATTATGTACCTTATCTTCGTTATTTCAATGAATTAATTTTTTATTTATTGGTTTTTTGATATTATTTTAATAAAGTATTATTTTATTAAAAATAATAAACTTAAAAGATAATCGTTATTATTATAAAATTATATGCAACTATCCAACTTAAGTTATAATTTTACTATAATTCTTAACAAAATCATGTCTCTTACCATAAGTATTCATATCATATTTGTTCTTTTATATTTCATCCCATCCACTATTATTTTATTATTATTATTTTCCTTATAATTTTATTTTCGTACAAAATTCTTTGTTAAGGCCCATTGCTACTTTGATACTCAGAGCAATAAAGGCCGCAAAAATCGCTTAATTTTATTTTTTTCCGCTTATATAAATCACTTTTGTCTTTCCTTACCTCCTACAATGTTCACAATTACCTTTTTTTTTCCCATCTCTCTCAGACATTAAATCAAACACTACGCTTCAAAACGTTTGTCTTTCTACCGCCATGGCTAGACCTCAACAGCGATATCGAGGTGTTCGTCAAAGGCAATGGGGCTCTTGGGTCTCAGAAATCCGGCACCCTCTACTGTAATTCTCTCTTCACCTTTTCATTCTACCCAAGTTTCAATCAAGTCTCAAAAAAGAATAGTTTCATTGTTACTCTCTCTCCTGTGTTCTTAAAGAACTCTTTTACATTTGTTTGCTCATTAACATGTTCTAAATCTGTCTTTTAGCTTAATTTTCAATTGTTAATGCTAATTGTGGCGGTTTATTGTGATGTTTTTGGTGAACAGGAAGACAAGAATATGGTTAGGCACATTCGACACAGCAGAGAACGCAGCAAAAGCATATGACCAAGCTGCAAGACTAATGTGTGGGCCAAAAGCACGTACAAACTTCCCATATAATCCCAATGAGCATTATTCAAATTCATCAAAGCTTCTCTCAGCAACTTTGATAGCTAAACTGCAAAAATGTAACTTAACATCTATTCAAATGGCTAGACCTTCAATCCTAAAGGAGCCTCAAGAAGCAAATTGTGTTCCTCATGTGCATATTTCTGCCAGCATTGCCGTGCAAAGTGGCGTAACTGACGGCTTTGAGTGGCCGGAGAATAGGCCGGGTCAATGGCCTGAGAGGAGTTGGGTTAGGGAGAAATACCATGAGGAAAATAATACTCAACAATTTGAGCCACTTGAAGATGATCATATAGAGCAAATGATAGAGGAGTTGCTTGATTATGGTTACATTGAGCTTTGTCCTAGTGGACCAAATTAGACCAAAAATAAAAATAAAAATAAAAAAAATTAATGTAGTAGTATATATTAAGCTTATTGTATGTTCTAAGTGCAAACCTTTCTCTTATTTAGTAAAAGAGAAAAGTGTGAAGGAGGAGTACCTTTATTTTGGTATTAAGCGGCGTTGTAATTTAAAAAATGTATTTTTAATTGATGAAAAATGAATTAGAAAAAAAAGAAAGATAAAAGGTAAATCTTCTATCCATGGTTAACATTTTGATAAGATGCATAGACATTACATATATTTAAGAGAAAAATATTTGTCACTTTATCCATTTTCCACGTACGTAAAAGTTTAACTAACCACCATTTTTGTCTCAAATGAGTTTATATATACAAATATTTATATTTATTTTTTAATTTAAAATAATAATATAATATAATTATGATATGTATAATATTTAAATATATCATATTATAATATATATATATATAACTAAATAGTAATTCAGTCCGGATCGGATATAGGGATTATAAAACCTATCAATTCGAATCCAATCTAATTATAAAATTTATCAATCCAATCCGATCTAAATTCGAGAGATCAAATTAGATCAAATTTTTTAATTTAAAAAAATTGATCGGATTATTTACTCACCCTTAATTATGAAGGTGTATATCAAACAATAAAATATTTGTTTAAGTTTGATAAAAATAAATTTTTTTAAAGCTAATTATATTATATCAATATTTCATATTATTTTTGGTTTTTGTTTACTTATCTATGTAAATAAGGTAATTTAGGTCATTCATTATAATTTAAAGAAAAATATCATACAAGTTTCTTAAATTAATTTGTTTGTGTTGTTTAATCCCTTAGAATAAAAACGATGTCATTTAGTCTCTTAATACTATAAAAATGACCAATTAAATATAAATTATATTATTTTAATAATTTTTATATTAAAATATAGTTATTTTATGTTAAGTAATTAAACACGATAAGACACGAGTATTTAATAATGATAAAATCACAATTAATATGTTAATTATCACATTTTATTTTAATATTTTATTAATTTTAAATTTTTATTAAAAATTAAAATATATATTTAAATAACTTTATGTTTGAATTTTAATTTTGTTTATTTTTTTAAACTATTTTATATTAAATTTTATTTTAATTATTGTTAAAAACTCGCATTTTAATAACTTCATAGAAAATAATAATATTTTAAATGAAAATTCTTTAAAATAATATAATTTTTCCTTAGTTTGTCATTTTTACAAAATTTAGAGACTAAATGATACAATTTCTAATATATTAAAATAAACAATACAAATAACCTAATCTAAAAGACTTCTATGACAATTCAACCAATAATTTATTAAAAAAAGAAATAGGTGCATAAATGTGATAAAACTACCGATATATTATAATTACTTTTTTTTAATTCTAATTAAAATCGTATAGCAATTTTGAGTAATTTTTTTGTTTTCTTTTTAAAATTAAAAATTATTTAATTGCATATATATTGGTAAAAAAAATAACAAATTGTTATTTTATTATATTTAATAAAATGTTATTTATAAAAATAACAAAAATAAAAACCTTAAAACTTATGATTATAAAAATAATATTTATTATGTTCACCTCATATATTTTTATTATTAAAAAAAATCTATCATTTTATTTTGATTATCATATAATTAAATATTATTCACATTCAATTGTGATTATTTAGACTCATTTAGTATTAAACGTCGTCTACTCTAATTTTATTTAATTTTATTCGGGTGTTATTTTTTATGTTATAAATTTTAAATGTATTGATTTTTTTTAATTTCATAAGTGGTTTTTGTCATTTTCTAAAGCTAAATGTACCTATAAAAATACTTTTTAAACTAGAGTATTAAACACATTAAAAAAAAAGAGAGAGGGAGACTAATATGAAACTCCAACGTTATGAAAATTAGTTAAGTTCATACATTCCATTAACTTACTAATATTTGACAATGAAGGAAGAAATCCAAAGAAACATGAGAAGTAAAATTTCCATCAACGAATAGTAGAAACTAAAAGGTAAAAGTTTAAATTCAAAGTAGTGGTTGTCATGCATATTTAAGTTTGGTTGAATTTATTGAATTAATTTATCACAAAGTCGGACACAAGAAAAGAGAAGGAATTTTGGTGTCAAATTTTCAACGGAGATAAGACATCTGCTTCATACTTTGTATCCTATATTTGCTAGTTATGCTTATAGATTCTCATATAGTAACTAACATGCCCTTCCATGACAGTTGTACCCATAAAAAATTGCTGTGATTTTATTGGCGACTTTACCACAGTGCTTATCTCATGATTAGACCTATGGTAATGTAGATATTTTTCATAATAGTTATGATTGGTGGGTCAAATATAATCTCACGTGATATAAATAGTTAATAAGTAAAAATTTATTTCTTAATAACAATTTAATTAATCGTGATATTTTTTATTTTTTAAGTGATATATTACTAATTTTTATATTTAATAAAAATATATTAATTTATTATAATTTTTGTTTTATTAAATTTTTTTTACGCTTATACAATATATGTATTTTAATAAAAGAAATTTATGATATTTTTGTTTATTTTCATTCCTAGAACAGTAATAATTTTTATCTCTAACATTTTTGAATCTTTAAATAAATATTTTAATATTTTTTTATTAATTAAAAAATGAAAAATTAGGAGATAAAATGAATAAAAAATATAAATATTTAAAAATATGTACAATTGAGAAGTTGGGTAATTTTTTTTGGGCAATATGTCATTATAGGATTGAAATTTTACATGGCAAGAAGAGAAGGGGTGCCGATGAGTTTGATAGGGTGCAATGAATCACACAAATTTTATGGGTAATTAATATGTAAGTATATATATTTTAATAAGTAATATAATGATAAAAAATTATCGTTTACACAGAGATTATTTTATTAAAAATTAATTAGTAAATTAAAAAAATAATAATTATTTTTGTTTATATTTTTATATTTTAAGGAAGCAAAATTAAAATAATTAAAAATAAATAATAATAATTAATTAATTCAGATTTGGTAACTAAGAAGATATATGATAAAATATATAGAAATACTTAATCTCCCAATTTTCTAAACATGTAAATTGGTAAAATTCACCCAATATAATTATCAATTAATTGATTTAACATGTATTCATCTTTTAAGTAAATTACACATCATATAATAATTAATTTAATTACTCTTATGCCAATTAAATTGCATATTACTTATTAGGTTCATCAATTATGATTCACATACATAAGAATCATACATATCTGTCTAGAAACTATGCATGTTATTTAATCAAGATAAACAATTAAATAATTCTCTTATTATTTAATTGCCTCTATAGATAAATTGTTGGCCAAATAATTAATAACATAAAAATTAGATTAAATAGTATAATTAAATTAAAATTATAATTGGGATAAAATATTAGATCATCACATGGTGAAAATTGGGTTCATAGGTGATGAGTGCTCAAAAAGCACTAAAATTACCATGATTTTATGCACATTAATTGATTAAAAATATATATATTTATAGATATATAAATATATATATTTTTAATCAATTAATGTGCATAAAATCATGGTAATTTTAGTGCTTTTTGAGCACTCATCAATAAGATCTCTAGATTAATAAATTAACTACACATAATTGTGTTTATAAAACTCATATTTTTCATAAAGAAAGACATAAAAATTGATAAATAAAAGAGTATAAGAAGAAATACAAACAATCTCTTGAATTGTATTGTTAATCTCCTATTGAATATCCACCAAAATTGTGTCCCCTCTCGAATTGTTCTGTATTTTCTCTCTTTTTAGCTCCAAACATTGACCAAAATTATGCTAATGGTGGCTCATTAGGGGTTATAGGGTGATTAGGAGCTTAAATATAGCTCAGGTGTAATTTACACCGTCAAATCAGCTTCAGATCAAAACAAGTAAAATCAACAGTGCTAACCAATTACAGCGTGACACATGGCACACGTATTTCATTGAGCAAATCAAAGAGTGACGTATGGAAGGGAAGACTGGTCCAAGTCAACGTTCGCTAAGTTAGTGCCACGTGGTGCAATGTGATTCACGTTAAACAGATGGCATGGCGCACAAGTGGAACGTGGGGAGTATTCGCATGATGACACGTGGCATGATGGTTTGACCGCTCTTCGAACTCGGATTGAACACTATATTGACACATGGCATGATCTACTTTGCTCCTTATATGCGACGATCTATGATTCGTTGTCCCAGTCAGCTCTTCTACTTACGTGGTAGGCCATGTGGCAAATTCTGATTGGCCTTGCATTAAAAATTTATAGAAAATCCCTAAAAATTACAAAAATTATATTTTTTTACCCCTTTTCACTAAAAAAATTATATTATAATATTTTTAGCCCCAAAAATACTATTTATTGAATAAAACAAGTAAATATTAAGTAAAAAGTGCACTAATGACTCCACTTTCATAGAGTCATCACACCCCCAAACTTAACTCTTTGCTTGTCCTCAAGTAAAGCCAAGTATAGCTAAAACAATAACATAGGTAGTATATTCATAAATATACTTCTATTAGTACATACATATTTCACAAAAAACTCTCTCTCAAAAGTTATACAACCTATGATAAAGAGGTTCACATATTCATCAATCAACGTTCCATCAATACAAGGATATGTAAGATTTTTGACAAATTGATTCGTATGTGTGTGCTACACATGGTATCATCCAATGCACTCATGAAATAAACCTATATGAGTATGCTAATCAATTCAATCTTAGAACAAGTCTCATAAGTCTATTTTTCACATCCCTCTCCACTAATATAAATATGCACTTAGCTAAAGATCAATAAAGACTTTACATGGTTGTAATGTAAGGCTTATCAATAAATGAAGACATTTAGGCTCTTTACACACCTTAGCTTTCTTTTTGTTTATCATGTACTTTTTAACTACAATTGAACTATATTTTAGTGTACTCTCTCTTGTCATTCTTTTCATATTCTTTTGTTCCACATCTCTTTTCTCTTTTTTATAGAGTGCATTACATTTCACCTTACCCTATAGCATAACACATGATTGCATTTTTTTTCTTTTCATACAAGCTAAAGGTGCAAGGATAAAGGTAATACTTATTAGTTAGGCATAAAATGTGATTTAAAGATATGAATGGTTCTTTGTTAGACTCAAATGGTGACTATAGATATTAACAGTGGTTAGCTTGAAAGGCTCAATCAATCCAAATAAGGCCTAAATCATTTCTTTTTCTAAGTACTATTCATAATTTTGCATCAAGGGATGATCAAATGGATTCTAAAACTTGGTAGATCTCATCAACTTGCATAACTCACTACAAATTTTCTCTCAATAAGCACACCAAAATCAACTATGAATATATGCATAAAAATTTGAATCAATCCAATCAAAACTAGCAAGTATATCACATGATTAATGTAAGTATCTTAACAAATATGTTACATTCCTTATCCTAATAATGACAACCAATTTTTATCATTGAGATCATATGTTTCATATCAAGCATGCATGCATTTAGTTTCCATATATTTATCAATTTTTACCCAAATCATGATTAAAAATTCCCTAAAAAATTTAAAATGCATAGTAAATACTAATGTAGAGAATGAAGTTTCCTCCCCCAAACTTAAATTACACATTGTCCCTAATGTGTACATATAAATATGAAAAGGTAAAAGAAAAGAAAACTCCCTTAATCTTGGCACACCATATCTGTTGCTGAAACTACTCAATCTTGTTGCGCCATTACTCTTCACATTTTTCACCTACAAAACAAAATCAATGAAATATATAAGTAATATAATGTTGGGTTGCCTCCCAACCAGCGTCATGTTTAACGTCCTTGATTAGATGGTCATATCAAGTCTTAAGGCACATCCCTTTATGTCTATTTACTTTTGAATTTTCTTGGAAACAATGTGAGTCTTGATTTGTTCAATAATACCTTATGTTCTGGTTCGCAAACACGGTGTGCAATTCACTTCTCATGCCATATTTTTGTTTTCTTTTTGAACTTTTTGGCATTCTTATAAGCATTCCACCGTAACTCATCCAATTTATATATTTCTAACATCTTTTTCACCTCTCTATTAGACTCTTTTGCTTGCCTACTTGATTGAGGATGGAAGGGTAAAAGTTTGAGATCTAAACTAAATGAACCTTTAATTGATGGTTTGAGCTTAGATCATATATCAAAACTCTCCACAAATGTATTTGATACACACATTAGGGGAGCATCTTCCAAAAAGTTCACACAATCCACAATATCAACCTTTGATTCCATACTTTCAAAGTTGAAACAGGTTGAGTTGTTTTTTGGTAAGTTGATGTTCTTATTTATAGCATCATGTGTTAAATTCTAAGTATGCGCGACCCAACAAATTCTTTTAAATTATCCCCACAATCAGTAACATTTATCCTTAAGCAGTCATTAACATTATCAATTTTAGAGGGTTTAGGTACTTTAAAAACTTTAAATGTTACTTGTTCTTCTTGCACTCTCATTGTAAGCTCACCTTTTTATACATCAATGAGTGCCCTTTTGATTGCTAAGAATGGATGACCAAGTATAATAGGAATGTTATGGTCTTCCTCAATGTCTAGCATAATGAAGTCTGCTAGAAAGATGAATTTGTCTACTTTTACTAGCACATCTTCTATCACACCCTGAGGTCTCTGAATTTATCTACCTACCATCTGTAATTTTACTAAAGTGGGTTTGGCTTTACCAACCCCCAATCTCATGAAGATTGATAATAACATAAGGTTAATGCTAGAACTCAAGTCACATAGTGCTTTCTCATAATGGATGTTCCCAATAGTGCAAGGAATGTTAAAACTACCTGGATCTTTCAACTTTTGGGGGTAGTTTTCTAGCAAGGATGGCACTATAACCTTCATTTAAGATTATTAGTTCATTATCTCTAAGCCTCCTTTTCTTAGAGAAGATGTTCTTCAAAAAATTGATATAAGAAGACATTTGTTCAAGTGCATCTACAAATGATATGTTTATGTGCAACTTCTTAAAGACTTCCATAAATTTTGAAAAATGTGTATCTAACCTTTTCTTTTGCAGTCTTTGAGGGAAAAAAATAGTAGGTTTGTAAAGGTTTTTTTCCTGTGGTTAAATTATTTTGCTTTTCAATCCTCTTTTTATCCACTAGTTCCTCCTCATCCTTGTTAATTTCTTGTTTCTCCTCATCCTTTTTTGTCTTATGTTCATGTTCTAAAGTTTTACAACTACTCAAGTCTATGGTATTGCAATCGTCCTTCCCTTCTCTTCTTGGGTTTAAAATTGTGTCACTTGGAAGATTACCTTGAGGCTTTTGACTTATATCCTAAGCAAGTTGCCCCATTTGGTTTTCCTAATTTTGAATCGAAGCCTCTTGAGTGGACACTTTTGTATTTACTAATTGGATGAAGTCTTTCATCAGCATTTGTATTTTCCTCAATAGGTGGCTTCTTCTCTTAAGCTTACGATTTCTATAGTTGTTGAAAATCAGGTAGTGGAAATGATTAATGGTTGAATTGATTACCACCTTGACTGTTGTTATTACTCCAAGAGAAATTTGGATGTTGTCTCCATCCTGGGTTATATGTGTTCGAGTATGGATTGTTGTTTCGATTCATATTACCCACACAACATATGGATTTAGGATTATTTGGACAATTATCAAATGAATGAGCCCCTCCATAAAACACACAAGACACCCTTGAATCTTGGATCTAGTTTATACTCGTTAGTGAGTTTTGAGCCTTCAAAAGATTAACCATAGATGACACTTGAGCTGTAAGTGTTATGATATCATTTACCTCATGCACTCTAGCTACTTTTCTTGTGGCTATCATTCTGTCCATTGGCCATTGATAATTATTGCTAACCATTTTCTCAAGTAAATTATAAGTTTGATTATAAGATTTGGCTAACAAACCTCCATTAGCAGATGCATCAACAATAGTTCTTGTTTGAGCATTGAAACCATTGTAAAAAGTCTCCATTTAAATCCAAGAAGGAATACCATGACGAGGACACTTCCTTAAAAATTCCTTGAATATTTTCCATGCTTCATATAAAGATTCTCCTTCGTATTGTTGGTAGGAAGTAATGTCATTCCTAAGCTTGGTATTCTTTGTTGGTGGGAAGTATTTCATCAAGAATTTCTTCACCAAACCATTCCAGTTGTAATGGAATCAAGTGGCAAAGAGTTTAGCCAAGCTCAAGCATGGTCTCGTAAAGAGTAAGGGAAAAATCTAAGCCTAAATGTCTCCTCAGTCACACCACTAAACTTAAATGAGTCTACAACTTCAATAAACAATTTGAGATGAACATGAGGATCCTCTGTTGGTAATCAGCTAAATTGTTCAACTGTTTGTATCATTTGAAACATCACTGGCTTTAACTTAAATTTATTAGCTTGAATTTTTTTTCTTATAATACTTGGATTCAGCTTTTCCAAGGTAGGTATTGCATATTGATTCATAGCTATATCTTTATCATTAATCAAAATCATTTTATTGTTCAAGTTTAGCTCATTATTATTTGTCTAATGGATTAGCCATTTTTCCCCTTGAGTGACAACTTGTTGTTTCCTTATTGACCTCAAAGTACGCTCAATTTCAAAATATAAAGACAAGATTTCTCTTTCACGAACTCTACTTATGCAATAGACTCAACTATGTTTACAATACTAAAATAGATGTCTAAATAAAAACTAAATAAAAATTTAAAAAATAAACAACTAAATAAATAAATAAAAGTTAAAAAAATAAATAAATAGAGAAAATAAATTAACTAAATAAATAAGTTAGTAAAAGAAAATAAGTAATTTAAAATTAAAATTAAAGTAAAGAAAAATAAATTAAGAAAAATAACTAAAATAAAAATAATAATAATAAAAACTAATTTCTAATATTTATATTTTCTAATTACGGTGTCTCATTGCCACATAAATTGTGTCTGCAAAACATACGCAAGTATACGTATCGCAACAAGTAATATATTAATAAGAAAAAATTGTTGTCAAAGAGATTATTTTATTAGAAACTAATTTTTAAAACTAAAAAAATAAAAATTAATTTTTTTTATGTTTTTATATTTTAAGAAAGCAAAATTAAAATAACTAAAAGTAACTAGCAATAATTAATTAAATCAGATTTGGTAACTAAGAAGATATATGAAAAAATATCTAAGAATACTTAATCCCTCAATTTTCTAAACATATGAATCACTAAAATCTCCTCAATATAATTTGCAATTAATTACTTGATCAGTTGAATCTAACCTAGCATATATTTCTCTCTCAAGTAAATTACACATCATTTAGTAATTAATTTAATCACACTCTTATGCCAATTAAATTGCATATTATTTATTAAATTCATCAATTATAAATCACATATATAAGAATCATACATCTCTGCCTAGAAACTATGCATGTTATTTAATCAAGACAAACAATTAAATAATTCTCTCAAATCTATTTTATTTCCTCTATAGATAAATTATTGGCCAAACAATTAATAGCATAAAAAATCAAATTAAATAGTATAATTAAATTAAAATTATAATTGCGGTAAAATATTAGATAATCACATAGTAAAAATTGGGTTCATAAGATCCCTAGATTAATAAATTTACTACACATAATTGTGTTCATAAAGCTCATATTTTTCATAAAGAAAGATATAAAAATTAATGAAGAAAAGAGTAGAAGAAGAAATACAATCAATCTATTGAATTGTAGGGCTAATCTCCTCTTAAGTCTCCACCAAAATTGTATCCTTTATTAATTTTTTCTATATTTTTTCCCTTTTAAACTCCAAAAACTGACCAAAATTATGCTAATGGCTACTCATTAGGGTTTATAGATTGATTAGGGACTTAAATATAGCTCAGGTACAATTTACACCATCAGATCAACTTTATATCAAGGGCTAAGATAAAAAACAATCAACAGTGCAAACCAATCACAGCGCGACACGTGGTGCATGTATTTCATTAGGCTAGTTAGAGAGCGACTCGTGGCAAGGGAGACCGGTCCAAGTCAATGCTCGCTGAGTTAGTGCCATGCAGTAATGGATGGCATGGCACATGAGTGGAACATGGGGAGCAATCGTATGACGACATATTATATGAAGGTTTGACCGCTCTTTGAACTCAGATTGAATGCGGTGTTGACATGTGGTACATGCTACTTCACTCCATACACGTGACAATCTACATTTGGTTTTCCCTGCTTGTATGACATCCACGTGGCTTTCCTAGTCAGCTCCTTTGCTTACGTGAAAGGTCACGTGGAAGCGTTTGATTGGCCCTATGTTAAAAATTCATAAAAGTTTCAAAACAAATATCCCAAAAATTATATTTTAATATTTTTAGCTCTAAAATACTATTTATTGTATAAAACAAGTAAATATTAAGTAAAAAGTGCACTAATGACTCTACTTTCATAGAGTCATCATACGTCTTGGTGACTAATTTTCTTAGGGCTAATGGTAAATAAGGAAGACAAGCTACTGATAATAGAAATGATGTTAGGTGTAAGAGGCTACCTATTAGGAGCTTAAAGTTAAATATTGATGTTGTTGTTTGAGTGAATAAAATAGGTTAGTGTTGTGTTTAGAGATTATACGGGGTTATTATTTTGTCTATGATAGTTATAAGGATTGGATGTTTATCTATTGTGGCAACTGAATTGTAGGCTATTGTTGTGGATTTACAAGTTATAGAGTTAAGAATGCTCAAGAATATGATAATCAAAACTAGTTCATTGAAGGCTATGGGATAGGTCAATCAAGATAATGAGTGCTTGTCTATGGAAGGTGTGCTTATTGAAGAAGCTAGAAAGTTACTGGAAAGGTGTAGTTCATTTATGGTGTTCAGTGGTAGGGAGGCCAATAAGATAGTACGTGGGGTTACTTCTTATGCTTTGGAAGGAATGGAAACTCATGTTTGGAATAAGGATGCTCTTATAGGGGTTTGGGATTTAATCTTTACTAATTTAAGGAGAGTATTGTACATTCTATTTGTTGATAATAAATGAGTTTCTTTAATTTGAAAAAAGGATTTAAAAATGGTGGAAAAAAGGTTGTTAATGTTTGAAGGACTAGTGATGATTCTATGAAAATAGAGTCATTAACGCACTTTTTCACTTAATATTTACTTGTTTTATTTAATAAATAGTATTTTTGTGGCTAAAAAAATTAAAATATAAACTTTTTAGTAAAAATGGGTGAAAATATAATTTTTAGAATTTTTTATGAATTTTTAGCGTATGACCAATCAGAAGATGCCACGTGGCATGCCACATAAGCATAGGAGCTGACTGAGCAAGCCACATGGATGCCACACAAGCACGGATAGTGAATCATGTTGTGCCGCGTGTGAGGAGAAGAAACACACGCCACGTGTCAGCATGACATTCAATCCGAGTTCGAAAATCAGTCAACGTGCTATGACACGTGTCACCACGCTATTGCTCGGAGCGTTCCACCCGTGCGCCACGCCATCCGTTCCTGCGAATCACGTCGTGCCATGTGGTGTTGACTCGGCGAACGTTAACTCTGATCGGTCTCCCCTACCATGCGTCGCTCTCTAATTCGCCCAATGAACTTCTGATGTCACATGTCACGCTGTGATTAGCTGAAACTGTCAGTTTTGCTTGTTTTGATCGTAGCCCTTGATTTCAAGCTGATCAGACGGTCCAAATCACACCTGAGCTTTATTTAAGCCCCTAATCACTCCATAAACCCTAATTTGCCTCCATTAGCATAATTTTGGTCAGTTTTTATAGCTAAAAAGAGAGAAAAATATAGAAAAATTCAAGAAACGACACAATTTTGGTAGAGATTCAAGAGGAAATTAATTATACGATTCAAGAGATTGATTGTATTTATTTTTTTACGCTTTTCTTTATTAATTTTATGTCTTCCTTTATGAAAAATATGAGTTTTATGAACACAATTATGTGTAATTAATTTATTAATCTAGAGATCTTATGAACCCAATTTTCAACATGTGATGATCTAATATTTTTTCTCAATTATAATATTAATTTAATTATATTATTTAATCTGATTTTTATGCTATTAATTGTTTGACCAACAATTTATCTAAAAAGGCAATTAAATAGATTTGAGAAAATTATTTAATTGTTTATCTTGATTAAATAACATGCATAGTTTCTAGGCAGAGATGTATGATTCTTATGTGTGTGATCCATAATTGATGAACTTAATGAGTAGTATGTAATTTAATTGGCATGAGAGTGTGATTAAATTAATTACTATATGATGTGTAGTTTACTTGAGAGAGGAATACATGCTAAGTTAGATTCAATTGATCATGTAATTAATTGATATTATATTGGGGGGATTTTAGTGATTCGTATGTTTAGAAAATTGGGGGATTAAGTATTCCTAGATATTTTCTCATATATTTTTTTAGTCATAAAATCTGATTTAATTAATTATTGCTATTTATTTTTAGTTATTTTATTTTTGCTTTCTTAAGATATAAAAACATCAAAAAAATTGATTTTTATTATTTTTAGGTTAAAAAATTAGTTTTTTTAAAAAATAATCTTTGTGGGAATGATCTTTATTTATCATTATATTACTTGTTACGATACATATACTTGCGTATTTATTGCACACACAATTTGTGTGGCGATCAACCAGAAGAGATGAAATTATCATAAATATCTTTCATTAAAGCGTATATGCTATACAAGTGTGAAAAATCTCTAATAAAATTAAAAATTACACCAAATTAATATATATATTTAAATGTGAGTATCACTAAAATACCGCCTAAAAAAATTAAAATAAAAAAGAGTACCAAAAATAAAATTAAGATATTACTAAAATTCCAAACCTCACACAAAATATATTTGTCAAAAAAAAAAAAATTAAAATAATGCCAACATGAAAAGCAAATTTAAGTAGCATTTTTATTTTACTGTTTTACATGGATATAGTAAGTCTTGTTTAGGCAAGGGCTAACTTGATCCTCTTCCCGAGGGATCCTATATAAGGGAACCCTAGGAGAGTCGTTGACTCCAACTATTGTCCATATACGATCCATACTAGATCTAACCAACTACCAATCCTAGGTGTAATGCCTTTTCTTCTAAGCCTCCTATTGGTATTAGTGGACTAAGTTTGACCTAACCCATAGGTTATAACCACACAATCAAACTAAATATATTAAGTGTAACACATATTTTATTCTTGAGGATAATTGTATTCGTAAATATTCTACCATAGTTTGGACAATTAAACCAATTCTCATACGAGCAACTGGTGGTTTATTCATCTGACTGTACACTAGAGTCACTTTTGATTCTATAATATTTTGTTCATTAATTGCTTCCAATTCTTTCATTTTCATGTAAAGATCATTGCCTTCATGAGTATGTTCACCTACTTCACCAAATATGGACATGTCCTGTATAATATTCAACCAAGGTCACTCCTATATAAGGAGCCAAATATTGTAATGTAGCTGGAGAATCTGGCATTTCAGCTACCACAATAGTATATTCCATTGCACCCCTTTCTTGTAAAATAGTCATCACTTGAGCCACAAAAGATGCTTTTTGACCAATAGCTACATAAACACATGTTACATTTTTCCCTTTTTGATTAAGAATTGTATCTGTGGCTACTTTTGTTTTATCGGTCTACCGATCCCCAATATCAAAAATGACTTTCATTTCCATTTTTATTTCATATTATTTTACACAACCTAGCGCCTTCTTTATACAATCATCTGATGAAGTATCATCTAAGTGCCCGATTCCCTAAATGCCTTTATGGATATTCCTCAATGTCCCAAGCACACGCAAAGGAGCCATAGATAGTCAAATGAAAAATATTGATGAAATAATTTGATTTTTAGACAACATCATTGTGATAAAGGTCGTAATGCCAGAGGAATCATTATTATTTTTATGTTTTCATTGAATTTTATATTCTTATTTCTTTTTATTTAGTTTCAGTTTCAATTGGTTTTTTATAATTTTTGTTATAACAATTATTTATTATAATTAATTGTTTGTTGTCTCTCTCGACCAAATAGAAAAAACCATACTTTCTTCTAATATTTTAATTGAATTATATGTAATGATCAATAAATTGAGTTTAATTCGACATCATTTTTTTGTTTCACTAGAACTCTCCTTTTAGTTTTTTTAGGGGGTTATAATGTAAATGGTACATGATAAAGCTCGAGTAGAAAATATTAATTCATTTCTTGGAGGCAGTAATCTAGGATTAGTATCAATCAATAAATTGGACCAACAACAATATTCATTGGGCTAATAGTACCCCCTCCCCCTCCCAAGTAAAAGCTTAAACAACCGGTTGACCAAAATGAGGATCCTAAATTGCATGACCAATCGGTCTTACGTGTAAAGGATCTTGTACCCATGCCTCAAAGTTTCCTTTTCTTGCTATAGTATAACATGAGGGAAATATTATTTGTACTGATACTTACAAAATCATTTTATTGGGAAATGGTTATACTCTAAGCACTCCATTAACTATATATCAACGTTCATTTTAGTTATGGGACTAGGAAATGGAATCCTAGAATGACACATTATATCTCTACAAAGCATAAAAACATTCATATTATAAATCTTACAATAATTGCTTAGTTTTTGTCTAAAACTTGTGATTTAGTTTTTGATACAAAAATAAGGGAAAACAAATACATTCTCGAAGAGCTGTATATTCTTCTTCCTAATTAACAATTGTCTAGTATCCTTATGCATGAAGATAATCAATTCGATCGATATTGAGACTTGGATCAGTATTGATCCTGACATGAATTGTCAAAAATATACTAAGATCAATAAAAGTAAAAATTGGCTTATCTCGCTTTTGGCAAAGCGGGCTCTCAGTGGGAGGCCCACGCAATGAGCTATTAGCTCAGTGGTAGAGTGCATCCACACACGTGCAATAATGGTCGGGAAAAAAGATTGCGATCCCACGAGGGTGAGCTAACTCAAAAAAAACCCATTTGTTTTGATGCAATAATAAGATGTTATTTGTTGCCATCCATCCAAAGTCAATTAAGTTGTTTAGTTATTTCATTTCAATGAATGAATTTTCGAGTTTCGAGGTAAGGGTTTGGGTTTTGGATTTTTTTCTCAAAGAAGAGGCATCTTTTTCCCAATAGTGAAGGGTTTGAACTAGGATCTCTAGATGAATAGGTTAGGGTATTAATACAATTGATACATAGTATAAGAATTAGTAAGGATGACAGTGATTTAATTATAAGAGAAAGGCTTTGTTACTTTGAAATAAGAAATTAATAATACCATTTCTTCCAACTCTTTTTCAAATTTGATAAATAAAATTCTATATACTATTAAATAATAGAATATGAAATTCATTTTTTTAGGAAATTTCTCCTAGTTAGGATCTTTTAGAAAATGGATTCCAATTCGAATAAATGTTCGGCCTCGCCCTCCAATCCAAGGAAGGTGAAAAGGCATCTTTTATATGCAAAAATGAATATAGGTAGAATATACCATTCCCCCAAGATTGGTTGATTAGTCATCCTAACTTGAAGAAAGTATCAAATTCAGGATATTTCGTTGCACGAATTTCCTTAAAAACGAAGGCATAGGCATGTAGAATCAGGGTTAGACCAACTACTCCAAAAGCACTCAACTTTCTTTGACGTCTATGGGATAAAATATTTTTAGGAACAAAAAAATCTACTAATTAATTGAATAGATTTCATTCAAATTCCAATAATATACTTATGCTTCATCCAACTATAAACTTGATCCGAATTATAGAGCTATTATACCATCAAACCCGTACGAACAAAATGTAATATTTAAATTTTATTTTCGAGGGATTGTAGTTTGATTGGTCAGAGCACCACCTCGTTAAAGTAATAGCTTTCAAATATAGATCATGGATTCAGGAAATGCAATATAGTTGGACTCTCATGTTGATCCGAATGAATCATCCTTTCCACAAAGGTATTTCCTTCCACTTCCAGTTCCTATAACTAAGAAGTTAATTTAGCAGCTCTTTCCAAAAGGCATGAATGCAAATAAAAAACATCACCCTAACTCTATTATTGATTAAATTTGGAGACAAGGTATGCTCATTATATAAAAAAATAATGGTTGGAAAGGTTATAGTAGCAAAAGCCATTTGATTTTGACTCTAGGAGAAATTGAGCAAATAGGTGTTAAATTGGCCCATTTCTTGCGTAGTGACGAATCTTGTATGTGTTAATAAGAAAAAAGAATTTTTCCATTTCTAGAGGTCCAATGGGGGCTACACTTGAAATGGTAATTCATATAAAAGCATTGATAATGTCGTTTTTTATAACAATAAAAAATATTGTTTGTTTATAATATACTAAGTATCGTAAGAAAAGAAAATTGCTCTTGGTTTTTAAAACAAATAGTTGAAAAATTAAAATTGGAATTGACAGAATGTAGAAATATAAGACCTAAAATTATAAGATTTTGTTCATTATATATATATATATATATTAATTTTTTTTAAAATGTAAATGAGTAAAACTGGTTAACTAACTTATTCAAAAGTATTAGTTATTATTGTTTGCGTTGCACATGAAAATTTATACTTATAAATTAAATATAAAAATATTTTTATTTACAATAATATATTTGTATTATAATATTTTAACTAATTTGTGAAAATAATTATTGATTTTATAAACACGTAATATGTAGTTTACTTTAGCAGTAATATTTTATTATTCTGTCATAATATTTAAAAGTAACATTATAAAAACTCAAATACAATATGCAAATAAGATACTTTTTATTATGAATATTGTGAAACAAGTGAAAATTTAACCATAATTAATTTGATAATTTCTTGCTTTTTATATCATTAAAGGATGTACATTTTAAGACGAATATAAATTAAGGCTCAAACATGCCTATGTTGTTTTTTACATCTTTTTGTATTGTTATTTCATTAAATAAAATATCCCTTCTTCGCTTTAACCCACAAATTTGAATCGTACTAAATATTGTTTGATATAAAAAATCATTAAATAACCTCACAATAATTTTGATAAAATAAGAAATCATGACCATATTATTTAATAAGTTAGATATATAGTAATTATTATTGTTGGGTTGGAAACAACAAAGTTGCATCAAAATAATTATATATAATATCTAACTATTTTAATTTTATAAAGAAAGTAAAAAATATGTGATTTTAAAATCAAAACTAAAGACTTTTGTAATTTTAATTTTTCATTTTTTACTAAGTGATTATGTAAGTTATTTATTATTCTATAAATAATTAATTTTACTTAAAAACATTGAAGTCTAAAAGAATTTTGACTGATATAACCATCTCCAATATTTAATTATTTGAATTTTATGTAAAAATGTTATAAATCGTAATTAAATAATTTAAACTGAACTCTTTTGAAATTCTAGTTTTAATAATTTATTATTTAAAAAAAATTAATTTTAGTTAAAAATATTAAAGTTGTGAAGTATGACCAAAAGAATGATATAAAAACTATAATTTTTTAAATTTTATAAAAATAAAATTTAGAAAGAGTAATTAAATTTTCCTAATTGAAGGTTTTTAGAATTTTTAATTCATAATTAAGTTATATTATGTTTGTTATTTATTATTTTAAAAGAATCAATTTTAAATGACATTAAAGTTTTGAAGAAATATGATTAATATAATTATATATAATCTATAACTTTTTAATATTATTAAAAATAAAATTATGAGAGGATAATTAAATAATTATAAATAAAACTTTTTACAATTTTAATTTTTAATTTTTAATTAAGTAATTATATATGTTATATATTATTTTAAATGGTTAATTTTAAAATATTAAAAACGAAAGTTACAAGTGTGTGATTAAATAATAAATTTTTTGAAATTGTAGTTTTTAATTCTTAATTAGATCATTAAGTACATTATTTATTATCTCAAAAAAAAATTTTAATTAAAAATATTAAAAAAAAGATATGAAGGGGTGATCAAATAATCAAAATTGAAACGTTTTAGAGTTTTTGTTTTTAATTTATAACTAAGTCATATTGCCTACTATTTATTATTCCAATTTTTTTAAATATTAAAATATTAAAGAAATGTAACTAAAATAATTATAAGCAATATGTAACTTTTTTAATTTTATAAAAATTAATATTAAGAAATGATGATTAAATAATTCTATAATTGAAGTATTTTAAAATTTTAGTTTTTAATTTTTAATTAAGATATTTTATTTGTAATTTATTATTCTAAAAATAATTGTTTTTAATTAAAAACATTAAAGTTTTGAAGAATTTCAAAATCTATGATATATTCAATATTTAGATAATTTGATTAAGGTAGATGCAAAAATGCATTAATATTTATGTTAGATCTTACCAATCAAAATATGACATATTACTTTTAGGATTATGATAATCATTTTGATATGAAAGTATGAAATTGATCATTTATAATAGTTATAAGATAAGATTTGAATTGAATTCAACTCACATAAAATTTAAATAAATCAAGGAAAATAAGAATCCATCACCAATGGGCTCAACATATAATTTATTGAAAACCTATAGGAAGGACCATTAGCGTCTTAAATTGTTGAATATGAACTAGATTTATGGTATTGGCCTACTGGGACACAAGTTGATGCAGTTAATCAATTACATCTTGCCTTAAGCATTTTCATTGTATTTATACATACTTTTTGGAATTGATACCTTTTATTGATACCAATTTTTATCCAACACTAAGTAGGATTGTTATCCATGGAATCTGCAAGATGAACAAACTGTTAGGATCTTGGACCACTTTATGGAGGGAGTCTTCGATCCTCAAATGCTTTAGCCAGTAACTATAAAATGAAGGGTACATGAGATTTACACTTTCATTCCAATAATATATGGAAAGAAAATGTTTAGTTGTGATTTTCTATTATGAGATTCAAGTGATATTTCAAGTTATAATAGTTGTGTGCATATGTGAATATATATATATATATGAGAAAGAATTAACTTGATAGCTATTTCTTGTTAGAATAAGATTGAGTTACTGTAGCTATGTAGACCCTTATTCTTTATAGATATCTATCCTTAATTATCTTAAAGGGTAATATTTAGGAATTTATCTCTTTAAGATAATTAAAGAATAATCATTGGACCTTTATCTCCTTTAGGATAACTATCTTGCGTTCACCCTTATATGATAACTATGCACTTGTTATGCTTGGTCCATAAGGCTCTCTACTCCTTGGGATCACTCTTTGATTGTCATATTTGATATAATTAGAAGATAATATTTGGATCTTTATCTCTTTAATATAATTTAATGATAATCATTGGAATTTTATCCCTTTAGGATAGCTATCTTGCATTCACACTTATATGATGAATATTAACTGATTAGGGTTGGCCCATAAGGTTCTCAACTGACTAGGGTCACTTATTAACTTCCATGTTTAATATACAAAATTGCCTAAAATATCAACCCACCAGGTCCTTGGGATAAAAGGTATGATGGCAATTTTTATAAATACATGTGTTCAATACCTATTCCAATTACGCTAATGATACTAAGTTTATCTTTGCATGATTTTTTATCTGCCCAATTGAAAGACTTCAAGCCATATATGGCTATTCAAAATATGCATAATGACATCCTATTACTGGTGATATCTTCAAATTCTCGATTGAGCTTAGTTAGAAGTTACGCTAAAGCCAACTTTTTCATCAAGGAAGTTATACCTTCATTTCTTTTGGAGGGAAAGTCAAAATTCAAATCCTAAGCTAAATCATTTTAAGATTAACTAAGTGATCATGGCCATTGATTTTTGTCATTAATTTTGCATGTAGTGTTGGATATTAATTTTTCATCATCCAAACACTTTACACCCCATGATGTTGATACCATGCTTTCCTACACTAGAAGTGATAGATACATGATCCATGGATGTATATGATTGATTCTAGCCATTGTAGATGTGTACCCAAGCAGACGAGAATCTATGTAGATAATAAGCATTGGAGGTTGAGTGAAGATCATACCAGAGGTGTCAAACAGGCCGACATGACATGGTACGACCCGTTAAACACTTAGCACATTGGACCATTAGGCCAACATAGCATAACCCATTAAATATCTGGTATGACAAAGCACATCATGCAAGCAAAAAAAAGGCATAGCATGGTCCGTAGTAGGCTGAACTGTGTTGGTGTGCTAGAATGAAATTAAGTTCTACATAAATATATAAAATATATCTATATATCTATATATCTATATATTACCAAATATAGGTGTAGCCTAATGGATAGAGTTAACATTTGTACATGGACGATGAGGATTTTCGGTTCCATAAATAACATATTTTCTCAAATAATGAGCTAAACGAGCCATGAGTCAGTCACGACACGACATGGTAAAACTTAAGGGCTAAGAATAAAGGCATGATACAGCCCGCATATGTGCCATAAGCTGGCAGAATTCATTAAATAATGGGTTAATGGCTGACACAACATGTTAATTAATGAGCTGGGTCATGCGGTGTTGGCATAACTTCGCCTCTTTGACATCTTTAGGTCAGATGGAGGTATGGTCAGAGAATCCTTGGCCGACAGTAACCTAGCCAGTGGAATCCTAGTTGGTGGTGGCATGGCTGATAATACCTTGGCTGACAACATTTTGGCCTACTCTTCCTTGGTAGGTGATCTTTTGGGCAAAATCCCTTTAGCCAGTAGCCCATTAACCAACAATACTTTAGTAGATGAAGTCTGACAAAGTTTTGGTGAAGAAATTCCTTACAAATAAAGTTTTGGTGAAAAAGTCTTTGCAAATGAAGTTTTGGCTAACAAAATTCTCGTTAATGAAGTTATGGCCAAAAAAAGACTGACCAATGAAGTTATGGCTGACAATGTCTTGGTCAGTGACATCTTAGCCAATAGTCCTCTCACTGGTTATGTTACAGTTGGAGAGGTCCTGGTTCTTATAGTCAATGCAATCTTTTTGGCTATATCTTTAAAAACAATTCTAGGATCTTGGCAAGATTTGTTAATGAGATGGCTTTCTTATTTCATACATAAGTGTGGGAAACCTTGATATTTTTCATATGGGTACTCATATTCTCGAATACTTGGACTCTACTTGGTAACCCTTTTCTAAACTAGTGCATCTCATTTTTCATTGGAATGAAGTGATATGGAGATATAGAATGTCGAACAACTTTAAGAAGTCTAAGAAATAGGGATCATATCTTGATCATCTCAAGTTTTGGTAGAATTAGTATCCTGATATACTTTAATAATTCTTGCCCTTGATTTCTTCCTGCACCTTACCCAAAATGTATACAAGTATTTGAACCATTAACAAGGTACTTCATGGAGAATGATGGTATGAAAATAGGTACCATTCCCTAAGAGGACACATATTGTAGCACGACTTACAAAGGTAGCAGTTAGGGCTCTATAACACATTCAATGATATTGACCTTGTATTAGTTTACACATTTTATCTCTCATTTATACTTGTAACATTATTTCTGAACCCGACCATTTCCCCATATACATGGGAAGTCATGGACCATTGTGTTAACATATGTGTGCAAGAGGATGTATTGGTGTAAAATAAAGCAGGCAATCCTAGACTCGATGTGCGTAAAGATGGGGAACAATTTCTTGATAAGGATTAACCCTATCTAATTGGATAAACATGAATTGAACCTCCTCATTGGATGGCCATACTCTAGCCAATTGGTCACACCTCTAACCATCCACACTCTTGGTCTATCATATCCTTGGCCGACCACACTCTTAGCCAATCACACTCATACCTCACCGGTTATACTCTTGGTAAGTAGTACCTCCTTATCCTAACCTATCTAGCTAGATGGAGGTTAAATCCTTGGACCATATGTTGGCTCAATTGGGAAATGAATGACTTGAAGTTAGGGTGATTTTCAATTTGTGTACCTAATATTACCTCAATTTTTTATTCATGTTTTTCCATGTTTACTTGAAAATTTTCTAAGTTATGGGAAGTTTGTTTATCTAAGTATTGCTTAGTTAAGCCCATCAGTCTATTAGCCCCTACTTAGATTACTTGAATTTGTTCAAGTGGTCCTTGGATGAGATAGTTCTTAACTTAGGGAAATTCTTAGTTACTACTTCATTGGAGATTTATTGTCTCATTTATTGAATCCTTGTAAGCCTAAGTATGGTGTAAGAATTTTATTGTAGTTCCTAGACTTGAGGTGGTATAATTTTGAGCCATGGCTCTTTTTTAGGGTCTATAGCAAACTCTGGGATGATAAGAAACCTAATAAGCCGTTCATTACGTTAGCTATAGCTTGGACCATATTGCTAACATATTCATATTCTACATACAATTTAGTGGCCTAGCCTTAAAAATACACAACTCATCTATTATGATACCTCTTATTCACTACCATTTCAAGGGTGTATTCCCTAGTTGGATACTGAGGCTTTTATTGTACTAATTTCCATTTTGTGGTAGTCTAGGCACTGGGGTGCGGGACTCACTAGTATTAATGCTTATTTTCTTTAGTTTCATCATGGATTGCATAACATATGATTAAGGTACATCCTAGTTGTAACTTAACATGTCCATCTTCTATGGATCTTCTAGTGGTCTAAGCCCTAAGGTGTGTAACTCACATGTAGGGATGCTTCTTATTCACTACCTTTTGAAGGGTGAATTCCTTGCTTGGTTCCTAAGGATTGTAATGTGCTCACCTCCTGCAATGTACACTAAAGACTCTATACTTTTTAAGTCTATGCAGCTTAAGCTTGCTCTTTAAGTTACATTTTATTCACTACCTTTCGTAAGGGTGTATTCCTTGATAGGATCTTGAGGGCTACTCAGTACTATGGTGGCAGAGCTCTCGAGCCATGGCCTCATTTTAAGGTCTAAGGTTCATTAAGAGGAAATTAGACCAAGTTAAGTTGTTCTCCATGTTAGTTTTATCCTGGTGCATTCTTGTGGTAATTTAACATGTTCAGCTCCTATAAACCGTTTAGTGGTCTTGGCTCTAAGATGCAGTATTTACCTGCAGGGATGCGTCTTATTCACTACCTTTTATAGCGATGTATTCCTTACTTAGGTGTTGAGGACCTTATTAAGCTTAGACCTTAATTGTGTCACACTAAGGGCTCTAGACTTTCTCTTGTGGCTACACGTAGCCTAGGTACCCATAACCATAATTTTTATTAGAATAAAATTGTTGTTGAAGCATTATTTGTGATTTTTTTGTAGTAGGGAATTATTTCTAGCCTTTGTAGATTCTTTATGTGTAGCATCATATGCTACTTTTTTTCCTTCCAAGAAAACCATTATATTTGAAGCCTTCAGACAAGATGATATGTAGAGGCAAAATCCATAGTCATTTATAAGAATGACATTTTTGAAATTCTATTGTAGGGCCTTCCTGATTCACATTCACCTCTTGGGTGTATTCCTTTAGGGCATTGTATGAATCTCTATAGCCTAGGGAGAGTTAGAATACGATTGGGACTTTTATGTATTTTGTGAATCTCAATGACCAAGAAGGGTTCATAACATGTTCTTGTTCATCATTAGCTTTAGCTGTCACCTCTTGAACATTTGAGATAGCAGTTGGAGGATCAATGACATTACTAAAGGCAACAAAGACCAAAAAATTAGTGTCATCCTCATCATCATTACTAATACTATCTGAAATAGTAACCCCAACTTTCATAGCATGCTTGTTTGTGCGATTTTGTTTCTAAAAACACTTTGCACCAATGTGACCTCGCTTCTCGTATTTGAAGCATATGATTTTATTCAAGTGTCCATTACTCAACTTCTTAGATTCATTTTTTTAATCCTTCATCAGATTTAGTAGATTTTGAGGCTTTGGAACTTGAAGTATGTCTTCTAGTAATCCCATATGAAGGTTTCTTCTTTCTAAAGAATTTGGTGACTCTCTAGGCAATGAAGGCCATTTCTTCCTCATCTGGATTAGAATCATCATTACCACTACCTATAGTCCATACATCTTTACTCGGTTCACTTCCTTTGGTTTTCTTGAGGGCTAAGCTATTTCCCTTCTTGAAAGCAATTTCCTCTTACCTTGGTAATATGTGATGCATTTTGAAGACTTGCAGGTTATTAGCTAACTCATTCACAGTGACGTAATTGGGTTTATGTATTGACTCAAGAATAGTAACTTTAGCATGAAACCTATAAGGTAGATTGAAAATGATCTTTTCAATCTATTTTTCTTTGATAATAGGTCTACTAAGGTTGTAAGAACAATTAACAATGTTTGAGAAGTGTGCATAAACCTTATCAAAAGTTTTATTTTCTTGCATATGCATAGTTCAAATTCTCTATTTAACTCAAGAATTTTGGACCTCTTAATAGCAGACGTACCTTCATGGGTTGTCCTAAGAATATCCCAAGCATATTTTGACATTGTACAACCCTGAATCCTCAGGTACCACAACCCTGATCATAGCATATAAATCCTTACTGTTCCATTTGAACTCCTTAGATTCTTTGTTAGTCCATTCAATCATTGCTTTGGAATCATAGTATTATCAAGTAGGGTTTTGGTGGGATAGGTCCAACTATTCTTAACAAGAAACCACACACGGTCTCCTTACGACCACAAGAAAGCCCTCATTTGCGATTTCTAATAGGTATAGTTTAGCCCATTAGAGAATGAAGGTCTACCTACATTCCTTCATTCTCTCGAATCCATTGGAGAGAAAGTGTGTATATGAAGAGTGAATTAACATAATCAACATCAAAGTAGTTGAGACCAATCAGGTGCAGATATTAATTAAAAGAGTCTACAACCTAGTAACTTAATGACTTAATTCTAGCACACACAAATAGAATTGGGAGTACTAAAATAGAGAATGCAATAGAAACACAAGTAATATATATTAGATAAGCGAAAAAAATTTAATAGCAGATATTGTAAATGAAGAAGAAGGTAGGAAATAATAAAAGCTTTCTAATAAAAGTTTAAGCTACATTATATTATAACATACACATCTTAAAATGAGATTATACTAGCATAAAAAAAGATCATGCTGAGTGATGAGTGCTCAAAAAGCACTAAAATAACCATGATTTTATGCACATTAATTGATTAATATATATATATATTTATATGTTTTATCATATATTTATATATATTTGTCTTTTTCGGAATCACGGGTATTTTTATTGTTTTTCAGGTATTTTGGCTTAAAAACGCAACTTAAAGACACAAAGAGGAATACTGGAAGCAATACATCACAAATATATTAATAAATAAATGGGGAAAGGTCAACAAATATGGAAAAATTGGACAAAATGGGTCAAAAGGGTCAAAAATGTCAAAAAGGAGAAAATCGCGCCGCCGCTGACCCGCGCGCGACACGCCCAGACCGCGCGCGCGAAGACGCCCAGATCGCGCGCGCGGCATGCCCGATCGCGCGCGCCGGCTCTCGGTCGCGCGCGCGCGCGCGCGCCTCTTTCGCGCGCGCGCTCTGCGCGCCACTCACTGCCTCGCGCGCGCGCCCTGCCTGTTCTCCCCGCGCCCAACGCCTTTTCGCCCCATTTTTCACGTGCGGCCGCCCTGTGACGTCATGCCGACGTCATTAATGACATCGACAATTCCAATACGCGTTTTTACATTTTTTAATATTTTTTTAACATTTTTTTACTCATTTTTTCTCTCCATCCTCACCTATAAATACCCCCCTTCCCTTCACTTAAAAACACACCTTCAAAACACACTTCTCTCTTCTTTCTTTCTCTCTTTTCTTAGATTTTTTGGTTTTTTTAGTTTTTCTTAGTTCTTAGTTAATTTCTCTTAGTTTTAGAGTTCTTCCCTTTTTGGGAAGAACTAGTTATGTTTTTGTAATTTTTTTTTAGCTTTTTGATTCAATAAATGGAAGTGCAAATTCCGCTTGGAGGTTTTCCAGCAACGGGAATAGCGTCGAAGTTCTGTAAGGATTTTATTTTCTTTACAGTTATTTTTTATGCTTTATTCTTACATGTTATATTTAATTTGTCTGTGATTAAATTTAAGCGTGTTGGTCATTTAGTAAACATGATGTAATAATAACGTTGTTATGCTTGCGAAAATATTAAATAGGTAAAAATCTCTAAAATGAATTGATTTTGTTTTTATTCAAGATTTTATATTAAGAATGTTAGAGAGAAATATATTATTTTTCATTACAAACTTAAACCCGAAAATTAGATTTTAAGGTTTAGTTATCGATTCGATTTAGAGTAGTGCTCTTTTATTTGATGGTACAATCGCAGGTAGTTAGAGTGAAGCTCTATTTCAAAAGTTTTTATAAGAATTATTATCTGAAAATGTATTGACAACATGTTTTCAATAGTGGTTTTAAAACTTGAAAGTTAGTACTCGGATAACTAAATTCTTAGGTTTAATTTGGACACCTTGAATAAAGTTTAAATCGTCTAACCTCACCAAAGGTGGCATTTAAATGCTTCATTTTCAATCTCTTAGAAAAAAGAATTAATTTAATTAACCAAATTAGTTATCAAACCCACCCATAGGTGTTAATTGATTTGTTTAGTTAACAAAGAATATCTAACCCCACCAAAGCTGGTATTCCTATAAAAAGAGAGAATCAATAAATATCAATTCATATCTTTAATAACCTAAATAATATGAGCAAGCATAATTAACTTAATTATTATATCCATAAATACTCCACCATTATAAATGATAAAATTTGCATAAATGTTTATTGAATCTATGTTTATTTTTATGTAATTAGATTAAAAACACAAAACCCAAAATATCGTGACAGGATGTTTAGGATTTAATTTCGTTTTTAAAAGTTTGAATAATAAATTAAAAACCACATACATTCCTTCCTTAGATCGACCTTGGGAGTATACTTATCATTTTCTACGAAATGATTCGTGCACTTGCGAGAGTTTTATAAATACATAAAACCAAATGAGCAGGCAGGATCAGCGATGTCGGTTACGCCTATCAAGTTTTTGGCGTCGGGATGGTATCAAGTTTTTGGCGGATTGCGGGATGGTATCAAGTTTTTAGCGTTACTTGGATGGTATCAAGTTTTTGGCGGATTCTTGGGGAAGGAATAGTGTTTTTAAATTATTTATCAAAATTTTAAAAACCTTTTGTGTTGTAAATAATTGTGATTTTTTTTATTAAAAAATTAAAAAAAATAAAAAATTTTGTTGTTTGTGAAAAGTAAAAAAAAAAAATTCAAATTTCAATTTCGTAATAAATAAAAAAAATATAGCATGAATAATAAAATAATTTTGCATTTTGAAATTTGAAGTAAAAAAAAAAAAGTAAATAAATTTTAAATTAAATTAATAAATAAATAAGAATAAAAAAATAAAAAATAAAAAAATAAAAAAAATAAAAAAATAATAAAAATAATAAAAAAATAAAAAAATAAAAAAATAAAAAAAATAAAAAATAAAGAAATAAAAATAAAAAAAATAAAATAAAATAAAAAAAATCAAAAAATCAAAAAGAAATCAAAAACATTATTTGCAATTTTTTTTTTTATTTTTGTTGTTTTTTCTTTTTCTTTTTTTTCTTTTACCTTTTTCAATTATTTTTTTCAATTTATTTTATTTTATTATTATTATTTTTTTTTGCCTTAATTTTTATTTTTTCTCTTTTTCTCTTTTTATTTTATTTTTTTTCAAATTTTTTTTTAACTACTTTTTTTTTTTAATTTTCGTTTAAGTTAATTAACTTAGATTTTTAGTAACTTAATTTACTAACTTATATTAATTTAATTTACTAACTTAATTAACTTAGATTTTCATTAACTTAATTAACTTAATTTTAATAGCATGAAAAGTAAAGATCTAAGGGAGTTCTGTCTAGGAGACTAGTTCTTGGAAGCCTTTGTGCCACTAGTCTTTCCTGGGAACGTTGCTCTGTCTAGGAGGATGGTTTTTAAGGAGCCTTTGCCCCACCATTCTTTCCTGGGAGCACTCTTGGTTATCTTGATTATGTTATTTTAACTTCAAAAAAATTAAAAAAAAAAAATTAAAACTATCTCCAAAATTTTAAAGCTTTAATTACAATCTAAGGAGTTAGTTGTTTTGTTTGTTCTAGGTACAATTGTGTTTTGATGCCTTAATTATTTGATTTGCACCTAGATGTGGGTTATCTAAAACCTTCAAGCATGCCCATAGTTTTTGGTACAGAAAAATTTGAAAATCAATAGGGCATGTTTGAAACAGTATAGGTAGACAACATTGTCTTACTTGTAGGTTTGATTGACTCAATGATGAGGGGACATTGAGTTTACTTAAAAGGCAATCCCCAAGTTACGTCTTGCTAAGACGTTAAACTAAGCTTATTTGGATGGGAGGCAACCCATCATTTTAGGTAATTTTTTTGTTATTTGTTTTAATTTTATTGTTTATTTTGGTTTAATTATATGTGAATAATTTTTAAATTGTTAAAACTAAAAATATTTTTGAGTTGTTAGAAGTTCACAAAGAATACGTTCTGTATACACTTTAATGATGAATATGATGAATGCACTTGCATTTCTCCATTACTACTTACACATTCTCAAGAAATAGGTAATTTTTCTTCTCTTTTCTCTTTATCTTTAATTTACAGTTGTTACATTGAGGACAATGTAAGTTCTTGGTTGGGGGTGGTGAAAAGTTACCATGCTTAATTAGAAAAGAAAAAAAAAGATTTAACAATTTAAAAAAAAAAAAAAATTTGTTTTTTTTTCTTTTTTATGTTCACATCTTCATTTTTTGTGTTTGTTTTGTGTGATTTAGTAATTTTTGAAATTTAAAAAAAAAAAAAAATAAAAAAAATAAAAATAAAAATATTTTCTCACAAAAATTTATCATTTCTTTAAATCAAATTTAAGTAAAGAGTTAAGTCTTTTGTACTGTTAGATTAATTTTTGAAAACATATCATGAAATATTTTGTAATTGTTTTTGATAATTAGTTAATTTTTGTCATAACTAGTATTTCTTGATAAGATGTAGAAATTATATTAAACCCGAAATCGGTGTTTATGAATTTGTTTTAGTGGAGACTACCTTTGTGAGATATAATTTGAGCCTAATTTCCTTTATTCAGAGTGAAATATATATTTTTTCTACTCCAAACACATTTCTTATTTCTTCAAATTCTTAGATGATCTCTATAGGCATTAATATTGAATGTATGAATTTTTTCTCATCTTAATAGAGTGTCGTATATTTATTATTATTATTTTTGCTTAGATTAAATGATTTGAGTAGAAATTGATAGTATATGCTTTTATCTCATTCGTGCATGACTGTTATAAAAAAAAAGAGACATATCTGGGGTTACCTAAACCAAGATCAAACAGAAAAGCCACAAAATTAACCACTCACCAAAATCCAAAAAAATGTACAATCTGTACATGGGTTGACTCTCTAAAATATACATATATTGAAAAAAAAATATAGTATCATCTTCATACTATGACCCACATTCCCTACAAAGTTGTGAGTACAGGCTAATTACAAAAAAAAAAAAAAAGATATAGGAAATAATTCCCTAAAAAGTCATTGCAATTTCTTCATTTGTAAAAAGCATATATCTTGAAATTTTTTCTTAATGAGTTTGATTTATGCATGAAAATAATTTTTATATATGATATCTTTATAATTTATACATTTGATTCCTTCCATGAGATCAACGTCAAAATAACACTTTGAGCCTTTCTTCTTTATACATATGCGAACATATTAGTTCATTTCTATACATCAACTCTTTCGCATATAAATTAGTATGAGTGTTTGAACCCATAGGATTCAGTGTTTTGAGAGTATTGACTTGTGAGGAATAGAGTCGAAGCGAATTCGGATTTATGACACTGAAATTGGGTGAAATTAAATTGATACATTTTTGATATGAAATATGAAAATGATTTCCGACTAATTATTATAATAAATCATGATTGTTTAAAAAGATTAAAATAACTTATGCTTGAGATTTTAATTATGATCTTAAAGGAGATTAAAAAGTATGAGACATTTTTGTGATATGTTGTTTTCTTTTATTCTTAAACGTTAATTTTTGATTTTGTTGTAATTTTAGTTTTTAAGTTGATTGTTGTTATTATTTCTTTTAATTTTTACATTTAGTTCAATGTTTGTGGGTATCATTACTGAAAACCCTCACGAGACTCAAACTCGTCCACTAGGGCAACCTAGGGGTTTAAAGGCTTGTTGCATAGGCTAAATGCAACCGTGTCAATCTACGGAAGTGATTTAGGATAGTTTAATTTTTAGTTTTTATCGCTTCTCTTGCTAAGGGACTAGCAATAATTTGGTTGGGGGTTGTGATGAGTGCCTTTCAAAAGCACTAAAATAACCATGATTTTATGCACATTAATTGATTAATATATATACATATTTATATGTTTTATCATATATTTATATATATTTGTCTTTTTCGGAATCACGGGTATTTTTATTGTTTTTCAGGTATTTTGGCTTAAAAACGCAACTTAAAGACACAAAGAGGAATACTTGGAAGCAATACATCACAAATATATTAATAAATAAATGGGGAAAGGTCAACAAATATGGAAAAATTGGACAAAATGGGTCAAAAATGTCAAAAGGAGAAAATCGCGCCGCCGCGCCGCCCGGCCGCCCGGCCACAGAGCCGCGCGCGACAGACGCGCGCGCGGCACGCCCGGATCGCGCGCGCGCGTGCCCGATCCGCGCGCGCCGGCTCTCCCGGTCGCGCGCGCGCGCGCGCCACTGCCTCTTTCCGCGCGCCTCTGCGCGCCACTCTGCCTCGCGCGCGCCCTGCGCGCCAGGCTCCCTCCCGCGCGCCCAACGCCTTTTCGCCCCATTTTTCACGTGCAGCCGCCCCTGTGACGTCATGCTGACGTCATTAATGACATCAGCAATTCCAATACGCGTTTTTACATTTTTAAATATTTTTTTAACATTTTTTTACTCATTTTTTCTCTCCATCCTCACCTATAAATACCCCCCTTCCCTTCACTTCAAAACACACCTTCAAAACACACTTCTCTCTTCTTTCTTTCTCTCTTTTCTTAGATTTTTAGGTTTTTTTTAGTTTTTCTTAGTTTTTAGTTAATTTCTCTTAGTTTTAGAGTTCTTCCCTTTTTGGGAAGAACTAGTTATGTTTTTGTAATTTTTTTTTAGCTTTTTGATTCAATAAATGGAAGTGCAAATTCCGCTTGGAGGTTTTCCAGCAACGGGAATAGCGTCGAAGTTCTGTAAGGATTTTATTTTCTTTACAGTTATTTTTTATGCTTTATTCTTACATGTTATATTTAATTTGTCTGTGATTAAATTTAACTGTGTTGGCTGTTTAGTAAACATGATGTAATAATAACGTTGTTATGCTTGCGAAATATTAAATAGGTAAAAATCTCTAAAATGAATTGATTTTATTTTTATTCAAGATTTTATATTAAGAATGTTAGAGAGAAATATATTATTTTTCATTACAAACTTAAACATGAAAATTAGATTATAAGATTTAGTTATCCTATTCGATTTAGAGTAGTGCTCTTTTATTTGATGGTACAATCGCCTAGGTAGTTAGAGTGAAGCTCTATTTCAAAAGTTTTTATAAGAATTATTATCTGAAAATGTATTGACAACATGTTTTCAGTAGTGGTTTTAAAACTTGAAAGTTAGTACTCGGATAATTAAATTCTTAGGTTTAATTTGGACACCTTGAATAAAGTTTAAATTGTCTAACCCCACCAAAGGTGGCATTTAAATGGTTCATTTTCAATCTCTTAGAAAAAGGAATTAATTTAATTAACCAAATTAGTTATCAACCCCACCCATAGGTGTTAATTGATTTGTTTAGTTAACAAAGAATATCTAACCCCACCAAAGGTGGTATTCATATAAAAAAGAGAGAATCAATAAATATCAATTCATATCTTTAATAACCTAATTAATATGAGCAAGCATAATTAACTTAATTATTATATCCATAAATACTCCATTGTTTTAACAGATAAAATTTGCATAAATGTTTATTGAATCTATGTTTATTTTTTTGTAAGTAGATTAAAAACACAAAAACCAAAATATCGTGACAGGATGTTTAGGATTTAATTTCGTTTTTAAAAGTTTGAATAATAAATTAAAAACCACATACATTCCTTCCTTAGATCGACCTTGGGAGTATACTTATCATTTTCTACGAAATGATTCGTGCACTTGCGAGAGTTTTATAAATAGATAAAACCAAAGTAACGGGCAGGATCGGCGATGTCGGTTCTGCCCCGATCACTGAGGCATATGTCCGAAGTGCCTATTACTGATTTTGTTTGTTGCTTTCATAACGACTTGGTTTGACATATGAACCTTACTATTCTTCACAGCCAACACCACCAATTATGGTGTGATTAGTAGCCATAGATCAATATCAAATATATAGAACGAAACACATTGAAGATCACTCTCGGTCTTAAGGGTACCAAACAACATAATGTCCTTATAGAACTTAAATCGTGTATGGGAGACATATTGTCAAACCCCGTATGCACATAGACTATGATCTGATAACTAACCTCAATGAATGGCTCACACTTAAAAGTAAGCTCTCTAAAATGATTTCCAAAACATATATAAATTTAAGTATGAATTTTGACAAAGTTTTGACACTAAAAGCATGAGTAAGAACACAAGAGAAATAAGGAGGCATTTATAGAACTCAGATTCCCACCTTGCTAGCCACCTCGCCAACCACCTTGACAAACGTGGTGGCGAGGGTGGTGGTGAGCTTATTGGCAAGGTGCTAACAAAGATATTTTTTTCATTTCCAAAAAAATTGAGTAAAATCCATAGGTACCTACACCCAAAACAAACAAAAATATACCATTATCAAACTAGTATGCACACTAAAACAACCAATCCCGTGGTGCGTGATGAGTGCTTAAAAAGCACTAAAATTACCATAATTTAATGTATTTTAATTGATTAGATAGATTTATATTTGTATGATTTTATCATATTTTTATATAAATTTTTCTTTTCAAAATCATTGGTATTTTTATTAGTTTTTAGGTATTTTCGTTCAAAAATAATTTTAAAACTTGAAGAAAAATAATAGAGGCAATAGATTACAAATATGTTGGAAAAAGAATGAGAAAAGTCAAAAAATGGAAAAAAGGATTTGGGGAATGGGTGCAGACAAGGGCATGACGTACATGTGTCTATGCGTGGGATAGGCTGGGCATATGCGGGACTGCATGTGGGACTCAACAGATGGCGCATCTCGGCCCAAATTGGAACCTTTTTGACTCTTTTGACCGTTTTGACATTTTTGACCAATTTTGTCCAATTTTTTTCATTTTTTTGACTTTTTCTAATTTTTTTCTAAACTCGACGGATTTAATTTTAGTTCTTTTTAAACACTCATTACAATCCCTAACTTGCTTCTTGCTAGTCTCTTAGCAAGAGAAGCGGTAAAAACTAAAAATTAAATTATCCTAAATCACTTCCGTGGATTGATACAATTGCATTTAACATATGTAATTAATGTTTAAATCCCTAAGTTTTCCTAGTGAACGAGTTTGAGTCTCGTGAGGATATTTAGTAATATTACCTACGAACATTTAATTAAATCTAAAAATTAAAAAGAAATAACAACAATAAACAAATCAAAAACTAAAATTATAACAAAATAAAAACTAAATAAAATAAAAAATTGATCACCACAAAAATTATGTGTGCAATGAATACGTAAGTATACGTATCACAACGTTGTGCTAACACGTGGTTCACGAATCATCCTCCTTACACATGGCGTAACATGATTCGATGTACCTACTTACGCAGCGTCTACGTGGCTTGCCTAATCAGCTTCTTTGCTTACGTGGCATGCCACATGGAAGCTCTAGATTAACCTTGCGTTAAAAAATCATAAAAATTCCAGAAAAATCCCAAAATATTTATAAAAATTATATTTTCACCCCTTTTAGCTCAAAAGTTTATATTTTAATATTTTTCACCCCAAAATACTATTTATTGAATAAAATAAGTAAATATTAAGTAAAAATGTGTGTTAATAACTCTACTTTTGTAGACTAATTAGAAATTAAGGCTTAAATAATATCTCACAAGAGTAGTCTCCACTATTTGATTCCTAAAAACTGATTTTGGATTCATTATAATTTTCACACTTTATCATAAAATACTATTTATGACAAAAACTAACTAATTATCATATACTCCATGATATGTTTTCAAAAATTAATCTAATAGTGCAAAAGGCTTAACTATATACTTAATTGATTTAAAAAAATGATAAAATTTTGTGAGAAATTTTTTAATATTAATCCAAAAATTATAAAAATTACAAAACCATACAAAAAATAAAATAAAATCAAACACAATAAAAAGGAAAATGTGAACATAATTTTTTTTTAAATTGTTAAAATTTTTGAAATTAAGCACGGTAACTTTTCACCATCCCCAACCTAGAACTTATATTGTTCTTAATGTAATAATTGTAAATTAAAGATAAAGAGAAAAAAGAAGAAAAATTATCTATTTCCTGAGAATGTGCAAGTAGTGATGGAGAAATGCAGGTGCATCCATCATGTTCATCATTAAAGTTCATACAGACATATCATTGTGAACTTCAAACATCTCAACAAATATTTTTAGTTTTAAAAATTCTAAAATTATTCATATGTAATTAAACTAAAATAAGTAAAAGAAATTAAATAAATAAAACAAATAAAAGAAAACTACCTAAAATGATGGGCTGCCTCCTATCCAGCACTTAGTGTGCATCCATCATGTTCATCATTAAAGTTCATACATACATATCATTATGAACTTCAAACATCTCAACAAATATTTTTAGTTTTAAAAATTCTAAAATTATTCATATGCAATTAAACTAAAATAAGTAAAAGAAATTAAATAAATAAAACAAATAAAAGAAAACTACCTAAAATGATGAATTACCTCCTATCCAGCACTTAATTTAACGTCTTAGCAAGATGTAAATTGAGGGTTTTGCATTTTAAGTAAAATCAATGTCTCCACATCATTTAGTCAATAAAACTGACAGGTAGGACAAGTTTGTCTACCTATACTTTTTAAGTCATATCCTATGGATTTTTAAAATTTTATTTACTTAAACGTAGGGAAATAATTGTGGGTTTTAGATAACCCACTTCTAGGTGCAAGTCAAATAACTAAAGCATCAAAACACATTTGTATCTAGATTTAATAAAGAAACTACCTCTTTTTATCACAAATTGTAATTAAAAACTTTAAAATTTTGGAGATAGCTTAAGAATATTTTTATAGAATTCAAAATAAATAAAAAAAATCAAAATTATTTTAACCATAAAAAGTTTTCAAAAATTTGATAAATAACTTAAAAAAGCTATTCCTTTCCCGGTAACGGGACCAAAATCTTGATGCAAAATTGGTATTGCTAACCCGATACCGATTTTTTCCATCAGTGTGTAAAATAGAGTACATTGAAATTTATGCTTATGTGAACCAAGCAAATAGAAATTCAGAATCAAGTAGACCAAATTTCGAATATTCACATTTAGCCTGTTTCTTTACTAAGTTAGGTGTCAACTTAGATGAAATCAATAGCTCTTTCAAAGCTTATAAAGATAGGTTGAAGAATTGGAAGTAGAGAAAATACATTTTTAGTTTAAAAGACACCATTAGTTGACTAAAAGTACAAATGCACTAAAACAAATATTTCAAAACCAAATATAGTGAACTCTCAAATTTAGATTCTTTTTCCTTTTTCTTCTCAAATTTCAAACATTAACATTCCCAAATTTAGGTTCTTTTCCCTTAACTACTTAAATTTCATTCAATGAAACCACTCCTTTTTCTTTTTCTTTTTCTTCTTTTTATTATGACTTCATTTTTCTATTTCTTTAACTAAAAGGGTAGATAAACATTCCCAAAGAAACTCAACTAAGGTTGTGCAAGGTAAGAGGGATTAGTCATTTGTGTTAAGATAGTATTCATGTGCAAAGAAATGAAGGGATAACAAAGTGGCTCAAAGGAGACAAGTACATAATTGTGGCTTCAAAAGTTCAAATGGTCAAAAAAAGGCAGAAATCTTTTCTCTATTTAAGTGATACCTATGATTTCACCTCAAGACATACCAAAGTGGATTCTAGTGCTGTTTAGAGACATACAAATCATCTAAATAAAAAATTTACACAAACTTATTAAAATATCCATACAAGTTCATAGAGTTATGATGCTTATTTTCGCAAGTGTACGAATCGTTCAAGTAATAAAGTGTACAAAAGTACGGATATCGAACCCACAAGGAATAGCGTTACTAAGTACCGAAATTGACTAACCCTAATTTTATTTGAAAACCGAATTGTTGAAATTGTTTTAAAAGTAAATTAACATAAAACTAAACGCAAATAACAAAATTTAATGTTGTTCACAAATGATTAAAAACGCTAAGGAATTTGATTTCGCTAAATCAATTCAATCCGATTTCAAGTCATGTTATATGAGAATCAAAGCTAAAAGTGATGGTTGAAAAACCCAAACTTATCTAATACTCTTTCTCAAGTTATATTAGAATTACTTATCTATGAAAACCAACTATATTTCTATGAAGATTTAATCACAAATAAGCACATTACGATTTATGGAATTTCTGGAATAACCACATACATCATGCATTAGGTGTCAAACTCGCATTCAACATATGGTATTTATCACAAGAAGCATTCATTACACATCTCCTCTCGGTCTCAATATAATGCAACAAATCATCTAAATCTTGATCAGAAATTTAAAAGCATTAAGCATGGAAATAAATACTCAACTTGAAAACAATGAATTCATATAACAATAACACAAGAAATCAGATTTTCTTGATTCAACTACATCATAGCCTTAGCAAAAATGAATTAGTTCATAACGGAAATACGAACAAGCATTATTTCAATTGAATCCATTAATAACAAAACTGAATAAATTGCAGAATATAAAAGCTAAGGAGAAGAGATGAAAAACTCTAGAAGATGAAGACTTGGTAGCATCAATGGTGAAGATCCTTCAAGTTTCTCCAAAATTTCTTTCTCTCCTCCAAAAATATCTTTGAACTCCCCTTTTTGCCATCCCCCTCTTTTTCCATCATATTATATATATAGATCTAGGGTTTGGGGGGCAATTTTGGAACAAAACAACCAAAAAATCTGTTTTCGGACGAAACTCGCCGGCGGCGAAATTGTTCTCGCTGCGGCGAGATTTCTGGAAAACTTACGATTTTGGTTCCGCTCAATCTCGCCGGCGGCTAGATTATTGTGGCCGGCGGCAAGATTAACTTGCCCGGCGGCGAGATTGATTTGGCCGGCGGCGAGATTTACTTGGCCGGCGGTGAAATTACTGTGCCAAAATCCATGCTCCCTGCATGATTTTCAACGTTTTCTCGCTAAGGTTTTCGCCGACGGCAAGAATGTTCTCGCCGGCGGCGAAATTCCAAATTTTGAAATTTTGTTTTCTTTTTATTTGTACTCAATCCCAGTCATTGAAATTTGTCCCAAACTTCTCCAAAATTATGATTTTACCTAAAATTGCACTTTAAACACGAAATACCCGTGAAATGACATTTGTGGATTAAATAATCAAATAAACGCAATTTTCACACAAATATCAACATTTAAATCATAACAAAAATGCAATAATTTGACTCTTATCAACAACCCCCAACCAGCTTCTTGCTAGTCTCTAGCAAGAAAAGCAATCTATGAATAATTTCAAAGGAGACATTAAAAGAAAAATTCAAAGGAAATTTATTCTATTTACAACATTACATTAAGCGTATGCAATAAGCCTTTAAACCTCTAGGTGGCCCTAGTAGGACGAGTTGTAGTCTCGTGATGACTTCCAGTGATGATACCCACAAACATCTTACCTATAACTATCCTAACTTAAAACAATAAAATCACATAACAAATAACTTGCACAAATGTCTCAAAAATTGTAAATAACACCCAACATATAGAATAATTAAATGTCACCTAAGCTTTAAGAAATCTCAAATGCCAATTTCACTTTTGTTATTGACTCTTAAACATTCATCAAACCACAAACCAATAGCCATAATGCCCAAATAATATTATGCACAACATCCACAAACAAAAAGGTGAAATCTCGAACTCCATAGGCTCACTTTTCAAAACTCTCTCCACTAATGAAGGAAAATACACCACTTTGGATCAATAGGACTTTATGAGGCTTGTAATGTTAGGCTTAGGTATTTGGTTAAGAAAGAACGGGCAATGTCAAAATACAAATAAGGGCACTTATTAGATTAAATACAACCAATTAAGTAAAAGAGTAAAACCATTTAACCCAAATTATTTCTTCTGATCATAGCCTATTTTTCCAAAGATAAACAAAATTCTTCCTCAATCTTTCTCCTTAGTACATCCATCACTAACACTCTTTTATTTATTAAAATGTGAAGGCTTTCTTCTTCTTCTTCTTTTTTTTTTTACTCAATTGCACTTTGAAAGCCAACCACTTTCTTCCAATATATAGATTTTTTTTTTCAATTGCTCTTGAAAAGCCAACCAATTTCTTCCAATATATGTGGATTTCTTTTTTTTTTTGCATCCTTACTCCAATTGCTCTTGAAAAGACATAACCCCCAACCAATTTCTTCCAATATATGTGGAAGATTTCTCCAATTCCTCTTGAAAAGTTTGTGTTCAAAATTAAGTGCTCTTAACAAATAAGGTAGGAATTATATATATATATTTGGCTCAATAGAAGGTAGGTTATATAAGGCAAAAAGAAAGAAAAATAAGGCTAACAATATATTTAAATGGCTCAAAGAGGTTACTAGTGATATAAAGATAACAAGGTAGGCTTAAAATGGCACAATCGATCCAAAAATGGCCTACATCATATCCTAAACAGTGCAATTCCAAATTATTTCGCCTCAAGAGGTTTTCAAATGAGTTCTAGAGTTTGTTGAGATCACAAAAATGTCCATGAAAAATTCGCACATAAGACTTCTCTAAGCATTTAGACTAATAAACCAAATCATACCACATACCAAAAGAGTCGCCAACTAGGTAAAATCAACATTTGAAATTATCTTTAATCCGAAGTAAAATTTAATGTCTTCTAAAAGCTACTTGTTATCACAATCACATTATTATCATCAACGTGCAAATTAAAATAAGTAAAATGCAAATAAAATAAAATAAAAATAAAAATCGAAATAAGACAATAAACAAATAAAAGAAATTAAATCAAAATGAAAAATCAAAATTAAACACAAATAAACACACAAACAAAACTACTAAAAATGAAGGGAAGAAAAGATTTACCGTTTACCGCACACCCCCAACCAAAACCTTACATTGTCCTCAATGTAAGAAAGGAAAGAGAGATCTCCTTTCCACCGGTGGTGAAACTGCCCTCGTCGACGGTGAACATAAGATTTTTTTTTTGTTTCTTAGATGGTATGGCATTGGCTTTAGCTCAATCTTGCTGGCTCCATTCTTTACCACTGAGGTTGGAGTTTCATTTGTTCCCAACTCCTTAAATTTTTCATCACTGGACAAAAATTCATCAAGTGCTGCCAGTAATTCGAAACATTGTCTCACTCCCTCATCTTCCTCCTCAATTATTGCAGATTTCACAAGGCAAGCTTTTAGTGGTAGCGATGGAGTTCTCTCCTCAAAAGTTTCCGAGATTAACATATCAAGAGTGTTAATTTGAAAACAAGAATGTACCTCACTTGGAAATTTCATTGCTTTAAAAACATCAAAAGTAACTTGTTCATCTTGCACCCGTAGAATGAGCTTTCCTTGCTGAACATCAATCAATGTTCTTCCAGTTGCAAGGAATGGTCTCCCCAATATCAGCGGTATCTCTCTATCTTCCTCCATGTCAAGCACCACAAAATCTACAGGGAAAATAAATTTGTCGACTTTAATTAAAACATCCTCCATTACCCCTAGAGGATATTTCACCGATCGATCCGCTAATTGTAAAGAGATTGAAGTGGGCTTCACTTCTCCCTGGCCTAGTTTCCTGAAAATAGAAAGTGGCATCAAATTAATGCTTGCTCCTAAATCACATAGGACTTTATCAAAATTGCAACTCCTTATAGTACAAGGTATAGTAAAACTCCCTGGGTCTTTCAATTTCTGTGGCAGTTTTCTTTGAAGAACTGCACTGCACTTCTCATTTAGCATGCAGTTTCATAATCTCCCAGCTTCCTCTTCTTTGATAGAATTTCCTTCATGAATTTTGCATACTTCGGCATTTGTTCCAACATCTCTGCAAAAGGAATGTTAATATGCAATTTCTTAAAAATATCCAAAAATTTATCAAATTGATTATCAAGCTTTTTCTTATTCAATCTTTGAGGATATGGGATAGGAGGCTCATATTTCGCATATAGGGAAGATTGAATATCTTGGGATCTTGATGGATTTTCTTTAGATTCTTCCATCTTTTTCTTTGATTTCCTCTACCTTTCAAGTTCTTTACCACTTCTCAATGTGATAGCCTTTGCATGTTCTGTGGGATTTATTGTGTCACTAGGTAGTGATCCTTGAGACCTTTCTGCAATCTACTTTGAAAGCTGCCCCAGTTGGTTTTGGATGTCCCTGTTAATTGCCTCTTGATTTCTGAAATTTGCTCTTGTCTCCTCAATGAATTTTCCCAAAATTTCTTCCAAATTTGTTTGTTTCTTCTCTTGGGGTTGGTAGGAAGATGATGACGGTTTGAATCCCCCTTGGTTATTTCCCCATGAAAAATTTGGATGATTTCTCCAACCTGGATTGTAGGTGTTCGAATATGGGTTATGTTGAGGTTTTTGAAAATTTGATACATAACTTGCTTGCTCAACATTTGGTGAAGCAAATGGATTTCCAACTTGGCACTCGATACTAGCATGATTTCCACCACATAAATCACATTGTGCAGTTGGTTTGGATTCAAATTTGGATGACAAAGAATCCATCTTTCTTGAAAGAACAGCAACTTGAGCCGACAAAGCATTCACTGAATCAATTTCATGCACTCCTACTGGTCTTTTTGCAATTACCCTCTCTGAATGCCATTGATTGTTGTTTTCTGCCATAACCTCTAACAACTCATGAGCATCCTCCGGTGTTTTTCCCATTAAAGATCCTCCAGCTGCAGCATCAATCATTGCACGATAGTTTGAAACCAACCCATTATAAAATGTAGAGACTTGCAGCCAAATTGGTATACCATGATGTGGGCATTTCCTCAACATTTCTTTGAATCTTTCCCAAGCTTCATCAATGATTCTTGGTCATACTGTGTAAAAGATGTGATTTCATTCCTTAATTTTGCTGTCTTAGCAGGAGGAAAGAACTTGGATAAGAATTTCTGAACCAATTCATTCCATGTTGTAATTGATCCTAGTGGTAATGAGTTTAGCCACTCCTTGGCTTTATCCCGAAGTGAAAAAGGAAAAACCCTCAATCTTACAGCATCTTTGGACACACCATTTATCTTGTAAAGATCACACACCTCCAGAAAGTAAGCAATATGTGCATTTGGATCATCCTTTGACATTCCCCCAAACTGATTTGATTGAACCATTTGGATAAAGGATGGTTTTATGTCAAAGTTATTGGCTTGAATAGTTGGCCTCCTTATACAGAAATAGTTCCAAAGAACATTAGGCGCGGATAATCCCTCAAAGCTCTACGATTTCCACCTCCTCAACAAATGGTGGATCCATGGCCATTTGTCTATTAGGAGCTGAAGTTGAACGGCTTCTCTCTCGGTTTAGACGCCTATATGTTCTATCAATCTCGGATCAAATGGAAGAAGGTTAAGGCTTCTTGACGTCTCATACACAAATCACGCAACAGAAAATCAACTAACACAAAAACAACACAAAGTTACTTTTTTTTTATATTTATAAAATAAAACAGCAAAATAAACAAAATTAAAAATGAAAGAAAGATAAAGGAAATTAACTTCAAATTAAAACTAAGATTAGGTAGTATCGATATTAATAAAAACAAACCATTCCCCGGCAACGGTGCTAAAAACTTGATGCTTATTTTCGCAAGTGTGCGAATCGTTCAAGTAATAAAGTGTACAAAAGTACGGATATCGAACCCACAAGGAATAGCGTTACTAAGTACCGAAATTGACTAACCCTAATTTTATTTGAAAACCGAATTGTTGAAATTGTTTTAAAAGTAAATTAACATAAAACTAAACGCAAATAACAAAATTTAATGTTGTTCACAAATGATTAAAAACGCTAAGGCATTTGATTTCGCTAAATCAATTCAATCCGATTTCAAGTCATGTTATATGAGAATCAAAGCTAAAAGTGATGGTTGAAAAACCCAAACTTATCTAATACTCTTTCTCAAGTTATATTAGAATTACTTATCTATGAAAACCAACTATATTTCTATGAAGATTTAATCACAAATAAGCACATTACGATTTATGGAATTTCTGGAATAACCACATACATCATGCATTAGGTGTCAAACTCGCATTCAACATAAGGTATTTATCACAAGAATCATTCAATACACATCTCTTCTCGGTCTCAATATAATGCAACAAATCATCTAAATCTTGATCAGAAATTTAAAAGCATTAAGCATGGAAATAAATACTCAACTTGAAAACAATGAATTCATATAACAATAACACAAGAAATCAGATTTTCTTGATTCAACTACATCATAGCCTTAGCAAAAACGAATTAGTTCATAACGGAAATACGAACAAGCATTATTTCAATTGAATCCATTAATAACAAAACTGAATAAATTGCAGAATATAAAAGCTAAGGAGAAGAGATGAAAAACTCTAGAAGATGAAGACTTGGTAGCATCAATGGTGAAGATCCTTCAAGTTTCTCCAAAATTTCTTTCTCTCCTCCAAAAATATCTTTGAACTCCCCTTTCTGCCGTCCCCCTCTTTTTCCATCATATTATATATATAGATCTAGGGTTTGTGGCCGGCGGCTAGATTATTGTGGCCGGCGGCGAGATTAACTTGGCCGGTGGCGAGATTGATTTGGCCGGCGGTGAGATTGATTTGGCCGGCGGCGAGATTGATTTGGTCGGCGGCGAGATTGATTTGGCCGGCGGCGAGATTTACTTGGCCGGCGGCGAAATTGCTGTGCCAAAATCCATGCTCCCTGCATGATTTTCAACGTTTTCTCGCTAAGGTTTTCGCCGGTGGCGAGAATATTCTCGTCGGCGGCAAAATTCCAAATTTTGAAATTTTGTTTTCTTTTTATTTGTACTCAATCCCGGTCATTGAAATTTGTCCCAAACTTCTCCAAAATTATGATTTTACCTGAAATTGTACTTTAAACACGAAATACCCGTGAAATGACATTTGTGGATTAAATAATTAAATAAACGCAATTTTCACACAAATATCAACATTTAAATCATAACAAAAATGCAATAATTTGACTCTTATCAAGTTATGGTATATGTAAGATAGAAAGTTTTCTCAAATTTAGCACAAGAATTTAGTCATACAAATGCTCAAGGAATGCATATGTCAAAACAACCAAAATTCAATTCAAGTTATTAGAGAGTTTTGGTGTTGGATTTGTGCTTGAATATTAAGGAAGTTTATGTTTTTTGAAGGTTTAGCTTAGATCTGACATGTAACTATTTTAAAATTGTGTTTTATTTAGGGTTTAGTAAAGTAGTTGCAAGGGTTTGGGACAAAATTATCCGTTTCTTTTCTTTTAAAAGATTAGAATATTAAATCAGATCTTTTAAATAAAGTGTTTGCATAGATCTTGAATTTGTCGGAAAGTATTTTGATTGCTTTTTCTTTGTGTTTATTGTATAGATGTTCTTCTGTTGATCCAATTTTTTTGGAGCCATACTTATACCAATCTATGTATTTAAAAGTAGTATAAGACTATAAGTATGCCTCTAATTTGTAATACTCTCATAAGCATCATACTGTCATTATTAATAGTTGGATGCATGTTAAGACTATTTCACAGTGTAACTTTTTGATATTTCACTATTGAATGTTTTCTTTGACATTAACATTAGTTTCTTTTTATTTTCATTGTAGGGAGAACTATGGCTGTGAAGTTGTTTGCTTTACTGCTAATGTTGGCCAAGTAATGAGGCACCAACTAATTCCATTTTTATGAATTTTACTTTTTAGATGTTTTTTCTTCCCAATTTTAATGATTGATTGTTACATGCTAACTTGCAATTGAAACTAAATATGCAGTGTGTGAAGGAATTGGATGTCTTGGAAGAGAAGGCCAAGGTAAATGGTGTGTCTCAGTTAGTAGTGAAAGAATTAACAGAGAAATTTGTGAGAGATATTATATTCCCTTGCTTACGAGCTAGTGCAATTTATGAGAGGAAATACTTCCTCTATTATTGCTAAAGTAATTTTCAGTACTCAGTTCTTATGCCGAATTGTTGCTTTGAATTGTAATATCACAATTCAATCCAGAAACGTTCAGAAAACCATATAAATGCACAATTTAAATGCAATGAAAACAAAATGGATTGAAAACATACCTCCTGTCATTGATCAAATTTCTACACTTACACGGGAATTCCAATGGATTTTTGATTTGATGTTCTCACTAGTTTCTCACACTTATTCTCTATGTTTTGAAGGTGTATCTGAATTAAGTAGTTAATAGTGAGAGGACCCGATGCTTTATTAAGGTTCTTCCATCAAGAACTGTGTTCGGTTTCGGAACTGACGTACGGTTCTGACGAAACCGAATCGTCACCACGATTTATCATTGCATTGCACCACTCTGATGTTACATTCTCCCACTTGGTGCAAACGTTAAGTGAAATTCTCTTGAGTAACAAAATACATGAATCATAGCGATAGGTCCTCTAAGAGCAAGTATTATCTTCCATGTATTATAATGTATTTAGTTTCTCAAGTACTATACTTTATGCGGTAACGAAACTTAATGAATAAATCCTATATTTATTCTTGGTCTAATAAAATATATATTTTCTCAAATAAATTAAGGTGCACATGAATATGAGAAAATATCACAATATATAAGAGTTTCATTAATAAATTGTATATACATTTACAAAGTGAAACCAATTCCCATTTTCTCTACATGATCCTTGAATTTCATTGGTGGCATGCCTTTAGTCAAAAGATCAACAATCAATAACTCAATGCTTATGTGCTCAATGACCACTTTCTTTTCCTTAACATGTTCTCTTATGGCCAAGTATTTAATGTCAATGTGATTACTACGACTACCACTTTTGTTGTTCTTAGCCATAAATACAGAAGCTAAGTTATCATAGTACAATCTTAATGGCCTAGAAATAGAGTCAACTACTCTATGCCCCAAAATGAAACTCTTCAACCATACACCATGCGATGTGGCCTCAAAACATGATACAAACTCGGCCTCCATGGTGGAAGTAGCAGTCAAAGATTATTTCGCACTCTTCCAAGACACAACTCCACTAGCAAGCATGAAAATGTAACCAGATGTTGATTTTCATGAATCAACACAGCCAGTGAAATCCGTATCGGAGTAGCCAATTACTTCCAGTTCATTAGTTCGTCTATACATGAGCATATAATCATTGGTTCCTTGTAGGTACCTCATCACTTTCTTTGTAGCTTTCCAATGGTCAATACATGGGTTACTCTGATATCTCCCTAGCATCCCAACAATAAATGCAATGTCAGGTCTGATACAGACCTGAGCATACATCAGGCTTCCAACGGCTGAAGCATATGGAATGGTTTTCATCTGTTCTTTTTCAAAATCATTCTTTGGGCATTGGTCCAAATTGAACTTATCACCCTTCACAATGGGAGCAACACTTGGTGAACAATCTTTCATCCAAAATCTCTCTAAAACTTTATTGATATAGGTTTCTTGAGATAAACCCAAGATGCCTCGAAGTCTATCTCTGTGGATCTTAATGCCAATGACATAAGATGCCTCACCCATATCCTTCATATCAAAATTATAGAGAGTAATTGTTTTACCTCATGTAGCAAACCCTTATCATTTGCTGCAACCAAAATATCATCCACATACAACACCAAAAAACAAATCTTACTCCCACTAACCTTTTGGAATATACATGGATCCATGATGTTCTCTTCAAAACTAAATGAAATGATGACGTTATGGAATTTCAAATACCAATGACGAGAAGCTTATTTTAATCCATATATGGATTTATTAAGCTTACAAACCAAATGATCACCATCACTAGAGAAGAATCCTTTAGGTTACTTCATATAAACCTCTTCCTCTAGGTTACCATTAAGGAAAGCCGTTTTCACATCCATTTGATACAAATCCAAATCAAAATGGGCAACTAATGCCATGATCACATGAAGTGAATCTTTCTTAGATACAGGAGAAAATGTCTTTGTGTAGTCGATTCCTTCCCTTTGAGTGAATCCTTTGGCAACAAGTCTTGCCTTATGTCTCTCAATGTTGCCTTGTAAGTCTTTCTTTGTTTTAAAGACCCATTTACATCCAATGGCTTTCACACCATCAGGCAACTTGATGAGATCCTAGATTCGGTTAGATGCCATAGAATCCATCTCTTATTTCATGGAATTATACCATAAGTTCGAAACCTTAGAACTCATGCCTGTGAAAAATTCTCAGGATCATTTTCAACTCCAACATTATAGTCACATTCTTGTAGATACACAACATAATCACTAGGAATCGCTAATTTCCTTACTCTAGTAGATCTTCTTAATGTTGCATCAACATTCTCCTAAGGAGCAAGATTATGTTATTTAGCTGGTTGTTCAACAGTTGTAGGCATCTGTTGAACTTCAATGTCTACTGGATCAGGATCAACAACTTGTGGTACTTCTAAGACTGGTTATTCAACACATGTTTGTACTCAAGGCATATTGTTAACAATAACGATCAGTCCATTACTTGAAGTAGCATATTGAGCATTTGAATGATCTTTCTCAGAACCAATTCCCTAGGATCGATCGCTCCCACTAATAAAGTAATTCTCAAGAAATTTTGCATTTCTTGATTCCACAAACCTAGTGTTGTGAGATGGACAATAAAATCTATAACCCATAGACCGTTCGACATATCCAATGAAATACCCACTAATGGTCCTTGGGTCCAGCTTCTTCTCTTGTGGATTATAAATCCTCACTTCAGACGGGCATCCCTAAACATGCATATGTTACAAACTCGGTTTCCAACATTTCCATAATTCAAATGGCATCTTTGAGACAGCATTGGTTGGAACTCGGTTTAATATATACACAGCCATCTTTAAAGCTTTAATCCACAAGGATTTATGAAGATTAGAGTTACTAAGCATACTCTGCACCATGTCCAATAGTGTTCGGTTTCTCCTTTCTACTACACCATTCTGGTCTGGTGAACCAGGCATAGTTTATTGGGAAACTATCCCATGTTCTTGAAGAAACTTAGCAAATGGACCAAACGCTTATCCATTCTCAATGTATCTACCATAATATTCACTACCTCTATCTGATCTCACGATCTTTATTTGCTTTCCACATTGTTTCTCTACTTCAACCTTAAAGCTCTTGAAGGCATCCAATGCTTCACTCTTATTATGAAGCATGTAGAGATACATATATCGAGAAAAATCATCAATAAAAGGTGATAAAATATTTCTGACTTTGAATGTCCATGTCTAGACAACATATATCTGTATGTATGATTTCTAATATGTTTGAACTCCTATTGGCACCTTTCTTTGACTTGTTAGTCTGCTTTCCCTTAATGCAGTCCACACATGTCTCAAAGTTAGTAAAATCTAGAGTACTAAGTACCCCATCTTTCACTAATCTTTTAATTCTATCTATGAAGATATGTCCTAATCTCCTATGCCATAATGTAGAAGACACATCATCAATAATACACCTTTTAGTGCCAACTTGAACATGCATAGCATTATGAGTGGCATTATTTCATAAATTAATGTAGTAAAGACCATCACACAAAATACCATTCCCAACACAATCAAATTTATTAAATAAACTGAAAGATGTTTCTAAAAAATGAAAGGAATAACCAAAAGGTACAAGTCTTGAAATTTAAATCAAGTTTCTAGAGAAACTTGGAACATAAAAGGTGTTTTCTAATTCTAAAATAAAACCACTACTTAAAATCAAACTGCATGTCCCTACATCCTCCACATGTGAGCCCATCTTGTTACTGGATAAGATGTATTGCTCACTTCCCACTGGCTTCCTTATATTTCGCATACCTTGTAAGGAGTTTGCAACATGGATTGTAGATCTAGAATTAATCCATCAGGTATTAATATTAACATTAACCATATTAGATTCATAACAAACAAACGAGGTTGGAGTACCTTTATTCTCAAGCCATTTCTAGAATATGATACAATCCTTCTTCATGTGTCCCTTCTTTTTACAAAAGAAACACTTGGATTCTTTCTTAATATCAACCTGAGGTGGAATTATCCATTTTCCTTTATGCTTGTATTGAGATTTTCCTTTCTGGTATGTTGTAGCCATTGATTGAACATTTATCCTTATGTGTATTATACGAGATTTTGAATGGCCCGTACTGATGTTGGAGAGTGTTAAGGATATAGTGCACCAGGAAGGATTTTGACATCTCAACCTCGAGATGCTTAAGTTGAGCTGTAATGTCCCTCATTTGCATAATGTGCTCACGCACACCTTTCACATTGGTGAGTCATAAAGAAGAGAACTTCATAATAAGGGTGCTTGCTAAAGCCTCATCTGAAATGACAAATTGATCATCAATGGCCTTTAGCAAGTCTTGAACATTTTTATGCTAATCAACAAAACCACGAATACCAGCAGAGATTTTAGTCTTAATGAACATCATGCTAAGGCGATTAGATCGTTTCCATTGTTCATAAAGCATGATATTCTCTGGAGTATTGGTTTGAGTAATTTTAGGTGTTTCGTTTGTCCTAATAGCATAATCAATATCCATCCACCCTAGTTGAAGGAGAATTCTTTCCTTCCATATTTTATAATTATCCCCTTTCAGATCGGGAATGTCACAACGAATATCAAATAAATTTATAGGTTGAGAAGCTGCAATTAAAGATTATATGCTTATTAAAATTTGAGACCTAAACTATAGTCATTTTTTACCAATGTAAATCATGAAAAATATGAATCTAGTGACATAAAATTTGTTTGTGGGCTAAAGTTTTAATTCAATTAGATTCATCCTAACTTTACAATAAAACTATCAAATTATGTTCCTAATTAATCACACAAAAATATAATAAAAATTCCTGTGGGATAAGATTTATTATATCACATATGATTAATTACAAATAATGTTTATTTTCTAAATGTGATCCTAAATAAACTTTATTATAGTTTTAATTAATTAAAGATGCTGTGGCTATTCCCTAATTAATTAAACTATATGAATCACTTAAATATTAATTAAATCCTTAGGCTCAATTATTACATAAAATTATAAGTAATATTAATTTAATTCCATATGTGCAAATATTACCTATCTTAAGATTGCATGTATGACAATAAATTATACAAGAAAAAATAAAAAATATAAGCACTAATTAAATCGATAAAGAACCATTAACAATTAATTTCATTACGGATAAATTATTTAACCAAATTTCATATGTATAATTAATTACAAAATTTATACATACAAATACCAAAACAAATAATTTAAGCATAATGTATTTAAATAAATTTTAATGTGTCCAAAAATTATTTAAATAAATATCACATGTATAATAAATATTATACATATGATAAACATAAATTAAAATTATATTCAAATTTTTTTTAATAAAATTAAATTCCGAATACATATTTAAAATTAAGCAGATACTAAGTATGATGCAACAATAGTTACAACCCAGTGGAAAGCCTCACTTATGCCAACGAGTGAAGTCTGGATTCGATTCCCAACTAAAGCATTTTTTGTTTAAAAATCAAACTCTGAATATATATAAATTTAAGTCTGATACAATAATAGATGTAATAACTGTTGCAGCCCACTGGACGAGACTATTAATGTCTCACGCAAGACCCGGGTTTGGGTCCCCAAGTCAGGGTAATTTCTGAAGGTTTTTTTTTAAACTTCATCTTCAACCTCCAACTGGGTCAACCCGACCCGATTTTGACCCTAACGGATACCCGATCGTATCTTTTTATTCCGGTGATAAAATCTGACGTTCTTTTTATCAAAATTCTCAGATTTCGATTTCTGAGTGATTCATGGTCTCAATTTGAAGTAAAAACATCATTTTAAATAAAAAGTTAATTAATGATTCAAATAAATACACACGGTAAATTAGATTTATTTTTTTCATTGTTTTTCAAGTTTAAATTTACAGAATCACTTTAAAATCAATATTGAAACAATTTATAATTTACATATGCATCAAAAACAAGCAAAATAAAAAACCCAAAATTTTAGTTTCTTGTGAAACAGAGCAAAACAGAGATGTTTTAAAAAGTGGCTCTGATACCAAATGTAATATCACAATTCAATCTATAAACGTTTAGAAACCCATATGAACGCATAATTTAAATGCAGCGGAAACAAAATGGATTGAAAACATACCTCTTGTCATTGATTAAATTTTTGCACTTACACGGGAATTCCAATGAATTTTCGATTTGATGCTCTCACTGGTTTCTCACACTTATTCTCTGTATTTTGATGGTGTATCTAAATTAAGCAGTTAGTAGTGAGAGGACCCGATGCTTTATTAAGGTTCTTCCATCAAGAACCTCATTCGGATTCGAAATACGGTTCCGACGAAACCAAACTGTCACCACAATTCACCGTTGCGTTGTACCACTATGATGTTACATGAATTGCATAGACAACATTGGTTGATGCAAATTTTGTTGAGGGAATAACGATACAAAACTCACCATCATTAATGCTATAAAAAGTGTTTTATGTTCCCAAGTTCACATAGGCTCTCTCTTTTTAATTCCCACTTATATGTGAAGTGTCTTTCCTTAGTAGTTCTTTCTTCCATCATATTTCTTTTAATGGACATTTCTAAAGAAGTTGGAGTTGATGCTGTCGCTCATGGTTGCACAGGGAAACAAAATGATCAGGTACAATTTGCAATTTCCTCAAAGTATGAGTTTATGATGACATTGCTAGTATTTATTTTGATTTTTTTATATCTTGCCCTCTCAGGTTCACTTTGAGCTTACATTCTTTTCTCTAAATCCAAAACTAAATGTTGTTGCTCATTGGAGAGAGTGGGATATCACAGGTAGAGAATATGCCATTGAATATGCTAAGAAGCATAATGTCCTTGTTCCAGTAACAAAGAAATCCATATACATGCAGTAGAGATGGGAACTTGTGACACCTTAGTCATGAGGTAATGTACCTTTCTTTTTACTGAATTTAGTTGATATGTCATCCTTGTATTGTAGATTCTTGTATTGTAGAATATGTTTTCTTCTCATACTTCAGTCTTAGTTCTCAGAAAGTGGGGAGGGAGAGAAAAGAGAAGGGGGGAAGGATGAGACTCCAGTTGTAGCTTGGAGTAAAATTTTATGCTGCCAAACACCTCTTGAGATCCGCGGATAGCTAAACACCTCTTGGAATATGATTGATACGTGATTTCTATTACCCATTAGTTGCATCAGATATTCGGATGCTAATACTGTCTTTGCATTTCTTATACTTGGTGACACAATATTGATTCTGAAATTATGTTTTTGTATTGATGTATGTGATGCTCTGAAACAACATTTTGCATATATTAAGGAATGGAATTTTAATTAAAAATGTTGAATTATATTTTTCTTCTAACTATTTTTCAAATTAAAGATGCTTCGAAGAATTCTGTTAGGAAAAATGTTTGTCTTTCACATGGCTTTTTGCTTTTTGACTAATACATGCTAAATTATCTTATGTCCTTCCCAAATTGTTGGTCCTATTATTATTTCTTTACCTCCTGTTGACTTTTACTGCTGTATGTCCTTGTATTTGTATCATTGAAGGGTGATATTTTGGAAGATCCTACAAACGAGCTGAAAAAGGATGTGCAAATTAATCCTCACACCCTCCAAGTTAAATTATGTGACTTTGGAAGTGCAGAAGTTTTGGTCTGTTTTATTACACCATATCCGTTTATAATTATGGTAAATTTGACTTCATCTATACCATTATGTCTAAAGGTTGTAGGTAAAAGGTGAGCCAAATATATCGTACATCTGCTCTAAAAGGTTGGAGGTATTTATATGTTATATTAATTGTTATATATAAGTGTGTATGGTTGCTGAGCTACTTCTTGGGCAAGTATATGACTTCCTTTCTGTTTTCTATTTTTTTGACTAGTGATTGTTAACACGAAGCTAACATAATAATTTTTTCTTTCCTGCCAGCCTCTGTTTTTTGGTGAGAGTGGAGTGGACTAGCTTGTTGAAATTATCAAGATAAATATAGTACATTCAAATATCCTGGGCATATTTTGACCCAAAAAAATAGTATCTTCAGTTTGATCTTCAGTGATAGTTGGCTTTGGCTTGCTTAAATAATTGTTTATTGCTTGCCAAGTTTTATTTTGCTTCATTAGGAGCACTACTAGGAGTCTTATTAAATGGTTATTCCTTTCTGTAGGTTTTGGGCACTCCCACAAGGGAGGAGATCAAAGTATTGATAAACCTCCATGCTCTGCTAGAGTTGCCTAAATGTATTGGCCTTTAGAAGCAGGGTTTGGTTTGGTCTTTCCATATTGTAGAGTAAATCATTTAGTTGTCATACTTTTATAAACAAAGAGCTATGGTTATTAGTGGTTGAAGTCCTTTTACTAAGGAAACATGATGAATATTTTTGTAGCCAATTCATTGTCATTTTCTTTAGATTACGTAATTCTTTCAATTTTGCTTAACTATGTCAATTAAGAGCTCATTGTCTCTACTTGATTCTACTTGCGTTTGTCGACAGGCGAAAGTATCCTGTTAGTTAATGTGAATACTTTTAATCAGACAAATGCTCTACAAAATTGTTATCCCGAGGTTAATAAACATTGACCGTCTAAAATATGTTATATTAATTGTTATATAGGCCCTAACTGGTATTGACCGTATAAAATATGCTTAATATTTTTGTTTTGTATTCTCCCCTCTTCCTTGCCTCGATTCTTACTCTTTTTCGAGTTCTTAGGCAACATCGATCAGTGTGTCATAGAAGTGGTATTGATTTTCGTTATCTGAATTTTATTTTGGATGGCAGTGAAAATTTGAGTGCAAGCCAAGAATCAAGATGCAGCATAGCTAGAAGATTCAATGGACATATGTTACCTTTAGTTTCTGCTTCTATGCTAAAAGTGGTTTGGCAATTTGAAGCATACTGAACCTATTTTCAATTTATATCTTTCCTATTCATATATAATATCTAACTTTATGATTGTATATTGTATTTGTGGGAAGGAGGGAGAATGATCATTTTGGTGTAAATATATGCTAAGTTGTTCGTCTCAGAAGCATTATCTGTTATAAAGATTAATAGATGGATTCTACTACTACCCTTTGAATATTATAAAAACTTTAATATAATATGAATTTTAATATTATAATTAATAAATTTATTGTAATTTATATTAAAAAAAATAAAATTAATTAAAATATATATGTTCACGTTTTAAATACATATAATCGAGACAATCGACACATCCCTTATGACCTCATATTTTACTAACATTGTACTAGGTGATTAATAATACAAAGACAATTAAAATGGAACACATGAATTGATTTCTTATAAAAAAATATAAAAATTCTATTTTTTATGATAAATGTGTCTCAAATCATGTGTATGCATTCTATTTATTTTGGACCGCTCAGCAACATATCTTAACATACTATCAAATGTGGCAAATTGATGTATGTACATACATTGTAGTGGACACATGTTATTAACTCCTCTAAAATATTGTATCATGATCTCTATATATAGCTGCAAGTAAGTTAGAGAGATCTGATCATTTTCTTGAATTGATTAAAGAGTATGGGTGCCTTTTGTTCATGTAAGATTGTTTTTTGTATGAGAGTTGTGAAGTGATTAATAATCTAGTTGATGAGTGACTGTAGAGGGTGTATTGTCAAATTGATTCATAGTGGTGGTGGAAGGCGTCTGGCCCTCCTGTGGACTAATAACACAATTTTCATTTTTCTATTTGTTTTACTTGATTGTGAATTACAGTATTGGACTGCATACACGTATTGTTATCAGAGCCTTGAGAGTTAGAGAAGTGAAAATTGAATTGTTCTTACTAAATCTTGAATCTAATGAATTCAAGAGTTGTTCTTGATAAGATTCAAACCAAGTTCATGAGACTCTGATGAAATCAAGCGAGATGGGATACACAAAACATGAAATTGATAAATTTGTTGGATCAATAGATTTTGAATTATCGAAAAATAACATGTATTAGTATTTGGCAACAAGATGTGGCCAAAGGGCATCAGTGATAATTCATAATATCCAGAGAATTGCTCAGCTCTAAGCAAGAAGAAATTACTTGAAAAGGCACATACCAGCATTATCTTGAACCTTACTGGTAATGTTATCAAGCAAGTAAACAAAGGAAAAACTGCTCTTGAAGTATGGAAAAAGTTGGACAACTCTTCTTGGTGAAGTCACTTTTCAGTTGAATAACTTAAAGGTACAACTCTTTTGGATTTAAGATGGATTTATCTAAAAGCATGGAGGCAAATTTAAATGAATTGAAGAGGATAACCATCGAACTCATAGACTCTTGTGAGGAACTGTCAGATGAAAATCAAGCTATCATTTTGTTAAACTCAGTACTAGTATTATTCAGAGAGGTGAAGAATGCTTTACAATATGGTAGGGATGGGCCCAAACTTGATACTATGGGTTCAGCCCTCAGAAACATGGATGCATTTGAAGAAAGAGAAGAAAGATATTGGAAGAAGTGAAAAGGGAAAGAATAGTGGAGATACTTTGTATACTAGGAGTAGAACAAATAAGAAAGAGTCTAAATCCAAGAAAAAATCAAGATCTCAGTTAAGAGGTAGATCTCAGTAAAGAAAAAGGTTCAATAAATGTTGGGCTTGCCAAAAAGAGGGGCATTACAGAAAAGATTGTCCTATCTTGAATAAAGATTTTAAGAACTCAAGTGAATGAGAGATTGTTCTCATTGCAGATCAATTTGAAGGTGCTGATATCCTTGCTATTGCAATTGAGAAATCAGACAGAGTTTTAGCCTAAAACATGGAACAATTCCCATAAACTGTGTGAAGATTGTGAGAAGTGTGACTTAAATAATGTATGTGCATCATATTTGCTTTGGACAGCTCAACAACATACCTTAACATATAATTAGATGTGGCAAATTGACGTATCTGTATGCAGTGTATTGTACACGGACGCTTAACTTTTCTAAAATCTTATATCTTGATCTGTTTATATAAATACTAGTTAGTTAGAGAGATACGTTATTTTTCATGTACTGGTCAAATAGTGTGAGTGCCTTGTGTTCATGTATGAGTGTTTTTTTCGTAGGGTGTATTCTCAAATTGATTCATAATTGTTTGTACCGCGTCTAGCTTAGCAGAAGACACAAGACATCTCGGGATATTCACGTGGAGCCCAAGGATAGAGCGTTGTTGCTCAGACTAGTTCCTGATTAGTAAGGCAGGCCCTTTCCTGACACGTGTTTGTTTCGCTCTTCTTAGCTCTCGAACCCAAGACCTAGCCCTTAAATAGACCTTAGAAAGCAAGTTGTTACCATAAGGGCTAGTAGTCTAGATGGTACCAGCTTTGTCCGAAATGCCTTGTGCCCTCCGCTGAGCTAGGCATGATACAAACATCAAAAGGTGCCCTTTACTTACAACCATCGTACAGGGTTTGGATATCTACATGCGTCCTCCTGGCACTTGGGAAATCTATGTCTGTGGCCAGAGTACGCAATCCTTTCACCTTCCCCAACTCTCAAACCCAGTCCCTAGCCCTTAAGGACCTTATTAGGACAACGCTGGTACCATCTCGACTACTGGCCCAGATGGTACCAGCTTGCTTCCTAAGGTGTACTTAAGGGCTAGGTCCTGGGTTCGAGAGTTGGGGAGAGAGAAATAAACACGTGTCAGGTAAGGGCCGCCTTACTAGTCAGGAACTTGTCTGAGCAACAACATCCTACCCTTAGGCCCCACGTGGATAACCCGAGATACCTTGTGCCTTCCGTTGAGCTAGGCACGGTACAAACATCAAAAGACTCCATTTTTACCTACAACCATCGTACAGGGTTTGGATATTTGTGTGGGCCCCCTGACACTTGGAAAATCTATGTCTATGGCCAGAGTACACATTCCTTTCGCCTTTTCCAACTCTCAAACCCGGTCCCTAGCCCTTAAGGACCTTATTAGGACAACATTGGTACCATCTCGACTACTAGCCTAAATGGTACTATCTTGCTTCCTAAGGTCTACTTAAGGGCTAGGTCCTAAGTTCGAGAGCTGGGGAGAGCGAAATAAACACGTGTCAGGAAGGGGCCGACTTACTAGTCATAAACTAGTTTGAGCAACAACGTCTTACCATTGGGCCCCACATGGATATCCCAAGATGCCTTGTGCCCTCCACTAAGCTAGGTGCGGTACAAACATCAAAAGACTCCCTTTTTGCCTTCAACCATCGTACATGGTTTGGATATCTATGTGGGTCCCCTAGCACTTGGGAAATTTATGTCTGTGGCCAAAGTATGCATAAAATGTTGGGATTGATCTGATTTACAAAGAGAGAAACTAGAGAGAAGTTAGAGCAATTGATGTAATGTGTAGATCTCTTAAGAAGGCCATGTATATATAGAGTTTTACATGTACAAGTGTCGATTACATAGGGTGTACATGTCACAACGTGTCAGAGGAGTATAAGAGTAAAGAAAAATACATTTAAAACTCAAGCTGGCGTCTTAAGGCTCGGGCAGAAGTCTTAAGGCTTAGGAAGACGTGAGTAGATGTCTTAAGGCTCAAGCATACGTCTTATGGCTCGAGCAGATGTCTTAAGGCTCGAGCTCCATAAAGGTCAGGCTAGGGCTGACATCTTAAGGCTCGAGCTAACCCCCAAGGCTCGGGTTGACGTCTCAAAGCTAGGGCTGACGTCAGGTCATTCCTTATGCCCAAACATCAGTCCCCCTACTATTTTAACTGAGTTATTCAATTGAGGTGGAAAAGTAAAAAGCTCAACATTGACGTCCTACTCACTACAAGAATAGGATTGACATCCTTACGTATAATATCCAGATCTTTCTCAACATCTATATATGGAAGGTGTTGGACACAATGGTTCACATGGTATGAAGCCCTACTTTTTTGAGCTCGAGGTGATCAACTATCTTTGAAGAAGAGCGCTCTACCCTTTTTGAGCTAGAGGTGATCAACTCTATGAGGGAAAGAGTTCTACCTTTTTTGAGCTAGAGGTGATCAACTTTCTAAGGGAGAGTGTTCTACCTTTTTTGAGCTAGAAGTGATCAACTCTTTGAGAGAGAGCGCTCTACCTGGTTTGAGCTCGAGGTGATCAAATCTCTTTTAAGAATAGTGCTATACATTTTTTAAGCTAGAAGTGATCAACTCTTTAAGGGAGAGTGTTCTACCTTTTTAGAGCTAGAGGTGATCAACTCTTTGAGGGAGAGCGCTCTACCTGGTTTGAGCTTGAGGTGATCAACTCTCTTTGAAGAAGAGTGATCTGCCTTTTTGAGCTAGAGGTAATTAACTCTCTAAGGGAGAGTGTTCTATCTTTTTTGAGCTAAAGGTGATCAACTCTTTGAGGGAGAGCACTCTACCTAGTTTGAGCTCGAGGTGATCAACTCTCTTTGAAGAAGAGGGCTTTCCCTTTTTTAAGCTAGATGTGATCAACTCTCTGAGGGAGAGCATTCCACCTTTTTTGAGCTAGAGCTGATCAACTCTTTGAGGGAGAGCATTCTACCTTTTTTGAGCTCGAGGTGATCAACTCTCTTTAAAGAAGAGTGCTCTACCTTTTTGAGCTAGAGGTAATCAACTCTATAAGGGAAAGCATTCTACCTCTTTTGAGCTAAAGGTGATCAACTCTCTAAGGGAGAGCATTCTACAATTTTTAAGCTAGAGGTGATCAACACTTTGAGAGAGAGTGCTCTACCTGGTTTGAGCTCGAGGTGATCAACTCTCTTTGAAGAAGAGTGTTATACCTTTTTTGAGCTAGAGGTGGTCAACTCTTTGAGGGAGAACGCTCTACCTGGTTTGAACTTGAGGTGATCAACTCTCTTTGAAGAAGAGCACTATACCTTTTTTTGAGCTAGATATGATCAACTCTTTGAGAGAGAGCACTCTACCTAGTTTGAGCTCGAGATGATCAAATCTCTTTGAAGAAGAGCGCTTTACCTTTTTTAAGCTAGAGGTGATCAACTCTTTGAGGGAGAGCGCTCTACCTTTTTTAAGCTAAAGGTGATCAAATATTTGAAGGAGATCACTCTACCTGGTTTGAGCTAGAGGTGATCAACTCTCTTTGTAGAAGAGTGCTCTACCTAGTTTGAGCTCGAGGTGATAAACTCTCTTTGAATAAAAGTGCTCTAGCTTTTTTGAGTTAGAGGTGATCAACTCTCTGAGGGAGAACATTCTACCTTCTCTGAGGATGAGCATGTATATTAGGGGAGAGCGATTACTTGCAAGAAATCACCTAATATATATATATATATATATATATATATATACATGAATGGTACATAAAGATAGTAAAATAAGGTACATCAGAAGTGTAAGGTTCTCATTTTGTCTAATTGGTAGATCATTCTACTTGGGAGTGACCTATTTCATAGTGGCATTATAAATTTTTTTGGCCTTTTCTTGGTCTTCTCTTATCTCTTTTATGACCTCCTCAGTTGGGAATTTGATGACTTGGTGGAAAGTGGACAAAACTGCCTTCATCTTGTGTATCCATGGCCTACCCCAGGATGGTGTTGTAATGAGTTGGGACATCAATTACAACTAAAGTTTCATCACTATAGATCCCTTAGTCATGACAGGTAGCACCATGGTTCCAATTGCATAGGTGGTGCTACTATTGAATCCTACCAAGGGTGGCTATCTTCTTGCAATTTCGCATTCTTTTATGCCTAGGGCCCTTGTTGTTGACAGAAAAAGAAGGTCGACTAAGCTTCCAGTGTCAATCATGATCTGACAAACACCATAGGATCTTATTCACAAAGTGATTACCAAGGGCTCCTCGTGGGGAGACAAGGTCTCATCTATCTCAGTGAAGATGATTTCAACAAAAGACCTCTCTTTTTCCATATTATAAACATGCAGGGAACTGCATGAGTCTTTGGCATACCTTTTACGTGAGTTATTAGAGGTCCTATTAAGCCCGTGCCCTCTATGTATAGTATGGATAGTCCTTATATTGGACTCATTGTAGGGGTCTATCCTGCTATCTAACATAGTAGATAGCGTCAAAATTTCATGTCCATGTTGTTGCCCTCTTCTGCTATTATTTTCTACAAGGTCTTTTAAATATCCTCTAGCCAACAGGTCTTCTATTTATTTTTTTAGATGCCTCCATTCTCTCATCTCAATGCATACATCCTTGTGAAAGCCACACCATTTAGATGTGTCCCTAAGGGAAGCCCTCATTTTTTGAGGCCATCTGACATTCAGCTTCTCTTTCATTCTCAACACTGCTTGAGCCAGACTTACTCTTAAGGGTGGACCCCTGAAGGGAGATAGTGACCTCCCTCAAGGCCCTTTATTCCCAAACCATTGGGTACTTCCCTTATGATTTGCTATGAAGTGCTTGTTTTTGTTGATCATGTCATCTTGGTTTGCCCCGTCTAGGCTCATCCTTCTTTTTCCTTTTTCTAGCATAGCCTCTATAGTTGCATTGCTGCTCTTAACCAGACCTAGCTTTCTTTCCAAATTGAAAAAATTTCTCGCCTCTTCATAAGCTTCCTCCAAAGTTTGTGGGACCATCTTGGTCAATTCTACAAACAAATCAAAATCCCTTAGTAGACTTCGTCTGAAGGCCTCTATCGCAACAGAGCTCAGGCAGTCTGATATCTCTAGTCTTTCTTCTATAAACCTTCTCATATATTCTTCAGTAGACTCACTACTAACCTAGGTGATTGAGAAGAAGTGGTACGATTTCTTCCTCAATGGCTTGTTGTAGGCATAATTGGTGATAAACAACTTGGAAAACTACGAGAAGGAGGTTATTCTACGGGTGCCAAGTTATTGAAGCACTTTTGTGCACCATTACATAGGATGGAAGCAAACAGCTTACACATCATGACATCTTTCTTGTTCTAAGTGAGACTCACAGGGGCCATAGTTGTTTTGAAGTGTTGTACGTGAGTTATCAAATCTTTGGTCTTTTCATAATCGGGGCACTTGGGAGCAATGAACTTGGGTGGTGGCTCGTCGTGTTCTATTTCATCATAAAAGGGGGAGACACATAGTTTTTCACAGTCCATATCCACATCATAAGGGGCTTTTCCTTTTTCATGCCCTTCATTGGCCAATTTCAAGGCCTGGTGTTGGTTTTTGTTGGCTTCATCTAATGCCTAAAATTACACCTCCTAGATTTTTCTCTCCTGTAACCACTGCTCGTTGCTAGGTCTTACTGAACCAGAAAGGGGGTCCTCCTCATCTTCTTGTTCGCCCTAGTTAAGCTCAGGTATGATGCGCTCTAGCATGTTTCTATTAATAGGGTTTGTAGCTTGAACATCGGAGGTTCCCCCACCTGATTGGGAGTGTAGTGACCTATTTTCCTACCTAGTCTCATAGAGCTCTCTTCTTAACTAGAGAAGTTGAAGAGCTAGCTCTCGATAAGAGTTAGTCTCCATTCTGGCCTTGCCATAGATTGGTGAGGTGTTGTCTAGTGTGGCCGCTGCTTCCTCATTTTCTAGTCTTATTTTACCTTCAGTACGTGTCCCCATGGTGATAAGAAACAAGTAATCATGATTGTGAGGGTAACTAGTAAGTGGAACATGTGTTTTGTCTCTTAAGTGTCTCTCAGAACTCGGGGTGAATCCTAGAAAATATCGGGTCATAAGCTAAAGCTCGACCTCTGAATCTGAGCCCCAAGGTAGGTGCCAAAATGTTGGGATTGATTTGATTTATAGAGAGAGAAACTAGAGAAAAGTTAGAGCAATTAATGGAATATGTGGATCTCTTTAGGAGCCCATGTATATATAGAGTTTTACATGTACAGGTGTCGATTACATAGGGTGTACACGTCACAACGTGTCAGGAGGGTATAAGAGTAAAGCAAAATACATTTAAAACTCATGCTGGTATCTTAAGGCTTGGGCAGACGTCTTAAGGCTTAGGTAGACGTCTTATGGCTCAGGCATATGTCTTAAGGTTTAGGCATACGTCTTATGGCTCGAGCAGATGTCTTAAGGCTTGAGCTCCATAAAGGTTAGGCTAGGGCTGACGTCTTAAGGCTTAAGCTAACCCCAAGGCTTGGGTTGACGTCAAAAGGCTAGGGCTGATGTCAGGTCATTCCTTATGCCCAAACAATAACGATGTTGGAAGTGTACTTTCCTTCTCATGGACTAAGCACACAATTTATGGTTGAACCTTGTAAAAGTATGGCATGTTGTTTTCTTAATTTCATTTTTCTATTTGTCTTGATTGATTGTGAATTGCAATGTTAGATTACATGTGTGTAATTGTTATAACATTTTCTTATTCTCCTGATAACATGGTTAAATGAAAAGTTCCAATTTATTAGTTAAAAAAACAATTATGTAAGGTTTATGAGTATTGGTGATATATGTGAACAAAACATTTAAATGTAATTTTAGTTTATAGGTGAGTTTTTTGAGAAAACCTTTCAAGCCAAATAAATTGTCGAGCTCTAACAAATGCATCTCAGGTATATGTATGTTCTTATACACGTTAGATTTCATATTAGACACATCAAAACATTTTGCCTATAGATCAATCGATCGATCAAGAGATGTCTCTCGATCGATCAAGATATGGGTAGATCGATCGAGCTCTACATAGATTGATCAAACTTGACCAAAATCAATTAAGCAATCAGTGTTTTAATTTTAACTTAATTGTTTACTCGATCAAAACATTCCAATTGCTATTTTATCCTTATTATTTACTACTCTATGAATTGTTTCATGGATATAACTGTAAATGGACTTTAATATAACATTAAGGATATAATCTTTCCTATATAAAGAACCTAATGCTCTATATTTTAATTAACTACAAGAGTATCAATATTTTTATCTTAATCTCTCTCTTTCAAATTATTTTTCAAAAACAAGATCATATTTTAATTTGTCAAACATTAGTGATTGTGTTTGATTGGTTAATAAACCTAATTAGTTTATGATACTTTGATTAAATGCCCATATATCTTCTTCTTTATTTTTTTTCTTGAATTATTGGATAAACTAACTGTGTGTAATATCATAATTATTTGGTTTGATTATTTATCTTTTAAAGAAGCCAACTTTATTGAACTTTTGATTAATATGCTTGTCCTAGGGTTGCTAGTTGATTTTTTTAACTAATATTTTATTAAATCATCTAGCTAGGGTTTTTTTATTATTAAATCTATTCTAGGACACATATTGCATTTGTATTTTTGTGCTAACGTTTCAGGTACCAGCTGAATGGGTTTGATGACTCGTGTGACTTGAGTTTATCAGAATGTTGATCTGGATCTAAACACCTTGCTTTTGGAGATTGTGAAAGAAAGTGGAAGCTTGTAAATAGGTTACTTAGGGGCATTATCTTGGTAGGTAGTTTGAGTCCTAACCTTGTAGTCGAACATTATTTTCATAGTAGATAGTTAAGTGGTTTGGTGGACAAATGGTTTTTCTCTTATGTCATTATTATGGCCTAGGTTGTTTTCACCTAAAAATATCGTGTTATTTTAATTTTTCATATTATTTTATTTGCATCTGATTGCATGTTTGGCTATCTACAAAAACATTAATTTGTCATATTTCTACTAATTATCTATTCACCCATTTAGCTAATTAGATTCTTAACATATAAACTTTTAATTAGTATTAGAGCAGGTCACTAAATACACTTATTATTGCCTAGGACCTTGTTATGGATCATTTGAGAGAGGATTTTTCTACAACCCATGAATCTTACTTTGATGGGTTTATTTACCCATATTAGAAAGCTCGTATGAGAGCCTTTCTACGGTCTCTAGGTATGAGTGTCTAGAACTCTGTGCTTTATGGTTGAAAACTGCCTACGGTTACCAAAGATAATGTAGTTACTCCTAAGCCTAGGAAATATTGGACCACTGAAGATAAAACTGGTAGTAATTGGAATTAGAATGGTATTAATGTTATCTTTAGTGATGTGTCTACTGATAAGTTTCATTGTATTCCTTATATTGATACTGATAAGCATGCTTGGAATATTTTAGAGATTGCCTATGAGGGCACCACATAAGTTAAATGAACTAAACTTTGCATACTTGGTACTCAATTTGAAAATCTCAGAATGAAAGAAGATGAAAGTTTTTTTGAATTCTATGTTAAATTATATGATATTACTAACATTTTTGTCAATCAAAGAGAGAAAATTGATGATTTTAGAATAGTTTGAAAGATTATTTGCTTAATATTAGATCATTTCCATGCCAAGGAAACTTCCATTGATGAAAGTAAGGATGTTGATGCCATCAAAATTGAGGAACTTGTTGGCTCACTTCAAACCTTTGAGATGAGTTTATGAACACCTCCAAAGGAAAAAAGGTGTAGTTTTCAAAATCATCATGACTGATGACGATGATAGTGTGAATGATAAGGGCGATGAAGAATTCATACTCTCAACCCAAACACTCAAGAAAATATTTGTCTAGAATAATTCATAGAGTTACTACCAACCAAGCCGTTCAAGGGATCAGAATTGAAAATAACTCAAACCTATGAGTTTCGAAGTAAAAAAATCTAAATCCACTAGATCTCAATGTTTTAAATATATGGATAATGGTCATATTACAACTAAATGTGTTAAAAAAAGAAAATAGTTGGAAGAGCTTCAAATGTTATACTTAATGATTTAGAAGGTGACAATGACAATCCTAATGACTTAGAAAATTATGGCACCAACTACCAGGCATTTACTTCAACTATTAGTAGATACTTCAATAAGTTTGACATTAGCTCAGATGGTGAGGAAAGTGATTCTGAATTCCTACTTACTAAATTTAATGTTAATAATATTGAGGAACTATTTATAGACTTATTGGGTTGTAAGAAAGAAAAAGATAGATTATTAGTAGAAGTATCCAAATTGAATGATAAACTCAAATCCTATGAAGTAAATTCCTCTGTGTTAGATAAAGAAAAAATTGTGCTGTCTGAACTTTGAATTCAAATCTTGCAGATCTTAAATAGGAAAATAAGAATCTTGTGTAGAAACTTGAACAATCCAAAGAAGTTATAAAAGGCTAATCATTAGAGCTGAAATGTTAAGCAAGGTTCTAGATTATGGAAAGCCTATTCAAGACAAGAGAGAGCTAGGATATGTAGATGAGCACAACATGTCATCTTCATCAAAATCAACTAAGTTTGTAAAACCTTCAAATATGTCCTCCTTACATGTTACACCTATAGTGCAAGAACTAATTTGGTAAGGCCTTCTAATCCTACTCCTACTATCACTTATTATGCACAAAGAACTATTGCACTTATAATAGAAAAAACTGTTAAGTTTGTGCCTATGTATCATAATTATGGTAGGAAAGGTCATATTAGACCCAAGTATAGGTTTTTGTTAACTACTACCCATGTTAATAATTCTTTTCATGCTTCTAGTTATAGGACTCATAATTATTATTCATCTATGAATATTATTCCAATAATTTTACTTGAAATCATGAAGTTGTTGGTTCAAAGAGGCAAGTGAAATTGAACACATTTAATTTTACGACTAATTATCACCATCCTACCATGCATGTTGCATCTTTATTTAGGTTGAATATGAAATCTAAAAGTAATGTTAAGTCCAAGAACATGCCTATGAAGACTAAAATAGTTGAGTTCCAACCTGTTGCGTGTTTTTCAACACACGAACTCGTGCAAGCATACACGGTCACAAGTAATAATATTTGTAAGTAAAGATCGTTCCCACAGAGATTTATTACTAACGTTTGTTGATTATTAAAATTATTTAAACCTGATGTTATCCAAACAATCAAAAATTTGTTGCAATTTGTCTTAATTAATTTTTTTTTTAACAGATTGTACGAAAATTCTAGGATTGCAGTTCACCCAGATTAATCCACTTGAATATTTTATTCTCTCTTGATTTATGTTCTCGTGTTTTAAGTTGTTAACCAAGAACTCCTAATTTATCCATATATCTCTTTCAAGCTCCATACAGACACACCTAGTTAAAATAATTCACTATATTCCTATGAGAATTAGATTAAACAGATTTATTAAGTTCTGAGTTCTCTAGCAGTCACACATACAATAAAAGTATATTTCTATCCCTTATGTATATACGTTATTTTATCACGAGCAGCACACAAAAATGCCTTTTTTAAGTTTATTTAAGTGTCACATATCAGTTAATTAATCTTCCGATAATTAAAAGCATTAAACACAGATAAAATAAACAACTTAAAACAGTTTCATAAATCATTCCAAAATAATTAATTCAAGTTTCATAATTTACGCTACACTGCAATCCTAGAACAAATATATTAGTTCATAGCAGAATTTAAAATTACAACATAACAAAAATAAAACATTGCAGAGAAACAAAAATTAAAAGAAAATAGGTAAGAAAAAAAACTCTTTCACGATTCCTCAATGAACAATAAATTTCTTCCCTTTTCTTCTTCTTTGTTGTCTTCTTTCTTTGTAATTTTCCTAAGAAAATACAACATACAATGTTAAATAAACACTCTGCGTGTTTTTGTGTAACACGCAAAAGAAGAAAGAAAACTGAAAAATGATACAATATATAAATTTCGCAAGAACTAAAAGAAGAAATTTCGCAAGAACTGCGAGAAAAAATTTCACAAGCAATAACATCTAGAAAGTATTTCAATTAGGTTTAATATATCCACCACCCCCAAACTTAATATACACATTGTCCTCAATGTGTGAAAGTTAAAGAACATATGAGATGGGATTAAAGAAACTTCCTGGTTTGTTTGATTGGTTAAGCCAAAATAGCTTCATTACCTCCAATTTGCACCTACGAAAAAAAAATAAATACATAACATAATATAAAGAGTAATACATGCGAAAAATAAAAAACATAAATGTGAACACATGGGTTGCCTCCCAAGAAGCTCTTGATTTATAGTCTTCAACTTGACTTCTCAATTTGTTTTTCTTATTGTAAGTTAAGATTTGTGTGTAACAAAATCTCAACTTACGAGAAAATTGAAAAATAAATTAAGCAAGAAACAAGAACCATAAATTTTTTTTGTTTTTTTTTTCTTTTTGTGAGTTAAGATTTGTGTGTCAACAAAATCTCAACCCACGAGAAAATAAAAATAAACTAACAATAAGCGAATAAATTTTTTTTTTCTGTTTTCTATTTTTTTTCTTTTTGTGTGTAAAACAAAATCTCAACGCACGAGAAAATTGCAAAATAAACTAAACAACCAACAATAAGAAAAAAAAATTATTTTTCTTTTTGTGAGGTAAGATTTGTGTGTCAAACAAAATCTCAACCCACGAGAAAATTGAAAAATAAAATAAAACAACAATAAGTAAATATTTTTTTTTCTTTTTGTAAGTTAAGATTTGTGTGTCAAATAAAATCTCAACTTACGAGAAAATTTTTAAAATAAAATAAACAAGAACAATAAGCATAAATTTTTTTATTTTTTAATTTTTTTTTTGAATTAAAATCAAATTGATTGGAATTAATATCAACAATGAAAATAGTTAAACAAATCCCCGGCAACGGCGCCAAAAACTTGTTGCGTGTTTTTCAACACACGAACTCGTGCAAGCATACACGGTCACAAGTAATAAAGATTTGTAAGTAAAGATCGATCCCACGAGGATTTGTTACTATAGTTTGTCGAGTACTAAAATTGTATCTCTCTGATTTTATCCAAAATAATCGTTGGTTAATAAAAAAGTAAAATAAGAAAAGAAAAGAAATCTAGGATTGCAATTTTTCACCAAACTAATCCACTCAAATCATGTTATTTTCTTTTGATTTATATTTTTTAGTACATTTAATTTGTCAACCGAAAACTTCTTTTTTTATTATTCATACATCTCTTTCGAGCTCCGTATAAACACCCCTCGTTAAATTAATTTACTATATCTCTATGAAAATTAAATTTACCGAGATTCATTACGTTCTAAGTTTTCAAATGGCCACACATACAATTAGGGTATATTTCTATCCTTCGTCATACATGTCATTCTATTTACGAGCAATACACACACAAATGTCTTTCTCAAGTTTATTCATGTGCCACGGATCGTTTTGATAAGATTCATAAATAATCAAAAAGCATTAAGAACAAAATAGAACGAACAAATCGAACGTCTTATAAATCTATCAAAAATAATTAAAATTAAAGCTTCATAAATTTAGATTAAATGCAACCCTAGAAAAATTAAATTACTTCATAAAATTAAAATAAAAATTACAACAACTATAGAAAATTAAGAAGAAGCAGAAATAAAATTAAAACATAACTTAAAACAAATATTTGGCACACGCAAAACACAACAAAAGCCAAAAATGGCTTCTGCGTGTTTTGCCGTCCAACACACAATCACAATAAAAATTACAAACTGAAAAAAACTAAAACACTCTAAAAACTTTCGAAATTAAAACTAAAATTCTACTCCAAAAACTCAACTCCAACCAAACTTTTTTACAACTAAAAACTATCTCCTATTTATAGCAAAAAAATATATCAATAAAATATTAAATTTAAATCCACGCGGGGGGGACAAAAAAGTGTGTCGAAAATAATAATTTAAACGCGTGGGGGACAAAAAATTGTATCGAAAATGGGATCGAGGGACGCTGCGCGTTTCTGTTTTAATTTTCTTCACGCTGCCACGTGTCGCGATCTGATTCGCGGACGCAATTAGTGGGACACGTGGCAGCATCTCATTCGTTGAGGGGAAACAGGCGCACGATGAATGGTCGCACGGGAGCCAACGGCTACAACACGGGCTTGATCCAGCGCGGTCGCGCTCATTGTAACATGCCACGTGTCGGAGTATGATTTGCTGAAATATTAAGTGGAACACGTGGCAGATTCTGGTTCGCGTAATAACCGGGCTCACGTGGATCGGCTGCACCGGAAAAGGGGCACGCGATAGTGGGGGACAGGTCTGCGCGGCGTCAGACGGTGGGTCCCACGCTGCACGCCGGCCTGCGTGGCAGGTGGGCCCCACTCGGGCACCGAGCCGCGTGAAAGAATCTTCGCACACGCCATTTGGTCGGGTGTGATCTGAACGCGCGCATCGTAGCCATTCCTTCTTTGATCGGACGGTCCACCTTTGGCGCTTGTTGTTGGCGCGTGGTTCTTCTAATCTGCGCAGAAAATTCAATTTTCTTAATTGTATTTTGACCCACAAATATATTTCAAATTACATTTTCAACTTTATTTAATTACAATTAAGCCCTTTGCTAATTTTAAATTAAATTTTTAAACTTTTAATAATTAAAATGAAGCCCAAATTTAATTTAAATTATATTTTCGATTTTTATAAATTGTAATTAAGAACTATATTATTTGAAATTATATTTGAAATTAAGAACGTTTTTGATACAATTTATTTATTTTTCTTATAATATATAAAAAACAGTAAATACTAATTTATTAATCGAAAATTAACTAAAAACATCAAGAACATAGCAATTATAATTAATAAAATAGGTGAAAATAACTATATAAAATACAGTTATCACAACCCAAAGAAAAAGATAAACCAAAATTCAAGAAAGTTTGGATTATGAATGATTGTCTAGTCCTGATATGAAGATTAAAATAGTTTAGTTCCAACCTAAAGAAATAGATAATCCAAAATTCATGAAAGTTTGGATTAGAAAAGATTGTCTTTTTTCGATCACCTGACTATCATTAATGTTCATTTATGTACCTTTGTTTAAGTACTTAATTAACTCTAGGTGAGAATTTTTTATTTTATTTGTGTATTTCTTTTTATTTTTATTGATATTTCTTTAGTTTTAATATAAAAAATAAAAAAGGAGTAGACCTGTTTTAACAATGACATGAATTTTACTCTTTTTTTCCTTCATGTTACATCATTTTTTTGATTGACTTTACATTGCTTAATTGAGTATTTTGACTTATGCATCTACATATTTTTCACATATGGTGATTGATGTTGACATGAGCATACTCTCGTGCTCACTAGACACATATGTATGTCATACTTAAAGTTTATGATTGATATTACGAGTTTTTGGGACTTAAGATAACCTTAACTACAAAATTGTGCTTAAGCTCTATCTTTCACTTTACAAATGTTACTATAGAGAGACATTTAGTTTTGAGAAGGCTCTCTACTATGATGTGTAAAGCTACCACAATGAACAAAGAGGGCTACTTTACAACTATATATAGTATGTTTTTAGCTCATGCATATTTCCTTAGAAAGATAATAATAATATTAAAGGAAAAAGAAAAATATAAAAGCTTTGCCTACATAAAAACAAGAGCACCAAATGGGTATAAAAAAACTAATCCCTCACAAAAAAATACAATAGGGGAATACCAAAAAAAATTAATTAAGTTCTCTCTTGGTATGTAAAATTTTATTATATGCAAGCATGAATTCAATTTTAATTGTTTTCATGATAGATGATACTCTTTTCTTTGAATCTTTCATAACTAATCATAAATGAACAAATTTACATGCTATTATAGTTTCAACACATATTTTACTTTTAGTAATTGTCGACATATCACTATATGTGTTAGTATGTTTGTGTGTCTTGTTCGCATATATGTGTGTGTGTGTGTATGTGTGTTGTCAATGGATAGTTACACTTTAAATAAAATTAATTTCATCTTTTGTGTGTATTGCTATAGTCATGTTTAGTTAAGTCGACTACCCTCAATTTAAATTATATATATATATATATATCGATTTTTATAAATTTTTGTTTTATTCTAATTTATTTAGAGAACAGGAAGAACTTAGTGAAGTTCATTCATTTTTTAGAAACATATTGTTTTTAGCTCTTTGTTTTGATTGTTACTAAGCTTTTCAGAATATGTACTTCTCTTTTTAGTCATTAAATAGACTAATTTCTTGCTCAATTTTTTTGTCAATGCTTCATGATTATATTATTTATTCATATGACAAAAAGGGAGAGATTGGTAGAGTTATTCAGTGGTAATTGTAAATATAAAGAGGGAGAGTTATTGATTGAAAAATTCCTTTAAGAAAGATTACACATAGGGGAGTCATGTTTAAAATTTCTATTACTCACTCATATGAATATTACTCATTTTTTATTACTATATAAATTGAACTAATGAAAAATGAGTCTTTAGGTACAAGTTGCATGGTTGTTTGTGTTTCTATTTTTAGTGTACACGTGAGCTATCAAGATTTAAGCGAAGATGGTTTCATCGGATTATAGGATAGTTTCATTATGTATAATATATTTTCCTATGAGTGTTATGTAGTGAGAGAGAGATTTTGTCATATGAATATGCTAATATGGGAGATTATAACATTTATGAGTGTTGACGATATTCATAAACAAAACATTTAAATGTAATTTTATTTTCTATGTGAGTCTTTGAAGAAGACTTTTAAAGTGAAAGAAACTATCGAACTCCATCAAGCATATCCTAAGTATGAATCTATTCTTATGCACATTAGATTTCATATTAGACGTATAGGAACATTTTACATATAGATCACTCGATCGATCGAGGTGAGTAGATCGATGGATGTTTAATGTTTGATCGATCGAGTACTAGATCAATCGAGAAATGGGTAGATTGATCTTCCTATTTGTGGGATTTATTTTTTAATACCTTAGATCGATCGATGTTTGGTTAGATTGATCAACCTCTTTGGCTAGATCGATCGAGCTCAACTTATATTGAATGAGCGACTACAGTTTTAACTTTAACCTTATTGCTTACTCGAGAAAAACATTTCAATTGTTATTTTGTTCCTATTATTTATTATTATACGAATTATTTAATGGATAGAATTGTAATTAGACTTTAACCTAACATTAAGGCTTTAATCTTTCCTATATAAAGAACCTAGTGCTCCATAGTTTAATTAACCATAAGAGCATTAATCTTTTCATCGTAAGCTCTCTCTTTCAAATTACTTTGCAAAAATAAGGTCATATTTTTTTAGGATTCTTTCTTTAATCAAACATTGGTAGTTGTGTTTGATTGGTTAATAAACCTAATTAGTTTATAATATTGTGATTAAATGTTAATATAGCTTCTTCTTTATTTTTTTCTTAAATTATTGGATCAAATAATTATGTGTAATGTCATAACTATTTGGTTTGATTATTCATTTTTAAGGAAGCTATATTTATTGAACTTTTGATTAATCTACTTGTTCTAGTTGATTTTGTTTAACTAATATTTTATTAAATCATCTAGTTAGGATTTTTTATTATTGAATCTGCTTTAGGATATGCATTTCACTTATGTTTTTGTGTTAATGTTTCAGGTGCCAGTTGAATGGGTTCGGTAACTCATCTGACTTGAATTTATCATAACGTTAGTCTGGATCCAAACTCCTTGCTTGTGGAGATTGTGAAATAAAGTGGAGACTTGTAAATATGTTACTTATTTGGTTTGATTATTTATCTTTATTGAACATATGTTTAATTTACTTATTCTAGGGTTACTAAATAATTTAAAATTAATTGATATATTCTCGAGTCTTCTAGCTAGGGTTATTTATTGTTTAATCTACTATAGGACACACATTGTACTTGTGTTTTTGTACTAATATTTATGGTGCTAGTTGAACGGTTTCGCTAACTCGTGTAACTCGAATTTATTATAACGTTAATCTAGATCCGATCACCTTGCCCTTGGAGACTGTGAAAGAATGTAGAGGTTTGTAATGGATAATTAGGTAGTTCGGTGGACCGGTGATTTTTCTCTTATATTATTGTTGTGACCTAGGTTGTTTCTACCTACAAATCTTGTGTGTTATTTTAATTTTTTGTATTATTTTATTTACATGTTATTACATATTTGACTGTAAAATATTTAATTTATTATATTTTTACTAATTATTTATTCACCTTTTTAATTAATTAGATATTAGCACATTAGTTGCAAATAAGACAATTTTATGTGATGTATATGAACTATTAGTTTTCATGATAAAAAGAAATGAATTTTCCTTAAAGAAATGGTATTGCCATTGCAAGTATTTACCATAGAAACTAAATGATCATTGTCATGTAAGCATAAATTAATCGACACAAATGCGGAATAAATAAACTAAAGGGATCGAAAATAAGTAAAACAAGAATCTTACCTCTTCCCATTGAAATTATTCTTAAAGCTCCTAACTGATTAAAACTTATTTTTTTCTCTGTGTTAGGAACTTCTAAGCTCTTAACAACACTCAAATAGATGGTGTATTGCACTAGAATTATGTGTTGAGTTTAGGGACCATAACACCTTTTTTATAATCGTGCTTCCAATCAAAGCATCGGCACCGTTACTAGCTTCAACCATAACTGATGAGCTCTTTAGTGACAGAAATGTTTGGACCACTAAATGATCCATTAAAGAAAAATGGAAATGAAAATTGGAGAGTTTAAACGGATGATTGGTTACATTCTCCCACATGGTCCAAACATTTAACTTAATCTCATTGATTATCTTTCTTGAGAAATAAACACATGAATCATATCGCTAAGAGCGAGTATTATCTTCTATGTATTACAATGTATTTAGTGTCTCAAGTATTACATTTATGTGGTAACAAAACTTAATGAATAAATCCTATATTTATTCTTGGTCCTATACAAAATATATTTTCTCAAATAAATTAAGGTGCACATGAATATTATAAAATATCATAATATATACGAGTTTTAGTAATAAATTATATATATATATATATTTACAAAATGGAACCAATTCCTATTTTCTCTACATGATCCTTAAATTTCAATGGTGGCATGCCCTTAGTCAAAGAATCAACAATCATCAACTCAATGCTAACGTGCTCAATGACCACTTTCTTTTCCTTAACACGTTTTCTAATGACTAAGTATTTGATGTCGAAGTGCTTACTACGACTACCACTCTTGTTGTTCTTATCTATAAACACAGCAACTGAGTTGTCACAGTATAATCTCAATGACTTATAAATATAGTCAACTACTCTAAGCCCGAAAATGAAACTCTTCAACCACACACCATGTGATGTGACCTCAAAACATGACATTAACTTAGCCTCCATAGTGGATGTAGTAATCAAGGACTTCTTCGTACTAATCCAAGACATGGCTTCATCGATAAGCATGAAAATGTAATCAGATATTGATTTGTGTAAATCAACACAACCAATGAAGTCTGTATTGGAGTAGCCAATTACTTCCAAATTATCGGTTCGTCTATACATTAGCATATAGTCCTTGGTTCCTTGAAGGTACCTCATCACTTGAGCATACATCAGGCTTCCAAAAGCATAAGCATATGGAATGATCTTCATTTTTTTCTCTTTCAAAATCATTCCTTAGGCATTGGTCTAAATTGAACTTATCGCCCTTCACAATAGGAGCAACATTTGGTGAACAATTTTTCATTCGAAATATCTCTAAAACTTTATTGATATAAGTTTCTTAAGATAAACCCAAGATGCCTCGAAGTTTGTCTCTATGGATCTTAATACCAAAGACATAATATGCCTCACCCATATCTTTCATATCAAAATTTTTAGAGAGGAATTTTTTTACCATGTGTAGGAAACCCTTATCATTGGTTCCAAGAAAAATATCATCCATATATAGCACCAAAAAACAAATCTTACTCCCACTAACCTTCTAGTATATACATTGATCCATGACAATATGGAATTTCAAATACCAATGACGAGAAGCTTGTTTTAATCCATATATGGATTTATTAAGCTTACAAACCAAATGCTCACCATCATTAAAGAAGAATCCTTTAGGTTGTTTCATATAAACCTCTTCCTTTAGGTTACCATTAAGGAAAATCGTTATCACATCCATTTGATGAAAATTCAAATCAAAATGGGCAACCAATTTCATGATCACACAAAGTGAATCTTTCTTAGATACAAGAGAGAATATCTCTATGTAGTTGATTCCCTCCCTTTGAGTGAATCCTTTGACTACAAGTCTTGCCTTATGTCTCTCAATGTTTCCTTGTGAGTCTTTCTTTGTCTCAAAGACCCATTTACATCCAATGGATTTTACACCATTAGGAAACTTGACAAGATCCCAGACTCGGTTAGACGCTATAGAATCCATTTCTTCTTTTGTGGCATTGTACCATAAGTTCAAAACCTTAGAACTCATGGCCTGTGAAAACATATCAGGATCATTTTCGTAACTAACATTATAGTCACACTCTTGTAGATACACAACATAATCACTAGGAATCACCAATTTCCTTACACTAGTAGATCTTCTAAATACTGCTTCAAAATTCTCCTGAGGAGAAGGATCATGTTGTTTAGCTATTTGTTCAGCGGCTTTAGGCATCTATTGAACTTCATCATCTAGCAGATCAGGATCAACAGCTTATGGTACTTCTAGGACAGGTTCTTCAACACGCGTTTATACTTGAGGTGTATTATTAACAACAATGATCAATCCATTACTTGAAGTAGCACACTAAGCATTTGAATGATCTTTCTCAGGAATAATGCCCTGGGATCAATCGCTCTTACTAATCAAGTCATTCTCAAGAAATTTTTCATTTCTTAATTCCACAAACCTAATGCTATAAGATGGACAATAAAACCTATATCCCTTAGACCTTGAACATATCCAACGAAATACCCACTAATGCTTCTTAGGTCTAGCTTCTTCTCTTATGGATTATAAATTCTCACTTTAGATGGGCATCCCCAAACACACATATGTCACAAACTCAGTTTCCAACCTTTCCATAATTCAAATGGCATCTTTGAGACAGCCTTGGTTGGAACTCAGTTTAATATATGCACTGTCATCTTTAAAGCTTCAGTCCACAAAGATTTAGGAAGATTGGAGTAGCTAAGCATACTCCATACCATATCCAATAATGTTCGGTTTCTCCTTTCTACTACACCATTCTAGTCTGGTGAACCAGGGATAGTGTATTAGGCAACTATCCCATGCTCTTGAAGAAACTTAGCAAATGGACTTGACGCTTGTCCATTCTTAGTATATCTACCATAATATTCACCACCTCTATCTGATCTCATGAATTTTATTTGTTTTCCGCATTGTTTCTCTACTTTAACCTTAAAGCCCTTGAAGGCATCTAATGCTTCGATTTTATTATGAAGCATGTGGAGATACATATATTGAGAAAAATCGGCAATAAAGATGATATAATATTTCTGACCTTTAATGTCCATGTTTAGATAACATATATTAGTACATATGATTTCTAATATTCTTGAACTCCTATTGACACCTTTCTTTGACTTGTTAGTCTGTTTTTCCTTAATGCAGTCCACACATGTCTCAAAATCAGCAAAATCTAGAGTACTAAATACCCCATCTTTCACTAATCTTTTAATTCTTTCTATGGAGATATGTCTTAGTCTCCTATACTATAATGTAGAAGAGTCATCGTCAATAATACACCTTTTAGTGCCAGCTTGAACATGCATAGTGTTATGAGTGACATTATTTCATAAATTAATATAGTAAAGACCATTAGACAGAATACCATTCCTAACACAATCGGATTTATTAAATAAAATAAAAGTTGTTTCTAAAAAGTAAAAGGAATAACCAAAAGGTACAAGTCTTGAAATCAAAATCAAGTTTCTAGAGAAACTTAGAACATAAAAGGTCTTTTCTAATTCTAAAACAAAACTACTACTTAAAATCAAACTGTATGTCCCTACAACCTCTACATGTGATCCCAACTTGTTACCAAATAAGATGTATTTCTCACTTATAACTAGATTCCTTAGGTTTTACATACCCTGTAAGGAGTTTGCAACATGGATTGTTGATTTAGAATCAATCCACCATGTGTTAATATTAACATTAACCATATTAGATTCATAATAAATAACAAGGTTGGATTACCTTTATCCTCAAGCCATTTCTGAAATTTGATACATTCCTTCTTCATATGTCTCTTCTTTTTACAGAAGAAACACTTGACCTCTTTCTTAATATTAGCCTAAGGTGGAACTATCCCTTTCCCTTTCTATTTGTATTGAGATTTTCATTTCCCCAACATTGCACTTTCAGCAAATTTCATAACAAGCGTCCCTACCTCTTAAACACACATGATCATTAGTTCAATTAGATTCATCTTAACTTTAAAATAAAATTATCAAATTATGTTCATTTTCCTAATCTCTGTAGGTAAATTAGAAAATATAATTTGACATTCTATCTTAATTAATCACACTAAATATAATAAAAATTCATATGAGATAATATTTATTATATCACATATGATTAATCAAAATTAATATTTATTTTTTCTAAATTTGATCCTAAATAAAACTTATTATATTTTTAATTAATTAAAGATATTGTGGCTACTCTCAAGTTAATTAAATTATATGAACCACTTAAATATTAACTAAATCTTTAAGCTCAACTATTGCATAAAACCATAAGCAATATTAATTTAATTTCAAATGTACAAATATTACCCATCTTAAGATTGCATGTATAAATAAATGAAAATAAATTATACAAATAAAATAAATAATATAAGCACTAATTAAATCCATAAAGAACCATTAGCAATTAATTTCATTATGTATAAATTATTTAACCAAATTTCATGTATATAATAAATTATAAAATTTATATATACAAATATCAAAACAAATAATTTAAGCATAATGAATTTAAACATAAATTTTAATGTGCCAAAAATTATTTAAATAAATGTCCATTGTATAAAAAATATTCTACATGTGATAAATCTAAGTTAAATAATTAATCACATTAAAATTGTATTCAGAATATTTTTAATAATAATTAAATTCCGAATACATATAATAACACAATATGCGTTGTGGCCCAGTGGTCTTGGTACTGAACACTTTCCCATGATACCTAGTTTCAAGTTCTATAAATATCACATTTTTTTTTCGGACAAGTTGTCTCAACCTCCGGCCGAGTCAACACGACTCGATTGGAGCCCCAGACGTTTCTCTCAATTTGGATGATGAAAATCAACGTTCTTTTTATCAAAATTCTCAGAATTGAATTTTTAAGTGATTCATGGTCTCAGTTTGAATCAAAAACATCATTTTAAATAAAAAATTTGATTAATACATTCTAATAAACGCGAACGACGAATTGGAATGATGTTCTTAATGGATTTTAATATTTTAATTCACAGAATCATTAGAAAATCAATACTTAAATAATTTATAATTTCTATTTGTCTCAAAACCAAACTTTTCAAAAAAACCTAATTTCAAGGTGCTCGGTAAAACAAAGCAAAACAGAGATCATTTAACACTGATCAAGACAAAGGTAATATGTGCTATGATACCAAATATAAGCATAAATTAATTGACCCAAATGCAAAATAAACAAACTAAAGGGATCGAAAACAAGTAAAGTAAGGATCTAACCTCTAGCCATTGAAATTGTTCTTCAAGCTTCAAATTGATCAAAATGATTTTTTCTCTGTGTTAGGAATTTATAAGCTCTTAACAGCATTCAAATAGATGGTATATTGCACTGAAATTGTGTGTTGAACTTAGGGACCATAATATCTTTTTTATAATCGTGTTTTTCATCAAAGTATCGACATTGTTACCAACTTCAACCATAATCGATAAGCTCTTAAATGACAAAAACGTTTAAATTATTAAATGATCTACTAAAGAAAAATAAAAATAAAAATTAGAGAGTTTAACGTTACATGTTATGCTAACGCCTTGGATTTTGTACATGAATGATTAATTTCTCTTAATATTGCTATGCAGTAAATAGAAAGTCAAGAATAATATTATTGCTTTTGGACAAGTTAGTAGTCAAAGATGATTGCTATGCATTAAATAGAAATTCAAGAATAATATTATTGCTTTTGGACAAGTTAGTTGTCAAAGATGGAGAAGCACTTTGTCTCTCACTCAAAGATGATTGCTATGCATTAAATAGAAATTCAAGAATAATATTATTGCTTTTGGACAAGTTAGTTGTCAAAGATGGAGAAGCACTTTGTCTCTCACTTTTTGGATTGTGGTTAGGGATCTGATCTCTTTTTCATGCTTAAAAAACATGCATGGCCATACAATTTTCAAAAATATGACCCTACATGTCACTGTTCAAAAAGCTAGCATGTCATAGATAAAATTATTTCCTTACATCAGCTCAATGATATTATTATTTATGACCCTATTGAAAGTACTCTAGCTTGTCAAACTTTAAGAGTTTACATGTTTATCTCTTAATTATTATTTATTAACACTATTATGAGTTATGAGTTTTTTGTTTTTTTTTTTATTAGGAATTTTTTCATGAGCGCATAGGAATATGGTAGATGTTATATGATGGTTTATTTAACATGCACTTGAGTTTCACGCGCACCTTTAATGTAAATTGATTATATGACAAATACTAATAATGATTTTGGACTCATGTGTTGAAAAACAATAATTTTGAAAAAAATCTATTTATAATGAATTTATAATAAATTATAAAAGATATAATATAATATTATTAATAATTATAATCCAACATATATATCTAAATCAAATAAAAAAATATAATATCAATTATATATACTTATATTTTTTTTGTAATATATATAATTGCACATAGTTTTGGAACAAACCGTTGTATGTGCAAACTGTATTTTCCTATTATTTGTATCCTTTCTTTTCCAGAACATGGTGCTATGCAGCTGTCATTTTACTTATTTCTAAAGTTACCCCTTACTTATCTTCTTTTAAAGATACCACCCCTTTTTTCCATAATAGTTTGAAATTAGAGGAAAACATAAGTTGCTAATCTCCTTCGGTACTTTATTGTATGTTGCTTGATCAACAAGAAGTAATTGGATTAACAATGAAAATTTTAATCACGAGGGCTCTATTTCTTTTCTATCATAATGATTTTTTTAAGATTGTTTCTAATTTTTTCATAATTTATTTCATTATTATTTAAATCTTAAATTTTCATTCAATAAATTTAAGGATTAATTATATTTTATGGTTACAATATCTAAAATAATTTATCAAAATATTTAAAATATTTACTGTATTTTAATTATATTTATGATGTATAAAATAATAAAAATATAATTTAATAACGTATATTTTTAAAGTTATAATGTATAAATAATAATATAATTATATATAAAATTAAATAAATTTTTATTATTATTTATATGTCGTGTATATAATTATAATAAATAATAAAATAAAATTTTTAAATATTTTTACAATATTATTATTACTATTATCATCGTGTTCATCCTAAAAATAGCTAAAAAGTTAGTCAAGTTTAATGATAGCACATGTAATCTCATGCCAAATCATGAAGCAAAGATATTTTAAACAATCAGATTTTAATAAGTAATTTTTATATTGATCAGTTAAATTTATACTTCATGAGTATGGATTCGTTCATCATTGAATTTGATACTGACGTCAGAATGAGCACACAAATTGCCAACAAAAAGGCTCTGTTTTGGAGTGTTTATGTTGGTCAAACTTCTAAAGTGTTTATGTTCGTCAAACTTCTAAACATTGGCAAAGATATGGAAGAAGTAATACCCAAATTGATGACTAGCTATAGGATTTTACGTATCTGGGTTTCATAATAGACTAGCTAGGATCCACGTAACACTCTCGGGATTGACATTACCTGAGTTATTAATTATTGAATTGATTTTATAATTATTTTTAAAAATATATTAATAAATCAATCTTATATCTAAATATAAAAATAATTTATTTCTTTTTTAGAATGCAATTATCTTCGTATATTACTTATGATTAGAAAAAGAATATATATAGAATTATTTTCAGCATTGAAACTTTTGTTTGACATGACATCAAAATAGATTTATCTTCAAGAGAAGTTGTGTTAATATAGACGTATCAACAGATTTTATCCCACCATCAGTATCACAAGTTATTATTCATCAAGACAAGTTGACATTTTAAATCAAAATCACTCTAAATGAGACCAACTACTCATTATGGTCTCAACTTATGAAGATGCAGATTGGTGCTCGCAACAAAGCTAGTTATCTCACTTGAGAAACGTAGAAACTAGCACCTGGAGATCCTTATCTTGGATCATGAATTACTAAAAATCACAAAGTCAAAAAGTTGGCTGATTGATTCAATAAGTCTATGATTAATGCAATGATTCATTTGTCTCCTTACCGCTAGAGATATATGGGAGGTTGTATCGAAAACATTCTATAATAGAGGTGACAAACCCTGTATTTTTGAGCTGAATTATAGATCTTTTTCTACCAAACAGAGTGGGAGACCATTACCAACGTATTATAATGAATTGGTTTCCATTTTCCAGGAAATCGATCACAGGACTACCTTTCAAGAAGGAACAATCAAATGGGTGTTACAGCTACATTCTACAATGGCTAGGCTTCAAGTTCATATTTTTCTAAGTAGACTTGACTCAGAGTTGGATCAGGTTCGTGGAGAAATATTGCGAAAAGATCTAAAGCTTTATTTGGAAAGCATATATGCTTATGTTAGAAGGGAATACCAGCAGAGACAAACAATGGGAGACTCCCATCCAATTTATGAGAACTTCGTCATGCTAGCTAGTCAAAATCGATATGGATCTTTGAAAAATCGAGGTAATCAATCATCTAGTAAGGTTAACAATCTGGTGTGCACTCATTGCTAAGAAAAAGGTCACTCACAACAACGCTATTATGAAATCATTGGCTATCTCGAGTGGTGGGATTTCTCAAAGAAGCCCGGTAAGAGAATGGCTACGAAGGCTATGGTGACAGTAACAAAGGACAAAGAACAACCACCGCCTATAGCAAATTTTTTCCACCCAAGTATTATCGGTAAGGTATCTATATTTTCTATAACTTCTAAGAATAGAACATGGATTATTGATACAGGTGCATCTGATCATATGACTAGAGATTCTGGCCAATTACAATCTTTTCTTCCATATTCTCAATCTATTATTTCCACTGCAAATGGTAGCACTTTTCCTATTATTGGGGAAGGGTTTGTTACCTTGACTAATACTTTTACCTTAGATATTGTTCTTGTAATACAATCTTTTGACTGTTAGCCAAATTACCTCCACACTTGTTTACACTGTAACTTTTTGGCCCACTTTTTGTGTCTTTTAGGACATCCTAACTCGAAAGATTCTAGGTTATGGTGTTTGACGAGGTAAACTCTATTACTGGGAATTGACAGAAAATGAGGGACAAAATATCAATAAGGCAAATCAAGCTACGAATGAAGATAGAACTTAGGAAAATGTTTGGTTATGGCACCGGAGATTAAGACACCTTTCTTTTGGTTATCTTAAAAAATTACAACATCTTTTTTCAAATCTAAATGATTTATTTTTTCATTATGACATTTGTGAAATGGCTAAGAGCCATCGCACCTCTTATTTACCAAGTTTGAATAAAAGTTTAAAACCATTTGTGGTGATTCATTTTGATGTTTAGGGTCCTACAAAAATTTCTTCCCTTTCTAAAGCTCGTTATTTTGTAACATTTATTGATGAATGTACTAGAATGATTTAGGTGTCTTTACTTATCAAAAAAAGTGATGTGTCTAGTCTTTCAAAAATTTCACAAAATGGTAGGTACTCAATACAAAAAGTATATTCGTGGACTCCAATATGACAATGGTACTGAGTATATGGATGCCTCATTTTTATTGGGGAGAAGTTGTAAAATCTGTAGCTTATCTCATTAATTGAGCCCCTTCACAAGTGATAGATTTTCAATCTCTCCAACAAAAAATGTAATCCTTACTTTCAGCTCCTCATCTTCCTAATCTTGAACCTCGAGTCTTTGGTTGTATTGTTTACGCTCACATTCCAAAAAATTTATGAACTAAACTTGATCCATGTGCCAAATGCTGTGTTTTCATTGGATATTTTGAACTTTAAAAAGGTTATAGGTGTTATGATCCACAAACCCAAAAATTACATTTTACTTTAGATGCCGCTTTTTATGAATTAGAGTCTTATTATTCAGGGGGAGTCTGTGACCATTCCCTCCAAGAGGAGAGTTCTAGTGACGAGAATGTTCAATAACAAAATGAAGGAGGAGGATAATTTGTAGAAATAGAAGACATAATCAGAAAAGCTTCAAAATCGTGATGGAAATAAGGTTCAACAAAAGTGTGATCCATCAAGGCCACCAAGGTTACCCATGTTTATACCATTAACTGAAGAATTAATCGAGAGTGTTCCTCCTTAGGTAATTTCTAATCCAATGTCTAATTAGCCTAATGAAATACATGTTCTACAGAAAATATAGCTCTTAGATATCTATAAAGGTCAAATAGAGGAATTCCAAAGAAAGAATATGAACCTGATCCCAAAGCCAAAACTAAATACCCAATTAGTAACCATATGTCATCTCATAGGTTGTTTGAATCATATGCACTTACTATTAATACATTATCCACTATATCTATTCTTAGAAGTGTAGAGGATGCTTTTGAAGATCCCAAATGTACTAAAGCAATGAATGAAGAGATGGTAGCTCTACAAAAAAATGCCACTTGGGAACTTGTTTCACTATCTAAAGAAAAGAAGACAATTGGATGTCGATTGGTGTTCACGGTGAAACTCAAAGCAGATGGAAGTATTTACAGGTATAAAAGCGAGACTAATGGCAAAGGGATATACACAAAGGTATGGAATAGACTACCAAGACACTTTTGCACCAATAGCCAAGATAAATACTATTTGCATTATTATTTCTATAGCAGCAAATTGAGATTGGCCCTTGAAATAATTCGATGTTAAAAATGCTTTTGTCAATGGAGACTTGGAAGAAGAAGTTTACATGGAGCTACCCCTGTTGTCAAACGTAGTTTCATGCGTAGAAATGAAGTATGTGTAAGCTGAAGATGTCCTTATATGGACTAAAATAGTCACCGAGGGCGTGGTTTAGAAGGTTTTCAGCGACAATGAAGGCAACTTGTTATAAATAGAGTAATTAAGACCATACTTTGTTTATAAAACACAAAGAAGGAAAGGTAATATTGTTGATAGTGTATGTTGATGATATGGTATTAACTAGGAGATGATTTGTCCAAAATGAAGGAACTATAAAAACATTTGGCTGTTGAGTTCAAAATGAAAGATCTTGGGCAACATAAATATTTCTTGGGGATTGATGTGATAAGATCAAAACATGAAATTTTTCTTTCACAACGAAATCACGTGTTAGATCTTCTTACTAAAACTAGATTGCTTGATTGTAAACTAGTAGAAACACCTATAGAGATGAATCACAAGCTTAGGATTCTACCAAATCAAACTCCAACTGATAAGGGTCGTTTCCAACGACTAGTTGGGAGGTTAATGTACTTATCATACACAAGGCCAAATATAGCATATGCCATTAGTGTTGTAAGCCAATTCATGCATACGCGAAGTGAAGAACATATGGAGGTAGTTTATTAAATTCTGAGATATTTGAAGTGTGCTCGAGGGAAAGGTTTATTGTTCTAAAAAAATGTATGTCTCAAATATTGAAGGATACACGGACTCTGAATAGGCAGATAACCATACAACTAGAAGATCGACATCAGGTTATTTTGCATTTGTTTAAGGAAATCTCATCACTTGGAGAAGCAAGAAGCAGAAGGTTGTGACAAGATCAAGCGCTGAAGTTGAATTTTGTGGAATGACCCAAGGTGTGTGTGAGATGTTGTGGATCAGGAACATACTTAAAGATTTAGGGATTGATTATACATAATCCATGAATCTTAACTGTGATAATGAAGCTACCATAGAGATTTCCTATAATCTTATACAATATGATCGTACAAAACATGTTGAAGTAGATATTCATTTCATTAAGGAAAAGCTTGATGAGAAAACTATACAGTTTCCATTTGTCCAATTAGAAAAACAGTTGGTTGATATGCTCACAAAAATAGTATTAACAAGAGTGTTTCATGATATAATTGACAAGTTGGACATGATAGATATCCATATTTAAGCTTGAAAGGAAGTGTATGCATGAGCTATCAATTATTGAATTGATTTTATAATTACTTCTAGAAATATGTTAGTTGATCAATCTTGTATCTAAATATAGAAACAATTTGTTTCTTTTTTAAGATGTAATTATCTTCGTATATTACCTCTTATTTGGAGAAGAATATTTATAAAATTATTTTCGGCGGTTAAACTTTTGTTTGAAAATATGTTTATTTGACATTATTTTTTCTTTTTCCTAATAGTTTTATTTGTATTTATTAGGACAGTAACTCAATTAATACTTCTACTTTTAATTGATTTTTAAACATGGATTCCGCTTTCAAATAATATAGGAACTATAATAAATTGTAGATCATTTACATTATTATTAAATGACGATAGGTAAGTAAGAGTTTTTTCTTTCTTCCCATTATTCCTTCACATGGACAACTATGTTTATCCTCAATTCTCAAAGACAGTGCCTCCCATGTTAGCTTTCACATGGTTTTTCACTAACCCGTGATATATATCTTGATATGTATCTTTCTCTCTCTTATAATGAAATGTAAATACATAAGGTGAGAGAATTAATGTTATTGGAATACTACATTTTTTAATAGTTTTTCCGTATACTGTATATAATTTTACACAAATTGTAATATTTATATTAGATAAATATGTATATATAAAATTTATGTAAAATTCATAAATTATTGTAAATATTGACAGTTTAAAAAAATGAATTAAATATGGAGTTATAAGTCTAAAATTAGATGGAAATAGTTTTTTATATTATTATATATTTTGGTTTCTTTGTATGGGGAGGAAATTAAGGATTTCTATCGTCTTTTGGGTTCTTGTTTAATGCTTCAATATTTTGGTTTCTTACCTTTGAAAAGTTTTTAAAATCATGTTTCAGATTATTCTGTATATAATACATAAATTTGTAAACTTTACAGGAGCTTATATTAGAATAACAGAGAGAATTTTAAACTATTACCATATTTGAAAAATGAGTCTTGTAATACACAAGTTTCAAATATTGTTTATTATATATAAAATTTTGATGTTTTAGGTTATTTTGTAGGAAGTATAAAAATTATATATATATATATATGAGATATTATTCTATAAGCTATAAGTAAATTTTATATAATTTTATAAGATACAGATAATAAAAAATTCTTTAATTTATCACATTAAATCATAAATAAATTTTTAAATAAATAAGTTTCAAATTATATATATATGTAATATAAATATTTTATATTTTAAGATTATTTTGTAAAGTATAAAAAAAATTATATAAATACTTAAGGTTTACATATTATTCGATATTAATATAAATACGTAAGTTATATATGAGTTTTAAATTAAAAATATTATTCGAAATTAAAATTTTAAATGTTTAAGATTATTTTGTAAGTTATAAATGATATAAAAAAATTGATAAGTTTGATGGTCAAAGGTTTGACGATAATAATGGGTGCTGTTGGGCTTTTGATATGACATGAATGATTTTGGTATAATTTTATTGAAGATGATGTAGGATTATTTGAATATTTTTAATATATTAAAATTATTTTTATTTTTTTAATGTATTATATATGTTTTTGTTTTGTATAAACTGTAATTCTTAATTACTAAATTTATTATTTTATTTTAATTACTGTTGGATATAATCTTATAAGCATGTCCATTGTGTTTAGATGGTGATAAACATTAGCATTAATGTAGCCCATAATAATACATGGGCAAAATGTTTTTATGAAAAGTCCCAAAATAATTTAGCAAGAGAAGGAGTAACTCTTCAATTTTGATTGGTAATTATTTAAATATTATGGAGGCAAAAAATATCAAAGTGTATTAAAACTAGCACAATTTTAAATATGATTTTTTTATGATAACAAAAATAATAATAGAGTAAATTCTTTTTTCCCTGTCCGTAAATTTGCTCCCAACTTTTGAAACAACATGTTACTTTAAAATACTTAAATCAATTTTGTCAACAAATTTATCATAAAGTGACATGTGATGTTTAACTTTATGTGATACTTCATATTTTCTGTCATAAATGTTAACGGAATGAACAAAAATTAAACGGAAGGTTTTTTGAATGTAATACAAACCATTACGAAAGAGATCATTTTTAACAAATCAAAGATGGGAGAAAATTTTCTAAAGCTTTCCAATAAGTTAGAAACCTACATAAAACATAATTATTACTCTATAAATAATTTTACAATCACAATTAATAAATAATTTTAAGATCACAACTAATACCATAAATAATTACTGATTAAAATAATAAAATTTATTTTTTAAATTTATAATTAATTATAATAAAATTAAACTTTTCAAATATAATTTATCAATAACAATAATAATAATTATTATTAATTGAAAACGATTATTTAAATTAGAAATTTAAATTCGATTTTTTTAATAAATTATTATTTATTTAATTATATAATATAATTTTATTTATGTGTGATTAGACGGTGTAAAGTAACAAGAATTTTAGGATTCAATAGGAATGCTGTATACAACAACAGTAGTATTCGGTTACAGGTAGCCAGGTGTCACTTCTTCAAATTAGTTTTTAATTTATTGAAAAGGGCAGTTGTTTTATTACTATTTTTTATTTATTATAAAGAAGTTGTTTTATTATTTCAAAACTTAAAGATACAGCTTAGAAGAAAAGTTCTTCTCTTGAAAACAATTTAATCTAACAAACCAGAATTATGAAAGAATAAGTTTATTTAGTGTAAGTTATGAGATTATTATAATTGATGTATCACTTAGTTATAAGTTAGGAAAATAAGTAGTATTATTTTAGTGTTAAATCAGTTATAATTGTATCACAATTTATCACGTAAAAAAATATTTATTGTAAAATAAAAAATATTTTGAAAAGTAAGCGAAGGGAAATTAAAAACTAAACGGTAGATTGGGAAGAGCACAGTCTGAGAGCAGAAAAAGAGTTAGTAGTTGAAAACATAGGAAAAGAGTTGCGGGAGTTTAGTAAACCAAAGTGGCAAAAGCGAAGAACCGGGTAAACAAAGTAGCAAGAATTAATGTCTATGGAAACAACCCTTAAACTCTTTGATCTGTCTTTATTTGTGCATGAAAAAAAAAAACTAATTATATATTCCTGTTGAGAAAAAAAAAAAAAAACTAGTAACGCAATAACACAACCCATCTAAGTATTTCTTAATTTATATACACAAACAAACATTGTAAGCAAAGTGCCTACTTTATACAAAAAAAAAAATAACAACAAACAATTTAGTGTTTTTATTAATTATATGATGTGTCTATTAATTCATTGAACCGGCTCTTTGGGACTTGTTATATTAATAAGAAGATGGTAGAGAACAAGAGTGTTGCTAGCTTGGAAGAAATCAAGGAGGATATTCATCTTGTATGTTTACTTTTTTTCAATTTTTTTTCTTTTACTATACCCAAAGTCATAAATTTTTTGACAAGTATCAAATACTTATTTTTCTAAATTTTCTATAAATCTACGCTAAATTATCCCTATATCCATACGAGTACTCAAGAAAAATAATGAGTCCAAGTAAAAAATAGCAGCATGTTTTTTCAGGCTGTTCTTGTGCTTCTTTTAATTTTCTACGTGTGATTACAAATTTAAATTTTTTGAAAAATTACGTAAATTCTCAATAAGTTAGATTTATGATAAAAAAAAATAGATAAAATAACACACAAATTTGATAATAGAGTTCAACCAATTTTGTCTACGTCTCTCGACTTGTTGTAGATTTTTTTACTAAAAAGGAGAAATTATTTAAAGTGTTTACAACACTCATAACTCACAACCCAATTACACCCAAAAAAATTGCTCTTAATTTTCTCTCACTAAAACCTTTTTTCTCTAAGCTTTTTTTTCTCAATTGGATAATACCTATTGGGGTGCTCTATTTATAGATGCATAAGCCCCTTCTACATGTTTTGACAACTAATTCTTAATTGACTTTCATTTTTTTCAACAAAAATATGCACCATCCATTTAATTTTCTTGGGTTGTTGGCTTGAGAACCACTTTTTTGAGTTTTTTTCATTTATTGTACCGTTTAGTGCATGTAACTTTGACCAATAATCTCCCACTTGAAGACTGATTTCAATTTATCTTTACACCTTATTCAATGCAGTAGCTTTTCTAGTCATGTTACTTTAGTAGACCAACTAAAATTGAACACAACTTCAATTTGTCAATAGTTATTGCCTTTATCAACATATTTGTTGGATTTTTGCTTCTTTGAATCTTTTCCAGTATTAACATATCATCTTCTAATAGAGATATTATAAAGTGATAACAAAGCTCAATATGCTTGGTTATAGAATGAAATGTTGAATTCTTTGCCAAGTGTATCGCACTTTGACTATCAATGTGTTGAAAATTCTTCTCCTGTTTGAATCCCAACTCAGTTAACAAACCTAACTTTAGTCACTAGAACATACTCAGCCTTTGTATTTGATATACTGATAATCTTCTATATCTGTGACATTCAACTAACAACTATAGTTCTAATAGTAAATATATAACTGATGAATGCTTAAAAAATACTAAAATTATCCTGATTTAATGTATTTTAATTGATCAAATAGATTTATATTTGTATGATTTTATCATATTTTTATATAAATTTATCTTTTCGAAATCACGGGTATTTTTATTATTTTTTTAAGTATTTTTGTTCAAAAATAACTTAAAGACTCGAAGAAAAATATTGGAGGCAATACATCACAAATATGTTGAGAAAAAATGAGAAAAAGTCAAAAATATGAAAAAATTGGACAAAATGGGTCAAAACAGTCAAACATGCCAAAATTCTACGAACATCTTCCCATTCACACCGAGTCCCACGTGCACGCCTAGCACATGTCGTTTCAATTTCGTACACGCTAGCACATGCCTGTGCCGTGTCCCATGCACACCAACACACGCTTACACTTGTCCCACGTGCGCCAAACACCCATCTATCGTAAATCCTGCACCTCACATGCGTGCCAACCTATCCAAACCCGTCCAAAATTGATTTTTGAAATATATTTTCACCTTTTTGGCCTTTTTTCTCACCTATAAAAGGACCCTCTCCTCCATTGTAAAACACACACAATTTTCTCAACTCTTTCTCTCTCTAACTTTCTTTCTCTAGAAAGTTTCTTAGTTTTTAGTTTTAAAGTTATTCTTGTTTTGAGACGAACTAGTTATGCATTTATAGATTTTTAGTTTTTGATTCAATAAGTAGAAATGTAAATACATTTGGAGGTTTTCCAGCAAAAAAATTAGTATCGGAGTTATATAAGGATTCTTTTGAGGTATAATTTTAAAATGAATTTTTTACAGTTATATTTTATGCTTTGTTATTATATATTATGTTTAATTTGTCGGTGATTAAATTTAACATGACTGATTATTTGTAAATCTGATATAATAATAACGTTGTTATGCTTGTGAAATATTAAATAGGTGAAACATCTCTATAAAATAAACTGATTTTATTTTTACTCAATATTTTATATTAAAGATGTTAGAGAAAAATATATTATTTTTTATTACAAACTTAAATTTGAAAATTAGATTTTAAGATTTAATTATCGGGTCGATTTAGAATAGTGCTCTTTTATTTGTTGATACAATCGCCAAATAGTTAGAGTGAAACTCTATTTCAAACATTTTTATAAGAACTATTATTCGAAAATATATTAACAACATATTTTTAGTCATGGTTTTAAAACTTAAAAGTTAGTATTCGGATAATTAAATTCTTAGGTTTAATTTGGACACCTTGGATAAAGTTTAAAATGTCTAATCCTACCAAATGTGGCATTTAAATGATTCATTTTCAATCTCTTAGAAAAAAAGAATTAATTTAATTAATCAAATTAATTATCGATCTCATCCATTAGTGTTAACTGATTTGTTTATTTAATAAAGAATATCTAACCCCACTAAGGTGATATTCATATAACAAAAAGAGAATCAATAAATATCAATTTATATCTTTAATAACCTAAATAAGATTAGCAATCATAATTAACTTAATTATTATATCCATGAATACTCCACTGTTATGAATGATAAAAATTTGCATAATTGTTTGTTGAATCTATATCTATTTTTTTATGTTATTAGATTAGGAAATACAAAAAGTAAAATATCGTGACATGATATTTATGATTTAATTTCTTTCTTAAAAGTTTGAATAATAAATTAAAAATCACATATATTTCTTCCTTAGATCGACCTTGAGAGTATTCTTATAATTTGCTATAAAATTATTCTTTCACTTGCGAGAGTTTTACAAATATAAAACCAAAGTATTTGCAAGATCAACATTGTCGATTTTGTTCATCAAGTTTTTGGCGTCGTTGTCGGGAAAAGAATAGTTTTTTAAAATTATTTATCAAAATTTAAAAAACAAAATTGTGTTGTAAATAATTGTGATTTTATTTATTTATTTTGTGTTAAAAAAAATTTAAAATTTAAAAAATTAAACTGTATGTTATTTAATTATTTTTTTTAAGTTTAAAAAAAATTTAAATAATGAGCTCTAAAAAAATTAATTATCTTAGATTTTTTTAACTTAATCAACTTAGATTTTTACTTAACTTAATTTATTAACTTAATTAACTTAGATTTTAATAGCATGAAAAGTAAAGATCTAAGGGAGTTTCGTCTAAGAGACTAATTCTTAGAAGTCTTTGTGGCATTAGTCTTTCCTAAAAACGTTGCTCTGTCCAGGATGATGATTTTTAAAGAGTATCACTATTATTTCTTGGGAGCACTCTTGATTAATACTGATTATGTTATTTAACTTAGAGATTATAATAAAATAAAATAAAATAATTGCTGAAGCTATGTCCAAAATTTTAAAGTTTTTAATTACAATTTGTGATAAAATGAGGTAGTTTCTTGTTAGATCTAGGAACAAATGTGTTTTGATACCTTAGTTATTTGACTTGCACCTAGAATTGGGTTATCTAAAACCCACAATCATGTTCCTAATTTTAAGTAAATAAAATTTTGAAAATTCATATGCCATGACTTAAAAAGTATAGGTAGACAAACTTGTCCTACGTTTAGGTTTGATTGACTAAATGATGTGGGGACATTGAGTTTACTTAAAATGAAATTCCCCAAGTTATGTATTGCTAAGACATTAAACTAAGCATTGGATGTGAGATAATCCATCATTTTAGGTAATTTTATTTCATTTATTTATTTTAGTTTAATTGCATGTGAATAATTTTAGAATTGTTAAAACTAAAAATATTTGTTGAGATATTAGAAGTTTACTACGATCTGTCTGTGTGAACTTTAATAATAAATATGATGGATACACCTACTTTTCTCCATCACTACTTGCACATTCTCAAGATCAACTTCACTTCCAAAATATGCGTCTACGTAGCCTTGTAATTTTAAATCTCCTTTACTAAAGTACAAACACTTTTCTATGGTGCCTCAAAGATACCTTAAAATCCACTTGAATACTTCCCAATGAGCTTTTCCTAGATTTGACATAAACTTGCTAGAAACTCCCACTACAAGGCCAATGTTTGGTCTTGTACAGACCATGGCATACATCAAACTTCCAATGGCTGAGGCATAAGGAACCTTAACATGAATTCTCTTTCTTTCTTCGCCTAAGGGGACTGATCTATGGATAGGCGAAAGTGACTGGCCAAGGGTGTGCTAACTATCTTGGCGTTTCCCATGTTGAATCTCTACAAAACATGGTTGATGTAATCTACCTAAGATAACTACAAGGATCCTCTTGTCTTATCTCTTCTGATTTACATTCTAAGAATCTTCTTTGCTGGACCCAAGTCTTTCATGTCAAACTCCTTTGATAATTGTTCTTCAACCTTATGATATCATCCATATCTTAACCTACTACTAACATATCATCAACATAAAATAGTAAAATATATAACTAGACCTATATCTCTTGAAGTAGAAACAGTGGTCGATGTTGCACTTATGGAAACCTTCCTTGTGTATGAAGTTGTCAAACTTTTTATACCACTGTCTTGGGGCTTGTTTTAGGCCATATCTCTTCTTAAGTCTACACATCATGTTCTTCTTCCCTCTTTTTGAGAAACCTTCTAGCTGGTACATGTATATCTCCTTATCTAAGTCTTCTTAATGGAATGTAGTCTTCACATCCAACTGTTTAAGATGAAGATCTTTAATGGCTATAATACTCAACAATGATTTGATAGTATTGAGCTTCACAATGGGAACAAAAATTTTGGTGTATTCAACTTCTTCCTTCTACTGAAATACTTTGACAACTAGTCGGGCTTTGTATCTCCTAGAACCATTGTGCTACTCTTTCACTCGATACACCCATTTATTGTGAAGTTCCTTCTTCCCCATGGATAACTCAACTAGTTCCCATGTATTGTTAGAGACGAGAGATTTCATTTCTTGTTTCATGGTAAGCTTATAATTTCTAGCACTCTAACCAACGAGTTCCTCTGGCTGAGGACTTGTTACAGTTAGTTATGTCACGGGACTATGTGGGACATCATTTGAATCTGAAAATACTAACTCCTTCTACTTTGAGTCATTGATGTCTATTTTATACCTATCTTTATACATCACCATTTCGTTGAAAATCACATCTCTACTATGAATCATTTTCTTGTTTTTGTCATCCTAAATATGGTAGCCAAAATCATCCTCACCATAGCCGATAAAGGTGCATTTCTTGGATTTGGGGTCAAGATTATTATTGCCTTTATAAAGGATATGCACAATTTCTACATAATCAAAAAGTTTTAGATGTGATACTTTTACCTTCTTTCCACTCCATATCTCCTCTAGTATTCTGTGCTCCAATGGAACATATGGGCCTCGATTGATTAAGTAAGTTGCCATATTGGTTGATTTTGTGCATAACTACTTCGGTAGACTTCACTATATACAAATTATTCTGGCTCTTTCTGTCAACGTTTAGTTTATAGGCTAAGCTACACCATTGTGCTGAGGCTGGCCTAGCACAGTTCTCTCCATTTTGATCCCATGCTTATAGCATAAATTTTTGATTTTAGGGTTTTCATATTCACCACCATTGTTAGTTTTGAGCTTTTTGATCTTCAAACCTATCTCATTTTCAACCATAGCTTTCTAACTCCTGAAAGCCTCAAACACTTTAGACTTATGCTTTAGAAAGTAAACACATACCTTTCGAGAGTGATCATCGATGAAAGTCACGAAGTAGTGTTTGCCAACAATGGATGAGATGATTGTTGGTCCCCAAATATCAAAATGAATAAGCTCTAGCCTTTCCTTCTTTGGGGTTCAACCACTTGCCTGAAAGCTAACTCTCTTTTGCTTTCCAAGTATGCAATTTTTGCATCTATCTAAAATGTGTAATATTCTAATGTATTCTAATATATTAAAATATTGTTGCAATATTAGGAAAACAAGTATCTAAACTTTCTGGGTTTCTATGCGGAATCCTCTTTCATGGGTTATAGAAAGTGCAACTATCATGGCAATAGCATTGGAAAATGGAAGGGTAAGCGTTATAAATATATATTTGTGTCAAAGCACTAGAAAAGCATATATTTGTTGGAAAATTATGAAAAGTCCTTATAAACTAGATTTATAATAAAGCAAAATAGACAAAATAACACAAAATTGATAACGGAGTTCAACCAATTTTGTTTATGTCTCCAGACTTACTGCATATCTTTTTACTGAAAAAGGAAGAAATTATACAAGGTGTTTACAACACTCACAACTCAATTACACCCAAGAAAATTGATCTCAATTTTCTCTCACTAACGCTTTTTTCTCTAAGTTTTTCTCTCAATTGGAATGATCATTTGATTGATAGAATTCATTACAATTATACATCTATTTATAGGGAGATTCAATCATAGAATTACTCCTTAAATTTCAAAGGGTTCTTTGAATTACTCCTTGAATTATGCCTTAATTTGCTCCTTAATTTGCTTCTTGATTTACTTCTTAATTTTCTCCTTGATTTACTCCTTAATTTTCTCTTTGAATTAAGGTCAATTATTCAACAATCGCCCACTTGAAGACCGATTCAAATTTGTCTTCACACCTCGATCAATGTAGCATATTTTCTAGTCTTGTTACTCTAGTAGACCAACTGAAGTTGAGCACAACTTCAGTTTGTCAATAGTCACTACCTTTGTTAACATATCCGCTGAAATTTTTTTTTCTTGAATCTTCTCTAGTATTAACACGTTATCTTCCAATAGAGATCTGGTGAAGTGATAACGAAGCCTAATATGCTTGGTTCTAGAATGAAATGATGAATTCTTCGCCAAGTGTATTGCACTTTGACTATCATTGTGCAGAACATTCTTCTCCTGTTTGAATCCCTACTCGGTTAACAAACCTTGAAGGCATATTATCTCTTTACTAGATTCAATCACTGCTACATACTCATCCTCTATAGTTGATAGAGTGACAATCTTCTATATTTGTGACATCTAACTAACAGTTGTAGTTCCAATAGTGACTATATAATCGGTAGTGCTTCTTCGGTGATAAACTTCACTTCCAAAGTCTAGATCTACATAGCCTTGTACTTTTAACTCTCTTTTAATAAAGTACAAAAAATTCTCTATGGTGCCTCGTAGATACCTCAAAATCCACTTGACTACTTCCTAATGAGTTTTTCCAAGATTTGACATAAATCTACTAACAACTTTCACTACATAGCCAATGTCTAGGGTCTTACAGACCATTGCATACATTAAACTTCCAATGGTTGAGGCATAAGGAACCTTAGCTATGAATTCTCTCTCTTCCTCCATTTGAGGGGACTGATCCTTGGATAGGAGAAAGTGACTGGCCAAGGGTGTGCTAACTGGCTTGGCGTTGCCCATGTTGAATCTCTACAAAACATGATTAATGTACTTTGCCTAAGATAACTGCAAGGATCCACTCTTCTATTTCTTGTGATTTGCATTCCAAGAATTTTCTTTACTGGACCCAATTCTTTCATGTCAAACTTTTTTGACAATTGCTGCTTCAACCTTTTGATATCATCCATATTTCAAACTACTACTAACATATAATCAACATAAAGTAGTAAAATTATATAACTGGACCTATATCTCTTGAAGTAGCAACAGTGGTTGACATTGCATTTCTAGAAACCTTCCTTGTGCATGAAGTTGTCAAACTTTCTGTACCACTATCTCGGTGCTTGTTTTAGGCCATATAAACTGTTCTTAAGTCTGCATACCATGTTCTTCTTCCCTCTTTCTAAGAAACCTTATGGCTGGTACATGTATATATCCTCATTTAAGTCTCTGTGAAAGAATGTAGTCTTTACATTCAACTGTTCAAGATGAAGATCGTTAATGGCTACAATACTCAACACTGCTATGATAGTATTGAGCTTCACAACGGGAGCAAAAATGTCAGTGTAGTCAACTCCTTCCTTTTACTGAAATCCTTTCACAACTAGTCATGCTTTGTATCTTTTAGAACCATCATGATCCTCTTTCACCCCGTACACCTATTTTTTGTGAAGTGCCTTCTTTCCCATAGGTAACTCAACTAGTTTCCATGTATGGTTGGAGATAAGAGATTTCATTTCTTCTTTCATGGCAAGCTCCCACTTGTTGGAATCTCGATTCTAACAAGCTTCATCATAGCATTCAGGCTCCCCTGCATCAGTTAGCAATATATAGTTAATGTATCTCATGTTAGGCACATGAGGTTGAGAAGATCTTTTCAATACAGGAGTTGGAGTAGGAGGTTGTGGTGTGTCAGACTACTGCATACTGCTATGTCCAACGAGTTCCTCTAGCTGAGGACTTGTTACAATTTGTTATGTTATGGAACTATTTGAAACATCATCTGTATCTACAAATACTAACTCATTCTGCTCTGAGTCGTTAGTGTCTGTTTTATGCATTTCCTCATACATTGCTCTTTTGTTGAAAATCACATCTCTACTATGGATCACTTTCTTTTTTTTGTCATCCCAAATGCAGTAGCCAAACTCATCCTCACCATAGCCGATAAAGGTGAATTTCTTGGATTTGGGATTAAGCTTATTTCTATCTTGATCATTGATATGCACAAATGCTACAAAGCCAAAAACATTTAGATGTGATACTTTTACCTCTTTTTCGCTCCATACCTCCTCTGGTATTCTATACTCTAATGGAACAGATGGGCCTCGATTGATCAAATAAGCTACTGTGTAGACTACTTTTTCCCAAAACTGCTTCGATAGACCTGAGTATATACGAATGATTCTGGCTCTTTATGTCAACGTTTGGTTCATACGCTCAGCTATACCATTATGTTGAGGCGTGCTTGGCATAGATCTTTCCATTCTGATCCCGTGCTCATAGAATTATTTTTTGAATCTGTGTCTTCATATTCACCACCATTGTTGATTCTGAGCTTTTTGATCTTCAAACCTGTCTCATTTTCACCCATAGCTTTCCATTTTCTGAAAACCTCAAATACTTCATACTTATGCTTTAGAAAGTAAACCCATACCTTCCGAGAGTGATCATTGATGAAAGTCACGAAGTAGTGTTTCCCACCAATGGATGAGATGGTTGTTGGTCCCCAAACATCAGAGTGAATTAGCTCTAGCCTTTCCTTCTTTGGGGTTCTTCCACTTTTCTAAAAGCTAACTCTCTTTTGCTTTCCAAGTATACAATCTTCGCACATGTCTATCTCTACAGACTGTACACTTAGAAGTTTTCCTTTGAGTGTATAATCTTCATCCCTTTCTCACTCATGTAGCCTCGTCTCTGGTCCCCCGAACATAACCAAGATATAACTCATCACCATGGAAGATCATAGTGTAGCCTTCACTAGCCAACTGCCCTACTGAGATTAAGTTCCTTCCTAGGTCGGGAATATGCTTGACATCCTTCAACTCCCAAACAGACCCGTTCAACTTAATCTTCACTACCCCTTTGCCAATAATAACACACGGTTGATCATCACCAAGATATACCTTTCCAAGGATTTTGGGGATATATTTCTCGAAGAATTATTTCTATGAAGTAGCATGGAACGATGCTTTAGATTTTAACACCTAAGATTCTTCCTTGCTTTCCAAAGAGCATATCAATGCATCATCTCTTCCTAAGGTGGAAGTAGCATTTACCTTTGCCTTCGCTTCCTGGTCCTTTGGTGCACTTTTGCACTAATTTTTGTAGTGTTGGGTTCTCCTACAATTCTAACACTTGAAAGTCTTTGAGCTATGGGAATTATTGGGATTCGTGGAATTGGACCTTCTGTCCTTTGATCTACTTTGGTATTTTTTTTGCCACGCCATTCCCTCTAGTTGAATTTCTTCCTTTTGACTATGTATGCAAAATTGAAGTGGTTGACGATTCACCCGAATCTCTACATTGGATCTCTTCACTGAGAACTAGATCACAAACATTGTCAAATTTCAAATTATTGTTTCTTGACGAGCTACTCACAGCCATGATAATAGCATTCTAGCTTTCTAGTAGAAAAGACAAAAGTATCAATGCTTGTACTTCTTCATCGAATTTAATTTCAACTGAACTCAATTGGGTTGTGACTGTGTTGAGTTCATTGAGATGTTAAGTTACCGATGCGCCTTTCGTCATTCGAAAATTTTACAAACGCCTCATTAGGTGCACTTTGTTTGAGGTCGATGACTTCTCATACATATTGGAGAGAGCTACCATAAGACTCTCCATGGTCTTTTCCTTTACTATGTTGAAAGAAACATTATGGGATAACATTGATGAGTGCTCAAAAAGCACTAAAATTACCATGATTTTATGCACATTAATTGATTAAAAATATATATATTTATATGTTTTATCATATATTTATATAAATTTGTCTTTTTTGGAATCACGGGTGTTTTTATTGTTTTTCAGGTATTTTCACTTAAAAACGTAACTTAAAGACTCAAAGAGGAATACTGGAAGCAATACATAATAAATGGGGAAAGGTCAACAAATATGGAAAAATTGGACAAAATGGGTCAAAAATGAGAAAATCGCCCCGCCACGCCACCCAGCTGTGCCGAGCCCCGCGCGCGCCAGCGCCCAGACCCGTGCGTGCCAGCGCCCAGCCACACGCAGCACGCCCCACATCCGCGCGCATCAGCGCGCGCCCAGTCCCAGTTCCGCGCGCGCCCACGCGTGTCTCTCGTGCTCCCGCGTGTGCCTATGCGCGCCCCAGCTGCCCTCCGCGCGCGCCGCTGCCATTTCGCCCCATTTTCGCGTGCAGCCACCCCCATGACGTCATGCGACGTCATCAATTACATCAGCAATTACACTCCGCGTTTTCACTTCTAAACACACCTCAAAACACATTCTCTTCTCTCTTTCTTTCTCTCTTTTCTTAGATTTTTTAGTTTTTCTTAGTTTTTAGCTTTTCTTAGTTAATTTCTCTTAGTTTTAGAGTTCTTCCCTTTTTGGGAAGAACTGGTTATGTTTTTGTAATTTATTAGCTTTTTGATTCAATAAATGGGAGTGCAAATTCCGCTTGGAGGTTTTCTAGTAACGGGAATAGCATCGAAGTTCTGTAAGGATTTTATTTTCTTTATAGTTATTTTTATGTTTTATTCTTACATGTTATATTTAATTTGTCTGTGATTAAATTTAACTCTGTTGGATGTTTATAAACATGATGTGATAATAACGTTGTTATGCTTGCGAAATATTAAATAGGTAAAAATCTCTAAAATGAATTGATTTTATTTTTATTCAAGATTTTATATTAAGAATGTTAGAGAGAAATATACTATTTTTCATTACAAACTTAAATCTGAAAATTAGATTTTAAGGTTTAGTTATCCGGTCTAATTTAGAGTAGTGCTCTTTTATTTGTTGGTACAATCGCCCGGTAGTTAAAGTGAAGCTCTATTTCAAAAGTTTTTATAAGAATTATTATCTGAAAATGTATTGACAACATGTTTTCAGTAGTGGTTTTAAAACTTGAAAGTTAGTACTTGGATAATTAAATTCTTAGATTTAATTTGGACACCTTGAATAAAGTTTAAACTGTCTAACCCCACCAAAGGTGGCATTTAAATGGTTCATTTTCAATCTCTTAGAAAATGAAATTAATTTAATTAACCAAATTAATTATCAACCCCACCCATAGGTGTTAATTGATTTGTTTAGTTAACAAAGAATATCTAACCCCACCAAAGGTGGTATTCATATAAAAAAGAGAGAATCAATAAATATCAATTCATATCTTTAATAACCTAAATAATATGAGCAAGCATAATTAACTTAAATATTATATCCATAAATACTCCACCATTATAAATGATAAAATTTGCATAAATGTTTATTGAATCTATGTTTATTTTATGTAATTAGATTAAAAACACAAAACTCAAAATATCATGGCAGGATGTTTAGGATTTAATTTCATTTTTAAAAGTTTGAATAATAAATTAAAAACCACATACATTCCTTCCTTAGATCGACCTTGGGAGTATACTTATCATTTTCTACGAAATGATTCGTGCACTTGCGAGAGTTTTATAAATACATAAAACCAAAGTATCGGTAGGATCGGCGATGTCGGTTTTGCCCGATCAAACATCAATCGAATAATTCCAAGGGCTTATTTGTCCAAAAGATTCCTCTATTTTTCCTTCATAGCCTATTGCTTCTTCCCTGAGATAGGTTGATATAGATTTCTTTGATACAGATAATCCTTTATCTATATTTTCCAAAACCCAAAATCTGTGCCATCGAATTTCTCGAGTTTCACCTTTCCTTTATTTACGATCATTGCTCTCACTCAAATATGACCTCTTCTTGATCGTTTCTGCCTATTTATGCAAACCATCGTGTATTAGAACACCTCCATCGACAAACCAATATCGCTGACAAAATTTTACTATTCACATAATTCACTATTCACATGAATAGTAACCTTGCATAAAATTGATAGAAATCACCACAAAAGCGTTGATATCAGTTTCTGGGAAATTACACCAATTCCCAATAAACCAAATTTATGAGAAAGCAAAATAGACAAAATAACAAAAATTTGATAACAAAGTTCGGCCAATTTTACTTACGTCTCCGGATCTACTGCATATCTTTTTACTGAAAAGGGGAGAAATTATACAAGATGTTTACAACACTCACAACTCACAACTCAATTATACCTAAGAAAATTGAGAGCAATTTTCTCTCACTAAAGTTTTTTTCTTTAAGCTTTTCTCTCAATTTGGAATGATTATTTGATTGATAGAATCATTACAATTATACATCTATTTATAGGGATATCCACTCCTTGAATTACTCCTTAAATTTCAAAGGGTTTCTTGAATTAAGCCTTGATTTGCTCCTTGAATTAAAATCAGTTATTCAACAGTATTTGTTGTACATAATCGAATTGGTCCCAAAATAACATGTTAGGTTGTCCATTAATATGTAAACTTGTGCTTATATAGTTTATGTAGATTATGTACATAAATCAACGTAAATTATGCATATTATACAACTGACATGCTATTTGGCTTAATTCGATTATGTACAACATATATGTTGTATAGCTCCTTAGTGAGCAAATTTGAAAAAGTCCCACATTGATTAGGAATGAAAGTGAGTGTTATATTTTTAGGCTATAAATAAAGCTCCCTCCTCTACTTCTAAGACATCCCAAAATTTGTAAATCTTCCTCTCTTTTGTAAGGGCAATTGATTAACTCAATTTTGTTCAATTAGTTGTAATTTTGGAGTTCATCCATTTGGAGATAGTGGAAGTGGTCAACAATGCCCGAGGATATATGTAACATTTATACCGAACCTCATTAAATTTCTAGTGTTTTTATTTTTCTGCTTTAGTTTCTTTTAGCATTATATTTCCAATATAATTATTTTGTCGAGTTAGTTTGAGTTCTATTAATTAAATCATAAATGAATAGTAATTACTTAGAATAGAAAAAATATACCAATTTTCCCAACAATATACATGTTATTTAAGACTTGGAATGTATTTATCTATCTCTATCTCTTAAATGCGTGTTTATTCAGGGAAAACCACCAGATTGGCCAGATTTTGTGGGAATAATTGTATTGCTGATTATCAACTCCACCATAAGCTTTATAGAGGAAAACAATGCAGGCAATGCTGCTGCAGCACTTATGGCTGGTCTTGCCCCAAAAGCAAAGGTGATCTTAAACTTCTCATATAATCTTTATCTAATAAGTTTATTCAAGTCATAAAAGTTGAAAGGATCAAGATCATTTCCTCATCGGAAATTATTCATGTTCATATAAGAACATTCGAAGAATCAATCACAATAATTATCCAAGATAAGCATTTTGGCTTTGATCTCTCCGGGTGGTTTTGCTCCTTGGACTTTGTTCTTTCCTTATTGAATTTTTTTTGGATTCTAAAAGTGTTGTTCCTAATTGTTGTGTTTTTATCCGTTGTGATGAAATATACGTTCTATTGAACTTTCAACATCATCATATTGTTGATCCTAGGGGACTCTCTCTGGTGGTATGGCTGTAATGTGAAGGATCATATCAATGTTACTAGTGGTACGATTTATGTTTGCTCAATTGACATGAAAATCAGAGATATTGGGATAATTAATTACCTTTGAATGTGATCAGTAAAGAAAACATTGGGGGGATTTTGATAAGATTGCTCCTTCTAAAAAATCTAACATATTCCTTGGGTGTTCTAGAGGATTTCAATGAGTTTCCTGTTGGTCAACTACTGTGGGACAACAGCAGATTGAAGAATGGGTTGGTGTGGCGTCGAAAGAAAAGGAAGAAAAGAAGAAAAAAAAAGTCAAAAGTTTATGTCATTTGTCTCCATCAATTCATGCGTGAAGAATGGAGAAGACTGGAGTTTTTGGCTTTATAAAGCCTTAGCTTCAATCTCAAAATATACAGATCAGAAACGGAGGAATAGAAAACAGAGAGAGTTTTTTGAGAGAAATTTTGAGAGAAAAATTAAGAGAGCCAATTTGTGAAGTTTTACCCACAAATTGAAGATACATATTTGTTGTATTTTTGTGAGAGATCCACCTAAAGGTGAAGTCTGTAATCTCATCTTATTATAGTGGAAGTTTAAGTGGCCTATGGGTCCCGTGGTTGTTACTTTCATTTTTTGAAAGGTTTTTTCACGCTAAACTCTTGGTGTTATTTTTATTCTATTTTGATTTGGGAAATTATCCTGCGTGTGTGGAATTTATTTCTTTACAACTATCTATTTTTTCCAACAAAGTGGTATCAGAGCCAAGTTATTTTTAAATAAGAGACTGTACACATATACAGTACTATTCATATATACTATATTGTACTATTCACGGGTACTATTCACTCAGTACTATTCGGAAGGTACTATTCATAATTACTATTTGGTAGGTACTATTCATCATTAGAAAAGTATCAAGTTCGACGAAACCTATTGATTGACGATTCAAATGGAGGAGAGCACAGACAATATGATAAAGTTGACCGCATTTAATTATGTAATTTGGAAGTCGAAGATGGAGGATCTTTTATACATTAAAGATCTATGGAAGCCAATTATAATGCCGAAGGAGAAAGAAGTAACCGGTGCAGACATTGAATGGGCCGTTCTGAACCAAAAGTGTGCTGCTCAAATTAGACAATGGATCGACAAGAGCATTTTTCAAAATTTTGCTAATGAACACGATGCTTACATTCTTTGGCAAAAGTTGGAGAAAATGTATGCGAGGATAACCACACAGAATAAAGCTAATCTGATGTGACGATTAGTCAATTTGAAGTATAAAGACAGAAGCAGCATATCAGAACATATGAGTGAGTTCCAAGGCATTGTAGATCAACTCAACTCTATGAAGATGACTGTAGATGATGAGCTATAAGCGTTGTTGATGTTGATTTCTCTAGCAAAAAGTTGGGATACTCTAGTTGTATCAGTTAGCAACTCAGCTCCTGATGGCAAGCTTACCATGGATATTGATAAGAGTCAACATATTGCATTTTTGTTATGATTTAAAGGTTGATATTTGTGTGAAAATTGCGTTTATTTGATTATTTAATCCACAAATGTCATTTCACTGGTATTTCGTGTTTAAAGTGCAATTTCAGGTAAAATCATAATTTTGGAGAAGTTTGGGAAAAATTTCAATGACCGGGATTGAGTACAAATAAAAAGAAAACAAAATTTCAAAATTTGGAATTTCGCCTCCGGCGAGAATATTCTCGCCGCCGGCGAAAAACCTTATGGAGAAAACGTTGAAAATCATGCAGGGAGCACGGATTTTGGCACAGCAATCTCGCCGCCGGCCAAGTGAATATGGCCGCCGGCCAAGTGAATCTCGCCGCCGGCCACAATAATCTAGCCGCCGGCGAGATTGATCGGAACCAAAATCGTAAGTTTTCCAGAAATCTCGCCGCCGCGCGAGTTTCGTCCGAAAACAAATTTTTTGGTTGTTTTGTTCCAAAATTGCCCCCCAAACCCTAGATCTATATATATAATATGATGGAAAAAGAGGGGAACGGGAGAGAGAACAGATCTGAGTTATTTTTGGAGGAGAAAAGGAAATTTTGGAGAGAAAGTTTGGAGAAGCTTGAAGGATCATCACCATTGTTGCTACCAAGTCTTCATCTTCAAGAGTTTTTCATCTCTTCTCCTTAGCCTTCATATTCTGCATTTTATTCAGATTTGTTATTCATGAATTCAATTGAAATAATGGTTGTTCTTATTTCTGTTATGAACTAATTTGTTTTTGCTAAGGCTATGATGTAGTTGAATCAAAGAAATCTGATTTCTTTTGTTATTGTTATATGAGTTCATTGTTTTCAAGTTGAGTGTTTATTTCCATGCTTAATGCTTTTAAATTTCTGGCCAAGATTTAGATGATTAGTTGCATTATATTGAGACCGAGAGGAGATATGTAATGAATGCTTCTTGTGATAAATATCGTATGTTGAATGCGAGTGTGAGAACTAATGCATGATGTATGTGGTTAATCTAGAAATTCCATAAATCTTAATGTGCTTGTTTGTGATTAAATCTTCATAGAAATATAGTTGATTTTCATAGATAAGTAATTCTAATATAACTCGAGAGAGAGTATTAGGTAAATTTGGGTTTTTCAACCATCACTTTTAGCTTTGATTCTCATATAACATGACTTGAAATCGGATTGAATTGATTTAGCGAAATCAAATGCCTTAGCGTTTTTAATCATTTGTGAACAACATTAAATTTTGTTATTTGCATTTAGTTTTATGTTAATTTACTTTTAAAACAATTTCAACAATTCGGTTTTCAAATAAAATTAGGGTTAGTCAATTTTGGTACTTAGTAACGCCATTCCTTGTGGGTTCGATATCCGTACTTTTGTACACTTTATTACTTGAACGATTCGTACACTTGCGAAAATAAGCATCAGATATGGTAAAAGACAGAATTTTAAATGAAGAGTCTCGACGAAAAGATGAAGGATATACTCCTGACACTGAAGCGCTTGTCATGCAGAAACAAGGCAAACAAGAATGGCACAGGAGAAGTAAAAGTAGAAATCCCCGTAACCAAAGTCAACAAAAAGGACGGTTGAAGTCTAGATCAAGATATGACAAGAAGTGTCATCATTGCGGCAAGCCTGGACACTTCATTCGAGAATGTAGAAGGTTAAAGGCGGAACAATTCAGAAATCAGGAAGCAGAAACCCGAACAAATGACACCACAACTGTCACTGAAGAAGTTGTCATTGTTCGAGATGCTGATTATGTCAATCTTGCATGCCAAGACACTACTTGGGTAGTTGACTCAGGCGCTTCCTATCATGTCACCTCACGACGGGAATTCTTCTCAACATACACTCAAGGTGATTTTGGACGTGTGAGGATGGGAAATGATAATGCATCAAAAGTTATCGATATTGGAAACATTTATCTAGAGACTAATCTTGGATGCATATTACTTCTTAAAGATGTGAGGCATGTTCCTGATATCTGCCTCAATTTGATCTCTACCGGTATACTTGATGATGATGGATACAATAATTATTTTGGTGAAGGAAAGTGGAAGCTCACCAAAGGAAATCTGGTAATAGCTAAAGGCAAGAAAGATACATCACTCTACATCATAGAAGCCAGACTGTGTAGAGGAGAAGTAAATACCACAAGGAAAGAAGTTCCTACCGAGCTATGGCATAAGCGACTCGGCCACATGAGTGAAAAAGGTCTCAAAATTCTTTCCAAAAATGAGCTCTTGCCAGGAATGAAAGGTACACCCTTGCAAACTTGTGTTGACTGTATTATGGGAAAACAACATAGAGTTGCTTTTCGTAGTCTCGCACCATCTAGAAAGGAAAATATTCTAGATTTAATACACACAGATGTCTGTACAATGAGTTGTGAGTCATTAGGAGGTGCTCACTATTTTGTGACCTTTATTGATGACCATTCAAGAAAATATGGACTTTTGCTTTGAAAACTAAAGATCAAGTGCATGAAGTTTTCAAGCAGTTTCATGTAAAAATGGAGAGAGAAACTGGCAGACGTTTGAAGTGTGTACGTGTAGATAATGGTGGTGAGTATCGTGGACCATTCGAGGAGTACTGCAGAAGTTTTGGCATCATGATAGAAAAATCAGTACCAAAGACACCTCAACACAATGGTGTCGTAGAGAGAATGAACAGAACCATCTGTGAAAGAGTCAGATGTATGCTCTCAAATGCAAAACTGCCAAACTCCTTTTGGGGGGGAGGCAATGAGGACAGCAGTCGATTTAATCAACCTTTCTCCATCAGTTCCACTGGACTATGACGTAACGGAAAGAGTTTGGACGGGAAAGGACGTTTCTTACAAACACTTGAAAGTATTCAGCTGTAGAGCATTTGTTCACATCCCAAGAGATGAGCGGTCCAAGTTGGATGGAAAAGCAAAGCAGTGTATCTTTATGGGATATGCCCATGAAGAATTTGGTTACAGACTTTGGGATCCTATTAGCAAAAGGATTGTGAGAAGTAAAGACGTGGTGTTTCTTGAAGACCAAACAATTGAGGATTTTGAGAAATCCGACAAACCACAGTCAGATGAAATTCTAGTTAATATAGACCCAGTCTCTCCACCAATAAATCCTGATGACGGGGGAGTCACACCAGATACTGATGATGTCAATCCACCAACTGGTAGTTCAAAACCAGAACAAGTTTCTGAACAAGTACAACCAGAAGTATAGACAAGGAGATCCACCCGAGTACGACAACCAAGTCGTATATATTCTCCTAACGAGTATGTGATGCTCACAAAAGGGGGAGAACCAGAGAGTTATGATGAAGCTATCACTAATCAGCATAAGACTGAGTGCTTTAAAGCCATGTAGGAAGAAATGAAATCTCTGCATGAGAACCACACATTTGACCTGATGAAACTACCACAGGGAAGAAAAGCTCTCAAGAACAAGTGGGTGTACAGAATCAAAAGTGAAGAAGGCAGCTCGCAACCACGCTACAAAGCAAGATTGGTTGTGAAAGGATTTGAGCAGAAGAAAGGCGTTGACTTCGATGAAATATTCTCACCAGTGGTTAAAATGTCTTCAATCTGAGTTGTTCTTGGTTTGGCAGCTAGTCTTAATCTGGAGCTTGAACAACTTGATGTAAAGACTGCATTCTTACATGGTGATCTTGATGAGGAAATCTATATGGAGTAGCTCGAAGGTTTCCAAGTCAAAAGCAAAGAGAAGTTGGTATGCAAACTAAAGAAGAGCTTGTATGGTTTGAAGCAAGCACCAAGGCAATGGTACAAAAAGTTTGACTCATTCATGGAGAAAAATGAATACAACAGAATGACGGCTGATCACTGCGTCTTCATTAAGAAATTCTCTGATGGTAACTTTATTATTCTTTTGCTTTATGTTGATGATATGTTAATTGTGGGTCAAAATATTGAAAGATTAACAAGTTAAAAAAGGAGTTGAGCAAGTCCTTTGCAATGAAGGACTTAGGACCTACCAAGCAGATTCTTGGCATAATGATTACCCGTAACAGGAAAAAGCAAAAGATCTGGCTTTCCCAAAAATGGTATGTTGAAAAAGTTCTTGAAAGATTCAACATGACCAAAGCTAAACCTGTTAGTTGTCCACTTGCAAGCCATTTCAAACTTAATGTGAGTCAATGTTCCTCAAGTGAGGAGGAGAAATCAGAGATGAGCAAGGTGCCTTATGCATTGGTAGTTGGTAGTTTAATGTACGCTATGGTATGCACCAGACCAGACATTGCACATGTTGTTGGCGTTGTGAGCTGATTCCTATCAAATCCTGGAAAGGAACATTGGGCAGCTATCAAATGGATACTCAGGTATCTCAGAGGAACCTCTAGTCATTGTTTATGCTTTGGTAATAATAAACCTGTATTAGAAGGATATACAGATTCAGATATGACTGGCGATGTAGATACGAAGAAATCTATATCCGGGTACCTAATAACATTTGGAGGGGGAGCTGTTTCATGGCAATCACGATTACAAAAGTGTATTGCTTTATGTACCACAGAAGCAGAGTACATTGCAATCACTGAAGGTTGTAAGGAGATCCTGTGGATGAAAAAGTTCCTACAAGAATTGCATCAGAACCAAGAAAACTATGTTCTTTACTACGACAGTCAGAGTGCAATTCATCTTAGCAAGAACCCAACCTTCCACTCAAGGTCCAAACACATCGACGTAAGGTATCATTGGATTCGTGATGTGTTGGAACATAAACTACTGGAAGTTGAAAAGGTTCACACCAATGATAACGAGGCAGATATGATGACAAAGACCGTGACTAGAGAAAAACTTGTTATCTGTAGAAAGATTGCAGGTGTGGAAGAGCCCTGTTCCACATAAGTTGGAGGGGGAGATTTGTTGGTCAACTACTGTGGGCAAACAGCAGATTGAAGAATTGGTTGGTGTGGTGTCGAAAGAAAAGGAAGAAAAGAAGAAAAAAAAGTCAAAAGTTTCTACTATTTGTCTCCATCAATTCATGCGTGAAGAATGGAGAAGACTGGAGTTTTTGGCTTTATAAAGCCTTAGCTTCAATCTCTAAATATACAGATTAGAAGCGGAGGAATAGAAAACAGAGAGAGTTTTCTGAGAGAGATTTTGAGAGAAAAATTAAGAGAGCCAATTTGTGAAGTTTTACCCACAAATTGAAGATACATATTTGTTGTATTTTTATGAGAGATCCACCTAAAGGTGAAGTCTGTAATCCCATCTTATTATAGTGGAAGTTTAAGTGGCCTACGGGTCTCGTGGTTGTTACTTTCATTTTTTGAAAGGTTTTTCCACGCTAAACTCTTGGTGTTATTTTTATTCTATTTTGATTTGAAAAATTATCCTGGGTGTATGGAATTTATTTCTTTACAACCATCTATTTTTCCCAATATTTTCAATGTTATCTAAGAAACAAGGAGGGAATGTGTTTAGTTTTCATAGAGCAAGGAGGTTTTAGGAGTTTATCAATAGTTGTGGTCTGTTGGATGTAGGTGCAAAGAAAGTTTGTCAAATGTTGATGGATGGCATGCTTAATTTTTGGTGGTCGTCTAATGAAGAGTGGAGGTATTCACTGGGCTTATAAAGAGACTATGACTAAATGACTAATAGGAAAGCTGTTGGAGGTATGGGTTTGCAAGATTTGGATACTTTTAATATGCCATGCATGCAAAGCAAGCATAGAATATACTTTCATGACTCTACCTTTTTCCAAGCAAAATGGCATCAAAGGGATCATGGTCTTAGAAAAGCATCTGGAAGGGAAAATCAATTCTTAAGTCAGGTGAGAGGCGAGTAGGGGGAAGAGAGAGAATTGATGTTTGGGGTGACAGATGTTTGTTAATTGACCATGATTTTTTCTAGATATAAAGTTGATGGAATTGTGAAGGTATGTGATCTGTTTGTTGAAGGAGTTAGATATTGAAGTGTGAAGGTCTTAATATTGTAAAGGAAATGTTAACTGTTCCTCTAGCAGAATTTTCAAGGTCTTAGTTTGCTGAGTTTATAGCTGCTCCATGTGATAAGGGTGGGGGTGGCTTGAAAGACAAGAGTCAAGGTCAAGTGTGGAAACCTCTTAACCTTGGGCTTCTTAAGGATAATTGTGACATTGCTTTTTTCTAATAGAGTTACTACATGGGACTGTTGGAACTAATTTAAGAATTCAGTGAAATGGACTCTAAACAGGTAGCTTGCTGATTAACTGGTGAAAATCCAAGCAAACTTGGGAGCTTGAAGCCTTGACAATGGATGTGAGGATGTTCTAGTCCTCTCTGTCTATGTGTCCTGTCCAATGGGTGCATAGAATTAAATTGTGTTGTAGACAGCCTTGTAAAATTTGTAGATATTAATGATTTTGTCATTGTGAGCATTAATCAGTGTTCTGGCAATGTTATAAGGATTTTAGAGGATTAAGAAGTGTACTCTGCCATTTGGTTTTGATGAAATTCTATTTTGTTAAGAAAATCTAATAACTTCAGCCTTATCTAACTTTTCTTTCTAATTATTTGAACAGGTACTAAGAGAAGGAGGATGGAGTGAGCAAGAGGCTGCAATGCTAGTACCAGGAGATGTTATTAGTATTAAGTTGGGAGATATTATACCGGCAGATTCTCGTGTCTTGGATGGAGATCCTCTCAAGATTGATCAATCTGCACTTACAGGTGAATCCCTCCCAGTGAATAAGAACCCAGGGGATGAAGTCTTCTCTGGCTCCACAGTGAAACAAGGAGAGATGGAGGCAGTTGTAATTGCCACTGGGGTGCATACCTTCTTTGGTAAGGCTGCTCACTTGGTAGATAGCACCGATCAAGTTGGACACTTCCAAAAGGTAATGTCTAAGAAGTTCAGTGGGGAAATTGGTTAAAGATCAAAGTAAAATTTTGAGAATTTTAGTTATTTCTTAATATTTTATTGTTAATTGATCATTAGGATTTGACTGCAATTGGGAACTTTTGCATATGCTCAATTGCTATAGGAATGGTATAGAGATAGTGGTCTTGTATCCTATCCAAAGGCGAGCAGAGATGGAATCGACAATCTGTTGGTGCTTCTCATCAGAGGAATCCCAATTGCCATGCCAACAGTCTTGTCAGTTACAATGGCTATTGGCTTTCATAGATTATCTCAACAAGGTGCCATCACCAAAGGAATGACAGCTATTGAAGAGAGGGCTGGAATGGATGTCCTCTGCAGTGACAAAACTGGAACCCTTACTCTTTACAAGATCATTGTAGACAGAACAATGATTGAGGTTAATGACTCAATAAAATTATAGATAAAAAGTAATTATGTGTCATATATTATTGAGTTGATAATTGATTTGTTATTTAAGGAAGTAGTGCTTTCTTTTGTTTTCAGCTATTTGTAAAGGATGTTGACAGTGATGGATTGGTTTTGCTGGGAGTAAGGGCTTATAGAGTAGAGAATCAAGATGCTATTAATGCTTGTATTGTTGGAATGCTTGGGTGACCCAAAGGAGGCATATATATCAATAGCATATTGTTGAAAAAACAAGAAATAACTCTACACAAAAGAGTTCTCTAGTTTGTATTATTTTCTTCATGTTTTCATTACAATTGTATAGCTATTTATAAGAAAATTTTACTCCTTCAATTATTCTTTAAATTAAGCATTCCTTGATTTACTCCTTGAATTAAGGATTCCTTGTTTTATTCCTTGAATTAAGGATTCCTTGTTTTACTCCTTGAAATAAGGATTCCTTGTTTTACTCCTTGAATTAAGGTCCTTGTTTTATTCCTTGAATTAAGGTCCTTGTTTTATTCCTTAAATTAAGGACTAATATCCAATACTCCCCCTCAAGCTGGATCCAAATGGTTTATGGATCCAATCTTGGACAAAAGTCGTTGAAACTGATGAGAAGCTAAGGGCTTGGTGAAGATGTCAGCCAGTTGGTCGAAGCTTCTTGTATAATGTGTCTGAATTACCTGTGATTGAACTTGTTCACGAACGTAATGACAATCAACTTCAATGTGTTTCGTCCTCTCGTGAAACACTGGGTTTGATGCTATATGCATAGCTGCCTGATTGTCACAAAATAAGGACATAGGAAGAGTTGTAGGAACACCTAAATCACACAGAAGACCTTTAAGCCATATCAACTCACACGCAGTTGAAGCCATTGCACGATACTCAGCTTCGGCACTTGATCTGGCAATGACAGTTTGCTTCTTACTCTTCCATGTGACCAAGTTTCCACCGACAAATGTACAGTAGCCAGTAGTGGACTTGCGATCAATTGCATTCCCTGCCCAATCAGCATCACAATACCCCATGATTTATGTGTTGTCATTCTTCTTCATGATAATACCACGACCCACTGATCCTTTTAAGTAGCGTAAGATTCTTTTAACAAGGGTTAAATGCTCAAGTGTTGGGGAGTGCATGAATTGGCTCACAATACTTACAGAATATGTGATGTCAGGTCTGGTGATTGTTAGGTAGATCAACTTACCAACCAGTCGCTGGTAATAACTTATATCCATGAGTGGTGTGCCCTTCAAGCTAGGTTTGAGCTTGCTGTCAAGAGGGGTAATGGCTGGTTTAGCATCGCTCATGTTAGCTTCCTTAAGCAAATCTAGGACATATTTCCTTTGGTTAAGAAAGAGTCCCTTGTGCGAGGTTGCCATTTCTATACCAAGAAAGTACTTCAATATCCCAAGGTCTTTAATTGCAAACCTTTGTCTGAGAGACTGTTTGAGGTTGAAAATCTCGCCAGCATTATCACCTGTAATTATCAGATCATCTACATAAATCAACACAACTAATTTGCCCATAGCTCCTGTGCGAACAAATAGTGAGGAATCGGCATTGCTGCTTTTGAAACCAACACTCGTGAGAACTGAGCTTAGCTTGGCATACCAAGCTCGTGGGGACTGTTTCAAACCATAAATAGATTTGTGCAATTTGCACACTAAATCCAGTTCATTGCTTTGAGGATGCTCAGGTGGTAGTTTCATATAGACTTCTTCTTTGAGATCACCATGCAAGAATGCATTCTTCACATCCATTTGGTACATGGACCACCCCTTGTTTACAGCCACAGACGGTAGCACTCTTCTTGTGTTCATTTTTGCAACAGGTGCAAATGTTTCTTTGTAATCCACCTCGAATGTTTGAGTGAATCCCCGAGCCACCAATCTTGCTTTATACCTCTCAATTGATCCATCTGACTTGAATTTGAGCTTATAGATCCATTTGCAACCCACAACTTTCTTGCCTTTTGGAAGTTTGGTGATGCTCCATGTGTTGTGTTGATCTAGGGCTTTAAGTTCTTCTTGCATGGCTTCCTTCCACACCTTTTGGCTGTTTGCCTCATGAAAGTTTTGAGGCTCACTGTAACTCGATATAGTGCTGAGGAATGCGGCATGGGTTGGTGTCACTCTCTTATATGACACATAATTTGAGATGGGATGTGTGGGTTTGTAGGTGACAAAGTCTTGAAGTCTTGTGGGAGGTTGCCTAACACGCATTGGATTACGTCGTGGAGCAGAAGAAGTTATCTCACACTCGTTCACATCTTGTACCATATTGTGAGGATCATCTTGATTATCACCATCTTCATGCAGTGTACCATTAAGACGAGACCCTTCATTGTTACTTTCAGTGAGAGATGCATCAATGTTGACATGGCTGGGATCTTGTTGTTGTGGAGCCTCAAGTTCAATTCTTGGTAATGGAAACACATCCAAGATGCCATCCCCTTGACTTGTGATTTCATGTGACTTGCTGAAAAAAGGGTTAGTTTCATAAAATCGAACATCTTTAGACACAATTAATCTCCTAAGTTGGGGATCATAACACTTATATCCCTTTTGTGTAGATGAATAACCAAGAAAAACACATTTAATAGCTCTAGGATCCAATTTATCTCGATGATGAGATTGAATATGTACAAAACAGATGCAGCCAAAGACTCTAAGGTGTGAAAGGTTAATTTTCCTTCCTTTCATGACCTCTAAGGGAGACTTGAAATCCAAGACTCGGCTGGGTAATCTATTGATGATGTAAGCAGCTACCATAACCCCTTGGGACCAGAATCTCTTTGGTACATTCATTTGTAGCATTAATGCTCTAGTTTTTTCAAGTAAGTCCCGGTTTTTGCGTTCAGCTACACCATTTTGTTGAGGTGTGCCAACACAACTTGTTTGATGCATAATGCCATGAATGCTCAAATATTGTTTCATGATATGGGACATGTATTCGGTGCCATTGTCAGACCTTAAGGTTTGAATTTTAGAAGAGAAGTGATTTTTAACAAGATTATGAAAGTCCTTAAATACTTCCATAACTTCATTCTTAGACTTTAAAAGATATAACCATGTGACTCGAGAGAAATCATCAACAAAAATCACAAAATACTTATAACCATCAAAAGATTCATTAATTGGTCCCCATACATCTGAATGAACTAGTTCAAAACACTTACTAGCCCTAGACAAGGAAGAATTAAAAGGCAACCTAGTGGCCTTAGACAAGTGGCAAGTTTCACATGTAATTTCATCATTTCCTAAGTTTGGAAATAAAGTTGACAAAATTGGTAGAGAAGGGTGAGCTAAACGTTGATGCCACAATTGATTATTTTGGATAGGATTAAACTTGGCTTGAAACCTGCGGGATTGCTCTTGGATATGTAATAGAGACCATCAAAGTAAAACCCTTCACCAATCGTCTTTTTGGTGACACAATCCTGAAAAATGACATTGTGAGGAGAAAAGATGGCTAAGCAATTCAAGGTATTTGTGATTTTTCCTCTGAGACAAAGTTGGAAAGGAAAGGAAGGTACATATAAAGCCGACTCGATTTCATCGACATTAATTTTATTTTTTCCTTTCCTAAAACCTTTACATTCTCACCATTTGCAATTGAAACTTGAGAAGGATTTGCTAATTTTTCAAACTTATGAGACTTTGACAGATGATTTGTCATATGATCTGTGGCACCTTTGAATCTACAACCCAAAAATCATGCAACATATTTATTTTAAGAAGCGATTTTAAAGGCTTTTATGATACCTTGCATGTCCTCTTGTGGTATGAGTTTTGTATACGCCAAGAAGCCCGCAAACTTGCCTAGCAATCTTTGTCGAGTTTCCTTCTTCTATGCTATCCACACTGATCAATTCTAGCTCCTCCTATCTTGCTTTGAAGATACAACATAAACTCATTCATGAGTTCAAGCTGGATTATTTGTGAAGTTCTTGAATGGATCGGACCCATTAGAGGTAGAGGCAAAAGCATGATTTGCACGGTGTCGATGCGATTCACTTTCTGTAAACCCTTATCCTTTATAAAATCAGGTTTTAATTCTGGATGTAGAATCCAACATGTGTCCTTAACATGGCCCGTATGGTTGCAATGTTGACACTTCAAGTTTGGATGCTTCCCTTTGTACTTTCTCTCGTTGGTTAGATAGGCTCTTGCCTCAGGTGAACTAGCCATTGTACCCTTATTCATGACTTTCCTCCTTACTTCTTCACGTTGAATTGTTGCACATACATTGGTGAAGGAAGGAAGTTCAGTATTCATGAGTATATGACATCGTATATCTTCATATGTTGAATCCAGACTGGACAAAAGTTGAAATATCTTATCTTCTTCCGCTCTCTTTCGTAGTAGAGCTACATCGGTTGTATGAGGACGATATATTTCCAACTCATTCCACATGCTTTTCATGCTTCCTAAGAGTTGTACAAAAGGCTTGCCATCTTATTGCAGATCTGAGATGTCTTTCTTTAATTGAAAAACTCGTGTAGCATTGTTTTGACTGCCATACATTTCCTTGACCGTCTCTCATAGTTGGTATGCAGATTCAGAGTAACTGAATATTTCAGCTAATTTACGTTCCATGGAATTTAGGAGCCATGACATAACCAGTTGATCCTTACTAAGCCAGGATTCATAGGTTGGTGAGGAAACATCAGGTACTTCGATGCTTCCATTTATGAACCCCAACTTGGACCTTCCACCTAGAGCCAGAGACACTGCTCTTGACCAAGGCAAGTAATTAAACTCATTCAACAAGACTGAGCTTAATCTTTGATTTGGGTTGACATCCACCTCATGCATATTCATGAAGGAAAGTACTGATGAACTTTCAGCTTCTGATCCTAGCGGCTTGTCTTCAGCCATTTCAAAGATTGAAGATGCTAAGATAATAATAAAGCAGAAGCAAGTTAATTTTCATTCTCTGATACCATGTTGAAAAAACAAGAAATAACTCTACACAAAAGAGTTCTCTAGTTTGTATTATTTTCTTCATGTTTTCATTACAATTGTATAGCTATTTATAAGAAAATTTTACTCCTTCAATTATTCTTTAAATTAAGCATTCCTTGATTTACTCCTTGAATTAAGGATTCCTTGTTTTATTCCTTGAATTAAGGATTCCTTGTTTTACTCCTTGAAATAAGGATTCCTTGTTTTACTCCTTGAATTAAGGTCCTTGTTTTATTCCTTGAATTAAGGTCCTTGTTTTATTCCTTAAATTAAGGACTAATATCCAATACATATTTCAATGTTCTTACTTTAACGCGACAAGAATCTTCTTAACGTGTGTACTTGATATGCAGGCTAGAGAAGGAATAAATGAGGTCCATTTCATGCCCTTTAATCCAATGGAAAAGCGTACAGCCATAACTTACATTGACTCTAAAGGCGATTGGCATCGAATAAGCAAGGCGCATCAGAGCAGGTCATTAATCATTCCTCTATACACATTGCATGTAATTTCTTCACTATTATTGTGCACTTTTAGAGCTTCAATATGTAACTTCAACCTTATATTAGATTCGTAAGAAAACTTGAATAAAAATTTCAATTTTCATTTTAATTTTTTTTAATTTTCCGTTACCTTCCTCTTGATTTCTTCCGTTTCTATGAGAAAAAAATTAATTTCTTTCGTTTCTCTGCTTCAATTTCAACTTTCGTTCTGCGTTCGTTTCTGAATTAAATTTTCTCTTTTTCGTTTCTGTATAATTCTTCTATAAATAGAGAAGAAAACTGAGAAGAAAAACAGAATGAAAATAAGAAGAAAATAGAGAAAAAAACAGAGAAGTGCATAGAAGAAGGGAAAGAAAAAAGGGAAAAGAAAAAGAAAATAACAAAAAGAAAAAAAATAACAAAGAGAAAAAGAAGAAGAGATATGATTACTGAAAAGGTAATACATATATATATTATATTTTCTATATAGAGTTAGGTTCTTTTAATAGAGTTTGAACACTTTAAAGTTCGTGGAATAATAAATTATGGTGTAAGTTTATTATTGTTTAATCGTTGTATCCTGTGAGATAAGTTTCTATCGTTCTCAAACACCCAGAATGAACGAAAAAAAATTATCTCAATGACATTTTGTGATACATAGGTCTTGATTATTATTTTTCTTTTTTCTATTTAAATTATATATTTATAAATTGTATATATTTATATTTATATATTTCTAATTTTAGTAAAATAAATTTATTCTTAAATTATTTGTCTGTGTGTTATTTCCTACAATCTTAAGATAATTTTTCCCCTTATTTTTTTTTTGGACAAATAAATACAAAAAAAATTTAACAAATATTTTTGATACAAACAAATTATTTATAATATTTTACCATTAATTATTTTATATAATTATAATTTTTCTTTTAAACTGTTATTTTTATATTAAATATATTTATTTTCTTTATTTATTTTGTGTTATTAATCTTAGTTTTCTTTACTTTATGTTTGTATTTTATTTTAAAATTATTTAATCACCATAATTAATGAACTTGCAAATATATATGTAAATTAACAAATTTCTATCATTTATTTATTAAATATATATATAATTTTTTTCATCTATAAACTTTATTTGATAATTTTTAAAAATTTAATTGCTATTTGTGTATTGAACGGAGAATATAAAGAAAAGATTATGCAATCTAAAATGACAATTCCAATATCTCTAAATGAAAATCTAACTGTGAATTCTGTTGACCCTACTGTGAGTGGTTCTAACGTGAACCAAATGATGAGGCCTTTTTTGGCTCATGGGATAACCCCAATGTTATCGGTTTTTGTTCCAATGAACCATGTGATGGTAGAGAAACATGAGAAATTTAATGGCTTGAACTTCAAGAGATGGAAGAGTAAAATGATGTTCTATCTCACCACCTTGAATTTAGCAAGGTTCTTGACTGAATAATCTCCCGATCAACCTAGGGGTGAATAAGATTTCTAGTCTGCTTGTTTTATTGAAGCATAGAAGCATTCTGATTATCTATGTCGGAACTATGTTCTGAATAGTCTAACTAATTCCTTATACAATGCATACAATATGGAAAAGATGACCAAAGACTTGTGGGAATCATTGGACCGGAAGTATGAAACTGAAAATGCTGGTGCCAAGAAATTTTTGGTTGGTTGCTTTCCTGATTATAAGATGGTGGACTCTAAATTGGTATGTAGTCAAGCACATAAAATCCAAGATATCATAACATAGATGTTTGATGAAGGGATGATACTTAGTGAAACCTTCCAAGTTGCAGCTATTATTGAAAAGTTGCCCCTTCATGGATAGAGTTCAAGGCCTACCTTAAACACAAGTGAATGGAAGTGTCTTTGAAAGACTTGTTGATAAAATTCAAAGTGGAAGAAGACAACAAAGCTTATTTTAAAAGAGGTTATATCCATCAGCACCCAAGGCCAATGTGATGGAACATGGTCAAAGTTCCAAACACAATAAAAATAAGGGTAAACTGGGTAAAAGGGTCTAAATTGGGACCTAGAGAAGCAAATTTTAATAAGTCAAGCTTCAGAGGGATTTGCTTTAACTATCAAAGGACAGGGAATAAAGCCCTAGATTGCAGGTTTCCAAAAAGAAATAGAAATCGTGAGGCAAACATGGTGGATGACATCACTCATGATATCTCCAACTTTGACTTATGTGTAGCCATTTGTGAGGTGAACTTGGTGGGATCAAACCCAAAGGAGTGGTGGATTAACATTGGTGCAACAAGACACGTATGTTTAGATAAGGGGTTATTCACTACATTTGAAGTAGTGAAATATGAAGAGAAGCTCTTCATGGGAAATTCTACCACATCAGCCATTCAAGGGCAAGGCCAAGTCAAACAGAAGATGACTTCTAGGAAAGAGGTTATATTAAACAATGTACTCTATATGCCAGATATCCTTAAGAATCTTGTTTTTGGCTCATTCTAAACAAGCATGGATTTCAGATGGTGTTTGAATCTGATAAGGTCGTTGTGACCTAAAATGGGATTTTTGTGGAAAAAGGGATATGTATCTAATGGGCTATTTAAACTCAATGTAATGACTGTAAAAGCTAAGAATATTAATAAGATTAATTCTTTTACTTATTTGCTTGAGTCATCCAACTTGTGGCATGGTAGACTAGGTCATGTTAATTATGATACATTACATAGACTAATTAACATGGAACACATACCCTCATTCCAAATAGATTCAAAGCATAAGTGTGAAACTTGTGTTGAGGCAAAAATGACTAGGTCATCATTTCATTCGATTGAAAGGAACACTGAATTAACATGGAACACATACTAGCATTCCAAATAGATTCAAAGCATAAGTGTGAATATTGTGTTGAGGAAAAAATGACTAGGTCATCGTTTCATTCGATTGAAAGAAATACTAAACCCCTTGACTTAATCCATAGTGACTATGTGATTTGAAATTTCTCCAAAAAAGGGTGGCAATAAGTATTTTATTACTTTTGTTGATGATAGCACGAAATATTACTATGTTTATATGCTTAAAAGAAATGATCAAGTTATAGAGAAATTTATTCTTTATAAAATAAAAGTTAAGAATCAACTCAACAAGAAGATCAAGGTACTGCGTAATGATTGTGGTGGTGAATATGAAGCATCATTTAATGAATTTTGTGCACAATGCAAAGTTATTTATGAAACCACAACGCTTTATTCTCCTAAGAAAAATGGAGTTGTTAAACATAAGAATCATACCTTGAAAGAAATGATGAATGTAGTGCTATTAAGTTATGGGTTGCCATAGAACTTATGAAGGGGAAGCTATTTTGTCTGATAACTACCTTTGAAATAAAATACTCTGAAAAAAGACACATAAGACACAGTATAACTTATTTAAAGGAAGAGTAACTTCTTATAAATATTTACAAGTGAGAGGGTGTCTTGCAAAAATGGTTGTACTTATACCTAAGAAGGTTAAAATAGGTCCAAAAACAATAGAATGCATCTTCATTGGATATGCACATAATAGTAGTGCTTATCGGTTTCTTGTGCATGAGTCAAAGATCCTAATCATATGATGAGTGCTTAAAAAGAACTAAAATTACTATGATTTAATGTACTTTATTGATTAAATAGATTTATATTCGTATGATTTTATCATATTTTTATATAAATTTTTCTTTTCAAAATCACGGGTATTTTTATTGTTTTCAGGTATTTTTGTTCAAAAATAACTTAAACACTCAAAGAAAAAAAATACTAGAGACAATACATCATAAGTATATTGAGAAAAGAAATGAAGAAAAGTAAAAAAGATGAAAAAATTGGACAAAATGAGTCAAAATGGTCAAAAAGGGCAAAATTCCGCATGCATCCACCCATTTGTGCCAAGCATACACCGGCACATGCCTAGCACACATATGCATATGCCCAACACACGCCTAAATGCCCACTGCCAACGCACTCAACCAGCACATGCCCAGCACATGCCCGGTACACGCTACATTGATTTTCGCGCATGCTAGCCTACGTTTACGTTGTGTCTCGCGTGCGCCAAATGCTTATCTACTACCATTTTCACGCCCCAAACGTGTGCCAACTTGTCCAAACACGTCCAAAATCAATTTTTGAAATATTTTCCCACCTTTTTGGCCCTTTTCTCACCTATATAAGGATCATCTTCCTCTATTATAAAATACACAATTATCTTAACTATTTCTTTCTCTAGAAAGTTTTTTTTTAATTTTTAGTTTTAAAGTTTCTCTTTTTTAGAAGAACTAGCAATTTTTTTTATAGATTTTTAGTTTTTATTTAATAAGCGGAAATGCAAATCCGTTTGGAGATTTTCCAGTAACAAAATTAGTATCAAATTATTGTAAGGATTCTTTTAAGGTATAATTTTAATGGATTTTTTACAGTTATCTTTTTATGTTTTATTCTTATATGTTATATTTAATTTTTTTGTGATTAAATTTAACATGGCTAGTTATTTGTAAATATGATATAATAATAACATTGTTATACTTGCAAAATATTAAATAGGTAAAACATCTCTATAAAATGAATTGATTTTGTTTTTATTAAAGATTTTATATTAAGGATGTTAGAGAGAAATATATTATTTTTCATTACAAACTTAAATCTAAAAGTTAGATTTTAAGGTTTAATTATTCAGTTTGATTTAGAGTAGTGCTTTTTATTTGTTAGTATAATCGCCTAGTAGTTAGAGTAAAGTTCTATTTCAAAAAAAAAAATTATAAGAACTATTATTCAAAAATGTATTGACGATATATTTTCAGTAATGATTTTAAAACTTGAAAGTTAGTACTCGACTAATTACATTCTTAGGTTTAATTTGGACACCTTGAATAAATTCTAATTAACTGACTATGCCTAAAGTTGTGATTAGATGGTTTGTTATTTTCTTATAAATAAAATTAAAACTTAATACTTAATTAATTTATTGTCCCCGTCTAAGGATATTAGTTAAATAATATTAAATAATATTATTTGGGCCCTTCTAAGGACACTTTCACACAAAAAAGAGAAAATAAAAAAATATCAATTTATATCTTTAATAACTTAAATAATATGAAGAAGCATAAATAACTTATTATTACATCCTTAAATACTTTACTGTTATGAATGGTAAAAAATTGCATTATTGTTTATTGAATCTATATCTATATTTATTTTTATTTTATTAGATTAGGAAACAAAAATAAAAATATCGTGATAGAATGTTTAAGATTTAATTTCATTTTAAAGATTTTGAATAATAAATTAAAAACCATGTATATTTCTTCTTTTAATCGACCTTGAGAGTATACTTATCATTTGCTATAAAATAATTCGTACACTTGCAAGAGTTTTACAAATAATAAAACCAAAGTATCCGTAATATCGGTATTTACATTGCCGATATTGTGCTCATCAAGTTTGTGACGAAAAATTACTAAACCACATAAATAAAATCAAACACAATAAAAATGAAAATGTGAACATAAAAATTTAAAAATTGTTAAAATTTTTGAAATTAAGCATGATAACTTTTCACTACCTCAACCTAGAACTTGCATTTTCCTCAATGTAACAATTGTAAATTAAAGATAAGGAGAAAAAAAGCAGAAAAGTTACCTATTTCTTGAGAATGTGTAAGTAGTGATAGGGAAATGTAGGTGTATCCACCATGTTTATCATTCAAGTTCACACAGACAGATCGCTGTGAACTTCTAATATCTCAACAAATATTTTTAGTTTTAACAATTCTAAAATTATTCACATGCAATTAAAAGAAAAATAAAAATAAATAAATAAAATAAAATTACCTAAAATGATGGGTTACCTCTCATTCAGCGCTTAGTTTAACGTCTTAGCAAGACATAACTTAGGAGATTTTATTTTAAGTAAACTTAATGTCCCCACATCATTGAGTCAATCAAACCTATAGGTATGACAAGGTTGTCTACTTATACTTTTTCAATCATGCCCTATAGATTTTCAAAATTTTCTTTACTTAAAACTAGGGACATAATTGTGGGTTTTAGATAACCACTTATAGAAACAAGTCAAATAACTAAGGGATCAAAACACATTTGTACCTAGATCTAGTAAAGTAACTACCTCTTTTTATCACAGATTGTAGTGCTTATCGATTTCTCGTGTATGAGTCATAGATCGCAAAGATACACAAGAACACGATAATGGAATCAAAGAATGCATTATTCTTTCAACATGTATTTCCATGTAAATCTCAAGGAGAATCAAGTTTCTTTAAACGAATGTATGAGACTATGAATGAAGATAGTCAAAACAAAGAACCTGAAGAAGAGGTTGAGGATGAGATTGAGGTTGAACTTAGACATAGCAAGAGGGCTAGGACAGAAACATCTTCTGGACCAGATGTTTTGTCCTACTTGCTAGAAAGTGTACCTCAAACCTATGAAGAGGCTATGAATTCTTCTGAAGGACGTCAATGAAAAGAAGTCATTAATAGTGAAATTGAGTCTATTATGCAAAATCACACTTGGGGACTAGTTTATTTACCTCCAAGTAGTAAAACACTAGGGTCTAAGTGGATTTTCACAAGAAAACGTAAATTAGATGGATCAATTGATAAGTACAAGGCCATACTTGTAATTAAGGGATACAAACAACGACATGGCCTTGATTACGTTGATACTTATTTTCTTATAATGAGAATAATATCTATAAGTATGATAAATGCTATCACAGCTTAACAAAATATTGAAATACATCAAATGGATGTAAAGACAACCTTTCTAAACGGAGAGTTAGATGAATAAATCTATATGGACTAATGATGAGTGCTCAAAAAGCACTAAAATAACCATGATTTTATGCACATTAATTGATTAATATATATATATATTTATATGTTTTATCATATATTTATATATATTTGTCTTTTTCGGAATCACGGGTATTTTTATTGTTTTTCAGGTATTTTGGCTTAAAAACGCAACTTAAAGACACAAAGAGGAATACTGGAAGCAATACATCACAAATATATTAATAAATAAATGGGGAAAGGTCAATAAATATGGAAAAATTGGATAAAATGGGTCAAAAGGGTCAAAAATGTCAAAAAGGAGAAAATCGCGCCGCCGCGACAAATCTGACCAATGCATGGCAAGAACCCCTGGGCTAAAAGACGCCAGACCATACAGAAGACGCTCAGACCGCAAGCGCGAAGACGCCCGGTCGACGCGCGCAGCATGCGCCCAAATAAGGCGTGCGACTCTCCACTCATGGCGCCGCCGCGCCTTGTCTGTCTCTTTCGCGCGCGCGCTACGCGCGCCACTCTGCCTCGCGCGCCCTGCGGCGCCCATTACCGCCCTCCGCGCGCCCAACGCCTTTTTCGCGCCCATTTTTCACGTGCGACCACCACAATGACGTCACGCGGCGTCATTAATGACATCGAAATTCCAATACGCGTTTTACATTTTTAAATATTTTTTTAACATTTTTTTACTCATTTTTTCTCTCCATCCTCACCTATAAATACCCCCTTCCCTTCACTTCAAAACACACCTTCAAAAACACACTTCTCTCTTCTTTCTTTTCTCTCTTTTATTAGATTTTTAGTTTTTTAGTTTTTCTTAGTTTTTAGTTAATTTCTCTTAGTTTTAGAGTTCTTCCCTTTTTGGGAAGAACTAGTTATGTTTTTGTAATATATTAGCTTTTGATTCAATAAATGGGAGAGCTAGCAAATTCCGCTTGGAGGTTTTCTCAAGAACGGGAATAGCATCGAAGTTCTCAGAAGGATTTTATTTTCTTTACAGCTTATTTTTTATGCTTTATTCTTACATGTTATATTTAATTTGTCTACGTGATTAAATTTAACTTGTGTTGCTATTTGTAAACATGATATAATAATAACGTTGTTATGCTTGCGAAAATATTAAATAGGTAAAAATCTCTAAAATGAATTGATTTTATTTTTATTCAAGATTTTATATTAAGAATGTTAGAGAGAAATATATTATTTTTCATTACAAACTTAAATCTGAAAATTAGATTTTAAGGTTTAGTTATAGGTCGATTTAGAGTAGTGCTTTTTTATTTGTTGGTACAATCGCAGGTAGTTAGAGTGAAGCTCTATTTCAAAAGTTTTTATAAAATTATTATCCGAAAATGTATTGACAACATGTTTTCGGTAGTGGTTTTAAAACTTGAAAGTTAGTACTCGGATAACTAAATTCTTAGGTTTAATTTGGACACCTCAATAATAAAGTTTAAACTGTCTAACCTCACCAAAGGTGGCATTTAAATGGCTCATTTTCAATCTCTTAGAAAAAGGAATTAATTTAATTAACCAAATTAGTTATCAACCCCACCCATAGGTGTTAATTGATTTGTTTAGTTAACAAAGAATATCTAACCCCACCAAAGGTGGTATTCATATAAAAAGAGAATCAATAAATATCAATTCATATCTTTAATAACCTAATTAATATGAGCAAGCATAATTAACTTAATTATTATATCCATAAATACTCCACCATTATAAATGATAAAATTTGCATAAATGTTTATTGTATCTATGTTTATTTTTATGTAATTAGTTTAAAAACACAAAACCCCAAAATATCGTGACGGGATGTTTAGGATTTAATTTCGCTTTTAAAAGTTTGAATAATAAATTAAAACCACATACATTCCTTCCTTAGATCGAATTGGCCAGGAGTATACTTATCATTTTCTACGAAATGATTCGTGCACTTGCGAGAGTTTTATAAATAGATAAAACCAAAGTAACGGGCGAGGATCATGTCGGTTGCCGCCTAGATCAAGTTTTTGGCCGTTCTTTGAGGATGGTATCAAGTTTTTGCGATTCTTGAGGGGAATAGCGTTTTAAATTATTTATCAAAATTTTAAAACCTTTTGTGTTGTAAATAATTGTGATTTTTTTTTATTAAAAAATAAAAAAAATAAAAAATTTTGTTGTTTGTGAAAAGTAAAAAAAAATTCAAATTTCAATTTCGTAATAAATAAAAAAAAAATATAGCATGAATAATAAAATAATTTTGCATTTTGAAATTTGAAGTAAAAAAAAAGTAAATAAATTTTAAATTAAATTAATAAATAAATAAGAATAAAAAAAATAAAAAAATCAAAAAAATCAAAAAAATCAAAAAAATCAAAAAAAATAAAAAAAAAATCAAAAAATAAAAAAATAATAAAAAATAAAAAAAATAATAAAAAATAAAAAAAATAAAAAAAATTAAAAAAAATAAAAAAAAATAAAAAAAAAATAAAAAAAAAATAAAGAAATAAAAAAAATCAAAAACTTTATTTTCAATTTTTTTATTTTTATTTTTTATTTTATTTTTGTTGTTTTTTCTTTTTCTTTTTTTTCTTTTACCTTTTTCAATTATTTTTTTGCAATTTATTTTATTTTATTTTTTTTGGCTTAATTTTTTATTTTTTCTCTTTTACTTTCTTCAATTTATTTTATTTTTGGTTTAATTTTTTTTTTTTTTTCAAATTTTTTAACTATTTTTTTTTTTAATTTTCGTTTAAGTTAATTAACTTAGGTTTTTAGTAACTTAATTTACTAACTTATATTAATTTAATTTACTAACTTAATTAACTTAGATATTCATTAACTTAATTAACCTACCTTTTTATTAACTTAATTAACTTAAATTTTAACTTAACTTAACTTAATTAACTTAATTTTAATAGCATGAAAACTAAATATCTAAGGGAGTTAAATGCAGGAGACTAGTTCTTGGAAGCCTTTGTGCCACTAGTCTTTCTGGGAACGTTGTTAAATGCAGGAGGATGGTTTTTAAGGAGCCTTTGCACCACCATTCTTTCCTGGGAGCACTCTTGGTTATCTGATTATGTTATTTTAACTTAGATATTATACTTAAAAAAAACCAAAAAAAAAAAAAAAAAAAAAAAAATCTCAAACTATCTCCAAAATTTTAAAAATTTTAATTACAATTTAAGGAGTTAGTTGTTTTGGTTGATCTAAGTAGAATTTTGTTTTGATGCCTTTAATTATTTGATTTGTACCTAGATGTGGATGATCTGAAACTTCATAAGCATGTCCCTAGTTTTAAGTACGAGAAAAATTTGAAAATCAATAGGGCATGGTGAAAAAGTATAGGTAGACAATCTTGTCTTACCTATAGGTTTGATTGACTCAATGATGAGGGGACATTGAGTTTACTTAAAATGCAATCCCAAGTTACGTCTTGCTAAGGCGTTAAACTAAGCTTATTTGGATGGGAGGCAACCCATCATTTTAGGTAATTTTTTGTTATTTATTTTATATACTTAATTTTATTGTTTATTTTAGTTTAATTATATGTGAATAATTTTTAAATTGTTAAAACTAAAAATATTTGTTGAGTTGTTAGAAGTTCACAGCAATCTGTGTGTATACACTTTTATGATGAATATGATGAATGCACCTGCATTTCTCCATTACTACTTACACATTCTCAAGAAATAGGTAATTTTTCTTCTCTTTTCTCTTTATCTTTAATTTACAGTTGTTACATTGAGGACAATGTAAGTTCTAGGTTGGGGGTGGTGAAAAGTTACCATGCTTAATTAGAAAAGAAAAAAAAAAGATTTAACAATTTAAAAATTCAAAAAAAATAAAAAAAAAACAAAAATTCAAAAAATAAAAAAATAAAAAAATAAAAACAATTATTAATTTTTTTTCTTTTTTATGTTCACATCTTCATTTTTTGTGTTTGGTTTTATTTTCCTTGTGTGATTTAGTAATTTTTGGAATTAAAAAAAAAAAAAAAAATTTCTCACAAAAATTTATCATTTCTTTAAATCAAATTTAAGTAAATAGTTAAGTCTTTTGTACTGTTAGATTAATTTTTGAAAACATATCATGAAATATTATGTAATTATTTTTGATAATTAGTTAATTTTTGTCATAACTAGTATTTCTTGATAAGATGTAGAAATTATGTTAAACCCAAAATCGGTGTTTGTAAATTTGTTTTAGTGGAGACTACCTTTGTGAGATATAATTTGAGCCTAATTTCCCTTATTCAGAGTGAAATATATATTTTTTCTACTCCAAACACATTTCTTATTTCTTCAAATTCTTAGATGATCTCTATAGGCATTAATATTGAATGTATGAATTTTTCTCATCTTAATAGAGTATCGTATATTTTTTATTATTATTTTTGCTTAGATTAAATGATTTGAGTAGAAATTGATAGTATATGCTTTTATCTCATTCGTGCATATTGTTACAAAAAAAAGAGACATATCTGGGGTTACCTAAACCAAGATCAAACAGAAAAGCCACAAAATTAACCACTCACCAAAATCCTTAAAAAAATGTACAATCTGTACATGGGTTGACTCTCTAAAAAAATGATATATATTGAAAAGTATCTTCAGAAAAAAATAGAGACATAAAGAATATATAGTATAATTTACATACTATGACCCGCATTACCCAAGATCCTAAGAAAAAATGTGTACAATCTGTACATGGGTTGACTCTCTAAAAAAATGATATATATTGAAAAATATCTTCAGAAAAATATAGAGAGAAAGAATATATAGTATAATCTACATACTATGACCCACATTGCTTAGAAAGTTGTGAGTAAAGGCTAATTACAAAAGAAAGATATAGGAAGTAATTCCCTAAAAAGTCATTGCACTTTCTTCATTTGTAAAAGGCATATATCTTGAAATTTTTTCTTAATGAGTTTGATTTATGCATGAAAATAATTTTTATATATGATATCTTTATAATTTATACATTTGATTCCTTCCATGAGATCAACGTCAAAATAACACTTTGAGCCTTTCTTCTTTATACATATGCGAACATATTAGTTCATTTCTATACATCAACTCTTTCGCATATAAATTAGTATGAGTGTTTGAACCCATAGGATTCAGTGTTTTGAGAGTATTGACTTGTGAGGAATAGAGTCGAAGCGAATTCGGATTCATGACACTGAAATTGGGTGAAATTAAATTGATACATTTTTGATATGAAATATGAAAATGATTTTCAACTAATTATTATAATAAATCATGATTGTTTAAGAAGATTAAAATAACTTATGCTTGAGATTTTAATTATGATCTTAAAAGAGATTAAAAAGTATGAGACATTTTGTGTTATGTTGTTTTCTTTTTTCTTAAAAGTTAATTTTTGATGTTGTTGTAATTTTAGTTTTTAAGTTGATTATTTTTATTTCTTTTGATTTTTACATTTAGTTCAATGTTTGTGGGTATCATTACTGAAAACCCTCACGAGACTCAAACTCGTCCACTAGGGCAACCTAGGGGTTTAAAGGCTTGTTGCATAGGCTAAATGCAACCGTGTCAATCTACGGAAGTGATTTAGGATAGTTTAATTTTTAGTTTTTATCGCTTCTCTTGCTAAGGGACTAGCAAGAAGCTGGTTGGGGGTTGTGATGAGTGCTCAAAAAGCACTAAAATAACCATGATTTTATGCACATTAATTGATTAATATATATATATATTTATATGTTTTATCATATATTTATATATATTTGTCTTTTTCGGAATCACGGGTATTTTTATTGTTTTTCAGGTATTTTGGCTTAAAAACGCAACTTAAAGACACAAAGAGGAATACTCGAAGCAATACATCACAAATATATTAATAAATAAATGGGAAAGGGTCAAAAAATATGGAAAAATTGGGGAAAATGGGTCAAAAGGGTCAAAAATGTCAAAAAGGAGAAAAACGCGCCGCCGCGGCATGGCCGCCAATGCCGAACCCGCGCGCGACACGCCCGGCCGCGCGCGCGAAGACGCCCGGATCGCGCGCGCGAAGATGCCCGATCCGCGCGCGCCGGCTCTCCTCGCGCGCGCGCGCGCGCACTTGTCTCTTTCCGCGCGCGCCTCTGCGCGCGCTAACTCTGCCTCACGCGCGCGCCCTGCGCGCCCTGCCCCTCCGCGCGCCCAACGCCTTTTCGCCCCATTTTTCACGTGCAGCCGCCCTATGACGTCATGCTGACGTCATTAATGACATCAGCAATTCCAATACGTGTTTTTACATTTTTAAATATTTTTTTAACATTTTTTTACTCATTTTTTCTCTCCATCCTCACCTATAAATACCCCCCTTCCCTTCACTTCAAAACACACCTTCAAAACACACTTCTCTCTTCTTTCTTTCTCTCTTTTCTTAGATTTTTAGTTTTTTTTAGTTTTTCTTAGTTTTTAGTTAATTTCTCTTAGTTTTAGAGTTCTTCCCTTTTTGGGAAGAACTAGTTATGTTTTTTGTAATATATTAGCTTTTGATTCAATAAATGGAAGTGCAAATTCCGCTTGGAGGTTTTCTAGCAACGGGAATAGCATCGAAGTTCTGTAAGGATTTTATTTTCTTTACAGTTATTTTTATGCTTTATTCTTACATGTTATATTTAATTTGTCTGTGATTAAATTTAAGTGTGTTGGCGATTTGTAAACATGATATAATAATAACGTTGTTATGCTTGCGAAATATTAAATAGGTAAAAATCTCTAAAATGAATTGATTTTATTTTTATTCAAGATTTTATATTAAGAATGTTAGAGAGAAATATATTATTTTTCATTACAAACTTAAATCTGAAAATTAGATTTTAAGGTTTAGTTATCCCTTCTGATTTAGAGTAGTGCTTTTTTATTTGTTGGTCCGATCGCCGGGCAGTTAGAGTGAAGCTCTATTTCAAAAGTTTTTATAAGAATTATTATCTGAAAATGTATTGACAACATGTTTTCGGTAGTGGTTTTAAAACTTGAAAGTTAGTACTCGGATAACTAAATTCTTAGGTTTAATTTGGACACCTTGAATAAAGTTTAAAGTGTCTAACCCCACCAAAGGTGGCATTTAAATGGTTCATTTTCAATCTCTTAGAAAAAGGAATTAATTTAATTAACCAAATTAGTTATCAACCCCACCCATAGGTGTTAATTGATTTGTTTAGTTAACAAAGAATATCTAACCCCACCAAAGGTGGTATTCATATAAAAAAGAGAATCAATAAATATCAATTCATATCTTTAATAACCTAATTAATATGAGCAAGCATAATTAACTTAATTATTATATCCATAAATACTCCACCATTATAAATGATAAAATTTGCATAAATGTTTATTGAATCTATGTTTATTTTTATGTAATTAGATTAAAAACACAAAACCCCAAAATATCGTGACAGGATGTTTAGGATTTAATTTCGTTTTTAAAAGTTTGAATAATAAATTAAAAACCACATACATTCCTTCCTTAGATCGACCTTGGGAGTATACTTATCATTTTCTACGAAATGATTCGTGCACTTGCGAGAGTTTTATAAATAGATAAAACCAAAGTAACGAGGAGAACGAGGCGCAGTGGCGCGCGTGGCAGAGTGGCGCGAGGCGCGCGTGGAAAGAGATGTGCGAAGGCGCGCGGGGCATCTTGCGCGCGATCTGGCGCCGCGCTTGTATGGGCGTCTTCTGGCGGCTCGGGCGTATTTGGCGGCTGTGTGTGGGCGCGTTTTTCTCCTTTTTGACATTTTTGACCCTTTTGACCCATTTTATCCAATTTTTCCATATTTATTGACCTTTTCCCATTTATTTATTAATATATTTGTGATGTATTGCTTCCAGTATTCCTCTTTGTGTCTTTAAGTTGCGTTTTTAAGCCAAAATACCTGAAAAACAATAAAAATACCCGTGATTCCGAAAAAGACAAATATATATAAATATATGATAAAACATATAAATATATATATATATTAATCAATTAATGTGCATAAAATCATGGTTATTTTAGTGCTTTTTGAGCACTCATCAACTAACCCAAGGGTTTTTCATGCCTAGTGAAAGAAAGAAAGGTTTGTAAATTAGTGAATTTTTTATATGGCTTGAAACAAGTACCAAAATAATGGCATGAAAAGTTTAATAATGTCATGAGGACAAATTTCTTTAAAATCAACGAAAGTGACAAATATGTATATATCAAGGAAAAATAAGATGGTTATATTATCTTGTGTCTTTACATTGATGACATGCTAATTATGGGTAGTAATGATCAAATGATCAAATCTACTAAGTCTATGTTGAATTCAAGATTTGATATGAAAGACATGGGGCTTGCTGATGTAATTTTGGGAAGTAAGATATCAAGGATATCAAGCGGTCTCATTCTAAGTCAATGTCATTATGTTGAAAAAATACTTGAGAAATTCAACAAGGGTGATTTTGGAATTGTGAGAACACCAGTGGATGTAAATCTATACCTATCTAAGAATAAACTTGAGAGTGTGTTCTAGAGTGATAGGAAGTCTTATGTACTTGATGAGTTATACGAGACAAGACATAAGGTACGTTGTAAGTAAACTAAGTAGTTATACTATGCACTACACTACACAAGATATCCAGTTGTATTAGAACGATATAGTGATGCAAATTGGATATTTGATATGAAAGACTTAAAATATACCAGTGGATATGTATTCATACTGGGTGGTGTAGGTTTTTCATGAAAGTCCCCTAAATATACGTGCATTTCTAGGTCCACGATGAAATCTGAGTTTATCGCTTTGGATAAATGTGACAAAGAAGCCGAATGGCTATGTAATTTTGTAGAGGATATTCCTAAGTGGTGAAGCCTATACTTGAAATATGCAGTCATTGTGATAGTTAATCTACTATTGGCAAGGAACAGAGCAATATGTATAATGGTAGGTCTCGACATATCTATCGTAGACATAATACAATTAGACAACTACTCTCAACTGGGATTATCTCTATTGACTATGTGAAGTCAAAGGATAACATAGCTAATCTCTTAACTAAAGGGTTAAAATGAAAGTTAGTTGATAAGTCATCAAGAGGAATGGGATTGAAGCCCATGAATGAATAAGGATTTCCAAAGGAAACCCAACCTATTTAACTAGAGATCCCAAGATCTAGGTTCAAATGGATAACCTAATTGTAAAGACTTAGTGAGATCACTATGGGGGTTTACCCTCAAGTCCATTCATATGATGAAAATAGTGATACCTGTAAGATACAAGATAAGTTAAGGCTTTTAATGATTCCTATGAAGAGAATACCGAGAGGTGTATGCGGGTTACTCTTTGCAAATTAATTTTAAAGATAAGAGATCACCTATGTGAGGAAAGAGTGGGACCACTTTGAAAGAGAATTGTATAGGGTTCAATTATTTAGAGACTCTTAAAGAACTAGGCATATGTTCATGGCTAAAACGAACATAACAGTGAGAACTGAATTGTGTCAGGAAATATTCTTGTGTGAAGTATGTCATCGCTTACATAAACGACAGAATAGTTTAAAGACATTATGTCCACTAGTCAGTCAATAAGATCAATATACTTTCACAAGAGAAGGCTCAAAGGGTAACACCTACCTATCCTATACAGGTTTCGATCCGTTGAACTATATTCCTGTGTCAAAATTTGATTTAAAATTTATGTCCATTTTTATTCATGTAGGGGATTGTAAAAAAACTTGAATAAAAATTTCAATTTTCAGTTTAAATTCTTTTAAATTTTTCGTTACCTCCCTCTTGATTTCTTTCGTTTCTCTACAAAAAATTATTTATTCTATTTCTCTACCTCAATTCTAGTTGTGTCCATTTTTGAATTAAATTTTCTCTTTTTCATTTCTATATAATTTTTCTATAAATAGAAAAAAAACTAAGAAAAACAGAACGAAAATAGAGAAGCGTAGAGAAGAAGAAAGGGAAGAAGCTGAGAAGGGAAAGAGAAAAGAGAAAAGAAAAAGAAAAAGAAAAGGCGTGCGTACAGAAAAGGTAATATATATATATATATTATTTTGTTGTTGTATATTTTCTATCTAGAGTTAGGTTCCTTTAATAGAGTTTAGACACTTTAAATTTTGTGAATTAATAAACTGTGGTGTAAGTTTATTATTGTTTAATAATTGTATCGTGTGAGATAAGTTTTCGTTGTTCTGAAACACCATCGATGAGCGAAAAAAATTATCTTAAGGACACTGTGTGATACATAGGTCTCGATTATTATTTTTTTTCCTATTTAAATTTTATATTTATAATTTGTATATATTTATATTTATATATTTTTAATTTTAATAAAATAAATTTATTCTTAAATTATTTGTATATATATTATTTCCTATAAAGATCATCAACCTTTGCAACTTTAGTGGTGATGCAAGAAGTAAAGCTCATGTCATCCTAGACAAGTTTGCTGATCGTGTTCTTCATTCTCTTGCTATAGCTAGACAAGTAAGTTTTTTTATTTTCATTTAAAATAGTTGTGTTTTCTTCACATGAAGATTCTTGGTTTACATAGCATGGCCTGATGATTGGATAATTGGTTAATATTTCAAACAGTTCAAGAGAAAACCAAAGAGAGTGCTAGAGAACCTTGGGAATTTGTAGGTCTAATGCCTCTCTTTGATCCACCAAGGCATGATAGTGCATAAACCATTCGCCATGCCCTTAATCTTGGTGTAAATGTTAAGATGATTACCAGTGACCAACTAGCCATTGGAAAAGATGAAGAAATAAATATTTGAAGAAACAATCAGAAGAAGAAATAAATGGTTTCTCTGATATATTTTATCTTAGTTTGTATAGGGCATGTACATTTTTTATATAAAAAAATATTAATTACTATTTAAACAACCACAATGATTGAATCACATGGTTTACAACTACTTGGTAGGCACCGTGTATATTGGTAGGCATCGAAGTCAGTGTCGGTATCGGTGCAGTATTTGTTGAATGAGTTGCAGTGTTTGTTGAATTCAACACTCCCCCTCAAGTTGGTGCATAGATGTCTTTCATGCCCAACTTGACTGAAAATTCTGTGAATACTCGATATGAGACTACTTTAGTGAGAATGTCAGCCAATTGATCTTCTGACTTAATTTTTGATAATTCCAATGAATTTTCTTCTAACTTTTCCTTAATAAAGAATATGTCAACTTCAACATGTTTTGTACGATCGTGATGAATTGAATTATGAGCAATATCATATGTTGCTTTATTGTCACAAAATAACTTAATTGATTCTTTAGTAGGATATCCCAAATCTTTCAAGAGAGATTGTAACCACAAGGCCTCACAAAGCCGAAGTACCATCCCTCTATATTCATCCTATGCGCTTGAATGGGTAACAACATGTTGTTTCTTACTTCTCCATGTTACAAGGTTTCCCGCTACAAAAGTGAAATAGCCTGATGTAGATCGTCTATCATTTATTGATCCAGCCTAATCAGCATCAGTATATACTTCTATTCTTTGGAACTCTGAGTTTTTAGTGAACAATACTCCATTTCTAGGAGCAGATTTTAAATACCTCAAAATATGAATAATTGCATTCATATGTTGTTCTCCAGAATTATGCATAAATTGGCTGACAATACTTAAAGCATAGGCAAGATCTGGTCTTGTGTGTGCCAAATACATCAACCTTCCAACAAGCCTTTGGTATCTTTCTTTATTTGTTGGAACTTGATCAACCTTGATACGTAAATTTAATCCTTCCTCTACTGGTGTATTAGCTAGTTGACATGCCGACATACCAGTTTCTTTTAATAAACCTAAGGCATACTTTCTTTTGAGATAAGAAGATTCCTTCTTTTGATCAAGAAACCTCAATCCCAAGAAAATATTTTAAGGAACCAAGGTCATTCATTTCAAATTCTTTGGACAAATACCTTTGTAGAGCTTTCCTTTGTTCAAGATCATTTCCTGTTACTATCATTTCATCAACATTTACAATACGTGTAGTGATCTTACCATACCTTTTTTTCATAAATAAAGTATGGTCTGAATTGCTTTGCTTGTAGCCAAATGCCTTCAATGACTTTGTGAACCTGCCAAACCATGCTCTTGGGGATTGTTTTAATCCATACATTGATTCTTTTAATTTGTACACCTTTTCATCATGGATTTTGGATTTCTTGATTCTTGGTGGTAAATCCATGTAGACTTCTTCAATTAAATCTCCATGTAGAAAGACATTTTTTACATCAAACTGATATAATGGCCAATCTAAATTTGTAGCTAGAGATACCAAGACTCGAATTGTATTAATTTTGGCTACAAGTGTAAATGTTTCTGTATATTCGATCCCATATGTTTGAGTGTATCCTTTTGCCACCAATCTTGCTTTATAGTGTTCAATCATACCATCTGCTTGATACTTTACTGAAAAAATCCATCGACATCCAACAATTTTCTTTGTTGGTGGCTGATCGACAAGTTCCCAAGTTCCATTTATTTCTAAGGATCTTAGTTCCTTATTCATAGAATCTTTCCATTTTTGGTCAACTAAAGCTTCTTGCACACTGTTAGGAATAGATACAGTAGATAATTGATTCACAAATGACATGTTTGATTTTGATAAACGATGTTTAGACATACAGTTACTCATGAGATATTTGACTTTACTAGAAATCTCAGGTTCAAACATGGCTTTAGGAATACCTCTGTTAGGACGTGGTGGAAGTATTTTTCTGGCTGGTTCAATAGTTGAAACATCCTCTGCAAACGATTGGGAGTTATTAGCAACTTATGCAGTAGGAAAATTGTACTCACTTAGTGGTAGTAATGAACTTGCTTGATGATCTTGAAGTTTATGAAGACTTGATTCCATTTCCCTTGACTCTTTTCTATATTGGGAGTTATTAGCATCTGAATTCAGGTTATTTGTATTTTCCTCACATATAATTTGTCTTTCTTTGATAACTATATTTTATATAGTTATTTTTATCTATTTTATTAATTATAATTGTTTGTTTCTTGATATTTTTAGTTAATTTTAATTGAATAAATTAATATTTACTGTTTATTTGTTAAGGAATATATTTTTAAGAAAATTAAATAATTTGAATAAAAAATGTACTTAATTGCAAATTTATGTCTAAAAATATAATTTAAAATAAAAGAGTTATACAAGTCTAAAATATAATTTGAATTAAAATCGGGCTTAATTTTAATTATTAAAAGTTTAAAATTTAATTTAAATTAGAAAAGGGCTAAATTGTAATTAAACAAAGTTTAAAATTTAATATGAATTAAATTTGAGGGCTAAAATGCAATTAAGAAAAGTTTAATTTTCTTCGCAGGAAAAGTAGTCCACGTGCACCATCACCAACGCGCAACGCCAACCGTTAGATCAGTCGACAAACGGCTAAGATGAGGCGAGTGTGACCAGACCCGACAAAAGAGAATGGATGCATGAATTCAATTACACGCTACTCGATGCGCTCAGTAGGACCCACGTGTCTATTGCATGGCTACCAAAAGGTGTGCTCTCGTAAGACGCGATCTACATAATATTCGTGCGCCTATGCATCCCAGCAATGATACAATGCCACGTGTCTCCAATATTTCTGCACCGAATGAGAAGCGTACACGTGGCACGTGTTGGGTAAACTAAAAGCACAGAAACGGTGCACGTTTCTAGCCGCGCCGTTGTCTGCCACTTGTCCCACGCGCCATGATTTCGTGCGGGGACATCACCTGCAATCGTTTCCCTTCCCCAATGAAATGCTACCATATGTCCGTATTAATCCTTGTAGCGAATCATACGCTGACACGTGGCATGTAGATTGAATTAAAAAAAATTAGAAACGGCGCCCTCTGTTTCATGTCTTCCATGCGTACATTAAAATAACAAATTCGATATTCTTTTTTTCGTACGCGTGGCCACGGATTTTAAGAAAAATGTTTGACATGCGTGCTTTTTATTTTCGATGTAAATGTTTCCTGCGTGTCTAAAAATGAATTATTTTAGATGTATTTTTTTTAGCTATAAATAGGGGATTTATTGCTGAAATATGAAAGTTTTGGAGTTTAAGAGTTTTGGATTTTTAGTAGTGTTCGGAGCTGAACTGTGGAACACGTAGAAGCCATTTTTGGCTTCTGTTGTGTTTTGCGTGTGCCAAATATTTACGATCATAAATGATTTAATTTTCCTGTATTCTTCATCTAATATTCCTTAACTGTTGTAATTTTTATTTCCATTATGAACTAATTTATTTTTTGCTAAGGCTGTGATGTAGTTGAATCAAGAAAATCTGATTTCTTTTGTTATTGTTATATGAGTTCATTGTTTTCAAGTTGAGTATTTCTTTCCATGCTTAATGCTTTTAAATTTCTGACCAAGATTTAGATGATTTGTTGCATTATATGTAGACCGAGAGGAGATGTGTAATGAATGCTTCTTGTGATAAATACCGTATGTTGAATGCGAGTGTGACACCTAATGCATAATGTATGTGGTTATTCTAGAAATTCCATAAATCGTAATGTGCTTGTTTGTGATTAAATCTTCATAGAAATATAGTTAGTTTTCATAGATAAGTAATTCTAATATAACTCGAGATAGAGTATTAGATAAATTTGATTTTTTCAACCATCACTTTTAGCTTTGATTCTCATATAACCTGACTTGAAATCGGATTGAATTGATTTAGCGAAATCAAATGCCTTAGCGTTTTTAATCATTTGTAAACAATTTCACCAATTAACGATCGTTTTGGATAAAATCAGAGCGAAATAATTTTAGTACTCAACAAACTATAGTGACAAATCTCCGTGGGAACGATACTCTACTTATCAAATTTTATTACTTGTGACCGTGTATGCTTGCACGTTTTATGTTCTCTAAAAGAGACAACATTTTTCATAAGGAAACAATTTATATGTAATGGTCTGAATTTTAGCATGGTTGTACTCCCCCTAAAATTCAGGTGTAGAAGAGAAATACATTGTATCTTCATGAAAAATAACATCCAAGGTGGTAATCATTTATTTTGTAGGAGGATGATAACAATGATACCTTTTTTGTTGTGTGGCATATCCCATAAAAACACAACATATTGCTTGTGGATCCAACTTGCTATGTTGTTGTTTATGTAGGTGTACAAATGTAATACAACCAAAGACATGAAGAGGTAAATTGGGAACACTTGGTGCAATAATTGCTTCAGTGATAGCTTGTAGTGGTGTTTGGAAGTTAATGGAACTAGAAGGTACCCGATTGATCAAATATGCAGTAGAAGTAAATGCTTCTCCCTAATAAGATAATGACATATGAGCTTCGTTCAACGAGGCATAGACAACTTCCAACAAGTGTCAATTTTTTCTTTCTGTAACTCCATTTTGTTGAGGTGTATCAACACAAGTAGTTTGATGAATAATCCCTTCTAATTTAAGATATTCTTGAAGCTTAGAACTCTTATATTCTCCTCTATTGTCACTACGTAGAACTTGAATGTGTTTTATACTGAGTACAAACTATTTTATGAAATTTTCTAAATAATAAGTTTACCTCACTTTTAGATTTCATTAAACAGACCCAAGTCATTATACTAAAATCATCAATAAATATAACAAACCAACGTGATCCTCCCAAAGTAGAGACTTTGGAAGGACCTCATACATCAGAATATATAACCATAAACAGAAATGAACTTTTATTTAAGGTTACAAGAAATGAGGAACAATGACTTTTTGCTAGTTCATAGACATTACACTTTAAAGTAGAAAGATCTAAGTTCAAAAATAAACTTGGAAATAATTTCCTTAAATATCCAAAAGAAGAATGACCCAATCTCTTATACCATAGCCATATATTTGATTCATCCTTTTTAGATCCAGTTGCAACCAATGCATGATTTGTTGAATCCAAGTCCAAATAATATAGGTTTCCTTGCTTAACACCACGACCAATCGTTTGTTTTGTTTGGATGTCCTTGAACACACAAAAGTCAGGCCAAAAAATAACAAAACAAGATAAAGTAGTGGTTATTTGAGAAATAGATATAAGGTTATACTCTAAAGAGGGAACAACTAGTACTGAATCTAAATTCAAAGTACTAGTGAGAGACAAAGATCTTTCCCCAATAACTGAGGTTGTGTTACCATTGGCAGTGCAAACAGTTTTGTGTGAAGATGGTTTTGAGATTTGTCTAGAATTGAATATCATATGATCAGTTGCACCTGAATCAATTATCCATGTATTATCAAAAACAGGAGAAAAAGCTTTAAGCATCTTACCAATATTTGTTGAGGAGCTTACAACATGATCCTTTATTGTTTCAGCAATGGTGACAGTAGACATCTATTTTAGAATTTTTTTTCCGAGAGTCACGGTTGTGATCCCACCAGTTAGGATATCCCACAAGTTCAAAACATTGTTCTTTTGTATGACCTTTTTGATGACAATGGATACATTTAAATGATGATTTATCAACCACCCTTCGTTCTTGCTGATTTAAAAAAAGAACGATTTTTAGATATCATGGTAGAAGCGTTAGCGTCTCCAGATTTTTCCTTCAATGAGATTTGACGTACTACCTCTCGTCGAATCAAGAAATAACAACCTTCTAAATCTGGGATGATTTCTTTTCACAAAGTTTCTCCACGAACCTGCTCAAATTCATCATCTAATCTAGTAAGAAAAATATGTACCCTTAGTCTTTCAACATACTCCTGATATGATATTAGATCATAAGGGTCTTTCATAACCACCTTATCACGATGGTCTAGCTCTTGAAATATTTTAGTTAACTCTCTATAATACTCTGAAAGTGATTTTCTATTTTGTCTAGAAGTAGAGGCTTTTTGGTTTAAGACAAATACTTGTAATTCGTCACTTCCATCATAGAATGCTTTTTCCAAAGCACCTTAAATTTCAAGAGCAGTAGGTATGCATAAATAACGCTTCATGATTTCTAGACTCATTGACATAAGTAGCCATTTCTTCACTTTTTGATTTTCTGCATACCACTTGTTATAATTTTTTGATGTTTTTTATAGTTACAAATTTTTTCATGAATATAAGAGAGTGTTTCTCTCTTTGCAATATGCATTTCTATTATTTGAGACCAAACATCATAATTAGTCTCAGTAAGAATAATTTCAGCATTAAAAACACCTTCAGAATGGATAGATTGTACAATAACTAGGGTAGATTACTCCACAGGTAATGAAATTGTGTCCTATGTCATGATATTATGGTAAACATACAAGAAAATTGTGTAATAATTTCAAAACTGGAAAGAAAAATGCAAGAACCAGTATAAAGAATATTGAACCGATGGTTTTTTTTTTAAAATGGACCAAATCGGATTAAAAACACAAATTTGGGTAAAACAATTGGTTTAAAAAACCTTGAAAACTGGACCAAACTGGTTTTAAAAAGACATAATCGCAAAAAACCAGGTTTAAACTGAACTGCTGGTTGAACCAAACCAAACTTGAGCCGAATCGAGATGCGCACCGGCTACGTCCGCGAGCTGAACCGAGCCAACCCGTATGCCCACGTCAACGAATCGGCCACGTCAGTGTCTTCAACCTCCAGATGGCGCGTGACGGAGCATGGAGGCACGTGAAATACTTTCTTTCCTTCTAGTGGTGCGTGTGGACACGTGTTGACTTTTTCTTCTACCCTATTTTTACCAAAATGCTCATAATTGTGTTTAGAGTAATTTGGTAAAATTAGGTGGGACAAATATTGCTTCAAAAATAGTGTTTTTAATTAATATTTGTACGAGTGTTTGAATGAGATTTTTTTTTCTTTGAAAAAATATTTTCCAGAGAAAAAAAACTCAGTTTAAGAGAATAAAGGTTTCAAATTTGTATAGAGCAACGACTTTATTCTGATACTATGAAGAAATAAATATTTGAAGAAACAATGAGAAGAAGAAATAAAAATTTGAAGAAACAATGAGAAGAAAAAATAAATGGTTTCTTCGATATATTTTATCTTAATTTGTATAGGACATGTACATTGTTTATATAAACAAATATTAATTAATATTTCAACAACCACAATGATTGAATCACATGGTTTATAATTACTTAGTAGGTGCCGTGTATGTTGGTTGACGTTGATGTCGGTGCAGTATTTTTTGAATAAGTTGCAGTGTTTGTTGAATTCAACAAAAGAAACTTCTCGCAGGATTGGAATGGGAACCAACATGTATCCATCTTCTTCCCTCCTTGGTGAAAGCAAGGATGCAAATGTATCTAGCTTACCTATTGATGAGCTTGTAAAGAAAGCTGATGTTTTTTCGGAGTCTTCCCATGTAATAATAATCTTGCTTGAAAGTTATTTCTAAAGGAAACTTTATGAAATAGAACTAACGAATGAAGAAATGTAGAACATAAATATGAAATTGTAAGAAGGCTGCAAGGCAGGAACCATATTTGTGGGATGAGAGGAGATTGTGTTAATGATGCTCCAACATTAAAGTGAGCGGATATTGGGATTGCAGTAGATGATGCAACTGATGCTGCTGGGAGTGCCTCGGACATAGTTTTAATAGAGCCTAGGTTGAGTGTGATAGTCAGTGCTGTTTTGACAAGCAGAGCCATTTTTCAAAGAATGAAGAACTATACCATCTATGTTATTTCGTTAACCATTCGTATTGTTCTAATCATGGCCTGGATGTTTGACTTTTCACCTTTTATGGTTCTAATCATTGCTATACTCAATGATGGGACTATCATGACCATTTCCAAGGATAGGGTAAAGCCATCTCGTTGTCCAGATTCATGGAAGCTTAAGGAGATCTTTGCTACTGGTATGATACTTGGAACCTACTTAGCTATTATGACTGTTGTTTTCTATTGGGTTGTTAACAGTACTAACTTCTTCACGGTAATAAACCAAAACCTCAACAAAATTTTATGTTAATTTACTGTTGTTGAAATAAGCAATGCAAATAGCTTGAATTACTCTAAAAAATGTTTGGTAGGATAAATTTGGAGTAAAACCAATCAGTGGGTATCATGATGAGCTCATAGCAACTGTGTACCTTCAAGTGAGTATTGTAAGCCAAGCACTTATCTTTGTTACACGGTCACGAAGTCATTTGTCGAAAGTCCTGGCCTCTTGCTTATAGGTGCCTTCCTTGTAGCACAACTAGTAAGTAAAAAAAAAAAATCAACTTTGGTTGATGATACAATTCTTTTCACATATTTTACAAGATTAATAATAACAATAACATGATCTTTTTTTCTTGTTTGCTTTCTTAAGTTGGCTACAATCATGGCTGTGTATGCAAATTAGGGATTTGCTAGGATTCATGGGATTGGCAGGGGATGGGCTGGTGTTATATGGACTTAATTATAGCATCATTTTCTATATACCCTTGGATTCTCAAGTTTATTACCCGGTATGCAGGTTAAGGGAGCCTCACACTGAAGGGACATGTTGAGTCAGTTGTTAAACTCAAGGGACTGGATATTGAGACAATTCAACAACACTACACTTTTTGAGTGGAAGGAAGTTTTGGAAGAAGAAATATATATAGGATAAAAAGTACATAGATCTTCATCTTTTACATGAAATTTTCTTTAGAGTTTAATATGAAGAATGCAAGGTCTACAATAATCCAGCTTAGGTGATTACGATAATCTAATCCCAGGTTGGAATAGAAGATTAGAATGGATTACATCAGCAACCTTCTATGAAACTGTTATTTTCCATCAATTCTTAATGAATATCCTATTTGCTCTTTTTGTTTTAACTAAAATCTGCTATTAACTCTGTTGGAAATTTTTTTCCCTGAAAAGCATTACTCATTCTAGTCTCTGTAATTGGCTAATTCAAGATTTAGTACTAACGAAATTTTGCTTTAAATGGCAAATGGAACTAAATGATGAACTTTTGGACTTAATAAAAAACCTTTATGTTGTAAATTGACGTACGTGGAAGTGCGAAATTAATTTAGTTTATACAAATAAATAATAATGAGTTATAGTAAAATATTAAACAAGAAGTAAATAAATTACATATAAAAATTCAAATAAATTGACATTTTAATGTAAAAAATCTACTCTACAAATAAATAATATGAGTTATAGTAAAATACTAAACAAGAAGTAAATAAATTACATATAAAAATTCAAGTGATTTGACATTTTAATGTAGAAAATCTACTCTACGTTTCGTCGAGAAAAATCTACTAATAATCAAATAGATATTATAAACATTAATATCCAAAAATCACTTAAAATAAAACCCTAAATACACCAAAATCTCAATAAAGGTAGCAATACAAAGTAAGGATACAACAACACATCTTACAAAGAAAATATCCAAATTACATATCAATAGTACATGATCAAAAAAGAAAAAAAAGATGATTAAAAGATGACTTGATTAACGAATGTAGCTTCAATATTATGATTTCTCAATTTATAGTGATGAGCTCTCAAGTTAGAGAGATAAGGCCAATATATAGAGTGATTTACTTGATCAACAAGTATATTACTTTAACAAGAATCATTACTTGACGAAGAATCCTTGTATTGATTAACAAATCCTAATAATATTAAGAATCTTTAATTATAAAACTAAATAAATAGTATCCTAATCTCATAAGAAAAAAAATCATTTTATATCTATAGTATTATTAGGAGTATAATCCTAATTATACTAGGAAAGTTTGAAGCTAATTAAATAACAAATCTCATCTTGGCTCAAAATGGAATCAAATTCTTCAAACAAGAATCCTTCAAACTATCAAATTTTTGTCACTCCAAAGCTCCGAAGGGAATTCTCCACTGTGAACACCAACCAAGTCTAAGCAATGCTTGAACTTGTCAACACAAATATGCTTAGTCAACAAAATTTCTAGAATTTGCGAAGTGGTTATCTTCTTGACAATAACACAACAATATAACATAATTTTCCCAATGAAGTAATATCTAACACCAAAATATTTGATCTTTTCAAGATACATATTATAGATCAAATGTATCAAACTCTGGCAATCACAAAATACAACAAAATATTCTACTGTAAACCTATATTACAAACCAATCTAAACAAAACAACTTCGTTCACTGCTTCTATTGCTATCATACACTTTGTCTCTATAGTAGACAAACCAACTATAGGCTGTAAAATAGTCTCCTAACTAACAACACAATAAGAAATGAAGACAAAATTTGTCAAAAAAATTCCCATAAAATTTCCAGCACAAGCGAAGCCCATAAAACCAATAACACTACAATTGCTATTATAACTCCTGCCAAGAAGCAAGCCCAAATACAAAGTGTTAATGAAATTTCATTTCACAACTTCCAAAGAACACTTGCAAAATTTGCCTATAAAACAAATGGTAATACAAATTGCATGTGATATGTCAAGACAAGTACAAATCATAACAATCAAAAAATTTCTAGTGGAACTAGCATATGAAATGTTATAAATAAAGAGCAATAAATAAACAAATGAACCAGCAGCACGAAACCAATAAGGGTATAGTTACTTTAATTGCTCCTCTGCCAAATAATTAGTAGAATAATCTAACTTGTCCACTAAAGATTGTATAAAAGTTCCTACGTGCATTTTACTAGTAGATCCACTCTCAAGCTCTACCTACTCATTGACATTGTTTTATTTAACTACCTAAATATACTCATTTTTCTAAAACAAAGTATTCAAAACAAATATAGTTAAGGAAGACAAATTAACTAAATAATAGGCTTTATAAGCTTTAGCCTAAAAGAACTTACACAAAACAGCCTGAAAGAAAGAGCATGTAACATGCTCTTTTCAAAAGAGTCAAATTCAAACATTCCATAACTCCATGTTAATGTGGTATACTACATGTAGTGTGATGTCTCACTATGCCATTTTTTGACAAAACTCAGTAGATTGACTCTTTCAAAATACCAAATCATTTTCGATATTAAAACACTTAAATTTCTGACCATAAATAAACCATGTACTTTCAAGGTATGCATCCATACCTCACTCATAAGATAAAAGTGAGTTATATCTGAGATTGAATAAGATGAGGATGAAATTGAAACACTATTAACAAATGTACTACCCATAAGCTCAGAGAGGCCCTGAAGCAACTGTCTTTTCATAGCAACAAGAGCATCCATAAAAAAATTTAATACTCCACATTTAGCTAAATATTCATAGCCTTGTGAGTTAAAAGTACTCAAATATATTAAGTTCCTTTTCAAATATGACACATGACAAACATCTTCAAAATTTATACAAATAGCATCATGCATCTTAATTTGAATTGTACCAATACCAACAAGCTTACAGAACATGTTATTTTATATCAATACAATGCCTCTATCAACATATTGGTAAGTACAAAACCAATCCCTATTAGGGAACATATGATAAGTACAACCTGAATAAAAAAAAGGTCTATAGAAGAGTCAATAGTTACTGACAGAACAACATCATCATCAAAACCAGTACTATATACAACATCAGCAACATTATTTGGAGTAGAAGACGTTGTGGTTGGCTTATCTTTATCTTTGAGTTTAGGAAAATTTGATTTTCATTGTCCTTCCTGATAACAATAGTCGCAGTTATAATTTTTCTTGGATCTAGATTTACTTCTATCATTGCTTGATCCTTTTTCTTGAGTTCCACCTCTGATAAACAAACCACTACTACTATCATTATTACTTACAGACACATTCTTTTTTAACTCTCTGAAATTCAAAGCTGCTCTAATATCATTCAAAGAAATAGTGTATGGCACATATAACATATTATCAATAAAATGTTCAAAAGAAAGAGGTAAAAAACATAAAAGAACCAATGTTGGATCTGTATCATCAATTTTAACACCAATATTTCTCAGATCATGAATAATTTCAATAAATTCATCAAGGTGATCGTGTAAAGAAATGCCTTTTGATATTCTAAATGTGTACGAGTGCTGTTTCAAATATAATTGATTGGTCAAAGACTTGATCATATACAAACTCTCCAATTTAAGCCACAAACTAGCAGCAGATTTCTCATTACCAACCTCATGCAAAATTTCGTCAGACAATAACAACTAAATTAAACTGAAGGCATTTTCTATTAATGCATCTTTCTTTTCAACGGTCATTATTTTCAATAATTTATTATTGTCTTTAAGTGCCTTAAAGATCCTTTCTTTAACTAATAGAGTCTGCATCTTCAAATTACAAAGACTAAAAATCATTCTTGGAGCTATAACACCAATTTCTTGTAAATTGACAAATATGAAAACAGGAGCCAAGAGTCAATTTAGATTGCACAAATAAATAATAATAGATTACAATAAAATATAGATAACAAGGAAATAAATGACACACAAAGATTTAAATGGTTCGTATTTTAATGTGAAAAGCCTACTCCACTGGCAACGACACATCGAGAAAAATATACTAATAATTAAATGAAGATTACAAATATTAATATCCAAAAGCAAATCAAAATCAAATCCTAAATACACCTAAATCTTTTTCAACAAATGTAACAATATAAATAAAGAATACACCAACAAATTTTGTGAAGATAAGATCCAAATTACATATCAATAGTAAATGATCAAAAGGAAAAACAAAAATAACTTGATTAACAAATGTGTATTCAATATCATGGTTTCTCAATTTATAGAAAAGAGTTATGAAGTTGGAGAGAAAGCCAATATATATTTATATATATATATAAAGTGATTTACTTGAGATCAATAAGTATATTACTTTAATAATAATCATTACTTGACCATTAAAAATATTATTTAAATAAAATTATTTGTAATAATTATCAAGTCCTAATAATATTATGAATAATATCTTAATTTCATAAGAAAATAATATATTTTATATCTATAATATTATTAAAAATATAGTACTAACTATATCAAGAAATTTTGAAGTTATCCGAATAACACCTTAAATTAATGTAAACGCCCTTTCCAAGCTTGACATAAGTTGAAAAAGAAAAAATCAAAATCAAAAATCAAATGCGTAAATTAATAATGAAACAAAGTTCCAACATCTCACTCAGTCTCTTGTTATGTATTTTTTTTATTTTTTACAGAAGGTATGTGAAAATTGAAGAAGTCACTAGAAATTAATGAGAGTGTGAAGGAAAGAAAGTTGAACTATTTGAAATTTGTAAGGCCTATCCTTATACTTCCCGCAACCTCGTAGCTTTTGCGGTCTAAATTTTAGCAACTTCTGAAAACAATATTTTTGGTTACTTAGTGCTACTTTAACTGAACTGTTACATTCTTCACATCACGATTCAACAGACCTAACAAATCAGAAAGCTCATTGGAAGTAAAACTATATGCAGACCTATATGATTTTTTTTATGGGAATTAGGAATAGTAAATAAAGATAATTATTTTAAATTAGAGTTATTTAAACTCCGATTATTATTATTAGGAAGATATGTTTACTTATATTTATAATTTATCACAATAGTTATTTTAGTCCAATAAATATAGTTTAATAATGTAATTATTTTTTAGACTGAATTATTGAATTGATCATCAACTTCTCTATTATTTATCAATTTCTTTCCCATTTTACTTCCAATAATTTATATGAAAATAAGTATTTTAATATTATTATTTTTAACTTGTATCGTATAATTCTCTATTTATAAAAACGAATACATGTAGTCTTCTTAAAAATAAATATTTTAGTAAGTTTATTAAAAAGCACTTTAATCACCAATTTTCTAAAAGAAAAGACCAATGTCTACAATGTAGTGCTCATGTCGGATAAATATGAAACTACACGTTCCTAAGCTGAAAATATCATGACTATGTAGCTTAGTTTAATCCAAAAAGTGATCTTTGGTGCTTCGCAACAGGCATGTTACAAATTTAAGTCTAAGTTGAAGTGTTTCTTGATAGTTTATAATGGATAAAAATAAAATAAATTTAATAGAATAAAATAATAATATTAATAATTTAACGTGATTTATCCTTTAATTTGTATTATGTCTACAAGATAAACTTCAAAAAATATTTATTCCACTAATAAAGTTAATAGGTACAAAGTAAGAGACAATACAACAAATTGAGATAAACTCAAAACAATGATACATAAGTGTTTTCCAAACTCACTATTTTATCACTCCCTTTTTAGAAAAATATCCTAAATATTTTTCTAAAATATTTTCTCCTACTCTCTCACACACACAATACTATTTTTTATCAAATCAAATTGTTCCTTTGGCTTTACTTTGCTTCTTTTCTTTGGTGTATTTATAGATAAAATTGCAACTACCAAAGTCAAATGTAATTAATGGGACTACATCTACATTTTTTTATTTTCTTCCCCTTCCATGTGGACAGGACCTACAAATCTCTCCCTCTTGACAATATAGTGGGATCCATCAATCTAGCAACTAAATGAAAGTATTCAAAATTCTCTTTTGGAAGAATTTTTGTCAACATTTCTTATCTATTTTCCTTTGAATGGATTTTTTCAAGTTGTAGTAGCTTCTTCTCCATTACATCCGTAATCCAATGATATCTCACATCAATATATTTTGATCTCGAATGAAAGGAGGAATTCTTTCCAAGGTGGATTGCACTTTAACTATCACAAAATAATTGGTAACTGTCTTGTTGCAACCCAAGTTTTTTCAAGAACTTTTTCATCCATAGAAACTCTTTACATGCTTCCCTTGTTGCTATAAACTCTACTTCTATGGTGGACAGTGCAACACATTTTTGTAACTTTGACTGTCATGACACAACTCCCCTTACAAATGTAATCAGATAACCTGAAATGGATTTTCAAGAATCCACATCGCCAGCCATATTTGTGCGTATTTGTGTATCCAACTAACACAGGTTTGTCATTTACAAAACATAGGCATATTTTGGAAGAACCTCAAAGATACCTAAAAACCCATTTCACTACAACCCAATGTTCCTTTCCAATATTTGAAAGGAATCTACTCACAATTCCAACTGCATGAGTGATATTTGACTGTGTACAAACCATGGCATACATCAGACTTCCAACTGCTAAAGCATATGAAACATTCTTCATCTCTTCCTTCTCTTTGTCTATAGAAGGGCTCTGCTTAGAACTTAACTTAAAGTGATTAGCAAAAGGACAACTAATCGCTTTAACCTTATCCATATGAAATCTCTGAATTACTTTCTCAGTGTACTTCTATGGTAACAACCATAATTTCTTGGTGCCTCTGTCTCTAATAATACTCATGCCAAAAATCTACTTTACTGGCCCCAATTCTTTCATGGAAAAAGACTTATTCAACTATTTTTCAAATAATTGATTCTGGAAATATTCTAGCCAACAATCAAAATATCATTCACATAGAGAAAAATAATAATAAAATCATCATCAGATAATTTTTGCACAAAAACACAATGGTCTGAAGTAGTATTTTTGTAGCTTTGTTCCCCCATAACAGACTCAAACTTCTTGTACCATTGTCTTGGTGCATGTTTTAAGCTGTAAAGTCTTTTCTTCAATTTGCAAACATAATCCTCTTTTCATTTTGCTTGAAACCTTTTAGCTACTCCATGTATATCTCTTCTTCCAAGTCACCATGTAGGAAGGCAGTTTTGACATCCATTTTCTCAACCTCCAAGTCAAGACTTGTTGCTAACCCCAACACAATAAGGATGTATGTAATTTTCACAACTGGTGAAAAAATCTTGTCAAAGTTAACTCTTTTTCTTTGAATAAATCCCTTGACAACTAGTTTGGCTTTGTATCACGGACTAGAACTGTGTTCTTCATGCTTCACCCTAAACACCCATTTATTTTTCAAATCCTTCTTCCCTTTGGATAGCTTCATCAACTCAAAAGTATTATTCTCATGCATGGACTTCATCTCATCTTGCATGGCTTCAATCCATTTTTGTTTGGATTCTTCATCCATGGCTTCTCCATAACTCCCAGGTTCTCCCCCATCAGTGAAAGTTACATACTCATATGGAGGATATGTGGTAGATAGTTGTCTCAGTCTATCACTTCTTCTCAATGGAACAAGAGAAGCCACTGGTGTTGGTGCTAGATAATGAGTATCATCATCTCTCTCATCTTCAGAGCCAACTTATATACGAGCATCATCTTCACTAGATGGATAAACCTAGTCTTCATTTTCAACTTGTCTTGGCACTGATGTTGGAGGAATTAATTCCAAATATGATGAATTACCATTGGAATTAGGAACATCCTTCTTCATTTTGACAATATCTTCAATGGTCTCATCTTCAACAAATACAGGATCATGGCTCCTAAAAAGTCTCTTTGCAACCGGATCGTAAAATCTATAGCCAAATTAATCTTAACCATGGTCAATAAATATATTTTCTTGTCTTGGCATCAAGTTTGGATCTCTCATCATTGGGGGTATGAAAAAATTCTTTACAGCCAAACACCCATAGATGATCATAGGAAACATCCTTTCTTAACCACACTTTATCTAGAACATCCATCTTGAGAGGGGTACATGGTGAAAGATTCAATACATGTACAACTATAAGTATGAATTCACCCCATAAAGTTTTAGGAAACTTTTCATGTGAGAGTAGACATCTGAATCTCTCCATCAAAGTTCTGTCCATCCTCTCAGCTAAGCCATTCAACTATGGTGTCTTTGGAGGTGTCATCTGATGCCAAATACCATGATTTTTGTTGTAAGCATGAAAAGGTTTTGTGTATTCTCCACCATTTTCTATTTGAATGCACTTCAGCTTCTTCCCAGTCTATCTATCAACTGAGACATAAAATTCTTTGAAGACATCTAGCACCTGACCCTTTGTCTTCAAAAGATATACCCACATCTTCCTTAAATGATCATTAATGAAAGTCACAAAGTATTGAGCACCACCAAGTGACTTTGGCATTAGTCCACACAAATCTGAATGAATCAGAACTAAAATATTATTCATTCTGGAAGGAGGGGAACTCTTGAAAGCAACTCAGTTTTGCTTTCCTATTAGAAAATCGATAAATTTCTCCAAATGTACATCATCCATTATGGGAAGTATCTTCTTTCTGGCTAGACTAGTCATACCATTTTCACTCATGAGACTGAGTCTTCTATGCCATAATTCAGCTGCATTGTCTTTCTCCATGGCATTTACTATGTCGATGTAGAGCTTCGCTTCAATTATATACAAATTTGTATACTTCTCACATCTAGCCATTACTAATGAGCCTTTTGTAAGTTTTCATTTGTCATAAACGAAGGAGCTGCAATATTCTTCATTTACAAATTTTCATACAAAGATCAAATTTAGGCGGATACTTGGAATATGCTTAACATCCTTCAGAAATAGTCTGGTTCTATTCTATAATTCCAAGAAAACATCTCCTCAGCTAACAACCTTGATAGTCCTTCATTTCTCATTCTAACAACACCAAAACTTCCAGGTGTGTATGATGAGAAAAATTCTCTATGTGATGTAGCGTGAATTGTTGCATCACTATTAATCACCCAACTAGTTTCGTGTGATGCAAGATTGACAAAAATTTCATCATAAGTGATATTTAACTTGTCTATGGTACTTTTTTGTTCATCATCACTACTGTCGTCTTTCTTCCTTGCTTTGCCTTTATTCGTTTCATGTTCCTTCTTGAACACCTGACAATATTTCTTGATGTGACCCTTCCTCTTACATGATGGCATTCAACATTGGCATATTTGTTTGATTTGCCTCTGGGTTTCTATTCTCTGTATTGTCTCCTTCCTCTGGACTTTGTGATAAGGGCTTGTGCTTTTGAATCTCTCTCCATGTTCTTCTTATATAACAACAAGGCTTCTACAACAACTTTAAACTCCATATTGTCTTTCGCATAAATCATAGTTGTAGTGATATGATTATATAATGAGGGTATTGATGCCAACAACATCACAACTTTCTCTTCATCGCTGAAACTCACATTGAATATTACTAAGTGAGAAAGATTGTTGTTGAAATTACTAACGTGCTACATCATGCTCACATTATCTTCCTTCCTCATCTGAAATAGCTTCTTTCACAAATAAAAATTATTTGCAAGGTTCTTTGACATGCACACATTTTCTAGAGTCTCTCATGTTTCTTTTGTAGTCTTGCAATTTTTTATTCAATATTTTGTAAGACACAGTCTGAGAGATTTAAACGGATTGTAGTGACTATAATCTCATCTATATCCTCCCACTGTTCCTCGGTGACAGTTGCTGCCTTCTTCTCTTTCCCCAACAATGCCTTATGAACCTTTTATTGAATGAGAATATCTTTCATCCTCCTTTTCCATAAAGAGAAATAATTATTGCCATTAAATTCCTCAATATCTACCTTATGCCTTGACATTTTTTTGTTGTGTTTCTTTTTTTGTAAATGAATACGTCATAGACCTAAAAAAATCTTTTCTGATGTGACAGATCAATCTATGCTGCACCATATAGCATACTAAGGCTCTTATACCAGTTATTGGGGCACAATGAGCAAAAATAAAATAAATTCAACAGAGTAAAATAATGATACCGGTAATTTAACGCAGTTTGCCCTTTAATTTGGGCTACGTCCATAGGACAAACTTCAAAATATATTTATCCCACTAATAACAATAATGAGTACAAAGTGATAGGCAATACAACAAATTGAGATAAATTCAAAATAGTGACACACAATTATTTCTCAAACTCACTATTTTATCACTCCCCTTTCAGAAAAAAACATCTCAAATATTCTCCCTCACTTTCTCACACACATAACACTATTTGTCATCAAAGGAAATTGTTCATTTGACTTTGCTTTGCTTCTCTTTTTTGGTGTGTCTCTCTAAGAAAAAAATTATAAATAAAACTGTAGCCTTCAAAATCAAATGTAATTAATGGAGCTGTACTTAATTGTTTTTTATTTTCTTCAAATTTAATTAGTAGGACTGTATCTACATTTTTTTATTTTCTTTTCCTTACATGTGGGCAGGACCTACAATCTTTTGGATAGAAGATACAAAGTGTATAACTTTCACACTTTTGACTTCTTCAAAAAACTTATACTATCATTTTATATCAATTTTCATTCCTTTATACATATTATATATATTTTAGTTCTTAAAGTATTAAAATCACGATACAATATGTCTAAACATCAATTTTTATTAAATATAATGAAAATTAAATTTTTGTTATTTATTCCCTTATATGTGATTTGCATATGCTTATAACGTGTGAATAAAACTATATTTCTATTTTTTAACATTAATAATTTTATATATTATATCAAAATCTCTAATAAAAATTTTAAAAATAATAAATAAAATAATGTCCAACCATGTTTTGTTTTGGTACAAAATTCATTATTCAATATCTTAATCACAAACTTAAAAACAAAATTTCAATTTTGTTTTATTCTTTATCAAAGAGCCTATTATATGATATATCACTATAATTTCTATTAGAGAGTGATAAAACAAAATTTAATTCTTTTGAAAGTTTAGGGTTAAATACCAAGGTATGTGAGTTATTTAATATTATTTCACTAAAATTTCTTTTTTAAAAAAATTAATTTCATCGACATAAAATTATTATAATATATTGTATAATAGTTTAAGTGGGAAAGGGAAGAAAAGGTTTTTGAAATTTTATTTTTAATTTTGTTATTGATATATTGAATAATGAGTTTTGCTCCAAAATAAAGTGTGGATAGACATTTTTCTTATTATTATTTTTAAATTTTTATAAGGGATTTTAAAATAATAAATAAAATTATTAATGTTAAGAATATAAATATGATTTTATCTTATTTTATAGGTATGTGTAAGTCATTATATGAGAATAAGTAATAAAAAATTAATATTTGATTGGATTGGATTGTGATTTTGAAATTCTAGGGACAAAAATGATAAATATTGTGTTTCTCTGATAATTATCATATATATTTCATATCATTTCTGTTCTGTTCTGTTTCTGTACAAGAGTATTCATCTATGTATACTAAGAAAAACAAAAACAAAACCTAACCCTAGCAGCAGCTGTACACATATAGCTACTGCATACCCATATTTTATGGCTCCACTAACATTATTGTCTGTCATTCCTTACTCCACTAAACATTGGTGTCTGCCACTGCTACAACATGCACCACAACAGACACCAACACTCCCCCTCAAGTTGGTGCATATATGCTTCTTATGTCCAATTTGTCAAGTGAGTTGTAGAAGTTCTTTGCAGACAGAAATTTTGTGAGTATATCAGCCAATTGATCTTTTGATTTAACAAATAGAAGTTGAATAATCTTTTCTTCAAGATTCTGTTTGATGAAGTTTCGATCCACTTCAACGTACTTCGTACAATCATGTTGAACTCGATTGTGAGAGATGGCAATGACTGCTTTGTTATCACAAAATAAGTTCATTTCAGAGTTAGGAGCAACACTAATCTCAATTAGAAGTTTTTCAACCAATGGAGCTCACATATTCCCTTAACCATTCCTTGAAATTCAACTTCAGCGCTAGATAAGATAACTACTTTTTGCTTCATGCTCCTCCATGTAACAAGATTGCCCCCACAAAAGTAAACTACCTAGCAGTAGATTTCCTATCCTTGATATTCCCTGCTCAGTCTAAATCTATATATCCAATGACTTACAATTGACCATTATTTGAAAACATAAGTCCTTTCCCAGGGGAGGATTTTAAATAATGAAGTATTCGCATGATGGCATCCATATGGTCTTCACTTGGGTAGTGCATGAACTGACTCACGACACAAATAACATAAGCAATATCAGGTCGAGTATGAGATAAATATATGAGTTTACCCACTAACCATTGATATCTCTATTTATCTGCTGGTACTTGGTCCACATATTCTCCAAGTTTATGATTTTGGACCATTGAAATATCAACATGTTTACAATCTAGTAATCCTACCTCTGCCAGTAGGTCTAGAGTATATTTCCTTTGGGAAAGACATATACCTTGTTTTGATCTTGTTACCTCAATGCCTAAGAAGTATTTGAGCCCTACTAAGTTCTTCATTTCAAACTCATTTGAAGTTGTTCTTGAAGCCTAGAGATTTCTTCTTTATCATCCCCTGTAATGATCATATCGTCTACATAGACTATAAGAGCTGTTATTTTTCCCAATCGATGTTTTAGGAAAAGAGTATGGTTAGAGTTGCTTTGTTAAACCCATATTTCCTCATTGTTGAACTCAACCTGCCAAACCATACTTGAGGTGATTGTTTTAGTCCATACAATGCTCGTTGTAGTCTATATGCAGTTTCTTTTCTTGATGTAACAATATATCCTGGTGGGATATCCATGTAAATCTCCTCTTCAAGGTCACCATGAAGGAAAAAAAATTTCATGTCAAGTTGGTGCAATGGCCAATCTAAATTTGCTACAAAAGATAACAAAACTCTAACAATTTTTAGTTTAGCCACAGGTGAGAAGGTTTCTTGATAGTCTATACCATGTTTCTGTGTATACCCTTTTGCTACAAGCCTTGCCTTGTATCGATCAACTGACCCATCTGCTTTATACTTAATGGAGAAGATCCATTTGCATCCTACCATCTTCCTCCCTTGAGGTAGCTCGCTTAACACCCATGTGTTATTCTTCTGCAATGCCTCAAATTCTTCTTTTATAGCTTGAGCCTAGTTAATTTGGATTAAATAGGGCTTCTTCAATGCTACTTGGAATTTGACCTGAGGATAGTGTTTGTGCAAACGCCCTTATAGGTTTTGATAACCCTTGAGTAGATACATAATTGGCTATTGGATACTTGGATTGTCGTTCTTCTCTATTTGGAGAGTATCGATTTAGAGGTTTTTCTCGATTGTGTCTGAAAGGTAGAACATAACCAACAGGTGTATCTATAGCATTAGTTTGTAAAAGTGTGATAGGATAGCTTACCTCAGGAGTATTCTCAACAGGAGGATCATTGGGTACTAGAGAGTGGAGGGGTGCATCAACCACTCCATCTTCTAGATATTCAGTTCTGAGAAGTTCAAGTTCGGGTCTAGGTATTGGCTCATCCATATTATTGGCATTATTTGAGTATGTTCGATTGTTAATAATTTCTAATACTTCAACATCAAGCCAATTCCATTCTTCACCATAACTCTCCCCCTAAAGAGGGGGATTGGATACTGATGATGGGAAAAACCATTCAGATTCTAGGAAAGTGACATCCATGGTAATGTAGATTCTATTAGTAATAGGATCGTAGCATCGGTATCCATTTTTTTGTACACCATACCCCAAGAATACACATCGGACAACACATGGATCCAACTTAGTTCGTTGATTTTTATAGAGGTGGACAAACGCAACACATCCAAAAATTCGAGGCGAAAGCATGAAAATAGTGGGCAATAGAACATGATCAAATAGCACCTTTAATGGAGTATAAAATTGTAAGGTTTTTATGGGTATACGGCTCAGTAGATACACAACTGTAGTAACAACATCACTCTAGTATCTACTAGGCATATGTGCACTGATTAGTAAGGCCCGAGCAGTTTCTAAATTATGCTTATTCTTCCTCTTTGCAGTCCCATTCTGTTGTGGGGTTTATGAACATGAGGTTTCATGGAGAATACAATGGTTGTCCAAGTATGTCCAAATGGTTTATTAACATACTCCCCTCCATTATCAGACCTAAGAATCTTAATTTTTTTAGAAAATTATGTATTAACCATGGTGTGAAACAAGTGAAACGTAGAAAATACTTCATCTTTATGTTTGAGAAGGTAAAGCCATGTCATGTATGTATAATCATCAACAAAAATTACAAACTAACGATGACCCGATGATGTAGTGACCGGGGAAGGTCCCCAAACATCAGAATGTACTAAAGCAAAAGCTGTCATACTTTTATTCATACTCATAGGATAAGACACCCTATGACTTTTTGCTAAGATACAAGTATCACATTTGAAATCCGAGTGTGTGATATTTGAAAATAAACTAGGGAGTAGGTGCTTTAAATACCCAAATGATGGATGCCCAAATCAATGATGACATAACCAAATCTGTTGTTCCTTGTTACTAACAGTGTGTTGCATGTGATTGGCTCTTCCTGAGCTAAGGTCATCCACATAATATAACCCTCTCCTCTTAGTACCACACCGAATGATCTCCTTGGTGAGAATATCTTGTAGAAGACAAAAGGTAGAATACATCAATACTACACAATTAAGATCTGAAGTGACCTGACTTACAGACATTAGTCTGTTTGAAAGAGAGGGTACAAGTAATGTATTAGATAATGATAATGAAGGAGATAAAGTCATTGTTCCAGCCCCTGTAACTGGATAAGTGACCCCATTGGCATTAGCAACACGGCTTTGTCTTGGTTGGGTTGTATTGGAGAGATCTTTTGGGTCAAATGTCATATGATCTGTAGCTCTAGAGTCTAGAATCCAATCCTCATTATCACTATGAGTAGAAATGTGAAATGCTTTACTTGAAATATCTGGATCCTGAGAAGATTCGGCCTGAGGAATAAGGGATAATGATGCATTATTGGTAGCCACAGCAGCTCGCCCAATGGTTTCCCATTTCTTCCGTGCTTGAAGATCATTCCACCATTCTGGATACCCATGTAGTTTGAAGCAGTTTTCACGGGTGTGTTTAGAGTTTTCATAATGGCCACATTTCATGTCAATAGATGTTGGATTTCCCGTGGATTTCTTGCTACCCAAAAAAGTTCTTGGTTTTGGTGGCAATGGATTATGGTGTCCCTTGATCACTTTGAAAGCCATAACTACTCCGAGTGTCGTATTTGCACCCATGATCATCACGGTCTGCCGAACCTCTTCCCTACGGATGAATCCATAGGCTTGTTCCACCATGGGGAATGGTTTGATTTGGAGCACATCACTTCGAGTTTTATCTAATCTGTCATCAAGTCCATCGAGGAAGGTATACACTCGATCTTCCTATACGATGGAGTTGTATTTTTGTATGTCAATCGTACACTCCATTGGATTAGGACGACGGAAATCAATTTCTCTTCACAACCCTTGAAGGTCATTGTAGTATTTTTCAATGGATCCACCCGTCTGCTTCATACGAGTAACTCGACGGCGAAGATCATACACTTGAGACGCATCTGTCCAATCATAGTAGGTGGTAGCAGCAGAATCCCAAACCTGTTTCATAGTTAGGAATCGAATAAAATTTGAAATCAAGGAGGGGTCCATCGAATTGATCAACCATCCTTTGACAATGGCATTTTCAGTGCGCCATCTCCTGCATGAGGGGTCAGTTTCAGCAGGTTGAGGAAAATCCCCATTAATATATCCTAGTTTGTCTTTGCCAGAGATATACATCTCCACCACCTGGGACCACAAGGCATAGTTGGATCCTCCCAACTTGATACTAATAGGAGTAGTTAACGCTTCAGTTAGCGAAGGTTGTGAGGTGGTCTGAGCTCTAGTTAGAACTTCTGTCATTTTTGTAGTCAACTCATTCAATATGGAGTTGGTGGTTAAATCTCTAGATTCTGCCATGAATCTATCACTTCTATTTTTTTCCTTTTTTTTCTTTTTTTTACACCAGCCACTATATATATATATATATAACAAGAATGTAACCCTAATTTTTTTCCTATTCACGCAGAGCGGTGCCCTTCTTCTTTCGATGATAGATCAAGGTGGTCGAACCCTAGCCGATTACAGCATCCAGACGGAGTCAACCTTCCACCTGGTCCTCCGTCTCCGTGGTAACCCTAATTCCATTCCTCAATTCGCGCAGCTTCTTCTATTGTATTCCTCAATTCGCGCAGCTTCTTCTACTACGTTCCATTTTTTTCCTTTCCAGCTTTGCGGGCTTTCTTCTCTAGATCTTTGTTTTCTTTTCTCTCAGATCAACTGAAATGGTGTAGCTGGAGGTTCAGAACGGAGCAGATGTCCACGTGTCCGAGCTAGTGATCACTTTCAGCTGCTGTGAAGCCACAGTTGCTGAAGGCTTGTGATGTTGTGATGTTTTACCAAGCTACTTTCAGAGCTGGGAGGTCAGTCGTACTTTAGACCCCATGGGCAAGGCTGATCAGAGTAGCGCAACTTTGTTGGGGTTTTTATTTGGTGGAAGTATTGGATGGGCTATGACTTCAAAACTTGGAAATCTTGCTGGGGTTTATCTTTTAGGAGGAAGTGCTGCCTTTGTTGGGTTTTGGAGCTTGTTAGGAAGGAAGTTGGATACGAAAGAGTTTGCAAATATAATGGCAGAGAAGGTATTCTTCTGATCCTTTGATAGTGAATTTTTTTTATGACTCAACTTCAGAGTAGCTAGAACAGTACCCCCGATCCTAGCCAAATAACTAGCCAAATACCCACAGATTAACACAATCTGTTGAGCGTCTGTACACCAGATCAAACCAGTTTAAAGAGGAACATAAATCAGCATAGCACACTAGATCAAACCAGTGTCAAGTATTGTGTTTCCAACATAGCATGTAGCTACTTTATTCATTAGGACAACATTAACTTTGCTCTAATACCATGAAAAATATTGTGTTTCTCTGATAATTATCATATATATTTCATATTATTTCTGTTTTGTTTTTGTACAAGAGTATTCATCTATGTATAAAAAGAAAAACGAAAACAAAACCTAACCCTAGCAGCAGCTGTACACATACAACTGCTGCACACCCATATTTTATGACTCCACTAACATTATTGTCTACCATTCCTTACTCCACTAAACATTGGTGTCTGCCACTACTGCAACATGCACCACAACACACACCAACAAAAAATTAGTGTAATATTTATAAAAGGACAAAAATGAACGAAGAATGATAGTATGGGAATGGTTGGCGCATTTAATTTTATTTTAATAACATAATGTTGCTGATTGGAAATATTTTGATTGAAAACATTGAAGCTATGAGACTCTTAGTGGCTTAGTAAGCACATGAATAAGTTGATCTGAAGTAGAAACACGTTGAATAGTAAGAATACCCTTAACAACACAATCTCGTACAAAGTGTTGATCTAACTTGATATGCTTAGTTCAAGCATGTAAAATTAGATTTTGAGCCTAGTGATGTGCACTAATGCAGTCACACAAGATCAAGGGAAGTTGAGACAAAGTAACAGAAAGTTCAGAAAGAAGATATTGGGGGGCATGAAAGCTCTATTATGGTAATAGCCAAAGCACGATATTAGATTCTGTTAAAGAATGACTAACCACCTTTTGCTAGGAACACTTCTAGGAGACAAGATTATCCCTAAAAAACACACAAAAATCCCAGTACTCTTTCTATCACAAGGAGACCCTTCCCAGTCACTAAATCCCACAACATCAAGCATAGTACACTTGGTCATATGCAGCCCATAGCTAATTCTAGCTTGTAAATAGCGTAGGAGACGTTTAACAGCCAACCAATGTAAATCAATGGGAGCAAATATGAATAGGGATAACTTATTAACATTAAAAGAGATTTTTAGACGAGTGAAGGTAAGGTATTGTAGTGCCCTAACCACTTGCTTGTACTGAGATGCATAAAATAATAGAAAACTGTCAAACTTGCTCAAAAGTTTAACAATGGGAGTGGAAATATGTTTGCTATCCTACAAGCCACAACGATGCACCAATTCTCAAATATATTTTTGCTAACTTAAGTGTAAACCATCCTTAGAGTACTTGATCTCTAAAATCTAGGAAGTAATTCGAACGACCCAAATTGTTAAGAGAGAAAGTGACATTGAGATTTTTAATACAACATTGAATACACTTAGCATTGTTTCTAGTAATGATCAAATCATCATTATGAACTAGTACAAGAAGCATAACTGAGGAATTTCTCTTGGTAAAAAGAGATGTGTCTAACCCAAAATTAGTAAAACCAACACCCTGCAAGTAGGATTGTAATTTATATATGGGATTTTTTTCAATTTGCATACCAAACTAGTGCCTTGCTCAAACAAATGAGGTTGTTCATGTAAACATTTTCTATCAATTTACTATTTAAAAATGAGTTGTTGACATCAACTTGATGCAACTCAAAGTGAGAACAACATGAATGGTAGTAGGCTTAATCACAAGGTTAAATGTTAGATCTCATAATAATCAACACTATCTTTCTGTAAAAAGCCACTAGCAACAACCCGAGACTTGTGATGATTTTCTAGCAAACAAGATGAAAGCATTTTAAATATAAATACCTACTTGCAACTGATAGCCTGATGATCAGAGGATAAATGGACCAATTCTTAGGTTCTATTTTTAATAAAAGCAATATATGCCCTCTATATAGATACCTTCCATTCTAGAATTTAAATAGCAATCTTCTAAGACTTAGTTTTAGACAAAATAGTAAAATGAGCCGTGAAAACTTTAGGCTTCTTGATACCAGCCTCTGATCTAGTAATCATAGGGTATTATTGGGAAGAGCACCAAGAGAAGATTTTTTGGGTTTTCCCACTTATTTGGAGGAGCCCAAAAAGACCAATGTGACTTAATGGCTTATGGAGAAAGAAAGGGCAATTTTTTCCATTATATTGCTTCATTAATAAACTCATTTACGGTTGGTTGGGAAAGAATTAGAGCTACGGTAGCAAAGGAATTCAACAGAGAGCAGCAGTTGGCAGAAAAGTTTTCAGTTTTTCCTTCTCCAGCAAGCCTTCATCAAGTGCTCCGATGGAAGGTTGTTTGTGGTCCAATTGAGCTAAAAGTTTTCAGGAAGTTTCACGAATCAAGACTCTTCAATTTGAATAATGGGTTTGGATTTGGCTCACCAGTCCGGTAAAATCTGGAGAGTGAACAAGGACTACAAAATTGGGTTAGATTTCTCCATTTTCTTGAAATAATTGTTAGTTTCAAAGAAGTTATATTCTTGATGATGTTGTAAATTGTTTGTCTCTAGTTTTATCTACAGAAAAGTTTTGTACAATTGTTTCTTGATAGTGGAAGTTTTGGAGAGAAGTGTCGTGGTTGTTTCTTTCCTACACCAGGAAGGTTTTTCCACATAAATTGGTTGTGTTGATTTGTGCATGTTTCATTTTGAGATCTATTTATTTGTTTCCTAAAAGATTCACATAAAGAAGGAGAGTATGTTTCATTCCGCTGTTTAGAGCTTGATTAAGTTCGAATTTATATTGTGATTCTCCTAACAAAGTGGTATCAGAGCTGTGGTTATTATTGTTGAATTTCTTGTGTTGAATAATGGAAGAAAATTTGAGTAGAATGATTACTTTGAATGGTTCTAGTTATCACACTTGGAAAGGAAAAATAGAAGATCTCTTTTATGTCAAACAATTTCATTTACCTGTGTTTACCTCTAAGAAGCCAAAAAAGTTGTCTGAAGAAGAATGAACTTTGTTACATCCACAAGTCTGTGGGTATATAAGGCAGTGGGTAGATAATATTGTTTTGAATCATATTAGTGGGGAAATACATGTACGGTCACTCTGGAATAAACTTGAAGAGTTGTATGCTCAAAAAATAGGAATTAATAAAATGTTTCTCATAAAGCAGTTGATGGCTTTAAGGTACCAAGATGGAACTCCGTTGGCATATCACTTAAATGTGTTCTAAGGAATAATCAATCAGTTAGTTGGAATGGGTATCAAGTTTGATGATGAGATTCAGGGGTTGTATTTATTAGGTACGTTGTCGAACTCTTGTGAAACATTTAGAATGTCATTAAGTAACTTAGCTCCAAATTGTGCAATCAACATGGATCTAGCTGAGAGCAGTGTTTTGAATGAAGAAATGAGAAGAAAATCACATGGGTCTTTTCAACAGTCAAAGATTTTGGTTACAGAAAGAAGAGGGAGGAGTAAAATCAGCGCTTTCAAGAGCAAAGAAAAATGAAGAAGCAAGTCCAACAAGTTTGCTAATATTGAGTGTCATCACTGTGGCATGAAAGGGAACATCAAGAAATATTGTAGAGAGTTGAAGCGGGATAACAAGAAGAAAGACAAAGAACAAGAGGGTGATGTTGGCAAGGAAAATGATCGAGTTGTCACCACTAGTTCAAAAGAATTTCTCTTTGTTTATGATAAAGATGTTGTCAATGTTGCATGTCACGAGATTAGTTGGGTTATTGATAGTGGAGCCTCCATTCATGCTATGCCTCGAGAGGACTTCCTTACATCCTATACAGCAAGTAACTTTGGGACAGTAAATTTGGGTAATGATGGCTTGGTTAAAGTCGTTGGTATTGGAGATGTGTGTTTGGAAATGAATAATGGCATGAGGCTACTTCTTAAAGGTGTAAAGCATATTCCTGAAATTCTTTTGAACTTGATCTTTGCAGGTTAACTTGATGATGAAGGATATTGCAATACCTTTAGTAATGGTCAATGGAAACTTACTAAAGGTGCTATGGTTGTTGCTCGTAGGAACAAGCATTCTAGTTTGTATATACTACAAGCAAGACTCTTTAAAGGCGTTATTCATGCTATGCTAGCTGAGCTCACAATAGAATTGTGGCATAAGAGACTTGCTCACATGAGTGAGAAAGGCTTGGCAGTATTGACTAAAAAAATCTTCTTTCTGGAATGAATGATGTTTGTTTAAGAAGATGTACTCATTGTTTGGCAAGGAAGCAAAATAGAGTTTCTTTCATGAGTCCCCTCCTTCAAGAAAACAATACATACTTTATTTGGTACATTTAGATGTATGTGGTCCTGTGATGACAATAACTTTGGGTGGTACCAATTATTTTGTGACCTTCATAGATGATTGTGCAAGAAAGTTATGGGTGTACACTTTGAAGAGCAAAGATCAAGTATTAGATGTGTTTAAACAGTTTCAAGCCTTAGTTGAAAGACAAACTGGGAAGAAATTGTGATGCATTAGAACAAATAATGAGGGAGAGTATTCAGGTCCTTTTGATGAGTATTGCAGACGTCAGGACATTCGACATCAAAAGACAACTCTCAAGACTCCTTAGTTCAATGGGTTGGTTGAGAAAATGAACAAGACATTGGTTGAAAGAGTAAGATGTCTTCTTTCGTAGGCTCAATTGCCAAGATCTTTCTAGGGTGAGGCTTTGAATACAGTTGTACATGTTCTTAATCTCACACCGTGTGTTCCTTTTCAGTTTGATGTACCAAATAGAGTTTGGACTATCAAAGATGTTTCTTATGATCATCTTCACGTTTTTGGTTGCAAGGCATTTGTGCATATACCAAAAGATGAAAGATCTAAGCTCGATATGAAGACATGATAGTGTATCTTTGTTGGTTTATGTCTAGATGAATTTGGATACATATTTTATGATCCAGTCGAGAAGAAACTAGTAAGGAGTCGTGATGTTATGTTTATAGACGATCAAACTATACAAGATGTTGAGAAGATAGAAAAAGGAGTCCATTAGTATAGCGATGATTTGATTGACCTAGATCTGGTTCCTTTAGCATTGCAGTTGGAACAAAATTTTCAAGATGGCCAACAAGGTTCAGATGATATAGATGCTCCTATGTAGTTGAAACAGCTCACTAGACTACTGATCAGTTGCTAGAACCAAAAATTCCACTTAGGAGGTCTACTAGAGACTGATGTCTTTCCATACGATATGATACAGATGAGTATGTGTTATTGACATATGATGGAGAACCTCAATGTTATGCAGAAGCGATAGAAGATGGAAATATGGCATACTGGGTTGGTGCTATGGAAGATGAGATACACACACTGTATCATAATCACACATTTAAGCTGGTAAAGTTGCCTAAGGGAAAGAAAACTCTGAAGAACAAGTGGGTCTACAGGGTGAAGCAAGAAGAACACAGTTCACAACCATGATACAAAGCTAGACTGGTCATCAAGGGATTCATTCAGATAAAAGGTATTTATTTTGATGATATTTTCTCTCCTGTTGTGAAGATGTCTTCCATACGTGTTGTTCTAGGTCTAGCAGCAAGCTTGGATTTAGAAATTGAGAAAATGGATGTGAAAATTTCCTTTCTTCATGGTGAGTTGGAGGAAGATATTTATGTGGAGTAGCCAGAGGATTTTAAGGTAAAAGGAAAAGAGGATTATGTATAAAGGTTAAAGAAAAGCCTCTACGGGTTGAAGTAAGTACCTAGACAATGGTATAAGAAGTTTGAGTTAGTTATAAGGGAGCATGGTTACAAGAAGACTACTTATGATCATTGTGTTTTGTGTTGAAATTCTCTTATGATGATTTTATCATTTTATTGCTCTATGTTGATGACATGTTGATTGTTGGTAGAAGTTCAAGGATTGATAATTTGAAGAAGCAGTTGAGTGAGTCATTTTCTATGATGGTACATTAATGAGGTACTTGAAAGGTTTCATATGGATAAAGATAAAGTGGTTTCTTCTCCTTTATCTAACCACTTTAAGTTGAGATTGAGTCAAGACCCTTCAATAGATAAAAATAAGGAAGATATGGAAAATGTTCCATATGCCTCAGTAGTAGGAAGCTTAATGTATGCAATGGTGTATATGAGGCCAGACATAGCTCAGGAAATTGGAGTTGTTAGTCATTTTCTTTCGAATCCAGGAAGAGAGCATTGAGATGCAGTATAGTGGATTATGAGATATCTTCGAGGTACTTCCAAGTTAACACTTAGCTTTAGAGCAGTTTCTTGGCAGGCAAGATTACAAAAGTGTGTTACACTTTCTACAGCAGAGGCGGATTTTATTGCCGCGACAGAAGCTTGTAAGGAGTTTTTGTGGATGAAACAGTTCTTGAGAGAACTTGGTTTCAAGTAGTAGAAATAGGTGTTGTTCTGTGATAATAAGAGTGTTGTTCACCTAGCTAAGAACTTGGCGTTTCACTCAAGACAAAAGCATATTGATGTGAGGTATCATTGGATAAGGGATACTCTTAACAATAAGTTGCTTGAACTTAAGAAAATCCATACTAATGAGAATGGATCTGACATGCTTACAAAATCAATGTCAAGGGAAAAACTTGGAGTTTTTTGTTCAATTTCCAGGATGGTAGATCCCTCCATCTGATCTTGAAAAAAAGGGAGATTTGTTGGGTTTTCCCTCTTATTTGGAAGAGCCTAAAAAGACCCATATGGCTTAATGGCCCATGAAGAAATAAGGGGTAATTTTTTACATTCTATTGCTTCATTAATAAACCCATTTAGGGTTGGTTATGAGAGAATTAGAGCTGCAGTAGCAAATGAATTCAGCAGAGAGTAGTAGTTGGCAGAAAAGTTTTCAATTTTTCCTTCTCAAGCAAGCCTTCATCAAGTGCTCCGATGGAAGGTTGTTTGTAGTCCGATTGAGCTGAAATTTTGTAGGAAGGTTCACGACTCAAGACTCTTCAATTTGAATGGTGGGTTTTGATTTGGCTCACCAATTCGGGAAAATATGGACCGCGAACAGTGACTACAAAATTGGGTTAGATTTCTCCATATTCTTGAAATAATTGTTAGTTTCCAAGAAGTTTTATTCTTGATGATGTTGTTGATTGTTTGTCTCTAGTTTTATCTAGAGAAAATTTTTATACAATTGTTTCTTGATACTGGAATTTTTGGAGAGGAGTGTCGTGATTGTTTCTTTCCTACACTGGGAAGGTTTTTTCACGTAAATTGGTTGTGTTGATTTGTGCATGTTTCATTTTGAGCTATATTCATTTATTTCTTAAAAGATTCACATAAAAGAAGGATAATATGTTTCATTCCACTTTTTAGAGCTTGATTAAGTTCGCATTGATACTGTGATTTTCCTAACAAGATTGTGGTGTGAAAACAATAGGAATGGAATCAATAATAGAAATTGATTATGAAGAAAGTTGAAGCACAATGGGAGAGAAAGCAGATGGAGATGGGGAAAAGAAGAAGGGAAAAAAACAATAGAAGTAAGAACAAAGGGAACGCAAGATAGAGAAGCAATGGTAGAGGAAACAAAAGAATAAAAATGAATTACAATAGGAGTATATAAGACTGAAATGTATGAGGAGATATGAAAGGACTGAGTAAAAGATAAGTGAAGATAAGGAAAAATTGTTTCATTAAATATATCATGATGACTGATATATACACTATCAATAGGAGAGTGAAAACAATAACCTCTATAATTGATAGTATATCCAATGAATACACATTCAAGGGACCTCACCTAGAGGTTATTTTTACAATACCCTTGAAGACAAGGATAACATCGTGTACCAAAGATACACAAAAAAATATAATCAAGAGACTCAAATAGAGTCAAACTATTAAGGGAATTAAAGGGCAGTTTATTCATTGAATAAACTGTAGTGGATGTTGGCAAAACCCCAAAACTTCAAAGACATACCAGAAGCATGTAACAAGGTAAGAACCCTTTTAACAATACACTTATGCCTACATTTCACAAAACCTTTTCGTTTAGAGTTATACATGTGATTCTAGGAGTAAGACCATTAGTAAAACACAAATTACACAAATTAGTGAGAGGAACAAACTCACCACCATTGTTAGTTTGTAGACTTTTCCTATTGTTACCAAATTAAACAAAAACATACTAGAAAAAATTTTGAACTATTGAAAAATAGAACTTCTTAATATGAAGTAATATTATTGCATGCAATAAAATTTGAGGAAATCACCCAAAATATGGTTTAGTTCGTGACAAATTTTCAAAAGTTTTTGAATTGAACCAATTTCACAATTTATACTTGAGTGTGTAGAGTTTTTGCATACACATGTGAAAAGAGAAAAAGAACTCAAGTTAGAAGGTGTGTGGAATTTTCACATACATGTGTGGAAATTTCACACACACTTGTAACATTTGCATGTGTATGTGCAACTTCTACACGAGTGTGTGCCAATTACATAGAAGTAAAAATTGTGGAAAAAATTGTGAACATACTTGTCTGAACAATTTGGTAATATTGTTCCATCGTTGTTTTAACATACTTGTCTCAACAATTTTAAGACAAATTCTATCTGCCATGACTACTGAAATGCTAACTGCTGATCTAAACAAACCATTCCGTTTTGAGGGACTACACTTTAAAAGATGAAAACAAAAAATGTTATTTTTCTTAACCATGAAAAAAGTCATTTATGCTCTTACTACTGAAAAACCAATACAGTCTAATCCTCCTACTGAAGCTGCAACTAAGGATTTAGACACCTGGATGCAAAATGATTTTCTGTGCAAAAATTATATTCTTAATGGTTTAGCTGATGACTTGTATGATTATTATAACTTTGATAAGTCTGCTAAAGAAATTTGGGAAGCACTTCAAAAGAAGTACGACACCGAGGAAGCTAGAACTAAGAAATATGTTGTCAGTAGATACATGAAGTTTCAAATGATTGATGGCAAATTAGTGGAAGCTCAATCACATGAACTGCAGAAGATAGCACACGAAATAACTTCTGAAGGTATGACTTTAGATGAACAATTTCAAGTAGCTGTTATTATAGATAAATTACCCCCTGCTTGGAAAGATTTTAAGAATACACTTAGGCATAAAACTAAGGAATTTTCTTTAGAAAGTCTTATAACCCGTTTAAGAATAGAAGAAGAAGATGGAAAACAAGACCAAAGAGATGAAGTACTCGTAGTCTCAAATAATAGTACCAATAAGAAACCCTCCTCTGCAATTCTGAAACCTAAACGTAGAAATATGAAAACTCAGAATTGTAATAATAACCAAAACTTCAACCACCAAAATAGAAATAGAAACTATCCTACTCAGAATGGACCTCAACCCCCCTTAAATAATAACACATTCATGTGTTATAGTTGTAAGAGACCTAGTGATGAGTGCTCAAAAAACACTAAAATTACCATGATTTTATGCACATTAATTGATTAAAAATATATCTATTTATATGATTTTATCATATATTTATATAAATTTGTCTTTTTCGTAATCACAGGTATTTTTATTGTTTTTCAGGTATTTTCGCTTAAAAACGTAACTTAAAGACTCAAAGAGGAATACTGGAGGCAATACATCACAAATATATTCAAAATTAAATGAGGAAAAGTCAACAAATATTGAAAAATTGGACAAAATGGGTCAAAAAGGTCAAAAATGTCAAAAAGGAGGAAATCGCACCGCTGCGCCACCCAGCTGCCCAGCCGCGCCGCACAGCACGCCCATCCCACGCGCGCCCGCACCCAGTCTCGCGCGCGCTGCACTTCCTTTTTGCATGCACTGCACTTCCTTTCCGCACGCGCGCCCCTGCACGCCCCTGGTGCTGTCTGCGCGCACCGCTGCCCATCTGCGCCCCATTTCGCGCGCGTCACCTATCTGTTGACATCAGCTGACGTCATTTTCACCTACTACGCGTTTCCTCCATTTTTTTTTTTATCATTTTTCATCTCTAAAATGAATTGATTTTATTTTTATTCAAGATTTTATATTAAGAATGTTAGAGAGAAATATATTATTTTTCATTACAAACTTAAATCTAAAAATTAGATTTTAAGGTTTAGTTATCCGATCTAATTTAGAGTAGTGCTATTTTATTTGTTGGTACAATCGCCCGGTAGTTAGAGTGAAGCTCTATTTCAAAAGTTTTTATAAGAATTATTATCTGAAAATGTATTGACAACATGTTTTCAATAGTGGTTTTAAAACTTGAAAGTTAGTACTCGGATAACTAAATTCTTAGGTTTAATTTGGACACCTTGAATAAAGTTTAAACTATCTAACCCCACCAAAGGTGGCATTTAAATGGTTCATTTTCAATCTCTTAGAAAAAGGAATTAATTTAATTAACCAAATTAGTTATCAACCCCACCCATAGGTGTTAATTGATTTGTTTAGTTAACAAAGAATATCTAACCCCACAAAAGGTGGTATTCATATAAAAAAGAGAGAATCAATAAATATCAATTCATATCTTTAATAACCTAAATAATATGAGCAAGCATAGTTAACTTAATTATTATATCCATAAATACTCCACCATTATAAATGATAAAATTTGCATAAATGTTTATTGAATCTATGTTTATTTTTATGTCAGTAGATTAAAAACACAAAACCCCAAAATATCGTGACAGGATGTTTAGGATTTAATTTCATTTTTAAAAGTTTGAATAATAAATTAAAAACCACATACATTCCTTCCTTAGATTGACCTTGGGAGTATACTTATCATTTTCTACGAAATGACTCATGCACTTGCGAGAGTTTTATAAATAGATAAAACCAAAGTAACGGCAGGATCGGCGATGTCGGTTCTGCCCTATCACCTAGCCACTTGGCTAAGAACTGTCGGAATAGGAATCGTCTTGCCCTACAGTGAACCTTACCGAAGATCAACTTATTGCTCTGATATCTGAAGTCAATTTTGTTGGTGGATCCGAAGGGTGGTGGGTGGACACCGGTGCTTCTCGCCATATCTACTATGATCGAGACATGTTCAAGTCCTATTCTAATTCTGAGGATAAGAAAGTGCTGTTGGGCGACTCCCACTCCACTAAAGTTGCTGGTACTAGTGAGGTGGTATTGAAGTTTACCTTTGGAAAGATTTTCATCTTGAAGGATGTCCTGCATACTCTAGAGATGAGAAAAAACTTAATTTCAGGCTATTTTCTTAACAAAGCTAGGTTTACTCAAACTATAGAGGTTGATTTATATACTATAACTAAAAATAATATATTTGTTGGGAAAGGGTACACCGCTGATGACATGTTTAAATTAAATGTTGAAATCAATAAAACCTCTTCCTCTGCTTATATGTTAAGTTCTTTTAATATTTGGCTTGCTAGACTTTGTCATGTTAATAAACGCATAATCAAGAACATGAGTACCGTAGAACTAATTCCTAAACTATCTTTAAATGATTTTGAAATATGTGATTTTTGTAGTAAAAAAATAACCAAAACTTCACATAAATCAGTAGTTAGAGAATCTAAACCTTTAGAATTAATACATTCTGACATATATGAACTTGATGGAAATTTAACAAGAAATGGAAAATGCTATATTATAACTTTTATAGATGACTGTTTAGATTTCATTTTTGTATATCTAATGAAAAATAAAAGTGAAGCGTTTGATATGTTTAAAATATTTATGACTGAGATTGAGAATCAACTTAACATAAAAATAAAAAGGTTTCGAAATGATAGAGGCACTGAATATGATTCCAATATCTTCAATGATTTTTATAAAATTCATGGAATCATTCATGAAAAAGCTGCACCTTATTCTCCTGAAATGAATGGCAAAGCTGAAAGAAAAAATAGAACTTTTACTGAATCAGTTGTTGCAATTTTATTAAACTCTAGTAATGCTTCCCATTGGTGGGGAGAAATTTCATTAACTATTTGCTATGTGATAAATAGAGTGCCTAAATCTACAAATAAAATTTCACCATATGAAATTTTGAAAAATAGGAAACCTAATTTAACTTATTTTAAAACTTGGGGTTGTTTAGCCTATGTTAGGATCCCTGATCCTAAAAGAAATAAACTTGCTAGTAGAGCATATGAGTGTGTATTCATAGGATACACTGTGAATAGTAAAGCTTATAAATTATATGACTTAAATGATCATGTAGTTATAGAATCAAATGATCATGTGAAAACTTTGTTAAGTGCTAATTTTGATATGAAAGATCTCGGAGAAGCGAGTGTAATCCTTGGTATAAAGATAACTAGGTTTGAAAATAGAATGTATCTAGAACAATCTCACTACATTGAGAAGATCTTAAAGAAATATAATTACTTTAACTGCAAACCTGCATGTACTCCTTATGATGATAGTGTAAAGTTCTTCAAGAACACCAGAGATGGTGTTAGACAAACTGAGTATGCGATCATCATTGGTAGCTTACATTATGCTACTAATTGCACTAGCCTAGACATAGCTTATGTTATAAGACTACTATGTAGGTTTACCAGTAGACCTAGTGTAGAGCATTGGAATGCTATTGAAAGGGATATGAGATACCTTAAGAGAACTATGTACCTTGGGTTACATTATAAAAAGTTTCCCGCTGTTCTAGAAGGATACAACAAAGCAACTAGTGGCTATATATTTAACATAGTTGGTGGAGCTATTTCTTGGAAGTCTAAGAAACATACAATATTGGCTCAATCTACAATAGAGTTTGAAATGATAGCACTAGCCACTGCTAGTGAAGAAGTAGGCTGGCTAAGAAGTCCGTTAGCTAAGATCCCTTTTATGGGAAAAACCGATACCAGCTGTCTTGATCCACAGCAATAGTACCGCAGCTATTGCAAAGATTTAGAACTATTACTACAACTGCAAGAGACGAAAGATACGTCATAAGCATAATACTGTTAGAGAATTTCTCTCTACAGGAGCTATAAGAGTGGATCATGTACATTCTGATGAAAATTTGGCAGATCCTCTGATGAAAATTTGGCAGATCCTTTGACGAAAGGATTACCGAGAGAGAAGGTTTTCAAAAACCTCAAAAGGAATGAGACTAATGCCCTTAGAATGAAGAGTCACTTGTGATGGTAACCCAACTTATAGATTGGAGATCCCAAGAAATAAGTTCAAAGGGTAATAACAAGTCATGAAGTGATATGAAATGAATCATGCTATTTTCAAATCTCATTCTATATTGTTAGAAGCATGAAGTCCTAAAGCGATATAAAATGATGAGTTAATTGTTAAACTCTTAATGAGTTATATACTCTATATGGAGTGGAGTACATAGCTACAGGAGTGCTCTTGATAGACTCACCTATGTGAATGTGGAAGTGTGGCCGCTTCATATGGAAATTTTTTGGGCAAAATTTACTAGAGCGTTCACTATACTAGGATACACGTACATGGCCGTAAAACACGAGATTTTTGAACTACAACTTGGAAAGGTTGTGTGTGTGATGATTGTTGGAGATAGAGTTCAAAACTACGAGTTACTCTAGTATATTCTAAAGCATCAACACTATGCAAAGGTTCAAGTCGATAGACACCTTTTTGCTTATGCATAATCTTATATTTTTAATTAATCGGTTGCTCGATGAAAATTATTTTTATATAAAATTCAAGTGGGGGATTGTTGGAAAAAGATGAATGTTTATTAAAAAATTACTAGAGCCTTGTCCCACATTGCCTTTTTACACTACTTAAAAAATGTATAAATAGTAAAAAGTTGGCTATTGGGATTGGGGCTCAAGGGGTACCCACTTTTGTAGAAGGGGAGAGGACTTGGGCAAATGTGATACCACACACACACGTGCACCGCCGCCGCCGCCGCCGTCCATCCAACCGACCGGCTGTGCCTTACCAAGCTGAGTCCGAGTTCGAGTGTGTGTGCATGTACGTGTGTGTGAGGTGAGGTGACATTTTATATTTTGGAAAAAATAAATTTTCCAAAACTTTTCCACTCAGAAAATGGTTGTTATATACATATATATATTTTTTTCTCTCAGAAAAACAACCATTATTTTCTTTTACTCAGAATATGGCCGTTGTTTTCTTTTACTTAGAATATAACCGTTAAATGGTTGTTACTCGCCTTTACTCAGAAAATGGCCGTTACTCGTCTTTATTCAGAAAATGACCGTTACTCTTCATTACTCGGAATGGTTGTTACGCTCTCTATCCCCAGACATTACCGCTATTATCATAATGGCCACACGGTTTCTGAAACCTATAAATAGAGGGTCTCAGCTCTCAGTTTCAACACAACAATCTGTAAACTCATCTCACTAAGGAAAAAATTCTCTCTACAATTCTAAGTTACTTTTTAGTTTTTCGAGCAACAAATTTTTCAGGTGTAACATTCTGGTCTTCATCAGTGTAATAAAGTTCTGAAACAGAGAAAAATTGTGGAAAAAATTATGAACAATAACATTAATAGCCATCGAAACAAAATACATTGAAAAAAAATGCTAGATTATAATTATTGGTATAACTTAATACTATTTTGTGAATTAATAAAAATTAAATTAAATTAAGGGGTAACTTTGCCACTTTATTAGAGTGACCAGTTCGTCTGTACGTTGGATGATTGCATGTTCAAATTATTTCGAAAAGTGTCATTTCTTTGTTTATTATGTTTTTCTTGGGCATTATTATATTACATCTTTTTTACATTCATTTTCAACCCCTTAAAATTAAATTATCTCCGGAGATGATTTCAGGAAGTAATTCATATTTGTCTACGGCCAATGTCTTAATTCATGCAACTTTTTGAACCCTTAAATTTAAGCCATTGAGATAACTTAAACAATAGCTAAAAATGAGTTTACAAACTTGGGAATATGATCAATGACAACAATTTATTATATCTTTTTACACCTTTATTCAAATGTTGAAAATATAAAGAAAATGAGAGAATTAATCTTTTTAATTTCAATTATTGAGATCAATTGTAGAGATAGAAGGGTGTAAAAAGTTGTTTAATAAATTCGAACCAAAAATATTATACCTACAAATTACGTAATATTTTGTTGTGATTGATATTGTTATTATTATGATTGTTATTGGTTTATTATATTTTTCCTTAGAACAAGGACAATATGTGCACCTTTTGGTCCGGAGTCAGTAGTCTTTTCATCTTCAGTCTTAATATTTATCCAATCCTTCCCCTTGGAATCAAAAGAAGCATCTCCAACTTTGAAACAAGCTGATTGAGAGATTGGAACAAAAGAGCTTAAACAAGTTATGTTGAACAAGTATATTAACAACAGCATAACAACAATTTTACTGATATATTAAAATATATTGTTTGGGTTGAGTCACGAATTAGATCAGTCTCTTTAAGACGTTTGTCGACTCTATACAAATTTGTGCAAGCAAAAACAATCTTGTCGTCCCCAAGATAAAATAGCCTAGAATCTTTTTTCTGTCTCAAAACTTCACTGCATTGATGAAGTCCGGAATGTTACACCTCTAAAATATTTATGTTGCTCGAAAAACTTCAGAAAATAATTTTGTGTATTTTTCTTTTGTTTGCTACCAAGAGTAGTTTTTAAGAAAATAACGGTCACATAGTTATGAAAATAATGATCATAAAAGTAATAGTTACATAATTATGAAAATAACGTCACATAATTATGAAAATAGCAGTCATAAAATAACGGTTACATAATTATAAAATAATAGTCATAAAATAATAAAAATATTTTTTATTTAAAATTCATTTCCAATAATCCCCCACTTGAATTTTACATAAAAATAGTTTCATCGAGCAACCAATCAATTAAAAGTATATGATTGTGCATAAGCAAAAAGGTGTCTATCGACTCGAACCTTTGCATAGTATTGATGCTTTAGAATATACTAGAGTAACTCATAGTTTTGAACTCTATCTCTAACAACATTACACACACAACCTTTCCAAGGTGTAGTTTGAAAAGCCCTTGATTTACGGTCATGCACGTGTATCCTAGTATAGTGAACGCCCTGGTAAATGTTTCCCAAAAGTTTCATAGGAAGTAACCATACTTTCACATTCACAAAGATAAGTCTATCAAGAGTACTCCTGTAGCTATATACTCCACTCCACATAGAGTATAGAACTCATTAAGAGTTTTAATAATTAACTCATCCTTCTCTATCGCTTCAAGACTTCATGCTTCTAACAATATAGGATGAGACTTCATAATAGCATGATTCATCTCATATCACTTCATGACTTGTTATAACTCATTAAACTTATTTCTTGGGATCTCTAGTCTATAAGTTGGGTTACCATCACGAGTAACTTTTCATTCTAAGGGCATCAGTCACATTCCTTTCTAGATTTTGAAAACCTTCTCTCTTGTTAATCCTTTCGTCAAAGGATTAGCCAAATTTTCATCAGTACGTACATGATCCACTCTTACAACTCTTGTAGAGAGAAATTCTCTAACAGTACTGTGTATATGTCATCTTTTTCCATTGTAATAAAGGTTTTGAATCTTTGCAATAGTCAAGGTACTATCGTAGTGGATCAAAACAGTTGGTGTATATCTCTCCCATAAAGGGTTCTCAATTAACAGACTTCTTAACCAACCTGTTTCTTCACTAGCAGTAGTTAGTGCTATCATTTCAGACTCCATCATAGATTGAGCCAATATTGTCTGTTTCTTAGATTTCCATGAAATAGCTCTACCAGCAATGCTAAATATATAGCTGATAGTTGCTTTGGAGTCTTCTGATAGAGTGTTCCAATCATCATCGATGTTTTCTTCTAGAAGAAAGAGAAACTTTTGATAATGTAATCCAAGGTTCATAGTTCTCTTAAAGTATCTTGTGACCCTTTCAATTGCATTCCAATGCTCTATGCTAGGTCTACTGGAAAACCTACATAGTAGTCCCATAACATAAGCTATGTTTGGTCTAGTGTAGGTAGTAGCATAACGTAAGCTATGTTTGATCTATTGCAGCCAGTAGCATAACGTAAGCTATCAATGATGTTCGCAGACTTGGTCTGTCTAACACTGTCTTCCGATGTTCTTGAACAACTTTACACTCGGATCACAGGGAGTACATACATGTTTGCAGTTAAAGTAATTATATGTATTTAAGATCTTCTCAATTTAATGAGATTGATCTAGAGAAAGTCCATTTTTCAAACCTAGTAATCTTTTTACCAAGGATTACATTCGCTTCTCCGAGGTCTTTCGTATCAAAGTTAGCACACAACAAAAGTTTCACATTAACATGAATATTTGACCCAAAAATGATCATGTCATCCACATATAAACATATAATAGTGCAAATGTCATTTTTTGATTTATAATCAATGCATTTGTCACTTTCATTCATTTTGAATTCATGTGGGATAACTAGATTATCAAATTTTTCATATCATTGCTCAGGTGCTAGTTTTAGACGATAAAGAGAGTTATCTAGTTTATAAACTTTATTTTCTTGATCTGGGACAAGAAAACCCTCAAGTAAGTCCATATAAATCTCTTCTTCTAAGTCACCATTTAAGAAGGCAGTCTTAATATCCATTTGGTGCACTACTAAATCATGGATAGCAACAAGAGAAAAAGCATATGTATGGAAGTTATGTGTGTGATTGATGAAATTGTATCAAAGAAATCTACATTTTCTCTTTGCCTATACCCTTTGACTACAAGACGAGCTTTGTACTTTTCAATGGTACTATCGGGTTTTAATTTATTTTTTTTAGTATCCATTTACATCCTATGGTTTTGTAAATAAGAGGTAAGTCAACTAAATTCCAAGTTCTATTATACACAAGAGAGTTCATTTTCATTATTTATGGCTTTTTCTCATAAGTTGGTATCTAAAAACGATAAGACTTATTAAAGAGTTTGAGGATCTTCCTCTAAGATATAAACATAAAAATTAGACCCAAAATTCTTAGAGGTTCGAGCTCGTTTACTTCTCCTAATTTCAGTGTTTAACTCCATATTTTGTTCACTAGTTCTAGTTATAGGTAAACTACTGGAAGACGAGCCCCCACTATTCTTCAATTTAAAGAAAACCAATGTTCATAGAAATCAAAATCATTTGATTCTATAACTACATGGTTATTTAAGTCATAGAATTTATAAGCTTTACTATTCACAACATATCCTATGAACACACATTCATATGCTCTATTAGCAAGTTTATTTCTTTTAGGATCAAAGATCCTAACATAGGCTAAACAACCCCAAGTTTTAAAATAAGTTAAGTTAGGTTTCTTATTTTTCAAAATTTCATATCGTGAAATTTTGCTTGTAGATTTAGGCACTCTTTTTAGCATATAGAAATTAGTTAATAAAATTTCTCCCCACTAATGGGAAGCAGCACCAAAGTTTAATAAAATTACAACAATTGGTTTAGTAAAAGTTCTATTTTTTCTTTCAAATTTGCCATTTATTGCAGGAGAATAAGGTGCATTTTTTTCATGAATGATTTCATGAGTTTTATAAAAAAATAATTGAAAATATTGGAATCATATTCAGTGCCTCTATCACTTTGAAACTTTTTATTTTTCTATTAAGTTGATTTTTAATTTCAATCATTTTTATTTTTCATTAGATATACATAAGTATAATCTGAACAGCCATCAATAAAATTTATAAAATAGCATTTTCCATTTCTTGTTAAAGTTTCATCAAGTTCACATATGTTAGAGTGTATTAAGTCTAAAGACTCGGATTCTCTAATTACTGACTTATGTGAAGTTTTGGTTATTTTAGCTTGACTACAAAAGTTATATTTTTCAAAATCATTCAAAAATAGTTTAGGAATTAGTTCTAATATACTCATGTTCTTGATTATGCGTTTATTAACATGACAAAGTCTAGCATGCCAAATATTAAAATAACTCAACATATAACCAGAAGAAGAAACTTTATTTATTTAAACGTTTAATTTAAACATGGCATGAGTGGCATACCTTTTTCCCAAAAAATATATTATTTTTAGTTATTGTATATAAATCAGCCCCTATAGTTTGAGTAAACCAAGTTTTGTTAAGAAGATAACCCAAAACTAAGTTATTTCTCATCTCTGGCATATGCAGGAAATCCTTCAAGATGACAGTCTTTCCAAAGGTAAACTTCAATTCCACCTCACCCATACCAACAACTTTAGTGGAGTGGGAGTCGCGCAGTAGCACTTTCTTATCCTTAGACTCAGAATAGGACTTGAATATGTCTCGATCATAGCAAACATGATGAGAAGCACCAATGTCTATCCACCACTCCTTAGATCCATCAACAAAATTGATTTCATATATCATAGCAATAAGTTAGTCTTTGCTAAAGTTTGCCTATGAGACATGATGATTACTGTTCTGATAGTTCCTGGCCAAGTGGTCAGGTCTGTACAACTATAACACATGAATGTGTTATTTCTTGAAGGAGGTTGAGGTCAGTTCTAGGGAGGATAATTTCTATTTCTATTTTGGTGGTTATAGTTTTGGTTATTATTGTGATTCTAAGTTCATGTTTTTTCCTTAAGGTTTCAAAACTGTAGATAAGGATTTCTTATTGGTACTGTTGTTTAAGACAACGAGTACTTCATCTCTTTCATTTTATTTTCGGGCTTCTTCTTCTATTCTTAGTCGGGTTATAAGATTTTCTAAAGAAAATTCCTTAGTTTTATGTCTAAGTGCATTCTTAAAATCTTTCCAAACAAGGGGTAATTTATCTATAATAACAACTACTTGAAATTATTCATCTAAATCCATACCTTTAAAAGTTATTTTATGTGTTATCTCATGCAGTTCGTGTGATTGAGCTTCCACAGATTTTCCATCAATAATTTGGTACTTCATGTATCTACTGACATCGTACTTCTTAGTCTAGCTTCCTCAATGTCGTACTTCTTTTGATGTGTATCCCAAATTTCCTTAGTAGATTAATCAGAATTATAATAGTCATACAAGTCATCAAATAATCCATTAAGAATAAAAGTTTTGCATAGAAAATTATTTTCCATCCAGGTGTCTAAATCCTTAGTTGTAGCTTCAGTAGGAGGTTTAGATAGTGTTGGTTTTTCAGTAGTAAGAGCAGAAGCGACCTTTTTCGTGGTTAGGAAAAATAACATTTTTTGTCTCCATCTTTTAAAGTGTAGTCCCTCAAAACAGAATGGTTTGTTAAGATCAGCAGTTAACATATCGGTAGACATGGTAGATATAAATTCATCTTAAAACTGTTGGAACAAGTATGTTAAAAACAGTGTAAGAACAATATTACCGATATACTAAAATATACTGTTTGGGTTGAGTCGCAGACTAGGTCGCTCTCTTTAAGACGTTTTATGGCTCTACCCAAATTTGTGCAAGCAAACACAGCCTCATCATCTTCAAGATAAAATAGCCCAAAATCTTTTTTCTGTCTTGGAGCTTCACTGCATTAATGAAATCCAGAATGTTACACCTCTAAAATATTTATGTTGCTCGGAAAACTTCAAAAAACAATTTTGTATATTTTTCTTTGGTTTGCTAACAAGAGTATTTTTTATTTTGTTAAGTTGTTAAGTTATCTGTTAAAGTGAGAGCTATTACCCTCTATTTATAGTTGAAAAAAAGTGTAACGGTCATATAATTATAAAAATAATAGTAAAAAATAATGGACATGTAATTATGAAAAAAATAGTCATAAAAGTAACGGTCACATAATTATAAAAATAACGGTCATAAAATAACGATCACATAATTATGAAAATAACAATTACATAACTATGAAATAATGGTCATATAATAATAAAAATATTTTTTATTTAAATTCATTTACAACAAATTATATTTGTTCATTATAGTTTCCCTCTGATGGACTTGGCTTTACAACCTTAGACTTGTTTTAATGTATTGGGTTTATCTAATTCACCTGCTAAACTACTACATAATTGTTTTCTTTTTAATAACAATAATAATTATAATCACAGAGAAACACAGTGATCCAAATGAAAGAAGGTGGGGTTGTGAATTGAGGATCTATTAGAGGAAGGTTTTTAAGATTAACGATGATTGGTTTTTCCGAGATTGTAGAAAAATCCTCATAGATCTTTCTCCATTACTCTTTTTGTTTTTTGTTTTTAAATCGTAACTCTTCTTTTTATTACAATTTATGAGAAAATCTTTTGATAGTTTATGCAAATTGTCAAGATAGTGTTCGTTATGTCTTAGAGTATATGCTATGGTGCACGAACTCACTTAGTGGAAATTTGATCATTCCATTTTTAGTCAAAAACGTGACCATTGTTCACAATATTTTGGTGTTGTTTGAGAAAATACCAATAAGATCTATTCTCGGTTGAGTCTTGCACGCATGTGATATAACAATTGTTTCCAGATATCAAGGTTACTCTGTGGAGATGCATGTTACATTGTAAGATTCCTCATCATCAAGGCATTATGCAAAGCAATTGCTCAACCAATGGTGTAAATCACATATATTGTTACCAAGTATTGCAACAATTTAACAAGACTTAGTCGACTTTTCGTTCCTTTTTTCTGGTTTCTTCATACATACTCTCAAATAGATAACTTGACACTAAAGATTAACTCCTTCTCCAAAGTCCAAATATCTCCTATACCTTTCATGCATGTATGTTTGATTCTCCTTAGCATACTTATATTTTAAGTTAATACATATATCAACTTATCCTCAAGTCAATCAAGTAAATTTGTCTTACATGTAAGTAAGTTTCATTCACATAAACTCGAACGTTGCCCAAATGAGTGACTTATTGTTCCAAAGTCCACACATGATACCTTCATTTTAGAACATTGTCACTCACTTTTGTGCCTTTAACTTATGGATTCTTATTGCTTAGATGAACCCTTAACCAACACACATCCTTAATTGACATAATCATAACGAGTGTTGCCACATGTGTAATGTGCCTCCATAGAACAACATTATCTTACTAGCATGTCATTTTTCATCAATCCATTGTGTGTCACCTTTCCACAAAGCTACATTCACATGCCTATATAAAATAAATTGTCGTGCATAGATATTCTCTCTCATGTAGACTCCTGTGTGTGAAAGTTGCACAATATTGACCCTTTTTCATCACCAATATTATTCATAAGACTTTCTGTCATAGAGAGACATTGACATTCTCTCGTGGCATAATTAGTGTCAACCTATGAACATTCTTTGACTCATAAGTAACCCACTTAACATATTGTGTCCATAGGTGTTGAGTTGGTAGGAAGCTCGACACCATACCTCACCTTAAATAATTATTAGAACATTTTTTTCTTATTTGAAGGAAACCTTACTTTATACGACGATGTATAAATCTAAAATAATTTAATAATTATTATTTTATCAATTAATAAATTACACTTCATGCGTATCACAACGTCATACAAACAAGTTATTATAATAGTATCAAACTCACTTAGCATATTAAATTTCTAAAATTTGAGTAAAGTAATAGAGCTAAAACAATTATTTTTACCTAGGATAAAAATATACATATATATTAAAAAAAAGACAACAGGAGTGCTACCTTTAGTAAAAGTATAATTTAGATCTATTGTTATTCGGTGAAATAGTGCAAATATTTTACTTCATCTAAAAGAGCTACTAAATTATATTTGACAATTTTATACCAAACTTTCAAAGGATAAAATTAAAAATTTTAAAAGTAATTATATTTTTATCAAAATTATTGTCATAAATATTTAAGTAATTATTTTTTATTCACAATTACACCATAGTTCATCTTCTTACTTAAATCACAAAATTTTCATTTTTACATAAAATATTTACGTATTACTTAATCATATAACTTATAAAAAATATTACTTAATCATATAACTTATAAAAAATATTACGTAAATAAAATAATAACAAACTGTTATCTCTCTCTCTTTTATTTACATGATCGATCGATTATGTCATCACATTCTTACCTATTCGTCGGATTCAAATGCATTGATATATTAGTCAAATTTTCAGACAAAATAAACGAAAATTAAAAAAAAAACTAATAGAAATATTATTGGAACTTCATCATAATAATAAAAACAACAACCACAACAACAAGAGGCAAATAATTGTGAATATCATGGTTTTTCTTAGGAGGGTCCAGATGAAATCAATAAATGGTATAAACATTTTTTGCTAAAGAGTGAAATCTACATTAGAATGATAAAATGAAAGATAATCTTTTTCAAGATTCAATGTGAAAGTATGAAATCTACATTAAAATGATAAAATGAACAAACATGAGATAAACTGGAATTGAAGGCGTAAAAAGACATAAGAAATAGAATAAATAATAGAGAAACTAAAATGATGTGTATTAAAAAAACCCTCCTTATTATGAATAAGAATAAAATAACCATAAATTTATAAATTATCCATAAGTATTTTATGAAGGAATATTTATAATTTAAAATAATAAATAAATAATTAATTAAATGCTAAAATATATTAAAAATATTTGTGAATATTTATAATTTAAAATAATAAATAATTAATTAATTAAATACTAAAATATACTAACAGTATTTATTGTAGGAAGATGAACTACGGTATAGTTTTGAAAAAAAAAGTTAATGTTATTATTTTTTGTAATTTGTTTTTTAAAAAATATTATTTTTACTCCTTGAAAATTGGGTCTAAAATTGTTCAATGAATTTCAATAACCCTTTTATAAGAGGTAACAGACTTATTCTATTCTACCAAATAACGATGATTGAAAATATACATATACAATTTTGTATAGTTTTAACTAAGGTAAATATATTATTTTATTACAAGATTTCTACTAAACTTTAACTTTTATAAAATTATCACTAATTTTAGTTCGTTGTTAGTTTTGGTGCTAGTTTGGTGCTAGTTTTGTGATTTAGTAGTATTTTTGTAGTAACAATCATAATTGGATAATAATAAAAATCTATTTACGTTTTTAAATAAATGTCAAATTATAATTGGTATTCTAAATGTTATATATTTCAAGAGAAGTAAAATAAGTAGATACATATTAACCATAAAAAGGGTTAAATATTATAGATAAAATAATATTTGATGTAGTTTGAATATATATGACTATAAACGTGGAGAGAGAGTGTTATTATCATACCACTATATCCATAGAATTATTGTAGGCATCAAGTAATATAGTAGTATTTAATTAGATATTGGATTGTGAAGGTGATATGTTAAATAATTGTAACAATTTACTAATGTGGTCAATTATATTAAGTGTAGATCTATGATTATTGTACGTAGTGAAAATGCATCATTATAAGTTCGAGACATGTCATTATATATGAGTTTGGGTGTGTCATTGTCGAACTTTTATTTAAAAAATAATTGATAAATGGTTTATTATTTCAACTCAGATCAAGGGAAAGGATCATACAAGTAAACATGAGATAATTCAATTTGATGTTTTCTGAACATTCAATTAACTAAAAAATCTATTTTGGTCCTATAAATTAATTGTTAAAAGAGAAACATTAATTTCTTTGAATAATTTCATTCCTCGATGATGCTCTCTAGACTTGGCTGCCAATGATCAAAAGATGCAGATCTCTTGTGAAATCCTTTATTTTTCTTCCCGCAAAGTCCATAGTTCCTAAAGAAATTTCCTCTATTTTCCACCTGATCCTTTCCAATACTTCTTCTTGGATTAAAACCTTTGTACACATTATTCTTCTCATCATTGTCACAATGTTTCCTACGAGTACCAATTTTATAGAACCAATATTTTGTAACACTACCACCATGATCTTCTTTTTCTTTGCTTGATTGTCTCTTATACATCTCTTGATTTGATAGACGTACAAGAATAAATATTCTTAGGAGAATTGCGCCGAAGCTTTCTAATTGTGCCTTTTGGGACAGCATAGAACTTCTCCCCAAGCATCAACATGGTTTCTGGTGCAACAATTTCCCATGGCTGCTGAAACACGTTTGGATGCGCAACGCAAAACTTCGGATTGCGTAGCATGATCTCCCCGGCAAGCACTGGATTGTCGTAGAGTTTGACATGACCACCAAGATGAACAATTTTAACAAACATGTTCTTTGTGTTGCTGCTAGAGCAAAGAAAACTTGAAAGAACCATGGTTCCTATGTTTGAAAGAGAAATTTGGTTGATCTTAAGTAGTCTCTTTATATATATAATATGTGTTGAAATTCAAGTGACTTAGCGCGAAAGTGGTTACATAATGGGAAGGGGGACCACTAGGTTGGTAGGGGGAGATGCTCATGATTTCCTGCACACATTTAACATTGCTTGCACACACTCCTTTTGTTTTCCTTTAATTTCCTTGTAAAGCTATATATATGGCCAAAAGAGATGGAATAAGACGAACAAGAAATATTATACAATTTATCTTTCTTTCTTAGATTTTCTTCTTCCCCCTATTTCTCTGAAATTTCTGCTTATAACAATGGTATCAAAGCCGATTCTGACCATGGACAATCCCTCCGACGCCGAGTTCTTCAACCAAATATATGAGATTTTGGCACAAAACGAATGCAAATTTGAGCGAGTAATCGCTAATATACATGCAGTGTTGATCGAGCTGCGAGCTCTTCGCACCTCCCACAACACACCTCTAAATCCAATACTCATACCCATATCTGAATTAAATCCATACTTAGTAACAATTGTTCAAACTGATATTTCTAACTTCAAAAAAACAATTCACATGTGCACTACGTCTTCAGAAATGTTCGAACACCCTTCCTTCATATATCCCTCGTTTGAACTCGTGCACCCGATTAGAGAAATTCTAGTACCGTTAACCTCAACAGTAGTTGTTGCTGCTCATCCTGACATCACTATCCCATCTCTTGTAGGTAACAGGGCTCCGAACAACACCCAAATTCTTACTGCGCCTGACATCCTGAAGGCATCAATCCAACCTGACATCGTCAACTTCGTTCACTCCAAGAACAAATGGAAACCCTACGCTGTTAGCAAGAAGGCCGGCCACCAAGCCTCTATTGAATCATGTGGTAACAGATGCACTCTAACTCGTATCCCTAGTGTTTCTGGTGGTGGTTCTTCAAGGGTTGGCCAGGGTGCTTTCGAAAATAAAGGTCGTGGTGGTCGTATGAATGTTCCCTTTAAGATCTGGCGTTGGTGGCACCGTAAGACTAAGGTTAACCAGAAACGATACGCCCACATCTCAATTATAGCTTCACAGTTATCCTCGTTCTTCTCAATTTCTCTCACAATCCGAAGGCTAAGCTCAAAGGGGTTTCTGTGTGCTCATAAACAAATGGTTGATAAGCAGCAGCACCCATTTATTGTTCAAAAACTGAGGGTTGAACCTGATGTGTAGCAGGTGATCGGTATGGTTGATATTTCACTTGCTCAAAAGCGCTATAGGGGTTTTCGAGGACCTGATGTGCAACATCGACAGTATGCTTGTAGAAAATACTCAAACCTTGCATTGTGGAATCGATCTTCCCCAACATGTAGAGCTCCTACTGACCTATCTAGGGTTCAATCAACATTATTTCCTAATTTTGTTCTCGCATCTACAGAACAAGGAAACTTCCTTGTTGAATTCCTTATGGGTGGAGTTCCTGCTAATGTGTCCCAGATAGTTGCTACCCCAATCGAATGTGTTAAACTGTGGATTCAAAATCAGGATGAGTTGATAAAATCGGGTAGGCTTCTTAAATATTACAAAGACATTGATGACTACTTCAAGAGAACAATTAGGGTTTACTTCAAGAGACTATTTAACTCTAAGGCATATAGAAATGGTTATTGGGAATGGGTTGCTGGAAGCTAGAATTTTGGTGGAGCTATTGGTGTCTCTTCCTCTGTCCTTGTCTACTCCTTGGACTATGTTAGCTACCACTTGGCTGATGATTCAAATGCTACAAAGAAAGGAAGAGAAAGTCCATTCCATGGTTTAGTTGGTGTCTACAAGAAGACTCAGAAAATTGAAGGTATTGCTGGCTCTTACCGTGGGTTCAACCTTTCCGGTGTTGGAATCATTGTGAACCTAGGGTTGTACTTTGATAGGTATGATTCTCTTAAATCTGTCATTATGTACACTGGAATTGACTACTTAAGCCGTGAAGTCCAAAAATCGATAATTCCTAAGATAAACTGGACTAGGTTTGAGGATCCTCTTCACTTATCTTCAAAAACTGTAATGTGGAAATGTGTAGAATTCTTTCCTGTTAGTACTAGTAACACAAATGAAGTTGAGATATCTGATCAGGATGAATCTTACAAATATATGTTGAGAACAAACTTCTTTGACAACAAACATGACTGTTATTTATTTGGGAAGTTCCTAACTAAAACAGAACAATTTATGGCTGATTTCAACTTCTTTGATGTTAGTATAGATCTGAGATATGATTATGGAAAGTTTTATGTTTCCAAAACCTTCTATGATGGTGCTAATAGGAGAATGATATTATGAGGTTGGGTGAATGAATCAAATAATGATTCAGATGCCTATGTTAAAGGATGGGCTGATATTCAGGCCATTCCTAGAATGGTTTTTCTAAGTAAATATGGAAAATAATTAGTACATTGGTCTATCAAAGAAATTGAGAGATTTCATGGCAAAAAGGTCAGTATTCATGATAAGGAGCTCGAGGTTGGATCAATTTCTAAAATTTCTGATATCATAGCTTCACAAGCAAATGTGGAAGTTTCACTTGATGGGATGAATATAGAAAATGCAGAGTCAAGGGACACAATTTTAGTTGATCCACAATTGCTATGCAGTCAAAAGGATGCCTCTGTCGGCGGCACAATAGGACCATTCCGTTTAGTGGTGTTGGCTTCTAATAAACTAGAAGAACAAACTATTGTGTTCTTCCATATATTAAGAAACAATTATAAATATGTTGTTCTGATATGTTGTCATAAATATACCAGGTGCACGGCTCTGATTTCCCAATTATTGAGAATGGTTATTGGGAATGTTTTTCTAATATATAGTGATCAAAATAGGTCTTTCTTGAGAGAAGGGCTTGACAAAACAACCCATGGAGCTTTGGTTGACATAGATCTACTTCATGAGACGATATCACTGAGAAGCTTAATTGATTAGTCAAGCATTGAGAGAATTGGTGGGGAAGAATGACTTGTATCACTATCAGAGTTTATCCAAAACTAGCAATCGATGGAAGAGCTCGATCCAAGTTGGGAAGTTTTCTTGAGAAGGTTTCTATTGAAGTGAATGCACCTTTTTTTAATCTAGTTAAATATACCAGTGGAATGAGAAAGACTGGTGGTACACAAGCAAGTAGGATGCATATTTTTTCTCACGATATGAATATTTTGTATCAAAACCCTCATGAGGCTCAGCTTCCCTTTGGGTGTGGATTTCGTGCTAAAAATGCCACCAATTTGATTACCCAGAATATTATTATGGTCAAGGACTCTCAGAAATTTAATAGGGTACATGAACTTGGTGATAAGACTGCCATCGTTTTTGTTAATAACCAGAGGAATGCAGATTTTATTGCAAAGAATTTGGATAAGGAAGGCTATTGTGTGACTACTCTACATGATGGAAAATCACAGAAGCAGAGAGATATTAATCTTGAAGGATTTCAAACTAAGAGATACAATGTTCTTGTTGCGATTGATGTTGTGGGACGTGGGATTGATATACCAGATGTGGCTCATGTCATTAATTATGTTATGTTGGAAACTATTGGAATGTACACTCATCGTATCGGACATACTGGCTATGCTGGTATCACAATTCTTCCCTTGCTATCCAAAACTAGAACCGTTAGAGTTTCAATGACAAAAAAAGGGTTCAAGAACTAACTATCAAGATTCAAAATATTGGAACTGAAGTTGTCAAAGCGAAGGCAAGTGTTGGTTCAACTACAATGTCCAAAGCATATGCGGTAACCTTACCAAATCATACCTCAACCATATCCTTGAGGACAAGGATTCTAAATGGGGGAGAGAAATGATATGTGTTGAAATTCAAGTGACTTGGCGCGAAAGTGGTTACATAATGAGAAGGGGGACCACTAGGTTGTTAGGGGGAGATGCTCATGATTTCCTACACACATTCAGCGTTGCTTGCACACACTCCTTTTGTTTTCCTTTAATTTCCTTGTAAAGCTATATATATGGCCAAAAGAGATGGAATAAGACGAACAAGAATATTATACAATTTATCTTTCTTTCTTAGTTTTTCTTCTTCCTCCTATTTCTCTGAAATTTCTGCTTGTAACAATATAGTACCTGTTGAGGATTTCATGGAAAAAGTCGTGTTTCTCGCTATTGAGATTAGTGCAATTACATTGTTATGTAAATTTCTTGTTATTTTTGACTTGGTAGTATCGTTAATTTTGTTGGTGTCCGATTGACTAACTTGGCATACACCTAATTATTAAAACTTATAAATTACACAAATAATATTATAATATATTTTATTTCTTTTTAATATATTTTAAAGATATATTTAAACATTTCATATTTAACATATAGAGTTATTTATTATTCATGAGAACACATTTAATAACTAATTCTATTTTAGTAATCTAAATAGAAGTATTTGATGTATCAGAATGAGTAAAAAAGTTACTAAAGCAAGAATAAAAATATTACAAAAGTATAAATTTTAATTGTTATAAATTTTAAAATTGGCATTTGGTATAATTTTTTAAAATACTTTTGGGTTTTTTGACTTTAGGAAGAGTGGGACTTGGGATCAAAATTGGCTGAGCCTTTGCATTGAATGATGTTTGGCACTTTAATTCGAAATATGTTTTCAAAAATTGTTTTTAAATTATAATTTTTTTATAAGTTTTAAAAATAATGTGGTGTTTTTTGGTTAGTTTAAAAAACTATTTTTAAAAACAAAAAAAATGATTATATTGTTTTTTTTATAATAAGATTATTTAATTAATTAATATAATAATTATAACAACTTAGTAATTATACTAATTTAAATATTATTAAAAAAATTATATTAAAAAGAAAAAAAAGTTACAAAGTCTTTTAAAGAAAACATTCAAAGAAGGGAGAAAAGAAAGAGAAAAAAATCAAAAAAGTTACGCATATGCTAATATTCTTTGTGTTTTCAAATTTCTCAAAAGCAACGAAAAAATGTTCAAGTTATTTTTAATTTTTTTCTGTTTCTAAAACATTTTGTTTTAAAAAGTAATGACCAAACACATTATTGTTTTTAAAAGTATGATTTTGTTTTTGAGTAAAAACAAGAAAAAACAAACAATTTTTTAGCTATTCGGCCAAAAAGATGGGTTACCTTTGAATTAGTTGATAGTTGAATGAGAGGAATAGAATCATTCTTAAGTAATTAAAATTCTTTAACAAACGTCATGAAAGGATATTGATCATATATATCACTTCTAACTAACCACCAAAACTAACTAATTAATAACATACATGCAAAACATCATAAGCCATTATATCTAATATCACCTCTCTAACAAGGCAGGAATCACTATAAGCTCGGTATGTATTGAATAGAAAAGCTGCTTAGGGAGAGGTTTTATAAAAATGCCATCCAATTGCTCAACCAAGGAATAATGCGCACCTTAACTCCTTATCCACCTAATCACTTATAAAATGCAAATCAATATCAACATGTTTCACACAATCGTGTTGCACTGGATTGGAGGTAAGTTGTTAGGCACTAACATTATCACAAAAATGAATTGGTATATAAGGCATAGCGATATGTAAATCTTGTAGTATATAACCAACCACATCACTTCAGAGGTGACCACCTCCAATGCCCTATACTCAGCCTCAATATTACTTTCTAGCCATCCAAGACACCAATGAATCACCAAAGTAGATGCAATATCCACATGTGTTTCTTCTGTCATCACCTGAACTAGCCCAATCTGAATGAATGAAACCAATTAGACCAAGAGATGAAGATTTTTGAAGAAGAATGCTAAGATGATACACACCAACGAGGTACCTCAACACACGTTTAAGGGAAATTCAGTGCATTGTGGTAGGAGCTACAAGTGTTGGCATAACTTACTGATAATAAATGCAATTCAAGATGAGTGAGGACACAATTTTGCAAGCTTCCAACTAGCTATTGGTAAAGAGCTAGATCATCCAAAGGATTGCCATTAAATTTGGATAATCGAGTGATGGAGCTCATGGGTGTAAGAAGGGGTTTAGAAGAGGTAAGATCATCCTTAGTCACCAAACTCATGACATACTTGTGTTGATTGAGATGCAGTGAGTTACCATTGTGTTGTACCTGAATGCCAAAGAAGTAGTTGAGATCACCTAAATTTTCCAAGCTAAAAATACCATACAAATCACCAATCATTTGTTGAATAAATTTCTCATTATTACCCGTGATAATAATATCATCCATATATATTAAGATGACTATTAAGTGGGCCTTGGAGGATTCAACATATATTGAGGTATCTGGCTTAGATTGAGTGAAATGTAGTTGAAACAATATGAACATGAGCTTTTGAAATCATACCTTCAGTGCCTGCTTGAGCTCATTAGGTGCTTTCTTCAATTTGCACACAAAGTGAGGCATGGATGAATCTATAAACCCTTGATGCTAATACATGTACACTTCATCTTTAAGCTCACCATTTAGGAAAGTTGTGCTAACATTAATCTGCTTGATCACCTAGTGATCAAACACATGAATTGTGTGCAATAAATACACAAATATACATATCGTAACAAGAATATAATGATAAAAAAGATCATTCCCATAGAGATTATATTATTAAAAACTAATTTTTAAAACAAAAAATAAAAATAATTTTTTAATTTGTATTTTTATACTTTAAGGAAGAAATATTAAAAGAACTAAAAATAAATAACAATAATTAATTAAATCATATTTGGTAACTAAGAAGATATTTGAGAAAATATTTGCAATACTTAATCCCCCAATTTTATAAACATATGAATCACTAAAATACCCCCAATATTATTTAATCAAGACAAACAATTAAATAATTCTCTCAAATCTATTTAATTAATTATTTAATTACCTATATAGATAAATTATTGGCCAAATAATTAATAGTATAAAAATCAGATTAAATAATATAATTAAATTGAAATCATAATTGAGATAAAATATTAGATGATCACATGGTGAAAATTGGGCATCCTTATATTAACAAATTAACTACACATTATATTTTTCATAAAGCTCATATTTTTCATAAAAAAATACAAAAAAGTTGATAAAGAAAGGAGTAGAAGAAGAAATACAATCAATCTCTTGAATAGTAGTACTAATCTCCTATTAAATCTCCACCAAAATTGTATCTCCTTTTGAATTTTTCTACATTTTTCACTCTTCTTAGCTCCAAAAATTGATTAAAATTATGCTAATGATGGATCTTTAGGGTTTATGGGGTAATTAAAGGGTTAAATATAGCTCAGGTGGAATCTGGATCATCAGATCAACTTAAGATCAAGGGTTAAGATCAAAACAAGCAAAATTAACAATACAAGTGAATAGAAACTCAATGCATGGCAATGGAAGATTGGTCTAGGTCAACGCTGCTGAGTCAGCACCACTTGGTACAACATGATTCGCGGAAACAGATGGCATGGCGTGCTTCTCGGTAGCTATGAAAAATAACGTAATGACACATAGAGTAAAGGTTTGACCATATTGTAAACTCGAAATGAACCATGTATTGACATGTGGCAAGGTACTACATCACATTACACACGTGACGATCTATGATTCATTGTCTCTATTGGCGTGGCGTTCGTGTGGCTTGCCTAGTCAGCTCCTCTACATACGTCTCCTGATTTATCTTGCGTTAAAAATTCATAAAAAATTCCAAAAAATTTAATAAATTATATTTTCATCACTTTTAACTAAAAATATTATATTTTAATATTTTTAACCCCAAAAATACTATTTTTTGAATAAAACAAACAAATATTAAGTAAAAGGTGCGCTAATGACTCTACTTTCATAGAGTCATCGTATCCCCAAACTTAACTCTTTACTTATTTTCGAGTAAAGCCAAATCTAACTAAATAAAATAATATGGGTAGTATATTTATAAATATATATCTAGTAATACATGCATATTTAGTAAAAATTATCCCCTTTAAAATTTGTACATTTCCATGACAAAGAGGTTTACATGTTTATCAATCAACGTTCCATCAATACAAAGATATGCAAGGTTTTTTACAAATTAATTTGTATGTGTGTGTTGCACATGATATCATCCAATGCACTCATGAAATCAACCTATATGAGCATGCTAATCAATTCAATGTTAGAACAAGTCTCATAAGTCTATTTTTTACATCCATCCCCACTAATATAAATATGCACATAGCTAAATATCAATAAGGAATTTAATGTAAGGCATAGATGGAAGGCCGATAAATGAAGAAATTTAAGCTTTTTCCACACCTTAGCTTTCTTCTTGTTCATCATACATTTTTTAACTGCAATTCAGCTTTAACTTGATAATTCAGTGCATCCTTTCTTATCATTCTTTCCATATTCTTCTATTCCACATCTTTTATGTTTGTAACTTCACAACACCCTTAAATTTATTTTCAATTTTTTTTATAGGGATAATTTTTTTGTGAGTTTTGTTTCTTCTTTTTCTCTCATTTTTATAGGGTGCATTACATTTCACCTAACTCTATAACATAACACATTATTGCATTTTTTTTCTTTTTATACAAGCTAAAGGTGTAAGGGTAAAGTTAATGCTTATTAGTTAGGCATAAAATATGGCTTAAAAATATGAAATATTCTTTTTTAGGCTCAAATGGGTGACTACGGATATTAACAATTGTCAGCTTGAAAGGCTCAAATGATCCAAATAAGGCCTAAATCATCCTTTTTTCTAAACACTATTTATAATTTCACCTCAAAGGATGATCAAATATATTTTAAAACCTGATATATCTCATCAACTTACATAACTGACTACAAATGTTTTCTCAATAAGCACACTAAATCAATCATAAACATGTACACAAGAATTTGAATCAAGCCAATCAAAACTAGCAAGCTTATCACATGTTTAATGTAAGTATCTTAACAAATATGTTATATTTCTTATCCTATTCATGACGAACAATATTTTTCATTGAGTTCATATGTTTCATATAGAGCATGCATGCATTTAGTTTCCATATATTTATTAATTTCTACCCAAATCATGATTAAAAACATCTTAAAAAATAAAATTCCTAAGAATTGAAAATGCATACTAAATACTAAAATAGAGAATGAAGTTCCCTCTCTCAAACTTAAATTGCACATTGTTCCCAACGTGTACATATAAATATGAAAAAGTCAAAGGAAAGAAAACTCCCTTAACCTTGGCACACCATATCTGTCGTTGAAATACTCTATCTTGTTATGCAATTGATCACCACATTTATTTACCTACAAAACAAAATAAAATAAAAGTAAAAGTAAAATAACATTAGGTTGCCTCCCAATCAGCATCACGTTTAACATCCTTGACTAGACGGTCATATCAAGTCCTAAGGCACATCCCTTTGTGTCCATTTACTTTTGAGTTTTCCTATAAATAGTTTGAGTCTTGATTTGTTCAATAATACTTTCTGGTTCACAAACACAGTGCTCAATTCTCTTCTCATGCCATATTTTTGTTTTCTTTTTCAACTTTTTGGCATTCTTATAAGCACTCCACCGAGACTCATCAAATATATGTATTTCCAATATATTTTTTTAACTCTCTATTAGACATTTTCGCTTGCCTACTTGATTGGGAATGGGAGGGTAAAAGTGTGAGGTCTAAACTTGGTATCCCTTCAATTTAGTGTTTGAGCTTAGATCCTATATCAAAATTTTCCATAAATTCCTTTGATACACATATGAGAGACACATCTTCCAAAATGTTCACACAGTCTACAATATTAACCTTTGATTCCATACTTTCAAAGTTAAAACAAGTTGAATATTTTTCTGGTGAGTTTGTGTCCTTGTTTACAGCACCATATGTTAAAGTCTTAAGTGTGGGTGACTCAACAGATTCTTTTAAGTTGTTCCCATAATCAATAACATTTATCCTTAAGCATTCATTATATTAGGGGGTTCAGATGCTTTAAAAACTTCAAATGTCATTTGTCATCTTGCACTCTCATTGTAAGCTAATCCTTTTGTACATTAATGAGTGCTTTTTCAGTTGCTAAGAATGGATGACCAAGTATGATAGGAATCTTACGGTCCTTTTTCATATCTAGTACAATGAAATTACCAAAAAGATGAATTTGTTTGCTTTGAGTAGCACATCTTCTACCACATCCCAAAGTCTCTAAATTGATTTATATACCATTTGTAATGTCATTGAAGTAGGTTTAGCTTTACCAACTCTCAATCTCTAGAAGATCGATAATGGCATTAGGTTAATGCTTGAACCTAAGTCACATAATGCTTTCTCAAAGTGGATGTTCCCAATTGTGCAAGGAATGTCAAAGCTACCCAGATCTTTCAATTTTTAGTTTAGTTTTCTAGCAAGGATGGCACTACAACCTTCAGTTAAGGTTCTTATATCATTTTCTCTAAGCTTCATTTTCTTAGATAGTACGTCCTTTATAAATTTGGCACAAGAAGGAATCTATTCAAGTGTATCTAAAAATGATATGTTTACGTGCAGCTTCTTGAAGACTTCTACAAATTTTAAAAACTGCATATCTAAATTTTACTTTTGTAGTCTTTCAGGGAAAGTAATAGTAGGCATGTAGAGGTTGCTTTTTTTGGCCAAATTATTTCCTTTCCATTACATTCTTTAGTCACTAATTCCTCCTCATTCTTGTTAGTTTTCAGTTCTCTCTTATCCATTTTAGTCTCATGGTTCTCTTAATCCTTTTGATTCTCATATTTTTTCTCTAGAGTTTTACCACTCCTCATGGCTATGACATTACAATGCTCTTTACCTTCTCTTCTTGGGTTTATAATTGTGTCACTTGGAAGGTTACCTTGAGGCCTTTGACTTATGGCCTAGGCAAGTTTCCCTATTTGGTTTTCTAAATTCCTAATTGAAGCCTCTTGAGTGGAAACTTGTGTATTTACTAATTGGATGAAGCCTTTCATCATCCCTATTTAGGAATTTGTATTGTCCTTAGTAGGTGGCTTATTTTCTTGGGCTTATGATTGTTGTGGTTGTTGAAAACCAGGTGGTGGAAATGATTGATGGTTGAATTGATTACCACCTTGATTATTGTTATTATTCCAAGAGAAATTTGGATGTTGTCTCCATTATGAGTTATATGTGTTAGAGTATGGATTATTGTTTGGTTCACATTACCCACATAGAATACTTATTCAGGATTATTTGGACAATTATCAAACAAATGAGCTCCTCCATAAAACACACATGACACCCCTGAATCTTGGACCTAGTTTATACTCGTAGGCGAGTTTTGATTTTTCAAAAGATTAACCAAAGATGACACTTGGGCTGTAAGTTCTGTGATATCATTTACCTCATGTACTCTTTCTACTCTTCTTATGGCTATCATTCTATCCATTGGCTATTAATAATTATTACTAGCCATTTTCTCAAGTAAATCAAAAGATTGATTGTAAGATTGGCTATCAAAGCTCCATTAGTAGATGCATCAACAATATTTATTGTTTGAGCATTGAGACCATTGTAAAAATTCTCAATTTGAATCCAATAAGGAATACCATGATAAGGACACTTTCTTAGAAATTCCTTGAATCTTTCCAATGCTTTATATAAATATTCTCCTTTATATTGTTGGTATGAGGTAATTTTATTCCTAAGCTTGGCATTCTTTGTTGGTGGGAAGTATTTCATCAAGAATTTCTCTGCCAAATCATTCCAAGTTGTAATGGAATCAGGTGGCAAAGTGTTTAGCCAAGCTCGAGCATAGTCTCATAAAGAGTAAAGGAATAATCTAAGCCTAAACATCTCCTTGGTCACACCATAAAATTTAAATGAATCTACAACTTCAATAAATAATCTAAGATAAAGATGAGGATCCTTTATTGGTAATCCGCTGAATTGTCCAACTATTTGTAGCATTTGAAACATCACTGGCTTTAGTTCAAACTGATTAGCTTGAATATATGGCCATGTAATACTTGGATTAAGCCCTTCCAAAGTAGGTATTACATATTCATTCATAGCTCTATCTCTATCATCCATCAAAAGTATCTGATTGTTCAAGTTTAGCTCATTATTATTTATTTCTAATAGATTTGTCATTTCTTCCTCTTGGGTGACAACTTGTTGTTTCCTTATTGACCTCAAAGTACACTTCATTTCGAGATCAAAGGTAAGATTTCTTGCTCATGAACTCTGCTCATGCAATAGACTCAAATATATTTTTGTAGTATTAAAAGAGACATTTAAATAAAAACTCAATAAAAATTAAAATAAATAAATTAAAATTTTAAAAAATAAATAAATAACTAGAAAACAAAAAATATTAAAATTAAAATTATGAAAAATAAATAAAGAAAAATAACTAAAATAAAAATAAAAAATTAATTTATAATATTTATCATCTCCAACAACGACGCCAAAAACTTGATCAGATATACAAATTGGGTGAAATGAATATGTAAGTATATGTATCGTAACAAGTAATATAATGATAAGAAAATATCATTCCTACAGAGATTATGTTATTAGAAACCAATTTAAAAAAAACATAAAAATCAATATTTAAGGAAACAAAATTAAAATATATAACAATAATTAATTAAATCGGATTTGGTAACTAAGAAGATATATAATAAAATATCTAGGAATACTTAATCCCCAATTTTCTAAACATGTGAATCACTAAAATCCCCGCAATATAATTATTACTCAATTACATGATCAATTGAATCTAATATAACATATATTAATCTTTCAAGTAAATTACACATCATATAGTAATTAACCTAATCACACTCTAATATCAATTAAATTGCATACTACTCATTAAGTTCATAAATTATGGATCACATACATAAGAATCATACCTCTCTGCCTAGAAACTATACATGTTATTTAATCAAGACAAATAATTAAATAATTCTCTCAAATCTATTCAATTGCCTCTATACATAAATTTTTAGCAAAATAATTAATAGCATAAAAATCATATTAAATAATATAATTAAAATGAAATTATAATTGAGGTAAAATATTAGATCATCACATGGTAAAAATTAGGTTCATAAGATCCTTAAATTAATAAATTAATTACACATAATATTTTTCATAAAGCTCATATTTTTGGTAAAGAAAGATATAAAAATAGATAAATAAATGAGTAGAAGAAAAAATACAATCAATCTCTTGAATTATAATATTAATCTCCTCTTAAATCTCAACTAAAATTGTATCTCCTTTAGAATTTGTCTATATTTTTCTCTCTTCTTAACTCTAAAAACCGATCAAAATTATGTAAATGACGATTCATTAAAGTTTATGAGGGTGATTAGGGGGTTAAATATAACTCAAGTAAAATCTGGACCGTCAGATCAACTTCAAATAAAGGGCTGAGATCAAAACAAGAAAAATTAACAATGCCAATGAATAGAAACTCGACACATGGAACGTGGAATTTTTAGAGCAAATAAGAGCGCGACACATGGAAAGGGGAAACTAATCGTGATCAACACTGCTAAGTCGGCACCAATTGGCAGAACATGATTTATAGAAACAAATTGCATGGTGTCGTTCTAGATAGCGATGACAAATAGGAAAACAATATATGGCGTAAGGTTTAACTACATTGTAAACTGGAAATGAACGTTGTGCTGATACGTGGTAAGGCCCTACATCAAACTACATATGTGAAGATCTATGATCTTTCATCTCTATTGGCATGGCATTTGCGTGGCTTACCCATTCAACTCCTTTTGCATACGTGGTGTCACGTGGTAACTCCTAATTGGCCATGCGTTGAAAATTTCATAAAAAATCCATAAAAATTCAAAAACAAATCCCAAAATATTTCAAAAATTATATTTTCACTCCATTTCACTAAAACTTTTATATTTTAATATTTTTAAGCCTTAAAATATTATTTATTGAATGAAACAAGAAAATGTTAAGTAAAAAAGTGTGCTAATAACTCTACTTTCATAAAGTCGTCACATTGCAAAAAGTGAGTGCCAAAGTGAGGTACACACATATTGTTTGAGACTTGACCACTGTGAGAAGGTATCAAAGTAGTGCATGCTATATTTCTATCTATACCCCTTTTCTATAACCCTTGATTTATATTTGTCCAAAGTATTGTCACTCTTGAGTTTCACTTCAAAGAGCCATTTATAGCCAATAGTTTTCTTTCTTAGAGGAAAAGGAACCAGAACCTATGTTTTGTTGTCCAAAAGAGCATGAAACTCCTTTGTCATAGTTGCTTCCCATTTATGAATCGCTTTGGCTTCATTATAAGTAGTTGGCTCACCTTAATTGAAAGAAGTAGTAGTAGCTAGATATTGGTTCTTAGGTTTGTGTATGTTGGACTTTGATCTTGTTTGCATTGGATGACCAGAGGATAAACATGGGTTTGATTCAATAGAAAGAACAACTATTAACTCAGTTGGTATATAGAAACCAGTGGAATCAATTGTGGGTATGTGAGACACAATGGAGTCGGAAGGTACATTGGATAAAGTGGGTGAAGGGGATAACTCAAGGGTACGAAGCAAATGTACAGGTGATTTAAAAGAAGACACTAAAATGGGAATGTGAAGTACAGGTGTAGGAAACATTGGCGACACATTGGGGCTATGGTTGGGTGAAACACTAGAGTCCATATGAAAAGAAACAAAAGCATTGATTATGAAGGACACAAGGTTCAATGAGATAAGTATTGACAGGAGATGTTGGCCCATAATTACTATTTTTTCAAGAAAATTGAAAAGGGAGTTGAGAAGTGTCAAAAAGAGAGTAATAGTAGTCCATACCTTTAGATTGAGATGTAATAGATGGAAAGTGGTTTACATTGAACAAGATAAAGGTAGCCTATTTATTGAGATGCATAACCTAAAAAAGTACAAGTGAGAGACCTTGGTTAGAGCTTATGCTTGTTGAAAGGTCTAAGACAAAGGAAACATTGAGAGCCAAATACATGCATGAAGGCATAATCTGGTTCTTTATGATAAAGGAGCTCATAAGGAGACTGAAATGACAAAACCTTTGAGAAAAGTCTATTTGAAACAAATATAAAAGTCCTAAATGAATAAACCCAATATATCACATAAAGTCTTGCCTGAACAATAAAGAAAGACCTTTCTCCATTATCATTCTTAGCCTAGACTCAATAGAACCATTTTGTTGAGAGGTTTGAGGGAAAATAATGATTCTATGATTGAGACCTAAAGCTATAATCAGTTTGTCTAAGAACATAGACTCACATCTACCATCAATTTGAATTGATTTGAGTTTAACAAAAAAATTTCTTTATACCATAACCATAAATAAACTACATACATGTTATGTTTGATTTTTTGTGTTCAAAAAATAAATCTACGTGTAATTGTTAAAATCATCTACAATTAAGAGAACATATTTGGCACAGTGTTGGAAACCAGTGAAGATGTTCATAGATCCATGTAAATGAGATCAAAAGTACTAGATGATTTGATATATTGAGAGATAAAAGGTAATTTATGCGATTTAGTCATAGGACACAAAAAAGAAGGCTTTATTATTCAAATTTGTACAATATGACAACATAAATCGTTGCATCAAGTTTTTTCTAATCAAGTTAGATGGATAAGCTAACCTTCTTTGTCATACATTTACATGTATAGTATGGCTACTAGAAAAATTTGAAACTATACTAGTACCAATATATTTTGAAGAAGAAAAGGCAATTTGAGATGCACTAGTCAAGCAGTAAGTCCTTGTTATGCTTTACCTTGAGCTAAACCTTCTATGCCTTCTTGACACAAAAATAATTAGCATTAAACTCCACGCTCACATCATTATTAGTGCATAAATAATGGACTGACAAAAGATTATTAGAAACGTGTGGTATATGAAATATGTTTGAAAAATTGAAGCTTTAATCATGCATATGTAATTTTCTATGGTCATGATTAATTATAGATAAGGAATCATCATTACCTACATTCACATCATCATTTCCATGATAAAGAACAAGATGATCATTGTTTGAAGAATCAACAGTTAGATGATGAGTTACCCTAGAGACGAGCAACCATGGAGTTGCAGTTGGTGTAGAAGGCACATTAGTGCAGGCTGAGGTAAGCATAGCTGAAGCATTGATATTCTAACATAAAAGTATATCATTTAGCTTAAAGTATTTGTTGGGAAAATGTCCTAGTTTATTGCATATTTGACATGTAACCTTGGGAGCATTAGGATTATTGCCTCACTATAGCTTCTTGCCTTTATATCCTCCATCATTAGATGATTTTCCTTACTACAATTGATTATGCTTGAGAAAATCTTACAGGTTCTAACCAGGTTTTGAGGATCCTGAGTTCTTAGGCTTTGAATCTCGAGAAGAAGACTTCAAGCTAAGATTTGACATGTTAACCATATTTTCTTGAAATAATGTCTAAGAGTCCACATGCCTAACCTGATGTTCAAGCATTCTTTCATACGACAGAAGAAAATTATGATGAGATAAATGAGTTATATATAGAATCTAAGCTATGCACAACACAAAGAAAGAGATATCTCAGAAACTGCTTCTTCTATAGTAGTGAGATGATCTACAACATTCTTGATTCAAAGAATATAATCTTCATTGAAAATCCTTCTTTGCAAATTGTTTGAAGTTGAAGTTTAAGATCCATGACTCGAGCATGAGATAGAGTAGCAAACTGTGTATTCATGGTAGACCAATATACAGAAACAATATTTCAATTGATCAAGTATAGGGAATTGATTAAGTAATCAAGCCAAGAGTCCAAGACGTCACTGTTGCATTCAAAGTAGACTACTTTTCATGATTTGGATTTGGTAGATTAGTTCCAAATTGAACTAGAGAAGGAATTGGATGTGTGAGATCGGTGATCCTTTCAAGCCCATAAGTTGTGATGATAGCTTAGAGCTATTCGCATCATAGGTGATAATTTTTTCAATCAAGCTTGATCGAAAAATTCAAGTTGAAAGGTGGTACAACAAACAAAGAGGATGAACTCATAGAAGAATAAGATTGCACAATAATATTTTAAACAAAGTAATGTTGAGTTATTAACTGCTATGGAAAGAGTTTCTTGAGGGTTCTTGAAAGCACTATGCTATAACCATGAGACAAATAAACACTACTACAAAAATAGGCATTAAAGTCGGTTTTTGACCGACTTTAAATTGAGCGACTTAAAATGTAAAGTCGGTTCACGCGATGAACCGACTTTACACGTACATTTTATGAATTTTTTTTTATTCTCATTTTTTGTATTATTCAATATATATATAGCATAAAAAACTAAAATATAAATAATAATAAAAATAATTAAAAATTTAAATATAATTAATTACTTGATAATTAAATTTATTACAAAAACAAATAATGTATATACAATACATATTAGTTAACTTAAATTACAAATAAAATAATGTCGTCAAAGTGTAATTGGATGCGAGTAAGCTTGGTTGACTTAGAATCTTGGTTGGCATAGAATCACTAGCATTATGACAAGAAAAGACAAAAAACAGCTGATCCATATAACAATTCATATTCCCCTACATACATGAGCACGTAAACATCCATCAAACATGCAGTCTAAAATTCAGAGACATACGAATGAAGAAATTAAATAATTATAAATATTACCATCAAAAAGAGATTACCATATCGACATCCGAGTGATATAACCCTTCAACGAACTCATATTAGCACTTTATTAATCATTTTCTATAAATATGAAGTTATCTAAAATCTCTACTAGTATTTTTTAATACTATAATGAACTCTAAATATGAAATCAAGTGTAACTCTGATTTCTTACTTGGCTTGTGTGAGTTTTGGTGCCCTTAAACATATGGAACACGTTCATGGGCACCAAAACTCATACAAACCAAGAAACAAATCAAAGTTATGTGCACCTGATTTCATATTTAGAGCTTATTATAGCATTAAAAATACTAGCAGAGATTCCAGATAAATTCATATTTATAAACAAATGATTAATAAAGTGCTAATATGAGTTCGTAAGGAAAGTAGGAAAGAGAGATGAGATGTAGTTTGGGCCAAAAATAGGTCCATAAAACAATGCATTCCCCTAAATACATGAGTATATAATCATCCATCAAACAAGTGACTTCAGACACAGGAATAGATAGAGAAATTAAATCATTAATTAAAAAATTTACTGTTATGTTGTCATATGCTATTCAAGATCATCAGAATCTTCTCCTGATTCTTCTTGTGATGATATAATTTGAACCATGTGTTCTGCCCATTCCTCTCGTAAATCATCAAAACTTTGCTGGTCATAACCCGTCTTGTTCCAACCAAAGAATTACATGTATTTAAAATCAAAATAAGAATATAATTTCATTTATTTACAAAAAATAACTCAAATATGTTAAAAAAAATTATGTATATGGGTAAAAGATATTACCACATCATCAATTAGAATTTTGATATTTGTGATGATTTCGCTCATAAACTTCATGACATAATAATCACACATGACTCCATTATTTTGTTGTGGAACCTACAAAAAACAAGTGTACATGATTTTTCATATTCGAACATCTTTATTATTCAATTGTAAAATTAATAAAATTATTAATATTGGCTTGTACATACTATAACTTTTGTCCATATAAGCTTATGAGATTTTTTAAGGGAAATGCCCTTAAACTTGTTCCATAACTTCCATGCCCTAACAAGGTTTAAAACGGTTAGTTTTTATTAAATATTACAAAAAATAATAGAAGAAATTAACTAATATGTAGCTATAACTCTTACATTTCAACAACTGTTTTTGTATCTTTACTCAGTTCTATGGAAGCTGAGTCACAGTACCATGCATGATTATTGAACATATCAATGATTACCAACATCCAATGATCTTGGCCTTGTTCAAACCTTAATGGCCAAGGGATTATCAACTTTTGATTTCTGTTAAGCATTAATGCCCTATCACATAATTGTTTAGCTTTGATGCTAACATCCTTTTCTTGATATTGATTGACATATGAAGAATCATAGAACATTGCTAAATGTGATGAGTGATTATGTTGAAGTCGATAATAGCACGCCCTGTATAAAAGATATATGTATATATATAATTAGATAATATAAATATAATTATACATGTTCTACATAAATGAAAGAAAAATAAATAAATTGAGGACTCACCTTGTCCATACTTGATTTATACTTAAATCAATCATTTGATATTCAAATAGTTGCAATATGCACTCGATCGATATATAAGTTTGGCCGAGGTCTACACCAGAAATTTCTATAGAAAGTGGCACAGTCCATCCATCATTTATGCTAGATGCCCTCCCAACAAAAGTCATCAAAGTGCCAAGATTTCTGCTGAAGTTTAAAGCATAATTATGACTATACTTTTTCCAAGGCTTCTTCTTGAATGACTTGGTGCGCGATGATTGGCCACTAGACATAGATTTAGCACAAGATACTTGCTTCGTATCTCTTAAATGTGTTGCATTTAAGAGTTCTGGTATAATAGACTAAAAAAATGTATTATATATGTATTTTAGTAACAATATAAGATATAATAAAATAATAGTAGTAAACAAGTGTTATCTTATGATATTTCATGCCAAGTCAACTAAGAGATTTCTTCACTTCATACATTGAGGATGGCAATTCAATACCCTCAGGAAACATATCGACTAGTAGATTTAGTAATTCTGTGAATCCCTTGTTAGAAAAACCATGTTTTGCCTTCATATTGTACAAATGAACCAATCCCGACATTTTAGCGTATATTTTGCATTTTGGATACAACGGTTTTTCGGCATCTTCTATAAGTTTATTAAAGGTTTCGGGATCATCCTCGCATAATTCATCTTCAACACCATGAAACATATTTTTTGTCTGTACATTATGATAAGGTGTATGTAATCCACTCACATTCTTATTTATCTTTTCCCCATGAGTATTATCAATATTTTCTCCATGATAATACCAACATTTATAGCTCAAAAGAATATCATTACGGATAAGGTGATACTTAACCTCATCAAATTCATGAAATCACTCATTTTTACATTTAACACATGGGCATCGAATCATACTAGTTCCAGTATTACTATTTCTACAAGCAAATTCCATGAAACTTTCAACTCCAGAAATAGTCTTGCTCAATTCTACACTTTGACATCAAAGATTTGTCCATTTTCTATTAATGACATTAATTAAACATATTACTTAATTATGTATCCAATGAATATATTTGAAGTATTATTATATATAAATTTCCTAATTATTAGAATATTATATATATCAAAACATACATAATACAAAACAGCTATCATTTTAATCATTTTACAAAACCATTTCTATACAAATTAAAAAATAAGCAACATATCAGCATGAATATATAAAAACCAATCACTTTAGTTGATTCTAATTTCTAAACATATTACTATACCATAATTAAAAAGTAATATTAATTATACGTAATAACATTCTATAGAAGTATACGGGGACTACTATAGTAACTTATTTAACATTTTAACACATAAGTAGCATATATAAAATAAAAATAATAATACTACTTAGTTTTTAGTTATTATTTGATTTTTATTAATATATATATGATTTAAATTATTGAATTTATAAATATATATTTATAATTTTTTTAAGAGTCAATAGATAGCACGTATAACTCTTATACCAATATAATTTCTTACAAATTAAGAAAACATATTATTTTTCCTCTATTCACTACTTAATAAAATATAATTATTTATATATAAATAAATTTATCCATGCAAAGTAAACCCACAATATTTCAGATATTATTTCCACATAAAATAAGTCAAACATAATAACAAGAAAAATAAAAAACATACCTAAATCAAAAATTTATACAAAAAATAAAACAAACTAAATAATAAGCTGCAAAATTCTACTTAATAAAATATAATTATTTATAATATATAAATAAATTTATCCACACACAGTAAATATATATAACCATCAAACACACCACATTTTGGATATTATTTCCACATAAAATAAGTCAAACATAATAACAAGCAAAATAAAAAACATACCTAAATAAAATATTTATACAAAAAATAAAACAAAATGAATAATAAGCTGAAAAATTAATAGAAATACTTACAAGAATGTTATGAAGTGACTAAATGAAGGAAAGAAGAAGAAAATGGTGTTTTGTAAGTGAAAATAAGTGAAAAAATGGGTATAAAAAATTGAGTATTTCGCTCAAAAAAATAGTAGATCTGAAAGATAATGAGAAGAGGAATATAACTCACAAAACGACTTTACAAATGGTGGTCGGAGGTGGCCGGAAATTGAGAAAAAAGGTGGGTGTAGCTCGGTTTTGGGAGAAAATAGAGAAGAGAAATGAAGAAAATGGGATTTTGCTTAAAAAATGAGCCGAATTTGGATATATTAGGTGGATAGCGTCGGTTGACGTGGAGAACTGATGCTTTCCACGTGGGTAGCGTCGGTTCGCCACGTCAACCGACGCTATCCACGTAATTTAAATTTATTTTTTTTGTCAATTATTGTTTTATTTAAACTATGCATATACGTACTATAAAAATAGAAAAAATAATAACTTTAGAGTAATATTTAATTAAAACATATACACAAAATTAAATAAAGATATATTGTAGGTACATATATAAATTTAAATATCCAAACAAATAAATAAAATTATATAATTTTTAAAACTAATTGTCTAAAAAAAAGGAAACATTATACTATTTTTATCCAACTTAAATTCTAAAGAGTCAAATAAAATAATAATTAATTTTAATTGTATTTACTTCATCCATTTTTTAATTTAAAAAATCGGACGTAGCGTCGGTTTACGTGCCGAACCGACACTATCCATGTTGGACGTAGTGTCAGTTGACGTGGAGAACCGACTTTAAATTCATTAAAAATCGATTTTTGGAAAAAACCGACTTTATACAGTGACTTAAATACCTCTTTTTGTAGTAGCGAAAATTGTTCTTGAGTAATTAGAAATCTTGAATAAATGCTATAACCATGGGACAAATAAAATTATTCTTGACTAATTAGAACTCTTGAATAAATATCATGAAGGGTGATTGATTATATATTTATATCATTCAAGTGTAGCATACATGCAGTACGACATAAGCCACTATGCCTAATAGGATTTTTACTAAGATTATCTACATCAATAATGAATTCTCCACGAATCAGATATTAATAGCAAATGTTAATAGTTTAAACGAAGTATAAGAATCAATATGACCTCCATTTTGTTCTAATTTTTCAGTTATAATGTTATTCCTTTGCTCTACATGCTCCTAGTTTATATGATTCTTTTTATAACTTTGGGTTATTCAAAGAAAATTGCTATTGCTCTTTGGATGTTGTAAGTTTTGAAGATACATCTGGCTGCATTACTAACTTCATGACCACCAACTTTATTCTCATCTTGTTTATATTTTATTGGGTGAATAAATAATCCTTAAAAATTCTCATACACATTTTGGATTCTTTATTTTTTTTCTTATTATTTAACTCATTTTTTTTTTATAATTTGGTCTCTTTATTTTTTTTATTTTTAAGTATTTAGTCTAAAATTTAAGATCAGTTTGAAATTAAAATTACAAAAGTATAAAAAAGAAAGGAGTGTAAAAATTATAAAAAAATTAAGGGATAATTTTTAAGAAATAAATGTAGATAACAAGTATAGGAATTAAAAAGTAAAGAGATTAAATTATAAAGGAATAAATAAATTTTTTGTTTTTGAGATTATTTCTGCAACTTATTTTACTCGTTCTAATTTATCTGTTTGCATGTGCTACTCTTTTGAGTAATAGGAACTATAATTTAACTACAGAACAAAATTGTACATGTAATCTAAAAGCTTAAATTACCTTTCATTGCTATGCTATAACTATAAAGATTTACTAATAGAATTCTCTACTTATTTTTTGTTTTTATTAAATTTAAGTCATATATTCTTAATTTAAGAGTAAAAATAATTTTTTTATTAATAACTTCAAATCATCAATTAATTTAATGTAAAATTGATCGTTAAGATTTAAAAATAAGTAAAAATAATTAAAAAAAAACAAATTATTATACTCCTAAGATTTAAGGGCTATATCTCACAATAGGAGTGGTAATTAAGTAGAGTTATCCTAACCAACTTTGTTAGAAAAATCAAAATATCTTTTTCAATAGTTTAAAGTAAAGTAAGATATTAATAAGATTTATAGTAAAATTTATTAATTTTAAAAACACATCTTATTTTGTCTTATTTAATTTTTAATGAGATGAAATGCTAATGAGATGAAATTAATTAAAATATCTCATTTGTCTCTAATGATCCTAAATGAGACAAATAAGAATACAAAAATAATAAAAAATATGATACATGATTAATAAAAAATGATATTTAAACGAGATGATACAACATATATTAAAATTAGGCCCATTAGGACTACAATCTAAATGAGATGATATGATATTTAAACGAAATAAAATAATATTATACCATGAGCCCATTAAACACACTAAATGAGACATTATGAGATGAAACAACTTACTTTACATCTCTAGTCTGCGTTATTATATCATATCCTCTCAAAAATAAATTAAACCTCTTTCAAGGTGAATAAACCCTCTTTTAAGCGGCAATAAAAATGCAGTTAAGTTTCTCTCCATGTTAGTTATAGCCTGGAGCATAGAACGTATTATTAGGATGTATCCAATTTATAACTTGATACTCCTAGCTTCATTGGACCATTAGGTGGCTATGCCCTAAAAGCATAAAAACCACCCATTGGGATACTTCTTATTCACTACCTTAGTCGGGATGCATGCTTATCGGATACTAAGCGTCTCATATTGCTCAGTCCCTTAGTGGTGTCATACTGAGAGCCCTAGATTTGCTAGAGTTAGGGAGGCTCAAACCTAAATTTTGATTTATTATCGAACTTTCTATCTTGTTGAATCTTCCAAGTGTGGTCATACGTGGCCTAAGTGCCTACAAACACATAATTCTTATTAAACCAAAAGTATTGGTGAAGCACCATCGTGTATATAAACAATTTTTCTGAACCTCTATTGTAGGCCTTCTTTGCCCATGTTCACCTCTTAGGTGCATGCCTCCTAAGCATTATGTGAACTTTTGTTAACTAAGAGGAATCGAAAAAAGTTCTAGACTCTTGGTATGTTAGTGAAAATATGAATCATGCCATGGTTGGATTGGATATATTTAGGGAGGATGTGTTGCTTTATTGAGTTTATGTCTAGAATTGGTTAATTATATTACTCTTACCAAGTTCTTTCATAAGAGACTTGGATGGATTTTAGGAGTACGCTCATGGGAAACTTTTACATACCTTTTTTGGAAATATATTTCTAGAAATGTGTGCACCCTTGGATGATATGTTAGGGTTGGATACTTTCTAGCGGGTCACAATCTAATTTTTTGGTATAGTACAACTTCATGTTGCAGACTTTACATTCTTCCATAAATGTTCTTGACATATATACATATATATCCTTTGTTCTGAATCATGCACCTTTTTTACATGTAGTTTTATTTTTGAACCTAGTCGTGGTCCATCTAGTTGTGAGATTAGGGACCTTTGAGTTGATGTGAGAGAATAAGAGGATGTACTGGAAAAGAGTAGAGTGTAGATCCTGGGCCCAAGATGAGATGGTGCATGGAAGACGAGGCATAATTGCTCAACCTATGGCTCAAACCTTGTCTGGCTAACAATTTATTAGTTTGATCACATTCCTATCTCACCATATCCTAACTATCCTCCTATATTTCTTGATAGCCACTTCCTAGTTTATAACACTTGGTCCTGATTGGTCATTGATCTAGGTGGATTGACCTATTGAATTATCCATAGTCTATAATCCAATAATCTATCGTTAATAATAAGTTACTATTAATAAGTTAAAGTTATTATTAAAGTATGATTAATAATAACTTACAATTAATAAGTTTCGTTTATTAATAATAACTTACTATTATTACTTTGGTTATTATCCATTCATTATTTTTATTCCTAAGTTATTATTAAATAGTTTTGTATTTAAACACTCATTCCTTGTAAATTAAAATAAGTCAATTCAAATTAATGCATTTGTTTATTGAATTCAAATATTGTTTCTCTTCTAATTTTTGTTTAGTTCTTTATGTTTATATTTATTCTTAATTAATGTGTTATTTTCACTAGAAACCTTTGATCAAGTGGTGTAAGAGCAATAGATTTATGGTCTCAACTCACAAATAAATCAAGCTTTTGGGTGGAGAATTATTAGCTTTGTTAATCTCAGAGTTCTACCTTCAACAATAATAGAGGAAAACAAGAATGGCTAGATATGAAGGAAGTAATGCTTGATTAGAATCTTTGAAGCACTACTACAAAAAGTACATATGACCTCGTTTTTTACCTATGATCGTAGGTCTATGGTCATAGTTATAAGAACCGAGGCCTAAGTAAGAGAGACTATAGACTGTTACCTATGGCCTCGGTTTTTTAACCGAGACCATAGGACATGTCTATGGCCTTGGTCTTTCAAAAAATGAAGCCATAGGGTATATCTATGGCCTTGATTTTTTAATAATCGAGGCCATAGGATATGTCTATGACCTCTATTTTCAATAACTGAGGTCATAGGGTATGCATAAATTAAAAAAAATATAATTATTAATTACTATAATATTAAAAATCAATACAAATTATAATAAATTTATTAATTATAATATTTAAAATCATATTATATTAAAATTATATTTGAGAGTTTATTATACACTAGCTAAAACATAATAAAACCTTACTATTACAAACTGACTTTTTACTATTAATTACAAGTAGCTATAAGTGTTGTACTTTAAAGCTGTGGTGGTAGTGGTGGTGGTACACTGGGGTTTTGTGATGGTGGTGGTGAGTAGGGGTTCTACACTAGTGCTGGTGGTGGTGCGCTGGGGTGCTACGCTAGTGCTGGTGATGGTGGTGTGTTGGGGTGCTATGCTAGTGTTGGTGCACTGGGGTGCTGCATTGGTGCTGGTGTTGGTGCATTGGGGTGCTCCACTGGTTAAAACATAACAGAATTAGATGAAGTGAAATTTATGGACAAATAGCTGGAAACATGTGCTGCTTGTGTATGCAATGGAGCAAAAAAGTTCATAACACTATTCCTGACGAGACAATAAATGAAATGATACTCACTCATGACATGTGTTTTCTTTGGATCCCTTTCCTCGTTATCAAAACAATCAATGCCTAACTTCATGTTAACATCAACGGTCTTTTTCTCAACTTTTGAATCATGTTTAGCATTTTCAACAGTATTTTCCTGCATAAACATCAGTCATAATTCCCAATACAAGAATGAACAAATCATATGGTGCACAAATAGTCAAATACACTTAATTAACAAAATCAATGTGCTAGATAACACAGCTTGGTAAAACCTTAGCTACTCGACGAGGTCAAATACTACTTGGTGATATTCTGGACTAAAACATTACAAAAGTGTCTCTTCAAACTCATTTATACCAAAGACAAACCAATGAATTAAACTTCATTAAGAACACTCTATTTATTCCATACACTGAAAAGAATATTACAAAATCCACTTAATTATGAACATTTCAAAAATTCCAGACAACATGATGAGAAGATTTTAGCAATTTCTATAAGCTTGACTAAAAACTAGTATATTACTTTTAATATAACCTATTAATTGCTTGTGATTACATCTCCATTGCTTTACAGACCTTTAACTGCATCAAACAAATGCAGGGACAAAAAAGATACTCCAACAAGTAATGAAATGCGCCATAGAACATGTAAATATGCATCATATATATAACCGATTGGACATAAACTCGTGATGACTAATGGAGGTAGGGCACACGTCATACATCCAAATCCGCTGGCACAAGTAACCACTTTATCATGGCTCTCAATTACATCAATACAAATCAATAAGCTCTCTCCTATAAATTATCGTCCTCTATAGTCTAGATAGCACTACTTTCATACTTTCCACAAGACACTAAATATTGAAATCAAAGTTCTTAATGATCAACGTAACATTAAAAAATGTAAATCATGCCTATTCTAATGCATTAGCAATAATAAACAGTAAACTGCAAGGCATATACAACTTATATAATTTAGTGACAACACCCAATTAATGTGCAAAAGTAATTTATTGAATACAAATGCAAATAGTTACAAGGACTCACTTATTCTATAACATAAATAACCTAACTTACAGCCTCATCAATTAATATAATGAATACCTTGAAAATGAAACAACGACATAAGGAAATATTGCACCAATACCAAGCATCAGCACTAGGCACTAAGCACCAGGCCAAGCACCAACACCAACACTAGGCACCAGGCACCAGGGACCAGCACTAGCACCAAACACCAGGCCAAACACTAGAAATTAGCATATTACAAAAAAACAACAAGCCAAGCACTAGGCACCAGGGAAAACATTGGTAATTATCATATTACCTAAAAATAACAGACACTAAGCATCAGACCAAGCACCAGCACCATTGTCAGGCACCATGTACCATCACCAAGATTAACAAACTACTGAAAAATCATAACCCCAACTCCATTAATTCTATTTGTTCCTTGATATTTTAATTTGACCATACCTTTTGAATTGTTAGGAACAAGTCCCATAAAATAACAAACCACCTATATATCAAATTATAGATTTATAAGTAGAAAAGACAAATATCAATTTTAGAATCTTTCAGACAATATTGAATAGAATGATAAAAGAAAGAATCTTGTATAGTACCTAAGTAATTTGCATCAGGTTCCCAAACCTAAAGGGTTTTGATACTTATGCAATAGTGTTAGAAAAATTAAAAAAAAAAACATTTTAAGCACCAACACTAGCACCAACACAAACACTAACACCAGCACAAACACTAACACCAGCACAAACATAGCACCATGCATAAGCATTACACCAAGCATGCCAGCATCAGCACCTATGTACTAGCACCAGCACCAAGCACAGGTATAGACATAGCACTAGGCACCAGGCACCAGGCAACAGCACAAGCATAACACTAAGCATGCCAGCACCAGCGCCTATGCACTAGCACCAGCACTAGCATCTATACACTAGCAACAATACCATCAAACTGTTGAAAAATCATAATCCCAACTCTATTAATTCCATTTGTTCCTTGATCTTTTAATTTTACCACACCTTTTGAATTGTTAGGAACAAGTACCATAAAATAACAAACCACCTATATATCAAATTATAGATTTATGAGAAGAAAAACCAAATATCAATTTCAGAATCTTTCTGACAATATTGAATAGAATGATAAAAGAAAGAATCTTGTATATTACCTAAGTAATTTGCATCAGGATCCCAAACCTAAAAGGTTTTGATACTTGCATTCCTTCACAAAAAACAATGTTAGAAAAAAAATCATTTTAAGCACTAACACTAGCACCATGCACCAGCACCAATACCAAGCACTAGCACCAAACCAAACACTAAGCACCAGGCACCAGCACCAAGCACTATTACAAAAAAGGGTATTAAAGTCGGTTAAAAACTGACTTTAAATTTACTTTAAATAAAATGACTTAAAATTTAAAGTTGGTTCAACGCGTGAACCGACTTTACGTTTAAATTCGATTCACGTGATGAACCAACTTTACGTTTAAAGTCGGTTCACGCGATGAACTCACTTAAAATTTTTTTTTTACAAAATTTACTCATTTTCTGTTATACTCAAATTAAAACCTGTATTCGATTACTAAATAATAGCAAAAATAAAATAAAATCAGTTTAACAAATAGTTTAAATAATACAAATAATTGAAAAATAAAATATTAATTAATAGTAGAAAAATTACCATGGTGTTGTTCTATGTTATTCAAGATCATCATATTCTTCTCCTCATGTTATAATACAAACCTACATATATAATACAAAAATCTATACACATAAATAATAACACATAATAACATAAATACAAAAATTTATATACATAAATAATAACACATAATAAAAGAAAAAATATGAATAATAAGTGCGTAGGATTAATAGAAATACTTACAAGACTAAATGAAGTGACAAAATGAAAGAAACGAGGAAAAAATTGTGTTTTGTAAGTGACAAATGAGTATAATGTTTTTTAGCATTTTGCTCAAAAAAATAGGAGATCTAAAAGATTAGTTAGAGAGGAAGAAAACCCACTAACCGGTGCTGGAATTAGTGGTCGTAAGTGGCCAGAAAATAAGAAAGAGTGAAGGAGAAGTGGAAGAGGTTTTGGGTTTTTGAGAGTTATACAACGCTTGTAATAGTTTCTGTCTGGGGAAGAAAGAAGAGAAAAGAATTTATCCACGTGTGTAGCATCTGTTCTACTTATCAACCGATGCTACGTCCTTGTGTGTAGCGTCGGTTGACACCTGAAACCGACGCTATCCACGTAGCGTAGCATCGGTTCACCACGTCAACCGATGCTACATCCACGTGTAGTGTCGGTTCAACACGTCAACCAACGCTATGTCCTATATGGATAACGTCGGTTCTACACCAAACTGACTTTAAATTCATTAAAAGTCGATTTTTTCCAAAAAATGACTTTACATATCGACTTAAATACCCCTTTTGTAGTAGTGAAGCCAACCACTAGCACCAACAAACTGTTGAAAAAACATAATCCCAATTCCATTAATACCATTTTTTCCTTGATCAATGTAAAAATCATTGTTATGTAAGAAGCGTAAAATGTTATTGAATGAACGTCAATAATGCAAATAAAGGACAAGTAATCCAATTTTTTAAAGTAATTTACCAACTAATAAAATTTTAAAGTAGTTTTTGAGAAGAAAACCTGAAAAGAATAACATATGATACATTTGAAATTTTTGGAGACTAGATCAGAGACAAATATGCATCAGTTCTAAAATATCAAAGCAAAGTAAAAAACATATCAAAGTGAAGTAAAAAATGGAGATATACAACCTAAAAATAGTTCTATAATCAGATCTAAGCCAAACCATCAAAAAAACCAAAGCTTCCTTAATATTTAGGCACAAATCCATCACTGAAACTCTCTAACAACTCAAAATTTCGAAAGAAACAGTGCTAGAACAACTTGGTCTGGAATCGCACCACAAAACGAATCGTATACCTAACATTTGGTATAGAGATATGGGAAAAGTGATTGTATCAATGAAGAAGGGAGGACGGTGAGCTTAGGGTGTAATCTAGTGAGAAGAGGAAAATGCAGCCAAAAAACGATGAGAGCTTAGTGTTTGATAGATCTGGTGATCTAAGAAGAGGAAAATGCAACCAGAAAACAGTGAGTGCTTAAAGTTTGATAGATCTGGTGATCTAAGAAAAGGAAAACATAGCTAGAAAATAGTGAGATTAGCTTAGGGTTTGATAGATATGGTGATCTGAGAAGAGAGAAAACGAGAAAACGAGAAATGCATGCGTGAGAGTGAAAAAAGAGGGAAAAAAATGAGGTAAAAAGGGGGAAAATTGGGGAGATAAAAAAAGTTGATATAAAAATTTGGTGTGGGCATGGTATAAAAGAAATAAAATACATCAAATTAAATTGATAGATAAATGAAAAAAATTGTAAAGTAATTTATATATTTTTTAAATAAATAACACATAGTATATTAATTGATTTCGGTTTTAAAAATATTAGAAATTCTATTATTTTAATCATGATCAAAGTTATTTAATAATCATGATTATATAAGTTTTTTTATATTTAAATAATTTTTATAGTTTAAGGGAATGAAAATAAAAGAGAAGAAAAAAGGGGGAAAAAAAGAGAGGAAAAAGTAGCGAAGAAACAAATGAAGGATTTGATGACGAAGGTTACAAAATTCTTGGAAGCATCTACAAGCAAACCCAATGATCAGAAAACTCATGATCCTAGAATAAAAACTTCAAAACCCAAGAAATCTTCTAGGAAAGGTCATGCAAGAAGAAGTAGCTTGCCTTTGGAGGTGGATTCTACAAGTGATGAAGACGATTTTGAAGAGGAAGAGGTGATTGAGAAAGAGACTTCAGTATATCCCAATGATAATAATGACCCATAAACTAATACAAAAGGTAAATCCAAAACTTCAATGTATGGTCTACAAATTGATATTAAGATCGATATCCCTACATATCATGGTATTATTAATATGGAGAAGAAGTTAGATAAGTGGATTCATGACTAGTTGGAGGCTTATTATACTATATAGCAGTATAATAATCACTAAAAGATAAACTTTGCTACACTAAAGTTGACAAAACATGCTTTGATACGGTGGAAAGCTTATTGAAGACGTAATACTATTTCAAGTCTTATGTGGAAAAAGTTTAAGTGGGCCATTATAAAGTAATTTTACCATGTTGGCTTTCAAGAGGGAAGATGGTGTAGGTGACAACATTTGAGACAGAATTTTGGGTAGTTCGTATCAGATTATGGAATTGAATTTCAAAATCAAGCTATAAGGTTGGATTTTGACCTACATAACCATGACCTTTTTATGAAGTTTGTTAGAGACTTTAAGGAAATATTCACAAATAGTTTCGGTTAATTAAGGTCCAAAATTTCAAAGATGCTTTAATGACAGCAATTGCCATTGAAGTTAAAAATAAGAAAAGCAACAAAAAAGACAAAGAAAATCCTAACAATACGAAGGAAATGTGTTATTTATTCATCCTGAGTTGAGAGACCAAGATAAGGAGAAACATAAACAAAAAAATATACCCAGTGGAAAGAGCAAAAGAAGACATTAAATGCAATGAAGATCGTGGAGGTTCTAGAAATGGTGCAAGTTTACTCAAAGTTAACTCTCGTGTACCCAAAGAATGTATCTTTAGATGATTCCAAGTAATTATTTAATGTTCATAAACCAGTGAAGCAATATTGATGATATTATTGATCCCTATAGTTAGTGGAATCTCATTTCTAAAGCACTAGTGCAAAAGCTGAAATTGAAGAGCACACTACACCCTAAACCATACCTATTGGGTTGGATATAGAAAGGCATAGAGTAAAAGATAACTAGGAAATGCACTTTCAAGTTTGCAATTACAGGAGAGTACATTGATGAGATAACATGTGAGGCAACACCATTGGCTTGTTAAGGATGGAATTGAGTATTCTATTTGAGCTAGTAAATTGCCTCTCCATCAAAGCATGGTTAGTGAAAATCAAGCCAAGAGAAAGGTAAATTCTTGTGGTAAGTTCGTCTCATTAATTACAAGACCATACAATGAGATCCTTACTTCAATTTTATTATCTGCGCTAGTACTTTCTCTAGGACAAAAATTCGAGATGGAAGGGTTGCAAGCTGGATATAAATATTTGTTTGAAGATTTCCAAGGCTTGCCACCATAAAGGCCTATTAAGCATGAGATACAACTCATGGGATATTTCCTACTACCTAATTTGGGTATTTATCATCATTCGGTGGAGGAAAGCAAGGAGATCAAGCAACAAGTTAGTAAGCTCCTAGATCAAGGCTTTCTGAAGCCAAGTTATTCACCTTCTAAGTCATCTGTATTGTATTGTTTGTGCCTAAGAAAAATGTAAGTTGGCATATAAGCATTGATTTTAGGGCACTCAATAAAATTAATATTAAGAATTGGTACCCATTATCAATTACAACCAGCTTGTTGGTTCACTAAGTTAGCTTTGACATCTGGCTGTCATAAAGATAAGTTCGAGAAGAAGATACCTAGAAGATGGCCTTTAAAACCAAATAAGGACTCTTCGAGTGGCTTATTATTCCTTTTGGCCTATGCCAGGGTCCAACTACATTCATGCATCTTATGAATGAAGTACTTTGTCCTTTCATTGATGACTTTGTTATTATGTACTTAGATGATATCTTGGTATACATTCTTACTTGGGAGAAACATCTTGCACATTTAGATGAAGTATTGAATGTCAAAATATTGTGTTTCTCTGATAATTATCATGTATATTTCTTAATATTTCTGTTTAGTTTCTATACAAGAGTTAAGATATATGTATACAAAGAAAACGAAAATTAAACAATAACCATAATTCCTGCACATCCATGTTTTATGGCTCCACTAATATTATTGTCTGCTCCATGTTTTACTCCACTAAGCATTGGTGTCTGCCACTGTTGCAGCATGCACCACAACACACACCAACACTCCTCCTCAAGTTGGTGCATATATGTCTCTTATGCCTAACTTGTCAAGTGAGTTGTAGAAGTTCCTTACAGACACAGATTTTGTGAGTATATCAGCCAATTGATCTTCTAATTTAACAAATGGAAGCTTCATAATCTTTTCTTCAAGATTCGGTTTGATGAAGTTCTGATCCACTTCAACGTGCTTCGTGCGATCATGTTGAACTGGATTGTGAGAGATGGCAAGGGCTGCTTTGTTATCACAAAAAAATTTCATTTCAGAGTTAGGAGCAACACCAATCTCAGTTAAAAGTTTTTTCAACCAAAGGAGCTCACATATTCCCTTGACCATTCCTCGAAATTCAGCTTCAGCACTAGATAAGGCAACTACATTTTGCTTCTTGCTCCTCCATGTAACAAGATTTCCCCCCACAAAAGTAAAGTACCCAGCAATAGATTTCCTATCCTTCATATTCCCTGCCCAATTTGAATCTGTATATCTAAGGACTTCCAATTGACCATTCTTTGAAAACATAAGTCCTTTCCCAGGGGAGGATTTTAAGTAACGAAGTATTCGCATGACCGCATCCATATGGTCTTCAATTGGGCAGTGCATGAACTAACTCACGACACTCATAACATAAGCAATATCAGGTCAAGTATGAGATAAATATATGAGTTTACCTACTAACTGTTGATATCTCTGTTTATCTGCTGGTACTTGGTCCACATATTCTCCGAGTTTATGATTTTGAACCATTGGAATATCGACAGGTTTACAATCTAGTGGTCCTGCCTCTGCCAGTAGGTCCAGAGTATATTTCCTTTGGGAAAGACATATGCCTTGTTTTGATCTTGTTACCTCAATACCTAAGAAGTATTTGAGCCCTCCCAAGTTCTTCATTTCAAACTCATTTGACAGTTGTTCTTGAAGCTTAGAGATTTCTTCTTTATCATCCCCTGTAATGATCATGTCGTCTACATAGACTATAAGGGCTGTTATCTTCCCTAATCGATGTTTTAGGAAAAGAGTATGATCAGAGTTGCTTTGTTGGAACCCATATTTCTTCATTGCTGAACTCAACCTACCAAACCACGCTCGAGGTGATTGTTTTAGTCCATACAATGCTCGTTGTAATCTACATGCAGTTTCTTTTCCTGATGTAACAGTATATCCTGGTGGGATATCCATGTAAATCTCTTCTTCAAGGTCACCATGAAGGAAGGCATTCTTCACGTCAAGTTGGTGCAATGGCCAATCTAAATTTTCTACAAGAGATAACAAAACTCTCACAGTTTTTAGTTTAGCCACAAGTGAGAAGGTTTCTTGATAATCTATCCCATGTTTCTGTGTATATCCTTTTGCTACAAGTCTCACCTTGTATCAATCAACTAACACATCTACTTTATACTTAATGGATAAAATCCACTTGCATCCTACCATCTTCCTCTCTTGAGGCAACTCGCTTAACACCCATGTGTTATTCTTCTGCAATGCCTCAAATTCCTCTTTTATAGCTTGAGCCCATTTTGGATCAGATAAGGCTTCTTCAATGCTACTCGGAATTTGACACGAGGAGAGTGTTTGTGCAAATGCCCTGATAGGTTCTGATAACCTTTGAGTAGATACATAATTTGCTATTGGATACTTGGGTTGTCGTTCTTCTCTTTTTGGGGAGTATCGATTTGGAGGTTTACCTCGATTATGTCTGAAAGGTAAAACATAACCAACAGATGTATCTATATCATTAGTTTGTAAAGGTGTGATAGGATAGCTTACCTCAGGAGTGTTCTCAGCAGGAGGATCATTGGGTACGAGAGAATGGAGGGGTACATCAACCACTTCATCTTCTGGAGATTCAATTACTACTTCAGCTTCAGTTCTTGGAAGTTCAAGCTCGGGTCTAGATACTGGCTCCTCCATATTATTGGCACGATCCGAGTATGTTGGACTAGTGTCTAATATTTCAACATCAAGCCAATTTCGTTCTTCACCATAACTCTCCTCCTGAAGAGTGTAATTGGATACCAGTGATGGGAAAAACCATTCTGATTCGAGGAAAGTGACATCCATGGTAGTATAGATTCTTTTAGTAATTGGATCATAACATCGATAACCCTTTTTTTGTACACCATACCCCAAGAATACACATCGGACAGCACATGGATCCAACTTAGTTCGTTAATTTTTATGGAGGTGGACAAAAGCAACACATCCAAAAATTCAGGGCGGAAGCATCAAAATAGTAGGCAAGGGAAGATGATTAGATAACACCTTTAATGGAGTCTGAAATTGTAAGGTTTTGTGGGCATACGATTCAGTAGATACACAGTTGTAGTAACAGCATCACTCCAGTATTTATTAGGCATATATGCACCGATTAGTAAGGCTCGAGCCGTTTCTAAAATATGCCGATTCTTCCTCTCCGCAGTCCCATTCTGTTGTGGGGTTTGTGAACATGAGGTTTCATGGAGAATACCATGGTTGTCCAAGTATGTCCGGAATTGTTGATTAACATACTCCCCTCCATTATCAGACCTAAGTATCTTAATTTTTTCAGAAAATTGTGTCTGAACCATGGTGTGAAACAGGTGAAATGTAGCAAATACTTCATCTTTATGTTTGAGAAGGTAAAGCCATGTCATTCGTGTACAATCATCAACAAAAATAACAAACCAACGATGACCCGATGACGTAATGACCGGGGAAGGTCCCCAAACATCAGAATGTACCAAAGCAAAAGGAGTCATACTTTTATTCATGCTCATAGGATAAGACGCCCTATGACTTTTTGCTAGGATACAAGTATCACATTTGAAATCTGAATGTGTGATATTTGAAAATAAACTGGGAAGTAGGTGCTTTAAATACCCGAATGATGGATGCCCAAATCTTCGATGACATAGCCAAATCTGTCGTTCCTTGTTACCAATAGTATGTTGCATGTGATTGGCTCTTCCTGAACTGAGGTCATCCACATAATATAGCCCTCCTCTCCTAGTACCACGCCCAATGATATCCTTGGTGAGAATATCCTATAGAAGGAAAAAAGTAGAATACATCAATACTACACAGTTAAGGTCTGAAGTGACCTGACTTACAGACATTAGTCGGTTTGACAGAGAGGGTACAAGCAAAGTATTAGATAATGATAATGAAGGAGATAAGGTCACTATTCCAGCTCCTGTAACTAGATAAGTGACCCCATTTGCATTGGCAACACGACTTCGTCTTGGCTGGGTTATATTGGAGAGATCGTTTGGGTCAAATGTCATGTGATCTGTAGCTCCAGAGTCTAGAATCCAATCCTCTTTATCACTACGAGTAGAGATGTGAAATGCTTTACTTGAAATACCTGGATCCTGGGAAGATTCGGCCTGAGAAGTAAGGGATAGTGAGGCATTATTGGTAGCCACAGCTGCTCGCCCAGTGGTGTCCCATTTCTTCCGTGCTTGAAGATCATTCCACCATTCTGGATACCCATGTAGTTTGAAGTAGTTTTCACGAGTGTGTTTAGAGTATTTGCAATGGCCACATTTAATGTCAAGAGATGGTGGATTTCCCGTGGATTTCTTGCTACCCAAGGAAGGTCCTGTTTTTGGTGGCATTAGATTATGGTGTCCCTTGACCTCTTTAAAAGCCATAACTGCTCCGAGTGTCGTATCTACACCTGTGATCATCACGATCTACCTGACCTCTTCCCTATGGATGAATCCATAGGCTTGTTCCACCGTAGGGAATGGTTTGATCTGAAGCACATCACTTCGAGTTTTATCCAATCTATCATCAAGTCCATCGAGGAAGGTATACACTCGATCTTCCTGTACGATGGAGTTGTATTTTTGTATATCAATCGCACACTCCATTGGATTAGGACGACGGAAATCAATTTCACGCCACAACCATTGAAGGTCATTATAGTATTTTTCAATGGATCCACCCGCTTGCTTCGTACGAGTAACTTGACGGTGAAGATCATACACTTGAGATGTGTCTGTCCCATCATAGTAAGTGGTAGCAACCGAATCCCAAACCTGTTTTGCAGTTGGGAATCGGATAAAATTTGCAATCAAGGAGGGGTCCATCTAATTGATCAACCATCCTTTGACAATGGCATTTTCAGTACGCCATCTCCTAAATGAGGGGTCAGTTTCAACAGGTTGAGGAAAATCCCCATTAATATATCTCAGTTTATCTTTGCCAGAGATATACATCTCCACCACCTGGGACCACAAGGCATAGTTGGATCCTCCTAACTTGATACTAATGGGAGCAGTCGACGCTTCAGTTGGCGGAGGTTGTGAGCTAATCTGAGCTCTAGTTAGAACTTTCGTCATTTTCGCCATCAAATCTTCCAACATAAAATTGGTAGTTAAATCTCTAGATTCTGCCATGAAATCTAAAATTTTTTTCCTTCCGTTTTTTTTACACTTCGTTCGTACACTATAAATAGAAAAATTAGTAACCCTAAAAAAAATTTTACAAATGAGTGTAGCATAGCTTCTTCTGCGCGTTCCAAACCCTAAGAAATATTCCAAACTCGCGCAGCCTCTTCTCACCCAAATTCGCGCAAATTCTTCTCAACCAAATTCGCGCAGCTTCTTCTACGTGGCTTCACAACAACTCTTTCTTCACGCAGCCTCTGTGCAGTTCCTTCTCGTTCCAAGCTTGTCCGAGCTTAGAAGAACAGTATGGTTACCCACAACTGCAGATAGACCTACGGCTCCAACCAGCCACACGCATAGAGACAAAACACACAATATGTGTTGCTGCGTTTCAAGTTCCACGGAGGTAGGAAACCGGTGCGGTTGCCTACGGATACGAAGAGAGACTGCGAACAATCTGTGACTCCAACCGCAGATACAAAGCATATGCATAGAATGTGACCTCAGTGCCGTTTATCATTGTGTTCTGTTTCTTTTCCAGAAAAGAAACTGTATGGTGGAACCGGTGAGTAAGTCAGAACGACCACCTAGATCGAACCAGTGTCGAGAGATCAGAAATGGCCACCCCAGAAATCAGATTCAGAGATCAGCAGCCACAATCAGCCATCAGCAGCCACAATCAACAGCCACAATCAACAATCAGCAAAAAACAGAAATCAGTAGCCACAATCAGCAATCAGCAAGAAACAGAAATCAACAGTCACAATCAGTAGCCATACCAGAATCAGAATTAGACATTAGCAAAAAACAGAAATCAGCAGCTACACCAGAATCAGAATCAGAAATCAGCAAAAACAGAAATCAGTAGGTAATTCCATTAATCAGCAATAACTTGCTTTGATACCATGTCAAAATATTGTGTTTCTATGATAATTATCATGTATATTTCTTAATATTTCTGTTTAGTTTCTATACAAGAGTTAAGATATATGTATACAAAGAAACCGAAAATTAAACAATAACCATAATTCTTGCACATCCATGTTTTATGGCTCCACTAATATTATTGTCTGCTCCATGTTTTACTCCACTGAGCATTGGTGTCTTCCACTGTTGCAGCATGCACCACAACACACACCAACATTGAAGACATTGCAATACCATCATTTGAGATTGAATGGTAAGAAATGTAGGTTTGGGAAGGATTCTCTAATGTATCTTGGCTTTGTTTTTGGTGGAAAAGACTTGAAGGTGGATCCTAATAAGGTTCAAGCTATTATAGATTGGCCTATACCTCACACAGTCGTAAAAGTAAGAAGCTTTATGGGAGCTTGTCAATATCTTTGCAAATTTATTCGACATTTTTCTCAAATTTATGCACCTTTATTTGAGTTAAGAAAGGAAGGAATTTTGATTGGTTCGATAAGCATGAAGATACCTTCAGACTATTAAAAAGAAAGATTTCAGAATCTCTATTATTAGCACTACCTTGCTTACAAAGATCGTTTGAGATAGAGACATATGCTAATTATTATGCCTTATATCTTGAAGTAGGATAAACAACTAGTTGAGTATACAAAGGCAAGAAAGAATTTTGATTGGTTAGATACTCATGAAGATACCTTCAGACTGTTAAAAAGGAAGATTTCAGAATCTCTATTATTTGCATTACCTAGCTTACAAAGACTGTTTGAGGTGGAGACAGATGCCAGTAACTATGCCTCAGGTAGTATCATGAAGCTGGATAGACAACTAGTTGATTATATTTTTTAGATGTTCAATTCAACTGTTTAAAATTACCCTATATATGACAAGGAGTTATATGTTCTTCATCATTGTGTGATGATTAACATGATGCAATCTATTGGGTCATGAAAGTAATATAATCTACATAAGTACGTTTATTGATCCAAAAAAATTGTATAACTTATAATCAAGTATCAATATAATTATTATGAATATTATTTGAATAATAAAAAATTTAAAAAACTGAAAAAAATGACAACTAATTTTAAATCACAAGACTTAACAACTATGAAAACATACGAGAAGATAATCTAAGAATCTTTAATTTCTCAATTTTCTAATATGTGAATCACTAAATTCCTCCTCCCTTAATATAATCATCAATCAATAATTGAATCTAACTTATCATGCATTCTTCTCTCAAGTAAACTACACATCATAGAATAATAAACCTAATTACACTCTCATGTCAATTAGATTGCATACTACTCATTAAATTCATCGATTATAAATCAGACATATAATAATCATGCATCTCTACCTAGAAACTATGCATGTTATTTAATCAAGATAAACAAATAAATAATTACCTCAAATCTATTTAATTGTCTCTACAGATTAATTTTTGGTCAAACAATTAATAGCATAAAAATTAAATTAAATAATATAATTGAATTACAATAATAATTGGGATAAAATATTATATCATCATATGTAGAAAATTGGATTCATAAGATCCTTAAATTAATAAATTAACTAGGCATAATTATGTTCTTAAAGCTCAGATTTTTCAAAAATAAAACAATAAAATTGATAAAGAAAAGAAAAATAGATACATTTAATCTCTTAATTTGTAGCATTAATCTTCTCTTAAATCATTCACAATGTTGTATCTCCTTTAATCTCTTCTTTAACTTTTCTCTTCTATTCTCTTATTGGCAGTTACTAGGGTTTTGCAATTCTTAATTTATCTTGTTTATGACCTCACTATGATGCTTTAAATAGGTTGAAATTGATGCTTATTATATTTTCATATTACTTTGATCCAAGGGTTGAGATTGAAAGTTGGATTTAATTTAGTGTTGATGCATTTTAATCCTTACTGCTCGATTGAGCCTATTCTCAATCGATCGAGTAATGACCCCTCGATCAATCTAGTTATAAAAATTTGATCGATCAAGTTCCTAATTGATCGATCGATCCTATAATACAATATTTCTCCTCATTTTTACCTATTTTGATCCATTTGATATCACTTCACCTAGATTACCATATTAAACACAAAATAAGGTTTTCATGATATTTAAGCACAAACAAGACAAACAAGTTAGAAGTGGTCAAATAACTCTACTTTCATAGAGTTATCATACCTCCAACCTTAACTATTTGCTTGCCTTAAACAAAGTTAAGTCTATATAGCTAAAAAAATATGGGTAGTATATTCATAAATACATATTTATTAATACATGCATGTTTAGTAAAAACTATCATCCTCAAAATTTGTAAAATTTCATGACAATAAAGTTCACATATCCATCAATCAATGTTCCATTAATATAAGGATATCCAAGAATTGATTTATGTGTGTGTGTTGCCCATGATGCCATCCAATGCACACATGAAATCAACTTATATAAGCATGCTAATCATCTAAGTATTAGAACAAGTTTTATAGATCTATTCTTCACACCCCTCTCTACGAATATATATATATGCACTTAGTTAAAGATCAATAAGGTTTTACATGCTTGTAAATTAAGGCTTAGGTTAAGGTAGATAAATGAATATATTTAGACTTTTTCTATACCTTAGTTCTCTTTTTATTCATTATGTAATATTGAACTTCAATTGAGCTTTCATTTGATATTTTTGTATACCATATCTTACCATGCTCTAGTACTGAAGCAAAATATTGTACTCTTGCTGATACCACATCTGAGCTTCTTTGGCTATGATGGCTTCTTAAGGATTTGTATGTGTTCACATCCTTTGCAACTCCTATTTATCGTGACAATCAAAGTGTCATTCATATTGCTCACAATGATGTCTTCCATGAACGAACTAAACACATCGAGATTGATTGTCACTTTATTCGTTTTCATCTTGTTCATGGTGCTCTCAAGCTTTTCCCCATCTCCTCCAACGATCAACTTGCAGATATCTTCACCAAGGAACTTCCTAAGCGATGCACTCCTAATTTGGTTAACAATCTCAAGTTGGTCTCACATCCACCTTGTGTTTGAAAGGGACTATTAATATATATCATGTTATAGGCTTTAGGTATATATATTTACTTGTACCTCTTATATAAAAACCGAAGTCATAGAATATATCTATAACTTCGGTTTTTATAAGATCGAGGTCATAAGGTACGTCTATAGTCATAAATTTAAATAAAAATATAATTATTAATTAAAATAATATAAATTAATATAAATTAAAATAAATTTATTAATTATAATATTAAAAATCATACTATATTAAAACTAAAAGTGCAATTACATTTAAGAGTTTATACACTAAAACAAATCTAACAAAATGGCACATAATATATCTAACAAATATCGATAATTGTGCAGTCCCCATTGCCGAGTCTGCGAGTTTCTTTGTTGTGTATGTGGCAAGACAACCTTTGAAAGTGCTCTGTCGGAATATCATGGATCAAAACTCTCAAAACTCTCAAAACTCAAGAACACTCAAAAACAATTTTCCAGAAACACTCAGAAACTTTCAAATTTTTGTTTCTGATTTCTTTAACTTGATTATTACATTGCTACTGAGAGGTATGTATAGAAACAACAACTAAATCTAAAACATACAATATAAACCTATCAAAATAATCTAAACCAATTTCTCGAAGGTTACCTCTAACCTATCTTTAAGTTTCTCAGCCCATTATCTTCTTTTCAAATCTTCTCTTCTTTGTCTTTAATTCATTTCTTTAAGATATTATCTCATTGATCTCTCTCCTTTAAAAGCAGTCTTCTTCTTCTTGTAAATCTTCATAACTACTAACTAATTTAAAAACATTTTTTCATATGGAGTTGGGTATAGATGAAGAACAATATGATGATCTAAATTTTTTTCTCCTTTCATAAGAAGTAATATAACTAAGATGCTTGCAGTTTATAACAAGTTATATAAGAATCCATTGAATATTAATTTTTATTTTTATGTTTTTGTAAACATTATAATTTTTTTCATTTTTTCTAATTAAATCTTATTTAATATTATTATGATATTATTTTTATTATTATAAATTTAAAAAATATATTTTATACATCCTCTTAAACATTGGTACACGTGTACCAATATTAATCAATAGTAATCCTAATGAATAATATGAGTACACCTGAATACCAAAAATGTAAATAAGTATATTGTTGAAATAATGAATCCTAAAATAGGAAGAAAATAAGTATACTGTTGAAATATTGAACCCTAATATTGGAAGATATGTCATTGATGAGAATGAAGTTAACAAGTAAGGTAGGAGCAAATCTCTCTTGAAGAAGGATGCTTATGTCTCCATAAATTCGTTAATTTTTATTTATTTACTTCTTGTAATTAAATTTTTTGTGTACAGTAATTTTAATGATTAATGTAAATTTTTTATTCTTAAAAAAAATAATATGTACCCATCTTGCATCAATCTCTGGTTACTTTAAAAAATAACTGTAAACTATATTAATCAATTATCAAATTTTGTACAATCTAAGTGCGATTCTTATTTTTTAATTATTGAAAATATATTTAGCCAAAAGTTAAAGATTATCGTAATACCTACTCAATTAAATTAATATTAGTTTTTTAATATTGACAAAAAATTCCGTTCTTTAGAATTTTAACAAATGTCTCTTCTTTTTTGTTTACTAAAAAATAAATGTATGACAAAGAAAATTTTGTAATAATTTCATAACTCAATGATATATAAATAAAATAATCATTTAAAAAAAAATTTATCTCGCCATTAAAATGGTGTGTGTTCAATTCTGAAAGTATATTTTACAATGTAATTTTATAAATATAAAAATATATGAATAATAAATATATATACTGTATTCGTGAACCATGATTTTAAATTATCAATAATCATTTATGTAGAGGTTAGGTATTTATATTTAATCCGACTCTGATACATTTTCAACTTGAAATTGAATTAGGTTCAAGTGAGTTACTCGTTACCCTTACCAAATAATTTTAAGATTAAGTTTAAGAACAAAGTATTTATACTGCGAGATTAACTTAAACTTGTTTAGAATAACGAGTTAAGTTTTAATTTTACTTTTTAAAAATATTTTATGATATTATTTATAATTTATTATATTATTTAAAATTGAGTATAGACTTAAGTCTATTCAAACTAAAAATAAAAAATTAGGTGAACATATTAGAATCGAATTTGGATTTTTATTTATTTTGAAAACCCGATCCATCCTCACATGAAAATATTCATAAATTGATAATATCCAAATCAAGCATCTTGCATAAAAGTTTATAATATAAACATAATTAAAGGATTAAATATGTTATTTTTAAATTTTATTAATTTATAATTTAATAATTTAAATAAAATGACCAAACATACAATCACGTGTAAATAATAAAATATAAAAATTAAAAATAACATGATATTTTTAGGTAAAAATATTCTAAGTCATAACCATAATTTAAGAAAAAAATCACTAATTCACCCGATCATTAATTCACTGGACTACTAATCCACCGAACCATTTAATATTTCATTATGAAAAACAAATGTAAGTACAAATTTGATCATATGTTACATTCTTTGGGATATTATCCCAATATATCTTATTTAAGAATTTTTGTTTTATTTTTACAATTTTTAATATTAACGTGAGTGGTATTCAAAGCAACATTCCAATAAGATCCTCATCAATCAGACATGTTCACAGAACAACTACAATTAAAGCTAGCACGAAAAAACACAAATATATTGTTTTTCAAAACGAATTTAATAACGAATAATTTTAACTAGATTATTCAAAACATATATTAATTTGATCAAATCAATTAATAATCTAAAACAAAAGATTAAACACAAATTTAATATAAATAAAATTTAATAATTAGATCTAAATAATAATAATTTGATATCAAAATATTTCGATCAATAAAAAGTAACATAAACATGAAAATATATTACTAATAGATATAGATTCAAGTTAATTCATACTCCATATCATTAAACCTCTTTTATTACAAATAAACTAATTTGACTATATAGATAATTATCTCACCTGTGGTAACCAATTTAATTGTATATCTGATGCTAATCCGATGACTTATATTGCTAATGAACTAAAAATGCCGCCTCAGCTTTTCATATAATCATATATATATATATATATATACAGCTTCACCTTATTACCAAATAAAACGAAGAAATTATATCTGGTCACCCAAAAATATTCTCTTCTCTACTATGTGTTTGATATAATGTTATTCGGTAATTATATATATTAGAGTTATATGTTTTTGAGCTTAATTATTTATAGCTAATTAAAAATTTTAATATTATAAAAAATTATTTTTAAGATATATTCTAAAAATATTAAAACAAATTTAATAAAAAAACTAATTAATAATTTCATAAATTAATTTGAGTTCAAATAATATATTTTAATTACAAAAATAATTTCAAATTTTATAAAATGTGCTATAAATACATAAATACAATACTATGTATAATAATTATAAAAGATATAACTAAAAATATGATTATTAAATACATGTAAAAATATTTAATGAACTTAGTAACAAATCTAAAAATAAATTTATACAAAAATAATCAATATTTATATACCTTACGGTCAATAATTAAAAGTTTTGAGTATGGACTAATATGGTCCACCGAAACACTAAGCCAAAGTTATTAGGTTAGGGTTAATTTAAATAGAGAAAAAAAACATTTAGCCTATTGTAACTATTGATATCTATATTATTATTGATATTTTCATATATGTTCATAATATTGTTTTGGTATTATTACATAAGTGTTTTAGTGGTATTGTAAAAGCGTACATATTTTTAAAATGTATTCATTTGATACAAAAAATTATATAAAAAAATAGAGAATAATTTAATAATTTTAATTTTTTTTATTTTCTTTAATCTTTTTATTTCTATTTCTCCATCTATTTTTTCACTTTTTTTTCCTTCTTATCTTACCCCTCTATCTATATACATAAAATTATCTCTCTCTTTTTTCACTAAATCTTAAATTTTAAATCTATATTTTAAACTATAAACTCTCATCTTAAATACTATATCTTAAATCCTAAATATTAAATAATAAACCTTAAATTTAATGTTTAAATTTAAGGAAAGTAAAAAAAATTAAAATACCGTTCAATTTATTATGCATATGTTTTTTAAAATACCGTTGAAGAGTTCAGCTAAAATAAATATACCCGCTATCGAGACACCCTGCATTTATAATGGAATTTATTTTCATGTTTTTTAGCGAAATTAATTTTTTCGTTAGTTTCCCTAATTTCATTGCTTCTATGCTATTGCTACTACGCGTTACGTGGTGCGTGAAGCACCGTTACATACAAGGATGGTCCGAGTCCCATGCATTGCAGAGTACATCCTCGGTTCTTCACTGGTATGCAAATAAATTTATAAATATTTTTATAAACATAATCAATATGTGCTATCACGTATAAAAATTATTTTATAAATTAAAAATAATTCATTTTTTAAATAACATTAATTTGTAACACAAATAAAAAAATATATATGTGCTATGAATTTATATATCGTCAACATTTCACATAATTTGAAGATTAACTACACTGTAATTAAGAATTACTCATAAAAACAACAAGAAGAAAAAAAACCTTTAATTAAGACACATAAATGAATTTTTACAAGAAAATTTCTATATACCATCCACGTAACGTACATCCTTCTTATTATTTAAACTAAGTTATTTTTAATTAATAATAACATTTTAATCATTTTAATGTCAAATTTATACCCTAAAAAATGATTATCTGTTAAAGTCCTACATCGATTGAGCATCAAACATCTGCTACACATATAGATGAGGATAATCTTCCATCTCACAACCTGAGTTTTGAGATAGAGTTAAGCCTAAATTTATCATGATATCAAAATAGGTGACCCAGTTAGTGCAGTGAGTAATGATTTCCGTCACTGGTAAGTAATGCATTCCGCCACTTAAGCACTATAAGCTTACCATCTTCGTCGGTATTCAAGGGGACAGACCTTTGCCGATGTGAGGGGGAGTGTTAAAGTCTCACATTGACTGGGCATCGAGCATCCACTACACATATAAATAAAGATAATTCTCTATCTTACAACCTAGGTTTTGAAATAGATTTAGGTCAAAATTTATCATTGTATCAGAGCTCAGGAAGTAGTTCTCTGAAAAACCAACTCACACATAAATTTTTTTTCTTCCTTCCAAATTTTGTTTCTTTTCAAAATTAATTTCGAATTACAAAAACAATTTCAATTCATCCCATTATAATCTCCAAAAATTTCCTAGCAATCTGCAATTTTTTTCAAACCAATACAATCATCAACACTCGCCTCGCCAGAGTAGCACGCACTCTTGCTGAAGAAGAAGACTCAAATGACATGTCGTTTAAACCGTCCTCTAAAGAAAACGATGCATCATTTTTCCGATTCGGTCTTCCAACCGGTTTAGTCACTATATGTTTCAATCGTCAGACAGTTTAGTCATCCAGGCGCCAGATCATTCATTCCAGACGTCGGTTTACCCATATTTTGACCGGTTCCCAAACTGAAATTTTTGGTTTTGGAATCTTTATTACATTTTCTTTACAATACAACCCGTTTCAATTCATTATTTTTTTCATAAATAGTCATTATTGTCTAAAACACACTAAAACTTATCCCGTTTTCGAATTTTTTACTCAACAATCATGTCTGAAACTACCAATACCATCCATCTTTACCAAAATGGTAGGATAATCCTAGCCATTCATTATACCTACACCACTCAGACTAACCAGGCATGGTTCTAGTAGCTCAATCCTTAAATCAAGAAAGTTATCATATTTGGAGTCATGCGATACTCATGGCTCTCACCATAAAAAAAAAAGATGAATTTATTGACGGCACAATCACGAGGCCACCAGCAAAATTTGTGACAGAAACCAAACAATGGACTCACTACGACATTCTTGTCAAAGGATGGATTCTCAATACTATATCGCCTAAAATTGCAGAAAGTGTCATGTATAATGATATTGTATATGAGCTATGGGAAGAATTAAAGGAACATTTTTCACACACCAACAGCGTGCACCTATTTCAAATTGATCAAGAGATCCATGACTACATACAAGAAGGTATGAGCATTGGAGAATACTACACCAAGTTGGAAAGCCTATGCGATACTCGAGATGCACTATATCTCCTTCCACACCGTGGAGAAAACATTGGAAGGGAACTATAGGAATACCAACAAAAGCAATGAACCATAAGTTCCTCATGGGGCTTAACACAGTTTACACAACAGCACGAGGACAAAACTTGCTCATGGAATCTTTACCTACAGTAAATAAGGTATACTCACTCATTGTTCAAGATGAAAAGTATAGAGTTATCTCCACACAAACCATAAGAAGGATGCCAGAAGCTGCTACACTTATCGCCAAGGATAGTTGTCCACAATATTCTTACAAAAATTACATACCATGAAACTCACATCTCAAGTGCGATCGATGCAACAATATCAGCCATAATTCTGAAAGCTGTTGAAATCACCTCAAATGTGATTTATGTGGTTTGAATGGATATGACATCAAGATGTGTTAGGAGAAAAGGACAATTCAAGACAAGAGAAATGCAAGTTATGGTTTCCCCTCAAAAGCTCACCATATTGACTTTCAGGCAAGTAGCTCCAACACAAGGATACCATCCTACAACCTTACATCTGCCCAATATCATAAGCTCCTTACACTTCTCAATCAAGCCAAATTAGGTAGCATGATAAGTCAAGTGACTACTTCTTTAGGTAACACATCATGTGCGAATGTTTTTTCATTCAGAAACCCGTTGGATTTTTGATAAAGGGGAAACTGATCATATGGTCTATTCCTAAAGCCTTATAAGCTCCAGTATTCTAATCACTAATCAGTATATGCATTTACTTGATCATTCACTTGCCCGTGTCACACATATCGGTATCGTACATTTCTCCAATAATTGCATACTTTATAATGCCTTATGTGTTCCCTCCTTCAAATTAAACTTGGTTTCAGTAGCCAAACTCACCTTCACTAATAATGTTTTCTTTATTCAGGATAAACGCTCAGGAAAAAGGATTGGGATGGGAACTAAGAAAGTAGGACTCTACAACCTGACTAATTCAAAAAAGGTTGGATGTTTCTCTGTTTCAAATACTACTTCAACCAACCCTCATCGCATCAACGACTTGGTCATTTATCTAATAACAGTTTACATGTACTTTTTCTTTCCATCAATATACCCTTCTGTTTTATTAGTGATTGTTCTATTTGTGCACTAGCTAAGTAAACTCGTAATCCATTTCTTTTAAGTTCTATCAATACAAAAGCACCTTTTGAACTGATTCATGTTGATATTTGGGGTGACTATCACATTCCAGCACTTAATAGAGCACGTTATTTTCTCACTATCGTTGATGACTACTCAAGATGCACATGGGTCTATCTCTTAAACACCAAATCTAATACACACATTTCTCACCACCTTCATTAATCTTGTTGAAACACAATTTTCATCTAGAGTTAAAATCATTTGTAGCGATAATGGACTAGAATTCTCTATGACCCAATTGTTTTCTACCAAAGGAATCATGCATCACACCAGTTGTGTCTCTAACCCTCCACAAAATGGTGTTCCTGAACGCAAACACCATTACCTTCTCAATGTAGCTCGCGTATTTCTCTTCCAAGCCAATCTCTCTAAACAATTCTGAAGATATGCCATTCTTACAGCCATATACCTCATAAATCATATTCCAACATTTATTCTCAAGGGTAAAACACCATTTGAAATCATTTTTCACAAAGTTCCTAGGTATGAATATCTTTGTGTATTTGGTTCTCTTTGCTTTGCATCTGCACATCATGATCGACCCACCAAGTTTGATGCTAGATCACATCGATGCATATTCATTAGGTATCTATCTCGGATAAAAGGTTACCGAATCTATAATCTAGAAACATGCAAAGCTTTCGTGTCTCATGATATTATCTTCCATGAACATGTGTTTTCTTATTCCACTTCGGTTGTCAATCCTAGTTTTTTAGAATTTAAGAAGAAGAAAAAAATCATTCATAAGTTTTTTTATGAAAATAAAAATAAACCTCAAATTACCCCTCATTATTAATATCATGCTCGTAGCATTTTGACCAAAAAAATACCAATTGATAAAAAAACAACTTTTAATAATATGTGTGAGAATAAGTATTAAAATAATAATATAAATAGCTACTAATACTAAAAAAAAATTGGTTGAACATATTTAAATCAGAATGTTGAATGATAATTTTATAGAATTAAAACTCCTTTATATTCATAGACATGGTATTATATAATTGTCTAGTAGCATGAATTCATTACCCTTGATAATATTCTTAGTTTAAGTGATTACAAGCTCCTTCAAAGTTCAAATCCTTTGGACTAATCGTCTTCTAAATGAACATGATCATCATTGCCCCAATAAAAAAGAAGATAAATATCATGAAGGCTTAGGGGAAAAGTTTCGGTACATATTTCAAATAAATTAGAGAAAATTTTCAATAACGAGATACGTTTTTTTATTAAGATTCATTAAGTCCCACATCGATTAGGCATAAGACCATGCTTCTGCTTATAAGTCTGAGCAATCCTTAAGTCAATGAGATCTTATTGAGTTGAGTTAGACCTGAGTTTCTAACGTGGTATCAAAGTCTACTGACCTGATTGATGCGTCTATTATGGTGATTTGGGTGCTCCTTAACAGTCTTATCGTGACTCACAACTAAGACCATCTGTGTCCATGTAGATGAGGGCTGTTAAGATTCATTAAGTCACACATCGGTCAAGTATAGGACCATGCTTCCGCTTATAAATCTAGGTAATCTTTAAATCAATGAGATTTTATTGGGTTGAGTTAAGTCTCGATTTCTAACATTTTTAATAAAAAATGTTCAAAATTCAATTAACATCTTAAATATCATTTTCATAAATTGAAACATTTCTTATTTAAGATGAATTTATATTGTGTAAAGGGTATTAAGTTTCCATAAAATATATAAATCACATAGTTTTTTAAAAGATTATATAGGTCATATTATTTTCAAAAATTTAACAAAAACAAATTTATTTTATATGTTGATTGAAAATTTGAGTTAAATTATATAAAATATTATTTATGTACTGAAATTTATAAAGTTATTTACATTAATTTATTATATTTTAATAATTTAAATAAAATTATTATTTTAAAAGTATATTACTAAATATTTTATTTGATACATGCAATAATATATTAATATAATTATGTCTATCTCATATACTCGTGAAATTATTTAACATGATAATAGTTTTTAATTTAAAATAGTTTTGACATATCATTAATCACTTACATAAAAGTGGATTGATGTTTAATATTTATAGCTACATTAAATTTGTTTTGCATTTTCATTTTTAAATTTCATTTATTTTCATATATATTTTTAAAAATATTAATATAAAAATAATATTTAAGTAAAAACGAAAAAATAAATAATAAACCAATAATAATCTTTTATATTGAAAAAATTAAAATTTAAAATCAATAAATAATATTTACATAGAGTGAAAAAAATAAAATATATATAAAAAGAAATATATAATATTTTTATATTAAATAACAATGATAGAATATTATTATAAATTAGTTTGAAATAATAACAATAAATTTTAAAATAATTATAAGATTTTAAATTTTTAGAATTTAAATAGATATTATAAATAATTTTTATAAAAAAATTTAATTATGTTTTAACATAATAAAAAAATTAAAGATAGAATATAAAATATATAATGTATTATTAATTATTAGTTTAAATTTAAATATAATTAAATTTTTATATATTTACTAAAATAAAATATACAGGAAAACATTCTCACCCAATTTCATATTATAAAAATATTTACAACACTACCCATACAACTCAACCAAACCTGATCTGTCTCGAAAAGAATCTCTTTTCACCCTTATTATACAGATCCAAATTCCGCAAACCATTTCTCATGCTGTTCTAGGTCAGCTGTAGAAACAGTTCGTTGGACCTTTGCCAACGCTTCTTCAAAATCACACATGGCAACGGGGTCCCTTAAAATCTTGTCCCTGGGCGTTTTCTTAATCTCATCGTGTGTGTCTTTCCAGTTATTTAGTATGGCGAGCTACTGATTAGGCGTCCCTTGAATATCGTTGAATATTAACTTTAAAATAATAAATTAGTAATATAATTTAGAGAAATTAATGATCTAATTTATAGCATAATTTGTTACCTAATTTTTACATAATTTGTAACATAATTTAAGAAAAATAGTGACATAATTTAAGAAAATTAGTTACTTAAGTTAATGTTTAAATTATATCATAATTTAGGAAAATAAAGTCTTACTTCGTTAATAATCGTAAACTTAAATTCCAAATCTCAAAACACAAAATCTTAAATCTTAAATCCTAAATTCTAAATCCCAAAACTTTAAGGTGGTGTTTGGTTGGAGAGAATGGAAAGGAATCAGAATTGATTCCTTCCATTTTGTGTGTTTAGTTAGGCAGAATGGGAAGACGGAATAGAATCGATTACTAAAAAAAAAGAAATCACAATTCCTTCTTCCCTTTTAGGAATCATGATTCCATTCCCATCTAAACTTTTTTTTTCAATTTTACACTCATCCCAAATATAACCTTAAACTTAAATCCCAAATCCCCAAACTCAAAACCCAAAACCTTAAATGCCAAAACCCTAAATCCAAATCCTAAAATCCTAAATCCGAAATCCCAAAACCCTAAACCCTAAACCTCAAATCCCTAAACCCTAAACCTCAAATCCCTAAACCCTAAACTTCAAATCCCTAAACCTTAAACCCTAAACCCTAAATCCTAAAACCTAAAACCCAAAATCTCAAAGCCCAAAACCCAAAACCATAAACCCTAAACCCCAAAACCCTAAATCCCTAAACTTAAAACCCAAAATCTCAAATCTCAAATCTCAAAACCTTAAATCTTAAATCCCAAAACCTTAAACCCAAAATCTCAAAACCCTAAACTCAAAATCTCAAAACCCTAAACCCTAAACCCCAAATCCTAAACCCTAAAACATAAAAACCCAAAACCTTAAACCCTAAACCCTAAACCCCAAATCCCTAAACCCTAAATCCTAAAACCCTAAAACCCAAATCTCAAAACCCTAAATCCCTAAACCCTAAATCCCAAATCCCTAAACCTTAAACCCTAAACCCTAAACCCTAAATCCCAAATCCCAAATCCTAAAACCTAAACCCTATTTAAAGAAATAATAATTTTAACACTAAACCTTAACCCATAAATATAACCCTAAACCTTAAATCCCAAATCCCTAAACCTTAAATCCCAAATCCCTAAACCCTAAATCCCTAAATCTTAAATCCCAAACCTCAAAACCCTAAACCCTATTTAAAAAAATAATAATTTTAATAATATATTTTCTTTTAAAATAATAATTATTTAAAAATATAATAATTTCAATAATATATTTTGTTTGATGAAAAAATAATAATTAAATTATATTATTTAAATTTTACTGAATATAAGGGTATTAAGGTAATTTATAGTATTTTCCATTCCATTCTAGTGGTAAACCAAACATTGTAATACTGATTCCTTCTTTGATTCCAATGCTCAAACCAAACAAAATTGTTTGCTTTCCATTCCATTCAATTTCGATTTCGAATCCGATTCCATTCTGTGAACCAAACGCCACCTTAGTGAGTGTGAGAGTTTTCTGTAAATTTGGGGAACACTTTAGAGATATTATTAGTAAGTAAATCTGTATCTATATTACATATATTTCTTACTCAGCTCAATAATATCTACGACCTCCTATGGACCTAAGCAAATTATCGAATCACATAAATTATGTGTGTTTCTTTTTATCGATTTAATATATTCATATACCACTATTTATTGCTTATGTGCACAACAAATTGGTATCAGAGCCAAATATATCATTATTATATAGCAAATCAAAGCTCTTGATGAGATGAACGCAACAGAGAAAGAATCGCTCAAATTGGAGGTCAGAATCACCACCAAAAGCCACTAGAGTGTGCTACCAGCAATTGAGTCAACTCACTGAGTTGGACCGAGTCAATCGAGTTGGTCCATTTTTCACCCATTTTCAACTGAGTTGGACCTATTCCTACCTAATGAGACCATTCCATATTCAACCGTGGACTCTGTTTTTTCAAATAAGGTATAAAATTTAGAAAAACACTGTTTTAAGTTATAAGTGCAAAATTTTTGTTATCCGTTTATACTTATGATTATACTTATGACTGATAAAAGAGAGATAGAAGAAAGTGAACAAACTGACCTTAGAATTTTTGGCAAACCAATTTTTTCTACTCGACAAACTATGTTGTCCAACCCAAAGTATGAGGTGGAGAAATTCGACGGCATCAATAATTTTGGCATGTGACAATGTGAAGTATTAGATCTATTGCTCTGAGAAAGATCTAATATAGCCTTTGGAACTAGGCCAAAAGAATATTCCGATGAAGATTAGAATTATGTCAACCGACAAGCTTGTGGCACAATTTGACTATGCTTAGGAAAAGATTAGAAATACCTTGTCATGAAAGAGAATGTAGTTGTAGTTCTCTGGAAGAAGCTAGAGGACAAGTACATGACAAAAAGTATTGAGAATAGACTCTACCTGAAGAAGAAACTTTTCCATTTCCAGTACAAGAAAGGTACCCCTATGATTGAGCACTTAGATAATTTCAATAAAATTTTGGTTGATTTTCAAAATTTAGATGTTAAAATTATCGATGAAGATAAACCTTTGTTGTTACTAAATTCATTACCTGAGAGTTATGGGCATTTAACCACAATCCTGTTATATGGAAAAGATGAGGTTAAATTCATATATGCTTCAAATGCTTTGGTAAATAATGAGTACCGAAAGAAGGATCAATATGATCACAGAGACTCAATATCAAAAGCATTGACTATAGCTAGAGGTAGGACAAACAACAAAAAATATGGCGGATCAAATAATAGGGGACGATCCAAATCAAAGTCTAGAGGAAAGTCATCTAGAAGACATCCTATGAAGGACGAGTGTGCCTATTGTCACCAGAAAGGGCACTAGAAGAAAGATTGTTCAAACAAGGACAAGTCAAATGCAAATGTTGCACAGATGGCCGACGAAGATGAAGAATCAGCCTTTTCAGTTTCATCATCAAATATCTACTCAGATAAATCGATCCTTGATTCTGGATGTTCTTATCATATGTGTCCAAATAGACATTGGTTTTTGAGTTTTGAAGAGCTCGATGGAGGATTTATGCTTATGGATAATGAAAATGCCTGTGAGACAAAAGGGATTGGAACAATGCGACTAAATATGCACGATGGTATAATCAGATGACTTACGAATGTGAGGTACATTCCTGACCTAAAGAAAAACCTTATTTCTTTAGGTATTCTAGATTCTGATAGTTATAAGATAATATTGGAAAATAGAGTCTTGAAAGTTATACGAGGTGCATTTGTAGCAATGAAAAGTACTCGGAAGGAAAACTTGTATTTCCTAGATGGGAGTACAGTTATAGGAAGATCAACTGTTTCAAGCAGTTATGAAGAAAAGACAAATGATTCTTCCCACTTGTGGCACATGCGTTTAGGGCAAGTCGGTGAAAAGGCTTTGCAAGGCTTAATGAAGCAAGGTATTTTGAAAGGTACCAAGACTGGAAAGTTTGATTTATGTGAGCATTGTGTAATGGGAAAACAAACAAGAGTCAAGTTTGGCACTACCATTCATTGTACTAAGGCATCTCTTGATTATATTCACATGGATATCTGGAGACCTTCCAAGAATGCTTCACTTGGAAGTAAATGTTGGTTTGTGCCTTTTATTGATGATTTCTCTAGATATGCCTGGATACACATCATGAGTCATAAAGATAAAGTTCTAGATACCTTTCATATATGAAAGAAAATGATCGAGACTTAAACAAGCAGGAAAATTAAGAGGCTCAAATCTGTAATGGTGGCAAGTACAAATCAGATCCCTTCTTCAAAGTCTTTTAGGATGAAAGGATAATCACACATTTTTCAGTTCCTCGTACACCATAGTAGAATGGAGTTGCAGAATGAATGAATCATACTTTGGTTGAGAAAGTTCGATCTATGCTATCTAAATCCAAATTAAGCAAGGCATTTTGGGCTAAGGCTTTGTCATATGTAACTCATATAGTCACTAGACTTCCTATGACTACATTGGATGGGAAAACTCCTAAAGATTTATGGTCTAGACAACCTGCTTCTGATTATGATTCATTGTGAATATTTAGATGTCCTGCATATTTTCATGTTAGTGAATCCAAACTGGATCCTAAAGCAAAGAAAATTATTTTCTTGGGCTTTAATGAAAAAGTTAAAAGGTTTCAACTTTGGTGTGGTGAATCCAAGAAGATCGTATTAAGCCGAGATGTCACATTCGATGAGTCTGTTATGCTAAGATAGACAAATTCATAGAAAGAGAATGAAAGTCCAGATACACAGACATGGTAGCATTTGCACTTCCAATAATTGATAATGATGTCTCATGCACATATAGAGAATCCGTGTAGAGAGTTGATAGTTTGAAGTGGAAGATGGAAATTGATGAAGAGATAAAGTCTCTACACCAGAATTAGACTTGGGAGTTGGTTCAACTTCCCAAAGGAAAGAAAACTATTGGTTGCAAATGAGTCTATACCAAGAAGGAAGGTGTTCCTAGTAAAGACAACACCAGATACAAAGCTAGATTGGTAGCAAAAATCTATGGTCATAAAGAAGGAATAGACTATAATGAGGTATTCTCATATGTTGTTAAGCATTCATCTATTCAGATATTGTTGGCTTTGGTTGTACAATTTGATCTTGAGTTAGCTCAACTCGATCTTAAAACAACTTTTCTCCATAATACTTTGAACGAAAAGATCTATATGTCTCAACCTGATGGCTTCAAAGTTCTAGGATGTGAGAATTGGGCTTACAAGCTGAGAAAGTCACTTTATGGTTTGAAGAAATTATCGCGACAGTGGTACAAGCGCTTTGATAGCTTCATTGGAGAGCAAAAGTATATACACAGCCATTTTGATCACTGTGTATACTTTCGGAAACTCCAAGATGGTACCTTCATTTATTTGCTCTTATATGTTGATGATGTGTCGATTGCATCTAAGAGCAAGGTAGAGATCGACTAAAGGCTCTATTGAGTTCATAATTTGAAATGAAAGATCTTGGATAAGCTAAGAAAATTCTTGGAACGGAAATCATAAGAGATAGTGTTACAAGCACAGTCTATCTAAAATAGAATCAATATATGAAGAAAGTACTTCAAAGGTTTGACAATGATGAGAAAACCAAACCAGTAAGTACACCGTTTGCTTCTCATTTTTAGTTAAGTGCATTGATGTCACGTAGCACCGCCGATGAAAAGAAGCAAATGGAGTGTGTTCCATATGCAAATGTCGTTGGTGCCTTGATGTATGCAATGGTATGCATTAGACCTGATATTTCCCATGTTGTTAGTATACATGCACAATCCTGATAAAAGACACTGGTAAGTAGTGAGGTGGATTCTACGGTACATCTATAGTACTTTGGATATTGGTTTGAAGTTTGAGAGAGACAAGACTGAAGGCAAGCATCTAGTTGGGTATGTAGATTCTGACTATGTTAGATATTTGGATAAGCGTCGATCTACAACTAGTTATGTGTTCATAATGGCAAGAGGACCAGTTTGTTGGAGATCAACATTGTAGTCAATTGTAACTTTGTCTACTGCAGATGCAGAGTATATGGTTGTAACTAAAGCATTCAAAGAAGCTATATGGCTTCTCGGGTTGACCAAGGATTTGGGTATTGTTCAAAAGAACGTGGAGGTTTTCTGCGACAACCAGAGTGCCATTTGTTTGGTAAAGAACCAAGTTCATCATGGTCGTACCAAGCACATCAATGTTCAATTTCATTTTGTTTGAGAAATCATCAATGAAAGGAATGTTATACTCTAGAAAGTCGAGACTGCAGATAACCCTACAGATATGCTTACAAAGGTGGTTACAGGGATCAAGTTTCAACACTGCTTGAACTTGTTCAACATCTCTCGAGCTTAGAGTGCCTAAGAAGCATTTGGAGGCAACGCTATGAACTTTTTCTTCAAGGTGGAGATTGTTGAATATTGGCTATAAAATAACAAATTAGTGGCCTAATTTAGGGAAATTAATGACCTAATTTGTGGCATAATTTAAGAAAATTAGTGACCTAATTTAAGGTTAAAATTATAACATAATTTAAGAAAAGAGAGTCTTGTTTCATCTATAAATATGGAGGAGTTCATGCATTGAAGAACAAGGCAAAAATAAAAAAAATAAGAGAGAGCATAAGCAAACTCAAAGAAAGAAAATACTTAATGAGTGAGAGTTTTTTGTGAGTTTGAGAAAACACTTGAGAGACATTATTAGTGAGAAAATCTGTATCTGTATTCTGTATATTTTCTACTCAGTTCAATTATATTTGTTACCTCCCGTAGACCTAGCCAAATTACCGAACCACATAAATTCTGTATGTTTTTTTTTTACCGATTCGATATATTCATATTCTGTTATTTATTGTTTTTGTGCATAACAGATTAGACACAAACAATGAGGACTAGAACCAAACTAATTGAAAAATAGATATAAAATATCCCTCAATTTCTACAAGTACTATTACTACCGTATCAATAAGATAACATATGACTAAGAAAAACTTTAATCATGAGAAGCATCACATGTACAGGGAAGACAAATAGCTCAATATTTTAGTTATATAAAACAAGTTTTCTTTTCTTGCCTTTAAGCTTTAAATTATAAGGCTACTTTAGATTTGGAGGTATATTGCAACTACACAAGATGAACAGAGTCCAAGTCTCGTATGCTCATATATTCTTTAAATGCTCATTTTCTAAATGGTCTACTATAATTCTAGAAACATTGCATTCAATCTAGACAGTCGGTTTCTCAGCAAATCATTTACCTCAACGGTTTTTAAATTGATCCGAATTAGCTCTTTACGGCTATATATCAAAATTGGGAAGAATAATATATATTCGTTTTTACAATCTCCTCTTGAATTGCATTAAAACCATTAACGCATGAATTTAAAAAACTACAAGTAGGATATGATATGAATTCAGAATTTTCATAATAGTATAATACTGGGGAATGGTAAGCAAGCCACCAACCTGAGAGCCTCGTCAATGTCCCAAGGTAAGCAAATTTCATGTTTCATTATTGTTAAAGAAGAAATTAGTTTGCATTTTTCCAAAATGTCAAATAATATATGAAAATCCCATGAGAATCAAGATGGAGACCATTACCATACCGACACGTACGATGAGCTAAGGTCAGCCCAATTGTTCCAGTCCCACAGCATATATCAAATACTATGGTATCAAGCCCCAGTGAAGCCCAATTACCAGCAAGAGAGTAGCTTTTTTCGAAGTCTTGATATTAACATGTATACTTTCAGTCAAAAAAAGCAGATTAAGACACGTGATATGTTCCCCTAAAAAAATTGGTATCCCAAATCATCTAAAAGTTAAACGTTAAATACATGACACAAGAACCCCTACAATCTGCTTCTAAGACTATGGTAGTATTTGTGAGTATTAGGATGTATTGTAGTTATGATAGACTTCTATGTATTGTATAAACAATTTGTTAATATTAGTTTAATGAGTATAATCTTATTCTATACTGTGTAAAGTATATATACTCTGTAATACTCTTATTACTCTAATAACAGAAAGTATCATTTATTTATGGTTTTTGTCTATAAAGAACATCATTCTTATTATAGTTTAAAAATAGACTTAAGTGAGTTTTAGTTTAAAAATAGGTATATTTTAACCTAAAACTTGAAAACACATATTTTAGTCAATTTTATTTAAAAAAAATAAAAAAAGATATATCAACTCTATTTTACAAAACATAATTATTATAAACATAAAAAAATATTAACACCTTATAAATTTATAATTAATTTTAAATACATAAATCTCTTTTATCATATTATATATTAAAATTTTATTTTAAAAAATAAAAAATAATTTATTTTATAATAAAATAAATATAAATTTATACGAAAATGATATGCTAAGCATTTTGATAATTCATAAATAATATAATATTAATTATAATTATGATATAAAAATAATTAAATTATTAAAAAAAATTGTGAAGTCTCTCTATCCAACTTTTTACAAGATACAATACAAACATAGAATATTATATCGCAAATTTTGTGTGAAAATATTATTTAATATAATATTATTATAATTATTTTTATTATTAATATAATAAAATATATAAATTATATCTAATTAATTATATTTTAATACTTAAATAAAATTATTATAATAATATTAGAGATACATGTTACAATGTAATCTATTTTTTAATTTTTTTAATTTTAAATAATTTATTTTTCTTAAATGTCAAAAAAATTGCATAAAATTATCATAACTATTTATTATTATTATTTTATAATAAAATTTTGATAAGTAATTTTTTATAAAAAAGTATATATTTTTTATTATATAAATATAAATTATTTTTATTATTTTTTATTTATAATAAAAATAAATTATTATTTATTAAAAGTTGGTAAAAAGATGGTGAAAGAGGTGATTAGAAATTAGAGAAGTAAAGTTAGGGTAGGAGAGAAAAGAAGAAAGAATTTGACGGAAAAAAAAATTAAAGAAGTAATATACTTATTTTTAAATTAAAATCCACTTGAACCTATTTCTAAATTATAATACCATATGTGCTTTTATAGACAAATCTCCTTTATTTCTCTCTTCTTTATTCATTTATGGTCACTTAAGGTTAGAAATTTCTTCTCTTCACGCCTCCATATCGGGATATACTAAACACTCTGGTGAATACACAGAGTCAGTCAAGGCCTTCTCCATCGCAAGGTCCATCTTTGATTGTTGTTCTTGCTCAGTCCTAGCTTCTCTTACATAGCACTCAACTCTATCTTTCTCTCTTGGTAAAGTTAGATCACCACAACTATTTGCTAGGGCATAAGCAAATGGAAAGTTGGATTGTGGCTTATGGACTCGAAGGTCTCATCGATGGCTCTCTACTATGTCCTCATTGGTTTCTTGATTCATCCAATTTTTCTTCTAATCTTGATTTCTTATGCTGGACACGTCTAAACTCTAAGCTTAAGGGCTGGGTTTTCAGTATTGTTTTTGGTGAAATGTCTATTCATGTTTCGAACAAAACATTGCTCGTGAGCAACGATTATCGTTAGAGACTGTTTTAAGTCTGAATCTCAGCCACGTATTATGGACTTGAGATTACAGTTACCGTTTCTGATTACCTTGCACAAGTGAAGAGTTTAGCACACCGTTTAGTGAAAATTGGTTCTCCTATTTCATATCATGATGTGATTTCGTATCTCATGGCTAGTCTTGGACCGAGCAACTTACCTTTTATCAATGGTATTAATATGAGAGAAATAATACCTACTCTGAGTCTTTTTTATAGCATATTGGATCAATATGAAAGGATGTTTCGAAGATAGAATCAGTTTACTCTAGAGCAAGTGTTTCATGCCAACGCTTTTTGTTTAAATTTATCAATATTATCTAAGAAAGCTTTCTAGAGATAGAAAGAGAAGAATTGAGATTTTGAGAGATGATTTTTATAATGGGGATAAGGTCCTTTTATAAGTGAGAAAAAGGCTAAAAATGTGGAAAAATATCTCAAAAATTGGTCTTGGATGCCTTCGAACATGTTGGCACGCATGTAGGGGCACTAACGCATGTAGTTGGGCGAGATTTGCAACAGGACAGGCGTTGACGCACATAGGATTTGCGATAGATGGGCGTTGGCTCTCGACGTGACATGCGCATAGCTACTCGTGGATTGGCGCTGGTGCGTGAGCTAATTGGGTAATTTTGTCCACTTTTTCATTTTTTTTAAACTTTTTCTCATTTTTTTCTCAAGAATTTGTATAATAAATGAGTATTGTACTTTAAATATTGTGATGTATTGCTTTCAATATTTTTTTTTGAGTATTTAATTATTTTTAAAGCAAAAATACCTGAAAATAATATAAATACCTATGATTCTGAAAATACAAATTTATATAAAATATGATAAAATTATACAATCATAAATCTATTCAATCAATTACAGCACATTAAATCATGATAATTTTAGTGCTTTTTAAACATTTATCATTGCACAATATGTTTTATTGAAGCATTTATTACTCCATCTAGTCATAATTTATCTTAGAGGTTAATAGTTGTTTATGCTTATGTGAAAGAGACAATGAAAGGGCAACAATGGCTTTGATTTATAAAATAGCTTGCAAGTGTGAAATTAAAAACCTAAACATCCTATCATGATGATTTTTGTTGAGTGTCTAAACTATTGACATAAAAATAAAGATTTATTCAATAAACATTTAAGCAATTAGACATTTATCACGTATTGGAGAATTTATGAGATATATTAGTTAGCTAATCATGCTTATTTAATATTGAGTAGGTTATTAATTATATGAATTAAGATTATTGATTCTTCACTTTTAATAAAAAAAATCCTAAAATAGGGATAAAAAATATTCTATTAATAATAAACCAATTAACATCCTAAGGTTATGATAATCAATTAATTAATTATTAAATTCTGATATTTTATAAGGATTTAACAAACCATCTCATTGCTGCCAAAGGCTGGGCATGCAAGTTAGACTTTCATTTAAGGTGTCAAAGTTGAGTTTATGATTTTAAAATTTTAAAAATATTATGAAGGATATGTCGTCAATATATCTTCAATAATAATTCTTATGAATATATTTAAAGTAGATTTCACTCTAACTACACATTTGATATAGATGAAAAGATTCAAGAGCACTACTCTAAATTAGATTCTGATAATTTAAATCATAAATCTAACTCTCTTGTTTATTATAAAAAATACTTCCTCAATATATTTTTTATTTACAAATTTTGTTTTAATCTTGATGAAGAAATAAAATTTAATTTATTTTATAAAAATGTTTAATCTACTTTAATATTTCATAAGCAGAATAATATTACTAATATCTCATATATTTATAGCTAGATATGCATAGTTTAATAAATGATTAATAAATGAAACATATAATATGAAAAACAAAATTTAGAGATAATATGAAAAGAATATATTTAAATATATCTCAACATAATTCTTTAGAATTTCTTCAGTTCTTTGAAACTTTCAAATATAATTGTTGCATAGTTTATTGAATTTAAACTAAAAATTATTAGATAAATTAAACTTTTTCAACTCTCAATTGAGAGAAGAACATTAAACTAGTAAATAAAAAGTAAGAAATGTTAAGAAATTAACTAGAAGAGAGTTGATGAAATTCTAAGATGATTTTTACAATAGAAATAAGATCATATTTAAAGGGTGAGAAAATGTGAAAAATTTAACTTGGTGTTACAGTGTACAACTTTTTCACGTCGTGGCCCACACAACCTATACACAATTTTGGGCACGATTCACTTTACTCACATCATAGCACATAATATTTTTCCCCTGTGGCCTACATCATATCTAGGACACATTTGATTTTTTCATTTTTCCTAGCGTCGTGGCTCACTCTAAATTCATGCTACGGTACACTCCAATTTGCATCAATTTGGAACCTCTTTTTTCTTTTATTTTCTTTTTCTAATTTTAATGTATATATAATGTTGTACATGTATTCTATTTTCAATCCTTTAAGTTGTAATTGAGTGCTTCAAGTATTATTCTTCAAGTTGAATCATTTTAAATACAAGAAATACCTAAAAAATAACAAAATATACCCGTGATTTTGAAAAGATAGATTTACATAAAATGATAGTAAAAAAAGAATATAAAAATATGTATAATCATTTAACATGCATAAAATCATGATATATTAAGTACTTTTGAGCACTTATCACAACCTCCAACCAGCATCTTGCTATTCTCTTAATAATAATGGCAAAAACCTAAAAATAAAAACTAGAAATTAAACTATCCTAAATTATTTTCGTAGATTAATATGGTTGTATTTGGTGTATGTAACAAGCCTTTAAACCCTAGACTGTCCTAGTGGATGAGTTTAAGTCTCATGAAGATTTTCAAAAAATAATACCCTCAAATATCAAATGTAAAAAGAAAAATTAAAAATAATTAACACATAAATAAATAAAAATCTAAACAAAGTAAAAGGATAAAAGAAAAATAAATCTTTTCATGCTTTAAAATTTATTTTAAGTCTACAATTAAAATCTATAGCATAAGTCATTTCAATATTCTAAACATTCTTGATTTTATTATAATAATTAGTTTAAAAATCACATTCATATTTAAATTAAAAATATATTAGTATAAAATTTACTCAATTTCAATGTAAGAAATTATAATTCATTTTGATCTATCCTTACAAAGAATATCCTCAATAACGTCGATCCTAATGGTTCAAGCACTCATTCAAAGGTTTATGTGAAAGAATTTATGTATAGAAATTAACCAAAAAATTCGCATATTTTTAAAGAAGAAAAAACTCAAAATAGTGCATCATTTTGATCTCATTAAAGAAATCAAATGAAAGGAATTTATAAAAAAATCATATGTTATTTTTATACATCAGTCAAATTCATCAAATAAAAATCTCAAATAAAGTCTTTGAAAAAATGAAGAAAATTCAAATGACTTCTTGGAGAATTGTTTCCTATATATATATAGCTAATTCTATTAACTTTGAAAGATAATGGATCATGTTATGTAGTTTGTACTACTCATTTTTCTCTTTTTTTTAATCTCTCTTTTTTCTTTAGAGATATTCTTTTTTAGAGAAAGGATTCATGTATAGATTATATATATATTATATGATAGTAATTTGTGATTTTTTATTTTATTGATTTAGGTAACCCTGTACATGTTTTTTTTTAAATCATGCATAAATGAAGATAATGGCATATACTTTAATTTCTACTTAACTTATTCAATTTAAACAATATGAATAAATATACGACACTCTTTTATACTGAAAAATCCTAATATTCAGTGAAAATATATATAGAGATCATCTAATAATTAGAATTGATAAAAAGAATTTTTAAAGAGTAGAAAAATATCATTACTTAAAATGGGAAGATAATGGTTCAAAATATATTCTCACAAGGGTAATCTTAACTATATGATTCCTAAACACTGATTTTGGATTAATTGTAATTTCAAAAGTTTATCATGAAATACTAATTATGATACAAAGTAACTACTTATCGTATTGCTCGATAAAATGTTTTTCAAATTATTGTAACAATACAAAGACCTAATCATTTTATTAAAATTAACTTTAGAATACATGATAATTTTGTAAGAAAAATTTAAAAATTAATCAAAAATTCCTAATTCAATAAAAGTAAATAGAAGTACACAAAAATGTAAATAAATATAAATATAAATATAAACATGCAAGTGATCATAAAAATTTCAATTTGACATATAATTTTATAAATGTAACTTTTCGTACCTCAACCTAAAATTCATATTACCCTCAGTGTGACAATTATGAATTAAAGATAAAAAGTAAAGAGAGAAAGGTTACCCATTTATTTGAACTTGTTCAAGAGTTAATTTGGAATTACAAGTGCATCCATCAATCCAAATATATTAATACTACACAGATGTGTACTTCTCACAAATTTTAATAAACAGTTATAAAATTAATATTTTTAAATATTGTTCACAAAATAGGAAATAAAACATTGCAACATAATTAATATAAAAAAACAAAAATACATAAATAAAAAATAAAATTTTGGATTATTTAGATCTCCTCCTCCATGTCATCTGGACCTTGATCTTTAGGTTCTTGTTGTCGTGATCTTTTTGTAGGTATAAAATTGAAGTTATAATGAGGATACTTGGGTGTTGTTAAGTGACTTGTATCTACCCCAAGATGACTTAATCGTATTCGGTTCCTTTCATACATTAACCAATTATGTTTCACTTGATTACGATGCTATTGATTTAGAAATGATGTTTGTTGGGTAAAATAAGCTACTAATATCATTTGATATAACTCATTCTCTCATCAAAATTATGAAATTTCTCTTTTATAAACATTCATACTAGAAGTAAGCTCGTCAAAATAAGTCATGTTCAATAATTCACCAGGTTGTATAACAATCTCATTTTTTGAACGGGATGCCCCCACTTTTTTGCTTAAAATAATTATTAATTGGGAGAAAAAAGAAAGCCATACGGTGACAATTTGCAGACAATTTAATTCTTTGGTAAATTATTACCCCAACATCCATAGTCATCTTAGATACGATTGCATATAGTAAAATAGAATTCTCTATAAATAATGTTATAAGATTTGATGGGAACCATCGTAAAACATACAAAGTATTGCCAAATCCTTGGACATTTTTGTCCAAGTACTTTACTTCAAAACCTCTACTTTTTCCACCAACAATAATTCATTCAGCACCTTGTATAGTCAAGGTTTATAGTACTCTAGTATAGTCCATGTTGCTAAGATAATGCTCGTATTCACCTTCTCCAATATATACTAAACAAAAATGAGCATTTATATCATTTGGTCCACAAGGAACTATTAAATTCCTAACCATAACTTTATCATCAACAATATTGGAAAAATTTGCATAAATATTTTGAACAAGATATTCAATAGCAGTCTCTAGTTCCTTTATAAACTTTTTCTAGCCTAGGACTACTATTACATTAGTAATCCCCTTAAGTCCATCATTACATTCTGTACCTCATTCTTGTATAAAATCTTTATTAACTTTAGTCACTTTTTCAAAGTGGACTTAGCATCAAAAATAGAAAATTTTGAATCATCGAAATCTCCAGAAGTTGAAACTAGGAATGGGCCACGAGCGGGGACGGTTTTTGATATAACTATCCTTGAATCGAATTATAAAATATGTACCTGAAACTGTCCAAAAATTGTTACAGTTTGAAGATGGTTTTTACCCACGGGTAACAATTTGGGACGGTTATTAAAAAATACCCAAAATAATTTTTTTCAAAACATATTAATTTAAACACTAATTAATTCTAAACATATTAATTTAAAAATATATAATTTAATTTAATTAATTTTTGGTGCAGAGGGGTACAGTTATCAGTATAACTATACCCAAGCAGTACAAGTTGCTTCATGTTCGATTAATACTTGAAACTGTATTTGTCCTTGAAATTTATTGAATGAAACCAAACTAACGATGGGTATAAACACAGATAACTAAACTCACAATTTGTTGCCCATTTCTAGTTGAAACCTCATTTCCCTTCGTAGACCTCTTAGATGCCATTTTTAAATTTTTACCACAATATTGAACAAGTGTAATTCAACAACATAGTATAATCCAATTACTTCCTAACTCTATCTTTGCCTTAAATAAGGTTTTGGACTTTAAATAAATATAAATATTCCACAAATTCTAAAAAAATTCAAATTGAATAATTAAATTCTAAAAATTTTGAAAACTTACATTTTGTTGTTGAGAATTTGAAGAACAGGAAGAATATCCCTTTTGTGAAGATGAAGATCTTGAAAAAACTTAATAGGGTGGTGAAAATATTTTTGAAAATTGATTTTTATAAAGGATTTGTGAAAAAGATCGAAGAAAGGTAGAGTTTGTTTTAGAGATTATATGTTTTTGGAGGGAAAGAAAATGTAGGGTGTGAAAAAAAATGTAAAAAAATGAAAGGAAATCTATGGTTTTTCACATAGAGAAAGGATTTGTAGGCAAAAATGTGTAAGCAGGTCGCGATATAGAATTTTCATACCGCGATGCAAACCATTATGCATCTCTTACCATTTAAGAATTTAAAACCTCATTACGTAACACACAAGTTTTTTCATGCTATGACGCACCCTAATCTACAATACCCACATGTTTCTTATCCCTCATTTTTTTTATTATAAATAAAAATCTATATTTATTAACCACACTTAAATTAAAAATAACAAAAAATAAATAAATACAAAATGAAAAAAAAATTAAAGCAATAAATAAATAATAATGGTTTACTTCCCATCCACACTACAAGAAAATGTGTTTTTTAGGACAAAGATTTTTGTCCTTGAAAACCAAGATTTGTCTCAAATGAGAATTAGGGACAAAAAAAATTCAATTTCTTTTGTTCCAGAGTAGGGATTGCATAAAATCTATTGGATTCCAAAAAATAGAAGAATTAAGGACAAACATTTGTGTCCCCAAATTCTACAAGATTGTCTTTCAAAACAATAGATAGCTTGCTCAAAAATATTTTAAGGACAAAATATTTGTCTTTAAAAATTAAAGTGTTGTCACACAGTTTTGTCCTTGAAAATTATTTTATATGACAAACAAATTGATTCTAATTTAGAATAAATTTGTCCCTAAAATATATTGATTCTCTTAATAACATTTTTGGGACCAATTTTTGTTGTTAAAACTAACAATTTTGGGACAAAATTGTGACAATATTTTGTTCAAACTTATTTGTGACAAAAAATTTGTCTTAAAATATATTTATGGACAACATTATAAAAAAAAATATAATCTCAAAATATATTGTTCTACAAAAATTGCAACAATTATTTTTTATTTCACCAATACAATAACAATTCATAAGCAACAAATGTAGAGTTAAAATTATACATATATAGGTTACATTCCATCTCTATAGATAATAACACCTAAACATATTCACGTATCGATGCAATATATTTAAAGTATAATCTATAGCCTGTAAGAGTGTCAATACTACAACAAGCCTTGTTCATGGTGGAAGCTTTTAGTAGTACCTATAAGAGTAAACATTGGATAAACAAAAAGTAAGAAAAAATATATATAAAAGATAAGCAAAATACAAAATTAAAATTTTAACAAAAAAAAAGAGATAGATAATGAAAAAGAGAATAATCTAAGGTTATTACCTGAGGTTTACCATTGAAAATAGATTTCAATAGACATGCCAGGACAATAATAAGAAACAAGATCATAAATGGAAGATATCAGCACCAAGGATGATATATGATTCTTATGGTCTTACATACCCTATTTAAAGTTAAAATATTGCAGTAAAAACAACTCATATCTATATTACAACTCATCATGTGAATCAACTAACCAAATCATAAAAGTACTCACATTCATCACATAGGATGTCAATATGCCAAGAGATTGTTACTCCAATATTTAGAAGATATTGAAATGTTAAATAAGACGAAATATAAGAAATAAATTATAACCTCAGCACGCAAATCATCCACTGAACCAGTTGAGAATGAAGGCACTAAGTCAGCTCCATCAATAATAGAGGTAATGAAATCTGTTCTAGATTCTACCAATTCCCATGTCATACATGCACTTGTACCATCACAACCAGTTAATAAATAGTCAAGTTTAAAAGACACCTATGGAAAGAGGAAAGAATAGAGGACAAACCAAAAGAATTGTATCCTAAAATGTGGAATGCATATCTAACCTCTAAGTAAATTATATCCTAAAATGGAAACATCATTTGATGAATGATCCAACTTTCTATTGTATGCCATGTTAAAAACCTACCAGAGAATGAGAATTTATATCAGGAGCTTGATGATACAATATGAAAGATACCTATCAAATTACCTCACATATTATCTGTCAGTTGTATTACAAAATGCAACAATATGGTGCGGATCCCATTCAATTAATAATAATTTTATTATCATCTAATGCATTTATGCTCTGCCATTAATGGAATTAGTGTATTTTCCACTGAATGCCTTGTTATGTACATGCTTTAAATAATGAGATTGACTTGCGGTTTCTACACCGACTTAGATTACGACTGCGATTGTAACTGCGATCTCAAGAACGAAATCGACCATTACTAGGATCTAGATGAGTCCCTCTTTGAGTCCTATTCCTTCACCTACAAGATATTAAGATGAACTTATATTGAGATGCAAGAGAAGGGATATGGGCAATATTGTAATGACAAAATGAGATTCTTACATGAAAAAATCCTCAAGAAAAAGCATTCTAAAATTCAGTCATCAAGTTTTTTGATGTGGAAAAAAAATGCTATTAAAATTTGAGTTGGATTTGTGAAACTGGGAACATAATTCAAAGCCACTTCTATGTTAATTCTGAACATAACTCTCTCACACCCAATAGCTTTATCTTAATTATAATCACAATCATTTAATAATCGTGGTTATATAAATTTGTTTATATATATTTAAATAATTTTTGTAATTTAACTTATGGCCACTATTACTGATAAAACCGAAGCTATATGTATACACTATAACCTCAATTTTTATTAAATCATTGTCAAAACCCTATGGCCTTGGTTTTTAAAATAACCGAGGATAAATTCCCAAGAAAAAAGACATGTATTGTAGTAGTAAATTATTTATGCATAATATAGTGTCTGAACTCTCATTTGAGAGATGCAAACCGAATACTCAAATTAGACTAGATAAGAGAGAAGACTCAGAACTTATTACTACCATCTTTATTTTGGTCATAACTTTTTCAGAGCTTTAGGTGAAATACACAGAATCATGTCTTTAGATAGTCAAAGAAAAGGAAGTTAGAGGAATACTAGAACAATAGTTAACGCAAAATTGCATATTAATTTTTACTTTTAACAACACAACATGGGAAAAATTTACCATCAGGAATCAACACTGTTGAAAAAGGTATGGCCCAAACTATTTAAACGATAAAAACTACAATGAGTAAATTACCTTTTCTTCAACCTCAAAACTAATAAGTGGCACACGACAATACAATAGAAGAAACAATAGGAAAGGAAACGAGTAGCTAATAGCATTCCAAGTAAGAAGAGACATACAAAGCACATGGAGTTTTGAATTGTGTCGAGCAGATGTTGTAAGCAAATGTCGTAAAACATTTATACCATCCACATCAAGAGCATGATGACTAGAGAATGTTCGACGCAAATCCTACATTTAAAACCATATCGCTACAAGCAAAATCAATAGAATTTCCAAGGGATGAATAATCAGGCTAAGAATCTTGAAGAAGCTTCAACAAGAGCTGAGTCTTTCTCTTACCTTTGTCTGTGCAATCTTAATAGAAGCAATTGAATCAATACCTTAGCAGCTACAATGTCACTCGGGCTATCATTCGACGAAGAACACAGCAACATAAAACCCTAATTGCATATTCGGTAGCATGAATAGAGATCTTTAACAATAGCGAGGGATTTGAGTCTCAAGTCATTGAAATTGGAGTAAAAAAATGTTACGAATAAGATTTACTATTTCACTAAGGTGGGTACAGTAGGAGATGGGTCACAATCGACAACAAAAAGAAACCACCGGTAAGAGGAGGAGGACACCACACAAGTACGGATAACAAATTGTAGATCATCACGTGTAAGGAGGATGAATCACTTGCCATATGTCAGTATGGCGTTCAATCCAAGTTTAGAGCACTATCAAACCTTTACGCCATGTGTCACCACTATACTTGTCTGGTCGTTCCACCTGTATGCCACGCTATTCGTTACCATAAATCACATTGTACCGTGTGGTGCTAACTCAACATGCGTTGACTCAAATCGGTCTCTCTTGCCACACATCGTGCTCTGATTCGCCCAATGAATTCTGTGTGTCACGTGTCATGCTGTGATATTGTGGTGCTATTCATTGTGCTTGTTTTGATGTCAGCCCTTGATTTGAAGTTGATATGATGATACAAATTACACCTGAGCTATATTTAAGCCCCTAATCATAAACTCTAATGAACCGCCATTAGCATAATTTTGGTCATTTTTTGGATCTAAAAAGAGAGAAAATACAGAAAAATTCAAAAAGATATATAATTTTGATAGAGATTCAATAGGAGATTAATACTACAATTCAAGGGTGATTCTTATGTATGTTATCCATAATTGATGTACTTCATGAGTAGTATGCCATTTAATTGACATGAGAGTGTGATTAAATTAATTACTATATGGTATGTAGTTTACTTGAGAGAGAAATACATACTAGGTTAGATTAAATTGATCATATAATTAATTGATAATTATATTGGGAGGATTTTAGTAATTCACATGTTTAAAAAATTGGAGGATTAAGTCTTTCTAGATATTTTATCATATATCTTCTTAGTTACAAAATATGATTTAATTAATTATTATTATTTACTTTTAGTTATTTTAATTTTGCTTCCTTAAAATATAAAAACACAAAAAAATTGATTTTTATTTTTTTTAGTTTTAAAAAATTAATTTCTAATAAAATAATTTCCGTGAAAATGATCTTTACTTATCATTATATTACTTGTTGCGATACGTATACTTGCGTATTCATTTCATATATAATTTATATAGCAATCAGTTATGCAAGAATATCAACTTGTGAATATAAATGAGGATTTCAATGACATTCTTGATAATACAAAAAAGAAGGTGGAAATGTGCGCTCACTAGTTTCAATGACTGATTTTAACAATTTTGTAAGAGGTAACAATTTTACTGATTTGGGGTATTCTGGCCCTAGGTTCACTTGGCAGAGAAGATGCAAAGGTGATATATGTTACAGTAAAGGAGAGATTAGATCGAGTTTTGGCTTCTTAAAATTGGTGGCAATATTTTTCGAATGCCGGGGTGTATTATTTGGATGGATTCAATTCAGACCACTTGATGATAACGCTTTGTCTAGACAAGGTTGTACCTGTTTTAGTTGGGCATATTATTGTCAAAATTGGTGGTTACATTTTGAGAGTTGTAAATAAGTGGTAAAAAATTGCTAGAGGACATAATTAAGGGGCCCAATGTGATTTGTTCTTGATCGAAAGTTGAGCTTATATAGGAAAGCCTTGGTGAATTGGCATTGCTCTAGTGGTGTAAATTCTAGAAATAGAGTTTTGAGCTTATGGAGCCAGCTACACTATTTAGAGCAACATAATTTTATGGATCATAATATAAATCATGGGCTTGTCCTGAATTAGCTTTTTCTTATATATGCATCACAGGAACAATTTTGGGCTCAAAAGTCTAGAATCCATTGGCTTAAAGAGGGGGATAGAAATACATTCTTCATTCATGCAAAAAGTGAAACAAAGAAGAGTGAAATAAGAGGGCGATGGAAGATTGTCTACAACTACTAATACTACTTTTATTTTCGGGTGGAAAAGGTACCAAATCCCTCATCCCTTGAACATTTTTTTATCCTATAATCCTTTGTTCTACTGTTTACAAAATTATTTCAAAATATTCTATCCAAGAGGCTACAAGGTATTCTTCCCTCCTTAATTAGTGATTACCAGCTGCATTTGTTAAGAATTGGTTGATCATTGATAATGTTTTGGTGGTGCATGAGTTGTTTCATCATCTTCAATCACGACGCAAGAGGATAAACTATCATGTTGGCATTAAGATGGATATGAGTAAGGCGTTTGGTAGGATCGAGTGGATTTTTTTGTTGGACTTACTTAAAAAAAATTGGGTTTTTATTCAAAGTTTGTAAACTGGATAAGAGTGCCTTATTTTGGCATCATTTGCATGTGTTATGGGAGGACAAATAACGGGCTTTTTAAAACCAAAAATGGGTTTACGTCAAGGTGACCCCATGTTGTCTTAGTTGGGGAGGAAAAAGATGAGTTATGATGGACTTTTTAAATCATGCTATACTCTTGTTGCTAGTTTGTGTAATTGGAATGTAGATCAAGGCAAAGGAAGTGTAAGATGTGATACCACACTATTACAAAAAGGAGCTATTGAGTTGGGATTTAAAATCGATTTTTGAAAAAAAATGACTTATAATGAATTTTAAGTCACTATACTGAAAGATCGACTTAAAAAATTAAAAAAAAAACGTCGATCTTCCGTATCAATTAATGCTATATGTAGAACGTAGAATCAGTTCTACGTGTCAACCGACGCTACATGAACCGACACAAGCTACATGTAGCGCAGTTGACAGGTATGATCCCATTTTACAGACAATCTACTCATGTGTTTCCCTCATTACTTGAAAAAAACCGAGCATCCTCCTCCATACTCTTTCTCATTTTTTGGCCACCTTTGACCACCATTTTCGGTATCGTTTAGTGGGTTTTCTTCTTATCTAATTTCTCTTCTAGTTCCACTATTTTTTTGGGCATAATACTCAAACACTTTCTTACTTACCAAACACTTTTTTTCTTCATTTCTTTCATTTTGTTAGTTCATTTACTTTTATAAGTATTTCTATGAATTATTTTACACTTATTTTTCATATTTTTTTTAATTTAATGTATATTATGTGTTATTGATTATGTGTATAAATTTTTGAGTTATGTGAGTTGCGTATTTTTATTAAAACTTAGAAGAGAAGGTATTTGATTCATTTATTTATTTTAATAATTTTATGTATTTAGGTTTTTGATATATATTGATTTATTTTAAACTTAAAATTTTCGAAAATTATTTAATGTACAAGAAAAATATATATAATATAAAATATATTTTTATATGTATATAATGTACAATGTATTTATTAATATTTATTATTATATATATGTATAAAATATTTATTATTATTAATTACATTCATTTACATATATATATATATATATATATATATAATATTATATATATATAATATTATATATTTGTTAATGTTATTGTTAGTTTATTAATTATTTGGTTTTTATGTATTTATTTTTATACGATGTTTTGATAGATATTTTAATAATTAGAGAATTCATATATAATAATATCTTAAATATATTGGTTGGATACATATTTAATATGATTAATGTCATTAATAAAAAATAGACAAATCTTAGATATCAAAGTGTATAATTGAGTAGGACTATATTTCTGAAGTAGAAAATTTCTTGGAATTTGCTCGTAGAAATAGTAATAATAAAGTTAGTATGATTCAATTTCCCATATATTAAATGTGAAAATGAGAAATTTCATGATGTTGACGAGGTTAAGTATCACCTTATACGTAGTGGTATTCTTTTAAGTTATAAATGTTGGTATTATCATAGAGAAAATATTGATAATACTCATGAGGAAGAGATAAATAAGAATGTGAATGAATTATATACATCTTATCAGAATGTACAGACAGAAAATATGTTTCATACTGCTGAAGATGAGCTACATGAGGATGATCCCAAATCCTTTAAAAAACTTCTAAAAGATACCAAAAAATCGTTGTATCCAGAGTGCAAGAAATACAATAAAATGTCGGGATTTGTTCATTTGTACAATATGAAGGCAAAAAATGTTTTTTTTGACAAGGGATTCATAAAATTATTAAATGTACTAATAGATATGTCTCTTGATAGTAATGAATTTCCATCTTTAATGTATCATGTGAAGAAATATCTTAGTCGATTTGGTATAGAAAATCATAAGATTCATGCTTGTCTAAATTATTACATTATTTATAGAATAGAATATAAGACATTAGATTATTTTTCGGTGTGTAATGAATCAAGATGGAAGCATGCTACAAATGAGACAACACCTAAGAAAGGCGTGCCCATAAAGGTTCTTTGGTACTTTCTTCTGATTTCTCGCTTTCAAAGGTTGTTCAAAAGTAAAGCAACATCAAAAATATTTACTTGGCATTTAGATAATTGATCTGATGATGGGATGCTACGTCATCCTTGTGATTCTCCAAATTGGAAAGTAATAGATAATTTATCCCCTCAATTTGCATCTGATTCGTGCAATCTTCATCTTTTCATTGCTACTGATGGAATTAATCCACATAATTCCCTTAGTAGTAGTTATAACTGTTGGCCAGTAATTATGGTAACATATAACCTTCCTCCCTAGTTGTGTATGAAAAGAAAATTCATGATATTAACATTATTGGTCTCAGGATCGAAACATCCTAGAGTTGATATTAATGTATATTTGCATCCTTCGATAGATTATTTAAAGATGTTGTAAAATGAAGGTGTAAATATTTATGATGCACATAAAGAAGAATACTTTAACTTGAGGGGTTTTTTTATGGACAATTAATGATTTTTCTACCTATGGAAACTTATCATGACATGCAACAAAAGGTTATATGGGATGCCCTATTTGTATTGATGGAATTTCTGCAACTTATTTTGTTCACGGATGAAAGATGTCTTATAGAAGATATATAAGATTTTTTCCATCTGGACACAAGTTTAGATACCAAAAGAAACCTTTTAATGGTGAAAAAGATCATGATCCTACACCAAGACCTTTGCAAGGTGTTGACATATTAATGAAATTGAATGGTATGACATTCAAACGATATGGAAATATGAAAAAAAGAATACTCACTGATGGAGGGAAACGAAAGAGGTCAACTAATAAAATGGATGAAAAGGAAAATGTTACTGAATCAATAGATTATGATTGTTACAATAAAAAATCAATAGATTATGATTGTTACAATAAAAAATCAATATTTTGGGTATTACCTTATTAGAAAGACCTACACATTCATCATATCTTACATGCCATGCATATTGAGAAAAATGTATGTGAGAGCTTGATTGGTACATTACTTAATATACCTAGAAAAATGAAGGATGAAATTAAAGTAAGACTAGATTTAAAGAAACTGGGAATACAACCTGAATTGGCACCAAGGGTGGAAAATGATAAGAATCGAACATACTTGCCACTAGCATCATATACAATGTCAACAAAAAAGAAGGATGTGTTTTGTAAATTTTTGGCATGTGTGAAAGTTTCTGATGGTTACTCATCCAACTTAAGAAATTTTGTGTATATCATAGATAAAAAATTTTATGGATTGAAATCACATAATTGTCATATCTTAATGCAATAGTTATTATCAGTTGCTATTAGGTCAATTCTTCCAAAACATGTTTGATTATCAATAATTTGTCTCTGTTCATTTTTCAATACAATATGCAAGAAATCTATATCAATTAGTGAGTTAAACTCTTTACAAAAAGATGTAAAGAAGGATGTGTTTTGTAAATGTTTGGCAGGTGTGAAAGTTCTTGATGGTTACTCATCCAACTTAAGAAATTTTGTGTCTATCATAGATAAAAAACTTTATGGATTGAAATCACATAATTTTCATATCTTAATGCAATAGTTATTATTAGTTGCTATTAGGCCAATTCTTCCAAAACATGTTTGATTATCAATAATTCGTCTCTGTTCATTCTTTAATACAATATGCAAGAAATCTATATCAATTGGTGAGTTAAACTCTTTACAAAAAGATGTTGTGGAGAATTTGTGTCTACTTGAAAAATATTTTCCTCCTTCTTTTTTCGATATAATGATTCACTTATGTGTTCATTTAGTTCAAGAGAGTCAATTGTGTAGTTCTACTTACTTAAGGTGTATGTAACCTTTTGAGAGATACATGAAAGTCCTTAAAAAATATATAAATAATAGAAATCGTTCTAAATAATGCATGGTGGAATATTACATTGTTGAAGAGGCCATTGAGTTTTGTTCATAATACTTTAATAGTTGCACTTAAATTGGGAATCCTATGCACAAGTTGTTATTATAACATCAAATAATCTAATTAGGTAACCATATGCTCGGTGGAAGTAAGAAATTATTTATTGTTCGCACTCGATAGAAAAAAGCAACACTTAAATAATTTTGATAAATAATAATGATGCACAATCGTACATAGTGTAAGAGATGATAAGTTCAACCTTTTCATTTAAAATAAAATTATTTTTTATTTAACTATTAATGATACCTAATTGATGTATCTTGAATAACATTACATAATGCATTTAAACTTACTGAAGATTATCCTCGTTATAAAATAAAAAGAGGAGAAAAAATGGTTGTATGATGAACATACGCGATAACTTATTAATTGGTTTCGCAACCATGTATATGTTACATACAAGAATTCATTAGTACTTCTATGTAATGTTTTAAAACTTTGTTTTAAACACATTTCATCTTTTTATATGCATATATTTGAGTTGAACTCAACAAATCCAATCATAAAATAACAGAAACTTTATAATGGCTTGCACATGGTCCAAAATTCAATGTCAAATCATATTCTAATTTAACAATTAATGGTTCGAGGTTTACAACTCAAGCAAAGGACAAAGTCCTAGTAAATAAGAATAATGGTGTGAAGATGGTTGCACAAATTAGGTAATTTTCCAATTCAAAATATGATAATCCTGTGCTTTCTAATAGAATATATTATAGTATAATTCAAGAACTCGATTACGAGGTCTTCCATGAAACAGTATTCTTGTGTGATTGAGTCGAAGATGTCATCAATGTTGGATATAAAATAAATGATTTTGGATTTACCCTTGTAAACTTATCCAAGATAAATCACATTGATGATCCTTTCATATTAGTACTTCATGCAAAACAAGTATTTTGCATGAGCGATCAAATTAACACAAGATAGTCTGTTATGTTAACGCCTCCACAAAAAGAGTTATAATATTGTGATGCTTTAGAAGATGATGATATGCTTGATACATTATCCAATATTAATCATTTCCCAAACAAATTACCTAATGTATATGATGATATACTTAATGACGATGATTCTTCATCATGGACTCGAAATGATTGTGAAAGAATATATATATATATTATCAACAACCTAATTAAACATAATGTATGTTCTATATTATTCTAATAACTCTTCACTACTACAATACATACATATGGCCTCGGTTTTTAACTATGATCGTAGGTCTATATCCATGGTTATAAGAACTGAAGCCTAAGTAAGAGAGATCATAGATTGTTACCTATGACCTTGGTTTTTTAACTGAGGTCATAGACATGTAATCAAAATGATATCTATTGTCTCGGTTACACTTAAATCATGACCATATATATCTCAATTAACCTCATTTTTAATATAAATTAAAATAAATTAAGAAATTGAGAAAATTAAGAGTTATTATATTAAACTTAAGAGGGATATTACATTAATTAAGAGTTTAATAGATGCACTAAACATAATAAAAACTTAATATAACTAGCAAATTAAAGTGTTCTAAAAATATAAAAATATACATGAAAAAAATGTACTAATATAACTAATCAAATTGTCTACGATCTAGTTTCTCTTTCTCTGTCAAAAAATGTTCTCTCAACTGCCACAACTGGCCAGACCAATGTAGCATTTTGTACACAAATAAATAGAACAACAATATACACTGAACCCATTGCATTTAAAAGATCTTATTGCCTTTTCTTGCATTTCTAGTGAATTTCAGTAAAGACTATTCAAAGGCTAAGAGAAAAGTTAGTTATTTTAACAAGTAGTGTATTTCATTTTCAACTGTACCTTTTGGGGCCAACATCCCATAATATAGTTCCAAACATTATAATGATGAAGGTTGTGAACAGGAACCTTACTTAGTTCCTTAATCAAGTCCTTGTTTCTCCTGAACTATTAACACACATATAAATACTCATTAATAACATTTTACTTGACAAAAGATCATAATTTCTTAAAATATTTCCAAAAATGAATAAAGAAGTATCCAGGAAACATATTTGTTTACTTGGTATTTAAACCTCTGAGGCTATACTACCTGTGAAGGTGTGACATTTTATATATGTCAACAAAGTCAACCCCTAGATTTGCTTCTTGTGTTTCTAAAGTAACCTCCAACATCCAAGTTATCGGGTTGTAGCCATCTTTGATCTTTTGAATTCCATCAACTCCCTAGTGAAACACAAGCTAAGCATGTGTTACCATACAACAGTTAAAATAGTCAAAACCTTATGCATCATTTAATTTTCCAACTGAGCTCAAAATACTTGATCAATTGTGAGGAATGCCGGCCTACATGACCAACATAGATTTCCTCACCTCCCTGTTTCAAGAGAAACAACTAAAAGTAAATTGAACTTTTTAGTCCTCTAAAACTAACAAACTCTACAACCGAACAATTCTTTTTACATATATTAATTGTTATAAACAACAATTGATGGCATGCAATAACTAGAAGAGACAAATACCACCTTAGTTGTTGATACAAAACAAATTAAGATGAAAAGACTTTTCATTTACAATTTTTCAAATATTCAACCCTTAAATGGATTACCTCATCAAAGGCATCAAATATGTCTATGCTTGGTTAGTGAATGGTGCAAACCATAGTTCTCCCACTATCAACTATATTTCTCATTGTTCTCATGACAATGGTTGTTTCTTTGGCATCAAAGGTAGGCTCATCCATGAATATCATAGATGGATTAGCAACAAGCTCAACTACAATTGTCAGCCTTTTGTGCTGCTCTATTGAGAGACCATTCACACCAAGTAATCCCACAATAGCTTATCTTAATGATGTCAGTTCCATAAGCTCCATGACTTCTTTAATAAACATCTGGAAATAATTAAGCATATCAAATCTAACAACTTGGAAAAACTTGAAGAAAACAAAAATTATGACTGCTTGAAGGCTTTAAATTACCTTTCTAGTTTCAGAATCAACCTCTAAGGGTAACCTGAGCCATGCAAAATAGACCAATGATTCATACACTATGACATGAGGAGAATGGATATCAATTTGTTCACAATATACCAATATGCGGGAAAATGTTTCTTGATTTTTTGGGTATCCAGATATGTTGATACTACCCTCAATATATCCACTAGTTTTCCTTCTTGCCAGGACGTTCATTAGTGTAGTCTTTCTAGCACCACTAACACCCATCAGAGTAGTTAGAACTCCTGGTCTAAAAGAACCAGTTACTCCCTTTCAAAAGTTCTAGTCGGTCCTCAATGATACCTTAAGCTTTCATTTCGTACAAGAACGTTAAAAGTGCTTTTGAATCAAACAACTCCAAAAATAATAGATTTCAAGTTTATTTTCTTTCACAAAGAAGTCAAAAAGGACCAATATCTTCAAACTTCAACAGAATGTTCATAAGCCTGAGTTCTAATTACATTGTTACCATTAAGAGTTACATAGAGATACCTGTGGCATGTCAACAGCATATCTGATTTCATCAAAGGTTATTAAAAGAGAATAGTTTGTTGCATCCATTATTATTGAAGCTTTGTTCACATGCATATATATTTAAATACTTCTCATGTCAGATTCACATTAAATTAATTGATTCTTTAGGCCTAATTATTATAAGTAACACCAACTTTAAATGGTACTTATAGGAAAGGAAAATGATCATCTACATTTTAATTTAATGAAAAGAAACAGAATGAGAGGTTTTAATTAAACATAAGCATTAAAACAGAAAGCACATCCAAAAAAATTTCATTTCAAAGAAAGATGGAGCAGGTCAAGAGCTCCAACTTATGAGGACACATTTAAGTATTTCAGAGTATGATAAACCCAAATATGACCAACCATCATATCCATCTGAAAGTAATAAAAAGATTAATACAGAATCTAATTTAATTATAAACTTTATAGTTCTAACATAACATTTGTTACAAGATTCAGAAAATAGAACATAGCATCTATAAAGATTAACAATAAAGTATAACAATCAAATGGAGGGGGAATATTGATGCTTCGATATTTTTAGAGTTCATACTGGAGAAATATTCTTAGTACCACAACTGCTTAATATAACAAGGTCAATAGAATACTATAACCCATTTCACACTTTGGAGTCATGCATCCCATGTCACATAAATTCCATGAAATATAACGCCTATGATCAATTGAAAAATCTAATTACACAAAATACTTCACTGCAATGTAAGGTATAACACCCTAATAAACTTGTTAATGTAACAAACCAGGCTAGACTAGCCAGAAGACAAAAACAAAATGAACCAAAAACTTGTTGTGTGTTTTACAACACACAAAAACGTGCAAGTATACACGGTCACAAGTAATAAGATTTGTAAGTAAAGATCGTTCCCACGGAGATTTGTTACTATAGTTTGTTGAGTACTAAAATTATATCTCTCTGATTTTATCCAAAACAATCGTTGATTAAGAAAAAAGTAAAATAAGAAAATAAAAGAAATCTAGGATTGCAATTTTTCACCAAACTAATCCACTCAAATCATGTTATTTTCTTTTGATTTATATTTTTTAGTACATTTAATTTGTCAACCGAAAACTTCTATTTTTATTCATACATCTCTTCCGAGTTCCGTATAAACACACCTCGTTAAATTAATTCACTATATCTCTATGAGAATTAAATTTAATAAGATTCATTAAGTTCTAAGTTTTCAAATGGCCACACATACAATTAGGGTATATTCCTATCCTTCATCATACATGTCATTCTATTTACGAGCAATATACACACAAATGCCTCTTCCAAGTTTATTTATGTGCCATGGATCGTTTTGATAAGATTCGTAAATAATCAAAAAGCATTAAGCACAAAATAGAACGAACAAATCGAACATCTTATAAATCTATCAAAAATAATTAAAATCAAAGCTTCATAAATTTAGATCAAATGCAACCCTAAAAAAAATTAAATTACTTCATAAATTAAAAATAAAAATTACAACACATAGAGAAAAATAAGATGAAGAAGAAGGAAAATTAAAACAACACTTAGAACAAATATTTGGCACACGCAGAACACAACAAAAGCCAAAAAATGGCTTCTGCGTGTTCTGCCATCCAAAACCGAGCAACACAAGAAAACTAAACTCTACCCAAAACTCTTCAAAACTATCATCTTATCTCCTATTTATAACTAAAAATAATACATCTAAAATATTACATTTTTTATTTTATTTTTTAATAAAAACGCGTAATAATTTTATATCGAAAAATAAAATCACGCGTATCGAAAATATTAATTAAATCACGTGTGAGACAGGGGCGCCGATTCTGCATTTTTTAAATTCTTTATGCATGCCACGTGTCAGCATCTGATTCGCTGCAATGAATTAATGTGGACACGTGACAGCTTCTGATTGGTTACGGGAAACGGCGCAGGGAAGGATTGTCGTGCATGGACAACGGCTACACGCGGGCGTGATCCTGCGCTCTCACGCTCATGATAACATGCCACGTGTCATCACATGATTGGCTGACAAATAGAGTGGGACACGGGGCAATTTCTAATTCCAGGAATGGATTCAGGTGGACACGTGGTAGCTTTTTATTGGAGGAAATTTAGGTTGCACGCAGAGATCAGTGCACGGGATCAGAGGCGCGTGAACGTGGGGGACAGCGGCTGGACGCGTCAGACATGTGGGTCCCACCTACACGCCGGCTTGCGCGGCAGGTGGGCCCCACTTGGGCGCCGAGCCGCGTGAAAGAATCTGCGCACACGCAATTTGGTCGGGCGTGATCTGGACACGCGCATCGTAGCCGTTTCTTCTTTGATCGGACGGTCCACGTTTGGCACGTGTTGTTGGCGCGTGGTTCTTCTTATTTGCGCAGAAAATTAAACTTTCTTAATTTCATTTTCACCCACAAATATATTTCAAATTACATTTTAAACTTTGTTTAATTGCAATGTAGCACTTTTGGTAATTTAAATTAAATTTTAAACTTTTAATAATTAAAATTAAGCCCGATTTAAATTTAAATTATATTTTCAACTTTTATAAATTGCAATTAATCACTCTTTTATTTGAAATTATATTTTTGGACACAAATTTGTCATTTAAGAACGTTTTCGATACAATTTATTTAATTTTCTTAAAATATATAAAAAACAGTAAATACTAATTTATTAAATTAAAATTAAATAAAAATAGTGAGAAAATAGCAATTATAATTAATAAAATAGGTGAAAATAACTATATAAAATACAGTTATCACATCCCATGTCACATAAATTCCATGAAATATAACGCCTATGATCAATTGAAAAATCTAATTACACAAAATACTTCACTGCAATGTAAGGTATAACACCCTAAGAAACTTGTTAATGTAACAAACCAGGCTAGACTAGCCAGAAGACAAAAACAAAATGAACCAAGTTTTAATGGATACAAATCAAGATTTAAAAATAAATAAATAGTAAATAAATAACTAAAGACGAAAGGAGCTTCACCATGGCTCCCAAAATAAATCCTAACACCGAAAAGAAATTCAAATACCTTCAGAACACTTAGGCAATGGAGTAGGTAGAGAGAAGGTTTTGGGATCTAGAGGCAAGGAATTAGCGAGTTTGTATGATCCTTAATGTGCCTGAAACTCAAAAGGGCTCTCTAGCTCCTTCAAGCATATTCCAACCTGACATTTTGACTTTTATGGCTGAAGGGTCGTTGGGGTTGGGTCCTCCCTCATAAAGGGAATTTATTTTATATTAGTTGGCGATGATTGATCTATGTTGCCAGACTATACCTTCGAACTCTCTTGAACCTCTATTCTTTATGACTTCTCTGGAAGCAACTTGCAATAGATTTGAAGAAGAGCATGAGCTTCTTTAGGGTTAGTAGGTCGATAATCTCTATTATGTTTTGGGATTTCTCAACTGCTTCAAGAAGTGAAAGGTCGATGTCATTGTTATTGATGGTGACACACATAAAGTGGCAGAGAGAGTGAACGACGACCGGAGTTGGGTTGAGAAAAGGAATGGTGCGCACTGGCCTGGGAAAAGAGAAACGAAAAGGAAGGAATGGTTCGCACTAAGGAAGGAGAGAAAAAAAATAAAATAAAAGAAAATGGGAGGGAAGGAGGGAGGGAAAAAGAAAAGGGAAAAGGGAAAAGGGAAAAGAAAAAATAGGGAGAGAAAAATAAAAAAATTGATAAATAAATTTGTTATATGGTGTAAAACATTGATAGGTTATGTATATGGCCTCAGTTTTTAAATAATCGAGGTTATAGGATATGTCTGTGGCCTCAATTTTTAAATAACGGAGTCTAAATTTTTGAGACCATATGTATGTATTGTAGTAGTACTTGTTTATATGTTTGGACTTAAAATTGTCAATTAATTTCTATTCATAATTGTTTGTAGATATTTCATAGATCCTAGGGTACTAGAGATTGTAAATCCAAATGATCTATTGGGGCATTTGAAAAGAAGGGGTTGGGCTAATATACTTGATGCTCCACTTAATCCAAATGATAGAAAACCCGTTCAATTCGACACAACTGGTAATCAATTAGGAGAAAATGGCCAACAATTGAAATCTCCTATTGGTAGACTTGTGAAGTCAAGTATACCAATCAATATAAATGATTGGACTAAGGTTGATGATGTTGAAAAGTTTAAGATATGGAAAACCATTTATATAAGTCTTTTTTGTTTTATAATTAGCTACATATATTATATCTTTTTTGTATTATATCTCATCTAAAATGTTTTTTTTATAGAATCGCTTTAAATCTCTGGTAATTGGATGAACAAGTGTTACAAGATTGCAAATAAGGCATGGAACGAATACAAAACTTCCAAATTGGCAAGAAATTATCTGTTTCAATACTTTGAATCATTTAATGAACAATAACTATACAAAATCTCTTAAGAACACACTTTGATTAAACCCTAAGTATAGAAAGACTTCATGGATTATAGACATATAGATGAATTTCAAATCATTAGAGAAGAACATTATAATATACAAATGTAGAATATTCTTACTAATCGTACTAAAAGTTCATTAAATCCTTAAATTAGAAAAAAATGGTATTATTAAGTTGTTAATTTATAATTATATATATATATATATATATATATATATATATATATATATATTCCACAAATTTTAGTTGATGTCACAGTTAATAAATTTATTTAATTTATGTAAAAATTTGAATTGATAGACCAGTTAATCAATCTGAATTGTATATAGAAACAAAGACTCTCAAAACAAAGAAGTTAAGACCAATGAATAAACGGGGAGAAATACAAATAATCTTGATATTTATGATACATAAGTGTTATTAAGTGATATAGTGGTGCTCCTAAAGATTTTCCTCAAGTTAATCAATAAGGTGAAGTTCTTCTCCATTTATTATTTTAAATAGTTTTGTTTATTTGTATATAAATAGTCTCAATTTAATTCAATAAGTAGTACTTTAAGATTAAAAATATTAATATATGAGATTTTTAGTAAAAAATGGTGAAATATATTTTTAGAATTTTTTAAAAGTTTTTATGGATTTTTTTATAATTTTTTTAATGTGGGACCAATTAGAAGATGCTACGTGGATACCACGTAAGTGAAAAAAAGCCAACCGAAGCACACTGCATGTAATAGGTGATGCGGCCCACACCACATGTTGGTACGACGTTCATTTTGAGTTTGTCATATGGTCAACATGCATGCCACGTTTCGTCACATGATATGTCTATACTTTCCACCATGATTCCATGAAATCTGTAATTGTAAATCATAGCACTCCACGTAGTGCTAACTCAGCATGTGTTGACCATGAATAATCAACCTTGCCACGCATCCCGCACTAATTGATGCCTTCTTTCTCCCTTACCATATGTCGCATTCCTATTGGCCAACACTCTTAATTTTTCTTTTTTTATCTCAATCTTTAATCTAAAATTGATCTGACAATTCATATTCTATATGAATCTAATTTAATCCCCTAATTACCCCAAAAACCTAAGGAAGTAAAATTAACATATTTTTATCATTTTTTTGAGCCAAGAAGAGAGAAAAATATAGAACAATTTGAAAGAAAATACAATTTTGGTGGAAATTCAAGAGTAGGTTGGTGCAACAATTCAATAGATTGATTATATTTATTCTTCTTTTCAATTCTTTATCAATTGTTATGTCTTTATTTATGAAAAATATGAGCTTTATATATAAAAGTATGTTTAGCTAATTTATTAATCTAGGAGTCTTATAAACCCAATTTTTAACATGTGATGTTCTAATATATTACCCAAATTATGATTTCAATTTAATTATATTATTTAAACTAATTTTTATGTTATTAGTTGTTGGCTAACAATTAATCTATAGAGGCAATTAAATAGATTTGAGAGAATTATTTAATTCTTTATCTTGATTAAATAACATGCATATTTTCTAGGCAAAGATGTATGATTCTTATTTATATGATCCATAATTGATGAAATTAATAAGTAGTATGTAATTTAATTGACATGAGAGTGTGATTAGGTTAATAACTATATGATGTATAGTTTACTTGATAAAGGAATACATGTTAAATTAAATTCAATTGATCATGTAATTGATTGGTAATTATATTGAAATAATTTTAGTTATTCATATATTTAGAAAATTGAAGGATGAAATACTATTAAATATTTTTGTATATATCTTCTTAGTTGTCAAATCTGAATTAATTAATTACTATTATTTATTTTTAGTTTTTTTAATTTTGCTTTCTTAAAAAATAAAAATATAAAAAAATGATTTTTACTTTTTAGTTTTAAAAATTAATTATTAATAACATAATCTCTGTGGGAACAATCTTCTCTTATCATTATATTACTTGTTGCAATATGTATACTTGCATATTTATTGTACACAATTTATGTCAATCAATTTTTTAGTGTCATTGCTGGGATTATAAACGTTAGAAATTAATTTGCATTTTATTTTATTGATTTTTTATTTATTTTTCATAATTTCAATTTATTTATTTTAATTTTAACATCTGGTTTAGTAGTATTGGGATTATAAATATTAGAAAATGATTTTTATTTTATTTTATTTATTTATTTTTCATAATTTTAATTTTAATTAATTTATTTATTTATTTTTAATTTTGACATCTCCTTAATGCTATAAGAAATATAGTTAGCTCTATTGTATGAGCAGAGTCCATAAGGAAGAAATTTTGTCTTTAGATCCTAAAATCGAGTGTATTTTGATATCAATAAAAAAGCAACAAATTGTTGCACAAATGAAAAATGACTAATCCATTAGAAAAAAAACAACAATTAGCTAAATTTAAACAATCAGATACCTTTAATGGATTATAGGGATAGAGGTATGAATGAATACCATTACCTATGTTAGAAGGGTTGAATTCAAGTATTACAAGGCCAAACATTCAAGCTCATTAGTTTGAATTAAAACCATTGATGTTTCAAATGTTACAAATAGTTAGACAATTCAACGGATTATTAATAGATGATCCTCACTTACATCTTAGATTGTTTATTTTATTAGTGTGATCGAGGAGGTGTTTAAGCTTAAATTGTTCTCTTACTCTTTGTGAGAACGTACTCAAGCTTGGCTAAACTCTTTGCCACCTGATTCAGTTACAACTTGGAATAATTTGGCAGAGAAATTCTTGATGAAATATTTTCCACCAATAAATAATGTCAAGCTTAACAATGATATTATATCCCACTAATAATATGAAGGAGAATCTTTATACGAAGCATGGGAAAGATTCAAAGAATTGCTAAGCAAGTGTCCTAACCATGATATCCCTCATTGGATCCAAATGGAAACTTTCTATAATGATCTTAATGCTCAAACAAGAACCATTGTTGATGCAAATGGAGCTCTGCTAACCAAATCTTACTATCAAGCTTATGATTTACTGGAGAAAATGGCTAGCAATAATTATCAATGGCCAATCTTACTACGCATTTTTAATTTTTAAGAACTTTATTTATTTTATTTTTAGTATGATTTTAACCACGATTTGGGTAGAATTTGATAAATATATGAAAAATAAATGCACGCATGCTTGATATGAAACATATAAACCTAATGATAAAAATTTGTTGTCGTGACTAGGATAAGAAATGTAATATGCAAGTTAAGATACATTAATCATGTGATATGCTTGCTAGTTTTAATTGAATGATTAAAATTTTTATGCACATGTTCATAATTGATTTTGGTGTTCTTATTGAGAGATAATAGGTAATGAGTTATGCAATTTGATGAGATCTACCACGTTTTATAATCTATTTAATCATTTTTTGAGGCAAAATTATAAATAGTATTTAGGTGGAGAAATGATTTAGGCCTTATTTGAATCGATTAAGCCTTTCAAGCTAACCAGTGTTAACATCCGTAGTCACCCATTTGAGCCTAACAAAGGACCTTTTATATCTTTAAATTACATTTTATGCCTAACCAATGATCATTACCTTTACCCTTGCACCTTTAGCTTGTATGAAAAGAAAAAAAATGCAATCATGTGTTATGCTAGAGAGTAAGGTGAAATGTAATGCACCTTATACAAAAAAAAAAGAATAAAGAAAAATAAAAACTCACAACAAAATGATCACTTTCTAAATAAAAAGAAAAAAATAATTTTAGAGGTATCGTGAAGTTAAAAAAAGATGTGGAATAAAAGAATATAAAAATAATGATAAAATATGATGCACTAAAATATCAAGTAAAATCTCAATTATAGTTAAAAAGTGTATAATGAATAAAAAAACTAAGGTGTGGAAAGAGCCTAAATATCTTTATTTATTGAATCCCACCTAAGTCTTACATTACAAGCATGAAAAGTCCTTATTAATCTTTAGCTAAGTGCATATTTATATTACTGGAGAGAGATATGAAAAATAAACTTATAAGACTTGTTCAAAGATTAAATTGATTAGCATGCTCATATAGGTTGATTTCATAAGTGCATTGGATGATATCATGTGCAACACACACATGAATCAATTCATTAAAAAAATCGCATATCCTTGTATTGATAGAACATTGATTGATAGATATGTGAACCTTCTTATATTAGAACTGTACAATTGTTGAAGGGGATAATTTTCACTAAATATATATATATATACTGTCCATATCATTTTATCTAGTCAGACTTAGCTATACTTAATAACAGGCAAAGAGTTAAGTTTGGGAATGCGATGACTCTATAAAAGTAAAGTTATCAATATATTTTTCTACTTACTGTTTGCTCATTTTATTCAATAAATAGTAATTTTAGGGTTAAAAATATTTTTAGTGAAAAAGGATGAAAATATATTTTTCAAAAAAATTTCAAAAATTTGTATGGAATTTTTATAATTTTTTTAATATAGGACCAATCAGAAGACACTATATGGATGCTACACAAATAGGGGAGCTGACCAGTCACTACATAAGGATGCCACACAAGCAAAAAGGGCTAATCGAAGCATGCCACTTGTATTCGGTGATGTGCCCATGCCACTTTTCGGCATGAGGTTTGTTTCGAGTTCACTGTGGAGTCAATGTGTAATTTATAACCACAAATCATGATTCATCCATTCTTTCCACTAAGGCACCATGCAAACTGTAACCATAAATCATAGTGTGCCATGTGGTGCTAATTCAATTGGCGTTGACCATGACCAATCAACCCCACCATGCGTCGTGTGCTGATTGGTCCCATCTTCCTCCATTACCACCCAACACTATTATTTTTTCCTTTTTTTCATCTCAGCCCTTGATCTGAAGCTGATCTGATGGTCCATATTTCATTTGAGTCTATTTTAACCCCTTAATTTCCCAAAAAAAACCTAAGGAGCCAAACTTAACATATTGTTTTATCAGTTTTTGGAACCAAGAAGAGAAAAAATACAGAAAAATTTAAAAGAAGATACAATTTGGTGGAGATTGAGGATAAGATTGGTGCTACAATTTAGGAGATTGATTGTATTTATTCTTCTTTTCATTTATTTATCAAGTTTTTGTCTTTATTTATGAAAAATATGAGTTTTATGAACAAAATTATGTTTAGCTAATTTATTTATCTAGGGATCTTATGAAGCCAAATTTTAACATGTAATGATTTAATATTTTACTCAATTATGATTTCAATTTAATTATATTAGTTAATCTGATTTTTATGTTATTAATTGTTTGGTTAATAATTGATCTAGATAGATATGTATGATTCTTATGTATATGATCCATAATTGATGAATTTAGTGAATAATATGCAATTTAATTGATATGATAGTATGATTAGATTAATTACTATATGATGTATAGTTTACTAAAGAGAGGAATACATGATAGTCAAATTCAATTCATCATATAATTAATTGGTAATTATATTTAGAGAATTTTAGTAATTCACATGTTTAGAAAATTTGAAGATTAAGTATTTTTAGATATTTTTTCATATATCTTTTTAGATGTCAAATCTGAGTTAATTAATTACTACTATTTATTTTTAATTCTTTTAATTTTATTTTCTTAAAAGATAAAAACACAAAAAAAAATTAATTTTTACTTTTTAGTTTTAAAAATTAGATTTTAATAACGATTTTTTCTTATCGTTATATTATTTATTATGATATATATACTTACATATTTATTACACATAATTCGTATCAATCATTTATGTATGTAAATTTGATTAACTCATGCAAATTTTTTTCACTTAAGTCGCATTTTTATTTTGCTTTATACTTTATGTTATTTTTTTATTTGAAGTCTAGGGATGGTCATAGCCCGTATCCAAAGAGGTTAGTTCTATCTCTACCTACTATAGAAAAGATACATAGATATATGTGTAATAAATATGAAAAATAACAAATAATAAATGAAAAGAGTGCAAAATAAAATAAATGATGGTTACGATCAGAAGGCTTCAAGCCAAATTGGTTCGTTAAGTTCATATTGATTATGTCATACATTGTTTTGCTGCGTTGAATAAGTAAAAATATTTCAGCGGATTCGTTCATGTTATTACGGCTCTTGGTCTTTTATCAATTTAATAAACAATTATTTATCAATTCATATTGTATCAAATAATATATATCATATAGAGTAAATTTGACATTTAGGCTAATAGATATAATATAAATAAATATAGTAAATATCGTATTTTTTTAGACGAATTAAACACAATATGACATACTATTTAACAATATATGAATTAACGAATATCAATTTATTGAATGAATTAAATACAATACCATATATTGACATGAATACATGCTAAAATAATTTTACTTGCTAATGAACAAGAATATTATCCAACATGAACTTAATAAATCTCTTATTTTTTATTTTTAATAATAATATTACATGACACAACTATTTATTAAATAGATGAAATATGACACAACATGAAAACATTAACGAACCCCTTAGAGTATATTTACTCACTCAACTTGATAATTGTTTAAAACGCACTAAAATTATCAAGATTTAATAGACTTTAATTAATTAAATAAATTTATATTTATACGATTTTATCATATTTTTATATAAATTTATTTATTTAGAATCATAGATATTTTTATTATTTTTCAAGTATTTTCGTTCCAAAATAATTTAAAATTCAAAGAAACATATTGGAAGTAATATATCACAATATTTGAAGTGTAGTATTTATTTATTATACAAATAAGTGAGAAAAAGCTAACAAAAATGGAAAAATTGAAAAAAAATTACCCCAACCAACATACGCCCGCGCCTGTCTCGTGCGTAGCCAGCACACGCTTGCAGCAAGTCATATGTGCAGCCAACACACGTCCGCGCCTATCCCGTGCGCATGTCATGTCGAGAGCCAATGCCTGTCTATCGCAAATGTTGTGCATGCCAATGCACCCACACGCGTGCCAGCTTATCTAAACACATCCAAAACCAATTTTTGAGATTTTTTTCTTACTTTTTCAGTATTTTCCTCACCAATAAAAGAACTCTCTCTCCCATTGTAAAAATCATTCCTCCAAATCTCTTCTCTTTCTCTCTCTAGAAAGTTTTCTTTGTTTTTTAAAATTTGTTTGTTTTAAAATTCTTCTCTGTTTGAGAAGAACTAGCTATGTTTTTATAAATTTTTAGTTTTTGATTCAATAAACAGAAATGCAAATCCATTTTAAGGATTTCTAGAAACAGAATTATTATCAAAGTTTTGTAAGGATTCTTTTAAGGTATAATTTTAAAATGAATTCTTTACAGTTATTTTTATGTTTTATGTTTTATATGTTATATTTAATTTGTCTGTGATTAAATTTAATATGACTGACTGTTTGTAAATATGATATAATAATAACGTTGTTATGCTTGCGAAATATTAAATAAGTAAAATATTTCTATAAAATAAATTGATTTTATTTTTATTCAAGATTTTATATTAAGAATGTTAGAGATAAATATATTATTTTTCATTACAAACTTAAATCTAAAAATTAGATTTTAAGGTTTAATTATCTGATCTGATTTAAAGTAGTGTTATTTTATTTGTTAGTACAATCACCCGGTATTTAAAACTTGAAAGTTAGTACTCGGATATTTAAATTCTAAGGTTTAATTTAGACACTTTGAATAAAGTTTAAAATATGTAATCCCATCAATGTGGCATTTAAATGGTTCATTTTCAATCTATTAGAAAAAAATTAATTTAATTAACCAAATTAATTATCGACCCACCTATAGGTGTTAATTGATTTTTTTAATTAATAAAGAATATCTAACCTCACCAAAGGTGGTATTTATAAAAAAAATATAATAAACAAATATCAATTTATATCTTTAATAATCTAAATAATATGAGCAAGTATAATTAACTTAATTATTATATGCATAAATACTCCATTGTTATGAATGATAAAAAAATTATATAATTGTTTATTGAATTCATATTTATATTTACCTTTTGATGTTATTAGATTAGGAAACACAAAATCAAAATATCGTGACACGATGTTTGAGATTTAATTTCATTTTTAAAAGTTTGAATAATAAATTAAAAATCACATATATTCCTTCCTTAGATAGACCTTGAAATTATACTTGTAATTTTTTATAAAATGATACGCGCACTTGTGAGAGTTTTACAAATATAAAACCAAAGTATCTACAAAATCAGTATTGCTAACCTGATGTCAACTTTGTCTCATCAAGTTTTTGGCGCTGTTGTCGGGAAATGAATAACATTTTTAAATTATTTATTACAATTTTAAAATTTTATGTGATGTAAATATTATTATTTTTATTTTTAGAATTTAATTTCAAAAAATCTTAAAATTTAATTTATTTAATTATTTTATTTTCTAAAAAAATTAAAAAAAAAATAAATTGTGTAATAGCATGAAAAGTAAAGATCTAAGGGAGTTATGTCTAAGAAACTAGTTCTTGAAGGCCTTTGTGCCACTAATATTTCATAAGAATGTTGTTCTATCTTAGATGATGGTTTTTAATTAAGCTTTGTCTCACCATTCTTTCTTGGGAGCATTTTTAGTTAATACTAATTATGTTATTTAACTTAGAGATTAACTTACCTATTGTAAATATTATATGATATAACATGTATAAAATATGTTAGTATTATATATTAGATAGAGTGTATAATATTTTATACAATTTAATCATGTATATTTATTTGTATAAAAATATGTTTAAATTATATATTAGATAAAATGTATTATAAATATTTATTATGTATAATTTAATCATGTATATTTATTTGTAAAAAAATGTGTTTGCATTATTGGATAGATAAAGTGTATTATAAATATGTATAGTTTAAGTATGTATAATTATATGTATCAAAATTTGTATAAAAATTGTTTGTATTATATATATATATATATTGTAAAATTTGTATAATTATTTTTTTTATTTTACTAAATTTATTTTTATTATTTGCTTTTGTTTATTTCTTTTACTTAATTTTTATTTTTATTGTTTAGTATTTATTTTAATACTTAGTGTTACATTAGTTTTAAAAAATTCAAAAATTATTTCCAAAATTTTAAAGTTTTTAATAACAATTTGTGATAAAAAAAAATAGGTAGTTACTTTGTTAGATCTCGGTACAAATGTGTTTTGATATCTTAGTAATTTGACTTGCACTTAGAAATGAGTTATCTAAAACCTACAATCATGTCCCTAGTTTCAAGTAAATAAATTTTGAAATTTCATAGGGTATGACTTAAAAAGTATAGGTAGACAAACTTGTTTTACCTGTAAGTTTGATTGACTCAATGATGTGGGGACATTGAGTTTACTTAAAATGAAATCCCTTCATTTACATCTTGCTAAGACATTAAACTAAACCCTAGATCGGAGGCAATTCATCATTTTAGGTAATTTTATTTTATTTGTTTTACTTATTTAATTTATGTTGTTTATTTTAGTTTAATTGCATGTGGATAATTTTAGAATTATTAAAACTAAAAATATTTGTTGAGATGTTAGAAGTTCACATGGATCTGTCTTTGTGCACTTGAATGATGAACATGATGGATGCAAATGCATTTCTTCATCATTACTTTCACATTCTCAGAAAATAGGTAACCTTTTTTTCTATTTTGTTTTTATCTTTAATTTACAATTGTTACATTGAGGACAATACAATGTAAGTTTTAGGTTGAGGGTGGTGAAAAGTTATCATGCTTAATTTCAAAACTTTTACAATTTTAAAAACTTTTATGTTCATATTTTCATTTTTATTGTGTTTGATTTTATTTTATTTATGTGGTTTAGTAATTTTTAGAATTTTAGGATTAGTTTTAAAAAAATCTTAAAAAAATTATCATTTTATTTAAATCAAATTTAAGTAAATAGTTAAGTCTTTTGCACTGTTAGATTAATTTTTGAAAATATATCATAGAGTATATGATAATTAGTTAATTTTTGTCATAAATAATATTTCATGATAAAGTTTGAAATTTATAATGAACTCAAAATTAATGTTTAGGAATCAAATAGTGGAGACTACCATTGTGAGATATTATTTTAGCCTTATTTTCCTTTATTCTCAATGAAATATTTCCTTTATACTCAAAACACTTATTCTATTTTTTCAAAATTTTAGATGATCTTTATAGGTATTAGTATTCAATATATGAATTTTCTTATCTTAATAGATTGTCGTATATTTATTTTTCATTTGCTTATATTAACGGATTTAAGTAGAAATTGATAATATGTGCTTTTATCTCATTCATACATGACTTCTACCAGAAAGAGACATATCTATGGTTACATAAACCAAAATCAAACAGAAAAGCCACAAAATTAATCACTCACCAAATTTCTACAAAAATGTACAATCTCTATATGGGTCCACCCTCTAAAAAAATATGTTGAAAAATCTCTTAAAAAATAAAGAGATAAAGACTATATACTATAATCTACATACTACGATCTTTTTAATCTTAAATAGTTGTGAGAGTTGGTTAGTACAAAGGAAATATAGGAAATAATTCCCCTAGAATTCATTGCATTTATTTTTCCTAAACTTATAAAAGTCATATATTTTGAAATTTTTTCTTAATGAGTTTGATTGATGTATGAAATAATATATATGATATCTTTATAATTTATACATTTGATTCATTTTATGAGATTGAAGTTATGCATTATTTTTGTGTCTTTCTTCTTTTATAAGTATGTGAACTTATTAGTTCATTTCTAAATATAAATTCTATTTTCCTACGTCTTAGTATGAGTGCTTGAACTCATAGGATTCAATATTTTAAGAGTATTGACTTGTAAGGATAAAATCGAAGTGAATTCAAATTTCTAACATTGAAATTGGATAAATTTAAATTGAATCATTTTTTAAATTAAGTATGAAAATAATTTTCAACTAATTATTATTATAAACTACGACTATTTAAGAAGTTGAAAATAACTTATTATTTAGATTTTAATTATGATCTTAAAGGATATTAAAAAGCATGAGACATTTTTATGATTTGTTTTCTTGTTTTATTTTATTTTTAAGTTAATTTTTTTATTTTTTTTTTGTTATAATTTTAGTTTTTGATTTGTTTATTTTTATTATTTCTTTTTAATTTTTACATATAATTCAATGTTTGTGAGTATCATTACTGAAAACCCACACGAGACTAAAACTCATCTACTAGGGTAACCTATATGTATAAAGACTTATTACATACACTAAATGCAACCGTATCAATCCACAAAAGTGATCTAGGATAGTTTAATTTTTAGTTTTTATTTTACCTTTTACCGCTTCTCTTACTAAGGATTGGCAAGAAGTTGGTTGAGAGTTGTGATGAGTGTTTAAAAAGTACTAAAATTACCAAAATTTAATAATGTACTTTAATTGATTAAATAAATTTACATTTGTATGATTTTATCATATTTTTATATAAATTTGTCTTTTCAGAATGAGTATTTTTATTGTTTTTCAGGTATTTTTGTTCAAAAATAATTTAACGACTCGAAAAAAATACTGGAAGTAATACATCACAATATTTAAAGTGTTATATTCATTTATTACACAAATAAGTAAGAAAAAATGAGAAAAAGTAAAAAAAATAGAAAAATGGACAAAATTGCCTAATTAGCACACGCCCACGGTGAGTCCCGTGTGCAGCCAACAAACGCTCACGCGTGTCTCGTATGCCCCGCACGCATGTCATGCTAAGAGCCAGTGCTTGTCTACTATAAATCCCATGGGCGCCAACACCTTCACATGTGTGACAACTTGTCAAAACGCAACCGAAACCAATTTTTGATATATTTTTTCACTTTTCAACCTTTTTCTCACCTATAAAAGGACCCTCTCTTCCATTGTTAAAATCATCTCTCAAAATATATCCTTTTTTCCTCTATAGAAAGGTTTCTTTATCTTTTTTTAAAAAAAATTTGTTTTAAATTTCTTTTTTTTATAAGAACTAGCTATATTTTTATAAATTTCTAGTTTTTCATTCAATAAAACAGAAATACAAATCCGTTTTAAGGTTTTTCAAAAACAGAATTAGCATCAAAGTTTTGTAATGATTTTTTTAAGGTATAATTTTAAAATGAATTCTTTACATTTATTTTTATGTTTTATTCTTATATGTTATATTTAATTTATTTGTGACTAAATTTAAAATGATTGACTTTTTATAAATATGATATAATAATAACGTTGTTATACTTGCGAAATATTAAATAGGTAAAATATTTTTATAAAATAAATTGATTCTGTTTTTATTCAAGATTTTATATTAAAGATATTAGAGAGAAATATATTATTTTTCATTACAAACTTAAATCTAAAAAAATAGATTTTAAGATTTAATTATCCCACTGATTTAGAATAGTGCTCTTTTATTTGTTGGTACAATTGCTCAGTAGTTAAAGTGAAGCTCTATTTCAAATTTTTTTATAAAAACTATTTTTTGAAAATATATTGAAAACATATTTTTAAAAATGGTTTTAAAACTTGAAAGTTAGTACTCGAATAATTAAATTTTTAGGTTTACTTTGGATACTTTGAATAAAGTTTAAAATGTTTAATCCCACCAAAGGTGGCATTTAAATGATTCATTTTCAATCTCTTAGAAAAAAAATTAATTTAACTAACTAAATTAATTATCGACCTCACCCATAGGTGTTAATTGATTTATTTAATTAACAAATAATATCTAACCTCATCAAATGTGTTATTTGTATAAAAAAGAGAGAATAAATAAATATCAATTTATATATTTAATAACTTAAATAATATGAGGAAGTATAATTAATTTAATTATAATGTCTATAAATACTCTACTGTTATGAATGATAAAATTTTTCATAATTATTTATTGAATTCATATATATGTTTATTTTTTGATGTTATTAGATTAGAAAATACAAAAAATCAAAATATCGTGACATATATTTCATCATTAGACCGACATTAGAAATATATTTATCATTTTTTATAAAATAATTCGTACATTTATAAAAATTTTACAAATAAAAAGCTAAAGTATCTACAAAATTAATATTATTAATCTGATGTCGATTTTGTCTCGTCACAACTCAACTCAACGTAAAAAAAACATGAAATTAATGTCTCTTTTTCATTAAAATAAATATATTGTATAGATAGTTTAGACACGTAACGTATGGAATACAAAATGATTGTTTAGTTGATTAATCTTGAAAAAATTATTACTTTCAAATCAAGCAATTAAAACGAACAAAAATTTAAATAAGAGTATAACCGACGTATTGCCCATGTACATACTTACTAATTTCTAAACCTTGGGATACTTTTTCAGTTTCTCGATTAAATGTTATTCTAACTTAATTAATATAAGTGAGAAGTGTAAATTTGAGGTAGGTTTTGTTATGGAAAAACACCTAATTCTACTCCTAATTTAAAATTATGATAGATATATCAAACTTGATAGGCCTAAATTTCTATAATTTAACGGATGAATAGATTGTATGACCTGGCTTTATCCAATGTTTTTTCATTGAAAAAAAGTAGGGCCAAACCCCAAAGAGTATTTTAACATTTTTTTATAAAAATTATATATATTTTTAAATAAATATCAAAAATAAAAAAAACATAATTAAATAATAAAAAATTATTATCAATTTATAACCAACAATTATTAATTAAATATATAATTCAAAAGATAAAATTGCAGCCCACGCAAGGACATTAAAAATAAGTACTTATTTAAATTTTAAAAAATATATTATAGTATGATAACATTTTAAAAACGGAGGAATGGGATTCTTTGTTATTTTTCTACTGTTTATTTATATTTATTATTAAATCTCAATATCCTTTTATATTAAATATATATGATAATTTAAAAATATTAATAAAAATAATATTTTAATTTTAAATTAATAATATAACTTAAATTTAATAAATAAAAATAAAAACAAGTAATCCAATTCCGGAAACGAAATACATGTTATCCTCATACTAAAGAAAAAAAAGATCTAACTGAAAAAACCATCTGCATATTAATAAAACAACACGTGCCAGATCATTAACTGATAGCAGATAGTATCACTTCACCATCTCATCCATCTTCCCTAAAATAAAATTCATCCCCACTGTCTACCTTTGCGCGTGTAATGTACCATCCTCAACTAATCGAACCCTACAGGCTGAAAAACACTTTAAATTATCACAATATTAATTAAGGACGAAAACATCTAGATATCGCCGATATTTTAATAATATCGTTATTTTTATATCATATTTATATTTTTCAATTAAATTATTATAAAATTAATAAAAATATAAATAAATTATTATTTAAATATCATTTTCTTTAAATAATCAACTAAATTTATTTTTTTCTTAAAATATCTTAATTATTATAAATATTTTTATTAAAATATTAAAATAACAATCAAATTTATTTAATAATATATAAATTTATCTATTTATAATATTTAATACAATTTAATAACATATTTAATTATTTTAAATTTTTAAACTATTTATTTTAAGATATTTTAAAAAAATATGTATTTTATTATATAATATTTTAATTAATTAATTAATATAAATATTATAAATATTTAAAAATATATATTAAATAAAAATTAATTTAAAATATAAATAATTGAATATTTTGATATTTTATAAAGTTTTTTAATAAAATCTAATATCAAATTTTTATAATATTTATAATTTTTTTAAAAATTTCGTCAAAATAATATTATTTTTGAAATTTTATAAAAATCATATTGTAAAATTAATAAATATTAATATTTCAAATCTTAATACTACTTAGAATTAAAAATTTAATTAAATCTAATTAGTTACAATGAACTTATATATAGTATTAATTTTTGTGGATTAATAATATGATACAGAATTACTCCAACATGCTGCAGGCTACTGTCTACAGGGATGGAGAAACCCTGTAGGTGTAATCAACGAAACGTAAAAGAGCCACTTAGCTCTGTCTACCACCGCCACGTTTCACAAAAATGTAGAGCCCACGCCAGAAATAGAGAAAGATACTGAGATAATGAGATAAAAAGAAAACGAGAATTCACCCACAACACAACCATAAATTATTTTTTTTCGACAACACAACACACAAATATGCAGAAACCAAAAGTAGTTAAAAAAAAAAAGTTTTGTGTGAAATAATAATAATAATAATAATAATAATAATAATAATAATAATAATAATAATAATAATAATAATAATAAGCATTTTCTAAAACCTCATCCTAACACACAAACACACAAATATAAAAGCCCACACACAAAATATTCTTACACACACAAATCCATACTCGCAAAAAATCAAAGAAAGATCATCTCTCTCTTCCACTTCTTTTTCTTTCTTTCACTGACTCTGAAGGTGGGAAAAAGGCAGATATGAACATGAAAGAGACGGGGATTGATAGCGCTTCTGAAGATTGGTTCAAGATGGCTTTGGCTGACGATTCTCTTGTTGTTGACATTTTGTTAGGTATCAGAAAAACTGAACAATACAAACACCAACCACCGAAGCCACCCAAGAGGAACTCGCACTCTCCGGCGTTGAAGCTCGAATGGAGTGTACGACAAAGGAGGTCCAAGTCTTTAACTAGATCACACGAGAAGGAGAAGAACAAGGATGAGCGGACTCACGCGAGTCCCACTACGCCGCTATCTTGGAGCGGTGCCACCTCTATTAGCGGCGGTATCGACGGCTTCGAAGAGTCAACCAGTAAGCCGCCTGCGAGATCTAAGGTTTGTGTCGCTATTGTTCGTACTTCTTGTTTTTGTTGGTTATCGTTTTTTCCCCTTCTCTGTCACACTTGTGGACGACATGTCGTTTTTCCTCTTTTAAAATGGACTAAAGTGCCACTTGTAAAGTGGAGTATTTACTTATTAGATTTGTTCTCCCTTCTTAATTCATAATGCTTACTACTTTTCCGCTCGAGTTTTAGCCACACTGCGAATTGACCTAAACACTCTTCAATTGAAGGGTAACTCGGTCTTTTCCGCAACTTTAGCTACTTCACAAGAAATCGCCCAGCAGTGCGCTTCCAATTAATTATCATAGTCAATGCTCCATTGCCCATTGGGTACATGGTTTGGTAGTGGAAGTAGAAGATTCTTATATAATGTCAAAACTGTCCTGGTGAAGTCAAAGTACAAGTGAATTTTTGGAGGGCAGTTTAGTCTTTATATGTAACGTGTTTTTTTGGCAAATATGACTGAGGTTCGGTTTGTTGTAGTGTTGGTATTGGTGGTTGTCTGTGTACTTTCCGTTCGCATTGTGCGTGCGAGAGAGAGGAAATAATCTGGTAGTTCGGCATCTTTGGCTTCTCCTGTGCGTTCGCTACTTCGTCGCTTTACATGAAAGAGGGCGAGTAAAATATTTTATTTATGGTAAAGATTTTATAATTTTAGTAAAAGACAAAAAGCATCTGTTATGTTTCGGGGTGCTGCAGGACAGATTAATCGCAACCCTTCTTTTTGTAGAAAGAGACGAAGTCGAGCTTGGATCGCTTTCTTTGGGCAATTTTTTATTGGATTGTAATTTATTATAGAATGACGGGCTCTCATGTTAGTGGCTTTTGTTGTTTAGTGGGTTCTTAAAAGGGGAAGGTCCTGAGACAAACTAATTGTTTCATGTGTTCTTTCAGTTGTACTAACTTATGTGAATCTGAGGTTAATATGAATTTGAGTTACTTAAAGACTAAGTTAAAGACTAAGTTTCAGGTTTAAGGAAGGCAAAAAGAACGCATCAACGTAACTCAGTTGGAGTTAGAGTTCACGGATCCCACTTTATAAAAGCTACATAACACACGCTGATATCCTAAATCAAAATATATATAGTTTTTGGTACTTTTCAAATAATGTAGGTACTTTTTTAAATAATTTTGTAATTTGATTGGTTTGAATTATCGACTCAACATAGAACAATAAATAATTCCTTGGTTTTGAGTTGGGAGTTAGGGGTTTGAAAAGTTGAAAAGTTGAAAACTTGGAAGAGGAAAACAAATGCCGAGAAATAAATTAAAAAGAAAAACGAAATAAAGCGAAACGGTTCAAATGGTTACCAATTTTGTAAATGGGTATGAGCTGACTTGTTGGTTATTGATCCCACAAATCTCCGAAAACATTATCTAATAATATGATATGATTTAGGTCCTTTCAAGTCAACATGTTTGTCGATAAATGGTCTGTGTGAGTTGTAGCTTTCACGAGCAAGTCACGTTACACATATGAGGTTTGTGCACGGTTTGGTCCTCACAATTGATTTTTTTTTTTTGCTGGGCCACACTTTATTTATATGTACTCGGAGGAGATGCGTGTTTTTGACTTTTGGTTCTAATTAGAGTAATATTAGTGTTTGTTGAAAGTTCTTTAGATGGATTGTTTTTATTAGCTTATGAAGTTGGAATTGTAACTTGTTACTTTTTGAATAGAAACTTCCTAATTATGAAATACTTATTTGACTGATCAGGTTGTCAATACCCAAGCTCCAGTTAAGAGTGAAGCAACCACCTCGAAGAGGTCAAGAAAGAAGAAGGTAAATTAGCTGAAATTTGTAATTCCTTCCAATACTGATGAATGAGTTCAGGCTAAAATGTTTTAGGGAAAATGGTGCAGTCCAGTAGTTTTGCAAAAGGAGCACTTTTTAATTGATACACTTTGTCTCATGACTTTGTAAAAATATTCACTTGTGTCCTATACCTTGTAAACTAAAGCTACATTACTAAAGTGCACTTTTTACAAAGGTACGAGATGAAAATGCACTAGTTAAAACGTAGGAGATTAAAATGCTCACTTGTCAAAAGCTAATGATTGTTAGCACAACTCATCCAATAATTTATGATTCTACAATCATATTTTGCTACTTGCAGACATTAGCTGAACTTAAGGATGAGGAGAGTTTTCTGTTGAATGAAGGAAGAAATTTGAAGAATGTATGTTTCTTTAAAATTATAGTCTCTATCTATTGCATATCTCTACTTAAAGATGAGGAGTTCTCTTTTTTTTTCCCTCCCTTATTTTTTGTGTTTGTTCATCCTCTCTGCAGGAATTAGCAGCTTTACGTATCATTATAGAGAAAGAGAGGGCCTGGAATGGAAGCTTGAAGAGATTGAAGGTGATCCTCAACCCATTGGTCCCCCTCCCTCCTTTCCCCTCGCCTTCCCACCCTAGTTTCCATTTCCTCTTTCATCTTAGTTTGTGGGTTCAGAGATGACAATTTTCTTTAATTCTTTCATTTACAAATTGATTTGCGTGGCAAGCTGCATGTTTGTGAACTTAGTAGTTAGTACCTGCTGGCTTTACCATCCTTGAGACACATAGTAGTCACTTTCACTAGTCCGAGTAATTGTCAAATAGATGCGATAGTCTTTGGGACACATAAGGTTGTTGCCTCCATAAGTGGTAACAAAGAGAAGTGAAAACAAACTCTAATTAATATGAAGTACTATGAGAATATATTTGTGATAAATTCCGAGTGTAATTGTTGTTCCATTGCAGCTGGATTTGTGTCAACAAACAACAAAGGCAGTCACAACCTCAGCCGCATCCAGTGAAGCAATTTCATGCCGCTTGGAACGATTGGAAGCAGTTAGCGAATCTATGCTTTGTAATGACATCAATGCTCTACGACAGGTATGTCCACCAACAAATGTGCCCTGCAAAGTACAGGAAGGCACAGAAAGCAAAGATAGTTTGTTTCTGGTGCCTGATCTAAATCTTCCACTAGATCAACAGGGTTGTAGTTCTGAGATTTTGTATGGATTAAAGCTGAGATAGAAGTGAATTAGTTAAATATGGTAGCTACGGAGAGAATTGATTTACACTAATGTCTAACTGTTCTGATCATGGTGGTTCATGATCAAGCTCATTGATGCCATGATATGCTTAATAAGGGTAGGATCCTTATTCCATCATCCTAACTGCCTAGTAGGTTTTAGACAATTGCAATTGTATGTACCAAAGCAACTACGACCAACTGCACTGTGCTGTCATCAGGAAATTTATTGTTTCCTTAGATGAAAGTATTGAGGGTAGCATTGAGATACTATTCATTCCTTATAGTTACATTTTTGTTTTGTTTTTATTAGTCCAATATTCTTTGAAGCAACCTTTTTTACCTGTATTTCCTTACCTTTTCTTTTAGTGACTTTGTTTTAACAAATCTGTTTTTTTCTTTCATAAATTCAGTTTGATTATGATATGCATCTCTAGCTTGTTGTTTTTCTCAAAATACTGGAAAGGGAACGGAAAAAGTACACCTACAGTTACTTAAATTGTGATTAAGGAGCACTTTAATCACTTTGTTTTAATTTAATTTGGTACACTAAAGTTATAATATATTAAAAATACGTATTTTATTTATTTACTAAACATTTTAGTCAAAGCTATTATATGTATCGGCGGTTGAAAGCCTAAACAAAGTGATGACCTTTAGAGTTAAATAAATTTAATTGTTTGAACGTTAAAGCTTTAAAAAATAATTTAAACTAAAAAACAAAAAAATTGAAAACATCTTTACCTTGTTTTCAATGTTATAAAAAACTAGAGAAATTTTGAAGACATCTTGTTATTTTATGTTATTTATTGGTACATCCCGTTAAATTTAAAATATTTTAAAATTAGCCTAAATATAAATAAAATAACCTAATTGTTTATCAAACATATTATGCAAATGAGTCATCTCACCAAAAAAAAAAATTCTCTTCCTCTCTCTTCTACCACATCACCAACTCAAATGCCCTAATAATTATCTCAACAACTTCTAATACTAAAAAAAAAAAAGATGCATCTAAATATACCAAAGAAGGAAAAAGTCACGAAGAAAATCGAGTAAAAAATTGTCAATTTGTTATTATTATTTTTATGCAAATCACGATAGATCCTACCGAACCTTCTTCAATAGGTTTGATGAGCTTATTGAATCTTGTATGGGTAAGATGTTATAGATATTTAAAAATTAGATCATAATTTTACCAATTTTTATTATAGTTTTAGGTGTTGGAGAGAGCACTTTAGCGCTCATATTTTTTTATTTGGGTTTTCGTTTTGTAATTTTTAGGTTAGATAATATTAATGAAAATTTAATACAATTTAATGTTATAATTATTAAAAATGATTACTTAAAATCCTACTGCCTATTACTAAAAAATATATATTTCTAATCCCTTAGAAAAGAGTCAATTTTTACATTGAATTATTAAAAAAAATTTAATTTTATTTAAAATTAGCTTTGTTCCAAGTAAGTTATAGGATATCTACATAATTTCCCAAAACAACAAAACAAAAGGAACAAAAAACGCGAAGAAGACTTTGATTTCGTTTAAAACTTCTTCTTTTCGTATAATAGGGAGATTAATGGCTTAATGCCATAATATAGAGTCATCGCAGTACGACTGCATTTTGCTACTCTATATTTTCTGTTTTGCCCTTTGGGTATTTGTATTCCCTTTCTATTTTAATTTCAGATCAATCTACGAAACTCAGCATCACAAAGTTCAACGGCATCGCCCTTCTCATTCCCAAAGGAACTAGGAAAGTTGATGATGATCTCTACCGCGCCGTTGATAAAAGCTTGTTTTTCTTTTCTCTAATGGCGGACATGGCTTCTTTTACATGAACATCCGAATCTTGATGAGATTGAGAGAGAGAAGGTATGCAGTGTAATGGACCCATTGAAGCTTACGTACAAAGCGAGAATTCATGCTTCAAAGAACAAACAATTGCCTGTAATTTTGAGTCTTTTTTTTTTCCTTCAGTTTTTCAATTTTCGGTTCTTTGATTTTTCCTCAGTTTTTTTCGCTACTGATTTGCTTGTTTGTCTTAGACATTACTTCGTTCTTGCATCTCCTTTGTTCTCTGAGTCAAGTTTGAGTCATTTTTTTCCCAGTTTTTTCACATGTTCCGTTGTCGGTTTGTTCATTTTATTGATTTCTTTCTTCTTGTTTTTGTTTATTTTGTTTGATTTTATCTTTTGTTCAATATTTGTACTCATACTACATGTGTTATTTCAGACTATTATTGGTTCCAGCTAGGTTTCCATTTTCCTCCGTTTTGTGTTGTCTTTCAATTTTTCTTTCCATTTTTTCAGAAATCATCTATGTATTTTTGAATTTGCCATTTGCTTATAAGCGATTTCGTTTTGATGATGGAGCTTCTAATTTTCTTGGAAATTTTACTGGTTTGGAGCTTTGTTTATATCTTAATTTGATTTTATTTGTTTTATATCTTCTTGTACATAAATTTGGAACTTTTATCAAGTTTTCTAGTATATATTTTCACTTTCTGTAAACTATGAATAATTTTTTACAAATTTTGTAAAATATATATATATATATATATATTTTTTTATCTTAGAAATTATATGAATGTTTGTTCATCTTAAATATATATATATATATATATATATATATATATATATATATATATATATATGAATGTTTGTTCATCTTAGAAATTATTATACATATTTTTATATAAAGTGAATTTAGTGGTTATAAATATGTAATTAATTGAAGATATATTTTTTAATATACTTTCTGTTTCTATCAAAGACTGGTGTCATCTGTTATCTTTACATAAATATTAATTTGTAAAATATATGTAAATTTTACGTACGTTTTTATGATATACTGAGAATTTATATTATAAAAAAAATCAATAAACTATTACGTTAAATAAAAAATAAATTTTAAATTATATATATCGAAAAAAGTTTATATTTAAGGATTATTAAGTAAAATATAAAAACAAATGTATATAATTATTTAAACTTTATAGAAATAAATTTTAAGATAGATAAATTTTGAATTAAAAGTATTATTTGATAATAACATTTTTATACTCCAAGATTATTCTATAAGTAAATTTAACATAATTTTGTACACATAATAGATATCTAAGGAAAGGTCGAGCTAGTAATGGTATACTCAAATCTAAATCAAACATAAACGAATTGGTTTAAACTAATCTAAAATAGCTCAAATTATTAATATTAATTGTATATATTTTTTAGTTAATTGAACTTTTTTTAATAAATCAAAAAATATGTTTAATGATAAACTCAATAATTTAAACAACATTACATGAAATACCATATATTTTGAAATAATAATAAATTAATATTGAATGAACAACTCACGTATACAACAAAGTTTACGGAGATAATATAATTTTTTTTACATACTTGTTAGGTCACAATAACTAGTTAATAAATATTTTATCCTTCTTTTTATTATTTTTATTTTATAAGTGTATAAGGGTTACAAAATTTTATTAAATTTTGTAAAGCATACAAATTTAAGATTTTTTCTTTTTCTCTAAAATATTCTTTATTTTTATTAATTTTATGACTCTAATACTAAATTGTAATTAGATTTTTTTATTCTAATTGATCACATATTAAACTTAATTCAATATTTTTTAAATTAAATTCATTATCTAATCAAATTTCATTATTTTTTTCTATATCTGTTATGAATATGTTTAAGCTACCTTCTAGATTTAAAAATCTTTATTAGATCCTTTTATTAGATTATGTCCCTTTTTATTTTTGAAAAATAATCAATTAATCCTTATAGATTTTCAATTACTTTTGATCTTCTTATGATAACAATGAATTTTTTTTTATAGATTTCTTAAAATATAATAAAGATGCTTTAAGATATAAAACATCTCTTAGAATTTCTTTAATTTCTTTTATTCTATTTCTATATAAATTAGTTCTTGATTTATTTTCTTTAATATATTTTTCTTTCATATTTTATGCAAATTATTAAATAAATAATAAATAAATTAATAAATAGTCAAGATCCTTAGTATACTCATAATATATAATTGTAACTAACCTGATAAATATGAGTCTACCTCGATCATCCACTTTGTGATGTCTATTTCCTTTTCCTTATAGTAGCACCTCAATTAGAGCCAATCTTATATCCTTCTTGACTTATGACAATCTCTAGTATCCATACCTTTCTTTTAAGGTTAGAGTGATAAATAAGAGTTTGTGTTTAAGAAGGACTTTTATTTATCATAATAGTTTATTATAACTAGAGTACTAAAAACCTTGAAGAAGTTTTAGTTACTAATTTTTTGATGAAAGATTATAAAAGATAGAAAGAAAATAGCTAAGTGAATAAGTTTCTCAACGAGTGTAAGAGATGTGTCTTTCCTTGAAATAAAAGTTTCCTTTTTATAGATATAAGGGTTCTCTTTTATATAGGTGGAATTTCACTATTTTACATGACTTTCCTAGTTAACACCTACATTGTTGAGGCTAGAGTTCCAATATACTGTGTATAGACCCTACATTTATTTAGAGTCATTTACCAACACTAATTCTTGTAAAGCCGAACTTTCCACATCTATTTCCTTATCTTTAATGAAATAAATGCATTTGTAGTCTTTAGCTTGTTGCCTGGCATAATGGCAGAATTCCTTCTTACTTTTCATACTTACTTTTGATTCATTTCAATTGAAAGTAGCTTTATATTTATTGATATTTTTACCATTTTTCTCAATGATAGGAAGATTATTTTGTGAGGTGATAATCACTTTATTGGTTGAATAATTAACTACAACTTTAGAAGAGTTGTTATTTTTTCTTAATTCATAATAGATCTAACTTAACATTTGGTCACGTGCTATGCTTAATTCATTTGGATCAAATTTTGTTTCTAGCAAAGCTTTGAAATGATTAAATATCCTTTTGGTGTTGGCAAGTGTAAGTCTCGTTGTAATCATGTTTGTGCGTTGACTTCCCATATGCAAAACACAGTATCTGTTTTATTTTACTCAATGTTCTTTCATCCTCTATATAAGCTTGGTTAATACAGATCGGTAATGTATACACATATATATTTAGGAACACTTTGTATGCGAGCATGTTTACACTCATCACGAGGTTGGTTTTCATAGTGTATATACTAGGGGGAGTATTGGTTTTTGGTGAGCGAATGTACGAGCGCGCCAATATTGTCGCTCATATTTTTGTTTCGTTTTTGGTATGGGTATTTGTGGAATTTACTTTGTATTTTTGGAAATGAAAAAAAATCATTTAGCATCTCACCACCATGCTTGCCACCACATTTAGTAAGGTAGTTGGTGAGGTGGCTGGAGAGATGACCATTCGAAGCTCTATAAATACCCCCACAGTTCTTCTTATTTAGTACTTAGAAAAGAAGTGGCAAAGTTATGTCAAATTGACATCTCACCTTTCTATTTTTATATCTATAATACCTTATGTGTTATTCGGTATAAGTGATTTGTGATTATGTGAACAAAATAATGCTTATGAGTGGTGAGTACTCAATATGGAATTTATGAGCAAGTTGTATATAATTCTTATATAGGACAGTGGTTGCATTTGTATAATGTTTTCTTATTCACTTTACACTTTACTAGTTTATGATTACTAATAATACCACTTTGGGTGGTGTGGGCTTTGGACGGGAGCTGAGTATGTATGTTGAACTAGGCTATTACAAAGGCAGTAAGTGAGAGAAGTAATAGGCAGTTAGGGTAGGGTTCTTAACTAATAGAGGTATTTGAGTTTATACTTTTCTATTGAGTTGTATATATTTATTATTTTTAATGGATTATTTGTTGGTGAGTGGTTGCCTTAAGCAACATGAAGATGTTACCACTTAGATAGGATTCTTATATGAGTTTACCTTGTTATATTTGTTATTATGTATGATCTGAGTTTCTATCGTGTATGTTTAAACATATTAGATTTAGACTCTGATTAAAAAGCTTATTTATTTTATGTAGTTGCATGCTTTCTTTCCACTCCTTCTAATATGCCTACATCTTTCCAATTATTACTTTTGCTTTATGATCATGAATTTTTGGTGTGAGTCTTTAGGGAGTTTGTATCTCCTTACCCTGGTAATGTACCAAGTGTTGTACTCTTTATTATGGTTTGTTATGTAATGTATAATTACATGTTGTGAAAGTACAATCATCATTTTTTGAATATGTTCCTACATATGAGGTCTTGAAGATATTGAAAATCCCTTATAACTTTTTAGTATGTATGACTATTTCACATGCTATGTGATGTTTTCTATGTTTATGCATGCTGCTAGCCTAGATAGAAGCTTGTAGGACACATCGTCACTAGTGTATTTACTACAGTATCTTCTTTCTTACTGCATATTGATCGGGCAGAACCGACATCGCCGATCCTGCCCGTTCATTTGGTTTTATGTATTTATAAAACTCTCGTAAGTGCACGAATCATTTCATAGAAAATGATAAGTATACTCCCAAGGTCGATCTAAGGAAGGAATGTATGTGGTTTTTAATTTATTATTCAAACTTTTAAAAACGAAATTAAATCCTAAACATCCTGTCACGATATTTTGGGTTTTGTGTTTTTAATCTAATTACATAAAAATAAACATAGATTCAATAAACATTTATGCAAATTTTATCATTTATAATGGTGGAGTATTTATGGATATAATAATTAAGTTAATTATGCTTGCTCATATTATTTAGGTTATTAAAGATATGAATTGATATTTATTGATTCTCTCTTTTTTATATGAATAACACCTTTGGTGGGGTTATATTCTTTGTTAACTGAACAAATCAATTAACACCTATGGGTGGGGTTGATAATTAATTTGGTTAATTAAATTAATTTCTTTTTCTAAGAGATTGAAAATGAACCATTTAAATGCCACCTTTGGTGGGGTTAGACAGTTTAAACTTTATTCAAGGTGTCCAAATTAAATCTAAGAATTTAATTATCCGAGTACTAACTTTCAAGTTTTAAAACCACTACTGAAAACATGTTGTCAATACATTTTCAGATAATAATTCTTATAAAAACTTTTGAAATAGAGCTTCACTCTAACTATCAAGCGATTGTACCAACAAATAAAAGAGCACTATTCTAAATTAGACCGGATAACTAAACCTTAAAATCTAATTTTCAGATTTAAGTTTGTAATAAAAAATAATATATTTCTCTCTAACATTCTTAATATAAAATCTTGAATAAAAATAAAATTAATTTATTTTAGAGATTTTTACCTATTTAATATTTCGCAAGCATAACAACGTTATTATTACATCATGTTTATAAATAGCCATCAGAGTTAAATTTAATCACAGACAAATTAAATATAACATGTAAGAATAAAGCATAAAAAATAATTGTAAAGAAAATAAAATCCTTACAGAACTTCGATACTATTCCCGTTGCTGGAAAACCTCCAAGTAGAATTTGCACTCCCATTTATTGAATCAAAAAGCTAATAAATTACAAAAACATAACTAGTTCTTCCCAAAAAGGAAAGAACTCTAAAACTAAGAGAAATTAACTAAAAAAAGCTAAAAACTAAGAAAAACTAAAAAATCTAAGAAAAGAGAGAAAGAAAGAGAGAAGAGAATGTGTTTTGAGGTGTGGTATGAAGTAAAGAGAAGGGGGGTATTTATAGGTGAGGATGGAGAGAAAAAGTGGGTGAAAAAATGGTGGAAACGCGGAGTGGTGATTGTTGACGTTATTGATGACGGCAGCATGACGTGAAGTACCGCACGCAAAATGGGGCCTGAGATGGGCGGCGGCTCGCCTGAGCAAGACCGGGGCGCGCGCGAAGCAGTAGTAGTGTGCGGCGCACGCGAGACTGGGCGCGGGCATGCGTGGGATGGGCATGCTGTGTGGCGCGGCTGGGCAGTTGGGCGGCGCGGCGGCGCGATTTCCTCCTTTTTGACATTTTTGACATCTTTGACCTTTTTGACCCATTTTGTCCAATTTTTCCATATTTGTTGACTTTTTCTCATTTATTTTTGAATATATTTGTGATGTATTGCCTCCAGTATTCCTCTTTGAGTCTTTAAGTTATGTTTTTAAGTAGAAATACCTGAAAAAATAGTAAAAATACCCGTGATTCCGAAAAAGACAAATTTATATAAATATATGATAAAACATATAAATATATATATTTTTAATCAATTAATGTGCATAAAATCATGGTAATTTTAGTGCTTTTTGAGCACTCATCACATATTGCTTTAGTTGTGTGTTGAATTAAGGATGTTGTTTTGTACTTCCACTGTGTTAATTGCTTAATTCATGTCGTAAGGTCTACTTGGTTGAATTTATATAGAGCTCGTGAAAAGACTTCATGGGTTGGCATTTTCACCCCTCTTCAAGGTCTCGATTACCTATCTGAGTTGAAAAAACAATTGACCTATTTATAATTGTTCCTATGTATGGGAATCTTCAATTAATATTAGAGCAAGTCACCTCTATTTAGTTTTAATTTCCTGGGTGTTCCATCCAAAAGCTCTATCTACTCATACACACACCTTATATTCTTATGCCATTTGTCTCCATTGAAATGGGATGTTGTTTTGAAATAATTATCTCTATGCCTCTCTGCTTCTCTGTCTTGTATATCATATTAATTATCCTACTTATTGTTATGCCTAACTTTTTTTATCCTTTATTAATATTCTTGCCTACTAGCTACTTTAAGATGCTCTCTTTTTGTGTTTGCCTTACTTACTAATTTCTTCTTTTGTGGTCATTTACATGAGCATCATGTCACATATTTTCATCATGTAGTGTCAAAGTTTAGGATTTTCTTTCTATAGTCTTGTCATTCATATGTCATGTCCTATAGAATGCATGTCACCTATTTTACTTGGTTCATCTTTCATGTATCTAGTATGTTATGTGTTGGTTCTCCATTAGTCTTATGTTGGTTCCTTTCTTCTTTTTCTCTCTCTTCCTTATCTTGTGCTTTAGATATATCTTTGGAGAAAATTGAGGTGTTGCTACAAGCTTGTTTACATGAGTGTTTCTCTGTACTATGCTTGTTTGGGTTTTCTCTGTGCATTTGTATGTCATATAGACTATTTACTTGTCTTTAGGACACTTGAATTATATGCATTGATGTGATTAGGTTGTGTGTTTAGCTAGCATTCCTAGTATTTGAGGTGTTGACCCTGTCTAAGTATATGTCTTGCTTCTATTTTGGAACCTCAACCTTTCTCATATGCTTACATATTTTTGTAACATCCCTTGTTTCTTCTCTATTAGAAGTGTTACCTATATTGCTCACTAGTTAGTCATTTTTCTTCCTTCTCTTACTAGCAATGATGTGAGTGTTTCCAATGATCTTTTATGAGACAACTGTGTACGGTTTTTTATCTTTTGTCTCTAGAGGAAACATTGTACAGTTTATGCTAATGATATCTCTTAACACACATCCTTGTCCTTTTGGCCTATGATCTCCTTTGAGACTATCTTTGTCATCTCACTTGTTTGTTGTTATAATACCTATCTATTTTTTAAAACTGTTTTTATCTTCCTTATTGCTTTAAAAAATCAAAAATTTAAATAAAATAATATTTTTTATGCTCATTTGGCATTTTCCTTCTCTATTTTTCTCTCTTCCCACATTCTTCTATTCAACTTTCTTACTACAAGTATAATGAAGTTAATAGGGGCTTTGTTGCTTTTTTGAATGGTATGCATTTGACTTCAATTTGAATGTGGTTTTTATGACATGTTTTTTCATTGAGCGCATGTATGGTAGAATTCTTGTGTTGAATTTTACAATAACTTCTTCTTATACACATGTCATAACTCTGTGAATTTGTATGGATATTTTGAGAATTTTGTGTGGACTTTTGCTTTGATGATTTGTATGACTCTAACAAGCTCTACAATCCACTTTAGTGTCTCTTGAAGCAAAATCCTAGGTGCTACCTAGATAGAGAGATAATTTAGGCCATCTTTGGATCGTTTGGACCTTTCAAGCCACCAATGTTTACTTTTCCTTTTTTACTCTTCTTTGAGAGCCATTATGTTATCTCTTCTTTTTTTTCACCTATACTAGCTTAGCACAAATGCTTTATCTCACTTATCTTGTACACCCTTTGTTAAGCATGTTTGTTATGGGAATATATGTGGTACACTTTTAGTTTCAAAAGGGGAAAAAGAAAGAAGAAGAGGATTGAGAAATGATATATATAAAGGGGAGAAAGAAATGATGATAAAATGAGGTGTATGAATTATTGAACTTGATTTACAGTTCTCACAACAACTACGTTGTTGAATGAATTTTGAGAAGTAAAATGCAAAGAACCCATGTTTGAGGGTATTTTTTCATGGACATATTGGATTTTTTTTTGGATGGACAAAGGTGTGTTTGAGCCAAAATATCATATCTCTCCTACACATACATCAACCTATCATTATAAGATTTGAAAGACCTATTGATTTCTTCTAAGTTGACACTTACATTAGTGAAGAGGGAGGCTAAATGTGGACATGGACATATGAAGTTTGGTTCTACTTGAGTCTATATTTTTATTTGCTTAGTTTGCATAAACATATCTTAACGGCATATAAAGTAAGCAAGTTTAGCATATCACACACAGTGTATGTCAACAAAAAAGTCATACCCTTACATGAATACATTATGGATTGATTTCCTAGTGGATATTTTTGTTGAATATTTTGGTTAGTCTAAAAGGGCCATGTAGCTTTTGTCATGCTTTACCTCCTGCTTCTTTCACTAGAAGTTATCTTTTTTTAGATATTAGTAATTTATTATCTCTTCTTGTTGTTTGGTTTCTTTCTTTTCTTGCCATCCCTTTTGAGTTTGAATGTCTTGGATTCACATTGATTATAGTTTGAATGTCTTGGATTCACATTGATTATAAGCTTTTGCTCAGGGTATTGTGGCTTTTTTTCATCCTATTGTACCTCTTATTCATGGTTCGCCCATTCTTTAGCCTCATCAAACCTCACCCTATTGGTTCTAGAGACCATTTTCACTCTAGTACTTATTTTATTGGCCCATTGTTCTTCATGCTTTCTTTGTTTGGTTGAAATGAACACAATGTTCCCTTTGAGCCCGACCATATTTTCTAATGTTCTTAAACCTTAATCTACTTCACCACCTTCTACCCCTACTATTATTAGAAAATCTACTTGATGTGGTCTTGCAAATATTGATGCAAAAGAAGGAGATAGAGAGTGTTGAACTTATTTTATTTTTCTTGTTACTTTAGTTTGCTTCAACTCTGTCCTTTAAAAGTTCATAAAATATTGTTTACTTAATGAGACTGGGTTTGTTCTATACCTTACTCTATATTCGTTTTCCCTCACATGTTTTATGTAGTTTTTTTGCTTCCTTCTTTCTATGTTGCTTGTTTTCTACTATGCGTAAATGCTTTTGTTTTGGAAATTTTTTGAGAATGTAGAATGTATAACATGTTTATTGTCTCACATGCATATTTTTGGAGAGAAAATGTGTGTAAAATGCACGTTGACAAAGTGAGTGTTATGATATTTCTATAGTCTTGTTGTTTTTCCTATTGATGAATTTTTGTTATATTGCTTTGTTGTAATGCATCATTTTTCTTGACATTACTTTCTACAAATGTAAACCTTAATATATTAGTTTTTCTTCCTATATTACTTTTTTATGGTATTAGAGGTTTTTTTAACATATAAGTTTTATTCTTTTTGCATTTCAATGTCTATTAATATTATTAGTTTTATTATTTATCCTATTTCTTCGAAAGTTTTATTTATTTTTATGAATTCATGTTGTTACATATCGAATTATTATGGTTATTTGTTAATGAATATCCTACTATGTAGTGTACTAAAAATATATAATTTTTTTCTTTCATTTAATCTTATCTATCAAATTCGTAGACTAAATTTAATACTTGATTTAAGTTCTTATCATTAATATTAATGGTAAATGTAAAGTATGTCGTAAATTTTAATTTATAGTATTCTAGGTTTTTTACGGATCATTCCTAATAAAATAACTTTTTTTTATTATTCTATTATTTAACAGTGTTAATTTTACTGGCATATCTATTCATTCTTTAAAATGTTTTTTTATTAATGTTTAGATTTCTCCCAAATAGATATATCTAATTTTTTCTTTTATTCTTCTGGAGGATTTTTGATAGGTTATATATAATAGTTTTTTTTATCAATTAATAATATATTATACTTTTTTATGTATCTAATATTAATACTTATTTCTTTATTATTTATTGCATAATAAATTATATTTTTTCTTGAAAATATTTTTGTTATTATTAAAATTAATGAATCTTTAAATCCATTTCATTCCTTAAAATTTAATCTTATTTTGTATTTCTTCAAATTTATTTTTACTAATAATTATTTTCCGTAAAAAAAATCTTTATCTTAAGATGTCTTATGTTTTTATTTTTATTATTTTTATTATTATTTTATCCTTTGTAAGATTTTATAAATTATTTATCATTATATGTCATATCTTATATATATATATTTTTAACTTAAAAGTTACTGAAGGATAAAATAATACTTTATGAAGATTATAATCCCCAAAACTCAATCTTTTTTTCATTTATGTATAAAATAATATTTTATTCTTTTTGAGTTTATGTTGGATAAATAAATAGTAACTAATACTGACGAGATTCAAGGTAAAACCACAGAAGTTTTTTTTTTCTTTCCCACCGAAGTAAAACCATCTCGACATTAAAAAAAAAAAAGAAAAAAAAAGTATTCAAAGTTGGCGTAAATATCTATTAACCTTAGCAGCTTTTAACCGCCAAATAGACATGTATATCTTATTCGTTTTTAAGTAAAAAATAATACATACCTTATTTATTTTGTTTAAAAAAAAACCGACGAGAAAAACGAGTACATATTTAATCGGTTGTTCATAAAGAATTGACAATAAAAAATATTATATACCCTGTCATCTTTTTAAACCATCAATATAATTAATTTTTAACTAACAAAATATTGTTATTATTTTTAATTAATTACTCCTTCCATATATTATCCGACATATTAACCGACAAAATAAAAATTATAAGTTAATAATTAAATATAATAAACCAACATACTAATTAAATATATGGATGTAAAAGATGTCGGTCTACTTGATTTACATCTTTTCAGGCAAAATAACTCTCTTTGATTAAATATTAAATTTATTTAATTGTAAAATTATCATATTTTATTTTCATTTTTAGTTACTATCACAATTATATATGAATAAAATATTTCATTTATTTTTCTTATTTTTATGATACACTTTAATTAAACTTAATGTGTTTGCATGAAATGCTGATTTACTATGAGCATTTGGTTATTATGTTAAAATAAAAAAAAAATCAAGAGACTTCCAAAATTTATAATTAACCTTTAAGAGTTTCATTATTTTGTATGCATAAAACTTATTGTCATTTTATAAGGGAATTAAAGTGGAAAAATGGAACGACTATCAATTCTTAACCTTAAAAGAGTTTTTATATACTCCTTTATACTAAGATGGCTAAATATTTCAAAACATATCGTGGACGACATTCTTTTTTTCTTCCTCACAACGACTTTATTTTTTATGTAATAGTCAAGATTTCTTTGATTTTCAGCAATCAAAGTTATCTATCTTATTTATAAAAATCACTCTTTTTTACATGTTAAGTCATATCTTATATCTTATTTTATTTTATTTTATTTTCTTCTCCATAAATTTTTTTGGCCTTGATTTGCGATTTTTTTTTTCACATTACAATTTTTACTCTCTCTTATCCATCATATGGACCAAAGAAAAATCAAGAAAATGTAGAAAAAAGGAAAAAAAAATTCGCTACAACCCCTTTTGACACCCATACAAATTAAAACTGATTAAACTTATTCAAATTTTTTTTTTATAGATAGATCATAATTAAAATGAATTTGATAAATGTAGTGTTAATTCGATACACCTTATGTAATTGCTAATTTGGTTTTTAATAATAAGCTTTATAAAATAATGGTATTTCTGTTTAGTTTAATTCCTCATGTTTTTTGTATTAAGGATCAACAAACCAAGAAGATCAAGCTTCAAGGCTCCAATGTGCATGAAATGTATAAACTCTAGGGTGAAATTTCTTGTGAAGATGATGAAATAATGAAGTTGGGGTCTATAGCACAAACAATGTTTCATGTTTCTTTGGAAGAATGGCATGAGAGGTTTGGTTGTCCTTCATTTCCCACTATCAAATCTACTTTGCACAAATATGTAAATTGTAATAATAGTGCTAAACAATATTCTTCTAAATTTTTTTCGCATTGTATGTCAATTAGAAAAGTCTCGTAAGCTTATTTTTATCATAACTCATGAAAGAGGTCAAACTGTTTTTGATTTTTTGTATATGGATCTTTGGACTGCACCACGTGCTTCTAATACATATATCGAGTATTTTTTTATTATCTATTATTGGTGACTTTACAAGGTTTACTTATATTTTTTTGTTAAATTCAAAGGATCAAATAATTAATGTGCTTCTTCAATTCAAAAACTTGGTGGAAAAATAGTTTGACAAGTCTATTAAATCTGTATAGACAAATGTGGGCACTAAGGTCAAGCCTTTTGTCTCTTCTTTGTTAAAGGAAGAAGTGGTGCATATGATAACTTACTCTCACTCCTCTAAGTAGAATGGGGTTGTTGAGTGTAGACACAGACACATTGTTGAACGAGGCCTAACATTTTTATACATTACACAAATGCCCATGATGTATTAAGGTTATACTATGAATACTTTTTTACTAAACATATTACTAGGTAAGGTTCTTTTTTGTCTATCGCCTTTTGAATTTTTATTTGATAAAGCTTTTGATTGTACATTCCTCTAAAAGGGTTTAGTTGCTAATTCTTTCCATGTGTTAGGACCTATAATAGTTATAAACTTGAGCTTAGACCTATCTCTTGTGTTTTTCTTGTTTATGGCATAAATCAAAGGGGTTATTTGTGTTTAGACAGAGTCAATGGTAAGATTCTTGTTAATAGGCATGTAGTGTTAATGAAACATGTTTTTCATTTTCTAAGTCATTTTTTATGTCCAAACCTGAGGTTTTTGAGCACTATAATTCATCTACAATTGTTGTTCGAATTATGTTTCTCGTTGCACTTGCTTTTCTAGAAAATATTATATTGATGTCTCAGTCTCCTGTCATGTTTATTATCTCTCATACTCTTTGTTTTACGCATATTTTGTCTTATTTTTCTTCTTAGTCTATTTCATTGGTTCCTTCAATTTCTACAAGTCTAGTAGTTGTGTCTTCTGACACACCTACTTATGTGTGTGAGTTTTCTATTTCACATGGAAATGAGCTTATGGTTTATTATGAACCATTGGTTTATTTTGTGCATATTTACCTTTTCCAAATAATGATCTAAACTTGTGTGTTCATTTACCTTTTTTGTCTGATATTAGTAAGAACAATGCACACTCAATGACCACATGTTCTAAGGCTAGTCTTTACAAGCCAAAGTTGCTTGCTGCTTCTTTATCTCCTCATGGTTTTTTTATCTAAACCTAGAAATTGGAAAGAGTCCATTAAATATCTAGAATGGAAGTCTTCTATGTAGAAGGAGATTAATGCTTTGCTTGCAAATGAAACATAAGAATTGGTTATTTTTCCTGTTGGTTGTTCTTCTATTTCCTACAAACTGATACTTTGAGTGAAATTTCACTCAAATGGTTCTTTAGATAAATACAAAACTTGTTTGGTAGCTAAGAGTTTCTTGTAATATTTTGATGTGCATTATCTGGATACTTTTAGTCCAATATGTTATCTCTTGTTGTTAACAAAGGTGGATGTATCAGGCAAGTTGAGTTAAAAATGTGTTTTTACATAGGGAGTTATTGGAGGATGTATTCATATCTCAACCTCTTGGCTTTAAAGTTTCACATAAAATCCTAGTATGTAAACTCAAGAAGGCCTTGAATGGCTTGAAATAGCCACCAAGAGCATGGTATTTCAATCTAAATCAAGCCTTATTGGGTATGGGATTTCATAATAGAAAACTAGATTGTTTTTTTCTAGCATGCTAAGACATATACATTATTTGGTTTTATATATGTTGATGATATTCTTGTCATAGGATCTTTTGCCTCTCATATTATCACTTTGGTGCATGTTAAATTTGCAATTTACTTCCAAAAAATTGTGTAAACTTCATTATTTTTTAGGGGGTTGAGGTTGTGTATAGTAAGGATTTCCTTTACCTCTCAGGGAAAATATGTTACTAATTTGTTACATGGTACTAGTTTGGATGAATCTAAACCTACCTCCATGCTTATGTTTATAGGTAAGTCTTTAAGTAAAATGGTTGGTGTAACTCTTATTGGTCCCATTGAATTTAGAAGGGTAATTAGTTCTTTGTAATACTTGGCTCTCACTTGGTCAAATATTTCGTTTTCCATTAAAAAACTCTATTAGTTTATATCCTTTCCTTCTAAAGCTCATTGGATAGCATTAAAAAGGGTGTTACGACACTTGAAAGGTACAATTCAGTATGCACTTATCTTTACTAAGTCTAATAGCATGGATTTTCTTACCTACTATAATGCAAATTGGGGAAGCTATCCTGATGACAGAAGAAGCACGAGTGTCTATTATGTTTTCTTATGAAATTCATTGGTCTCCTAGCATTACACTAAGCATCAAGTGGTTTCCAAGAGTAGCACCAAGAATGAATACATAGCTATGGCTCTTACAAATACTAAATTAATATGGTTGAAGTTTCGTATGCCTCATCTGATCATCACTTTGTCGTGTGCCCTTACCTTACTTACATAAAACATTGGAATTGAAGCACTCTCTCAAAATCTTGTGCTTCATGCTAGGACTAAGCATATCAAGATTGAGCATCACTTTTTACGTGATCAGGTAGTGTAAAGGGCTCTTCATGTTGATTATGTTTAATCTGTAGATGAGCTTGTAGATCCTCTTACCAAGACTCTTTCATCTCCTTTGATTTTAAGTTTCAAATCCAAACTAATGGTAATTCCTTTTCCATCAGTTTGAGGATGGTCGTTGAATGTAGTACTTGTGATATAGTTTCAAGAGTTGGTTAGTTAGTTATCTTGATAGCTAATGCTATCATTACATGTGTACTAGCTTGATTAGATTATTGATATAAATACCTCCTATTACATGTGTACTAGCTTAATTAGATTATTGATATAAATACCTCCAACAAATGAATATTTATTAATCAAATATTTTTCTATAAAATTTAATTTTAACATTTCAAGATTCATCTTTTCTCTTCATTCTTGAAAGATTATCACATATTTAGATATATTATGTACAAGATAGTTAAACGTGAATGATCAAACCCTAAATTATAGTTAAATGTGAATGATCAAACCCTAAATTAAGAAGTAAATGGACACAAGTGGAGAGATAAACCTATGCATGTTTATATTTTAATTTTATGGACTTTAATTATATTGGTGCTTGAAGGAGCTTATATACTATGGAATGCTTGGACATTGGAATTTTTAAGTTATCTATTTTTTATTATTTAATGTTGCTTGTATTTCTCTTGTAGTAAAAATTTATTGACCATAGCTTGTATCATCAATTAACATCAGTTACTTTTATTTTGTTCTTTAGAGGTAAGTTATACATATTTCTTATTTAATTCTTGCTTTGGTATATATATTTTTTATTTTCTTGAATTTTTCTATGGGTTCAATAGATGTTTTTTTGCTTATTGGTTTTGTTTTGAGTATTTAATACTCTGTTATGAATTGAATTAATTTCTTGTGTAATTTTTTTTCTTTTATGTTTTTAACTCTAATTTCAATTTGATAAATATAATTTATATTATACTTTTTCTTCGAGAAAACATCACTGATTATTTTTGAGTAATTTTCTCTTTTATATATCTTATAAATCTTAATGATTGAGATATAAGGGTACAAAAAATTGTAGAATAAATTGTTGCCACCGTTTTTGTTTATTTGTCTTATGTTAAGTATTTAATTAAAAAGTTACTATGTAACTGCAAAATATGCACTTTTTATAATTTTTTATAAACTAAAATTGAGTTTTTACTTTGCCATTAAACAAATAATTAGTTGATTTAATTTACAAGTTAATCAAACATAATATCATTAGTTAGTTTATTTAGTTTACTGAGTCAACTAAATGTAATAACATGTCTATACTACGAGTGCATAACACATGCTTTTATGCACTTTTGTAAATGTAAGTTATAAAATTATTAGTTTGCTTCAAAATGAACTATTGGTTTAATCTTTCTAGTATATTTTTTAATATTTTTTTATTACATATCCCTTTTAAAGTTATTGTCATCTCTAAAAGTATTTTTTTAAATTTTTGTATACTGTTCCATTTTATATGTATTTTCAACGATATAAGTAAATTTGCTTCACAAAAATATGAATAATAGCATTTTTATTCTTTTTGAATGAAAAAAAGTTGTTTATTACACCTCTATCAACGTGTTTTTATTTTATTTTGTACCGAGAAAAATCATTCTTAAATATTGTTAATTATTTTATTTTATAATTATTATAGATCACCGTATTTTTACTTTTATATAAAAATAATTGTCATAGTCCTAAAAATAACATATCACATTTTTATTGTTGAGATATACCATATCACATTTTTATTGTTGAGATATACTATAAACATTAATGTATTTTTATGTATAATTTAATTCAATTATTTATATATTAAATATATCATACCTTTTGATATTATTTAAAATTTTAATATTTTTAATTAAAACTAATTATTTTTATAATAATAAATTATAAACATAATGGTAAAATTAAGAATTAAAAACTAAAATTTTAAAATATTTCAATTATAGAATTTCACAAAATTTTTTTACTTTTGATCATAACTTACTAAAATTTGAGTAGTTAGGGATCAATATATTTATTATTAGGGATAATTTCGTACATCTCACAATGTAGTCAAAGAGTGCTCCAATCACTATACAATAGTGAAACTAATATAATTATCCTTTAGTTATCCTAAAGAAATAAAGACTCAAAGATTATTCTTATCTATTTGAAAAGATATAATAAAGAATAGATGTCTACAGACAAAAGATCTCTTTATCAAATAATTGTCTATAATACTATAACAGCTTAATCTTAATCAGACAATGATAAGTTATCATGTTTATTCTTTCTCTTATATATATTCACATATGCATAACATAATTTTATATCCTAGAATCAATTTCATAATTTCATAATTCTCATAACAAAAAATTACAATTAAAGACTCTATTTTCATATAATTACTAAAGTGAGAATAAGATGTCCTCTACTCTACATCTTATAGTTACCGACTTAAGGATTATAGAACAGAAGACCACCCCCACAAGATGGTCCAAGGTCATAACAATTTGTTCATATTGTAGATTCTATAGAGATAGTCCTACCTGATTTTGACAAAAAATGATATCAATATCTGGCGTCACCTATGGGAAAGAAATGTGTTATATTTAGCTGAAAAAATTATAAAATTGTAGAATTCTCAAAAATTTCTCAAAGGCCTTGATCTAGTAAGAAATAAAAGAAATATATATAAAAAATATTTGAAAAAAGAGTGATTGTGGACCTTAGCAGCAAAGTTTTTTGAAAACAGAACACCAAAATCGTCGGGTCTTATATGAGCATTATACTTGGGCTTACCCACCTACAATAGGTCAGGTAGGCCAAAAATGTAAAGTGAGCTCAGGTCCAAGCTCGCCTAGAGATGGTGGAAAATGCACTTCAGACTATCCTAGAGTGCCTACTAATGTCACAGGCTGTAGAACCACTCATCGTCTCAAATAACATCCCTTTGGAATCCTATAATGCCTAGAGTGCACAAAGCCATACTTATAGCCATCCAAGGCTTGGATGACAAGATGACCATCTGAGATAGGGCTTGAGTCCCAGGCCTAATATTGTCACCTAGGATTTAGTCAGCCAGACATTGTTACCCAAGACTATCATCGTCGGTTAGACTATGGCCGACCAGAGAGAGTCATCCAAGATAGATGTCATTGGACAAGGTACGATCTGTTTGGAGCTACTTGCCAGATTGACCTTTACCACACATCGTTTGCTTATTGACCACCCTCTAGTTGTGCAAGGTGAACTCAAGTTGCTTCTTTCCCACGACGTTCTATTTTCCCTTATGATTGACCAGGAACTTGACCCTCTCTAAGGGCATATTCCCATATCTAATCTAGTAGAAAAATATGTCTCTTGATCTTGCCTAAAGATGAGCCTCACAAGATCACCTGCATGGGTACATAATTCCACCGAATGAATAAGAAAGGTTAGATGACTTCCTAAGAAAAATAAGGATATGTTTTCATGGTCCAATGAAGATCTATCTACCATAGATCCAGAAATCATAGGATAAACCCTAATGTAGACCTAAAATTTAAACCTTTAAGGCAAAATAGAAGCTTATATAATTAAGAAAGATACTCTACTATGAAAATAGAAGTTGAAATTTTTTTGAAAGCTAGATATGTAACATAAGTGTACTATCCTGATTGTCTAACCAATGTTATCATGGCAAAAAAAAGCCATATGACAATGGAGAATGTGTATAGATTTTAGTGATCAGAATAAGGCCTATTGAAAAGATAGTTTCCCATTATCATGCATAAACTAACTTGTGGAGGCCACTATAGTATATTTTTCATACTTATTCTTCGTGGACGTTTACTCTAGGTATAATTAAAGCAGGATGTATGGCCTCGATTAGGAAAAGATGACCTTTATGATTGATAAAGGATTATTTTGTTATGCCTTTTGCTTTGAAAAATGCTAGTGACACATATAAGAAGTTAGTCAACAAAATGTTGTCAGACCTTATTGGATAGTCAATGAAGGTATATGTGGATGATATGATTGTCAAAATCATGCATACCAAGGATCATGTCACTTACTTGGGTCAAACCTTGGACATTCTCAAAATGTATGGAATGAAGTTGAAAAGAAAAAAAAATATGTGTTTGGAATGTCTGATGAGTGCTCAAAAAGCACTAAAATTACCATGATTTTATGCACATTAATTGATTAAAAATATATATATTTATATGATTTTATCATATATTTATATAAATTTGTCTTTTTCGGAATCACGGGTATTTTTATTGTTTTTCAGGTATTTTCGCTTAAAAACACAACTTAAAGACACAAAGAGGCATACTGGAAGCAATACATCACAAATATATTAATAAATAAATGAGGAAAGGTCAACAAATATGGAAAAATTGGACAAAATGGGTCAAAAAGGAGGAAAACGCGCACGGAGCCGCCCAGCCCGTGCGCGCCAGTACCCAACCACGCGCAGCACGCCCAGACCACGCGCGCAGCTCCCCACTCCTGCGCGCGCCCGCGTGCTGCTCCTGCCTTCCGCGCGCGCCTGTGCACACCCCAACTCCAGTCCGCGCGCGCCTGCGCTCAGCAGCATCCAGTCCGCACGCGCCGCTGCCCATCTGCACCCATTCCGTGCGCACAACCGCCCCCAACATCATGTTGATGTCATCAATGATGTCAGCAATCACCACTCCGCATTTTTAACATTTTTTCACCCACTTTTTCTCTCCATCCTCACCTATAAATACCCCCATTCTCTTCACTTCTAATCACACCTCAAAACACATTCTCTTCTCTCTTTCTTTCTCTCTTTTCTTAGATTTTTTAGTTTTTCTTAGTTTTTAGTTTTTCTTAGTTAGTTCTTCTTAGTTAGTTCTTCTTAGTTTTTAAGTTCTTCTCTTTTTGAGAAGAACTAGTTATGTTTTTGTAATTTATTAGCTTTTTGATTCAATAAATGGGAGTGCAAATTCCGCTTGGACGTTTTCCAGCAACGAGAATAGCATCGAAGTTCTGTAAGGATTTTATTTTCTTTACAGTTATTTTTTATGTTTATTCTTACATGTTATATTTAATTTGTCTGTGATTAAATTTAACTTTGCTGGCTATTTGTAAATATGATATAATAATAACGTTGTTATGCTTACGAAATATTAAATAGGTAAAAATCTCTAAAATGAATTGATTTTATTTTTATTCAAGATTTTATATTAAGAATGTTAGAGAGAAATATATTATTTTTCATTACAAACTTAAATCTAAAAATTAGATTTTAAGGTTTAGTTATCGAGTCTAATTTAGAGTAGTGCTCTTTTATTTGTTGGTACAATCGCCCGGTAGTTAGAGTGAAGCTCTATTTCAAAAGTTTTTATAAGAATTATTATCTGAAAATGTATTGACAACATGTTTTTAGTAGTGGTTTTAAAACTTGAAAGTTAGTACTCGGATAATTAAATTCTTAGGTTTAATTTGGACACCTTAAATAAAGTTTAAACTGTCTAACCCCACCAAAGGTGGCATTTAAATGGTTCATTTTCAATCTCTTAGAAAAATAAATTAATTTAATTAACCAAATTAATTATCAATCCCACCCATAGGTGTTAATTGATTTGTTTAGTTAACAAAGAATATTTAACCCCACCAAAGGTGATATTCATATAAAAAAGAGAGAATCAATAAATATCAATTCATATCTTTAATAACCTAAATAATATGAGCAAACATAATTAACTTAATTATTATATCCATAAATACTTCACCATTATAAATGATAAAATTTGCATAAATGTTTATTGAATCTATGTTTATTTTTATGTAATTAGATTAAAAACACAAAACCCAAAATATCGTGACAGGATTTTTAGGATTTAATTTCATTTTTAAAAGTTTGAATAATAAATTAAAAATCACATACATTCCTTCCTTAGATCGACCTTGGGAGTATACTTATCATTTTCTACGAAATGATTCGTGCACTTGTGAGAGTTTTATAAATAAATAAAACCAAATGAACGGTAGGATCGACGATGTCGGTTCTGCCCGATCAAGTTTTTGGCGCCGTTGCCGGGGATGGTATCAAGTTTTTGGCGCCGTTGACGGGGATGGTATCAAGTTTTTGACGTCGTTGCCGGGAAAAGAATAGCGTTTTTAAATTATTTATCAAAATTTTAAAAACTTGTGTTGTAAATAATTGTGATTTTTATTTAAAAAAAATAAAAAAATAAAAAAAATTTGTTGTTTGTGAATTTAAAAAAAAATTCAAATTTCAATTTCATAATAAATAAAAAAAATTAAAATTTTAAATTTCATAATAAATAAAAAAAATTAAAATTTTAAATTTCATAAAAAAATTATAGCATGAATAATAAAATAATTTTGAAATTTGAAATTTGAAGTAAAAAAAAAGTAAATAAATTTTAAATTAAATAAATAAATAAAAAATCATAATAAAATAATAATAAAAAAACAAAATAAAATAAATTAAATAAATAAAAAAAATAAAAAATTTATTTTATTTAAAAATAAAAATTTTTTCAAAAAAAAAAAATCAAAAACTTTATTTTTAATTTTTTTAATTTTTTAATTTTTTATCTTTTCAATTATTTTTTTTTCAATTATTTTATTTTATTTTTATTTTTTTTTTGCCTTAATTTTTAATTTAAATTTTTTTTTTACTTTTTTTATTTTTCTTTTATTTTTTCAATTTATTTTATTTTTAGTTTAATTTTTTTTTAACTATTTTTTTTTTACCTTAATTTTCGTTTAAGTTAATTAACTTAGGTTTTTAGTAACTTAATTTACTAACTTATATTAATTTAATTTATTAACTTAATTAACTTAGATTTTCATTAACTTAATTAACCTACCTTTTTATTAACTTAATTAACTTAAATTTTAACCTAACTTAACTTAATTAACTTAGTTTTAATACCATGAAAAGTAAAGATCTAAGGGAGTTCTGTCTAGGAGACTAGTTCCTGGAAGCCTTTGTGCCACTAGTCTTTCCTAAGAACGTTGCTCTGTCTAGGAGGATAATTTTTAAGGAGCCTTTGCCCCACCATTTTTCCTGGGAGCACTCTTGGTTAATACTGATTATGTTATTTTAACTTAGATATTATAGTTAAAAATAAAAAAAAAACAAAAAAAACCGAAAAAAAGTCTCAAACTATCTCCAAAATTTTAATGTTTTAATTACAATCTAAGGAGTTAGTTGTTTTGTTTGATCTAGTTACAATTGTGTTTTGATGCCTTTAATTATTTGATTTGTACCTAAACATGGATTATCTAAAACTCACAAGCATGTTTCTAGTTTTAAGTACAAATTTTTTTTTTGAAAATCCATAGGACCTGACTCAAAAAAAGTATAGGTAGACAATCTTGTCTTACTTATTGGTTTGATTGACTCATTGATGAGGGGACATTGAGTTTACTTAAAATGAAATCCCCAAGTTACGTCTTGCTAAGACGTTAAACTAAGCGCTAGATGGGAGGCAACCCATCATTTTAGGTAATTTCCTCTTCTTTGTTTTATTGTTTATTTTAGTTTAATTACATTTGAATAATTTTAAAAATTGTTAAAACTAAAAAAATTTTGTTGAGATGTTAGAAGTTCACAACGATCTATATGTGTGCACTTTAGTAAACATGATGGATGCACATGCATATCTCCATCACTACTTGCAACATTCTCAAGAAATAGGTAATATTTCCTCTCTTTTCTCTTTATCTTTAATTTACAGTTGTTACATTGAGGACAATGTAAGTTCTAGGTTGGGGTTGTGAAAAGTTACCATGCTTAATTTAAAAAAAAAATTAACAATTTAAAAAAAAAATAAAAAATAAAAAATAATAATTTTTTTTCTTTTTTATGTTCACATTTTCATTTTTATTGTGTTTGGTTTCATTTTCTTTGTGTGATTTAGTAATTTTTGGAATTTAAAAAAAAACATTTCTCACAAAAATTTATCATTGCTTTAAATTAAATTTAAGTAAATAGTTAAGTCTTTTGTACTGTTAGATTAATTTTTGAAAACATATCATGAAATATTTTGTAATTGTTTTTGATAATTAGTTAATTTTTATCATAACTAGTATTTCTTGATAAGATGTAGAAATTATATTAAACCCAAAATCGGTGTTTATGAATTTGTTTTAGTGGAGACTACCTTTGTGAGATATAATTTGAGCCTAATTTCCTTTATTCAGAGTGAAATATATATTTTTTCTACTCCAAACACATTTCTTATCTCTTCAAATTTTTAGATGATCTCTATAGGTATTAACATTGAATGTATGAATTTTTTCTCATCTTAATAGAGTGTCATATATTTTTTATTATTAGTTTTGCTTAGATTAAATGATTTGAGTAGAAATTGATAGTATATGCTTTTATCTCATTCGTGCATGACTGTTACAAAAAAAAGAGAGAGACATATCTGGGGTTACCTAAACCAAATCAAACAGAAAAGCCCCAAAATTAACCACTCACCAAAATCCTAAAAAAAAAATGTACAATCTGTACATGGGTTGACTCTCTAAAAAATGATATATATTGAAAAATATCATCAGAAAAATATAGAGAGATAAAGAATATATAGTATAATCTATATACTATGACCCACATTGCCTACAAAGTTGTGAGTAAAGGTCTTAATTGATTTGTTTAGTTAACAAAGAATATTTAACCCCACCAAAGGTGGTATTCATATAAAAAGGAGAGAATCAATAAATATCAATTCATATATTTAATAACCTAAATAATATGAGCAAGCATAATTAATTAGTTATTATATCCATAAATACTCCACTGTTTTAACAGATAAAATTTGCATAAATATTTATTGAATCTGTATCTATGTTTTTTTTATGTTAGTAGATTAAAAACACAAAACCCAAAATATCATGACAGGATGTTTAGGATTTAATTTCGTTTTTAAAAGTTTGAATAATAAATTAAAAATCACATACATTCCTTCCTTAGATCGACCTTGAGAGTATACTTATCATTTTCTACGAAATGATTCGTGCACTTGCGAGAGTTTTATAAATACATAAAACCAAATGAACGGCAGGATTGGCGATGTTGGTTCTGCTCGATCAAGTTTTTGGCGCCGTTGTCGGGGAAGGAATAGCATTTTTAAATTATTTATCAAAATTTTAAATTTTTTTTATGTTGTAAATAATTGTGATTTTTTTTAATTTAAAAAAAATAAAAAATTTTGTTGTTTGTGAAAAGTAAAAAAAAAAATTCAAATTTCAATTTCATAATAAATAAAAAAAAATTCAAATTTTAAATTTCATAAAAAAAATTATAGCATGAATAATAAAATAATTTTAAATTAAATAAATAAATAAAAAAGTTTTTTCTCTTTTTTATTTATTTTTTTCTTTTACTTTTTCAATTTTTTTATTTTTGGTTTAATTTTTTTTAAAAAAATATTTTTATCTTAATTTTCGTTTAAGTTAATTAACTTAGGTTTTTAGTAACTTAATTTATTAACTTATATTAATTTAATTTACTAACTTAATTAACTTAGATTTTCATTAACTTAATTAACCTACATTTTTATTAACTTAATTAACTTAATTTTAATAGCATGAAAAGTAAAGATCTAAGGGAGTTCTGTCTAGGAGACTAGTTCTTGGAAGCCTTTGTCCCACTAGTCTTTCTTGGGAACGTTGCTCTATCTAAGAGGATGGTTTTTAAGGAACCTTTGCCCCACCATTCTTTCTTGGGAGCACTCTTAATTAATACTAATTATGTTATTTTAACTTAGATATTATACTTAAAAAAACAAAAACAAAAATTTGAAACTATCTCCAAAATTTTAAAAGTTTTAAATACAATCTAAGGAGTTGGTTGTTTTGATTGATCTAGGTACAATTGTGTTTTGATGCCTTTAATTATTTGATTTGTACCTAGATGTGGATGATCTAAAACTCACAAGCATGTCCCTAGTTTTAAGTATATAAAAATTTGAAAATCCATAGGACATGACTGAAAAAGCATAGGTAGACAAACTTGTCTTACTTGTAGGTTTGATTGACTCATTGATGAGGGGGACATTGAGTTTACTTAAAATGAAATCCCCAAGTTACGTCTTGCTAAGACGTTAAACTAAGCGCTGGATGGGAGGCAACCCATCATTTTAGTTAATTTTCTTTTATTTATTTAATTACTATTATTTATTTTAGTTTAATTACATGTGAATAATTTTAAAATTGTTAAAACTAAAAATATTTGTTAAGATGTTAGAAGTTCACAACGATCTGTCTGTGTGAACTTTATTGACGAATATGATGGATGCACTTGCATTTCTCCATTACTACTTGCACATTCTCAGGAAATAGGTAATATTTCTTCTCTTTTCTCTTTATCGTTAATTTACATTTGTTACATTGAGGACAATGTAAGTTCTAGGTTGGGGGTGGTGAAAAATTATCATGTTTAATTTAAAAAAAAAGATTTAACAATTAAAAAAAATAAAAAAATAAAAAATAATTTTTTTTCGTTTTTATGTTCACATTTTCATTTTTATTGTGTTTGGTTTTATTTTTTGTGTGATTTAGTAATTTTTGGAATTAAAAAAAACATTTGTCACAAAAATTTATCATTTCTTTAAATCAAATCTAAGTAAATAGTTAAGTCTTTTGTATTGTTAGATTAATTTTTTAAAACATATCATGAAATATTTTGTAATTGTTTTTGATAATTAGTTAATTTTTGTCATAACTAGTATTTCTTGATAAGATGTAGAAATTATATTAAACCCAAAATCGGTGTTTATGAATTTGTTTTAGTGGAGACAACTTTGTGAGATATAATTTGAGCCTAATTTCCCTTATTCAGAGTGAAATATATATTTTTTCTACTCCAAACACATTTCTTATTTCTTCAAATTTTTAGATGATCTCTATAGGTATTAACATTGAATGTATGAATTTTTTCTCATCTTAATAGAGTGTCATATATTTTTTATTATTAGTTTTGCTTAGATTAAATGATTTGAGTAGAAATTGATAGTATATGCTTTTATCTCATTCGTGCATGACTGTTACAAAAAAAAGAGAGAGACATATCTGGGGTTACCTAAACCAAATCAAACAGAAAAGCCCCAAAATTAACCACTCACCAAAATCCTAAAAAAAGTTGTACAATCTGTACATGGGTTGACTCTCTAAAAAAATGATATATATTGAAAAGTATCTTCACGAAAATATAGAGAGATAAAGAATATATAGTATAATCTACATATACTATGACCCGCATTACCCAAGATCCAAAAAAAAAATGTACAATCTGTACAAGGGTTGACTTCTACAAAATGATATATATTGAAAAATATCTTCAGAAAAATATAGAGAGAAAGAATATATAGTATAATCTACACACTATGACCCATATTGCCTACAAAATTGTGAGTAAAGGCTAATTACAAAAGAAAGATATAGGAAGTAATTCCCTAAAAAGTCATTGCACTTTCTTCATTTGTAAAAGGCATATATCTTGAAATTTTTTCTTAATGAGTTTGATTTATGCATGAAAATAACTTATGCTTGAGATTTTAATTATGATCTTAAAGGAGATTAAAAAGTATGAGACATTTTTGTGTTATGTTATTTTCTTTTATTCTTAAAAGTTAATTTTTGATTTTTTTGTAATTTTAGTTTTTAAGTTGATTGTTGTTATTATTTCTTTTAATTTTTTTACATTTAGTTTAATGTTTGTGGGTATCATTACTGAAAACCCCCACGAGACTCAAACTCGTCCACTAGGACAACCTAGGGGTTTAAAGGATTGTTGCATAGGCTAAATGCAACCGTGTCAATCCACGGAAGTGATTTAGAATAGTTTAATTTTTAGTTTTTATCGCTTCTCTTGCTAAGGAACTAGCAAGAAGCTGGTTGGGGGTTGTGATGAGTGCTCAAAAAGCAATAAAATAACCATGATTTTATGCACATTAATTGATTAAAAATATATATTTATATAAATTTGTCTTTTTCGGAATCACGGGTGTTTTTATTGTTTTTCAGGTATTTTCACTTAAAAACGTAACTTAAAGACCCAAAGAGGAATACTGGAAGCAATACATCACAAATATATTAATAAATAAATGGGGAAAGGTCAACAAATATGGAAAAATTTGACAAAATGGGTCAAAAGGGTAAAAAATGTCAAAAAGGAGAAAATCGGGCCGTCGCGCCGCCCAGCCGTGTGCAGCACGCCCTACGTCCGTGCGTATCAGCGCGTGCCCAGTCCCAGTTTCGTGCGCGCCCCAGCTGCCCTCTGCGTGCGCCGCTGCCATTTCGCCCCATTTTCGCGCGCAGCCGCCCCCATAACGTCATGATGATGTCATCAATGACATCAGCAATTACACTTCGCGTTTTCACAATTTTTTAACATTTTTTCACCCACTTTTTCTCTCCATCCTCACTTATAAATACACCCCTTCCCTTCACTTCAAAACACACTTTTCTCCTCTTTCTTTCTCTCAATTTCTTAGTTTTTAGTTTTTTTTAGTTTTTCTTAGTTTTTAGTTAGTTTTTCTTAGTTTTAGAGTTTTTCTCTTTTTGAGAAGAACTAGCTATGTTTTTGTAATTTATTTGCTTTTTGATTCAATAAATGGGAGTGCAAATTCCGTTTGGAGGTTTTCCAGCAACGAGAATAACATCGAAGTACTGTAAGGATTTTTTTTCTTTATAGTTATTTTTTATCCTTTATTCTTACATGTTATATTTAATTTGTCTGTGATTAAATTTAACTTTGCTGGCTGTTTGTAAAAATGATATAATAATAACGTTGTTATGCTTGCGAAATATTAAATAGGTAAAAATCTCTAAAATGAATTGATTTTATTTTTATTCAAGATTTTATATTAAGAATGTTAGAGAGAAATATATTATTTTTCATTACAAACTTAAATCTGAAAATTAGATTTTAAGGTTTAGTTATCCGGTCTAATTTAGAGTAGTGCTCTTTTATTTGTTGGTACAATCGCCCGGTAGTTAGAGTGAAGCTCTATTTCAAAAGTTTTTATAAGAATTATTATTTGAAAATGTATTGACAACATGTTTTCAGTAGTGGTTTTAAAACTTGAAAGTTAGTACTCGGATAATTAAATTCTTAGATTTAATTTGGACACCTTGAATAAAGTTTAAACTGTCTAACCCCACCAAATGTGGCATTTAAATGGTTCATTTTCAATCTCTTAAAAAAAGAAATTAATTTAATTAACCAAATTAATTATCAACCCCACCCATAGGTGTTAATTGATTTGTTTAGTTAACAAAGAATGTCTAACCCCACCAAAGGTGGTATTCATATAAAAAAGAGAGAATCAATAAATATCAATTCATATCTTTAATAACCTAAATAATATGAGCAAGCATAATTAACTTAATTATTATATCCATAAATACTCCACCATTATAAATGATAAAATTTGCATAAATGTTTATTGAATCTATGTTTATTTTTATGTAATCAGATTAAAAACACAAAACCCAAAATATCGTGACAGTATGTTTAGGATTTAATTTCGTTTTTAAAAATTTGAATAATAAATTAAAAACCACATACATTCCTTCCTTAGATCGACCTTGGGAGTATACTTATCATTTTCTACGAAATGATTCATGCACTTGCGAGAGTTTTATAAATAAATAAAACCAAATGAACGGTAGGATCGGCGATGTCGGTTTTGCCCAATCAGTGTGTAGGTTCAGGAAAGTTCTTAGGGTTCATGGTCAACCAAAGAGGAATTGAGGCTAACCATGGGAAAATAAAATAATTGATAGATATGCAACCTCTTAGGACAATCAAAGAAGTACAAAGATTGATATAGAGTGTGGCTGGCTTGAAGCATTTTACCTTAGGTGAAACTAACAAGTGTGCACCTTTCTTCAAATTATTACATGGAAAATTTAATTTTTTCCTAAGACCAAAATTGCGAGAAAATATAAAAAAAAAGTTAAAGAAATAATTAAGCTGTCCATAGCAATAAATTAATCCATAACTAGGTGGTCATCAGCCTATACATGGTAGCCAAACAACTGTAAGTGCAACCTTAGTAAAGAAGTGCCTAAATCAAGGCCAAGGATATATATATATATATATATATGTATGTATAAGTCTAAAACATCTATGCAAGAGTACCTTATGAACGTACTCCAGAAATCTACCTGGCCAAGTCCCTATAAGAGCAATTAGTAAGAGATACATCAAGTCTAGAACATTTTTCTGACCACTCTTGGGCCATTAGGATTCATAAATTTCCTAGAAGTCTAGAGCATGTTCTGACTCCTCTTTGGAAAGGGGGATTCACAAAATGTCCAGAAGACATACACCCAAGAGGTGAACATGGGCCAAGAAGTCCCCATAATAGAAGTTTAGAAAAATAATTTCTATACATGGCTAGAGCTGTCACACTTATATATCATCTTGTCCTAAGGATCTAAATATAATGTTAGTCTTATAAGGATGGAGTGTAGTATATGATGCTACAAATGAAGAATATAAATGGGCTAGAAATAATGCCCTTCTATAACAGAAGGACATACAATATTTAACCAAGACTTTTTTAACATCATTGTGTTTGTAAGTTCCCAGGCCACATATGGCCATACTTAGAATATTTGATAGAAAAAAGTCCACAATCAGATGAAGAACGACCTGAGCTCCTTAGGATTGAAATATTTTACAACACTCTATGCTCTGTACCTAACTAGGGCTTGCATCCCTACCATGTGCAATGATTTAAAAGCACCCTACAGGTAAGTACAATTCTTTTTGGTCCAAGCTTAGATGAAGAACATTTTAACTTTGTCTAACAATCATTTAATTGACCTTAGACCTTGAAAGGAGAGCCATGGCTTGAGACCCATGGCATCTTGGTATTGAGTAGCCTTTAGTATCTCATCGACAATGTACCCATGCCAACAGATAATGAATAAGAAACAACTCTACTGATGGGCCAGAGAAACCTCTAGATTTAAAGAGTCTGCAACCCTCAGTTCACCATATATGAGTACTATACCTTTGGGTCCAAACAACCAAAAGCTTAATGAATACTGAACGTGTTTTGCAGCTCTAAAGGATGCACCTTGATCACAGGTAGTGCCATCCTGGTCAAAGCTAATACAAAGAAGCATCCCAACCTATGAGTCTTACGCCTTAGTGCTTAGATTACTACTCGATGAAATTAAGCACAATAAAATCCTCGGTATCTAGTTAGGGCATACACCCCATACCAAGGTAGGGAATAAGAAGTATCCCAACATGTGAGATATGTGATGTTAGGGCTAGCCACAAAATTGTTTTTAGAAGATTGACATCTTAGCTATGTGGTCTAGGTCACTGAAGATTTCCATACATAGGAACAATTACACAAAGGTCAATTATTTTCCAACTCAAATAATAACTAGGACCTAGATGAGGGGTGGAGATATGGAATTTTTACACGAGCTTTATATCAACTTAGCCAAGCAAACATCACAAAAGCGAATTAAGAAAATTACACAATGGAAGTACAAAACAACATGCTTAATTCAACATGCAACTAAAACACTTAGTATAGACGAAATCTACAATCTATAGGAAACATACTAGTGATGGTGTTCCTTAAAGACTCTTATCCATACTAGTAACAAGCATATATAACAATCAACGCACAACATGTGAGACATTAATACATACTAAACAATAAAGAATTTCTAATCACTTAAAGTCTTCGTATGTGAAAACATATTCGGTAAATGATGATTGTATACTCACAACATATGATCAAATTAAACATAGCAAACCAATTAAAGAGTCCAACACTTGGGATATAGCCAAGGTAAGGAGATACAAATTTCTTAGAGATGCACAACAAACTTATATGCATATAACAAATATAAGAAATATAAATTAATCAAGAAGTAAGAAAATTATATTAATACATCATAAGAAATGATCAGAAAACTATAGACATACTATATAGAAAGGAAAGAAAGCATATGATAACATACAACAAATGAACTTTCTAATCATAATCTACATCTAGTATGTTGAAACATATATGATAGAAACTTAGATTATACTAACAAACATACTGATCATGTATCACATCCTTGAAGAAGTCTAAGAAATGATGCATAATCATTCTAAGGAGATACTGATTCCTTAAGGACTCAACTCAAACACATAAATCATAAGGAGATAAACATTTTTGCAGTACATATAATCAAAGACATGCATTATCATAAAATAGTAGATATAGAATTAAGTAAATGGAAAGTAGGTTATAAATATCAGAACTTTCTAATGAGAGTTTAAAATTCAATATATAGGAACATATATCATTTAAACTTTGATTATATTAGCCACACATTTGATCATACAAAACACCAGAAATAATGAGTTAAACCTACATAGAAACCTGGTAATATCCTCGAGTTGCTTAAGGCAACAACTCAGCATCAAACAATCTACTAAAAATAGTAAATAGATACAACTTGATAGAAATGTATAAATACCTCTATCAGTGAGGACACATACCTTAATTTCCTCTTACTGCTCTCGCTTAGAGGTGTCCACGGTCCAGTTTGGTCCGATTTTGGGTAAAAATATTTAACCATACCTGACTGGACCATTTGATTATTAAAAATATTGAACCTAATAGTTTGGTCCGGTTTGGTTAACAGTTTTCAATGGTTTGGTTTGGTTAATAATACATAAATATGATACACCTAATGATATACCTTTGATTAAAATATGAGAAATTTAATCAATGGGTTGTGTGAAATAATATGGAAAATTTAATATATTATTAAATCAGTTCGGTCCGGTTCGGTTCGATCGGTTAAAAATTAATATAATTGGACCATACCGTTTGAAAAACGATTTTAATTAATACAAACCGGATTGGACCATTTGATTTATAAAACCATTCAATCCGGTTCGATTTTTCAGTTTCATTTGGTTCGGTCTGGTTTTTGGACACCTCTACTCTTGCCTACCGCCTCCACAATAACCTGGTTTGACATATAAACCCGTTTCTCAAGTAAACTCAAATGTGGTATGATCAGTGATTGGGCACAAATTATGTTCAATGAATATGCAAGTATACATATCGCAACAAGTAATACAATGATAAGAAAAGATCGTTTCCACAAATATTATATTATTAAAAACTTATTTTTTTGAAACAAAAAAATAAAAATCAATTTTTTTGCTGTTTTTATATTTTAAGAAAGAAAAATTAAAAGAACTAAAAATAAATAGCAATAATTAATTAATCAGATTTAACACCTAAGAAGATATATGAGAAAATATTTAGGAATACTTAATCTCCCAATTTTCTAAACATGTGAATAACTAAAATACCCCCACATAATTATCAATCAATTACATGATTAATTGAACCTAATCTAGCATGTATTCCCCTATCAAGTAAACTATACATCATATAGTAATTAATCTAATCACACACTCATGTTAATTAAATTACATACTACTTATTAAGTTCATTAATTATGGATCACATACATAAGAATCATACATTTTTGCCTAGAAATTATACATGTTATTTAATTAAGACAAACAATTAAATAATTTTCTCAAATCTATTTAATTGCCTCTATAGATCAATTGTTAGCCAAACAATTCATAGAATAAAAATCAAATTAAATAATATAATTCAATTGAAATCATAATTGGGATAAAATATTAGACTATTACATGTTGAAAATTGGGTTCATAAGACCCCTAGATTAATAAATTAACTAGAAATAATTTTATTCATAAAACTCATATTTTTCATAAAGAAAAACATAAAAATTGATAAAGAAAAGAGAAGAAGAAGAAATACAATCAATCTCTTGAATCGCAGTATCAATCTTCTCTTGAATCTCCACCAAAATTGTAACTCCTTTTGAATTTTTTTTGTGTTTTTCTCTTTTCTTGGATACAAAAACTAATAAAAAATATGTTAATTTCAACTCATTAGGGTTTATGGGGCAATTAAGGGGTCAAATTAGCCTCAGGTGGAATCTAGACCATTGAATCATCTTCAAATCAAGGGTTGAGATTAAAAAGTAGAACATTAAAGGTTCTAGCCACATGACACATGACACACTGTATTCATTGGGAAAATCAGCACGCGACACGTGGCAAGAAAGACTAGTCTCAATCAACGAAATTTGAGTCATCACCACATAGGAATCTATTATTCATGGTTATGACTTGCGTGGTGCACAATTGGAAGGAATGGACGAGTAGTGTGATGGCATATGGAGGGATTTTGATCGCGTGGTGAACTCGGAATGAACGCGGTGTTGACAAGTGATAAGGCTCTACATCACTCTATACATGCGACTTTTTGTAATTGGCCTTCCTCGCTTGTGTGTGGTCCATGTGGCTTGCTCTATCAACTTTGCTGCTTGCATGGTATCTGGTTGCTTCTAATTAGTTCTACATTTAAAATTCATAAAAAATCCATAAAAATTTCAAAAAATCCCAAAATATTACAATAATTATATTTTCACCCTTTTCACTATAAAGTTTATATTTTAATATTTTTAGCCCTAAAGTTACTACTTATTGAATACAATAAGAAAATATTGAGTAAAATGACTCTATTTTCATAGAGTCATTAATCAAAAATCAAGATAAAAAATGTATAAAGTAGACAATCAACATAGCCACCCATGAACTCGAACTTCAAATAAACAACTAATGGATACACAATCTAAGATGTGAAAACTTAAGGAATTTTAACTTAACTCAATCTCACAATGAGGTTCTCACAAATAACCAGTTACATCCAACGGATACACGATTTACATACAATCCACTTACAAGAACCGTCTTAAATACTCACCACTTATAAGCACAATTTTGTAAGCACAATCACGAATCACTAATATCTAACAACACATAAGGTATAAGTGATCCAAAAATAGAAAGTCGAGATGTCAATTTGATAAAGGTTTGCTACATCTTTTTTGGATACCAAACATGAATAAATGGGGAGATATTTATAGAAATTTCCAAAGCCACAGCCTCCCTTACAACCACTTACATTAAGGCAGCTAATGTGGTCCATGGTAAAGTGTCATGTTGAGGTGCCAAAGATTACAATTTTTGTTTCCAAAAATTATCGAGTAATTTCTATAAATACCAGCACCCAAGACATACCAAAAACATGAGCAAAATCGTTGGCTCACTTATATACTTACTCATCAAAAACCAATACTCAACCTAGCATGCACACTATGAAAACCAATCTAATAGTGTGTGTAAATAAGCTTCCATAAAAAGTGTTCCTAATTGTGCATGTATGTGTATTACTAATCCGTAGTAATAAACCTTACACAGTGGATGACATAACACTGGGTAAAATTAAACAGACAACGTGTTTTGCATATAAGAAGCCAACACATAAACATCATTATAATGAGAGTTATATTCTCGCCCTTTAGCTTTTTGTGTCAAAACACTGCACAAGTAAATACATAAACTCATCAAACATGATATGATCATGAAGATGTCCTAAAGTTGTTTGTAGTAATGAACAAAAAAATGACACACCAAAACCCAAAAGACACACTGTTGTCTCTTTTAGAGAACACAAAACGTGCAAGTATACACAGTCATAAGTAATAAAATTTGATAAGTAAAGTATCGTTCTCACGGAGATTTGTTACTACAGTTTGTTGACTACTAAAATTATTTCGCTCTGATTTTATCCAAAATGATTGTTGATTTGGAAAAAGTTAAAGAAAAGAGTTTAATAACAAAATAAAAGAAATCTAGGATTGCAATTTTTCACCAAAATTAATCCATTCAAATCATATTTTTTTTCTTGATTTATATATTTTTAGTACATTTAATTTGTCAACCAAAAGCTTCTAATTTTATCCATACATCTCTTCCGAGCTCCGTATAGACACACCTCGTTAAATTAATTCACTATATTCCTATGAGAATTAAATTCACCAAGATTCATTACGTTCTAAGTTCTCAAATGGCCACACATACATTTAGGGTATATTCCTATCCTTCATCATACATGTCATTCTATCCATGAGCAATATACACAAAAATGTCTCTTCCAAGTTTATTTAAGTGCCACGGATCATTTGATAAACTTTATAAATAATCAAAAGCATTAAGCACAAATAGAATAAACAAATCGAACGTCTTATAAATCTTTCAAAAATAATTAAATCCAAGCTTCATAAATTTAGATAAAATGCAACCCTAGAAAAATTAAATTACTTTATAAATTAAAATTAAAATTACAGCAGTTAAGGAATTTTGCTCAAGAACACAAAGAAAATTAAAACTTCATCTACTACTAAAATATTTGGCACACGCAGAACACAACAGAAGCCAAAAATGGCTTCTATGTGTTCCACAATCCAGCCCCCAATACTACTAAAAATCCAAAACTCTAAAACTCCAAAAAAAATCATTTTTTCAGCAATAACTCCTCTATTTATAGCTAAAAAAATACATATAAAATAATACATTTTTTAGACACGCGAGAAACATTTACATCAAAAATAAAAACACGTGTGTCAGACATTTTTCTTAAAGTCCACAGCCATGCGTACGAAAAAGAATATCAAATTTGTTATTTTAATGTACGCGTGGAAGACATGAAAGAGAGGGCGTCATTGTTGATTTCTTTTTATTACATCCGGGTGCCACGTGTTGGCCTCTAATTAGCTGAAGAAATAATACAGACACAGTTGCACGTAGAGTTCATCATACGGGATCTTGGCGCGAGAATGTGGGGGACAATTGAAACGCGTGCATGAAATTCTGCGTTTTTGCGCTCTTCAAAACTTGCCATGTGTCAGCACATGATTGGCTACAAGGAATGGTGGGACACGTGGCAGCTTTCAATTTGTTAAATAACCGGGCGTATGTGAATCGGCCGCACGAAATCGGGTCTTGGCAGACGCGTGAGACACGTGGGTCCCACTCGGTGCACCTAGCCACGTGATACAGGAATAACGGGTCCACTCGATTTTGTCGGGTTTGACACAGACATGCTCATCCTAACTGTTTGTTCTCTGATCTGATGGTTCACATTGCGCGTGTGGATGATGGAGCGTGGATATCTTTTCTCCTTCGTAGAAAATTCAACTTTAAATAATTATATTTTGACCCATAAATATAATTCAAATTACATTTTAAACTTTCTTTAATTACAATTAAACCTTTTTTCTAATTTAAATTAAATTTTAAACTTGTAATAATTAAAATTAAGCCCGATTTTAATTTAAATTATATTTTAGACTTTTATAAATTGCAATTAAGAACTCTTTTATTTGAAATTATATTTTTTGACATAAATTTACAATTAAGTACGGTTTCGATTCAAATTATTTAATTTTCTTAAAAATATATTCCTTAACACATAAATAGTAAATATTAATTTATTTAACTAAAATTAACCAAAAATGTCAAGAACATAGCAATTATAATTAATAAAATAGATGAAAATAACTATATAAAATACAGTTATCACACACCTACTTTAAGTGCATCCATCTTGAGTTCTCCATCTAACTTAATGATCAAATGATCCAATCATGTCACAAGGAACTCAACATCACTGCACACGAAACACTTGAAGTATGAAGACGTCACTCTATAATTGTAACCTGCACACATGAAACAAACACATACCCCATGAATATATCATGTAGAAGTAACATCTACTCTATCCAAATACTATCATGCAGAAGCAACATGTAGTCTATCCAAATACTATCATGTTATCCCTACACAGGTACATACCAATAGTTTAAGCAAAGTTATCATTTAGTACAAATAAAAAGTATCTATTTGCAACACAAATATGAAAACTAAATAATCTACATGTAGTACATATATACAAACTCCCCTTGAATATATGCAACACTCACCCTGAGTGTATGCATATCAGAAAATCATAATGCAATAATGAGTGTAGACTACTTTCACCACCTATGCAAAAAATAACATGTTAACAACCATATACAATTCATAAACAAACATAAGTTGTGCACACTTCTTCCTCTTTTGACATGGAATGTCAAACCAAGAACACACAGAGTATACAATATGTCATACCCCTATATAAAGAAGAGAAGTCAAATATAAATGTAATAATCCTAACACTCATGCAACATAGTAGAGAAAGCAAACACAAAAAAATCAACACATCTATTCAGGCAAAACAAAAAAATACCAAGACAATAACAAGATAAAAGCATGTAACAAAAACCTACTTGAATGCACAGACAAACTAAGAATAGTTCTAACAGAACACATCTCTCTAATGTGATACATAACATGGAGCCCTACATCAATACATACTGAGGGAAGGCATAAGGAGTTTGTAATGTGCAAACAACACATCAATAAGAAGGGTGGTCAAACACCAATGGCACATAAATGTGTCTGTGAATCTCTAAGAAGAAGTTGACTAGAAGTTTAACAATTTTTCAAGTTGACACACTCCTAGTGATTCAATTATCTTCCCCCAATAACACTTGGGTGTATTCAATCCTATAACCTCACCCCATACTATGCACAAACATCTAGAAAGACATCCTAAACTATGAAGGAAAACATATGTCATACATTCCAATGAAAAATACTAGGCTATCAACTACAAGTGATAAACATGCAATAACTTACTACAACAAGGATACAGGTAAACACATAGGAAGACATGTGAAACAAGAGATTGTAACTAATGCATGCAACAAGTCATGCTAATAGTCCCATTTATGCATGGTTTATACAAAGTGATGTAAAGAAGAAGAAAGCATTACAAGAACACAATGGCATAATATAAACTTATAAATATAACAAGCAATAATGGTGCCAAACAAAAATAGGACTCTCCTTGATACTATACAAATGACATACACCTCTCCCCCTAAATGTATTCATGTGAGGCAATAAACATGTTATGCATCCTACTTTAAAAATCTCCCAAAATAGAAGCATCTAAACATAGTAGAAAGTAAGTAATACAAAAAGAGGGAGGCAAACTAAGCATGTTTAAAGAACTAGAGGATCCTTAGAGATTAATCAATATATTCAACGTAAATATCCACATGTCCATCAATCCATGATGAATTCATGTAAGGGTATGACAAAAATTTTGATGACATACTCTGTGTGTGATATGTCGAACTTGTTTACTCTGTATGCCATCATAATACACTTATGTGAACCAAGCAAATAAAAATATAGAATCAATTAGAACAAAACTTCATAAGTCCACATTTAGCCTCTCTCTCCAATAAAGTAAGTGACAACCTAGAAGAAATTAGTAGGTCTTTCAATTTTTGTAATGATATGTCAAGATTTGGTAGAAGAGACATTTCAAGCTTAAGCACACCTTTAGTTGACCAAAATATACATTTTAAGTACTGAGCTTACAACCAGAAGTAGTAAACCTTTAAACTTAGGTTATTTTTCTTTTACTTCTCGATTTTCAAACACTCACATTCCCAAACAAGGGATTCTTTTATTTTACATCGTAGCATTTATTTGTTGATACTCCTTTTTTTCTATCTTTTTCTTCTCCTATTTTTTTAATTTTCTTCTCATTCTTTTCTTTTTCATTAAGCACAAGGGTAAAATAGACAATCCCAAAACAAATAAGTTCAACAACTAACAATATTGGAACTCAACTGAAGTTGTTCAAGGTAAGCGGGATTTACCATTTGTTCTAAGCTAAAAGGTGTAAAGAAAGGAAGGAATAATATGAATGCTCAAAAAGGGAGTCTAAGGACAAGAAAATATTTTTGGTAAGAAAAGATCAAATGATTCAAAGATGTCCTAAGTCCTTTTTCTATCCAAAAAATACCTAAGATTTCACCTCAAGAAACACTAAAAGTGGATTCTAGAGTTTGTTAAGGATGCACAAATCATGAAAGAAAGACATTCACACAAAATTCTCAAAATAAACATTTATGGAATATGCATAAGAAAGAGTTAATTTCAAATTAAATAAAAAAATTTAGCCATACATACACTTAATTAATACACATCATAACAATCATATTTTAATCCAAGAAAATGCATGCCAATCATATATCATTAATGGTTCTTATAAAATTCATTTTACATACAATTTGATAGTAGGACAGAAGAACATACATAACAATTATAGAAAGAGAGAGAAAGTGAGAAAGAAAGTTTCAATTTGTTAAAAAAATAATAAACAAGAATGATGACAAGAATGGTCTCAAAAGAAATCATAAGCCAAAAAGACAAGAATATACCTTAAGAGAGATCATACAAACTATACAGTGTTGCCTCTGGAGAGAACAATGGCAATAAACTGCACAAATTTGCCTCAAAAAAGATCATCGACAACACTTATATCATTGCTAGTCAAGAGAAGATATAGTATGTTAGAACAAGTATGATAGAAACCTAGATTATACCAAAAAACATACTGATCATTCATGACACCATTGAAAGAGTTTGAGACTTGATATATAATCAACCTAAGAAGATACTGACTTCTTAAAGACTTAACTCAAGCATACAAATCACAAGGAGATAAAAAAAGCTATAGTACATAAAACCAAAGACAAGTAATATCATAAAACAACATATATAGAATTCAGTAAATGAAAAACAGGTAATAAATATTAGAATCTTTCTAATAAAAGTTTAAAGTTTAGAATATAGGATTTTACACCATTTAAACTCTGATTATACTAGTCATACATTAGAGCATATAAAACACCAAAACAAATGGGGTAAACACACATAGAAATCATATCTACATGGTTACATCCTTAGATTGTTTAAGGTGACCACTTAGCAATAAAAAAATCCACTAAAAATAATAAACAGATAAAACTCAATAAGAAAGTATAAACATAAATAGCTCTATCAGTCGGGACACCAACCATACTTGGCTATTGTTGCTCTCGCTTGCTACCTCCATAATAGCCTGGTTTGAAATACAAACCCAACTCTCCTCTAAAGTCAACACCATCCAATATGTATGATCATAAATAAAAAAATTAGTAATGTGTAAAGAGGACAATCAATATAACCACCCATGAACTCGAACATCAAATAAATAATCAGTAATGTGAGAACTCAATTTTTTTTAACTTAATTCACTCTCCCAATGAGGTACTCAAAAATAATTAGTTGCATCCAAGCAACTTCCAATCGACACATAGCCCACATACAATCCATTCATAAATATCATTTCAAGTACTCACCACTTATAAGCATGATTTTGTTCATGTAATCATGTATCACTAATATTGAACAACACACATTGTATTAGTGATTCGAAAGTAGAAAAATGAGATGTTAATTTGATAGAGCTATGTTACATCTTTCTGGATACCAAATATGAAGAAATAGGGGTATTTGTAGAAATTTCCAAAGCCACGACCAACCTCACCATGACCCTCTCCACAACCTTGCCAATACTCATAGCGAGGTGACTATTGAGGAGTACACATGTGCTACCTATACTACACTCAATAATGACACTAGAACATGCACAAATGCTGCACATGATGACACTTGAATGCAAGAAGATCTTGCATACGATGAAACTAGAATGCACGTAGATGCTGCACATCCTACGCCTGAAAATGCCATAAATATGTGTGCATGTGCTAGGCATGTGTAAAATAACCATGTTGGTCAATAGTACAGCTGATCCTTTCAAAAGGTTATTATTAAATTTGTTACAATGAAATGTGTGCTTTTGAATGGTGTAATCAACTGTAATGTGTCTCATTGTAGCAAACTTGCAGCCATCCTTTCTCTATAAATAAATAAGATGTGCCATTATATTTTATCAACAATTTTTAGCTAAATGAAAAAGTATTATTTAGTTTTCTTGCTATTTTTCAGTCCATGATGAGGTGCCATATTAATGTTTTGCTTCCATAAATTGTCAAGTAATTTTTATAAATACATGCACCCGTAACGAACCAAAAAACACGAGCAAAAATGTCGGCTCACTCATGCTCTTACTCATCAAAAACCAATACTCCACCGAGCTTGCACGCTAAGAAAATCAACCTCATGGTATATGTAAACATGCTTGTAGAAAAAATGTTCTTAACTATATGTGTTATGTATTACTAATCTACAATAACCAACCTTACACAGAGGATGACAAAACACTAAGTAAAAAAAAATAGATACCATGTTTTACACAAGGAAAGCCAACATACAAATATGAGTACAATAGGACTTACAGTCATAACTAATGCCAAGAATGACCTACCAAAATTCCTATCGCCCTAGATTTTGTCATACACTGTGAAAAAGAGACATGGCTTATAAGCCATACCACCTTAGGTGTAAGAACTATATTTAAATTTTTGCACTATACTTAGACCTACAAGGCTTTAACGATTGAGATGATAAGTCTCCAACAAAGTAGTAACTAAAAATTTCCTAAATTGAGAACTATCTTAAGCTTGGAACATTTGAAAAAGATCAAGTACTCCAAGTAGAGGGTTGATAGAAAAAAGGGATTAACTAAGCAACACTTGGACCAAAAAGTCACCCTTAACTTAGAAAACTTTCAAACAAACACAAGGTCTGAACAAAAAAGTAAGGTCATAGGTACAAGTCAAATATCACCCAAACTTCAAAGCCATTGGTCTCTTAATAGAGCCAATGATTGGTCCAAAGATCAAACTACCATCCTACCGAATAGGCCAAACAAGGAGGTAAGATCAACCAAGAATGCAACTAGCATCTAGGATAATGGTCGGCCAGGAAAATGATCGTCCAAGATTGAGACCAACTAGGAATGTGGCTAGATAAGATCAAGATTGATTAAAAATATGGTCGGCTAGGGGAAGGTTCCGTGTGCATTCATCTGGCAAGATTGGGTTAAGCCATGATAGAGAAATTGTTCCCTATCTTAGTGTACCTTGGGTCCATGATTCAAGTTTTGTTTTATGTTAGTACATTCGTACACACTCGCATGTCAAATCAAAGGTCCATAACCTTCCAAATATATAGGGCAATAATAAATTTTTTAAATAATGCTAAAAGCACAAGAGAGAGATAAATCATATAAAGTAATATGAGGCCAAGGCCATAAATCTCTAGGCACTACCTTTCTAGGTTATGCCACAGTATGTGTCCTCCCAAATAATAGATATCCATTAAGATGCATCTCAGTGTATCCTTTTTCTTCAGGTACCTTGTTAAAGGTTCAACTACCTACCTACATCTTAGACAAAAGTTCAGGCATAAACCAAGGGTATAGTTTATTAAAGTATACTAGAATACTGGTCCTACCAAAACTTGAGCTGATCAAGATATGATCTCTACCTCCTAGACTTCTTAAAGTTGTTTGGCCTTTAATATCTCTAAGTAACTACATTTCAATGCAAAATAATAGTCCATGAGTTAAGGAAAAAGTTATGAACAATACTCTAAGTGTTTGAGAGTAGGGGTACCCATGAGAACGATACTAGAGATCCCCACACTTATGAAAATCCTTTTGGAAAGAAGAAAGTTTTTTTAGTGATAGATCCTGCTAAGATCCTAGAATTATCTCCACAAATATAGCCAAAAATATTGCATTTACTGAAAGGACCAAACCCATCAATGTTTTTGGACCTCTTAACTATAACATGACTAGCTAGAGGACTAGCTAGAGGACTGTAGGCCAGGAATGGACCAAATTGAAATGGGACAACTATAATGTCACTACCCAAGATGTCACCAGATAGGAAATCTCTAGCAAGTACTTGGTTGGTCAGAACTTGGTTGGATAGGTCTTGGTTGGTCAAGAGTTAGTCGATTAGAACTTCATTGGCTAGAACTTGGTTAGCCAGATTTTTGTTGGATAAGACTTGGTTTGCCAAAACTTCGTTGGCTAGGATTTGACTAGCCAAAATTTTGTTGGCCAAGACACAATTGACTAGAACTTTATTGACCATAACTTTATTGCCTAAGATTTTTGTTGTCCATACCTTCATCTACCAAGATTTTGTTGGCCACTACTTCATTTGTCCAGGCTTAGATGACTATAACTTTGTTCACCAAGACTTCACTTCCTAGAGGGCTACCAACTAGGGGGTTATTGCTTAGAAGCTCACTAGCTAGGTCATCGCCACTAAGGAGGCACTGACTAGGAAAGTTCTTCCCAAAGGTCTACCTCTTGAGGAGTTTCTACCAAGACTGCTACTGACAAGGTCACCACCGCTAAGTCATTTATCAATTAGGGTGCCACTAATAAGATAGGTGCTAACTAGGGGTAAGTCGATCAGAGTGATACCAGCCAGAGGTATACTAGTCACACCTTTGTCTAATTATCATGCACTAACTTCCATCACCCATGCCAATCCTCATCCATACTGGCACACATCCATGGTAACCATAGCCGATCTTGTACATCCAGAGATTTGGTATCCATCACTTCTAGAACAAGAAAGTGTGGTATAAAGATATTGGGGTGCAAAGTGTTTGGATTATGAAGAATAATTGTCCTACATAGCCAAGATCACTTAGCTAATCCTATAAGGATTAGGCTTAAGATTTGAATTTTGATATTCTCATAAAAATAAGTGAAGGTTTTACTTCTTTGATAAAAATATTGAATTTAACATAACTTTTCAAATGAAGGTCGATTGAAAATCCAAAGACTTGATCGGCATGAGAACATTGCCATGCACGTTTTGAATTGTTAGACATGGTGTGAATTTTTCTACTTGGGTGGACAAAAAATACTCAATATACAAATATGAAAGTAGGATAATTATTCTTTAGTCATCCTAAAGGAATAAAGGCCCAAAGATTATCCTTAACTATTTGAAGGGATAATCTAGTAGATAATAAAGGATAGATATCTATAAACAATGGATCTTTACAACATATAACTTTCTATAATACTATAATAACTTAATCCTAATCAAATAGTGATAAACTATCAGGTTTATTCTTTTTCCTATAGATATTCACATATGCATAATATAATTTCATGTCTTAGAATCAATATCATGATATCATTCTTCTCATAAAAAATAATTACAACTAAATATTATTTTTTCATATAATTACTAGAGCGAGATTAATATCTCATCTACCCTACATCTTATAGTTATTGACTTAAGGATCATATGGTCAAAGGCCACCCCTCACAAGAGAGTCCAAGGTCCTAACAATTTGATCATCTTTTAAGATTCTAAGGAGAACAATCCTACTCAATGTTGACAAATATCAGTATCAACAATTATTTTGAAGCATCTTTACTACTCCCAACCCAACAATAATAATTGTTATATAGCAAGCTTATTAGAAAATATGGCCATATATTTTTGTTTTTCTTAAATTTTTGTGAGATTATTTCAGAATTGTTTTTATATCAAATGATGTTTGGTATGATTCAAATAAGTGAGTTAAAATGAGGGATGAGGAGTTTATTTGATGATGTGAGAATACAAAAAGTGTAAAAAGTAGCATAGGCATATTTGAACCCAAATTTTTTATTATATTATTTTTCTTTCACTTTAAAATTTACAAAAATCAAGAAGTTATCAAATTAGTAATGACTAAATTTTCACTACTTCACAATATTCGTAAAAATTTCAAAATTTTGTACTTTTAGAACTTGTGAATACTTCTTAATTCTCTTCATATACATTTTACATATTTTTTATGCCTATTTATGAAGCCTTGATCAAGAAAAGTATCTTATTTGCTTATTGTGCTTGACTTTTTATAATGTCATTTTTAAATTCAAATAAAGTAATAAAATATCACTTCTAAAAGTAAACTACATATTATATGTTTATAAAATTAATAATTATTTTCATGATTTAGTAAAAATATTGTAATAAAAATATATTATCATAAATAAAAATATTTTTCTCCTTAGGTTAGAAGTGTAAATTTCCACCTACAATAATAATGGCTAGTTTCTTAAAATTGATGCACTTTAATCATATTAATGTTGTATTTTTTAACACTTTAGTCATTTATGGACAATTTTGGTTTTTTGTATCATTATTTGGAAGAATAACTTAAATTGAATCGAATTAAAACCTTGCTAGTAGAGGACTGATAAATGTTTTAATAGGAAAATATCTCTAAAAGTTAAAAAAAATGAAAACTAAAATGATTAAAATCATCAAACTTGGTCTACAATAATTAAAGTGTCCACAAATGTAACACTAAGGTAATTAAAGTATATCAATTTAAAATAAAGTACCCAATATCTTCAATTTATGAAAGTAAAGTGATACTAGGTGCTCCTTTTCCTAATGGACTTTTCCTCTTTGAACTTAATTTTATTATTATTTCTTGTAATTTTTAGTTTTTTTAATCTTCTTATTTTTCTTCTTACACCTATTAGTCTAATGAAAAAGGTGGTGTCCCATAACTTTAAGTTTATCGATTTTAGCCTCATATAAGACAATATTTGTAATTTACCTTACTAATAGTGGTGATTTTTGAAGTTGTAAGTCTTGTCATTTTGGTAGTGATATTCCCATATGTAAAATACAGTGTCATTATTTTATTTGATATTTCTATCTATTTCTTATAAAGTTGGTTATTGGTCATTCAATATCACTTTGGATATAGTTTTGGATTTGTCTATTACTTATACTCACTTTCTTATATTGCATATAGTTTGCATTGTTGGGTGTTTGTTATTGTTTTGTCCTATTGGGGACTTTTTTTTGCTGTCATGGTGTTTCATTGGAGAATTTATTTATTAGTTGTCTTGCCCTATTGAGGATTCAACATTTCTTGATATCTAAAATGCCAAACTTGACATTCTCACTGTGTGTTCACTAACCTTTTACCATCCACATTGAGGTATAGTTATTATCCTCACCATCCTACCTAGCGAGGTTCACCATAGTGGGAAGGAAGATGGGTGGGGAATGGATGGTGAGTGACCAATAAAGGTTCAAGAGGCTAAATTGTTTTCAATAAATTTACCCCTCTTCCCTATTTTCTTGGCTAGAATCTGTGGGAAGGCTCTATTCGTTTGGCACTTGACTTCCTTGATCCATTCTTGATTCATTTTTCTTCTATGTCTTAGGTTTGAAAAATAGTGTAGTATATGTATGATGTAGAACATTGGAGAGGAGTCTCTCTCATATTTGTCAAACACCGGGTTGTGTAAAAATGTAAGATTGAGTAAAGATTTTTGAAAATTAAAATACATGGTTGGCTAGTAAAGAACCACATTGTTTTAAGGAGTTTTTTTAAGTTGTATTAGGTTGGTGTGTTTCGGAGTATTGGTGTTAAGTTACAACATTGTTTATAAGTGAAAAGCCTATGTGTTGGATTTTCGTGTGTTGACGAAGTGTGACGAGGTCATAATTCTTTTATTTTTATTTTATGGGTCGATTTTTATAAAAAACTAATGCAAATCTTTATTTTTTATTATTTTGTTGTACTTTTTATAAAATTTGACACAAATGCGTTCCTTTTTTTTATTTTGAGTCAGTTTTTAAAAAACCAATGCAAATGTTTTTTCTTATTTTCTTTAATGTTTTTAACTTATTATTATTTATTTTTAATTACATTTTTTTGCATCAATTGTGATACAAAACTGACGCAAATAGGGTCTAATTGGAATCGTTTTGTATTAAAGCCAACTTAGAATATTTTTTAACTATATTTCCATCATATGTTCTTAGAGTCAATGTAAAAAGTGATGCAAATAGTCAAGTTTTTAGTAGTAAGCCTATGTGTTTGTGTGGCATGTGTTAGCTAGATGGTGGGGGTTGTAACATGTATGCATATCAGAAGGTTATGCCATTAATAGTCAATCATATCATGTAGTGATGGAGCTACATGGTTGAGCTTGGATCTACTTAGACTAGGCGTAGGTGTTCGACTGATCGATATATTTGCGTTTATACTTTTATTAAGTTGTATAATATTTATTTACTTATTAATGAATTTATTTTTGCATAGAGGTTGCCATAAACAACCTGGGGATGTTACTACATAGGAGTTGGATTCTATGTGAATTTATCTCATTACATGTTGTGTTATGTATGATAGCATGTTGTTAGAGTACAATTATCATTTATCGAATATGTTTATGCATAGGAGGTACTGAAGTGATTAGAAATCCTTTATAGTTTTTCTAGTATGTTTGCCTAATTCACATGCTCTATACAGTTTTCCATGTTAATACAAGCTACTAGCTTACACAAGAGCCTGTGAGGCACATCGCCATCGCCACCGCCACCGCCACTAGTATCTTTACTGTAAAACTTCTTTCTTATATGCTAACTGTTTTTGTGTTGTGAGAATCATATATGTTGTTTTTATTTCTACAATGCTATATATATAATTCACGTTGTGAGATCTACTTGATCGAATTAAAATAGAGCTCGTGAAATGATTTTTTATGTTAGTATCTCAACCTCCTTGTAGATCCTAGGTGTCTATATAGATTGAAAGTTAAATTCAAATTTATGTAATTATTTTAAGGTATGGAATTCTCATAACTACTTTTACCATTTTACTTAGAGTAATATTTATCCAAAAAATAATCTCCTTATATTAATTATTTAATTATTATATATTATTACATTTACTAAAATAGTGTTAGTGCAGGAATTGGAATTATTGCATTCATAATGTCAATGTATTATGTTAGTTTATTGCAAACATCCATTGCATGCGTTGGTAGACTGAAAATATTGTTCAGATATCTTGGAGGGACATAAAAAAACAAATTTAATATAGTTGCACGAGTTTTGAAATTTCAAATAAATTATGGCTTAATGTTTTACAATTAGTTTTGATTAGTTAGTATATTTTTATTTTAAAAATTTACTCTTTTAAAATGGTTATCTTTATTTATATATAAAGCTATTACAAGAAATCTCTATAATTTACAAAAGCTATTACAAGAAATCTCTATAATTTTCGTAAATTAGACTCTAATTGCTTGTTACATTATATTTTAAGTATAGTTGTATTAAATGAAATTACGTTGAGTTATATAATAATTAATTTATACTGTATAATAAAATTGATAACAAATATTTTAATAAAATAATTTATATATAAAATAATATATAATTTTTTTTACTTATAAAATAATTAAATTCAATATTTTTTTATATTTTTCTAAATATTAATAATAATAAATATTATTTTTTTAATTTGATAATGAAAATATTAAAACAAGTATTTAGTATAGTTTAGATTAATTGTGTTATGATTGATTAAAAATAATATTAGGTTTGTTAGTCAAAATAAAATATGTCTAATTTAGAAGAAAATTCATGGAAGATGGTTTACCATATTGTCAAAGATGGAGGTGTCTAACCTTGTTTGAATAAAGAATAGGAAAATTAGGTAGACTAATTTTGTTGAATAAAGAAATGTTTGGCATATGAAATGGGAATTTGAAGGCTATAAATATGATTTCATTTTTTCGTTGTTAATCATCCCAAAAATAGAAAAAAATTTATATGAGAAGTTTTTGAGTGAGAAAATTTTGTGGAAAAATTCTCTTGGGCTTGTAATTGTTGTCTTTTGGGTGTGTGAGAAAATTATTGAGAGTGTGGTTGTAACAATTTTTTACATAGTGAATTTTTTCTCTGGTTGTCTTTTAACAACGAAAGTGGTTTTTCTCCAATTTAGAGTTTCCACTATAATTCTTGTGTTGTGTATTATGTATTTTTTTGTTATTTGATATTCTACTAAGAAGGATTTTTGGAAGAAAAATTTGTGATTATACTATTTGATCCAAATTTCCTAACAAATTAATCAAGATTTTTATATTATTGTCGTTATACAGTTACACCATATGTACAAAAGTTATACAATGAGAGCATTTAGTACCGTGTAATAAACATGTTGTAAAAGTTTAATATATTATCTTAATATTTTATCCCATAAATATTTTTCAATTATAACCTCCCAAAATTCTTTATTATATTTACAATAATATAAATATGAGCTCCAACTGTTACAAGGCCCGTAGCTTTGAAATTAAATAAACCAGAATCGAGTAGTCTCAGACAAGAGTAGTGGTAGGTATTTTTTCTTTTGGGGGTTCATAATTGCAAAGGAGTAGACAAACTTCAAAACAGTGATGCAAAAACTTCTTTGGTCCACACTCGCCGTACTTCTCTACACAATCATCCGCGCATGGCATATAACATGCCCAATTTACATAGTATCTATCCATTTGTGTACTATGGCTTTCGTCTGCCAAACTTCTTCTTACTGATACAATTAAAGCTATCACTAATATTACATTATTTATTGATACTGATCTCTTGCTCATCCCATTTATACTCATAACCTCCTTTGTGTTTTCTTCCTCTCTTAAAACTTAATTATTTTATGTAATTCTAGAGCTTATGTATAACAATAACAATAAAATATGTATATATGTATATATGTATATATGTATGTCTATTAATTTATATAAGGTATAATTACATGAGGTATAATTACATGGCATGATTCTTTCATACAAGAAATTTTATTTTAAGGATATTTAATTGTATTATAAATAGTTGTCTTTTTTAAATCCCTGTATTTTTACTTTTTATTTTTAACTTCCTAGTAAACTTGCACTTAAAACTAACCATACGTCTAAAATAAACCCATTTGAACATCTTGTACATAATAGTGTTTCCAGTCCAAAAGTTTATTTTTTATTTTTTTACAGCATAACATTATAAAATATGTATACTGTGGTAAAATATGTATACTATAATTTCGAAAGTCCCTATGCCTATTTCTTTATATAATTATCGTCATCTGATTGGAATATATAAATGTTAATTTCATCATGCAGCATTTTTAATTTTGAAGTTGAAAAGTGATTCCATTACTTAATTATGTAATTATATCACTAATTTATTTTCAATATGACCTTTCATTTAAAGAAAAAGGTAGAGGTTATTATCTGATTGATAATTTTTTTAATTAGGAAAGAGAATTTTACATCTTGTAATTATACCATGCATTCACCCAAGATATTCTTGTATACAATGAAACTAGTGCAGTAATACGTGGTAAAATAAATTCATTTTAATCTTTATTTTTATATATATAAAAAATTTTAGATGTACGGACGACATCAACAATTATTTATCCATTCACCCTACAACCATTACTAAGTATGATAGTTATTGGTAACCAATTTAATTTATTAAAATGTTTATATGGACTATGGTTGAAAATATATCAAGGTATTGGTTAAATATAAGATTAAAAAAATTCAAGATATTTTTATATTAATCTTTTATTACATTCACCCTTCTTCTTCTTTTTTAAATGTTTTTCTTCTTGTTTCAAGAATCTCATGATGAGATATAATAAGATACAAACTTTGAGAGTAAGATGAGGGAATCAATTAAAGTGAAAAAAAATTGATTATGTACAATAATAATGAGCATACCATGAATTGTGCTTATATTACACTATTGTAACTCATTAATAGTACTATGTATTATATAAAAATACACTATTTAAGGTCATCAAAACTAGGAGAGACAAGTTATATAGTATAACACTTGTATCTATTAATTGTATCATCTAATTTGTCTAAATCATTATCTGACTTTATGAGAATTTTTTGTGCACAATATATATTGTATATAGTATTGTAGCAATGTTTTACATAAAATGGGCTAAGAAAAAGGTGAAAATAATATTTGACGTTTATTATAAACAGCTTGGAACTCTTAGCACGTTTACCTTCTCATTTTGGAAGGCTTCAATTTAGTTTATATTAGCCTTTTGTATTTTACTCTAATTGTGATGTTTGTGATTACACCTTTGGTATAAGCTAGCTAGTTTTAATTGGTATCATATTTTAGTATCTTTGAAATTATCAAATTAAGGAAGTAACTTTTGTTCCAAAGAAAAAGGTAGATATTGGTAAGGAATTTTATTTAAAAGTTTCCAATGGATTATAAGAAAGTTGGAGCAATATGGACAGTTTTGTAACAATACAATACGATCCGGTAAAATATATTATAAATATGTATTAACAAACCGAACCGTTCAAATCGTTTTAATTTTTTATTAAAAAAAATATACCTCTCAATCGAAGATAAGAATGATATTTTTGTTATTATTAATTTTAAAAATATTATTTAAAAAATAAAAAATAAAAAATCAGATCGAATCGTGCAAACATTCATGATAGAAAATAGTAAACGATGCTGATAGATAATATTTCCATAGGTTTAAAGTTAATGGAAAATAGATAACATTTAAGATGTTATTCAACATAAGTCAAGTGAAGATGTTGATAGCAACTTCTTCTGCATGCTTGCGCTCATGATGACTCATTCTCATTTTTATCTTAATTCTAACCTATATTATTTGATTTTATGTCTTGATTTATTTGGATACTATAAAAGCATAATTAGAAACCTATTGTAATTCAAATGACAAAATTGTTCGTGGTTTTGAATAATATATTAATCGATACTAACAATATATTTTTTTAATAATAACAAAAAGAAATTATTATTAATTAATTACCAGTTTTTACATTGATTATATCGTGATGAAAACTAGAAAGGATATTAGTGACACTGAAATTACCCTCCTCACCATTGAAAAAAGCACATGCACTTAGCTCATGAGTTAATACATTACATGGTCCGGGAATCTAGCTAAACTAAAAAAGTGTATAAACAGACTAATAGTTGGCAAAACCTCATACTAATAGCTAAGGCAAGAACTTTGGATTCTATCACTGTTGCTGATGTTATGAGAATTTTATATTAGATATCCAAAATATTACCAAAATTATCTTTCGCCACCACAGCTATGGAACACAATTTATCTCCAAAATTGGCATCAAAGTTAGACCTGACACATCCTTGTAGGTATTTCTGCCATGATTGGATATGTATTTTTTACAAGGTCGTCTCCTTCTCATGATCCACTTTGACTAAAATCAACTGAGATTAAAACTCATCAAACGAAATTGAAATACTTAATGCGTAGCCAAAGGAGTTCAGATGTGGTATCAACAAGAGCACGATATTCTGCTTCAGTATTGGAGCGGGCCACAAAGGTTTATTTCTTATTTCGCCAAGAAATCAAAGAAGTATCAAGGAGAAAGCAATAACCTGTAGTGGACCTGCGATCAGTAGGATCTCCTGTCCAATCAGCATCAGAGAATGCACGAAGTACTAAAGGAAACTGAACTGAGTAGAAAAGGCCATGGAAGATAATGTCTTTTAAGTATCGTAGAATACGCAAAACATCAGCATAATGAGTCGATCGTGGAGTAGACAGATACTGACTCACCTGATGAACAACATAAGAGATGTCTGGATGAGTAACTGTAAGATAAACCAGACTGCCAACCAATCGTCTGTAAAGAGAGGGATTAGACAATGGTTGCTCCTCTGATGGTGTCAAATGCGCATTAAGTTCAACTGGAGTGTCAACAGTCTTGCTGTCAGTGAGTCTAGCTTGAGATATGAGGTCAGATGCATACTTTGCTTGAGTAATGTAAAGACCGTTTGTGGAACGAGTGATCTCAAGACCCAAGAAATATCTTAAATGTCCAAGGTCTTTCATCTCAAACTGTTGACTAAGAAAACCCTTGAGTTCTTGAATGCCACTGAGGTGATCACCAGTTATGATCATATCATCCACATATAGAAGAAGCAAAATGGTGCCTTTATCATTGCGATGAAGAAATAAGGCAGAATCATAAGGACTGGCAGTGTAACCCAAGCGAAGGATGGTGGAGCGGAATTTAGCAAACCATGCTCGTGGAGCTTGTTTAAGGCCATAAAGTGCACGTCGAAGGCGACAAACCTTATTTGTTTCAACAGAAAGACCAGGAGGAGGTTGCATATAGACTTCTTCATGCATATCCCCATTAAGGAATGCATTTTTAACATCCATCTGAAAAAGGTCCCATTTACTAGCAGCAACAACAGCTAAGAGGGTACGAATAGAGGAAATACGGGCAACTGGAGCAAAAGTCTCTTCATAATCAATCCCATACTCTTGTGTAAAACCTCTTGCTACAAGACGAGCCTTGTAGTGATCGATAGACCCATCAGAGCGAGTCTTGATCTTATAGATCCACTTACTACCAACCACAGATTGACCAGGAGGGAGAGTAACAAGATCCCAAGTATGGTTTTTGGTTAATGCATCAATTTCTTCTTTCATTACAATCTTCCAAGAAGGATTAGTAGATGCCTCACGATAGGTGTGAGGCTTATGGAGTGTAGCAAGGGCAGTGTAACAATGATAGTTAAGTAAATGTGTAGGAATGGATCTTATCCGGGTTGAGTGGTGAGGTGGAATGTCTTGTTGAGGATCTTCAGGCGGAACAGGAGCAAGGGACCTATGTTCAAGGTGAGGTAGCTCATTATCAACCTGTTCTTCTACGACCTGTCTAGGAGAATCATCAAAAATATCTGAAGATTGAATAGTGAAGTCCAAAGATGGATTAGAAGTATCTGTAGAAGGAACAAGAGACTCATTTGGAAAATTTTCTAAAACATTTGAATTAGTTAGGGAAGAACAAAAGTGAGAAAGTTCAACAAATAAATGGTGTTCCCAAAAGACAACATTACGGGAAACATGGAGACGATGTGAGACAGGATCATAGCATCGATACCCTTTTTGAGTTTCACCATAACCAAGAAAACAACAAAGTCTAGATCGAGGCTCAAGTTTGTTGTGTTCATGAGGCTGAAGAAGAACAAAACAAACAGATCTGAATGAGCGAAGGTAATGATAGTTAGAAGATGATCCAAAAAGGCGCTCATATGGAGTCTGATTATGAATGACAGCGCTTGGAATGCGATTAATGACATAAACAGCATGAATAGCAACTTCACCCCAAAATGGGGCAGGAACTTTGGCAGAGAGAAGAAGAGCACGAACAGTGTCAAGAATATGACGAAGTTTTCTTTCGGCTCGACCATTTTGTTGAGAGGTTCCTGGACAGGTTAGATGATGTACAGTGCCATAGGAGTGTAACAGAGTTTGAAAAGCATTTTGAGTATATTCAAGAGCATTATCAGATCGAAATTTTTTGATATGTTTGGAGAATTGTGTTCCAACCATTTTTGCAAAGTCACTGTATATTGATAAGATTTCAGAACGAGATTTCATTGGAAAGATCCAACTATAACGAGAATAATCATCAATAAAAACAACAAAATATAGAGATCCACCAATACTAGTAACATGAGAAGGTCCTCAAACATCAGAATGAATTAACTCAAAAATACTATTAGAGATAGATTTACTATTATTGAAAGATAAAGTCGGCTATTTTCCTAACTGACATGAAGTACAATCAAAATTATCTTTGGACACAGAACCCAATAGACCTTTAGAAGCTAACTGTTGTACCCGAGAGGATGGGGCATGACCAAGACGAGAATGCCAAAGTGCGAGAGAAGGTAAGGAAGAAACTGCAGCAGTTGCAGCAGTAACAGAGAGGTTGGTAGTGGATTCAGAAGACTGCGACTCTATTGAACTAGAAGGCATCAAGGAAGTAGGCTCAGTATTAGCAACAACAGCAGTAGATTTGTTGCGACGGTAACAAGTCTCAATGGTATGGCCATGACGCTTGCAATAATTGCAAAACCTTTTATTGCTCTTCCTACGACGAATGTAAAAGCCAGAGGAATCACCTGATTGCTGAGGTTGTTCAATGGCAGGAGTAGGAGGAGTAATAGCCAAAACATTGAGCTTATTTTGGGCTTGAAGGGTTGCAAGTTGAGCTTCTTCTCTAACCAACTCATTTACAGTAGTATCAAGAGAGGGAGGAGGACTACGATTCAGAAGCTGACCTCGGATTGGCTCAAAGTCCTTGTGGAGTGACATCAAGAACTCATAGAGATGAAATTCATCCCTAATTGTAGCATATTGCTGAGCATCTGTTGAGCATGCCCAAATTGGATCACAAAGGTCAATTTGGTCCCAAAGGAAGCGAAGTTGATCAAAGTAGTCATTGATGGATTGCCCTGGTTCCTGTTGAAGTTTATGCGATTCAACTATTAGTTGATATTTCATGGATCCGTGAGTAGTGGAGTACCTTTTGGCCAACATATCCCATGCTGATTTGGCATCGTTAAAGCTGCCCAACAGATTGGAGATGGATGGAATGGAAGTATTCCGAATCCATGTGAGGATCATGTGGTTGTGACTATCCCATTCAATCATGCGACGAAGAAAGATAACATCTTCTTCACTTGCTCCTTTAACAGGAATGATAATTGCACCAGTACAATAATGCCAAAGCATACGACCCTTAAGAAAACTGCGCATAGCTTGAGACCATGACAAGTAATTCTTGGTCCCCTCCAATATAGTATTGGTAGGGCAAGAAACAAAAGTATCCTTTTATCCATTTGAAAACACAATATGCAAAAACAGACTGCAAAAACGAGATCTACGCGAAAAACTGGGTAGGGTGAACCTGTATTGCAAAAATCCAATCAACGGTCAACGGGCAGTACGGTCAATGGTCAACGATCAGATCGGTCACGGTCAGTGGGTTCTGTGACGTCAGCTGGAGGTGATGATGACGTCAGCCCTACGCAAGGTACTAATGGCGTCACAAACAGAGCGCGATGTGCTTGGCACGTCAGATCCACGCGCAGTTGCTGTTGGTAGCGCGTGAGAGTACGTGCAGAGGCTTATGACTGTGATACTTCCACGGTTATGTAGATCGGGTCGCGGCGATCATAATGTTATCTACAGATAGGTCGTCGGGTTAAGATTAACGGCGGCGGCGACAGCGCGTGAAGGACGTGAAGATTGGTTGTGCTGCGTGTGAGGGAGCGTACAATGTCCGATGGTTGCGATACTTCCATGGGTGTGTAGATCCAGTCGAGCCGATCACAGTGGTATATGCAGAAAAAGTTTTAGAACAATATGCACGGCGGCGGTGGTGATTGCAATTGTTTGTATGGTGCGGAACTCCTTAACAACGTCGACTGTAGTTCCAGAACCTAAGGATAACGGCTGAAAGACGATGAGGTTCAACGGTGAATGATTGCAGCGGCTATTGTGACAACGGAAGCTATAAGGGTTGAGTAACACCAAAAAAGAAAACACTGCTAGAAATACAAGAATAGTGGTTTTGATACCATGTTAGAAATACTTAATAATTGTATTCTATTCTGTCAATAAATGAATATACATGGTGCCTTTATATAGGAGTTACAAATACACTAAATATGTCTAAAGTAACTAGATATAGATATCACAGAAGTAAAGAGATATACATTAACATATATATATATATATTAATATATTACTACATATACCAACTGTTATAGTTTTTTAAAGTTTGGTTCTAAATTTGAGAAAATCAAGTCATTTCTCATCCTGCATTAAAAGTCAAGGCCATCGATAATGTAAATTCTAATTTATTATCCACATAAAGAATGAGAGCATCCAGTGGGTTTAAACACAATTCTATAAAAGAGATGACATCAAGCTGTGTAAATAGTTCTAATCTTATGCCTACCTTCCATAATAACCAAAGTTTATGTAGAAATGAACATCTAAATATGTCTAAAGTAACTAGATATAGATATCACAGAAGTAAAGAGATATACATTAACATATATATATATATATATATTAATATATTACTACATATACGAACTGTTATAGTTTTTTAAAGTTTGGTTCTAAATTTGAGAAAATCAAGTCATTTCTCATCCTGCATTAAAAGTCAAGGCCATCAATAATGTAAATTCTAATTTATTATCCACATAAAGAATGAGAGCATCCAGTGGGTTTAAACACAATTCTATAAAAGAGATGACATCAAGCTGTGTAAATAGTTCTAATCTTATGCCTACCTTCCATAATAACCAAAGTTTATGTAGAAATGAACATCTAAGCTGTGTAAATAGTTCTAATCTTATGCCTACCTTCCATAATAACCAAAGTTTACGTAGAAATGAACATCTAATGAATAGATGTTCTACTATCTACATAAAGGACATAAAGGATTTAGATGTAGTATAAATCTAAGAAGATTACATTTGACTACTAATGCATTTGATGCAACTTTTCAAATAAATATTTTATGTCTCTTATGTATTTTGGCCTTCTATAGGAATTTCTAAATAAGTAGCTGGTCAATGTTTATTTCTTCCTTAACAACAAACTAATATGCAAATTTAACACAAAATGAATGTGTTTTATCAACAATCCAAATAAGCTTGTAACATGAATTAGTATTTGGACTTCTCAATTTAATAATTAATAAACAAATATTATTGTCAAATATTGATGTTATTAGAGTCCAATTCCAACTATAAGGAATGGCTAAATCATAAAAAGTGAGGTTTTGAGTAAGGATGGTATAAAGTCATGTAACTCAGGTAACCATGGATGTTTTGTAACCATAATAGACATATCATTAGCTACTTGAAAGCATTGATCCTATTTTAAGAGAGTTCTTATATCATAAATATTTTTCCAACAAAGGAATCAAATTGTTTAACTCTTATAGACGTAAAGTCTTGAGAATGACAATCTTGTTGCCTCAAAGCATTCTCACATTGCTTCTTTTAACTGATGACTATATGCCAACCCAATTTAGCCAAAAGAGCTTGATTCATTGATGGAATCTTCTAACCCTAACCCTTTAATTTCTTTTGATTTATAGTAGATTTTCAATCATTAAAAACACAAAAGTATGATTACATGCAGTTGGTTTTAGAGTTCCACCAAAATTTACACAAAAGAGAGTCAACCTTCTTATAAATATTTTTGGCACTTTAAATGCGCTCATTGTGTAAGTAGGTACAGATTAAAGAATCGAAAGGATAAGAGTTGCTTTCTTTGCACTAGATAAAAGTTTTATCTTCCATCCTTCAGTTTTTGAAGTAATCTCTCCAAGATCATATTAAAATCCCCAGTTTTATTTCTTTGCAAGAATAGGAGATTACCTATATAAGTAATTTGAGGTATTGTTTTCTCAATGCCCATTTTTTGAATCATTTATCTACACTTTTTGAAAAGAAAAGTCCATATTTCATTAAGTTAGGTGACTGACCTAAGAGTTTATTGTAATCCTCCAAAATATTAAGTATAGTATCAATTTCATTGTCTACTACTTTGCTGAATAGTAACATGTCATCCACATCATCTGTATAAAAAAGATGGTTGATAATGAGTGTGGATCTAAATATCTTAATTCCATGAATAAAAATTGCAGCTTTAGCTCTGACAAGAAGTCTATAAAGTACTTCAACAACTCTAATAAATAAATAAATAAATAAGTGGATAAAGTATCTCCTTGTATTAATCCTCTTGTAGTTATGATGATGTAAAATTTGGAGCCATTTAGAAGAATAGAGTAAGACACGGAATGTCGAGCATTACTTGATTAGATGAAATAATCTTGCATTAAATTTCAATATGTAGTACTTTTAAAATCAATTCTCATTCCATTTTATTATGTGTTTTTGTTGGAGATTGTTATAAAGCTCCTTAATTTAAGCATTTCTGGGTAGAAGCAGTCAACACGGTAGCTTACTTGATCAACCGATGCCCATCTGTTCCATTGGAGCATAGAATACCAGAGGTGATATGGAGCGGAAAAGAGGTGAAACTATCACATCTAAAAGTTTTTGGTTGTGTAGCATTTGTGCATATCAGTGATAAAGGCAAGAATAAGCTTGATCCCAAATCCAAGAAATGCACATTCATCGATTATCGTGAGGATGAGTTTGGCTACCGCATTTGGGATGACAAAAAGAAGAAAGTTATCCAAAGCAGAGATGTGATTTTCAACGAAAGGGTGATGTATAAGGACATGCATAAAATAGACGCCAATGACTCAGAGCAGAATGAGTTAGTATTTGTAGATGCAGATGATGTCCCAAATAGTTCCACAACAGAACCAATTGTAATAAGTCCTCAACCAGAGGAACTTGTTGGACAGAGCAGTACACAACATTCTGACAAACCACAACCTCTTACTCCAACTCCTATATTGAGAAGGTCTTCTCGACCTCATGTGCCTAACAGGAGATACATGAACTATATGTTACTGACTGATGGAGGGGAGCCTGAATGCTATGATGAAGCTTGTCAAACTCGAGATTCCAACAAGTGGGAGCTTGCTATGAAAGAAGAAATGAAATCTCTCATCTCCAACCAGACATGGGAACTAGCTGAGTTACCTATGGGAAAGAAGGCACTTCACAACAAATGGGTGTACCGAGTGAAAGAGGAACATGATGGTTCCAAGAGATACAAAGCACGCCTAGTTATTAAAGGGTTTCAACAGAAGGAAGAAGTTGACTACACTGACATTTTTGCTCCCGTTGTGAAGCTCAATACTATCATATCAGTGTTGAGTATTGTAGCCATTGAAGATCTTCATCTGGAATAGTTGGATGTGAAGACTGCATTCCTTTATGGAGATTTAGATAAAGAGATATACATGTACCAGCCAGAAGGTTTCTCAGAAAGAGGGAAGAAGAATATGGTGTGCAGACTTAAGAAGAGTTTGTATGGCCTGAAACAAGCCCCGAGACAATGGTACATAAAGTTTGACAGCTTCATGCACAAGGAAGGTTTCCAGAAGTGTAATGCTGACCATTGTTGCTACTTCAAGAGATATAGGTCCAGTTATATCATTTTACTACTTTATGTTGATGATATGTTAGTAATAGGTTCAGATATGGATGATATTAAATGGTTGAAGCAGCAATTGTCAAAGGAGTTTGACATGAAAGACTTGGGTCCAGCAAAGAAGATTCTTGGGTTTAGGCAGAGTACATCAATCGTGTTTTGCAGAGATTCACCATGGACGATGCCAAGCCAGTTAGCACACCCTTGGCCAGTCATTTTCGCCTATCCAAGGATCAGTCCCCTCAGACAGAGGAAGAGAGAGAATTCATGGCTAAGGTTCCTTACGCCTCAGCCATTGGAAGTTTGATGTACGCAATGGTCTGTACGAGACCAGACATTGGCCATGCAGTGGGATTTGTTAGCAGATTTATGTCAAATCCAGGAAAAACTCATTAGGAAGCAGTCAAGTGGATTTTGAGGTATCTGCGAGGCACCACAGAAAAGTGCTTGTACTTTAGTAAAGGAGATTTAAAAGTACAAGGGTACGTAGACGCAGACTTTGGAGGTGAAGTTGATCACCAGAAGAAGCACCATAGGTTATATATTTCTTGTTGGAACTACGTTGTTAGTTGAATGTCATAAATACGAGAAAATTGTCACTCTATCCACTTCTAGGTGAGTATGTAGCGATGGCTTGAAGCTAGTAAAGAGATGATATGGCTTCAAGGTTTGTTAACTGAGCTGGGATTCAAACAGGAGAAGAATGTTCTGTATAGTGATAGTCAAAGTGCAATACACTTGGCAAAGAATTTAGCATTTCATTGTAGAACCAAACATATTGGACTTCGTTATCACTTCATCAGATCTTTATTGGAAGATGATGTGTTAATACTGGAGAAGATTCAAGAAAGCAAAAATCCAGCAGATATGTTAACAAAGGTGGTGACTATTGACAAACTGAAGTTGTGCTCAACTTCAGTTGGTCTGCTAGAGTAACAAAGACTAGAAAAGCTGATGCATTGATCGAGATGTGAAGACAGATTGAAATTAGTCTTCAAGTGGGAGATTGTTGGAGATTGTTATAAAGCTCCTTAATTTAAGGAGCAAAACATGGAGCTTAATTCAAGGAGTAATTCAAGAAACCATTAATTTAAGGATTAATTCAAGGAGTGAATTTTCCTATAAATAGATGTGTAATTGTAATGAATTAATCATCCAAAGTGTTCATTCCAATTGAGAGAAAAGCTTAGAGAGAAAAGCTTTTGTGAGAGAAAATTGAGAGTAATTTTCTTGGGTGTAATTGGGTTATGGGTTTTGAGTGTTGTAAATACCTTGTGTAATTTCTCCTCTTTCAGTAAAAAGATCTACAGCAGGTCCGGAGACGTAAGCAAGATTGGCCGAACTCCGTTATCAAATTTGTGTGTTATTTTTCTATTCTTATTTTCTCATAAATCTGACTTATCGGGAATTTACGTTATTTTCCAACAATTTTCATATAAATTTTAATATCCATGAGAGCTCCCTTATCTTGTTTTTTTTCTTGATAAAGTGAATTATCTCTTGTGCCAATATAGTGTTTTCAAAAATCTATGTCGATTGAACAAAAGGATGCATGATAGATCATTTTTGTTTGAATTCTCTTCTAAAGCAATATAATCATTGTCTCATTAATCTCTAGATTCTTTATACCTCGTTGAAAAATCTCCTATATAAATGTGGTTATATATGCTTTAAATTATCTCAGTTCTTCTTAAAAAATATCTTACATACAATCAGGCCCAAGAAAAATTAGGTCATGAATTGACCATAAGGCAATTGCTTGATTTCTTTTTTCTTCAGGTATTAAACATAGAGCTTCATTCTCATCATCAGTTATACAAGGTTGAAATAAGTTATCAAGTGCTTGAAATGGTTGTGGATACACAATTTGAGACATGCCTTGAAAATACTCAATAATATGACCCCCATTTTGTTGTCGTCCATGTAACCAATGCCCATTCAAGTCTTGAATTAATAGTCCAAATTGAGTTTTGCCTCTTCTTCTATATAGAGTTGAAAGATGAAAAAAATTTGAATTTTTATCTCCTTCTTTGATCCATATATATTTCTCTAGACTTTTGTTTCTACATAAGCTCTTGCCTCATTATTTGCTCATTGGATTTCTCTTCAAGTTTAAAAAATTTAAATTGACACTGGTCATCTCATTCTTTCTGTTGTAATACAGCTAATTTGTGTTCTAGTCTATTACTTTTGTCTTGACACTTGCCAAAATAATTTTAATTCAACATAAGTGTTCTTTATTCTTTTGTACAGTTTAAAAGCTGCATTACCACCACTGGTTGAATTCCAAGCTAATCTGATGAGCTGCCTACTAGTTGGTTTTTACACTTGCAAGCTTCAAAATATTCGAAGGGACATGCTAAAAACTCCTCTCCTTTATTAGTGAATTATTATTGGGCAGTGGTCAGAAACCGAGAATAGTTTATGAGCAACAAATGTAGATGGATTATTTAGTAAACCATTATGGACTATAAATGGCTCTATCAAGTCTTTTTTTAATGAAGTTTGAGCCAAAGCATTTGTTTCTTCAATTAAAGTTAAAACGACAAGCGCTAAGATCCATCGCTCCCATTGAATCAATTAAGTATATTAAATACATTAAAACATTTTCCACTTGATTGCTCTGAGGAGTTGATGATTTCATTAAAATCACCAAGCATTAACCATTGGCCCTCCAAAGTAGATATACTACTCCAAAGACTTAGGTTCCATAAGCCAAATAACAACATTGTCTGGATTAGCTTCACCAACCCAATTTTCTTTGGGTTATGAACATAAATGCTATATTTTTCACTAAAATATTTTTTTTCGTGCCTTATCTTTGTGATGATTTTCGTTATTTAAAAAAAGTTTGCCATTTTTAGGAAAGTTTTCCCATTTTTTTGATAATTTCTATCATTTTTCGAAAATTTCCGTCATGTAATTGTATCATGATTCATGTATAACAGCTCATGTTGGTCTTGAGCTTGGCCTAAAATTACTTGGGTAGAGGCACGCTGGATTTTAAGTCAAATCAAATTAAATCGAGTTAAATTAACATGCATATGTACAGTTAAAAATAAAAATGAAAAAAAATGCAAGCTTGCTGATTTACCTGTGGTATGTGTACATGTGTACAGTTAAGTTAGTTAATTAATCCATTTATATTTTAGAAGCAACTTAACTAAAAGGCTCTATGGTCAGGCAGGAGTCGCTAATTTAACAATTAATTAAATAATTTCTCCTCATTAAAACTCATGTTAATTATAAATTATAATCCCAATATGTACTGATCCATGCACTATTCATTATTGATTATTGTTTTGGAATGTTTATAGTTGCTTTTGCAAATATTATTCTAGTTTTGTGTATATATTTCCACATTGAAAGCAAGCAATGGGAACGGATCAAAATAGAATTATACTAATTATTGTTAGAAAGTTTACAATTATTGCACTATTAATGGTCGTAATTGAGTGGCTGCCGGCTACTATGCAAACCAACGGCTGCCACCCTGACACCGCTCCAGCCTCGTCGGTACCCACCATCTCAGCCGCTACTAAGTATAATCAATCTATACCAGCAGTAGTGCTAAGTAGTTATGCCGAAACATTATATTTCAATTGGACATGCTATTACGAATGTGCAAGAGACTGCTATAAAAGATATTGGTGTGGCGAGCCTGACAAGTATTTCAATCACTGTTTACATGTGTGCGCCATATTGTGCACTTTTGAACCTCCAAAATCATCACCAAAAGTGAAACCAAAGCACTGTAGCTTAAATTGTGTTAAAGACAGGCAAGAATTTGATTTGAGAGGACTGCAAGAGCTTGAACCCTGCTTTAAGAATTGTAACAAATAATGCACATGGGACATGATTATTATCCCCTTTTATTACACAAATTAAAACACTTGGTTTTAATCATCACATTATCAAGACATAGATTTAATATAAATGTAATTCAATTATTTAAATAAAGCACTCCATCCATCATAATTCACGAGGGTATAAAGTTGTAGAAAGATGGGGCCATTATATGGTAAAAAAATTATATTTTCTAATCTAAGATAAAAAAGGTTTTTTTTGTACTTATTTTCAATCAAATTGCTAATTGTATATTGACGTGCCAACCACTAACGTCACCTAATGGTGTGTTTGGTTGGAGGGAATGGAAATAAATTACAATTGATTTATTTCATTTTTGTGTTTGGTTGGACTGAAAAAGGAATAAGAAATAAAATCGATTACTAAAAAAAAAGGAATCACAATTCCTTCTTCCCCTTCAAGAATCATGATTTCATTCTCATCTAAATTTTTTTTCCAATTTTACCTCCACCCCAAATATAATCCTAAATTCAAATCCCAAAACCTTAAACCATAAATTCCAAAATCCTAAACCTTAAAATCTAAATCCCAAACCCTAAACCCTAAACACCAAAATCCTAAATCTCAAAACCCTAAACCCCAAAATCCTAAATCCCAAAACCCTAAACCCTAAATCCCAAAACCTCAAATCCTAAACCTTAAACCCTAAGCCCTAAGCCCTAAACCCTAAACCCTAAACCTTAAACCCCAAATTCCAAAACCCTAAAACATAAAAATTAAATCCCAAAACCCTAAACCCCAAATCCCAAATCCGTAAACCGTAAACCCATAAACCCTAAACCTCAAATCCTAAACCTTAAACCCTAAACGCTAAACCCTAAACCCCAAATCCCAAATCCTAAAACCCTAAACCCAAAATCCAAAATCTCAAATTCTAAAACCCTAAACCTTTTTTAGAAAAATAATAATTTTAAGCCTAAACCTTAACCCAAAAATATAACCCTAAACCCTAAACCCCCAATCTCAAATCCCTAAACCCTAAATCTCAAATCCCAAACCTCAAAACCCTAAACCCTATTTAGAAAAATAATAATTTTAATAATATATTTTCTTTTTAAGTAAAAATTATTTAGAAAAATAATGATTTCATTCTAGTGGCAAACCAAACATTGTAATACTGATTCCTTCTTTGATTTCAATGGTCAAACCAAACAATATTGTTTCCTTTCCATTTCATTCCATTCTTATTCCGATTCTGATTCCGATTTTATTTTGTAAACCAAATGCCACCTAATTGAATCCTATCAAGGGCGCACCTATCAAAATGGTAGAATATGATGAGTGCTTTCAAATTTTTAGAAGACTTATTTATATTTTTCAAAAAATTAAATAATAACTATTAAATTGGTACTCAGATTCATTTATAATAATTTTACGTTAAACACTCAAACAATTTTTAATTTGAGACTATTTTGACCAAACTATTTCCTTTTAAATCACTTTAATTGAAATTATTTCAAAAATAATCACATACAAACTAGCTCAACATCTATATGCACATTACTATTATAAATTGACAAATGTGAAAGCGAAAGCTATGAATTAATTTGAATTACATAAATAAATAATAATAGGTTATGGTAAAATAATAGACAATAAGAAAATAAACGATACACCAAAAAAAATCACAAATAATGAAAATGAAAAATACAAACACTAATATCCAAATTAACCAACTCAAAGCCTAAAGCTCACATACACTCGATTGATCTCACAATTTTCACAACAATACATAGACAATAATATTGGAAATAACTTGTAACATAGAATAGATATTATCGTATACGAAAAAAGGGTTATTCAAGTCCTCTTGTTTAGGCCATTGGTGTTATCTAGAACCATTATTTACAAGAGATGTTTTTAAGTCCATTTTATGAAAAATGAGCAATTGAATGACAATTTGACTTTTTAGGAATACTTTATTATTAAAATTTTGGAAAGCATATCACATTATCAAAGTGAGAGATTAATTAAGGGTGAAAATGACATTACAATAGGAAGAATATTTTTTTAAAAAAAGAATTTCATTAAAATAGAACAAATTATCTCACCTTTTTGTGTCTCCCATCCAATTCTCAATTGAAAACCTAAAACTAAAACCCATCCTTAAATCATATTATATTTTGATCCAATTTCCAAAAAAAAATTATTGATGTCGATTTTTATCAACATCAAATAGGACTATCCTCCATAGATTTATGGCATGAAACAAATTTTTGGAATCTCGGACCATTGTAGGAGGATCTCTTTGAGTCTCTGATGCATAAGTCAGTGAGCTAGATGAGATCTAGGTATTACTCTGTGATTAAGAGGAAATATAATGTTTGGTTGTATTAGTTACTTATGACTTGTAACTTAATTTATGTGTGAATGTCTAAACCTGTGATAATATCTAGAGATAATAATTAACATGATACATATCCCTTTACCTGTGGAAATAGACTTGATGTAACATTGTAGGTCCCTATCCATAACTATCTCTTTAGGATAATTAGAAAATAACTATGGGCTCTTTATCTCTTTATTGAGATTATCCTAGGGTCATGTTTATATGATGACTCAGTACTTATTGGACTTGACCCATAAAGCTTTTACTAACTTGGATCACTCTCTACTTGACACATGGTTGTATTAAATTACATTCAACACCAACTTACCATACTATTTAGACCTTGATCAAATGGGCAAGAATGTCAGATAGTAATTTTGTCAATATTTGGGGCTTGACCTTTTTCAATCACACTAATGACTTTGACCTTAATTTTATGTATTATTTTATCCATGAAATCAAGGGATTTCTCTTCTTGTCTATCCTTTCAAAATGTGTATGCCTACTTCTTCTCGCTAGTTATATTTCTAGATTTTCAATCCGACTCTCAGTTACAGTGTTATGTTGAAGTCAATGTTGGCACTTGTGAAGTCAACTCTTTCTTCTTTTTTGAGGATAATTAAAATTTTGAATCCTTAGCTTGGAGCTTTTAAGCCTGACCAAGCCATTATGGCCCTTGGATGTGGCTCTTAAGGAATCGATGAGATTATTTTTTCACCTCTATAAATACAAGTTTCTTACTCTATTGGACTCCTCAATATTACAATTCATTTCTTAAAGCTCACATTTTGAAGAGAAAGAAGAGTAGAGAGAATAGGAACATTCTTTTAGATAATATCATCTACCTTTTTATTTATTTTTCTTCATTTATCTTTCTTCCATGAGGTAACATGTAGTGTAGAAAAAACATTTTCTCACCATTCAAGCACATTACACCCTATAAACTTATACCATACTTTCCTACCCAAGAAGTGATGGCTATCAAATTTATGGATGTCTAGGGCTAGATCTAGCCATCGTGGGTGCACATTGAGATAAATGTCGGTTAGTGTAGGCATCACACATTGGTGGTTAAGTGGTACTCGGATGCTAGCATAGTCAACAAACCTTGATTGATGGAGTCTTAGCTGACAACATTCTGGTTAGTCCATCTTTGGTCAATGATGGCTTGGTTGGTGATGCCTTAACTAGTGCCTATCTAGCCAATGATGTCCTGGATGATGATGTCTTAGCTAATGCTCATTTGGCCCATAATGGCCTAGCCAATGGTGGCCGACAATAGATCATATTGGGTGAAAGGCCCAATCTATCCCCAACATTTTGATTCCTTTGGTTCTATTTGTAAGGGTCATTCAGGTACTTGTTTGATATGAGCCAAGTTTTTGAGCGATGATGGCTTAGATGGCATTCCAACTAGCATTCCTTTGTATCGATATGGTTCTAATTGGGATGATGACGAAATGAACCATTACAACTCTAAGATGACGGATTAGTAACTGGACATGATGAGGGAGATGTTTCAGATCCTAAAGTCCATCATTTTGATGCCTCAGGTTTTTGGAACATTTTGGAAAGACCCTCTTCCAATTAAATCTACTGCTCACTTTTTTTAGGTTATAACCCTTTTTCACTTATAGTCTACCTCAATTTAACCTCTATTGAACCTTTTATAGTTGTTTAACAAGTCAATCAATTGTTGGATGAAGAATAGTCGACACTTTGTTTGGATAATGACTCTTGTGTTGATTGTTAGTTGTTAGGGCTGCTTGGATAGTATAACTAGGATGGATTATCAGAAGGACTATGCCATAACGTCTATGATTGTATAGTTTTTGAATGTTTGGGTAGCCTCTGCCTAGCCAACCTTAGGACTTTAATCCTACTATAGTTGATTATATTGTTAGTCAGACCTTGGATGGCTATGGGTCAGGCCCTACACTTTAGGTATTAGAGGATACCATAGGAATGATTTCTAAGGCTATGATTAGTCCAAGATATTGTGGGTCTAGTAGGCATTCTATGATGACATGTAATTTGTTTTTCATTAGGACTAGATGTGCTTCAGACTAGGCTCCCATCCTCTAGGCCCACATGGCCCTTTGTTAATAGAATCTGTATTCTTAGCAAGTCGATTGGTAGGTTGGACCTCATGATTGTTAGTCAAGTACTGAGCAGGGGAGCTAGTTAACTAGTCCATGATCCCCATTTAAAGTTTCATAGGGCCAGATCAATAATTGTGATAGACTATATAAATGTGAGGCGTTCCTTTGACAAACCTTGTTGCTCCACAGTCTCTATTCAAAAACTTATATGTATTTTTTTTCAAATGAGGAACTGTATAACATTTTTGAAAATCCTACAATTTATGTTTTTTTTACCCAATAGAACACATTTTTTCCCAAATAACTGTCAATTTTTTCGACACCAGTTATGATTGTCCTCTATGGATCTGCGAGATGAAGTAAACCATTTAGACCTCAAACCAAAATTGTAGAATGGTCTTTCATCCTCCGATGCTTAAGTTAGTAATGAGATGATAAAGCTAGAGAAGATCTAGGTCTCGTTTTGTGACTAAGAAGCAAGATAGTATTTGGTTATAATAATTACTTATGATTTGTAACTTAACCTATGTGTAAATGTGCAAAATTGTGATCATATATATAGAGAGAATATAACCTAGCACATATCCCCCACCCTTGTAAATAGAATTGTTGTAGCATCATGAGTCCCTTTTAGTAATTATCTCTTTAAGATAATTAAGGGATAAATATGGACCATTTATATCTTTATTAATATTATCTTGTGGTCAAGTTTATTTAATGACTTAACAATCACTAGGCTTAACCTATAAAGCTTTTGGTGATTGGAACCACTCTTTGGTTGTTACATGAGATATATTAAATTACACCTAACATAATTTTATAATCTTTTTACTAATTATTTCATTTTTATAACCTATTATTGTTTCTAACATTCAAAATTTTCTAATTCACTCGCCTTATAATTTATTTTATGACTAGCAGGCAATTTTGGCTCAACTATAATTATGCATATTATTAGACTTAAATTTATTGTTTTTTTAATTTTATTTATATAAAGCATTTTGCTATTGTTTTTGAAATAATATCTTTATATACGTTTGTTCAATTAAAATGTAATATAAGTTTTAAGTATTTTGTTAATAAACATTATTGTTGGTATTGAATGTTTGTATTATTATTTGTATATGTATTGAATGTTGTCAAACAATAAAGTTTATTCATATTTCTTCATTAGTTTAATATTTATAGATCATTTAGAAGAGAGAAAAACCAATTAAAAAAGAGATAAAAATTGATCCAATATAAAGGAATTGGTTGGAACAAAAAATTGGTAGGAATAAAAAGAAAGTGGTTAAAGATGGAGGAATGAGGTAGTAATCAATGTTTCTTTTCTCTCAATCGGCTGGAATGAGGTAGTAATCAACATATATAATTAAACCTTATTAATATCAATTTCTAAATCCAAATCATATTAGAAATATTTAGTCAAGAAACCAAATAAATAGCATTAATAGTCTATCAAAGAAACAACATATTCCATAGCCATAGAGTTATTATGAATACAATTCTAATTGTATTAAGACATTTTGAAGCTAGCTAAATAACAAATATCAAATTTAGTTCTATTTTTTCAAACAATTCCTTCAAATATCACTACAACAATAAAGTGTATTTAAGTCAGGATTTAAAATAACATCTAAGCAAAAATAGACTTATAATAAATTTTAAGACAATATGTCTATAAATTGACTTAAAATTTAAAATTGATTCTAATAAAAATCCGACTTTAAATGAACTTAAAAGTAAAAAAAATATTAAAAAATTAATATGTAATGTCAGTCGACTGATGGCATCAATGTACATGTCAACTAATACAAAGCCACATGTAGTATTGATTTTATACGTCAACTGATGTATAATGTAACATTAGTTCCACGTGTCAACCGACTCTACACGTGAATTGGTGTCTGTTGTACATGTCAATTGATGCGACATCACATGTAGCATCAGTTGACACCTATAACCAATGCATTACATTATAGCATTAGTCTTGCATGTCAAAAAATGATACACATGGCATATAACATCGACTCTACATGTCAATCGATGCTAAATGTAGTGTCACATCGATTGAAGCATAGAACTGATACTACGTGCCACATGTATCATCGGTTGACATATAGGATTGATGCTAACATGCTTTTTTTCTTTTCTTTTTCTTCCTCTCCCTTCGATAATTATTGTTACTGCTTTTATTTTTTCTCTCACATCGCGTAACGCCATATATTGTCCATTTTTGACAATTTTTCGACCACCGTTTTTGGCACCATTAATTGAGTTTTGTTCACCTATACTTACTGATCTAGATCCACTCTTTTTTTAGCTAAACACTCAATATTTTCTTACCCATTTTTTACACATTCTCAGGAAAAAAAAAACTAGAAATGAGGAAGAGTCAACAAGACAAGTTCTAGGTAAGAAAATAAGAAGGAAAGGCTAGAAAGACGAGGCAAGGGGCTTTCCATCTCTAGGAAGATTGTGTCCAAGATCTGGTAATCTTTGCCTTGCTTCTTTTGGGTGTCTAGACCTACATTAATTTATTTTGAATTTATAATGTATTTTTGTGAACTTATTATTACATGAATTAAATAATATATATTTTTAATTAGGTTTCATATAGGTATTTATAATTTATATTATTAGGTTATTATTATTTATATTATTAAAAAATTTAATGTGAAAATAACATTATATATTATTAATGTTACAATGAATTTATTAATTGTTTGAATTTTGTATATTTATTTTTATATGATGTTTTGATTGATAGTCTAATAATTTATAAATTTCATATATAATAAATTATGAAATATATTCATAATTAATATATGTATATTTATTGGGTACATATTTAATGTCTTTAATACCCTTAATAGAAAATGAACAAATATTAGATGTCAAAGTGTAGATGTAAGTAACTATATTTTTGAATAGAGATTTTCTTGGAATTTACTCATAGAAATAGTAATAGTAAAATCAACATTATTTGATGCCTTTATGTTAAATGAAAAAATGATAAATTTCATGATATTGATGAGGTTAAATATCAACTTATCCACAGTGGTATTCTTTTGAGCTATAAATATTAATATTATCATGTAGAAAAGATTAATGATACTGAAGAGATAAATAAGGATGGAAGTGAATTAGATAAATCCTATCAGGATATGCCATCTAGAAATCTTGTACATACATGAAATATATTCCATGCTATGGGAGATGAATCATATGAGGATGATCCCAAAACTTTTAAAAAAAAATTAGAAGATGCCAAAAATTCGTTGTATCCAGAATGCAAGAAATACATTAAAATTTTGAGATTAGTTCATTTGTACAATGTGAAAGCAAAAAAATGGTTTGCTAAATGTACTAATAGATATATTTCCTAATGGTAATGAGTTTCCCTCTTTAATGTATGAAATGAAGAAATCTCTTAGTCAATTTTGAATGGAATATCATAAGATTCATGCTTGTCCAAATAACTGCATTCTTTATAGAAAAGAATATGAGACACTAAATGATTGTCTGGTATGCAAAGAATCAAGATGGAAGCATGCCACAAATGAGACAACACGAAAAATGGCATGCCTATAAAGGTTCTTTGATACTTTCCTCCAATTTCTCGCTTTGTTCAAAAGTAAAGACACATCAATGATGTTGACTTGGCCTTCAAATAACCATCTGATGATTGGATGCTATATCATCTTTTGGAGTATCCAAAGTGAAAAGTAGTAGACAATTTATCCTCTAAATTTGCATTAGATCCACGCAATCTTGGTCTTACCATTACTGATAATGAAGTTAATCCATACAATTTTTCTAGTAATAGATATAGCTATTAATGAGTAATTATGATAACATACAACCTTTTATGATAACATACAACATTTCTCCTTAGTTATGTATGAAAAGGAAATTTATGATGGTAACATTATTGATATTAAGACCGAAACAATCTGGAGCTGATATTGATATGTATTTGTAGCCTCTGATAGATGACTTAAATACGTTATGGAATGATGGTGTTAATGTTTATGATGCATATAAGGAAGAATATTTTAACTTGAAGAGGCTCTTTTATGGACAATTAATGATTTTCCTGCAAAAAAAACTTATCAGGACATTATAGAAAAGGGTTATAGACGATGTTCTATTTGTAGCGATGACACTTCTATAATTCATCGTGATCATGGATGAAAGATGTCTTATAAATGACATAGAATATTTTTTCTATCTGGACACAAGTTTAGATACTAAAAGAAACTTTTTGATGGTGAAGAAGATTATGATCCTACATCAAAACCTTTGTAAGCAATTGAGATATTAAGGTGATTAAATGGTATGAAATTCAAATGATATGAAAAGATAAAAAAAATAATACTCACTAATAAAGGGAAATGAAAAAGGCTAACTAATAAAAGGGAACAAAATGAAAATATTACTCAAGCAATATAACATAATGATTGGAAGAATAAATCAATATTTTAGGAATTACCTTATTAGAAAGACCTATATATTTGACACATCTTAGATATCATGTACATTGAGAAAAATATATGTGAGAACTTGATTGGTACATTGGTTAATATACTTGGAAAAACCAAGAATGGTATTAAAGCAATATTGTATTTAAAGAAATTGAGCATACAACCTGAATTGGCACCAAAGGTTGAAAAATGATAAGAATCAAACATACTTGTCACTAGTATCATATACATTGTCAACAAAAAAGAATTACTTGTTTTATAAATACTTGGCGGGTATGAAGGTTCCCGATGGTTGCTCATCCAACTTAAGAAATTTTGTGTCTATGATTAATAATAAACTTTATGGATTGAAATCACATGAATGTCATATCTTAATGTAATAGTTATTGCCAATTTCTGCTAAGCCAATTCTTCTAAAATATATTTGATTATAAATAATTCATCTTTGTTCATTCTTCAATTCAATATGCAAGAAATATATATCAATTGGTGAGTTAAACCCTTTACGAAGGAGGGAATGATGCAACCATGGTGAGTAACATCTATGGGCTCATTGTTACAGTTAACCTTGGTGGCTAATATCTAAGGGTCATTTAGTATGGCTTGTGTGGCGCATGGTGGGTACAATCCATGTGACTTGGTTGGGCTTTAAACCTGGGTTAAGTGTGATGGTGCTAGATAAGAGGATACTAGCGCCCCCTAGTGAAATATTAAGTTTTTGGTTGGAGTGGTTATCAACATTTTCTTACCTGCCCCATATTTCACCATGTTTTGGTCCATGTTTTCTACTACATTTTGTGCTTTTTGTATGTTTTTAATTTCTACCCATGCATGAGATCAAGGGCTATGATGTTGTAGAGCTTATGGTTTATTTGTATCTTATAAATACTTAAGAGCAACTCAATAGATGGGAATTTCACATTTTGAGTGAAATATGATTTGTGAGATAATTTGAGAGCTCATTCGTGCTCTTGGTTCCTCTTCAAGAAACTTATCAAGGGATTGGCAACCTTTGTGGTGTTGTTTAGCATGCAAGAATTTGTGGAGAGTAATATCCATAAATGTTAGAGTGTCATTTATGATGGAGTTATTAAGGAAATAGTACCTCCTTGTGGCGTGTTTTACCTCAAATAATAGGTGAGTAATATAAATTATTTTAAGGAGAAACGCTTTGCTATATAACCTCAAAATTAGGTAGGTCCTAACCTCTTAGTTCATATCATTTTCTGCTTAACATCCAAGAGTCATTTAGTTTGACTTGTGTGGTGCATGGTGGGTAACATCCTTGTGACTTGGTGTGGGCTTTGCACCTATGTTAAGTGTGCGGTTCTAGATAAGAGGATATTGGCACCCCCAACTGACAGTTTAAGGTTTTGGTAGGAATGGGTAGTTATTATTCCTAAATTTGGTATCAAAGCCCGGTCTCATGTTCGAGTCCTGAAATAGCACAAGTTTGTGGACAAAATTTCTTTACGAAGGAGGGAATGATGCAACCATGGTGAGTAACATCCATGGGCTCATTGTTATGGTTAACCTTGGTGCGTAATATTCAAGGGTCATTTAGTTTCACTTGTGTGGTGCATGGTAGGTACAATCCATGTGACTTGGTGGGGCTTTGAACATAGGTTAAGTGTGATTGTGCAATATAAGAGGATATTAGTGCCCCCTAGTGATAGATTAAATTTTTGGATGGAATGGTTATCATTTGTTTCTCATGTGCCCCATTTTCACCATGTGTTGGTCTATGTTTTCTACTAATTTATGTGCTTTTGTAATTTTTTAATTTCAACCGATGGATAAGATCAATGGCTATGATGTAGTAGTGTTTATGGTTTATTTGTATCTTATAAATACATAAGAGTAGCTCAATAGATAGGAATTTCACATTTTGAATAAAATATGATTTGTTAGGTAATTTGAGAGCTCATTCATGCTCTATGTTCCTCTTCAAGCAACTTATCAAGGGATTGGCAACCTTTCTGGTGTTGTTTAGCATACAAGCATTTGTGGGGAGTAATACCCATAAATGTTAGAGTGTCATTTATGCTGGACTTATTAAGGAAATAGTACCTCCTTGTGGCATGTTTTCCCTCAAATAAAAAGTGAGTAATATAAATTGTTTTAAGTAGAAACACTTTACTATATATAACCTGGAAATTAGGTAGGTCCTAACCCCTTGGTTCATTTCATTTTTTGGGTAACATCCAAGGGTCATTTAGTCTCACTTTTGTGGCGCATGGTTGGTACAATCCATGTGACTTGGTGGGACTTTAAACCTAGGTTAAGTGTTACAGTGCTAGATAAGAGTATATTAGTGCCCTTAATGACAGATTAAGTTTTTGGTTGGAATGGTTATCAACTGTTTCTCACCTGCCCCATTTTTCACCTTGTTTTGGTCCATGTTTTCAACGACCTTTTATGCTTTTTGTAAGTTTTTAATTCAACCCATGGATGAGATAAAGGGTTATGATGTAGTAAGATTTTGAGGAACATCCTTGTGACTTGGTGTGGGCTTTGAACTCGGGTTAAGTATAACGGTTCTAGATAAGAGGATATTGGTGCCCCTAACTCACAGTTTAAGGTTTTGGTAATTATGGTTTGCAATTGTTCCTAAGTTTGGTATTAGAGCCTGATCTCATGTTAAAGGCTTGGAAGAGCACAAGTTCGTGGATAAACTTCCTTTACGAATGAGGGAATGATGCAACCATGGTGAGTAACATCCATGGGTCATTTAGTTTTTAATTTCAACCCATGGATGAGATCAAAGGCTATGATGTAGTAGAGCTTATGGTTTATTTGTATCTTATTAATATTTAAGAGCAACTCACTAGATAGGAATTTCACATTTTGAATGAAATATGATTTTTCAGATTATTTGAGAGCTCATTCATGCTCTTTGTTTCTCTTCAAGCAACTTATCAAGGGATTAACAACCTTTTTGGTATTGTTTAGCATGCAAGAAATTGTGGTGAGTAATATTCGTACTTGTTAGAGATTCAAGGGTCATTTAGTTTGACATGTGTGGTACATGGTGGAACATCCTTGTGAGTTGGTATGAGCTTTTAACCTAGGTTAAGTGTGACGGTCCTAGATAAGAGGATATTGGCACCCCCAACTGATAGTTTAAGGTTTTGGTAGGAATGGTTAGCTAATGTTCCTAAGTTTAGTATTAAAGTTTGGTCTCATCTTCGAGTCCTAAAAGAGCACAACTTCGTGAACAAACTTCCTTTACGAATGAGGGAATGATGCAACCATGGTGAGTAACATCCATGGGCTCATTGTTAAGGTTAAGCTTGGTATGTAACATCCAAGGGTCATTTAGTTTGACTTGTATGACGCATGAAGGGTACAATCCATGTGACTTGTTGGGGCTTTAAACCTGGGTTAAGTGGGACGATGCTAGATAAGAGGATATTAGCAACCCCTAGTGACAGATTAAGTTTTTTTTTTGGAATGACTAGTAACTATTTGTCACCTACCCCATTTTTTACCTTGTTTTGGTCCATGTTTTCTACTACCTTTTGTGCTTTTTGTAAGTTTTTAATTTCAACCAATGGGTGAGATCAAGGGCTATAATGTAGTAGAGCATATGGTTTATTTGTATCTCATAAATACTTAAGACCAGCTTAACTATTGGGAATTTCAAATTTTGAATGAAATTTGATTTTCCAAATCATTTGAGAGCTTATTCATGCTCTTTGTTCCTCTTTAAGCAACTTATCAAGGGATTGGAATCCTTTGTAGTGTTGTTTAGCATACAAGCATTTGTGGTGAATAATATTCATACTTTTTAGGGTGTCATTTATGCTGGACTTATCAAGGAAATAGTACCTCATTATGGCGTGTTTCCCCTCAAATAAGTGGTAAGTAATATCCATTGATTATGGCGTGTTTCCCCTCAAGCATACAAGCATTTGTATTATAACCTGGAAATTTGGTAGCTCCAAACTCCTTGGTTTATATCATTTTATGGGTAACATTCAAGTGTCATTTAGTATGATTTGTGTGGTGCATGGTGGGTAAAATTCTTCTGAATTAGTGTGGGCATTAAACCTGGGTTAAGTGTGACGGTTCTAGATAAGAGGTTATCGGTGCCCCCAATTGACAATTTAAGGTTTTGGTAGGAATCGTTAGCTATTGATCCTAAGTTTGGTATCAAATCCTGGTCTCATGTTCAAGTCCCGAAAGAGCACAAGTTCATCGACAAACTTCCTTTGCCAAAGAGGGAATTATGCAACCATAGTGAGTAACATCCATGGGCTCATAGTTACGGCTAACCTTGATGGGTAACATCCAATGGTCATTTAGTGTGACTTGTGTGGTGTATGGTGGGTATAATCCTTGTGACTTGGTGGGGCTTTGAACCTAGGTTAAGTGTGATGGTACTAGATAAGAAGATATTGGTGCCCCCTAGTGACAGATTAAGTTTTTGGTTGGAATGTTTATCAAAGGTTTCTCACCGACCCCATTTTTCACCATGTTTTGGTCCATATTTTCTACTATATTTTTTGATTTTTGTATGTTTTTAATTTCTACCCATGCATGAGATCAAGGGCTATTATGTTGTAGAGCTTATGATTTATTTGTTTGTTCATTTAGTTTGAGAAGTTTAGTTATGTAGTCCTACTTACTTAAGGTGGATGCATCCTTTTGAGAGATACATTCAAGTCTTTAAAGGATATGTAAATAATAAAAAAATTCCTTAAGGATTCATGGTGGAACGTTGAATCATTGAAGAGGCTATCGAGTTTTATTTTGAATACTTTAATGGTTGCACTAAAATTGGAAATCTTATGCACAAGTTGTTCTTAGAACTTGACATGATCCAAGTACGTAACCCTATGCTTGGTGGAAGTAAGGAATTGTTCATTGATCGTACTCAATGGAAAAAAAACACACCGAATCATTTTGGCAAATTACAATTAGGCATAAACCTACATAGAGTATGTAATGACAATGCATGTCAACTCCACCCTTTTCATTTAAAATAAAATTATTATTTATTTAACTATTAATTATACATAATTAATATATATTTCACAATATCATAGAATGTACTTGAATTTACTGGAAACTAATCCTTGTTATAAAAAAAGAGAGGAGAAAAATGGTATATAATGACCTAAATGAGAGCTTATTAGTTGGTTTCACATCCATGTAAGTATCATATACAAGAATTTATTAGTGCACCAAATTATGTTTTACAACCTTGCTTTAAAGACATTTTATGTTTTTAAATGCATAAATTTGAGTTGAATTCAACAAACCCAACCTTAAAACAATAAAAACTCAAGAATGGCTTCCACATTGTCCAAAATTTGATGTCAAATCGTATTCTAGTTTCATAATTAATGGTTCTAGGTTTACAACACAAGCAAGGGACAAAGTCCCAGTAAACCAAAATAGTGGTGTGAAAATGGTTTCACAAACTTGGCAATTTGATAGTTCAAAAGATAATAATCTTGTACTTTCTGATGGAACGTATTATGGTATAATTCAAGAAATTTAGAAACTCAATTATGAGGTCTTCCATGAAATAGTATTATTGTGTGATTGGGTCGAAGAAACTATAAATGTTGGATATGACATAGATGATTTTTGATTTACCCTTGTAAACTTATCCATGATAGGCCACAGCTATAATATTTTCATGTTAAATCTTGATGTAAAACAAGTATTTTGCGTAAGCAATCAAATTTACATAAGATGGTCTATTGTGCTAACACCTCCACAAAAAGAGTTCTACAATTGTGATGCTTCAGAATATGATGACATGCTTGATATATTATCAAATATTAGTCATTTCTTAAATAAATTGCCTAATGTATGTGATGATCTAGTTGATAACGATAATTCTTCGTCATAAATTTGAAGTGATTGTGAAAGAATACATATACGATCGACAACCTAATTAAACATAATGTATGATGAATATTATTACAATAACTCTTGTTTATATTTTGGAGTTAAAATTATGAATATTAATTTATAATTCATCCTTGTGTTACAGATATTTCATGAATCCTAAAGTTCCAAAGATTATAGATCTAAATGATCCATTGGGACATTTAAAAAGAAGGGGTTGGTTCAATATATCTGATGTACCACTAAATCCAGATGGTAGAGTACCAATTGAATTTGATACAACTGGTAATCCATTGAGAAGAAATGGGCAACATTTAAAATCTTCTATTGGTAGACATGCCAAGTCAAGTATACTAATCAATATAAATGATAAAATAAAGTTGAAGATTTTGAAAAATTAAAGATATGGAAAATCATCTATGTAATTCTCTTTTGTTTTATAATTAATAACATATTATATTATTTTTTCATATTATATCTCCTCTATAATATACTTTTACATAATCATTTTTAAATTCCATGTTTAATAAGTGCTACAAAATTGCAAACAAGGCATGGAAGGAATACAAAACCTCCAAGTTGGCTGGAAATTGTGTGCTTCCATACTTGGAACCTCTTAATGAAGAAGAACTGTAAAAAGTTTTTGAAGATCACCCATGGATAGAACCCCAAGTATGAAAAGAGTTTACGAATTACAGACGTACAGATGAATTTCAAATCATTACGGAAGAACACCAAAACATACAAATGCAGGATACTCATCCTAACCATACTAGAAAATCCAAAAGTAAGGCAAAGAATGGTAATGAATTTTTTAATTTATAACTATTGTTATATTTATAATCCTTTAACTTAAGTTAATAAATTGGTTAGTAAATTTATTTAATTTATATATGTAGGAAGTTGAATTGGATAAACCTTTACTTGAGCTGAACTATATATATAAATAAAGACACCAAAAATGAAGAAGCCAAAACCAACCAATAAACGAGTAGAAGAACAACTCAATAAAGTGGTTAGTAATTTAATGTGATATAACTTTCTTGTTATATTTTTTTCATATTCATGTAAAGAATGTAAAATACTCATTATTGTTTTATTATTTATATACAACGGTCCAAAAAAAAATAAATAGGGGTGAAATAATTGAGAAACCAGGAAATGATGCCATCTATTATATATTTAGACTCGAGCATCCTGATCGTGTTAGAGGGGTAAGCCAATATGATGATAACATGAAATTTTTTAATATTCTAAAAAAAAGGCTTGAGATGATTAGTAAGGATAAGTTTAATAAAGTTGAAGAAAAATTGAACTTCTTTAAGGCTACTATGTTGAGTGAAATTGCAACTATAAATCAATTTCAAAATTATCGAGTTGAGTCATCACAACACATGATAGGCATCCCACCATACTATAATCAAGGCATGCCATCATCTGTGCTAGGCATGCCACCCATACAATCTTACGATGAATCCATCCTATATGAATTTACTCATCCTATTAGACCTATATATATGCTAGGAATGCCATTGCAATTGCACAGTAGACCAATATCTCCAATGAAATATGTGCATTCCATCCATCAATCACAAGATTATTTTGATAAAAATATTTTCCAATAGCTACCCCACATGGGAGTCCTCCTCCATTTGATTAATCTTTCATGGTAAAATTTAAAGCTTATAACATGAATATTATTTTTATTTCTTATTATATATTTTATTTATTGTATATAACAGTTTAATTTGTTTACAGAATAGGAAATGTCTATTGAAAGATACATCATTTAATAACTATATTGCTATTGAAACGATACAACACTAGCAATGATTGAATGATTCACAATCAATATTTTTTATATCATTGGCAAATAATAATTTATCAATCATTGTCCATTACTAGTGCCCTCTGATGCTACCATATTCCAAGGAGTTATTAGACAATATGTGGCTTGACCTTCAAATCAAGTTAAACTAAATTTTGACCTGGTACTATTTATTTATACCTAAATTAAAACTTATATACTGCTTTTATTTTATTATTCTATTTTTATTGTCACTAATATGAATATAGTTTTAGGCTATTATATCAAATTTGATAAGTGCCACAAATTTAAGAGATGTAAAGGAAGCATATCGGGGCAAATATGTATCTAGTAGGCAATCATCGGGCACCAAGTTATTCAAGAATCCATGAAAAAAAGTATAATAATGAGTATGCTAAAACTTCATTAAAAATCTTGGCTCTATGATGATGATTGTTGCGAGAAAAAAACAATATGAGTGATAAATGGACTGTTTCCATTCCTCAAGAAATATTTGGAATAGACATTATATGAATTTTTATATCGATCGAGTATATATTGAAATTTTTTGAGATTCAAATGATCATTTTAAGTATTATTCAAATGGGGATAAGGTGAGTTATCAATCAATAAATAGCTTTTATTTATATAAAGCATTTGATTATCTTCATATTATCTAATTAATTATATATTTGTTATATAGGATATGTTTTTATCGACTTTAAACTAATCACCAATCACATTTAGTGATGTTTTATGATTCATCTTTTGTGAATCAATATCAAGAACAGACTGCTAGCATAAGAGTGAAACAATTATGTGATATAGCATCGACACTTCGGAAAAATCAAAAGTTTATAATCCCTTGGCCACTAAAGTTTAAAAAGGTCAAGATCATTGGATGTTAGTAATTCTTGATTAACATGGTAATCATATATGGTATTGTGACTTGGCTTCCATAGAATTGAATAAAGTCATAAAAACAATTGTTGAAATGTAAGATTTATAACTAGCTAGTTTTCTTATATTGTTCCATATAATATTGAATAAAGATAAAAATACTAACTTTTTTAAACTTTGGTATGGCATGGAAGATGTGGAACAAGAATAAGGGCATCGTTCTTAAAAAAACACAAAAGCTTATCTTGGATGAAGTTAAGGCATGTGCAAGTGAATATTAATAATGAATTAATAATGTTAAATAATATTTTAAATTTAAATACATGTAATTCTTTAGTAAATATGTTCAACATTTAGAATAATTATGAATTAAATTTTTTGTTCATTTATGTTTCAAGAATCGTAATACTTATTAAGTGCTATTTGATATGCTCGCTTGTTTCATAATCATATTTTAAAATTGTTAGCCTTAAAGATCTTGGATTCAATATTTTATATACCTATGTCGATTTTTTAAGCTTCTTCATTTATGGCCATGAGAACTATTGGTACATAATGCATATATACTTGTTAAATATATATATTACAATGATATATTAACATATAAGTTATTTTTTAGGATAAATTCATAACATTAAATTATTATTTTGAATTTAAATAAATGTAATTCTTCGGTTTGAGTAAAACAGGTTACAATAGACAAATTTTTGAAACTTTATGAGAAAAATGGTTGACATATATTCTCCAAATGATAAGGTCGCATGAAGAATAAGAAAAAATATCTAATGATATAGAATAAATAGCATAGGTATCTTATTATTATGTGCTTATCTTGTAAATAATAAGATATACAGTAATGAATATATATACAATTTCATATTTAATATATCATGCACATGTATATTTATTTATAATATTTAATGATATTATAATTAAGTTAAATTTGTAAATATATATATATATTGTATGTTATTTTTTGTTATAAATTAGTTCTTAAGTAACTAATATATAGTTTTTAAATGAATAAAAGGTTTTAAAAACCCTTTTAAACATATTCTAGTTGTTTTTTTTTATGCTATGTGATTTAAAACGTGAAGGAAGCTAGCATAAAACAACTAAAAATATGTTGGAGTTATATCATTTTAAGTCGGTTCTAGGATAGAACCTACTTAAAATTTTAAGTTGGATGACATGTAGGACCAACTTAGAATTTTAAGTCGGTTGACAAGTAAAATCGACTTAAAATTTTAAGTCGATTGACACGTAGGACCGACTTAAAATTTTAAGTCGATTCTACAATTTTAAGTAGGCTCTAGAATAGAAATCACTTAAAATTTTAAGTCAATTCTAAGGTTGAAAACCAACTTAAAAGCACTTTCTTGTAGTAGGTTCAACCAACTTAAAAGCACTTTGTTGTAGTAGTGTATCAAATGTATGTCACCCCAAAGCCTTCAAGGAAAATTACCAACTCTAAACATCAATCAAATCCAAATAATGCTTAAACTTGTCAACAAGAATACACTTGGTCAATACATATGCTGGAATTTCCAATGTAGTTATCCTCTTGATAACAATACCAGCATAAGATATAATATCACTAATGAAGTAATATTAGATACCAAAGCCTTTGATCTTTTTAACATATATATTATTTTTCAAATAAATTGAACTTTGGTTATCACAAAATACAACAAAAATATTATATTGTATATCCAAATTACAAACTAAAAGTACATTCAAGCGAAACAACATCCCCCACTACTTTTGTTGTTGTCATATACTTTTCCTATATAGTTTATAAACCAACTGTAAACTGTAAAGTCATCTGTCAATCAACAAGACAATAAGAAGTAAAGATAATTTTTTTCTAAAAACTTCCAATAAAATTACTAGCACAAATAGAGTCCATAGAACCAATAATACCATAGAAAATGTTAGAGCTCCAACAAAAAACTAAGTAAAATTTAGAGTGCCAATCATATTCCCTTTCCCAGCTTTCCAAAAACCCATGAAAAATTTGTTGATAAAACAAATGAAAACACAAAGTGCATGTGGAATGTATGGAATTAGAGCATACAACAAATTACTAACGACACTACTGTATGGAATGTCATAACTAAATAGCAACAAATTAACAAATGAGAAGCCAATAACATTCCCAAAATGGCCTTTTACCAAAGATAATACTATATGGCTACTCCAATTGCTTTCCTACTAAATAATTAGCAAAATAATCTAATTTTTCCACTAAAGGCTAAAAGAAGTACCTACTTGCACTTTACTAATAGATTTACTCTCAAGCTCCATTTTCTCACTGACACCATTGCCTTTAACTGTCAAAACATAATCCTTTTACTCAATCAAAGTATTAGAAACAAATGTAGTCGATAAGACCAATTCACCAAATAACAAATATTATAAGCTTTAGTCCAAAAGAATCTACCCAAAATAGCCTAAAAAAGTATCCAACACTCTCTTTCCAAAATAGTCAAATTCAAATGTTCTACAACTCCATGTTGATGGGGTACTTCATATAGGGTGATGTCTCACTATACCACTTCAATAACAAAAACTTAACAACAGATTCTTTCAAAATACCAAATCATTGTTAGTCCTAAAGTGCTTGATTTTCTAACCACTAAACAAACCCCATCATTCTCAAAATGGGCATCCATACCTCACTTATAAAAAATAAGAAATATTTAAGATTGATTATAATGAAGATGGAACTGAAGCATCATTAGCAAATGCACTGCCCTAAAACTCATAGACGCCACAAAGCAACTGTCCTTTCATAACAAGAAGAGCATCCTTACATACTCTTAATGCTCCATCTTTAGTTAAATATTAATAACCTTATGAATCAAGAGTACCCAATGATATTAAGTTCTTTAACGAAAATTTGACACATGGCAAACATCTTCCAAAGTTCTAAAAATGTCCTCACACGTCTTAATTTAAATTGTACAAATACCACCAATCTTAGAAAACACATTATTTTTCATCAAGACAACACTTTTATCAACAGATTTATAAGTAGAAAACAAATCCCTCACAAAGCATATATGGTAAGTGCAACCCAAATTAAGAATCTAAACACCTCCTAGAGAACTAATAGATAATTATAGAACAATATCACCTTCAAAACCAGAACTATCTACGATACCAACAACATCATTAGTAGTATAAGATATTGTGGCACACTTATACAATTTGATTTTCAATGCCCTTCTTGACGGCAATAGTTACATGTATCATTTTTCTTAGATCTAGACTTGCATGTATCATTGCTTGAGACTTTTTTTAAGTTGTACCTCTAAAAAATCACATTTGCTATCATTATTACTTGCAGATACCTTCGTTTTAAGCTCTCTAGAGATCAAAGTGCTCTAACATCATCCAAAGAAACATTATCTCGCACATATAGCATGGTATCAATAAAATATTCAAAGGAAAGAGATAAAGAACATAAAAAAAACTAAGGTTCGATCCTCATCATCAATTTTAATACTAATGTTTCTTAGATAACGAATAATTTTAATAAATTCTCCAAGGTGATCGTGCAAATATATACTTTTTGAGATTATGAATGTGTACAAATGTTGTTTCAAATATAACTGATAGGTCAAAGACTTGATCATATACAAACTTTCCAATTTAAGGCACAAACAAGTAGCGGATTTCTCACAACCAATCTCGTACAAAACTTCATCAAACAAGGACAACTAAATCAAACTAAGAGCATTTTCCATGAAATTGTTCTTTTTTCTCATAGACAATTTTAATGATAATTAATCCTCGCCTTTAAGTGCCTTAACGAGCACTTATTTAGCCAATAGAGCCCAGATCTTCAAACACCAAAGACTAAAATCATTCATGACATTAAATTTCTCAATTTAAAAAAAACAAACTTGATTAGTCCCAAAAATAACAAATAAACTTGAAGTTATGATACTAATGTTTTATACATTGGTAAATGTGGAAGCAAGAGCCAGGAACCAATTTAGATCGCAAAAATAAATAATAATGATATATGACAAAATAATAGATAATAAAAAACAAATAACACATAGAAGAAAATTCATTAATAATAAAATGAAGAGTACAAATACTAATATCCAAATTAACCCACTAAAAACCCAAAGTCCAAATACACCTGCTTAATCTCACAAATTATATTGCATTACAAAGGCGAGAATATTGAAACTAACTTACAACATAAAATATATATTATCGTATAGTATAACTGAGGAGAGCAAACTAACAATATGAGAACTAATACTCCAATGTAGTAGTGTAAAGAGGCTAGTCCAACCCAACCCAATCCTCTTTAAAATGGCCCGTTAGATTGGTGTACCAGACTTGGCCTAACTCAATAGGTTATAGATTAGTCCAAGTTTAGCCCGCCAATCCATTTTTTATTTTTTTATTTTTCACCTTTATTTAAAAGGCAAATTTTAATGTATATTATATGTGATTTAAATTTTAACAACTTTAAAGAAAAAAAATTAAAAATCAATTGCTTATATTTTAAACTAATTTTTTATTTAATACATGTATTATTAGATATACAAAATATTTATATTAATCAATAAGTTGACTAATTAATTAAAATATTATATAATAAAATATATATTCTTTTTTACCAAACATTGTAGAATAAGTACTTAAAAGGTTTTAAATAATTAAATAGATTATCTAATTGTAACTACTATAAATAAATAAATAGCGATAGTATGAAAATAAATTTCATTGATTATTTATTTTTAAAAATACTTATATATATATATATATCAAACATGCTTGAGAGAGAGAGAGAGAGAGAATATTATCTACTATAAAAGTGAGAAAAAATTGAATTAAAATGATTACTTAGAATAAGAAGAAAAAGAGAAAAATAAATCAAAAATTGATATTTTGTTTGACATTTTAACCATAATATTTATAATATCCAAGATATTTTAGCCACAAAAAAAGACATTTAAGCGATATTTCAACAACAACGATATTTTATCGACATTTTAGTTACATTATCGATATTTTCATGATAATTTGATCAAAAGATATACATATCACATTCTGATACCAAAATATATAAAAAAACAATATTGTTACAACAATGTTGCCAACAACGTTGGCATTTTCATCCCTAATTATGACCCAAAGCATTTTAATAGTATTACCTCTTGTAATTTGGCATTTAAAATTTTTACTTGGTATGAAAAAAGTATTCATAAATTTTATATTAAGTGTAATTTAGTACATGATAATGGTGAATAAAAAATGGTTATAGTCATCAAAAATCTTTATGGGTCAAGGCATTAAGCATTAAATCATCAAATAAGTATTATTATTGAATAATCCTAACAAAGAGATAAAATACCAATACTTATCCTTAATTGTTCAAAAGATATAATTTTTAACCAATTAGGGAGATATAATTAATCACAATGCTACAACAATTCTTTCTACAAAGATAAAGAATACGTATTAGGTTAATTCTACTCCCTTTATCTAATCACCATTGTACACATTCATATAAAAATCTCAAATATTATAACAAATAACGACAATTATAACATTCTCTTTTATATTCAATCATGACAAGACCATGATCTCTTCTATTTTCTACAATATTATTATTGAAGTATCTACCAAAGAGTCAAAGGTTACCAACCCACGATGGTAAGAGTTTCTAATAAATTTTCTTTAACCAAATCCACGATAAAATAGTTTTAACTAATGTTGATAAATAACTTATTTAACTAAGTGGTCGAATTTTGACTTCTCATCATATTGAGAATCACACATCAAAGTATGAACTAAAACAACCAATGAAGGTAGCTTAAACGAATAGCATATTTAAGGGCAATGTGCTGAGGAGTGGCCATTGTGAAAGAGAAAGAGTGAGATAAATAAAATAAAAAATTTGATCTGGTAATCAATTTTGAGTATACAGTGGCACCCAACAATCATGTAATTATAATAAAATTGAGTTACATAATTATGTAACTAACTAGCTTTTGGGTACCATAACATACCTGGTATCAAGTATTATTCCATAAATATTTTGTGTTTGTACAGTTGAGAATTGAAAGCGAGGGGGCAAATAAGAGCAAAAGATCTAATAAGGGTAAAATTAAAAAACCACGTAGAAAGCGATTTGGGGTAATTATAGAATTGAAAAAAAACAAAGAGTGGAACTTGTAACTCGAAATTCCATAAAAATACGTATGTTCAAAAGTATCTGTGCAAATGCATAGTACTGTTAAAACTATCTCATTGTAAAGCCTAGTTAAATTAAGTTCTTAAAGAATACCAATGACTTTGTTAAGGTTTATAGTATTATTATTATTATTATTTATTAAAGTTGTAAAACTAGTAGAAGCAAATAATTATGGCTCAATATCTGATAAGAAACCTAATATTAAGGACATTAAGTGTTACAATAAGTGTATAAATGATTGCGTTGAGGAACACAGATGTGAATCTTCAATATTTTTAGATCATTGTATCGAAGTTTGTGATTTAATTTGCACTTATCAGATTCACGTACCACCTTCATCTGTCTCTCCATGAAATTGAAATGTATCGGCTAGCTTCCATCAACTCATACATCTTCGTTATTTCATCTCAATCTCATGTAACTTTCGCCTGAAACATAACAGGTTTATTTTCCACACCTTAATATTTTAATATTCCAGTTTTTTTCCTTTGTGAATTTAATTTCTTTCATTTTTCTATCTTCATTTATAGTATATAATCAAGCTACACAAATATCAAGTTTTGTATAACAAAATCTTGACATCAAATCTATACGAAAATCCTCAAAATCAACTAAAATTTCTAAGTTTAACGGACATTGTAAAGAAGAAACTTTAAACAATGAATTTAGTAAAGACAAAGTATCCCACGATAGAGAGAATATTAAGAAGAATAAATGAGTTGTTAGATCCATTTCTCACACACGTAATTTTTTGTGAGAATTTATATCTAACACTTCTACGATCAATTTATAACTTATTTAAGAAAAATGGTTAATAAGATATTTATTTTTGTTCATCAATTTATGTCTATACAAAGTAAACTGTTGGAAAAAATCTGCAGGTTTTGATTTCAACAAAGTATATGGAACACTGTACGTGTAATACAATTTGGTCGGAAGTCATCATTTGTATATACACGTGCATTATATATGATGTATATATATATATATATTACGAAAGAGAAAAAAGGAGTAAAGAAAAGTAAACAATCTGATTTTCTTATTATTGTTAACCTAGAAAGAGTACGAGAAGGCTTATATATAAGAAGCCTAAAATCAATGAAAATATGACATATGGAAATACTCTATCTTAATACTCCCTCTCAAGATGGAGAGTAGATGTTAATCAGTCCCATCTTGTCCAGCAAACCTTTGAAAAGTGAAGGATGAAGAGCCTTAGTGAATACATCAGCCAACTGATTCCGAGTAGAAACATGTAAGGTCTTCAAAACTTCTGCCTGAATTTTATCACGAACCAAATGACAATCTATCTCGATGTGTTTTGTTCGCTCATGGAAAACAGGATTCGTTGCAATGTGTAAAGCAGCTTTATTATCACAAAATAGCAAGGCAGGCCTAGATGGCTTACCCCAAGCTCTTTCAACAACGACAACAACCAAGTCAGCTCGCAGGTGGCATTAGCCATGGACCTGTACTCAGCCTCTGCTGAAGACCGAGAGACTGTAGCTTGTTTCTTAGACTTCCAGGAGATCAACGAGTCTCCTAAAAATACACAATAGCCTGATATGGAACGCCTACTGTCAGCACAACCAGCCCAATCAGCATTAGAGAAAACTTTGAATTGAGCTTCAACTGTTGTAGATAGATCACTTTCAGCATAAGCTCTAAGTTCTATTTCAGACTTAGAAGGAAGAAAAATACCTTGTCCAGGAGTCCCTTTCACATATTGTAAAACTCTTTGCACAGCCTTGAAGTGAGGGAGTCTTGGTTGAGACAAGAATTGGCTAAGTCTATTAACAGCATATGATAGATCCGACCTAGTGATGGTGAGGTATAATAACTTCCCAATTAACCTCCTATAAAGAGAAGCATCTGGCAATAAATCCCCTTCATCTTGACTTAATTTCAGATTTGGTTCCATAGGTGTAACCGCTAGTTTACAACCTAGGTACCCTGTGTCAGCCAAAAGTTGCAATGCATAAGACCTTTGTGAAACCGATATGCCCCTCTCTGTTCTGCCAACTTCTAAACCAAGGAAGTAACGCAAAGTTCCAAGATCTTTCAACTTGAATCTAGCATTAATCCTACTCTTCAAGTGTTGAACAACCACATCATCGCTGCTGGCTATAATAATGTCATCAACATAAACAAACCATGAAAGCTGACCCCTTGCTGCTAATAAACAAAGAATGATCAGTTGCTGACTGACGAAAGCCTTCTTCAATCATGGCACTAGAAAATTTTGCATACCACTGCCTTGATGCTTGTTTCAAACCATACAAGGACTTGCTGAGTTTGCAAACAGCGTTAGGAGGTAATTGTTTCTCCCCCTTATGATTATAACCTTGAGGGATAGTCATATATACTTCCTCAGAAAGATCACCATGCAAAAAAGCATTATGAACATCCAATTGGTGTAAAGACCAACCATGGACTGAAGCTAAAGCAAGTAAAATCTTGACAGTAACAAGCTTTGCTACAGGAGCAAAGGTATCAAAACAATCAACTCCCTTTTGCTGAGTATATCCCTTGGCAACAAGTCTCGCTTTGTATCTTTCGACAGTCCCATCAGCATGAAACTTGACTTTATACACCCACTTACAACCAACGGTGTGATGTCCAGTAAGTAAAGAAACAATAGACCATGTATTATTGAGTGCTAAGGCGTGTAACTCATCAGCCATAGTTTTATCCCACTCAGGAATACCAGAAGCTTGAGAGAAAAATTGAGGCTCAGGTGTGCTAGAGATGGACATAACAGCTGCCTTAAAGTCCCCTTTGAGCTTATCATAACAGAGAAAATTAGAGATAGGATGCTGAGTAGAATGATGATTGACAAGTGAATCATGAAGAATATAACCACAATGATAAGCCTGCAAGTAGCTTGGCTTTTTAACACAACGTTGTGGTCTAGTAGAGGCTAAATCAGGAGAAGCAGTATGAACAACAGGATGCACAATGTCAGAAACATCAGCCAGCTCAGAACAAGGAGAAATATTGTCAAGAACCGGCAAAGGAAGAACATTATTGGAGAATACGGAAGTAATATCAGCAGAGGAACTCTTGGCAACCAGAGGAAAAATTGTCTCATGAAACACAACATCACGAGAAGCAAAAGTCTTATTACTCTTTAAATCTAGCAGCTTATAGGCTTTCATCCCAAAGGGATAACCAACAAGAATACAAGCTCTAGATCTAGGAGAAAACTTGTCACGTTTACTCAACAAAGTGGAACCATAGCATAGGCAACCAAAAGAGCGCAAGTGACCATAAGAAGGAAACTTATTATTCAGCACTTCAAATGGAGTTTTATAGCTTAGAATAGGGGATGGCAGCCTATTCATAAGGTGAGCAGCAGTCAAAACAGTATCACACCAATGAGAGAGAGGAATATCTTACTGAAACAAAAGGGCACGAGCAATATTAAGTAGATGCTGATGTTTACGCTCAACAACCGAGTTTTGCTGCGGCCTTTCAACACAAGATCAATATTGAACAACCCCTTTAGAGTTATAGAAATGAGTCAGATCCAATTCCTTAGCATTGTCTGAACGAACTCCTTTGATATGCTTCCCATATTGAGTCTGAATCAGCATAAAAAAATCTAGAATAATCTTCTGAGCCTCAGCTTTTGTATGTAAAATAAAAATCCAAGTATATCTTGAAGCATCATCAACAATGGTTAAAAAATATCGAAAACCTTCATTAGATATCACTCGAAATGGACCCTATACATCAACATGAATGAGATCAAAAGGTAAAGCTGAAAGTTTATTATTAGAAGTAAAAGACAAACGTCTTCGCTTTGCAAGAGGGAAAACAGTACAAAGAGGTCTTTTATCAGCTCTAAAATTGAAAATGGGAATCTTATCCTTATGCTGAGAAACCAAACAAGAAGGATGTCCTAGACGATAATGCCATAATGTCTCAGTGGACAAAACAGAGGAAGCATTACAAGCAATAGTAGAGTTAGAACTAGGTTGATACAAAGCTGGAACACTGAGATGGTAGAGATGCCCCACTCTTTTACTCGTCCCAATCTTCATGCCCTGAGTATCCTGAATCACACAGCCACCATCATAAAAAATTAGGAACAGGAGAGGCTCTTTGTGAGTGAACTAACAGATAATAAGTTGTATCTGAAAGAAGGAACATAGAGCACTTTAGATAAAACTAAGGAAGGCGATAACCGAACAAAGCCTATCTTAGAAATGGGGGCAGAATGTCTAGTAGGCAGAAGTACAAAGGTAGAAGTATGGTTGTTATCAAAAGAATCAAACAAGCTCAAATCATGACAAACATGATGAGTAGTACCTGAGTCAATAATCCAAACATTAGCTGATATAAGAGAAGAAATACCAATGAAGTTGGACACTATAGGTTGCTGTTCTTTAGTATCTTGAGAGATCCCCTACATCTGAGTACTTAACAGATATATTAAATGTTGATAATCATTAGCAGTCAAAGCATGTAAAGGAGAAGTATTGTTACTAAAATTCTGGTGATTCTCTCGATTAACTTGAGTTTCAGCAACAAAAGAAGTCTGATTAGCTAGGGGCTTTGAAGAACTTGTCAGATTGGAATACCCTGGATGACTACTTGTTTGGCCCTTAGAAAAAACTCCAGAACGACCTTTTGGTTTAAAACTAGTAGGATATCCATGAATTTTGTAACATTTATCCACTGTGTGACCAAAGAAACCACATTGTGTACAGACCAGTTTTTCCTTCTTTCCCTTATAATCATTGTAATTGCTACTAGCCACTCCATAAGATGCTGAAATAGGAGGTAGAGATGAACCAGAAAAATGCATAGATCGTTGCCTTTCTTCTTGTATAACCAGAGAAAAAACTTTGTTAATCGGAGGCAATGAATCACTCATGAGAATTTGAGCCTAGATCTGACTGAAAGACTCATTCAAACCCATAAGAAATTGTAAAACATAGTCTTCATGTTGATAATCTGTCAGACTTTTCATTCCTCCACAATTACATACTGGTACAGGTCTAAAATCACGTAATTCATCCCAAAAAATATTTAGTTTGGTGAAATAAACACTAACATCATTAGAACCCTGTGTGAGTGTGTGAATTTGTTGCTTCAGTTGGAAAATTCTAGGGCCATCGCTCTAATTGAACCGATCATGAAGATCAATCCACATACTTCGAGCATCATGAATATATATAATACTATCTGCTATGTCCTTGCTAACAGCATTCAAAATCCATGACATGACCATGTTGTTACAACGAGACCAAAAATGATACAAATTATCCCCAATTTCTGGTTTAGCAATAGATCCATCAACAAATCCAAACTTGTTCTTAGCAATAAGAGCTATAATCATAGATCGATGCCAAGAATTGTAGTTGTTACCTGTTAGAGAATTCGAAACCAAGCCAAGCCCTGGATGACCTCCATTACCGAGATAGAAAGAACTATTTGAATCTTCAAGAACACGATCGGTGTTATCCAAGACCGAGAAAGAATTTTTATTACTCCGATTGCCTCCATTGTTACCTCCTCGAGCTCCTACTCCACAAGCCATTGAAGAACAATCAAGAACAAAGAAAGATCAACGAGAGCGAAAAATGAGGCTTTGATACCATATTACTAAAGAGAAAAAAGGAGTAAAGAAAAGTAAACAATCTGATTTTCTTATTATTGTTAACCTAGAAAGAGTACAAGAAGGCTTATATATAAGAAGCCTAAAACCAATGAAAATATGATAAATGGAAATACTCTATCTTAATAATATAGGGTAAAATTAGTACAAATTTATTGGCAAAATGGCAGTCAAAACATTTAGATTTTAATGAGTTATATTTATTATTCATTCAATGTTTTCGAGGGGTATTATATATATATAAATACATGGTGTAGCATTAATAAAATAAGATGTGACTAAGAGATGATTGATCGTAATGAGTTGCAGTTTTTATTAGTTAGTGCTAGCTTTTTTATGTTGTAAGTTTAGAGAAATTATCAATTTTTTCTTGAAGTATATATATAGAGAGAGAGAGCATACGAAGTCCACATGCATTATTAATTATGAAATTTTACCATGATCGATCGCAAACATGTTGTAAGTTTGGCATTCCAGATTATTATGAAATTTTTACCATCAATTATGCAATTCTTTTATAGTTTCTCACTAGCTAGCTCTAGTGAATCTGTCAATTAAAGAACAAATCAAGTATTTCTAATTTGAAACCAGAGGAACAGATCTAGAACTCGGTTATAACAAGGAGATGATCATGTATCAAATTAATTATCTAATTAATGTTTTAGGATTCGACATTGCATACGGTAATATATATATATATATATATATATATATATATATATAGATAATAACGTACTAAATATAGTTTTAGTATTAAATACGCAACTTCTTGAATAATTAGATTGATTTTTTGTATTTTATCACATATATATTTTTTATTTCTTAAAAAATCTACTAAATAGTTAAAGAATAAAAAATAATTTTAATATTTTAAATAATTTATTTAATAGGATGATTATTCTATTAATTTTTTAATTTTTTTAAATTAAGTATATTTTTGAATAAATAAAAAAAATCGTAATTAAATGGTAAAAAATTACTAGCTATTTATAAACAACAATTATTTCTCGTGAGTGCAGACAATTATAGATATTAGCTTAATGGACCCCATTCCACGTAAATGTAGTTCAAGAATCAACAAATGCATTAACTTACAAGATTTTCTTCATATATATTAGAATTATGAAATTGATACTCAATCTTTTTATTTTATTCAACTAAATAATTTTCCTTTTAAATTGATCAATTGGCCTTTATCTTTTCTAATTGAACCAATAAAATCATTGAATTTTCATTAAAAAAAACTTGCCTTCTGTGTCAAGAACATGTTTCCATAAGAACATTTCTCAAGCTGATATGATCATCTCTATGTTTCTTCATTTGAAATACAAATAACAACATGAGTTTAAATGAAGAAATTAATAGTTTTAATGGAATACATGCTTATTTTAATCACACTACCTGCATTGAACATGAGTAAACATCCTGATATGAAAAAAATATTATGATTAATTTGTGACAATAATACGATGAATAAATTATTATATTAGGCAATTTTACAAGCATTATAAATAAGAAAGGTTTATTTATAATAATTTTGAATAAATAAAGAATCGAAGACGATGATAAATTTTATTTTTAAACAATAAATTTAAAATGGTACAATTTTTTATTTTTAATGTTATGTACATTTAACTTATATGTTAATCATTCATTGAAAATTTAACTTGTATGATCACTCAATCATAAAAACAACATTAGATAAAGTATTCTAAAATGTTTAGCACAATGAAGAGATAAACAATATGCCTATACATTTCAAACACTATTTTTCTAAAAATCAAATTAAAATCAAAAACAAATTCATTAATAAAGATTCATGTAAAAAAAATCATATATAATTATAAAAATATTTTAGAAAGATCGAAATTCATAAAACCAAATATGTTATCTTTTTTCTATAAATTATACAATTTAATATTTGTGTCTGCTTTAAATTGACACAAAGGTACATAATATGAATATATTTAATAATAGTCATCTAAATAATAAAATAAAAATTTACTCTTAATCTTCATCATCACCAACCATGAAGGGTAATATGTATGTCACTCATATCTTTCGTAGTTTTGACGTGTTTTTGTATGCATGGTTTGTTTTAAGCTATCACAAAATAACCAATATTCAATGATCGAAGTAATATAAGAAATATTTATAAAATGAAATTAAAGTTAGAAAACTTACACATGAAATTTCATTATAGGTTTTGATAAATTGTGTATAATTGTATTCATGAACTTCATGAAATAAAATCCACACAATTTGACATCAATTTACTTGGCACACTATAATGTTAAGTTATGCTAGCTAAATATTTAGTATTTAATACTAATTGATGATAAAGTTAAATATGATTCTATAAATTTAAACATATAAATTTGTTAATTAACTTACATTTGGGTAATTCCATTTTAGTGGTTATTTGTGACATTTCTTTTATCACACCAAAGTCCACGAGACTTGTGTAAATTTAAGTCGATATAAGTTTAATGATTTAAGATTTTAGAATAATTATACATAATCAAGATTATTTACGTGTTAAATACATCTAGAACATCTTGTATGTAAGAATCATTCAAAGAACTCATATATAGCACTTACGAATATATGACTCCTACACAACCAAAATCCAATGATGACTACAATAGTTAAACCAACCAAGCATAAACAACTTTATATCCAATGATGACTACAATAGTTAAACCAACCAAGCATAAACAACTTTATATTTGTTAATCCATATAATAGAAATTTTATGAATATAAATAAGTCAAAATATAAGTATATTACCTTGCGTGATATAAACATATAAGCATTTGTAAGTAAGGTCTTTAGGTAATTTATCAAAAACTTTAAGTACACATCAATATCCAAACTAGATTATTTTGGATCCAATACCAACAAAGTTAATATCATATTTTTTATGCATATCTAGGAAGAAAAATTATAGGTAATCATAATAGTTGGTTAACAACTATACCTACTACTTTAGGAATTATGTGGATTAATTCCATTAATAATTATGAAAAATCAAAGATTTTTATGTTCATTTACAAATTCAAGTCTCATGTTGTTGACTACTTTTGAAGAGGGAGAATTGCAAGGTTGATGCAAAACATCATCTTTCGACCTATTCTTTATATGTTAGGTCAACATTTTTGAAGTCTCCTTACTCATATATATTCACCAAGAATGAGAAACTAAAGAGAAGTATCATATAACCTTTGTTGGCACATCTTTTTTTCACATTTTTCCTATAAGAAGTTATCTTTCACTTTAAATCACCACAAATTGGACAACTTGAGCATCTCTTATTCTCTTTTTGTAAACAATACAATTGTTGCAACATGCATGACTCTTCTCATATCCTATGCCAAAATGACTTAAAATCCTCTTAACTTCATACATAGATGAAGACAATATATTTCCATCATGTAGTTAGTCCATAACTACCTTCAACATTTCAGTAAATCTATTATCAAACACCTAGTGTTTCTTTTTTTATATTATACATATTTATTAAAGTAGACAACTTAGTTTTTTTAGTTTTTTTTTTACAATTTAGATTAAAAAAAATTGTATCTTTCATTTTATCTTAAATACTTTGGATTTGTAAATAAACTTATCTTACATTGCATATACCATTTCATCTATATTTTCATATACATCAACATCAACCACAAGTACTATTAGGCTCCTTGATTGGTAGTATATTTCGTATCATCACTCACTTCTATCTCTTCTCAATTAAAAAATTAATTATCATAAATTATTAAAATATTTTTAAAAATTAGATGGTCCCTTAAATCCTTCTTAGGAAAAAATTTCAAATTAATGCACTTAACACAAGAACATCAAATCACATCCTCCCCATTCAAATATTTCCGAGTAAGTTCAATGAAAAAATCAATTCCTTCTAAGTATTCTTTTAAAAGTCTAGGTTTTTGTATCTAAGATTTGTCCATTTTATACAAGTATAGTTCACATTTTAATATAAAAATGATACTACTATATTATACTATATTATATTATATTATATTATATATATGTGATATACAAAAATCAAATCATATAATATTTATTATTTCAATCAAAGACGTAAATTATATTTACCGTTTATTTGGAATACTAAGTGAGCATAGATTCAAATTTTACACATGAATAACAATTTGGGGTTATTTGATAATAAAATAAACACATTCTATAATTACTGTTCATTATGTAATAATTCTCTTAAGTATTTTATAAGAGGTTATATTTAAGTATGTATACGCATATATAACTATGTATAAATGCATGTTATATATATTGTTGATATCAACTAAATTCATATGCTTAATTAAGCTTAAAAAATTAGTGATTAATTCGATAAGTGATAATGTTGATAAGGTTTACGATCATAATTGTAATATTAGTGTCAATTAAGGTGGTAAAAGGCGAGGTCATAAAATTTCCAAGGCAATATAAACTAAACGACAATTAATGCTACGATAATTGTATGAAAATATGCATTGAGTCAGTAGACCCATCATGTGTGTACAAAGGCGTCGGTAGATTTTTGCAAGGATTTATGTCACCTATTGTGCTCTCAAGAGATTGTGCCACCTCCAACCGCAGCTTGAAATCGCATTGCCTAGCTTACAACCAACGTCTTCACCAATACCTCTCTCTGAATTTATTTTTTTCCCCTCATTTTTCCACCTAATTTTAAGTTGTTTCAACTTACAAGTATTAATGAATTTTTAACTTTGATGTTCAATAATGTATGGTGTACTATAAAGTAAAAAAAATATTTTGATATTTAATAAAAAAAATATTTAACTATAATACCTTTTTTTGTTTTTTTAAAAAAGTATAATACCATTTTTGCATTTTTTTTTCCTTGGCACATAATAATCATCCATAATAAACTCTCAAAGCAAAAGGTATATCCATCAAAAATGTTTTTTTTTCAATACCTATAATCAAAAATGAATTTTTTTCTCAATAGCTATAATCACTACCGTTACATTTAGTGGTCTAGTTATAAATTCACTTATAAATGCCAAACAAATCCACTAGATTGGAGTTCCATGTGATCCACCTCAGATCGTATCAAAATACATCAATTTCAATTAGTTCCATCATGATCCCTATACATGATCAATGGATTGATGTGTGAATTAAATCAGGATCAAATCGGATAGACTCAAAACTAAATCTTTTAAAATTATAATTGTAAAAATAAAAAAAACAAATATTCTCAAAATATTTTTCTAATTTTTCTAATTATTTATTTAAAAATTTTACATTATAAATTATTATGTTTAAAATTTATCTCTCTCATATTTTCATAAATCTTACTTATATTTCGTTAAGTTAAAATTCAAATCTCATTATATTCACAATTATTTGTTTATTCTAATATTTCTTATATACTTAAAATAGTATTATTGTTTTCTAAGTTTTGAGTAATTAACTCAAATCTCTTTAATTATTTTATTCGTAAATAAAAGGAAATTTCATTGATAGTAAATTATGTTCAATTTTAAATGGGATCAAGTTGAAAATGTTAAATTTTTTTGTTATAAAAGTATTTAAATTTTTTTATATTTATGCGATTATAACATTAATAAAAAAGTTTAACACTACTCATTATAAATATGTATTGAGAATGTGTTTTCTTGAAAATCTATAATGATTTATCTCATTTTTTAATTTGTCGATCTAAAATATATAATGTATGACATGAAATAATATTTTAAAAAAAATAAAAAATGGAACTGTTTGGATTGGATTGTGAACATAAACTGATCCACTAATCAATACCTAGTATGCTTCATCTTATCTATGAATCAAATCAAATCAAATTAAACTAGATCTTTTGGACAAGAGATTGGATCAAATCATACCTAATTGGGTGAATATGATCCATTGTCATCCTAACTAATAATTTACATTGTTCTGTTTCAAATCATAAGTTTGAACCACATCAAATACAGTTTGATCTAATCACTACCATTAAATATTGAAGTTTAGCAGTAGCAAATTCCTTCAATGTAGTGTTTAAACTTGTGATTTCTTTTCTAATTCAAAAATGGTTTAGTTTTTAAAAATATTAAGGATAAAGCTTTGGCATTAAATATAATTAATTAGAAGTATGGATAGTAATTTGTGTCTTAATTTGATTGATCGAATCAAACTTGAATCAGAAAACCTGAATATAATATGATTCGAATTAAATTTGAACCAAATTCGAGTTAGCTCAAATAGCTTAAAAAAATTGAACTAGGTACGGGCCAATCCATTAGTCTGAAATCAAATTTAAAAGTGATTTTATGATACATATCTAAAACATTGTATATGATATTATGTCTTGAAATTACTAAAGTTTAAAATATGGTATAGATTGTGTTAAATATTAATTCTTGAATGATGATGTAATATGATATTATTAATACATTTTTTTGTGATTGATTAGTCGTAATATTATTTTCTCATTTTTTTTCTTTTTCATGTAATGATATTTGTACTAATGAGGCTTAATATAATTAAATATTTTTTTTATTTTATAAAAAAATGTCTAATTAACTAAAAAAAATGCAATTAATAATGTGTAGTTTGTATCATTTTGGACTAACTTGTTTATCTTTGGTTTGGATTTGTGCTCACTTACTAACTCAAATTTAATTTGATTTGAGATCAAGTTTGAAAATTTTAAATTAGGTTAATTCATGCTAGCTCAAATTGGCTCAGTGTGTAGAATTACCACCCCTAATTAGAAGCAATAAAGCAACCCATGATTTTGAATAAAATATCCAATATAGTGGGTATTTATAACTACTAGTGAAAATGATAAAAATAACATATTTAAAAATTAAAATGCACAGTTTAAAACCTTAAATCTAATCAATTTAATGTTTAGGATTTAGAGTTTAAGATTTAAGATTTAAGGACTAATAAAAGGATATTAGGACTTAGGATTATTAACCAATAAAGAGGTATGAGGCTTCAAGTTTAAGATTTAGTAACCAATAAATGAGTATTATTGATAAGTTAATATTTTTCTTCTTATTTAAAATGTACATTCTAATTTTTAACCCCATATTTTTATCCATTTTACTCTTACATTAAATAACAACTGACCTCCTATTTTTACTCATTTTACTTTTAACTATAAATAACACCTATATATGTCTAGAACTTTAAGATTTTGATGGATAGAATAAAGCAAGCCAAGATGTTATGAGCTAAACTACATGTAAAGTAAAAAAAGAGATATAGAAATATAACAATGCGATCTATTATTGTGATAAACCCTAAACTTTAAACCCTAAAAATACCTAAAAAACTTCTCTTACATCTACACTTCTAATCTAACCAAAGCTTGAAGATTCTTCATTATTCAAAAAATTTGAGCTAGGAAAATTCTAATAACATTCCACGTATATCTTCTTATACATATCTTTCTTTTTATTTTTCTTGATGTAAAGTTTACAAGAATTTTATTAATTTTTGTAAAGTTTACAAAAATCATGATAATTTCTTAGTAATATTTTGTTTCTTATGACATTGTTTTTATGACATAAATGGCTCTGATACCATTTACATCAAACACTACTTAGCGGGGTTTCGCCTTCAGCATAGTGGTGGCTATAAAGATAAGCTCATAATTTATTATATGCAATAGACTCTCGATTGTACAACCTACACGATGGCTAACCATCCAGCCATGTCAAGGTAAGAGTCAATGCAACCACATATCACAATGTGAAAATCCTTGATCATAGATTCAATTGTTTATAACTTTCTTGATAAATATATCTCTTATACTAAATTGAGGGCTAGTTGTTTTACAATGATAGTTGTTGTTTTCTGCAAATTATTAATGCTAGTTGTTGATTTCTACATATTATTATTTAAAGGTCTGTTGTGGTTAGGTGTAAAAGTTTTAATAACTCTTGAACCTGGGGGTAGTTGTTGTCTATCCATAGTTTAGTAAAGGGTTGTCACGATAAGGTGTAAAAGTTGTAGCAACTCTTGAACTTGGGGCATACTTACAGCCTATCCATATATGAGTTAGGGCATGTCATCATGATCTATCATCATAGGAAATAAAGAGTATGTTAAGCTATTCATCACATTGGGTGCATCCTACCTTTAACTATAGGCATGAGCTTCTATAGATAGTGGACTCTTATATCAAGAACATAGAGTGCACTTATAGGGTTGCTATGATCTTTGATTTATCAAAGAAGTGAACCTGATGATATTGACAATTGAACTTTTAGAGTCAACGAATCTTAGTCCTTTTATCGTTTAGACTTCCCTTGTCTTGGTCAAATTCCACAAGTGTAGACAATCATGGTCTAAATACTTGCAAACACAATTCTTACTAGAATAAAAGTATTAGTGAAGTACTGTCTATCTTTTATCGTAGTAAGGCATTGTTTTTATCCTATGTTGGTTCCTTATAAATGGCATCTTCTGTCACTTTTTGCTATTTCAAGATAATTATTATCTTTGAAGCTTTTCATGGAGATGATATATAGGGATAGAAGTGTGTTATTTATGATGTTAAGGTGGACATATGATCCCACCCCTTGAAGTTTTCCATGATTTCTAGAGTGGCCATTAGCTGGTAATATGGCCAACTTAGATAGAATTCCTTACATATGAACATTGAGATGGTCATGCAGATCGCAATGGATAAAAGCTGCTTGAGGTAGTCCCAACCAGTCCAAGATGGATGGTCGAAGGGACGCTTCATAGGCATCCATAGATGGATGATTTTGTACTTTGTAGGTGAACTTTGTCTAACGGGTTATTAAACTTGGTTCCTATTGTAGTAGGTCACGTCGTTGGTCAAAATCCTTATAGGTATGGTCAGATCTTATTCATTATGGGCATTGGAAGATGCCATATGGATATTCGCTAGGACGAGAAGTGGACCAAGGGCCTGTGGCCTTGGGAGATGTTTTTAGGATAGCCTAGAATTCTATATTCTTCATTATGAGTGTTAGAAGTAGTTCATTATTTCATTCTCTTTTGAAGAATGATTGGTCACTCTTTAAGAATTCTGTATTGATGATGATTGAAAGAGCATATAATGTTTTTTCAAACATTATTTTTATCCATTGGATGAATGGAACAGTAGGTGATCATTTTCCCATAATTTTGATTAAATTGGATGAGTGAACAGTCTCTCTATACACATATTTTTACACATTTATTTCTACACGTATATCACAAAATGTCGAATATATAGTCATTTGAATCATCTCATTTAAAGGATTATGGAATTGGTTTTATTTTCCTAAGAATCAGCCTAGAAGTAGGTGAATCAAAATCGAACCATTTTCTACATTTGTTTGGCAAACCAGATCTCTTTTTTCTCTACATCTTGTACAGAATGGATTTGTTCGGCACTCACTTATGCTGGTGGAACTTGGTTTTGCTTTGGCCTTTTTTGGTGTTCATTCAACTTGAAATTTTGAGGAATGGTTGTTCAGAATGTGATATATTTGATAATGGTTTTAGACTTTTCAAGTGATGCACTATTTTCAAGATCCAAATAGAAGACATTGGACTAGACAAAAAAGTGGAAAGTGGGTCCTTTTTCAGGTTGTACCACCTTGTTTGGTTGACTAGGCTTTTATGTCCGACAACCAAGGATGTCTCATCGTTTGGTGGTAGTGACTATAGTGCACACATGTTAGCTAATGGATCAAAAATTCATACGGGATGATCATTCTTAGACTTCATTAGGAGCGAAGGCACAGGTCCAGGAAGTTGTTTTGTTGTCATCTTCTTGAAAGGACAAAAATTGTGGCCTTTTAGAAACAATGTAGAATGTGAACTTCTTTTGGAGCAATTTTATCTGTACTTTTAGGGCCTTTTATTCAAAGACTACTTAGTTCAAAGCTTGAGATAACACTATAAAATTGTTTGTTCTCTCTAGTTATGATTCAACTAGTAAAGAAAAATCTTTCTCATAGGTGGTACCAGATATTGATACCAATTTTTGCCAACACCAATAATTAGATGCATCTCTCCTTCCTATAGACCTGAGAATAGATAACACACCGTTAAGATCTTGAACCACCACAAGGTATGGTGGCCTTTAACCCTCTGATACTTAAGTTAGTCATGGTAGTGAGAAGAATGAGAATACTAGTGTCTCTCCTTATAATTTAGAGAGATTTAAGAATATAGTATAAATCTTAATACTTATAGTTATTTTCAGTTATTCAAAGTGTTGAGTAGTAATGAATATATATATATATATATATATATATATCACTTATCTTATTCGATTGATGTTTATATGATGATTTAGTGTTGATTAGGTTGAAGGTGAGTTACTTGGAACCCTTTACATTCCACACATGACATAAACTATTTTACACGTAACATTTGATATAATAAAATTATTTATTAAATCTTTTAACATTATATGTATTTTTATTTAATGTATTTAGCTTCTTTTTTAAAAAAATTTAAAATAAAAATAAAAAATATATTATTATTATTATTATTATTATTATTATTATTATTATTATTATTATTATTATTATGTTTCAAAAACTATTTTAAATATGATTTAAAAACCTTACATACAAATGAAACTATAATATATCAGACTTCGATTACGTTTGTTTTTGCTTTTGGATTAATATAAAAGCAATTTATGACTATATAGAAAATATTATTAAAATTAAGTTGAAGGCTTAAGAAAAAAAAGCTCCCTTGCAAACAAAATGCCCTATATATTTGCTTCTTATTAAAAAAAATTAAAAAATTATTTTGATCTAAAACTATCTTTTAATAAAAACATAATAAATTTTTTTAAAAAAATTATTTTGATCTAAAATATTTTTTAATCAAAACACAATGGGGTGGATATATGTAGTGTTGAAGAGGAAACATGTCTCTCTTTAATTTTTAACAAATAAAATTTTAAATATAATATTTATAAAATTATAATCAAATTACATACATAAAATAAAATGATTATATGTTCTAATAATTTCATATTTATCAAAAATCTGATTTAAACCCTCCCACTTAATATTTAATGTTAATGGACAAAAATAACCCTCCTACTTATATATATCAAGACTGAATCATGCAACGAATGTTAAAAAATCAAACTTATTCATATTAAGAAACTAGATTCGATCATATTTGAGCGTAAATAAACAATTGTCATATTCAACGACTTCTTTATACTCTCTTTAACGACCATACACGGGCTCTCTTACGACTATGGATGTTATGGCAGCACAATTGTTGTAACTTATTATATACATAAACACTTAAACAATATTATAATATAATTAAGCTTAATTAATAAATAATTAAACTGTGATCATGGTAGGTTCATATCGAATTCCCTTATTAGAAATCCACTAGGAAAATTTGAAGAACTTCTAAGGTGTGAACATTACAACTTCGTTATGGGTAACAATATTAACACCATGAAACTTATTTCTAGTAACAAGGTTAGCACCAGGACTTTTGTTTCCAAACTCTCCAAAAAATCAAGTATATTAAAAACTTGCCCCAACCTTATTACGAAAGAGAAGAAGAAGTAAAAAAGTAACAATCTGATTGAACTACTTAGAAAGAGTACAAGAAGGCTCTTATATACAAAAAGCCTAAACCAATAAAAAATAAGCCACATGGATGACACCTAAGGAATAGTTGTACCAATTGGCATAACAGAAAAACAATAAACTAGAAAAGAAGGAAAACTATATAACAGAAATACTCTGTCTTAACACTCCCTCTCAAGATGGAGAGTAGATGTTAATCAGTCCCATCTTGTCTAGCAAACCTTTGAAAAGAGAAGGATGAAGAGCCTTAGTGAATACATCAGCCAACTGATTCCGAGTATAAACATGTAAGGTCTTCAAAACTCATGCCTGAATTTTATCACGAACCAAATGACAATCTATCTCGATGTGTTTTGTTCGCTCATGGAAAGTAGGATTCGCTACAATGTGTAAAGCAACTTGATTATCACAATATAGCAAGGCAGGCCTAGAATGGCTTACCCCAAGCTCTTTCAACAACGACAACAACCAAGTCAGCTCGCAGGTGGCATTAGCCATGGACCTGTACTCAGCCTCTACTGAAGACCGAGAGACTGTAGCTTGTTTCTTAGACTTCTAGGAGATCAACGAGTCTTCTAAAAATACACAATAGCCTGATATGGAACGCCTACTATCAAAGACAACCAAATTTAATCAAAGATCAGAGAAAACTTTGAATTGAGCTTCAGTTGTTGTAGATAGATCACTTTCAGCATAAGCTCTAAGTTCTACTTCAGACTTAGAAGGAAGAAAAAGACCTTGTCTAGGAGTCCCTTTCACATATTGCAAAACTCTTTGCACAGCCTTGAAGTGAGGAAGTCTTGGTTGAGACAAGAATTGGCTAAGTCTATGAACAACATATGATAGATCCGGCCTAGTGATGGTGAGGTATAATAACTTCCCAATTAACCTCCTATAAAGAGAAGCATCTGGCAATAAATCCCCTTCATCTTGACTTAATTTTAGATTTGGTTCCATAGGTGTAACCGCTGGTTTACAACCTAGGTACCCTGTGTCAGCCAAAATTTGTAATGCATAAGACCTTTGTGAAACCGATATGCCCCTCTCTGTTCTGCCCACTTCTAAACCAAGAAAGTAACGCAAAGTTCCAAGATCTTTCAACTTGAATCTAGCATTAATCCTACTCTTCAAGTGTTGAACAGCCACATCATCGCTACTGGCTATAATAATGTCATCAATATAGACAAGAATAACCATGAAAGCTGACCCCTTGCTGCTGATAAACAAAGAATGATCATTTGTTGACTGACGAAAGCCTTCCTCAATCAAGGCACTAGAAAATTTTGCATACCACTGCCTTGATGCTTGTTTCAAACCATACAAGGACTTGCTGAGTTTGCAAACAGCATTAGGAGGTAATTGTTTCTCCCCCTTATGACTATAACCTTGAGGGATAGTCATATATACTTCCTCAGAAAGGTCACCATGCAAAAAAGCATTATTAACATCCAATTGGTGTAAAGACCAACCATGGATTGAAGCTAAAGCAAGTAAAACCTTGATAGTAACAAGCTTTGCTACAGGAGCAAAGGTATCAAAAAAAATCAACTCCCTCTTGCTGAGTATATCCCTTGGCAACAAGTCACACTTTGTATCTTTCGACAGTCCCATCAGCATGAAACTTGACTTTATACACCCACTTACAACCAACGGTGTGATGTCCAGCAGGTAAAGAGACAATAGACCATGTATTATTGAGTGCTAAGGCATGTAACTCATCAGCCATAGCTTTATCCCACTCAGGAATACCAGAAGCTTGAGAGAAAAATTGAGGCTCGAGTGTGCTAGAGATGGACATAATAGCCGCCTTAAAGTCCCCTTTGAGCTTGTCATAATAGAGAAAATTAGAGATAGGATGCTGAGTAGAATGATGATTGACAAGAGAATCATGAAGAACATAACCACAATGATAAGCCTGTAAGTAGCTTGGATTTTTAACACAACGTTGTGGTCTAGTAGAGAGTGGAACGGAAACAGCCATAGGAGAGGCTAAATCATGAAAAGCAGTAGGAACAACAGGATGCACAATGTCAGAAACATCAGCCGGCACAGAACAAGGAGAAATATTGTCAAGAACCGGCAAAGGAAGAACATTATTGGAGAATAAGAAAGTAATATCAGTAGAGGAACTCTTGGCAACTAGAGGAAAAATGGTCTCATGAAACACAACATCACGAGAAGCAAAAGTCTTATTACTCTCTAAATCTAGCAGCTTATAGGCTTTCATCCCAAAAGGATAACCAACAAGAATACAAGCTCTAGATCTAGGAGAAAACTTGTCGCGTTTACTCAACAAAGTGGAAGCATAGCATAGGCAACCAAAAGAGCGCAAGTGACCATAAGAAGGAAATTTATTATTCAGCACTTCAAATGGAGTTTTAGAGCTTAGAACAGGGGATGGCAGCCTATTCATAAGGTGAGCAGCAGTCAAAACAGTATCACACCAATGAGAGAGAGGAATACCTGATTGAAACAAAAGAGCACGAGCAATATTAAGCAGATGCTGATGTTTACGCTCAACAACCGAGTTTTGCTACGGCCTTTCAACACAAGATCGATAATGAACAACCCCTTTATAGTTATAGAAATGAGTCAGATCCAATTCCTTAGCATTGTCTGAACAAACTCCTTTGATATGCTTCCCATATTGGGTCTGAATCAGCATAAAAAAATCTAGAATAATCTTCTGAGCCTCAGCTTTAGTATGTAAAAGGAAAACCCAAGTATATCTTGAAGCATCATCAACAATGGTTAAAAAATATCGAAAACCTTCATTAGATATCACTCAAAATGGACCACATACATCAACATGAATGAGATCAAAAGGTAAAGCTGAAAGTTTATTATTAGAAGTAAAAGACAAACGTTTTTGCTTTGCAAGAGGGCAAACAGTACAAACAAGCCTTTTATCAGCTCTAAAATTGAAAATGGGAATCTTATCCTTATGCTGAGAAACCAAACAAGAAGGATGTCCTAGACGATAATTCCATAACGTCTCAGTGGACAAAACATAAGAAGCATTACAAGCAACAGTAGAGTTAGAACTAGGTTGATACAAAGCTGGAACATTGAGATGGTAGAGATGCCCCACTCTTTTACTCGTCCCAATCTTCATGCCCTGAGTATCCTGAATCACACAACCACCATCATGAAAAAATAAAGAACCTGAGAGGCTCTTTGTGAGTGAACTAACAGATAATAAGTTGTATCTGAAAGAAGGAACATAGAGCACTTTAGATAAAACTAAGGAAGGCGATAACCGAACAGAGCCTATCTTAGAAATGGGGGCAGAATGTCCAGTAGGTAGAAGCACAAAGGTAGAAGTATGGTTGTTATCAAAAGAATCAAACAAGCTCAAATCATGGCAAACATGATGAGTAGCACCTGAGTCAATAATCCAAACATTAGCTGATATAAGAGAAGAAATACCAGTGAAGTTGGACACTACAGGCTGCTGTTCTTTAGTATCCTGAGAGATCCCCTGCATCTGAGTACTTAACAGAGATATCAAATGTTGATAATCATTAGCAGTCAAAGCATGCAAAGGAGAAGTATTGTTACTAAAATTCTGGTGATTCTCTAGATTAACTTGAGTTTCAGCAACAAAAGAAGTCTGATTAGCTAGGGGCTTTGAAGAACTTATCGGATTGGAATACCCTGGATGACTACTTGTTTGGCCCTTAGAAAAATCTCCAGAATGGCCTTTTGGTTTAAAACCAGGAGGATATCCATGAATTTTGTAACATTTATCCACTATGTGACCAAAGAAACCACAGTGTGTACAGACCGGTTTGTCCTTCTTTCCCTTATAAGCACTGTAATTGCTACTAGCCACTCCATAAGATGCTGAAATAGGAGGTAGAGATGAACCAGAAAAATGCATAGATCGTTGCCTTTCTTCTTGTATAACCAGAGAAAAAACTTTGGTAATCGGAGGCAATGAATCACTCATGAGAATTTGAGCCCGGATCTGACTGAAAGACTCATTCAAACCCATAAGAAATTGTAAAACATAGTCTTCATGTTGATAATCTGTCAGACTTTTCATTCCTTCATAATTACATACTATTGCAGGTCTAAAATCACGTAATTCATCCCAAAAAATCTTTAGTTTGGTGAAATAAGCACTAACATCATTAGAACCATGTGTGAGTGCGTGAATTTGTTGCTTCAGTTGGAAAATTCTAGGACCATTGCTCTGATTGAACCGATAATGAAGATCAATCGATATACTTCGAGCATCATGAATATACATAATACTATCTGCTATGTCCTTGCTAACAACATTCAAAATCCATGACATGCCCATGTTGTTACAACGAGACCAAAAATGATACAAATTATCCCCAATTTCTGGTTTAGCAATAGATCCATCAACAAATCCAAACTTGTTCTTAGCAATAAGAGCTATAATCATAGATCGATGCCAAGAATTGTAGTTGCTACCTGTTAGAGAATTTGAAACCAAGCCAAGCCCTGGATGATCTCCATTATCGAGGTAGAAAGAACTATTGGAATCTTCATGAACACGATCAGTGTTATCCAAGACCAAGAAAGAATTTTCATTGCTCCGATTGCCTTCATTGTTACCTCCTCGAGCTCCTCCTCCATGAGCCATTGAAGAACAATCAAGAACAAAGAAAGATCAACGAGAGCGAAAAATGGTGCTCTGATACCATATTACGAAAGAGAAGAAGAAGTAAAAAAGGAACAATCTGATTGAACTACTTAGAAAGAGTACAAGAAGGCTCCTATATACAAAAATCCTAAACCAATGAAAAATAAGCCACATGGATGACAGCTAAGGAATAGTTGTACCAGTTGGCATAACAGAAAAACAATAAACCAGAAAAGAAGGAAAACTATATAACAGAAATACTATGTCTTAACAAACCTATTTAGACCAACCAATTGGATCAATAACATTATCAATGAATGATTACAGTACAATCGTCCTTGTAAATTGCTTCCATGGATGGCACGGTAGACCTTCATTATAATTTTGTTCGTTCAGAGTAATGGATCGACTGAGATGGGGTAACCTTGGAGTATAACGCTTATGAGTTCATCCTTTTTTGTTCATCCATGTGTTGTCACCATGCATTCATCTTGGTCATCCAATGGTTTTCTAACTATTAACTTGAAATTTTGTAACGTAAAACTGATATCATGTATGTTAAATGAGTGTTCTAATTTTTAATTAAATATATTTTCAATTGTGTATATTTAACGATGAATTTAATTTTCTATCATGTTATTTTATTTTAATTACTTCACACATGATTGAGTATGATAATTGTGGAAGGATATGATGTAGTTCATGTATTTTCAAACAAGAAGCATATTAAAGAGGAAAAAAACGATGAACGGTAACCATGAGAAAAAAAGTTAGGTATATGTCCAAGAGGAAAAAAACTATGAATGATAGTGTTGGAAAAAGATGAAATTTATTAAAAAATTGATTGTTGGAAAATATGCCTTGTCCCACATTGCTTTTTTACATTATTTTAAAGAGGTATAAATAGTGAAGAGTTGGCTATTGGGATTGGGCCCCAAGGGGCACCCACGTTTGTCTTCTTTATTCAGAAAAAAGAGTCGTTGCTCGTATTTACTCACAAAAATATTTGTTATTCGTCTTTAATCTGAAAATGGTTGTTACTCTTCATTACTCAGAATGGCCGTTACGCTCTTAATTCCCAGACATTACCGTTTTATTCATAATTGCCACACGTTCAATCTGCCATGTCTACTGAAATGCTAACTGCTGATCTAAACAAACCATTCCGTTTTGAGGGATTACACTTTAAAAGATGGAGACAAAAAATGTTTTTTTTCTTAACCATGAAAAAAGTCATTTCTGCTCTTACTACTGAAAAACCAATACAGTCCAATCCTCCTACTGAAGTTGTAACTAAGGATTTAGACACCTGGATGGAAAATGATTTTCTATGCAAAAATTATATTCTTAACGGTTTAGCTGATGACTTGTATGATTATTATAACTGTGATAAGTCTGCTAAGGAAATTTGGGAAGCACTTCAAAAGAAATACGACACTGAGGAAGCTGGAACTAAAAAGTATGCTGTCAGTAGATACATGAAGTTTCAAATGATTGATGGCAAATCAGTGGAAGCTCAATCACACAAACTGCAGAAGATAGCACACGAAATAACTTCTGAAGGTATGACTTTAGATGAACAATTTCAAGTAGCTGTTATAATAGATAAATTACCCCCTGCTTGGAAATATTTTAAGAATACACTTAGGCATAAAACTAAGGAATTTTCTTTAGAAAGTCTTATAACCCGTTTAAGAATAGAAGAAGAAGCTCGCAAGCAAGACCAAAGAGATGAAGTACTCGTAGTCTCAAATAATAGTACCAATAAGAAACCCTCCTCTACAATTCTGAAACTTAAAGGTAGAAATATGAAAACTCATAATCGTAGTAATAATCAAAACCGCCACCACCAAAATAGAAATAGAAGCTATCCTCCCCAGAATGGACCTCAACCCCCCTTAAGGAATAACACATGAATGTGTTATAGTTGTAATAGACCTGGCCACTTGGCTAGGAACTGCCAGAACAGGAATCGTCCTGCCTCACAGGCGAACCTTATCGAAGATCAACTTATTGCTATGATATCTGAAGTCAATTTTGTTGGTGGATCCGAGGGGTGGTGGGTAGACACTGGTGCTTCTCGCCATGTTTGCTATGATCGAGACATGTTCAAATCCTATTCTGATTCTGAGGATAAGAAAGTGCTGCTGGGTGACTCCCACTCCACTAAAGTTGCTGGTACTGGTGAGGTGGTTTTGAAGTTTACCTCTGGAAAGACTGTCATCTTGAAGGATGTCCTGCATACTCCAGAGATGAGAAAGAACTTAGTTTCAGGCTATCTTCTTAACAAAGCTGGGTTTACTCAAACTATAGGGGCTGATTTATATACTATAACTAAAAATAATATATTTGTTGGGAAAGGGTACGCCACTGATGGCATGTTCAAATTAAATGTTGAAATCAATAAAACCTCTTCTTCTGCTTATATGTTGAGTTCTTTTAATATTTGGCATGCTAGACTTTGTCATGTTAATAAACGCATATATAATCAAGAACATGAGTAGCTTAGAACTAATTCCTAAACTATCTTTAAATGATTTTAAAAAATGTGATTTTTGTAGTCAAAGCTAAAATAACCAAAACTTCACATAAATCAGTAGTTAGAGAATCTGAACCTTTAGAATTAATTCATTCTGATATATGTGAACTTGATGGAAATTTAACAAGAAATGGAAAACGCTATTTTATAACTTTTATAGATGACTGTTCAGATTACACTTATGTATATCTAATGAAAAATAAAAGTGAAGCATTTGATATGTTTAAAATATTTATGACTGAGATTGAAAATCAACTTAACAGAAAAATAAAAAGGTTTCGAAGTGATAGAGGCACCGAATATGATTCCAATATCTTCAATGATTTTTATAAAACTCATGGAATCATTCATGAAAAAACTGCACCTTATTCTCCTGAAATGAATGGCAAAGCTGAAAGAAAAAATAGAACTTTTACTGAATCAGTTGTTGCAATTTTAAACTCTGGTATTGCAATTTTATTAAACTCTGGTGCTACTTCCCATTGGTGGGGAGAAATTTTATTAACTGTTTACTATGTGCTAAATAGAGTGCCTAAATCTACAAATAAAATTTCACCCTATGAAATTTTGAAAAATAAGAAACCTAATTTAACTTATTTTAAAACTTGGGGTTGTTTAGCCTATGTTAGAATCCCTGATCCTAAAAGAAATAAAGTTGCTAATAGAGCATATGAATGTGTATTCATAGGATACGCTATGAATAGTAAAGCTTATAAATTCTATGACTTAAAAGATCAGGTAGTTATAGAATCAAATGATGCTGACTTCTATGAACATAGGTTTCCCTTTAAATTTAAGAATAGTGGGGGCTCGTCTTCTAGTAGTTTACCTATAACTAGAACTAGTGAACAAACTGAAGAATTAAACACTGAAATTAGAAGAAGTAAACGAGCTCGAACCCTTAAGGATTTTGGGTCTGATTTTTATGCTTATACCTTAGAGGAAGATCCCCAAACTATTAAAGAAGCATTATCTTCTTTAGATGCCAACTTATGGGAAGAAGCCATAAATGATGAAATGGACTCACTTGAGTATAATATGACTTGGCATTTAGTTGACTTACCTCCTGGTTGCAAAACCATTGGATGTAAATGGATACTAAAAAAGAAATTAAAACCCGATGGTACTATTGAAAAATATAAAACTCGTCTTGTAGTTAAAGGATATAGGCAAAGGGAAAATGTAGATTTCTTTGATACCTTTTCACCAGTTACACGAATAACTTCCATACGTGTACTTTTCTCTCTCGCTGCTATCCATGATTTAGTAGTACATCAAATGGATGTTAAAACTGCTTTCTTAAATGGTGATTTAGAAGAAGAAATTTATATGGATCAACCTGAAGGTTTTGTTATCCCAAGTCAAGAAAATAAAGTTTGTAAGTTAGATAAATCTTTGTATGATCTAAAACAAGCACCTAAGCAATGGCATAAAAAATTTGATAATCTAGTTATCTCACATGGATTCAAAATAAATGAAAGTGACAAATACATTTATTATAAATTAGAAGTTAATATTTGCACTATTATATGTTTATATGTGGATGACATGCTTATTTTTGGATCAAATATTTATGTTGTGAATAAAGTGAAAACATTGTTAAAAGCTAATTTTGATATGAAAGATCTCGGAGAAGCGAGTGTAATCCTTGGTATAAAAATAACTAGGTCTGAAAAGGGAATTTCTCTAGATCAATCTCACTACATTGAGAAGATCTTAAAGAAATATAATTACTTTAACTATAAACCTGTATGTACTCTTTACGATCCTAGTGTAAGCGAGCATCATCGGTAGCTTACGTTACGCTATTGATTGCACTAGAGCAGACATAACTTATGTTGTGGGACTACTATGTAGGTTTACCAGTAGACCTAGTATAGAGCATTGGAATGCTATTGAAAGGGTTATGAGATACCTTAAGAGAACTATGAACCTTGGATTACATTATAAAAAGTTTCCCGCTGTTTTAGAAGGATACAGCGATGCAGATTGGAACACTTTATCAGAAGACTCCAAAGCAACTAGTGGCTATATATTTAACATAGCTGGTGGAGCTGTTTCTTGGAAGTCTAAGAAACAGACAATATTGGCTCAATCTACAATGGAGTCTGAAATGATAGCACTAGCCACTGCTAGTGAAGAAGCAGGCTGGCTAAGAAGTCTGTTAGTTGAGATCCCTTTGTGGGAAAGACCGATACCAGCTGTCTTGATCCATAGCGATAGTACTGTGGCTATTGCAAAGATTCAGAACTGTTACTACAACGGTAAGAGACGACAGATATGTCGTAAGCATAGTACTGTTAGAGAATTTCTCTCAATAGGAGCTGTAAGAGTGGATCATGTAAGTTCTGATGAAAAATTTGGAAGATCTTTTGACGAAAGGATTACCAAGAGAGAAGGTTTTCAAAACCTCAAAAGGAATGGGATTAATGCCCTTAGAATGAAGAGTCACTTATGATGGTAACCCAACTTATAGACTGGAGATCCCAAGAAATAAGTTCAAAGGGTAATAACAAGTCATGAAGTGATATGAGATGTATCATGCTATTTATCAAATCCCATTCTATATTGTTAAAAGCATGAAGTCCTGAAGCAATAGAAAAGGATGAGTTAATTGTTAAACTCTTAATGAGTTCTATACTCTATGTGGAGTGGAGTACATAGCTACATGAGTACTCTTGATAGACTCACTTATGTGAATGTGGAAGTGTGGCCGCTTCCTATGAAAATTTTTTGGGCAAAATTTACTAGAGCGTTCACTATACTGGGATACACGTGTATGGCCGTAAAGCACGGGCTTTTTTGAACTACACCTTGGAAAGGTTATGTGTGTGATAATTGTTAGAGATAGAGTTCAAAACTACGAGTTACTCTAGTATATTCTAAAGCATCAACACTCTGCAAAGGCTCAAGTCGATAGACACCTTTTCGCTTATGCACAATCTTATAATTTTAATTGATCGGTTGCTCGATGAAAATTATTTTTATATAAAATTCAAGTGGGGATTATTGGAAAAAGATGAAATTTATTAAAAAATTGATTGTTGGAAAATGTGCCTTGTCCCACATTGCTTTTTTACATTATTTTAAAGAGGTATAAATAGTGAAGAGTTGGCTATTGGGATTGGGCCCAAAGGGGTACCCACTTTTGTGGAAGGGGAGAGGACCTAGGCAAATGTGATACCACACGTGCGTGCGCGCGCCGCCGCCGTCCGTCCGACTGATCGACCGGCCGTGCCGTGCCAAGCCGAGCCGAGTCCGAGTGCGTGTGTGTGAGGTGAGGTGGTATTTTATTTTTTGGTAAAATATTCTTTTAAGGAAAACTTTTCCACTTACAAAAATGGTTGTTATATATATATATATTTTCAGAAAAATGACCGTTATTTTCTTTTATTAAGAATATGGTCGTTTGTCTTCTTTATTCAGAAAAAAAAGAGTCGTTGCTCATATTTACTCACAAAAATATCTCGTCTTTAATCTGAAAATGGTCGTTACTCTTCATTACTCAGAATGGCCGTTACGTTCTTAATTCCCAGACATTACCGTTTTATTCATAATTGCCACACGGTTTCGAAAACCTATAAAAGGAGGGCTTCAACTCTCATTTCAAGCACAACAATCTGCAATCTCATCTCCCTACGAGAAACAATTCTCTCTACAATTTCTAAGTTCTTTTTTAGTTTTTCGAGCAACAAATTTTCAGGTGTAGCATTTCAGTCTTCATCAGTGCAGTGAAGTTCTGAGACAGAGATTAAGATTCTGGGCTGTTTTATCCTGGAGACGACGAGGCTGTATTTGCTTGCACAAATTGGACAGAGCCGCGAAACGTCTTAAAGAGAGCGACCTAGTCCGCGACTCAACCCAAGCAGTTACTTTCAAGATGTCGATAATATTGTTCCTATACTGTTTTTATAAACTTGCTTCAACAGATAGCCATGAGAAAAAAGTTAGGTATATGTCTAACTTTTTCTACCTAAAATAATTAATTAATCATTTATAAACTTAAAATGATTTTATTATTAGAAAATAAATATGTGTTGTGTGCTTTGATCATATATTTGATTAGACAATAATTTAACTTTGTAATATAAAATTGTTATCATGTATGTTAAATAAGGGTTCTAGTTTATCCAACTATGTGTATTCATTAATGAATTTAATTTTTTATCATGTTAATTTATTTTAATTATTTTACTTAGGATCAATTTTATCACTTTTCAATTTTAAACTTTAGTTTAATTTTATTTATTTTTATTGATTTTAAACTTTATTATTATTATTTAAATTTTATTACAAATTTAAAGATAACGAAGATTCAAAAATTTTAAAAGTACATTATTTAAAGACTCTCAAATTTAAATTAAGATTTATTTAAATTAGATTTAAATTAATATATATATATATATATATTAAAAGAAAAGAAACTAACGACGGCATATATATTATACATATAGAATATAGAAAGTGGATATATATATATAGATTAAAAGAAAAGAAACTAACGCATATATATTATACATATAGAATATAGAAAGTGGATATATATATATAAGAAAAGGAGCTGGAGAGATAACAAATATATATAAGCTCAGAGGATGACGGGCCACCGGAAAGGAGAGTGAAAAAGAGAAAAAGCAGCGCTGAAATTAAGAAAGAGAAAAAAAAACCCGAGAGAAGATAAAAAAACAGATTCTTTTTATGAGTTAATTTTCTTTTCATTCTTACGATAAATTCGTTTATATTAAATTTAATTTTTAGCATGAATTAATTTTTATTTACTCTAAGAAAAAAATATAATTTAATTCTAAATTATATTTGATTTTCTATGTTAATTTAAATTATTTATCTTCATGTTTGTCTAATTTATTCTAAGTTTAATATTTTTAATTAACTACTCATTAATTAAATAATTTTAATATTGTGATTTATTATCGAAAGAGTTTAATTTCAAATTATACTTAATTTTCTATGTTAATTTGAATTATTTATCTTCATGTTTGTCTTATTTATTCTGAATTTAATGCTTTTAATTAACTGATCATTAATTAAATAATTTTAGTATTATGATTTATTATTGAAAGAGGAAATTATAAGATAGATCTAGAATATTTTGACATAGGTAAATATAGAGATCAAAAGACTTGTATGAACCTGTATATTTTTAAAAATCATTGGTCTTAATGATTTCTTACTTTATCAAATTGCATATTCTTGTGTAAATTAACGAACAAGATTATTTCTAATTGATTATCGAAAGAAGTTTTTGGATATTTTTGAAAATTTCTAATAAACAGAGAGAATTAAATTCAATTAACTAGATGAGTAAAGCATAGGGAAGGATTAGGTGAAATCGATTTCCTAAATGTTTTCTTCCAATTAATTTGATCTTTGAATAATATCTTTATTTTCTTTTGTGCATCTTTCTTTAAATTAATTTTATTTTAAATTTCAATTACAACAACCTGTGTGAATTTTCTAGAGAAAATTAAGATTAGCATAAGTTTGTATTTGTCAAAAATAAGTTACCAATCCCTGAGGACGATACTTTATTTATCACTTTATTATAAAATTATGATACTATGTACTTGTAGTTTTGCATTGATCAAGTTTTTGAAAATCAATAAAAATAAATAAAATTAGACTAAAGTTTAAAATTGAAAAGTGATAAATTATGTTAAATTATGTAAGTCATCAAACATCCCCAAACTTATAACTTTGTTTGTCCTCAAACAAAAAAAAAATAAAAGAAAAGACAATTGTAGGCAGTGTCAACAAGACCCCATAGATAACTACTATCACTCACCAAGCTATGATTTGAATTTAGATTTTATCACTAATAACATACTCTTTTTACAATGAATATAGCAAGAAAATCAATCAAAATTCAGTAATTTTTCAAGTAATAGTTAAGCATTTACTTCAACCTAAAGCTAGGTCCTTAAGTGTGTGTGTGTGTGTGTGTGTGTGTAAAATAGTCAATTTAATTCAAAACTACCAGCAAATTCAGATAAAAGTAAAACAACTAAAATCAGAAGAATTTTCTCAAAACTTAACTCCATAAGTCCAATTTTTAGAAATCCTCTCCACTAATGTAATCAAATACCAAAATTAGAGATCAAAATGTCTTTTAATTAAGATTGTAATGATAGGCCATAGGATGATGGCTAAGAAAGAAATAGATATGGAAAATCAAAATAAACTGGGAAAATATTTGATCGAAAGAAACAATAAAAAGAATAACCACATGATTCACACCATAGCTCTTTCTTAACAATATGCTCATACTCATGACAATATTTTTGTCATTTTCAACAAGTAGTGTGCTTTTTTCTTCTTCTTCTTCTTTTTTTTTTAAATGTGGTTGCCTTGATACTCATAATCTTTACTAATTTCAACCTTTTTAACCTTTTTTTTATTCTTACCTTTTACTTTCTTTCTTTCTTTCTCTTTTTTTCACTCTTTTTTTATCTTTGATTAAATAGAGCAAACATAATGTGGATTATTTAGTTTGAACTAACTTTCTCTTTAAATACAAATTTTGAGAAAATACTTTGATGAAATAACAAATAACAAATAATTGGTTTATGTAGTTAAAAGAACAAATAACACTTATATAAAATAATGCTCAAAGGGGTTAACTATGGGAATTCACCATGCAATGATGGCGTGATAATTAGGACGATTGGAAAAGCTTTTTGGTTGTGAAAAATAATTGCCTAGATCATTTCTCTAATATTTGGTATCAATTAGGATTTTGCCTCAAGAATCCATCAATTGATTCTAGAGCAAATCAAGATTAAACTTTTCCAAACCCAATTAATTCAACTTCTTCTCTTCGTAGGCAAAATGGAGTAGAAAAAAATTTACTATGTGCTCAATTATTTTCAAGGACAAATATTTAAATCAAAGTATCCACAAAACTTTGACTAACATAATAGTATATTTTGAAAAAAATTCTCAAACCTATTCTCAATCATAAATTTCATAGTCATAACGAATTCAATCATACTCAAGTACATGCTTGATAAGAGAATTCAACAACTCAAGACTATAGAAGTTGACAATCAAACATGACAATTGTCTAAGGATTTGATGTATTTCATATATTTTCAAGCAAAAAATATATTAAAAAAAACTATTAATGGAAAGAATAAGAAAAAAGTTGACATATTTTCAACTTTGTTTTCCTAAAATGATTAATTAGTCATTTTTTTACTTAGAATGATTTGCATATTAGAAAACAAATATATGCTGTGTAATTTCATCGTATGTTTGGTTGGACAATAATCTAATTTTATAGTGTAAAATTGATATCATGTATGTTAAATGAAAGCTCTCGTTTTTAATTAGACATATCCAATTACATCTATTTATTAATAAATTTAATTTTATATTATATTAATTTATTTTTAATAATTTATATTTATAGGTTACACGAGAAATTAAATTATATTAGATTAAAAATATGATCATTCTTTCACGGAAGACAAATTTGGTTGAATACTTAGTGTTTAATCTTCAATTGACTATGTATTAAAAGCCCATTCTAGTTACTCTTTATTACTTGATTCATTGAATTTGATGTTTTACCATATGTGATACTTTTTGATAAGGAGTTGGATCTTGATTTTATATTTCATTATCCTTGTGTTTTCTCTAATAAAATTACAATTAGGGTGTCCAATTTAGATTAAAATAGCAAAAGGGGTTATATTAGTTTATTTTTCAAAATAAAATTTCGTCACATCTAGATTTTAAGTTTTAAGTTTTTAATATTTAATTTCTTATAAAAATTTAATAATTTGAATATATTTTATTAAAATAAGTTTTAATTTTCATTAATGATAATTTTATTCATTAAAATGGCACTAAAATATAATTAATTTTAAAGATATAAATTACATAATTTTTTGTGTTAATATAAATTAGTTATAATTATATCATTACTTTATATGTAACATCATTTTTAGTTAAAAATAACTACCGACTAAACATTACTAATGTTATTTTTCAATAAAAATATAATTCTATTTCAATATATAAATCATAAATCTTTCATTAATCACATAGTTACACAAATTATTTGATTGAAATTGTAAAAAAAACAATATTATAAAATTGAATTCTATTTTTATTTTTATATATAATTATATTTTTATTGTAAAAATTAAAATATTATTTTTTATTAATTATGTTGATTCAATGTTGATTGGATTTATTTGTGAGTAGTTTAATGACTTGGACCTCTTACATTGCACATATGGCATTGATTATTTTACATAGGATAAAATTGTTAATTTAAGCTTATTTTGTTTAAGGTGTTTAGCTTTATTTTTTTTCAAAATTTAAAATAAAAATAAACAATAATATATATTGTTATTATTTATAACAGTATTTTTCAAAAACTATTTTAAATTTTTATATATATTATAGATTTTAAAAAACCTTACATCCAAATTAAACTACAATATATCAGACTTCGATTATGATTTTTTTTTTGTTGCTTGGTTTTGGATTAATGCAAAAGCAATTTATGATTATATAGAAAAAAATTATTAAAATTAATTTGAAGGCTTAAGAAAATAAAAAAAAATCCTTGCTAATGCAATGCCCTATATATTTGCATCTCATTAAAACATTCTTTTAAAAAGTATTTTGATCTAAAACTGTTTTTTAATAAAAACACAATCACATACTGGGGTCGATACATGGGGATATACGTAGAATTAAGTAGGAAATGTGTATTTTTTTTCTTTTAATGTATAAAATTTTAAGTATAATATTTATTAAATTAAAATGAAGTTATATACTTAAAATTAAATTATTTTTCATTTGAATTTTTTAAGTTTTAATTTTTAACATTTAATCTCTTATAGAAACTAATAATCTAAATAGATTTTATTAAAATAAGATACTTATATATATATTATATATATTTACAAAATAAAAATTATTATTATCACCTTTAATTTTCATTAATAATAACATTATAATATAATTAATTTTAAGAATATTATTACCTTATATATAATATCATTTTTAATTAAAAAATAATTAATATTATTTTTTAATATATATATATATATATATGCTGAAAATGTTATTAAACACAAATTATTTTATCAAAGTTTTACAAAATATAAAATTATAAAATTGAATCCTTATTTTTATTTTTATATATAATTATATTTTTATTAAAAAGTAAAAATATTATTTTTATTAATAATTTTAAAAGATTTCATGTATTAAATATAAAATAGATTATTAAAAATTTAAAAATAAATACAAATTTAATAAAAACTTAAGAGGTTGATGATTTTAGGCTAATTATCATAGAGTGATGAAAATCTCTTTTACTGTCGCTGACGCTTGCTATTAGATTGAAATGATTATATCTCTCTTAGATTTCCAAGGTCAAACGCTATTCTGTGAAAACTCGTTTAGAAACAATAAAAGCCACTATTACTACCAGATCCTCCACTGTTCTTGTTTACAATAATAAATTCAAAAGACAAGTGATATTTTGAGTAAAAATTTCGCAATAATTTAAAATTTATGTTTATAATTAAATATTTTTAATATTAATATAATTTTTTAAAATAAATATTTAATATTTAAATAATAATAAAAAATATATTCTAAAAATCCTTACAAATTTTTCATCGTACTTTTTTTTTTACTACCCAAACCCGCGTTTCACGGGGGACTACCCAATGCCCTAGAATAACATCCCCACGCACGCTCTCATCTGTCTCTAGCTATTTGCATACAAAAACAGATTTACTTTTCTTGAATCTCCCCCCACTCTCTACATTTACTATTTTCGTACTTTGGTAATGATGACGATTCATTATCCTCGTTTTTATATTCTTTTGCTTCAAGAAAACAATTCTTTTAAAACTTTAAAAAACACCAACCATGTTGAGATCTGCAACCTTGAATGCCAGAATACATTATACCAACGATGATAACAAACGCGAAGGAGAAGAAAATCAATCGGGATATGATATTTACCGGCTCGCATCGATTGTTCAATTTTCCCCCTACTAGTTGAAAAATTGTGTAAAGAATTTAAATATATTTTTATTATTATTTATACTATAAAATAAATAAATATTTGTATAATGATTTTTTGATGCACTGTTTATTAAATTATCTCCAAAAAAAATTTCACTAAGTTTATGTAAAACGCACGTGCTATAACATCCTTGTAAATTTTCCACGTATGCATGTAATTAAATAGTGTTGATTATATGTATATAAATTTTCTAATAAACTTAAAGGGAATTGTAAATGTAATTAAATGATGAAATTTGATGAAAATTAATTAATTGATTATATACTTTAGGTTATATTGTAATAAACTTTAATTGAGAACATAAGCAATATGCAATGTTGCATGAAACTGGTACTTGCAAAAATTAAACAAACATATAGCCCGTGGGTACCGGTAGCGGGTGTCATTTGTGTCCATATCTGTGCCATATTTGTACAAGTATTCATGTCCGTGATAGTATTTTAGTATTTGAGAAACAAAAGGGTGGAGATCGGAGATTGGAGATTGGAGATAGGATTAGATAATGGATATATTAGTATTACTATTTAAAATATGTATATATTGATTAATATTTTCATAATATTATATATATTAGTAGTATATTTTGTTTATTATTAACGAATAATCTTTTCCTTTAATTCATTACTATTATTTCTAATACCCTTAAAATTGTTATAAATATTTTTTGGTGATGATTTGAGATAATATCTCTAAATAATTTGAAAATTGTTAAAAATAACTTATAATAACAAAAATAACACTCTATTAATATTAAATAGAATTCAATTAGATATCGTTCTATGTTAAACGGACTAAAATGGTTATATAATTTAATTTGATGGTATTTAATGTAAAAAGATATATCATATTTTTTTAATAATGAAAATATGAGTTGGTTATAAGTAATGTTATTTTTATAATTATAAATTTTAAAGATATTGTTTTTTTATTTTTTAAAATAATTTTAGCAAAACCATCCGATTTTCATTGGTTTTTTCTAGCAATATCATTTTTTTAGGTTATTATTTAATTTTTCATAATTGTATTTTCTTTTAGAGTTAAAATAAAATATTTTTTTTGTTATTAATAACGATGAAATGAATATTTTTATTCTTTATTTATTATAAAGATGAGATTCCTTTCATTTATAGCCCATATGTGTAACATATGTTGAAATGACCATCTAAATTTTAATTTTAAATCACTTGTATATTTAAAATAAAATGGAATAATGTTAGTATTTTTAGAAACTCTCAAATAAAATAATCAAAAATAGAAATCTTATTTCACATAATAGTTTTTCAATACAATAAAATAACTATATAAACATCTCTATATAGTAGTTACATATGCATTTAACATACTCTTAGCATAACCAATCATATGTAAGTAATTATAACAAATTATAACAACCTTCTAACAAATACATTATTAGCTTGTTCTATTAGTATACAATATAGTCTTACATTTTGTCAAATTAATGATCTAGTTAAAACCATTAGTTTGATTTTAAGAGAATGAAACTAAGTAGAAGTAATAGGTTTTATGAATATGTTAACAAGTTACTCATAAGATGGCATATTGCCAAGGGTAAGTTGGCATTGAAGAACCTAATTTCTAAAAAAGTGTTAATCCAACTCAGTGTGTTTGGTTCTAGCATGATGAATTGGATACTTAGGCAAACTACGAGTCTCGAGATTACAAAAAAATAACACTAGTGGAGCAATAAAAACAAATGTAATTACGAGAAAATGGATTTAAGCCAATAAGCTTAGCAGTTATAATAGCCACGACTAGATATTCAAACTTATTACTCGAGTGAGCAATAACTTTTTGTTTAACAATTTTCCAAGAGATTAAGTTAGAGCAAGAAAAACACAATAAATACTAGTTGAATTATGATCATGTGAGTAAGAAGTCCAATCAACATCACAATAAACAATCAAATGCAGAGAATATAATTTAGAGAAAGTAAGACTATACAGTAAAGTGTCTTTCAAGTAATGAAATACCCTTTTAAGAGCCATCCAATGAACATCAAAACGTTGTACCAAAAACTGACACAACTTATTTACAACAAAAGAATCATCAAAATGAGTAAGGGTACAATATTAGGAAAACTTCTATAATGACTAGTGTCATATAACATAGTACTATTAGTCTTACTAAGGCCCTTCCTATTAGTTATATGGGTGTAAACCTCTTTTGTGTCCATAAAACCACAACTATCAAGTAATTCTTTGATGTATTTTTATTGAATAAGCTATAAAACATCACCAATCATATTGACCTTAAGACTCAAAAAATAAGTCAAGTGACCTAGATCCTTGAGAACAAAAGCATTATTATACTGAGTGATAAAACTTCCAATTATGATAATATCATCAAGATAGATCAAGAACACAGTATAAACCTTACTAGAGTCTTTTATAAACAATGAAGTATAATATTTGGATGAAATATAAGGCTAATTAAATTAAACAACTACTCAATTTTACAAACTAAGTCCTTAGAGTTTTCTTAAACCCATAAATAGCTTTTCTCAATCTACATCATATACACATCTTTTTACAACTTTTTATTCAAAAACACAATATTTACGTCAATTTGTATCAAGATTCACCCCTTTGATATGGCAAAAGTAAGCATAACTCTAATAGTAGTAAGCCTAATCAAAGGAGAAAAAGTTTCAAAAAAGTCAACACATTCTCTTTGCAAGAACCCCTTAGCTTCAAGCTTAAATTTGTACTTGTTAAGAGTCTTATTTGCATTATGTTTTACCATAAACACTCGCCTATAACCAATTATATTATTACCTTTAGGAAGTACAACCAACTCCCCAGTCTCATTCTGTAATATAACTTAAATTTCCAACTCCATGGCACATTTTCACTCAAGAATTTAACCATTTCTTTATATGACTTAAGCTTAGAAAATATAGGAACTCCATAGATAAAAAATGCATATAGCTTAGGCTTAGACACACCATCTTTTGCACTGGTGACCATACCATGAGTATTCAAAGCCTACTGAAAAAGAGAATAAGGTAGTGTCCTAGAAAAAAACCCAACATCAATAACAAAATTGAGATTATTAAAAGGAAAAGAGGGAACAATAGGTTGTTTAAGAGGTGAGGAAGGTACTGATAAAGTAGATAGACAAGGCTCAGAGTGAAAAGAAATAAAATATGTGTCAAAGGCTAAGAATGGTAGGCAACATCTCAACTATAGAAAAAATGGATGTCATAATTGTTGTAGCAAACACTAGTACATTAGTAGGAACATGCACTAGCATAATGTCAGAAGAAGACACATCATGCTAAATAGGAGATTGGGCTAATAAGGACTTGATTGATGAATTAACAGAGATAGGTAAAACATACGAGGATGGGACAATAAATAAAGAAGACAATTGATGGTAAAAAAAGCCAAGTAGGCACCTATAACACATGCAATAAGTTGGCATGTAGATTTGCATTCTAAATCACTAGAAATATAACCATAGGGAAAAACAAGCTCATTAAATACAACATGACATCTTTAAAAAAAATCCATTGTAGAATGAGGCTCCAATTTATTACTTGTATATCCTCTCAAATAAAGGAAACATTGTTCACCAAATACTTTAAACCGAGAAATATTACACTACTTATGATATAACACCTCAAACCATAAAGAACTCTTGACAGTATCCTATTAAATGATAAGCTGTCATTTTAAAAGAGAACAATTGAAATTGAAGTGGAACATGACTCAAAAATATTTAAGTCAAACCATGCTCAACAATTTGTCTTTGCCTAAATCCCACAACCCTATTTTGTTTTATGGTATGAGTTGTGCGTCTATGCACCACACCCTCCTTTTTCAAAATTTTAAACAAAGGTTTATATTCAATACCCCCGTCAATTTGTAAAGCTTTAAAAGAAGTAGAAAGTTGAGTAACAATCACTGATTTAAAAGAAAGAAATGCATCAATAGTTTGATTCTTAGTATGGAGAGAAAACAATCAAATAAATCGACTAAAATCACCCACAATAGTTAGAAACTACTTTTCATTATTATAAAATAGCTTTAGAAAAGTCAAAAAGATTAAAGTACAACAATTCAAAAGCTTTAGAACAACTCAAGTGAAAATTCTTAAATGGTTGTTTATGAGCTTTTGTAATTTCACAAATAGAACAAAATACATAATCTTTGGTAATATTTCTAAGGCTAATATTATGAAGTTGTAAAACTTTTGATGCAGTTTCAAATGATAAATGATGTAGCCTCCAGTTCCATTAATGATGCAACTCAATTGATTTTTGGTTAATTCAAGAAACTATGAAAATTTCACTAATGCCTATTAAATTGATAGTCTTAACCATTTAACATGTTATTATTCCCTTTGAAACATGACTACTAACGTTAAAATAAGTCACATTAGCTTGAATAAACTAATTAATCTTGATGTTTGCTTTCAAATGTATTCTTTCATAATTCTCAAATTGACTATGCATGATTACAATTGAGGGACGAATTTGAATCATATTAAATGTAGTCACAAAGGTGGGATACCAATGACCCAAGCCATTAAGAAGGTATAAGACTAGTTCATGTTATGAAATTATTTCACCTAGTGTAGCCAAATGATGAGACAAAATCTTAGCTCACAATATGTACTTAGTTAAGTTAAACCATGACCATTCTTGGTAAGAGTTCATGACCTCTCTCGTAATTCCAGAATCCTAGATTGAACTATATTGTAAAACCTCTCTTCAAAAGCTAATCCATCTATTTAACAAGGAGCCATATTGAACCTAAGTAGTAAATTAAGGATTAAGAATCAAACATCATTATTAAGAAATGGTGAAGTTTTAGGTAATGTCTCGTGACTAAAACCTTCAGGCCTATATATAATTATTAAACACATTAATTATTCGCACAAAACCAAGTAATTATTCTCATTTAAATTCATAGAAAGTGAAACACTGTTTGGCAGCATAGCAAAGAAGGATTGAGAATGAACATCGAGAATTACATTATTACCATATTTCTCAACATAAATGATCCAATTCCATTCTAAATTTGATGGTCATTTCGCTTTCTTTGAAGTCATGGAAGCATAAACTTATTATCACCATGCGTATTGGATAGATTGTCTAGTAGTAGGAGAAATCACAAGTGAAGGTGACTCATCATCTTGAAAAGTAGGTTTGGAATCTATAGCCAAGGTCTATCAAATCAAATACAAGTTCGCGTACCATACAAACTTTCACACTGAGTGATCAAGAATAGTAATCTTATTTCACATAATTAATATTCAATACAATGAAATGATTATACATATGTTTTATATTAGTACCAATATATGCTTACAAGAATCTTGATGTGCATAATCAAGTCCCAATAACGACGTCAAAAACTTGATGAACAAAATTGACAATATTGATATTGTAAATACTTTGATTTTATATTTATAAAACTATCGTAAGTGACAAATATACTCTCAAGGTCGATCTAAGTAAGAAATATATATGGTTTTTAATTTATTATTCAAAATCTTAAAAATAAAATTAAATATTAAACATCTAGTTATGATATTTTGGTTTGTTTGTTTCCTAATCTAATAATATAAAAAATAAACCTAGATATGAGGTCAATAAACAATTATGAATTTTTTTATCATTCATAACAATTGAGTATTAAATAATATAATAATTAAGTTAATTATGCTTGCTAACTTTAATTTTTAATGAAAAATAATATATTTCTCTCTAACATATTTAATATAAAATCTTAAATAAAAACAAAATCAATATATTTTATAGAAATGTTTTACTTAAATAATTTTTTTCAAACATAATAACGTTATTATTATATTATATTTATAAACAAAAAATCATGTTAAATTTAATCACAAAAAAATTAAACATAACATATAAGAATAAAACATAAAAATAACTGTAAATAATTTGTTTTAAAATTATATCTCAATAGAATTCTTACAAAATTTTGATGTTAATTCTATTACTAAAAAATCTCAAAACAGATTTACATTTTCATTTATTAAATTAAAAATTAAAAATCTATAAAAATATAAGTAATTCTTCTCAAAAATAAAAAAAAATTCTAAAACTAAAAACTAAAAGTAAAAAAAAAACTTTCTTGAGAGAAAAGAATCGAAAAAATTGTTTTTTATAATAGGTAGAGATGATCCTTTTATCGGTGAAAAAAAGATAAAAAAAAGTAAAATTATTTCAACAATAAATTTTAAACGCGTTTGAACAAGTTGACACCCATGTAAGATACAAAATTTACGACATAAGAGCATTTGGTGAGCGTAAGACACGACGCGAGACTTCAATGTAAATGGGAGACTACACACAAATTTTTAACATTTTTAATCAATTTTATCCAATTTTTTCATCTTTTTTACTTTTCATCGTTTCTTTTCTTACTATATTTTTAATTTCTTACTATATTTTTAATGCATTATTTTTAGTATTTTTTTAAATCTTTTAAGTTATTTTTGAACGAAAATATTTAAAAAATAATAAAAATATACGTGATTTTGAAAAAATAAATATATAAAAATACGATAAAATTATATAAATATAAATCTATTTAATAGATTAAAATTAAATTTTATCGCTAATCAACTAAACAATATCAGCTCATTCTACTGGGATACAATAGTTTCAGTTCGACAGTAAATATCATGAAGATGAATATTATTAAAATACCAAACCCTATAAAATAACACACAAACCAGCGGCTCGGCACTACCCATTTCAAAGGCTGAACCGAAGAAAAGAAAGAAAAGAGGACGACTACAGTTCACAAAGAATCCCAACATTTATCAAAAAAGATGAAGGAAGAGAGATGAAAAAAGGGGTACGAACACACGACTCCTGTTTGACAAAGGATTCACATAAATGAACTGCATGGAACAAAATTACAAAATGTTCAAAAGGGCAAAAGACATATTGTTCATATATTTGTAGATAAAGATGTTAACATTTATCACTACAGTACGGTCACGTTCCATATAAACAACCTACAATTTTCACACAAACATACTAGAAAGTTCCTTTTCTTATTCATGTGCATTCAAACCTAATATACTTGCTCAGTTTCTCTGCCCATGATCAAGAAAGAAACTTCTAGCATTTTCCATTACTACATATGTATCAAAACATCAGCTCTTGCTATATCGCCATTGATGAACACCTTCTCTTAGCCAAATTCACACCCAGTTTTAAATCAAGCTCCACCTTACTACCACTTCCATTTTCATTTCCAAGTTTCAAAAGAGTTGGATCAGTACTAAAAAGTTGAGCCAGAGATGTTACCACCGAGCACTTCCCCTTAATCTTTTGCACTTTCGATTTCCCATTTGCTTTCTTCAAATCCGATGACGAACAAGAAGAAGATGATGAAGGTGACATCAATGGCAAAACAGAGGGAATTTCAAAGTTAGTTCGAGCTTTTGCGCCTCTCAATCGCCTCGCTGCCGCGTCGTAAGCGCGTGCTGCCTCCTCTGCTGTGTCGAAAGTTCCAAGCCAATGTCTACACTTCCCTATTCTGTCTCTTATTTCAGCCGACCACCTTCCCCATGGCCTTTTCCTCACTCCTCTGTAATTCCTCTGCACCGAAATGTTTTCGGTACACTTTTTCTCTCCCACATGTTTTTTGTTATTTGAATCCGAATTTAAGGTTTTCGTGCTCTCAGTAAGATCACTGTTACTCGTAACGTTTTTTCTTCCGAAAAGAACTTGTTCGCCCACTACTGCAGCGATTCCGTCGAGAACTAGAGGAGTTGTTTCGGTCTTGGTTTCAGTTGAAATTTCGGCTTCGTTATCCTTAGCTCCAGATGGAGAAAACTCGGGAGAGTATTGCTTATTAGTTGGTGGTTTAAACATATTCAAACAATTAGGGACCATAACAGACGAAATTTCGGAGTGGGTGCATAAAGTAGGATCATAAAATAAACAAGTTTCGTATAGAAATCGAAAAGTTCCGGGTACAACAAACGTTTCGGGTCCGAGAAAAAACGGAACGGTTTCCATAGAATTGTTGTCGTTCATTATTAGAAGTTCATAGGAAGCAGATACAAAACAGACATTTGTGTTGACTAAACGCACTTACTACTATTTATAGAGAAAAGTATTTGAGAACTAATAAATTAAAATTTATAATAATAAAAATATTGTTTTTAATATTAACTTATATTAAATATATATTATTTTTATTTTTATAAATTTTAAACGATGAGTTTAAGATTTTTTCTCCAAAGTGAAATATACTTAAACTTTAAGTGAGACATTAAGAAAATAATTACATTTAATTTTATATTCAAATCTTATATATCTTAATATTATCTTTAAAAATATATCAATATTTTAATTTTAAAAATAATTTTGACAAATATAAAAAAATATTAATGTAAATATAAATACAAATCTTTATATTATTAATATTTTTCATTACCCAAAAAAAAATAACCGCATATTATTACACATAAAATTTTATTTTTAATATTTTTTTAAATATTAAGTATATTTTTATAATTTTAAAAATTTAAAATTATATAATTTATGTATAATATTTTTAAAATTAAAATATATAAATTATATTCATTTAATAAAAGTGAAAGTGAAAGTACCATCAATACTTTATTTTTTATATATAAAACAAATATATTTAATATATTTTTATAAATATTATAAATATATAAATTTTTATTAGTTAAAAATAAAATTAGTATAATAATTACGTTGTGGATTAAATGGTATTTAAAATAAAAAGGAAATATTTTAACAAAAAATTAAAGATATTCTTGTCAATTCGATAAGACCGTAAATCCCTCGTATTTACAGCCCTGTCTATCTCATCGGCAGAACTCAGAATCAGAAGTATAAGATTAAGTTATACCTTATCTAATGTCAAAAGTACCCCTAATTGAAATATACAATTACTTGCCAACTGGTCGTTTTGTCCAGCTGTAGTCTATATAGATCAGTGCAAATGAAACTGTTCATGATATAACTATGGGTAATCATGGCAATAAAAGATTATAACTCGTAGAAAATACGATAAACACCCTCGTATACTTTGTAATTGACTTACTAATAGCGTAAAGTTAAAAGTGAATTTAAGAGTAAAGAAGGGGTAATCATGGAAACAATGATTTGACGGGTGTTAAGTGCTAAGATAATCTCGAGGATTTGATAGGGGCTTTAGTAGCCATTGGATTTGCAATAGCGTCATGGTTTCGTCAAGAGAAAAGATCGTTTGACTCTTTTACTTATTTAAGAAGGAGACAAGGTTTGGGTGCAGTGGAGGTACATTAAAATAACCGTAAGGAGGCACCTGAGAGACCAGTTTGTAAGAGGTAGATGCTATATATTAATGTTGATGTGATCATGTCAATATCGTTGATGTTAAATTTGAAGTGCTAATTGGAGTAAAATCTTTGGAAAGATTGATTGTGACCATCTGATCTTTTTGGTCAAGCAAAATCTAATTTGGGATAGTTAAAAGACTTTAATGTGATTATTTGAAGTTCAAAGAGAAAATATTTTGTTAATGAACCCAAATCCAACGTTAATGATTGCGCGATTTACAATGAATATTGTTCATTATTGTAACCATAAATGATGGGTAAAATTATCGAGGTTTTTTTTTTCTTAAAAAAAATGATAATAAAAATATATACTTATTATTTTTATAATTTATGAGGCTTTTTTGTTATTTTAAAAAACTATTGAGAAAGATTTTTATAATTAATCCTAAATGACAGGAAACATCTGATTTTTTAGGAGTTCTTATAGGTAAATCGCAAAATATAGGTAAAAATTATAAATATATTATTTAATTTTATGGAATGATAAAATAATATTTAGTTATTATTAATAATATCAATTTATCATTATTATAAATAATTTATCATTTAATTTTTTATTAGTAATATAAATTTACTACCAATAAAAATCTACTATTAAAAAATAATATAATGATATATTGATATTAGGGGTATCTATAAATCGATCTGGATTTGACCAAATCGTAAAATCGTATCGAATCGGATTGGATCGGATCGGACCGAATAGTTTTAAAAATCAAACGGTACAGTCCGGTTTGTATTACTTAAAATCGTTTTTCAAACGGTTCGATCCGATTTATATTAATTTTTAAACCGGTCGAATCGGACCGGATTGGTTTAATAATATATTAAAATTTTCACATTATTTCTCATTAAAGGTGTCCAAAAATCGAACCAAACCAAAAACAGGACCAGATCGGACTGGATCGAACGATTTTATAAATCAAACAGTCCGATCTCATTAAATTTTTTAGCCAAAACCGGACCGATAGACACCCCTAATTGATACCACTAATTTTATTTTTATTACTCAATATTATTAAATGATACATTTATAATTTAACTATTGTTTAATGATATATTTATTAATTTATCTATTATGTTAATAAAATTGATTTGCTTAAAAGTATTTTAAAGAAAAGTATTTATTAAATTTTATTTATAATATTACTTCAATAATTAATTTAGTCTTTTATATATTACTTTTATCAAAAATAAGAATTATTTTTTTAAAAAAATATATAATTATTTTTCAAAAATTTTAAAATCACTTTTTATAAAAATTATCAAATATCTTTAAAAATATTTTGAGTTATTTAAAATTAATTTTAACCAAATGATAAACAATTCCAAAGTGATTATATTAGGAAAATAGTTTGCTTAGAGATAACTAATCAAATTAGAGCTATTTAAGATTTTATTTTCATATATACATTGAGAAAGCTTGAGTTTAAGTCCCGTTGTTATATATGTATATGCATGAATGTTGGAACGTGTAATTATTATTTCAAAAAGTTAAATAAAATTCTATGTAAAATCTATCTCAAATTTATAAGTTCAAGTATAATTGCCGTGTTGTATAATTAATAAAAAAATATTAACTTAATAAAATTATGATATATTTATAATATATAAAATGATGTTTTTATTAAATTTAATGTTCAAAAAAGATGAATGTTTATTAAAAAATTAGTATAACTTTGTCACACATTATCTTTTTACATTATTTAAAAAATGTATAAATATTAAAAAGTTGTTTATTGGGATTGAGTCTAAGGGGTACCTATTTTTGTAGAAAGAGAGAGGACTAGACAAATGTGATACCAAATTCGCGCGCACCGTCGCCGTCTGTCCGACTGACCGTCAGAAAATGATTGTTATATATATATATATATATTATTTTTTTACTCAAAATATGACTGTTGTTTTCTTTTACTCAAAATATAACTATTAAATGATTGTTACTTATTTTTACTCAGAAAATAACAGTTACTCTCCATTACTCGGAATGACTGTTACGCTATCCATCCTTAGACATTACCGTTATTATCATAATGATCACACGGTTTCTAAAACCTATAAATAGAGGGTCTCAGCTCTCAGTTTCTACACATCAATCTGCAAAATTATCTCACTAAAAAAATTCTCTCTACAATTCTAAGTTACTTTTCAGTTTTCCGAACAACAAAATTTTCAGGTATAGCATTCCGGTCTTTATCAGTGTAGTGAAGTTCCAAGATAGAGAAAATGATTCTGGGCTGTTTTATCCTGGGGACGATAGAGCTGTGTTTGCTTGCATAAAATTGGGTAGAGTCGCGAAATGTCTTAAAGAGAATGACCTAGTCCGCGACTCAACCTAAACAATTTATTTTAAATTATTGATAATATTATTCTATCGATGTTTTAACGTATTTGTCTCAACATTTAACTAAGAAACTAAAATTATTTGATTAATGGTGAATATACTTAAGAAGAAATCATGAGTTAATGGTATAAACTTATATCTTAAACCAAGAAAAAAAATGATATATTAGGATAGGGTTATTGTTATATTCTTTTGTTATTTTTATAATATATTTAATGTTAATATTTTAAACTGATAAATTTTTTTTGAGTGGTTCTATTATTAGAATTATTTTTACTAATGTCAAAACAAAACTTCTATTCTTAAAAATATTTGGATATTAAATTATTAAAAAAATTAATTATTCTCTCATTAGTCTTTATTGTTCTAAAAATACTAACTTCCAATATTTTTTGGTCATAACAAATTTGTTTAACTGTGAGATTATTGTAACATCTTATATTATTATTTTTATAACATATTTATTATTAATTTTAAAAATAATGAAAAATACTCTTAATAAAAATTTTAATCGACAAAAAAAATATATTAAAGACAAAAGGATATTTTTAACAATTTATAAATTTAATAATAAATAAATCGTGAAGATAATAAAATAAAGTGTAAATTATTTTAAAAATATTTTTATCAAATTTTAAAACTAACATTAAATGTGATATTGAAACAATAAAAAAATTAGATTAATTACATTCTATATCTATAATATATGAAGTTATTTATAATAATATCTAAAATATTTATTTTGTTATAATTGTGTCCACAAAATATGTACAAGGATAAAAAAAAATGTCTAATATTGTATATTTTTAAAGTCAAAATTATGTCTATAAATTTAAATAATATCTATATTCAAAATTATATATATTTTTATAGTTATTTATATATTAGAGTCATAATTAAATATTTTTAATATTTTTATAAATTATATTATATATTATGAGTATAAAATCTAATTAACACAGCAAAATTACGTTTAGATTTTTTATGGAAAAAATAAATTTCAACGTCTTTACCGATGTTAATTGGCGTTTATCCCAATTTCAATAGTCATCAACGTGCATCGATCAATTTGATAGTAATTGCATATTAACTGTATTTTATAAGGCAGAGTTATTTACGATGATATTTTGATTTTATCTAACAAAATTATCGGTATTTTCGATATGTAATAACAATAATTATTATCACAAAATATTTAATTAATTATCATTTTATTTAATATTAATATTATTAATAATAAAATATAATTAATATTATAAATAAAAATAACCAATAAAATTATTCACATAATAATTTTTATTCTTGTTAAAAAATATAAATTATTTATTATATATTTATTATTAATTCTATTATTATTATATAAAATTATCATTAATAATAATAAATCTAATTGTATCAATATCATCATCTAAGATAACATTTTATATAATTCTAAGGTGAGGTTATTCTCACAACTCTTGGTTATTTACATGGCATATTTAATGTTATTTTAAAATGAAAAAAAAAAATTATTTTTAATATATTTATTTTATATGAATTGAATTATTTTTAAGTATATTTTTATCAATTTTAAAATTGACATATAATATAGTGTAAAAATAATAATAATAAAATACTACATTAATCTCACTTTATTTTTATTGTGACAAAACTATTGTATCAACATCAATATTTTGAAATAAGCTTTGTCTTACATCATTATGTACGTAAAAGAAGCTTTTAAGTCTCTTTCCTACTAATCTTATTTTATAGAGTTTCAATAAATTTGATTGATCATGACATCTCTTCTTCTAAAAAAAAATAGTAACAAAATTTGTATGAGATAAGTGAATATATAGGTGGTGTATCTTAATATTTTTAATAATAATAAATAATACATTTATCTTAATATTTTAAGCATAAATAGAAGATAAATGTACATAAATTTACACATATGGGACCAAATTAGAGTTATGGAGTGGGGTCATATATATACTATGGATTTGTTTAAATTTGTATTAAATTTGCAATTAAATAAATAAAGTTTATTCTTAAAAATTAACAATTTGCATTGTTTCGGGAAAAATGTTTTTTTTTTTTGTTTTTTTTAATAATCAAATAACATTTTATATTTTAAATATCAATTTAGTTCGCCAATCCGCACTTATGGCTCAAGTACATAAAATTTACTGTCACGTTGAAGGTCTATGATTTCACTTTAATCACAAGTCCTTGTGTAATATATTAAAAAAAAAATGTTAATTTAGTTTATGACATAATTTTTTTTATTATTTTTCAAATAATAAATCAGCAAAAATGTTGTTTTGCCATTCTATACTCAATTAAAAGAACACATAAATTTAAATTTAAATTATTATTAAATTTTAAATCAATTTAAAAATATATTAAATGTATAAATAAATACAAAATTTTAAAAAATTATATGATTAAATATATTTATATATAATCTCCAAGTCTAGTTGAATTAATCATCAACTTATTCAATAGAATAACTACAAAAACATATACTAATAATTTTAATGTTTTGAAGTTTTATTTAGTAAAATTATAGTATAGATATTAAAAATATATTATTTATGAGTTGGATAGATTTTAGGAATATTTTTAATATTAATAACTAATCCAACTTATTTTGGATTAATTTTGGGTTCTTTTGGAACCAATCCACGTCAATAAAATGAGAAAATTAAAGCATTTGAGTTAGATTGATTTGGATCGGTTAAGTTTTTAACACTTCTAATAGTCACCCCTATCTAGTAAAAGTTGGTATCTTCTATTGTTTTAAAATTGTATTTGATGTAATTATAAATAGAAATAAGGATAAGTTTGTAATTTAGCATCCTCAATTTAAAAATTTTGGTTCCATCTCTGCACATATACCAATTATGGGATACATATTAATTATATCCTTAAGGTTTAAGTATTTTTCTTAAATATCCTAAATATTTCAAAAATATAAAAAAAATAAGCTTTAACTTTAACTGAAATTAAAGATAACGATTTTTATTGGCCATTTTATAGTATTTTTAAAATCAAGTAATATATTTGTTTTTAAGATAAAATTTTAATTTCTTTTATAATCAATGATAAAAAAAAAGTTACATTTTTATTCTAATAAGATGAATAGTAAAACTTTTTAAAAAATACATAAATGAATATAAAAATTTTAAAAATAAATAAATGAACATAAAATTTTCTTTAAAAAATACACACGTTATTATGTACCAATCAAGAAAATATAATTAAAATACATAAGAATTTTTTTATATATATACTAAATCATATGCATTAAAGTGGTTTTTTTTTTTACTTTTTTATTTGTTACATAGATGGTTAGGTTCAAATTTTAATTAAATTTAATCACATATAACCTAAGATATAATGTTAAAAATAATATAATACTTTCAATTTTAATATTTATCGATGTCGATTTTCGTTAATACTAGGTAGGATCATCCTCTAAGGATCTGCAAGATCGAATAGACCGTTAAGACTTTGGACCATCATGGGGGTGGTCTTTGAACCATCGATGTTTAAGTCAATAATAAGACAAGAAAGATTAGTGGAGATCTATGGTTTCACTCTATAATTATGAGAAAAATCGTGTTTGGTTGTGATTCTCTGTTATGTAAGAAATTTTAGTTATTTGTGATTACGTACATATATAGTATATATAGAGGAAATAAAATTGATTTGTTGTAGCATTATAGATATCTATGTTTAATTATCTCTTTAGGATCATTAATGGATAATTATTGGGCCTTTATCTTTTTATTAAGATTATCCTGTGATTATGTTTATATAATGACTCAACGATTATTGGATTTGGCCTAGAAGGCTTTTTGTTAATTGGGATCACTTTTTACTTGTCACCTGGGATGTGCAAAATTACACCAAACATTAGCCCCCTTTTAATTTTTTGGTCTTTTAGCAAGAAGTTCTTATTGTAATTTATGTTAATGCTCGAGTTCATGACCCTTTTCAATCACACTAATAGCATTGTGCTCACTTTTATGTTATTTTTTACCTATCCAATTAAGGGACTTCATTCCATTTCTGGGCACTCAAAACTTGCATGGTGGTGTTTTGTCACCGACAATACTTTCGGATTTGAAATCAGACTCCTGGTTTGGGAGCTACTTCAAGACTCGTTCTGGCCATTATGGGTCCAAATCGAGGTGGGAGAGGGTCAACATGGGTGACATGCATTAGTGGTCCAGTGGAGGTTGGATTAAAGTGTGGCCCTAGTTGACGGGGCTCTAGTTGGTGACATCCTGGTCGATCCATCTCTAAATGACATATGTCTGACTAGTAAATGATGTTCTTTAGTCGACAATCTTATGGTCGGTGCTTTACTAGTTTTTGGTTCTTTGGTTAGTAGTGGCCAAAAGTGGGTCGTGTTAGGTGATAAGCTCAGGACATCTCAACATCACAATTCCTTCGGTGTTGTTTGTAATGGTTTTTTCGACCCCCGTTTGACGTAAGTCATGTCTTCAAGTAATGAAAACTTGAGTTCAATTCTAGAAGGCATTTCTATGTGCCAATCGAGTACTGATTGACATGATGTCGAGTTCTTCTCTATGAAGTCTTGTAGTTCTAAGATGACAGATCACTACTTAGATATGAAGAGAAAGATGTTATGATCCTTGAATCCATTACTTTGATGCCTTAGTATCTAGGCACAATTTTGAGCAATCATCTTGGTGGAAGAGTAAATTGCCTGGGTGAAGGAGAAGGAAGAGACTAACGAGCTATCTAAGAGCCTACACTCGATGCGAGAGCAATTATAAGTAGTCATTGTCGAGGCAGGGGCAACTAAGGTCCATGCCATTATTGAGTACTATGACTCTGATAGATATGTTAGAGATAGTTTAGATGTTTGGGCTCATGGCTTCCAAACCGTGAGGAGATAGGTTAAACGGGTCCTCCTTAAGATTATTCTTATTAAGACTATTTTCCCATCTTCAGAAAGACATGCTTCTTAACATAGTGTGGTCACTTTCTAGTGAGAGGATGACAATTCTAGCCGTTTTGGCACTGAAGACTTCAAGAAGATAGAAATGATTGTGGGATGAGTGATGGTGCAACATAGGATGTTGTTGGGTATAGATACTTGCATTATGTAGTCTTTTACTTCTTTTAGTCTTAAGTTAGTATGGACTTGATGTATCTCTCTAAAAAAGTGTATGTACTTAGTGGCTTTGCTTTTATTATGAGACTTAAATTTTTGAATAAACTTTATGGGCATGACTATGCTTGCATTATTTCATTAGTTCTAATATTCCTTTCATTACTTCACCTTTTACTTATACTTTCTTTAACTTGTACTTGTAGCATTACTTCTAAACCTGGCCGTTGTCTCATCTATTTGTGAGATTATGGACCTTTTAGTCGATATGTAGACATAAAGGGATGTGTTAGCAAAGATAAGAGTGTGGATCCTGGACCTAAGGTACGAGGGATGGGGTATAATTTCTTGATCTGTGAATGGAGCCTATCTAGTTGGAAACACTTATGTCCGATCATTTTCCTAGTCAAACACTAAGGATTTTATTTTTTTCTATTGGAGATGACCAAGTTACTCATAGCCTCACCTTTATGTTCATGGTCTACCATGTTTGCTTGAATTTTTTCTAAGTTGGGGATGACTATTTGGTCCAAGTGTTGCCTGGCTAAGTTTGGCCACCATTTCGTTAGAGATCTGTAGTCTCATTGATAAATCTTGCAAACTTGAGTCTATGTTCTTCATATGGTACAAGAACTTAAGGTGGTTCCTAGACCTAGAATGACATGGCTTTTGAGTCATGGCCCTTTTTCAAGGTTTATGGCCAATTAGAGGACGATAGGAACCACATTAAGGTTTTCTATGCATTAGTTAGAGTCTGGAATGCATAGCCTATGGTTTGGATGGTCCAATTATTAACATAGTGTGTCATACTTTTGGGGATTTTTCGATATCCTAGCCCTAAAATTTCAGACCTCATCTATCATGATGCTTCTTATCCATTACTTTGGTAGAGATGCATGTCCTAGCGAGGTAATGAGGATTTTATTATATTCAGTCCCAAGGTGGCATGGCTTTCGAGCCATGGCCTCCTGTCAAGTTCTATTGTCACTTAAGAGGCAATTAGACCAAGTTAAGTTGTTCTCTATATTAGCTGTAATTTGGATTGCATAGCCTATGATTAGGGTAAGTCATTGCTATAACTTAATGTGCCCAAATTTTGTGGATTGTTCGATGGTTTGGGCCTTAAGGCACAAATTTTTCCTATCGGGATGTTTCTTATTCACTACTTTAGTAGGGATATATGCCTTGGATGAACATTGAGGATTTTATTATGCTCAATCTAAAAGTGGCAGAGCTCTTAAGGCATGGCCTCTATCGAGGTCTATGGCTAATTAAGAAGCGATTATATCAAGTTACGATGTTATCTATGTTAGTTGCTTACCTGTTTGGATGTTTTTTATTCACTAGTTTAATAGGGGTGCATGCCCCAATTGGATACTAATGATTTTATCATGCCTAGCCCTTAATAGTGTCATATTGAGGGCCATACACTTTTTAAAGTCAGGGCAACTCAAATCCACTTATTGAATTGATGTTGGACTTTTTATTCTATCAAATATCCCAATTGTAATCTTATGATTGTTGATAAGAGTCAACATATTGCATTTTTGTTATGATTTAAAGGTTGATATTTGTGTGAAAATTGCGTTTATTTGATTATTTAATCCACAAATGTCATTTCACGGGTATTTCGTGTTTAAAGTACAATTTTAGGTAAAATCATAATTTTGGAGAAGTTTGGGACAAATTTCAATGACCGGGATTGAGTACAAATAAAAAGAAAACAAAATTTCAAAATTTGGAATTTCGCCGCCAGCGAGAATATTCTCGCCGCCGGCGAAAACCTTACGAAAAAAACGTTGAAAATCATGCAGGGAGCACGGATTTTGGCACATCAATCTCGCCGCTGGCCAAGTGAATATTGTCGTCGGCCAAATCAATCTAGCCGCCGGTCAAGTGAATATTGTCGCCGGCCAAATCAATCTAGCCGCCGGCCAAGTGAATCTCGCCGCCGGTCACAATAATCTAGCCGCCGGCGAGATTGAGCGGAACCAAAATCGTAAGTTTTCCAGAAATCTCGCCGCGGCGAGAACAATTTCGCCGCCGGCAAGTTTCATCCGAAAACAGATTTTTTGGTTGTTTTGTTCCAAAATTGCCCCCCAAACCCTAGATCTATATATATAATATGATGGAAAAGAGGAGGACGGCAGAGAGAAGAGATCTGAATCATTTTTGGAGGAGAAAAGACAAATTTTGGAGAGAAAGTTTGGAGAAGCTTGAAGGATCATCACCATTGTTGCTACCAAGTCTTCATCTTCAAGAATTTTTCATCTCTTCTCCTTAGCCTTCATATTCTGCATTTTATTCAGATTTGTTATTCATGAATTCAATTGAAATAATGGTTGTTCTTATTTCTGTTATGAACTAATTCATTTTTGCTAAGGCTATGATGTAGTTAAATCAAGGAAATCTGATTTCTTTTGTTATTGTTATATGAATTCATTGTTTTCAAGTTGAATATTTATTTCCATGCTTAATGCTTTTAAATTTCTGATCAAGATTTAGATGATTTGTTGCATTATATTGAGACCGAGAGGAGATGTGTAATGAATACTTCTTGTGATAAATACCGTATGTTGAATACGAGTTTGACACCTAATGCATGATGTATGTGGTTATTCCAGAAATTCCATAAATCGTAATGTGCTTATTTGTGATTAAATCTTCATAGAAATATAGTTGGTTTTCATAGATAAGTAATTCTAATATAACTTGAGAAAGAGTATTAGATAAGTTTGGGTTTTTCAACCATTACTTTTAGCTTTGATTCTCATATAATATGACTTGAAATCGGATTGAATTGATTTAGCGAAATCAAATGCCTTAGCATTTTTAATCATTTGTGAACAACATTAAATTTTGTTATTTACGTTTAGTTTTATGTTAATTTGCTTTTAAAACAATTTCAACAATTCAGTTTTCAAATAAAATTAGGGTTAGTCAATTTCGGTACTTAGTAACGCCATTCCTTATGGGTTCGATATCCGTACTTTTGTACACTTTATTACTTGAACGATTCGTACACTTGCGAAAATAAGCATCAATTGTAAACAAAGATATATATCCTAAGTGTTCCTTTTAGTAATAACAACAAAGTCAAATTACAAAATAATTGAAATATAGTCAATTGAGGCTATTTCTTTTATTAATTCTTTCAATAATGGAAATTGAAAAACTTAAAAGGAAAAACAAAACTAATAGGATCAAAACTTTCTAGTCAAAGGCTTATGGGACTTTTACTTCTGACCCATCCAGATCCTAATGATGTAGCATTCTCTTTCTATTTTTTTTCTCTCTAATCATCACTCATGTTTCTATATCTTTTGGGAACTTTAAGATAAGGTGGTAGGTTAATGCTATACCCTTGGCCCCAAGAAAGAAGAGACTTCTAAGGATGCAATTGTATGAAAATGGGAAGTCTACAATGAGGAAGTACACTATGATATTTATTATGTTGGTGCCTTATCCAATTGCGATAGGTAGGATCATATTGCCTTTTAGGGTGAGTGGAAGTCTAAAAAAACCTACCAAAGAGGTAGTCACTGTCTTGAGAGGGTAAAATAGCTTTATTTGCATCAAGGCCTTAAATAATATAATGTCGAATGAGTTGCTGGTATCTATCAATATTCAACGTAGAGTTATGTTGGCCACCAGAAAGGTGACTACCAGGGATCAATTATGGACTTCTCTTTATGAAAATGTTATGTCTAAGCTCTAAGTTTAGGATTTTACTCAGTTTACATGTAGTAAAAACCTATAGAATTTATTGGCCAAAGATGGCCTGACGGTGAGTACTTTACGAGCATTGTTAAAGCTACCCCATCGGGGCCACCCATGATAACTCTAACCTTTCAAACTTCATGTCCTTAAGATTAGTCTCTCTCTAGATGTGAAGTCCTACTGTGAAGGTTGCTAATGTTGTGGCCTTGCGAATTCATCTAAGTAACCTTTTATAACAAGATACTCAATTTCATCCTTTAGTTCTCGACAGTTCTCAGTTGAGTTACTCGTGTTCTTGTGGAATTTGCAATATTGGGACTTATCCCAGCTTTGGTTTTCTATTTTTTGGCTCAACATACAATGCATTAGAATTCAACTTGCATTAGCATAACTTTTTTTGTTGCGCTAAGAAGGGTGCAAATTTGGATACTTCATCAAGGAAGGAAGATATTTATGTCCCTAGTTCTTTTATTATCTTTTTGGTCTTGTTTGGACCAGTTTTTATCATAACGTTAGGGCTTATCCTTACCCTTATGCTTGTGCTTCTTGGCCTCTTTCTCAAGATACGCTTGATTTTTTTTCTCTTCGAAATCAACTCATCTATATTGATGTAAATGTTTACCAGTTAGTTGCCTCAAAGTATATTATTGAGAAATCTTTGGTCATATTCCTTCATATAGCTCTCTAGTGTAGAGCTTGATGTAAGGACATAATGGTCATAAAGTTTGTGCAGTCTACTACTTGTATCTTCTCTAATTTGAATCGATCAAAGAATTTTTTTTAAGGAAACATCTCTTCCTGCCTGTAAGGTCAGAAGTTGTGCCAAGGCCTTTAGCCTCATTCTCTTGACTAAGAAGTAAGAAAAAAACTATTTCTTAAATTCTGTAAAGGAATTAATAGTGATGGGCTTTAGGGTATGGTACCAAGCTCTAGCCTTCTTTATCAATGTAAGTTAGGAAGCCTAACACCTAACTATGTCAGTATAGACATAGAGATCTATCCAACTCTTTATGTTTTCCAAATGCTCAAATGGATCTTTTATCCCATCATACGTGCCCATGTTAGGTAACTTGAACTTATCAGAAACTAGGATGACCATGATCACTACGATGAATGGGGATTCAATAATGATTGTTAGGTTTGGGAATCTACCTCAGTTTAGCCTTTGTTGAACCTCTTACAACTGTTCAGCGAGTCAATCAATGGTAGGATGAAGGGTCGTCGGTACTTCTTCTAGAAGCTGGATCTTGGGTGACCATTGGTTATTGAGGCTATTTAACCAGCATGGATGGCTTAGATAGAGTGTCCTTGACTATGGACCTCGATATGATTATGCATATCACAATGAAGAGAAGCTTCTCGGGCTAGCCCTTACTAGTCCAGGATGACTTTGATTGATACAGGAAGACAAATTCTGGCCAACTATTGGACTCAGGCCCTAATATGGATAGTCATCTCCCCATCCAAGCCCTAGATGACTACAGGTTTAGCCTTGTGCACTTTGGGCATTTGAGGATGTTCTAGGGATGTTTTCTGGGGTGACAACTAGTTTAAGAGTGAGTGACTCTGGTAGGAATTCCATGATGACCTGGAGTGTGTTTTTCATCATATTGAGGCAGGCTTGGGGCTCTCCTCATCTTATAGATCTATCGGCCTACTTTTGACGAGTAGTTCTAGTGCAACACCTATGTTTCTAACAGGTTGCAACAAAGTTAGAAAGAATGACAGATAGATGGCTTGGTGGTTGACATGCTGGACCTCTTAATTGTTGGTTGAGATATGATCGATGGAACTAGTTAATTGGTTCATGACTTCTCTTAAAATTCTAGAGGGTCAAGTTGGTGATAGTGGTAGACCAAATGAATGTGAGGCTTTCTTTTTAGAAAAACTTACTACTCTTCAATCTATTTTCAAAGACTTATATGATTTTTTATAGATTAAAAACTAGAAGAACTTTTTTGAGAGTCTTACAATTTTTTTTATTTTTTTAACCAAGTAGAACACACTTTTTTCTCATAGATAGTGCCAGATGTTGAAATCCATTTTTGTCAACATCAAGTAAGACTATCCTCGGAGGATCTGCAAGATGGAATAAATCATTAAGTCATCGAACCACCATAGGGGGCAATTTTATCTTTTGATGCTTAAGTCAGTAATAAGATGATGAAGATTATAGTAGATCTATGATCTCACTTTGTAATTATGAGAAAAAAATGGTATTTATCTATGATTCTTTATTATGTGAGAAATTTAAGTTATCTATGATTATATACACATATGAGTATATATATAAAAAAGAATAAATCATATGACTATTAGTTAGAATATGATTAACTTGTTGTAACATTATAGACATTTATCCTTAATTATCTCTTTAAAAAAATTAGGTGAAAATTATTAAACATTTATCATTCTATTAAAATTATCTTAAGATTATGCTTATTTAATGACTCAATACGCTTTTGAATTGATCCAAAAGACTCTTTGTTAATTTGGACCATAATTTATTTATCACATAAGATGTATAAAATTACACCCAATGATAAAATTAATAATAAAATTACACCCAATAATAAAATTAACAAATTGACTAATTTATATTATAAAAAATTGAGATTAAATTTTAAGAAATTATTCTTTATGAATAAATTGATTCGGATTAAATGGTGATAGAAATGAAGATTTGAGTGAGAAGTAAATTAACAACATTAGATAATTTTTAAGGATTATATTTTTAATTTAAATATGTTTTTATATTTTTATATATTTTCTTATTTAGTGTATATTTTTATTTTTTAACAATAAAAAATGATAAATTATTCAATTGTTTTTTGTTTTATTATTATTATTAAGGGTATAAGTAATTTAGTAAAAATTAAAAGTTGATTGTAAGAGATAATGGATAAAAAAAAATAATCTGATATTTGTGATAATATGTTTAAGTTTAGTATCATTAGAAATATTTTTCAAATTTTAAAAATATTTGTGAAGAAAAAGCAAACCTTAGTAATACAAATAAATTTTTCGAGTAAAATATTTTTGAAAGATGAATAACGTTATTTCCAAATTTATTGATATTGACTCGTGGCACATCAAATCAAATTATTACGAGGATAAATGTGTATAAATGCATTAACTTTAAGTTTGTGTTTTATGACATGAAAAATTTATATTTGAATAGAGGCAAGTTCAACTTAACTCTTATTAATATTTAAATAAAATTGATAATTGATCTGAGATAAGATTTACTCTCTCTTATTTAAAGTCATAAGATTAAATCACATAAAAATATTATTTAATCTTTTTTTTTTACTTTTTATTAAAAAAAATTGACTTTAATTCCTCTTGAAAAATAAGTCTCCCTTTGCCTTGTGTACCGATACATAATAATACAAAGACACTCATTTTTACACAATATATATATATATATATATATATATATATTGATAATTCTAATTTATTAGTTAATTTTTTACACCATTATAATTTTAACGGTTTAAATTAAAATAATTCTCTTTTTTTCCTATAAATCTCAATCAATGTAATGATGTAATAAATTAAAACCACTAATTATATCCCATATGTATATATATTATAATTATATATAATTTTCATAAAACAAGCTTATTTTTTGAAACTAAAATAGAGGATAAATAATAACAAGAAATAAAATTTCCCTCAAATTATTGTCTTTTAAGTATTATAATAATCTTAAGTATCTTTAAAACAAAATCAAATTTTAAAATAAAATCGTACACATCTTTTAAAATTAAGATAATATAAAAATTATTTTAAAAAATGGAAAATAAATAAATCTCATACTTATATCAAATATTAAATTTCTTAACTATTTTTGTTATAATTTAATCTTATTATGTTTTTATTTTTTTAATAACGTGATTAAAATATAATAAAAATTAATTACAAGATATAAGTAATTTTCTTATAGTATTTTTCTCAATAAAAACAATATTTTATTTATTTATACAATTAAAGAGCAATGATATGTTAATTAAAACATTAAGATATAATAATTATTAAATAAATTGATAAACATCTTTTCAAAATTAAAATGAGTTAAACATTAAATAAAAAATGATTCTTTTATTTTTTATTTTTTGCTAATAAAAAATGATACTTTATTTATTTATAAATTAGAGAGCAATTAAAATGACTGCAAATGAATTGAAAATTTGGACATAATTGTCAGAAATTCATTCACTGCATATTACGTATAATAAGAATATTAAACTTAATAAATAAAAAAATCCTAATCCTTTAGCGTTTATACTATTCAGTATGCTTAACAAGCCAAGCAAAAAAACCTAAGAAAGCTATTCCTATGTCCAGAATCCGGAGACACGCCGGAGGTATGACTAATTTGAAAGAAATTAATTGCTGCTGGTTTGATTTGGAAAGGCAACGCCCAAGTTGATGTTGCAAGCAACGTAGATTTGTTTGAGTGCAGGTATTAAATATGTAACCTAAAAGTTTCGTATCATTTATTATTTTATATTATAAACTGAATTATTTAATTTTTTAATTTTAAAAATATATATATGAATTAAAATAAATTATATTATTTTTATATTAAAATATTAATTAAAAAATTATATATATATATATATATTTTTAATTGATAAATTTTTGTAAAATAATAAAACCACTTTAAATCACTTATATGATTTAAAATATTAAATAACACCAATAATGTAAAATAATAGACCTTTACGTTCCTGCTCTTTAAATAAAATGTACTTAACATTCCTACTTAAATTTTCCTAAAGCAATAGTCATACGTAAATTGTAAATAGTATTTATTTATTTATTAGTAATAAACATGTGTGTTGCAGCATGGATTAAAAAATTGAGAAATATGGTAATATATTAGGGAAAATATTTAATATCCAGAAGGTTTAATACGAACATGATTATGTAATATCATGTTAACAAAAATATCAAATATTTTTGATATTTTGTAAATAATATCTACATTATAAATATGTTTATTTATAATTTTTAAAAAAATTTAAGATATTATAAAAAAATGAATTTTTTTAATGTATTAATTTTTGGAGTTTTTTTAATAAAAATTTGGAATTGATGTTAATAGATCATAGTAGAAGAAATTTTCTTTAAAAACTCTAACAATTATGACTCCTATGAAATTAATGTTGAAGAAGACAAAGTTTTCTTTATGTGAAAATAATTTTACTAGGCCATTAGGTAAGAAATGATGCTGATGAGAATGATGACAGAGATGGAGGAAATATAACATCCGGTTATAAACAACTGATTTTTAATTCCATTTATTTATTAAACTAATTATATACAATATTATGAATGATACAAGGATACTTAAAAATTAGATGAAAGAATTATGATTATAGATTTATTTTCAATGAGTATCAATATGAATGAAAGTGGTCTTTTATATAACATATCTACATATAATGTTTATAAAATCTTTAGAAATCTTAGGCAATAATTTACAATTTATTGGGTGAACCACATTTTCCTACTTATGGAGTAACAATTGAAAGAGATCAATGAACATATTCACGACATTTTAATTATATTCATATTTTTTATTTTTACATGAATTTCTATCGATATGATAATATTTTTAATAATTTTGTAAAATCAAATTATCGATGTATTTATAAATATCAATATTTTAACTCTTTGACTTGCACATAATTTATTAAAATATTAAAAATAATTAATATTAAATTATTTTAATTAAACTATAATATTGATATTATTATCTAAAAATTGAACATATGATAATATTTTAAATAGCTTTCAAAATAATTACTGATTTTTTAAATTTTGATAATTTAATATTTAATTGATAAAAAAGAATTATAAATAAATTATACAATAACTAAGGGTTAAAAAAAATAATAGTTATTACTTTAAAATATTTGTACAATATTGACTAAAAATTTATAATTCATGATTTAGACTTTTAATATTGTATAGATATACATATTCTCTATATGCATGTTATTCTTGATTTTTTATAAATATATATATATATGGGATGAGATCAGTGAAACTAAATATTAATATTATTTATTCTTGAAGATAATATAATAAAGTAACTAGTTACTAGTTGATTCTATGTCACTTAACAGTAGACATATATAGTTTTATGTTTGGAAGAAAGTGAAACTGTGAAATATGAATTTCCCAATAGAGCTAATAAGTTAAGCACGCCAACATTTTGTGCTTTACCACACTCTTTGAACTAAGAGAAGAGACCTTTCCTTGTTAGTTGTTATAATATATCTATATATATATATATCAGATAAGAGAGCTATTTTTTAATTGGTTTTTCAAGAGAAAGAGTTTATTATTATACTATTAAAAAAAAGATGCCAAGAGGATACAAGACAAAGAAAGTATGCTATTATGATATTTTATGATTTTTTTTAACAATATAAATTATTACTTTTATAAAAATATTTTATTAATAATAATTTTATTTAATAGTAATTACACAAAAATATAATTAATATTAAAAATAAAATAAATATGTTGTGCATTTTTTTATTATGAGAAATAAAAAGCTATTATCCTAATATTATTATCATTTTCTGTATACTTTGAATTAGTGTAAAAAAAATCTAATATTTTACGAGTTTCATGACTTCTAGGGAATATCAAAGCTACCATGAGACCGCAATATCTAATATCTTTTTGGGCTAATCTCTGAGGTTACCTTTGAATGTTTTTATATATACTTGGTAACAATCAGATGAATATTGGGTCAATTCGATTTGTAAAAATTGAGTCACTGTTTAAATGTCTTCTTTTTCACTGAATATAGCAAATCGTACACTTCCACAGGTGGGCAAGTTTGGACTTACAAGTTTCATCAAATTAAGACATAATTGACGTTAATGATGATCGTGCCCTTATTTTCAGCAAATTCAAGGCAAAGAAAATGAGAAAAGGAAAGTATAGAACAGAAGACATAAACACAAGGACTCAAGCCTCCTGTTAAGGTGGTAGCAAAAATTCGTATGCTGCTCGGGTAGTATAGACCCATATGATAAATAATTCATGTCTGATTAATAATTAATATGCATATTAGATCCTATTGGAGAGATTTTATAAATTAAGTATGGGGAAATGTTATTGATGCATGTCATAGTTTTTCTTGTTAATAATTAATGTTAAACTTACTATCAACGTTTAAATTAAATCAAATAATATATCTAAAGAATTTTTACTAAATATTTGATTTATTTAATATTATAAAAAAAATATTATCATATATGAAATATCATCCATTAATATTCCATAAATAGACTTGATATCCCATCGTCCTTTGAATTTATATATTTATATATATATATTATTATTATAATATGTAAATATTTATTTTGTATTTATTGAAAAAATTTAAAAAATTTAAAATTTTTGGATTTTTTATGGATTGTTTTAGATCACGTAGATTAACTTAAAAAGCGTGGATACACTTTGAAAAGCCCAAACTGTTCTGCTCGTTCCTCTTCTCCCAATTCGACATATGACGTGTCCACAATAACCCACGTGTCTCATCCGCATTAGTCCCAGCTCCAGCTACATGTGTTTCGGTGTCTCAACTAGTGTAGCACAATACTTCTCCTCAGTGGCCACATCAGGCACGTGTTCTTCGGAGTCTCTATGCACATGTTTTTTTTTTTTTGTTTTTTTGTTTTTGTATTTGAACACCATCTGAATGTGTTTTCATCGTTTGATTAGTTTTTTTTCTCACTCTCTCCATAAAACATGGAATAGAAGATATATGTCCATTTCACATCATCCAACTTTCATAATTTAATACGAGTCTAAAAACTTAAATTTTTCTTATAAATTTCCAAAAACAAAACACCCCATTTAGACAGACAACGGTTAAAATACACAAAAAATAGAGAAAATTGAGGAAAAAAAATCTATCTTTATGTCATTTTTGAATTTTTTTGAATAAGATTGAAAAATAAGTAGAAGATTCATATTTTTGGTTCCTTTAGATCCAATAATTCATCTAAATTAGATTCTTTTTTCTATTTTTTTTATTTATGATGAAATGTTTAGTTTTTTTTATTAAATTTTGTGATTTTCATGAAAAGCTAAGTATTTAATGTGATTTTGGGTAATTTTTAAGTCCTAAATTATGATTTAATTAATTTAATATTATTTATTATTTTAGTTTAAATTCTTGAACTCTTAATGTGTTTAATTTTATATTTAAATGTCAAAATTATACATGTTATGAATTACGTTATTCAACAAACTAATTACATGATTATATTTATTACTAGTTTAAGATGTTAATTTTCAATTACTAATATTTTTATTCGATATAGCACCTTATGACTTCTGTTACAAATATGATTGAATGCTTAGGTTAAATGTTATTAATGATTTTTATTTTGTAAAATTTGATTATTATTTTTTAGATCATAATATAATGAATGAATTCATTTAGTAAGTATAATTCTAAGTTTTTTAAAATTTGAACTGATTAATAATTATATTATTAATCAATTACACGGTAATAAAAGATATGAAATCTTAAGTATATCTAGATTTCTAAGGTTAAGGTTATAAATTATAGAATATTTTAAATAATGAATTTAATTTAAGATTTTAAAAATTAATTTTTATTTATGACATGATTAGTTCAATTATAGACTAATTATCATGATAGTCTCTTAATAATATATATTTTATTATTTATTTCAAAAATTATGTTAGTTATATATTCTTTATTTTTATGTTAATCTTGTTTTTTTCACAAAAGGACACGTCAAAAGTTAAACCTTATTTTTATTAAAAATGTGTCAGTGATAGTATAGTTGAAATTTCATTGGTATATAGTTGAAGTAAAGGTCAAACTTGTAGAAGATTATTAACAATTTCTACTCTTAAATACTAGTTTATTATAGAGTTAATTAAAGTTAACAATGAGGAATTTTGGGCGGATTATGAAAAAAAGATAAAAATAACATAAAAATAAAGAAACTAGAAAAGACATGATTTTTTAGAGAAAATAATGAAAAATATGCGATCGTGTGATTATCCTTACCAATAGCATATAATTCAACTAAACATATCATGAATCAAAAATAGTTTCTCAAGTATATAATAAAATTCATAATTTAAAATCTCTCGTGAATTCTTAACTCTAACTTTAGAAATCTATGTCCATATAAGACCCTATATGTTCTTATCGTGTAATTGATTATAGTACAACTATTAATTAATTAAATCTTAAACAATTTAGAATTACACTTATTATATTTAATGCATTCATTGTATTATGATCTAAAAGATAATAAATAAATTAGGTAATATTAAAACGACTGTTAACATTTAACCTAAGCATTTAATTCTACTTACAATAGAAGCTATAAGATGCTACTTCGAATAAGAACATTAATTATGGACTAACATCTTAAATAAGCAATAAACATATTCATGCAAATTAGTTGTACATCCTAATTCATAACATGTATAATTTTTACACTCATACATAAATTAAAGATGTCAAGAATTCAAGAATTAAAAATAAAATAATTTATAACATTAAATTAATTAAACTATAGTCTAGGGCTTAAAAATTATCCACAATCACATTAAATATTTAACTAGTCATGGAAATCACAAAATCCAATAAATAAAACTAAATATTCAATCATAAATAAATAAAAAGAGTAGATGAAAGAATGTGATTTCAATTATTACAATCAAATAAACCAAAAATCTCATTCTTTAACTTTTTCTTCGATCTTCATTCAAGAATCTAAAAGAATGGCACAAAGATGAATTTTTTAAAAAAAGATGGATTTTTTTCTCTTGATTTTCTTGTATTTTAACTGCTATATGATTTAATGAGATAATGTTTGGATATTTATAGGAAAAATTAGGTTTTTGAGCTCTTATTAAATTAGGACTATTGGATGATGTAAAATTAATGTAGATCCATTATACCATATGTCATGGAGAGAAAAGCTAATTAAATAGTTAAAACATGTTCAAATGCAACAACCACAAGCATAGGAGATAATGACGAATCTACCTCTGAGTGCACTAAGGAGAAGCTTTTTTTCTACATGAGCGGGAGAGGCAATTTGGGGCATTGGAATACACGTGATTTAATAGTATTATAGTCTTAAATTCTAATAAATATAAGATATTGTCTCTAGTCATCCATTCACATAAAACATTGTATAATAATCATGCTTAAAGTGGGCGTGATATAGCATTAGGAATAATCAAATCATATAACTTAAACAAGTTAAAATATTATTTTTTTCTTATAAAACATTACTAATCTTTTTAGAATTGAATTTGATGATATAGACTTTTCTTTTGTATCTTCACTTGCTAAAAGTATTTTATAAAATAAAAAAGTTTTTCATTTAGTTGTATTGTAACTAAGCTTGTTGATTCTATCAAATGAAATGAGAAAAACAAAAACAAAAATTCATGAGTCTACGAAGTAGGATAAAAGATCTATACATAACATTATCTTAAGATTAAGCAAGACTTGGATTCTCCAAAATATTTCATTTTAATACTTCAATTTAATTATTATTACTTATTTTAATCATTGAATTATTATTTTTTATCATTAATTTTTTTGTCTTAAATTTTTATAAATGTCCTTGTCTATTTGACATGTAGAATATACATGGTCAATTTTGACTTTAAATGATCAAACACTATTCAACATGGTAAAAAGAGTTACCAATATTTTAATTATGGTATTAAAACATAATATTTTAATAGTATGAGATACAAAGAGTATTAATACATTAATTTGAGTACCAAACTCAATATAATTAAATGGGTTGTTGTAATAACTTAAAATTTTATTAATATAAAAATAATTCATTAATGATAATTTTATCAAACAATAATAGTATAAGAGTGAGTAATTGTAAGAATATAATTGATAATTCATACATATTTATAATGATGATATCATTTATCGATACAATTGAAGAAAAAGACGTGTAAAACTTTAATAAACTTAAAACAAAGCGAAAAAAGAAAAAAAATATTTTTTTTAAAAATATTAAATGGGACTTGGATTCTCAAAAAATATTTATTCTTAATATCCTAATTTAATTATTATTATATCTTTTAGTCATTAAATTATTATTTTTTATTAATATTTTTTTTATTTTAAATTTTCACAAATAAACTTTATTCAAAATAATAAAAATAACTACGTATTAAAATATAATCTTTTAATAACACGATATATAAAAATATTAAACAAACCCAATATAATTGAAGGGATTGGTGGCATAACTCAAATTTTTATTGGTATAAAAATAATTCGATTATTTTATCAAATAATAATAATATTAAGTGTGAATAATTATAAAAATATATTTGATAATTTAAACACTTTAACTTCTAATTATCAATGTAACTGAAATTATAATAAATTAACTTTCAATTACAATAACAAATACCGAAAGATACTGTGTTAATTTCTTAGGTAAATATAATTTAATTTGATATTTTTATAAATATAATTTATTAATAATAATTTTATCTATTAATTTAATAATTAATTTTAATTAATTATAAGATAATTTAATATTAAAGTATGACTAATTGTATGATTATAATTAAAAATATATACATCTTTATCGTAATAATATCAGTTACCGGTATAATTTAATGAATGAGAAATAAAGTAACTTCTAAATACAAGAACGAACATCAAAAGATACTGTTCTTTTTTATAGCAAGAAAAATATAATTGGGGTGATGTTATTATAACAAGTTAAATTATTATTATTATAATTATAATTTATTTAATAATTATAACAGTCAAGTTTAACTAATTATAGAGATATATTATATAATTCATATATTTTTATTATAATATAATAAAAGTAATTATAGCAATATGTACAAGTGAAAGGGTAATAAAGTAAATTTATAATAAAAAATGAAGACCAAATACTGTTCAATGAAAATTGGGGCTTGTTCGATGAAAGATATAGACATCGTAGGAAAATTTCTATTTAAAAAAAATGAAGATACTGCAACAACTCAAATTGATATTACTACAATTTTTCATTAGCCGTAACTTATCTAATAATAAGGTAATATAGTAGAGTTGAAAAGTTTTTTTTTTAAGTTTTATTATGATATTAATAAAAGTTAAAAAATATAATAAAATATAAATAAAATATATTTTTATTTTGGAGTGAGTATTTTTTTTCTTTTAAAAACTAATTAATTAATTCGAGTCCAATATCAAATTAAACTTATATATTTTTATTTTTGAGATTGATTGATACAAATAGATCTATAAAATATTAAAATTTATCTTGTCGATTCTATTAGATGTCTAGAAGTTACGAAGATCGAATGAATTAGATCGAATCGAACCTACAATATTAATATATATTATTTTTTAATATATATTTTTAATTATTATTTTATATATTATAATTAATTTTTAATTTATTTAAAATTATAAAATCTAAACTTAATCAGTAAGAATTCTCACTCGGACATTTACGGTTACTCGCATACTTATATTTCATGCCTTACTTAATTCACTCTCAAATTAGTCCATAATCTTCAAATTAATAATTTTTTTCTTACATTATTGTATAAACTATATGTTCTTGGTTGGTAATATGAGATTTCACTTGAATCTACAATTTTATTTGATATTCGGTAAGTTTTATCTAATTTTTTTAATTTTTCTATAATTATTATATAAGAAATTTTTAATGATTAATTTTAAAAATAATCATAATTTTATATTTGTATAATACCTAGTAGAACCATATTATCTATTATTAGTGATAAGAGATTAAGTAAATAAAATGTGTGATAGTAATAACTTTAAAGTTAAATTATAAGGTATGTTTTTTTCCAGTTTCAATCAGATGAAACTTTTATATCATATTATGATTATAGGTTTAAAATCGTCAAGCGAACCTCCCTCAAATTGACCTTATATGTTAGCTTGAAGGTTCATTTTTTAAGTATCATAGGTCGATTATGGTTTTGGGTTTTTTAAAACGACCAAGACAATGTTGGCTTATAAAATGACTCAAAAATTAACCTAACCAACCTACGCTCACCCTTAATTGATTGGTTACTCACTAAGGTTCATCGACTATTGGGAAAATGTTGATCATCTATTGTTAGAGACTAATCGATTGTTGACCACTATTGTTTAAGGTTGATCAAACATAGAATACATTGAAAGAGGAAAATACAAAAAATTATTCATTGTTCTTGAAGTATATGATGATATAGTATTCTAGGTCAATGAAATTTAAGATTAGTTTAAATTTTTTATGAAAAAAATAAATATCCGATAGGAAATGAAGAGAGAGTAATCTAATTAATGAGAGTATATTTCAGAATCAAATGAATGATACCTCTATTCATTAGAATGAAGTATCTTTATCTAGTTGAATTCAGATGAAGATTTTTTTTCAAATGTAATGAAATATTTTTTAAGTTATAGAATTAAAATATTATAATTAAAAATTTTGACCTAAAACATTTTTTTTATAAAAATTATAAAACCTCTCATGACTATTTTCGTCTAGATAAAATGATATTTTCCTCATTCAATCTAGATTTAATGACCTTAAACATGATGAATTACATAAAGAGTATCTTTTGCATGTAGGAAAAAATATTATATTTTTGAATAAAAAATAATTTAGTCAATTTTTGTGTTATTTTTGTTCATCCATAACTTTTTCTTATACCCCTAACTTTTACAAACTAGGGAACAAGCACATGTAAAAATGGGCAAAAAAACCATGGGTGTAGTTATCTGCAATTATTCGGATCGACAGTTCGATTTTTACCCGATAAATTTTGGAGACTTGTATAGTTTTGGGTATAAACCGAACATGAAGCAATGAGTACGGTTTGGTTACTATTATACTAAAAATTGTACCCGTTCGTACCAAAAATTAATTATATTTATTTAATTAATTTATATATTTAACAAATTATATATATATTTTTTTGATTTTTTTTAATAACCATCTCGAATCGTTACCCGCGAGTAAAAAATAATTCTCAAATTTTAACAATTTTTAAATATAAATTTTATAATTCAATTCTGGGACGATTATACCGGTATCCATCCCTAAGCACGTGATTTGAACGTTTAAAACAAACAATAAAACTATTTTATTTAATTTAAATAAAATATGAAACATGCATGTAAAAGCAGGTAAGTAAAACTATTTTAAGAATAAAATTATTCGAATATGATAATAAAATAAAGTTGGTCCTGATAGAACTTAATTTATATTTAAAGGAGAGCAAAAAAAAAAATGTGAAACAAAAAACTAAGAAGCATTACAATGCAAAAGGATCTCAAATAAAAGTTTCAGGCCGTAAAATTTTACAGTCGCATTCATGTGTTCTATTGGACTCATGATAACAAAAACAAAAGTAATCAAGTAATTAAATGTTGTCCAACACCAATTACTCCTAAAAAAACAGAGAGGCCAGAGAATTCAAAAAATTTAATTATAGAAGTAAGAAGGTAAATGTTGTCTAACACCAACTACTCTTAAAAAAAGATGTAACCCCTAAAATTACTATTCAAATCTATAATTTACAAAAGCAAGTAACTGGTTGGAGAATTCCTTCAACACTACGGATGTTTCATGACGAATAAAGAAAAACTTTCAAACATGTGAATATGTATGAACAAAAAACTGGTGAATGAGATATTTAGTTACCCTTGTAAATGTTTAGGTGACATTAAAAGTATGACCTCCATTAATTTAACAGCAGAAACACACAAAAAATAGAAAATAAAATAAGACCTAAAAAAATTTTGTGACCCGGTAAATTAGCATATTTTATACCGAATACTGCAAATAAATCTATTAATTTTTTATATAAATATTTTAACTCATGAATTTTATATTCCAAGAATGATATTAAAATCTCATAAATAACTATCAAATTCAAAATTCAAATATATTTAATATCACTTACATACAAAATATAATAAATAAATAAACTTAAATATACTAAATTATTTTTTCTATTTTAATTTATGCAATTAAAGAGACGTACCCACGATACCTTTTTTTTTTTGTTTTCGCCTTATCTCCTTTTTTTTTCCATGTCAGAATGGTGTACATGTACATCCTATCCTAAGAGGTTAAATCCGGTACAATTTTGAATAAAAATATTTAATCTAATCCAACCGTTTATATTGTTTAAATTGATTTGGATCGTACTATTTAACTATTAAAAATATTATAATCAAACGATTTGATTCAATTTAATTTACGATTTTTAACCATCTGATTAATAATACATAAATATGATACGATCTAATTTAAAAAAATGATCGGTGACAATAATTCAAGTAATTTAGTTTAACATTATAACACTTTTGAGTTATCTCGAAAATTAATAGTGTTAGTTTATAGTTTTAATCTCTTCTTTATTGGTTCGTGAATGATGTTTGAGCCTTGTAGCATAGTTAATGTCATATTATTGATGAATAGGTTTGCATTAATTTTGTTCCTTTTCTAATATATGTAATGTTATAGCATTTGTACAAACTTTTCTTAGCACCGTCCAGTTGTTGAGTTTGCCCTTGATAATGTTAACTTTGAAGCTGAGGAAGGCAAAGTTACAAGCTCAGCAAAATGAATCAAATGATATGCAGAAAACTCATGATGCTAATCCAGCAGATAACCAAAACAAAAGAAAGCTAGGAAAACGAAAATCTGAAGTTAATGCTCAAATGCTTGAGAATTCACATTCACATGGAGCTGCTAATGAAGGACAAAGAGCTTTAAAGAGGCAGAAAAGTAATTATTCAATGATTGGAAAGGGAAAAAGGTTTTCATTAACAGAAATATTATCAGGAGGCCGGCTCAAAGCAGAAGAATGAAAGCTTCAAAGGAAATTCAGATAATAGGCAACATGGCAGGATACCAGTTGATTCCCAAAAATCAAAATCCATGAGACATGCCCAGAGTCTAAAAAGAGGGAGCTGCAGGACCAGACTGATATCAAGAAGAAAGAGTACGATCCAAAGCAAAGAAAAAGGGCCAAGAAGAATAAAGAACCTTTAGGGTGCTATGTTGTAGATAAAGCCCATAAAAAACTAAAACTAATATTTATTACCCACATTTATTACGTTTCTGCACCACCAATTCTACTTTCTTCCATAAGTATATATAGCCCAAAAAAAAAAAACCTTTTTGGCTTCAGTCATCCGATCGAAACAATGAAATTAATGATATAGCTTAATAAATGAATAGGCTTTTATTTATCCTCCATCCAAACCTAAACCGTTTCGTTTTTATTTTTTTATTATCAATAACAATAATTTTCAGCCTCAGAAACATAAAATAAAATATTATCTATATTAAAATCATATCATGATATATCCATACATATCACCCTTGTATTTCATTTATGAGTAAAATATATTTATCATTTACTTAATATTTGAAAAAAAATAACTTCATTTGATCTTATTTTAACTTCAGACCAACTTTTTACTACCATTATTTTATCACAAAAAATGGTAACTATTTCATTCAACATGACTTGCTTTTTTTACTTGATATTATCATTATTAATATTATTACAAGATTTAAATTATGAGTCAATATTCACCTTATTTTCAATTGTGATTGTAGCTCTACCACAGATATGATGTCGAATCAATTTATACAAACTTCCTTTATTCGTTCCTTTCATTATGACAACATTATATTTACTTATCTCCATAGACTCGTTCTTTATAAAAAAAATTCGTAACCAATTAAGAGAATCCAACCTATGAAATCAAATTATTTCTCAAACCTAAAACAAATCTTACATCACCAACTGTTCGGATAGCTTTATTATACATTTTCATTTTGAAAATGCCCTTTTCAATGACATTACTCTTTGATCCATTGGCCATCACAATATCAACACTATTACAAGACTTATAACTATTAAACAATTTTTTATTTGGACACATATGGAAACAATATGAATAATCCAAAATCTAATCATTCAAAGAGTTTTCACTTAGTCACACATATGATATCAAAGTTAGAATCATAAGTTAAAGTGATATTCTTTTTTCATTTTTTCTTCTCTTTTCATCTAGATTTCTTATGTCTTTTAGTCTATTTTCACAAAACCTCTTAATATGTTCATTTTTATAACAATAATAGCACTTAATAGCATCTCGTGAACGCAGCATAAAATGATTCCTGTGTCTCTTAAAATATCTTCCTTTAGGCTTATTTTTTTTCTCTATTTGATGAACTTGTTCGAGTCTTCTCAAGTAGCAAGAACATATCCACGTGAATAGATTCTTGATTGGATCTAGTTTTCAAAAGTGTTATTGACACCTAATCCATGATCAACGTAGTCTTACCAACGAGTAATATTATCACTAATGTATCATATGATTTTGGTAACAAACACAACAAAGTTATCGCTTAGTTTCATCATATATCTTCACATCAACACTTAAGAGCTCAGAAACAATTGTTTGTCATAGCCTTTACCCAACCTCAAAGCAAATAATTGTTTCTTTTTGTAAAGTTTACTTATAATAGACTTTGACATATACAATTTTTTTTTTTACTTTTTTCACAACTTTGATGGAAAGATTTCATTCAACACATTATATTTGATTTCAAAAAACAAACTCAAATAAATAGTACTCACTACAATTGCTTCAATTTCTTCCCAATCATCTTCATTTTGGCTTTGTTTCCTTCAATGCCTTAACAAGATCTTGTTATACTAGTATATCCTTCACATTATTTTATCAAATGTTAAAATTAATCTTTCATCAAATTTTTCTATATTAAACTTTGTTGTTATCATGTTTTTCAATTCAATACTTCTAACTTTTTGCTCTAATACTACTTGTTGGACATAACTTAAGCACACAAGATACAAACAAAAAAATAAGACAACAGAAATTTTAAGTGATTCTACACATTAACTTAGTTTACACCCTACGTTATAAATAAATCTAATAATATTATTTTTTAATACAATAGTCTTAATACAAGAGTCTAATCCAATATCCAATGTACTCTTTGTCAAAAAAAAAAAATTAAAATCTTAAAAATAACATTTAAATGCAAAGTTCCAATATATTCTATATTATTCTTACATACGAAATATAATAAATAAAGAAACTCAAATATAATAATAAGTTATTTTTTTTATTTTAATTTATACAATCAAGTTATATACCAATATTTATTTATTTATTTATTTATTTATTTTTGCCGTGATGTATTTCTATGCTCTTTCGCTATCAAAATAATATATATATATATATACACATACCCCACAAAGCCTTTTTGGCTTCTCAACCAGATTTCTGCAGTACTTATTCTACTCTATCTCATGAGTATATATAGCCACATAAAAAAAAAAACTTTTGGCTTCAATCATCCGGCCAAACCAATGGAGTTAATGATACAGCATAATAAATTAATAGGCTTTCATTCCATGCAAAGGTGATTTATCTTCGGATGAGGAGGGACATGTGCTACGGTTAAATTCTCGATAAAAAAAATTTATATATAAAATTATAATTAAATTATACGTATAAAATAAATTTTTTATTTATCTCAATTTTAAATTTTTAACATTTAATATTTTAAAAAAACTCAATAATTTGAACCTATTTTACTAAATTAAGATATGTATGATACTCTCACCTTATAGTCTAATTACATGCATAAAACTTTTAAGTTTTTAATGCTAAACATCTAAAAAAAATTAATTATTTTATTTTATTAAAATGATATACATATATTACTCTCATTTTATATTTTTTAATAAAAACAATAATTAAAACTATTTTGGCTAGATGTCTCGTGAATATAAATCTTAAATGTTATGCAGAAAATAGGTGCACTTAAAGGCCGGTAAATGGGAGTTCAAGAGTCAAAACAATTTCGTATAGAATTCTAGTAAATAGTTGTAATTTGATTTTTGAATGGATGTGTTATATTAATTGAAACTTGAATAATCTCCACAAATTCAAACTAACGATACATAAAAGTAATGGACAATTAAATAATTCATTAATAATATTTGAATTTCATAATGATAATTTTAAGAGGTTAAAATGGTGTAAACATTAACCCCATGTTTGGTCGGAGGGAATTGAATGGAATTAGAATTAGAATTAATTCTTTTCATTTTGTGTGTTTGGCTGGACGGGATGGAGGACAGAATGGAATCAGATTACTAAAAAAGAAGGAATCACAATTCTGTCTCCACTCCTTGGTAATCATAATTTCATTCCTATCTTAACTTTTTTTTCCAATTTTACCCTCACCTAAAATATAACCTTAAACTTAGATCCCAAATTCTCAAACCCAAAATTTCAAAACCCTAAACCCTAAACCCAAAATTTCAAAACCTTAAACCCTAAATCCAAATCCTAAAACCCTAAATCCTAAATCCCTAAACCCCAAATCCCTAAACCCTAAACCCTAAACCCCAAACCCCAAATCCCTAAACCCTAAACCCCAAATCCCTAAACCCTAAACCCAAAAACCATAAACCTTAAAACATAAATCCCAAAACCCAAAACCCTATAACATAAATCCCAAAACCCTAAACCCTAAACCCCAAATTCCAAATCCCTAAACCCTAAACCTTAAACCCTAAAACCCTAAACCCCAAATGCCCAAATCTCTAAACCCTAAACCTTAAAACATAAATCCCAAAACCCTAAAACATAAATCCCAAAACCCTAAACCTTAAACCCCAAATTCCAAATCCTAAAACCCTAAACCCTAAACCCTAAACCTTAAACCCTAAAAACCAAATCCCCAAATCCCTAAACCCTAAACCCTAAACACTAAACCCTAAACACTAAACCCTAAACCTTACAACATAAATCCCAAAACCCAAAACCCTAAAACATAAATCCCAAAACCCTAAACCCCAAATTCCAAATCCTAAAACCCTAAACCCCAAATCCAAAATTCTAAAATCCTAAACCATTTTTAGAAAAATAATAATTTTAACCCTAAACCTTAACCTACAAATATAACCCCAAATCCTAAATCCCTAAACCCTAAATCCCACATCTCAAACCTTAAAACCCTAAACCCTATTTAGAAAAATAATAATTTTAATAATATATTTCTTTTTAATTAAGTAATAATTATTTAGAAAAATAATGATTTCAATAATGTATTTTGTCTAACGAAAAAATAGTAATTAAATGACATTATTTGAACTTTACAGCATATAGGGGTATTAAGGTCATTTATAGCTTTTTTCATTCCATTCTAGTGGCAAACCAAACACTGTAATCCTGATTCCAATGGTCAAACCAAAAAAAATTGTTTCCTTTCCATTCCATTCCATTCCGATTCCGATTCTGATTCCGATTCCATTTCACGAACCAAACGCCACCTAAGTTATTAGCAATCTTGTAATATTTCTAGAAGTAGGGACAAATTGGTAACTTTCTTCTAAAAGAGAAAACTCTCTTTTATAGTTGTAAGTTCCATCGTACTCATATATGTGTGTTAGCTTTTTGTGTATAAAATATGATGCATGTTATTTTACTTAGTATTTTTTATCTTCTTTTGTGTAAAGTTGGTTACTGCAAATCAATAATTCATACACGCACATAGTTAGGTATATTTTTTATGTGAGCATGTTTACACACACAACGTGATTGATTTTCGTAATGTGCATGCTAAGTGGAGAGTGTTGGTTTTTGACAAGCAAGATTTTGTGAATGAGTCGATGTTGTCACTTGTGTTTGGTTTGTTTCAAGTGTGAGTATTTATGAAGTCTACTTGAAAAAATTTTAAAAAGAAAAAAATGTGACTTACCACCAAGCTTGCTACCACCCTTGGTGAGGTGGTCAACGAGGTGCCAAATCAAAACCTTATAAATACCTCACTCATTGCTCTCTGCTTTACCCCTTGGTTAAAAGTTAAAATTCTGAAAAAATACATACTAAGTTTTATATCTAATTTTGAAATTATTTTGGAGATCTTGTATTTGAGAATGTGTCATTTTGTGAGTTTAGTAATCAAATTGTAATATATGTGAGTATTTGGTTTGACTGTATGTCCCATGATATTGTGAGTTGATACACTTACTATTATTGATCATTGGTTTCTAATCACATCACATTGGGTGGTGTTGGATGTGAAGGACAGTGGGGTTCAAATATTAAACCAAATAGTTGTAGAAGTAGTAAGAGAAGAGCAACAATAGGCGGCTTGGATGAAGGGTTATGACTGATAGAGTAATAGTGATTTTACTATCTATTAGTGTTGTAACTTGTTTACTGTTTAGTAAATTATTTACCACTGAGTGGTTTCCATAAGTAACCTGAGGATATTACCATATAAATACGATCTCTATATGTGTTTATCTTGTTACATTAAGTGTTATGTATAAATTGAGTTTATGTTAGTACAATCCAAGTTTAATTTATGTATGTTTCAACATACTATTAGCTCAAACTGTGATTAGAAAACATTTTTTATTTACCTACTTTATGTTTGACATATAATATCTGTTATTAAAGTTTTTTTTCTTTTGGTATTATATTGTTTGTGTTTATATTGTGTGAACTATATAAGTGTTATACTAATATGTTCCTTGTGACTTAGAAACAAGTCCTTTTAGAGTTTTCATCTTCTTACCCTGGTCGTAAACCCGATCATAGACTCTTTCAATTGGTATTAAAGTAGATGCACCCTTTTGGGCTTAATTTCTCTGATTTTGATCATGTTAACTCATATTTTCACACATATGCATTCTCTCAGATGGAGTCAAGAGAAAAAGGTAATGTAGGTAGACCTTCACTTTTCAATAGGCTGAGCTATGCCTATTAGAAATCCTAAATGAAGGTCTTTTGTGGTCCCAAGGTGATCGTGTGTAGTAATTCCTTGTCAAGAATGGCTAGACGCATCCTACCAAAACCCTACCTGATAAACACTATGACTGCTAAACCCATAATAAAGTGGACCAAAGATAAGAGTAAGGAATCTGGATGGAATAACAAGGATCTTTATGTAATCATTAGGGTTGTTTCACCAAATGAATACCGAAGAATTCAGAGTTGTAATTTTTCAAAAAAAGCACACGACACCTTGGAGACCACTCATGAAGATACTTTAGCAGTAAAAAGTTCCATAATTCTAAAGTTGAATAGAGATTTTGAACTCTGTATCATGTAAGAGGATGAAATATTTGACAAATTCTATGCTCGCTTTCCCAATATTGTCAATTATTTCTATCATTTGGGTAGACCTATTAGCGAGGAAAAGAAGATTGAGAAAATCATTGCTAGCTTATCCTATCAGTTTCATGCCAAAGTTATTGTTCTTGAGTCAATGTACAAGCTAGATGAACTTACTATTAATGAGTTGTTTGGTGACTTGTAAGTCTTCGAACTACATCACCTTTTATCAAGACAAGAGAATATTGCTTCTGAAAGGGGAAAAACTTAGTTCTTAAGACTACTAAGGGAAGTGAACCAATCAAAGATGTATGTATCATAGGTTATGATAATGATGATTTTGACCCTGATGAGAAGAAAATGGCATCCTGTACTTAGAGATTTACTAGGTTTTGAAGGAGAAGAAACCTTCTTTTTGGACTATTGGAAGAGATACTTCTGGTTCTAAAAGCTCAAGATCTATTAGAGATGATGAAGACTCAAAATATGTTTCTGAGAAGCTGAGTAAAGGTCACTTAAATAAAATTAGGTGCTTTGAATAAGGAAATAGGAACACATCGTTACTCAATGTTTTTAGAAACTAAAAAGTATAAAAAAATGTGCAATGAAAGTTGAGGTCACTATTTCAAACAGTATCAATAGTGATGATGGGGATGATACTAACTTTATTTCCTTCTTGTGTCTAGTTGTATCATTGATCCTCTGACTAATACCTCAGATATTCAAGAGGAGACTACTGAAGACGATGAAGTCGAAGATGAATTGTTTAATTCTTACAATGCTTTACTTTTGAAGTATATTCAATCTGAAAATGATAAGAGAAAGGCTATGGAGATCCTTGAGGAAAAAGAAGATCATCGCATTGAAGAAAAATCTAGAGGACAAGAAGTCCTCTAATGATGAACAACAACATGATCTCATATGCAAGTGTGAGATCATTCAAAAAAAGTATGATGATTTGCTAAATTTTTTTAATGCAAATCATTAGGAAGTTGAAAAGTTTAAGGAACATTTAATGGTTTTTATGTGTGATAAAGCTACTTAATATTTGGTTAGTTTTGTGTCTGCTCCTAATCTAAAGAATGATGTTGAACAATTAAAAGGACAGATAATTATTCTTAGGGGTTCAAAGGATCATTTGATTGGCTCTCTTATGGAAAAAGGATGTTGAGATTGAGCAACTATATAAAAGTGTCGAGATTTTTAATAATTCGACCTCTTATCTTGAATCATTCCTTAAAGAATGACTACGGGTTCAAAAATGTTAAATGAAATAATTAGCGATGTCAAGTTTTTTGGGGACAAGTATGAAATTGGGTACAATAAGGGGGTTTTAACTTCAACAAGTGGTTCTACTAAGTTTTTCAAAGCTTTCAATCAAGGATCAAAGTTAAAGTCTACTACTATCACCCCTAGAAGCAAATATGTTATGTGGTCTCAACTAGATTCTCCTAGTAAAATGAACCCTTCACCTAAGGTTAACACTTTCCATCACAGCAATGATGATCCATTGTCTTTACCTACTATCACTCCTACTTGTCACCATTGTGATGAGCTTAGACATTTGATACCATACTGTGAGAAATTGACTTCTCATCCTCATGCTAAAGTCAATATGAGCACTTCCTCTTCTTATCCTCCGCAAACTACACCTCGGAGTTAAGGACCCCATTTTCCTAACTCTATTGTTTGTACTTGTTATTTTTGTGGTATTACTGGCCACATTGCTAGGTAGTGCCTTAGATTTATGAAGAGTACAACTCAAAGTCCTCCACCTCCCTCTTTCCCATCTTCACTATTAGATATAGCTATTGTGGCTCATGTAAACATGTTTATGCAAGTTGCATTATAAAACTAAGGCATAAAGCTTAAACAAATAAATCTGGCTTAAAAAGCCCACCGTGCCCTATTTATATGGATGACTCGTCTGGATTTTAGAGAAATTTTAAATAAAACAAACCATGAGTTTAATATACTCCTCATGCTCATATGAGTCAGAGACTATCTCTTAGTTTAATTACCTCTAAAAAATTCTTTAAATGTAGGGATCATGTTTGATCACTATATTCAGGTGATTTGTTGGGGTAGAGTTATCTATCTTATTTTCTCTCTTTGTTTGTCTTATCTCTGTATATGAATTTTTGTTTTCTTGTTGTCTGCATGCTCCCTATTTTCATGTTCATGCATATATCTTCACTTCTTCTTGTTTCGTTGTCTTACATAGTGCATTAACTTTTTTTCTTGATGTTATGCCTAACTATCTATTCTGTTACTAGCTTTCTCTATTACTTATTGTTTACTTCTTCTTCTGTGGCTTTTTGCATGAGCATCATGTCACATTTTTTCACTGTATTGTATTGTTGTAGTAGGATTCTCTGTCTGCGATCATTTCTTTCTTATGACATGAAATTTAGAATGCTTCTTGTTCGTCTTATTAGGTTTAACATTCTTACACCTAGCATATTATGTGTTAATCATTTGTTTATCTCTTATTAACTTCTGTCCTTTTATCTATCTTTTTCCTCCTTATCATTCTGCTTTGCCTCAATTGTTTCTTTCAAGTTAACTAAGATAGTTTTCTTGCTTTTTTCTTTGTTGACATTCATGTTGTTTGAGTTGTGTCATTGTCTAAGCATATCTTGTGTTTATGTGTTGAAACTTTTGTTTTTCTCACATGCTTAGAGATTTTAGTAGCATCCCTTATTTCTTCATTCTCTTAGGAATATTACATGTGTTGTTCAATAGTTAGTAATTTTTTTCTTTCTCCTGACTAGCAATGACGTGAATGTTGATGTTGATCTCTTTTGAGACACTTTCCTCTTCTTGTCATCTCACTTGGTAGTTATTGTTTCTGTATTTCGTGAGATTGATAGTTTCTTTCTATTTGCTATGCTATTGCATGTAAAATGAAGTTTAGAGAGATGATATTGATATATGTTTGGCATGAATTTAACATGAATTAAAATGTGGATGTTTTGACATGTGATGCTTTCTTTTCTTTGTCATCACTTTAGTCATACCCTTACATGAGTGCATCATTGATTGATTAATATATGGATATTTTTGTTAAATGTATTTGTATTCTTTACAGACCCTCTGATTTATTCAACATGCTTTGTTTGTTTACCTCATTATGTGTTTCTTGTTGTCTAAAATATGTAGATGCTTATGTGTTGAGGGTGTTTGCAAGTTCAATGCATAACATGTTTATTGTATGACATGTATACTTTTAGGGGAGATTTGTGTGTCTTATGTATTTTGTCAAGGAAAATGATGTATTTATTTTTCTTCTTATTGTTTGTCTTGTTTTATTAGTCTTTTTTTTGTCTATCTTGTTCATGTGATGCTTTCTTCTCTTTGTCATCACTTTATATGAACTATGCATTAATAAGAATGTTAGTACAATATGTTGCATGCATTGTATGCAATATCTCGTTTCATATGCCTACCTATATGTCTCCCTACTTCTGCTTCCTTTTTTCAAGCATCTTGCTTATCTTTCATTGTCTAGTAACTTTTTGCTAGAATGCACAACATATGTTTTCTTGGGAACACCGAAATGTTTTCTATTTGCACTTATCTTTAGTTTCCTATGTATTTAATTTATTGTATGTTGCATGCTTTTATCTTACTAATACCTTGGTTCTTTTCTATATCTTTTCTTTTAAAGCATCTTATTGTGTTTGCTTTAATCTTACCTACTGCATTTTATTAGTGTTAGGATTATAGCATATTTGTATGACGTCTTTCCTTCATGTAGGGGTGTTTCTTTGAGTTTGTGTAAAAAAGAGGAAGATTTTTTTGTGCACAACTATGTGTTTGTTGCTATATTGTGTATTGCATGGGTTATGAGTGTAAGATCACATTATAAATTATTGTTTGACTTGCATGCATTCAAGAGGAGTGTTGCATGAAGTCAAAAAAAGTTGTACATTTTTACTTCTCTTTATGCCTATTTGAGTGTACCTATATAGGGGTAACACGATAATATGTAGTTCGACTATATATTATTTTCTGTATGATATGTTCATATAGTATATATTTGTTTCTTATGTGCAGGTTACAAATGTAGAGTGAAATCTTCGAACTTCAAATGTGATGTGTGTAGTAGATGAGATCCTCGTGCTTCAGAGTGATAGAATAGATGTGTTAATAAATGAAGATGGATGGAGCACACAAGATGGATGTACTTTATGTAAGTGTCTTTTGGGTTTTGGTATGTGTCATTGTATTGTTCATGGGAATAAACAATTTTAGCACATCTTCATGATCTTCTCATGCTTGATAAGTTTATATATCTAGTTATGTAGTGTTTTGACATAGAAAACCAAAGGGAGAGAATGTAAGTCACGTTGTACTTGTGTTTGTGTGTTGGTTTCTTGTGTCCAAAACATAATGTCTATTATTTTACTTAATGTTTTTATCTTCCTATGTGTAAAGTTGGCTATTATGGTTCAGTAATTCACACACGTACATAGTTAGGTATATTTTTTATGTGAGCATGTTTACATATACTACGAGGTTTCTTTTCATAGTGTGCAAGCTAGGTTAAGAATGTTGGTTTTTGGCGAGTGAGCTGACATTGTCATTTTGTTTGGTTCATTTCAAGTGCGGGCATTTATGGAATCTACTCGAAAATTTTAAAAACAAAAAAAATGTGTCTTTTTAACACCTCTCCAACTAGCTCGCCACCAAGCTCCCTATCACCCTCACCATCACCCTTGGCGAGGTGGTTGGTAAGGTGGCCAACGAGGTGCTAAATTTGAGCCCTATATACACCCCACTCATTTCTTTCTTTTTTACCCCTTATTCAAGAGCTAAAATTCTACCAAAATACACACTTAAATTTATATCTAACTTTAAAATTATTTTGGAGATCTTATATTTGAGAGACATCATTTTTGTGAGTTTTGTAATCAAATCATAATCTTTATGAATATGTGGTTTGACTGTGTGTCTCTCGTATGCGATTTGATATTAAACAACGACTATGTGTCTCGTGAGGTTGTCAATTAATACACTTACTATTATTGATCATTAATTTTCAATTACATCACATTGGGTGATGTTGGTTGTGAAGGATAGTGAGGTTCGAGTGTTGAATCAAATAGTAGCAAAAACAACAAATAAAAAGTAGTAGTAGGCAATTTAAACAGAGGTCTTGACTGATAAAAGTAATAGTGATTTTACTATCTATTAATGTTGTAACATGTTTACTATTTAGTTAATTATTTGTTAGTGAGTGGTTACTTTAACCAACCCGAGGATAATACCATATAGATACGGTATCTATATGAGTTTACCTCGTTATATCAAGTGTTATATATAATCTGAGTTTGTGTTAGTACAATCCAAGTTTAAGGTGTGTATGTTTTAACATACTATTATCTTAAACTTTGATTAGAAAACATTTTTTATGTACCTACTTTATGCGTGACATATAATATATGTTATTAAAGTTTGCTACTTTTGATATTATGTTGTATGTGATTATGGTATGTGAATTATATAAGTGTTATACTGTTTTATTCCTTGCGAGTTATGAACGAACCCTTTAAGAGTTTGTAACTTTTTATGCTCGTCATTTACTAGGTGGTGGAATCTTTCAATAGTATATAATATAATAATATAAATTGAAAATATATCGTACACTTTGGTCTATAATTATTTTTTCTAATATTTAATCACTTAATATTTTAAATTTAATAAATGTAATCCAAAAATAAAAATTAGGTTGAAATTTTTCTATTACAATCAAAATTACTCGATAAAATTTCACTTTTTCTTATGGTGTAGTTCCTTAACTTTTCAAATTTAATCAATTAAATTCAAAAAATTATCATATTTAATTTTTATTTACCTTATTTGATAAATTTTAAATATTAGAGACTAAATATTATAATTACAGTATATAATTTGTAAAGTTTAGTCCTATTCTTGACAAAAAAGGAAACAAAATTAAGAAAATATAATACCTTAGACTTAGAGTTCACGAAGAATTGAGGGTAGAGAAATCATTTATTGTGCTTAAAGTAAGTGATGAATTTGTAGTTTAAATCAATAAAATGTAATATTAGTACAATTAATTTTTGAGATATTATTCATTATTTTTGGACTATATTTTCTACCAATCACATTATTTTTTTCTATCAAATATTATGTATTTTAGGTCCAAGAAATAAGAAATAATTGTTTGAGACATCTATTGATCAATGAAAATTATATTCCATTTGTGTGAAAAACAAAATGAAAAAGGCATTCCTTTTGGTTTATGTGAAAGATTAATGAGTTCACTCAATATGCTTCCACTAAGGAGTTGTTATTCATTACATTTGTCAAATTGATAAGTAGTATTGATATCAAATCAACCTATTTATGACCCAATTTGGTAAAACTTGATCTAGATTCAAAGTATTTGTTAAAAAGGTTCTGAAGTACAATCTTGACCTAATTTGTTTAATAAATAAGTTGAATTGTTTAACAATTGAACTTATATTTTAATTGTGTTTCATTACTTGATAGAAAAATAAAAACATTTTAACATAAAAATTATAAAAATAATATCATTTATCCTTAACTCATAATTTTTCTATATTTAAGGGACTAAATTACCTAATTGTTAGCATAAGTTATTAAACAATACAAATGACATAATTTAATAGGCATGTATAATACATCTCTCTATATAATATTATTATTCAATTTTATAAAATATTTCATTAAAGAATTTGGCTTCTTTGTTATTTTATATTACAATGAAAATATAATTTTATATTTTATTCCTATATTTGTTCACTAATTCCATTCATAATTGTTCTTCTATAACATTTTGACAAAAATAAAAATAAAATGTTTTATTTTTTTAATTACTATACTACTCATACATATATTATTTATACTCAAATAAATTTTATGACATTAAATCTCAGCATGCTTAATAATTAATTTCCTAACTATGTCAAGTATTAAATATCAATATATATTTATGTGATTAATAACGTGAGACTTTATTCATTAATTTCTTATATTTGTTCACCAATTTTATTCATATTTTTTATTTTTTTAAAAATAAGGAGAAATTATTCATTATTCATGAAGTAACTAATAACGTGAGACTTTATGAAATATAATATTAATGTAATTAGTTTTTAAAAAATACAAGTATTAATTTTGTGTTTAGTTGGTAGAATGAAAACCTAATAAGAATATAAATAGTAGTAGGAATTACATTCATTGAAAACAATATTATTATTACTATGTTTGTTTTTGAACATTTTAATTAAAATAATGATAAATATTAAAGTAAATTTATAAACTATAAACTAAATAAAATTAAAAATATTTTTTATAATAGGAATATAAATAGTAATAAGAATTAAATTCAATGAAAACATTATTAGTATTATTATGTTTGTTTTTGAGCATTTTAATCAAAATAATGATAAATATTAAAATAAAATTATAAATAGTTTTTTATTTTTAAATAAATAAAATGAATGAAATAATGATAATAAATAATTATATAAATATATAAAAAAATTAGAACATTTTAATATATTCTAAAAGAATATAATGAGAATGAGAATTCTTGGTACTATTGAAAGTATTTATGTTCTCTTTCAAATTAATAATTAAATTAAACATATAAATATTCTAAATTATTTCTATTATTATTTTTATTAATGACACTCAAATAAAACTTAAATACTTAATAAAAGAGAAAATAATATAATTGAAAAAGTATACAGGAATATTTTATATATTCATGTTATAATTGTATTATTATTATATTATTATTTAAAAACATTCTATATGATTTAATAATGATATTTATATTTATAAATTAACAAAAATATTTGCACAAATAAAAGTTATTTCACATGATACAAATATAATTACTTACCTATGTCACGCTTAAATAACACCTTTTTTTCAACAATTCGAATTCGATTATGTTGTATGGAGCCCACATCAAAGCCTAATGTCACGACCCTAGACTTCAATTAGCAATCGTGTGATACTTAGCACGATCCGTTGCACTAAACATGTCTTCCAATCCGAACAAAACACTCTAAAGAAACTTAGAGATATAGAGGATTCAAGAGCAAAGCAAGAGAGTTTGCGAAGTAAGCTTTGTATTGCTCTAGAGAGGTTATCTTACAACTTTCCAAGGATAGGTACAAATGAAGACCAATAGGTCTATTTATAGTGTGGCTCCATATTTAAGATTATACCACAAGTTTCTAGATCCTACCATGTCTAGAATGTACAAGAGTATCTACATTGTCCTAGTTTTATCTACAATATGTCACAAGGTTCTAGGACCTTCTAGTCAAGTCTAGCCAACTCTAGAGTCTTTTAGGATTGTCTAGTTCCTTCATGCAAGTTCTAGCAACGCCTCGTTCTCTAAGGAACACCAACAAGATGCTCCATCGAACACCATATCTCACTAAATTTAGAATCTTCCACTCGTTGGATCACAACGTTTTCACCCTTTTCTTTGGCTGTCGTATCCCACAAAGATACATTTAACAACTTTCTTGTCAAATTTGCTCCATAAATAATCAGGAATAAATACATAACATACATAGCCAAATACTTGAAAGTAGCTAACTATAGGTTTCATGTTCCACGATTTCTCGAAGGGTGAAACAAATTCTAACTCTGGTTGAGGAAGACTGTTGATCACAAAGGCTGCAATCCTCATCAGTTCTGCCCAAAACCTCCCAAGTACATTCTTTTCATGTAGCATACTCCAACAAATTTCTACAAGATGTCAGTTCTTTTTCTCTACTACACCATTTTGTTGTGGCGTGTTGGTACAAGTGTATTGATGACGTATTCGATATTTCCTTAGGTATTGAGAGAACTCGCTTGAGTTATATTCTCCACCATTATCTATATGAAAGCAACAGATCTTCTTTCCTACTTATCCTTCAGTTGCCTCTCTAAACTATTTAAACTTTGAGAATACATCATATTTTTCTTTCATAAAGAAAACTCACACATACCTTGAGAAGTCTTCAATGAATGTCACCATGTATTGCATACCTCCAATTGATGGTTGCTTAACAGGATCGAATACATCAGAGTGAACTAACTCCAATGATTCTTTTGCTTTAAACTTCGATTCCTCATATGGTAATTGGTAAGCTTTACCATACTGGCATCCTGCATAGATTGTGTCTGTTCGCACGTCTAGTTGAGGAAGCCTTTTAAGCATCGACTTCTTCACCATCACACTTAGCTTAGAATAGCTAACGTGACTTAACCGCATATGCCATAGTTCTCTTGTCTCATTTCTTCTTGTCCTATCTATATATGTATATTCTATTGACATCACGTAGACTAATTCCAATCATTACCCCTCCATTGTAGGTGTTTCTGAGATTTTGAGATCACGATACACCTTCACGTCTTGGGGACCGAACAAGACATTGTGCCCTGATGATGTTAATTGAGCCACAGATAGCAAATATTTCTTCATTCTTGGGACATGATAAACATCTTACAGTGGAACCTGGTTAGTATTATATCAAGGTGTAACTATCGTCTTACCGACGTGGGCTATCAATAACCTTGATTTGTTAGTTGCCATTACTACATAACCTCCCTTGTACTAAGACATGAATTTCAACTTTTATGTATCACCCATCATATGATTTGAGCAGCCCGAATCTACGATTCAATCATTCTTGTAGTCAATCTGTTTTGATGTTGTCACTGTAAGAGCTAATTCTTCTTCCTCTGTAGCGAATAATGCTTCGGCATCCCAACAATATTTTGCTATGTGACCCATCTTCCTACAGTTGTAACATTCACCATCAAATTTTTTACTATTATTGCGGCTCTTCTAAGCTCTCCCTAGATGAAAGCCTCCCTTTCCTTGAGAAATTTTTCTTTTTTTGCCATCATTTTTATATCCATTTCCATTTTATCGCTTGAAAGTGCCTATGTTTTTACTGGTGTAGAGCGCTTCTTGACCTACCAACAAATTCTCAAACTCAACAAGAGATGGTTGTGTTGACCATCCTTGTATAGCGGTAACAAACCCTCGATATTCAAGTCTTAAATCATGGATAATTATTCTCTTTATCCTAGTTTCTCCAATAGGAGCTTTCAGATCTAACTTTGAAATTTCGTTCCTTGAGGAATTTTTCTTTTTTTGCCATCATTTTTATATCCATTTCCATTTTATCGCTTGAAAGTGCCTATGTTTTTCCTGGTGTAGAGCGCTTCTTGACCGACCAACAAATTCTCAAACTCAACAAGAGATGGTTGTGTTGACCATCCTTGTATAGCGGTAACAAACCCTCGATATTCAAGTTTTAAATCATGGATAATTATTCTCTTTATCCTAGTTTCTCCAATAGGAGATTTCAGATCTAACTCTGAAATTTCGTGGCATAATGACTTTACCTTGTGAAAGTATTGGGAAATTGTCATGTCGCATTGCATCATCGATAGCAACTCATTTTCCAGAAGTTGTAGTCTTGTATCATTCTTCTTTGAAAAGAGTGTAACAAGAGTGTCACATGCATCCTTCGGTAGTTTGGCATCTCGAATGTGCTCTAACATTTCTTCTTCAATTGTGGTCTTTAAAGCAAACATTGATTTGCCTACTTTAATTTTCCACTTCCGTAAAATACCGTTTGTATCTTCCGCTGTTGGTTGTGTAACTTCGTCACCACTAACAACCTCCCACAAATCTTGACCTTATAGGTAAGACTTCATACATGTTGCCCATGTGTTATAGTTTTTGTTTGTTGAGCTTCTTGATTCCTCCAACTACTTGAAGATCACCCATCGTGCCGATAAGACTTCGACTATACCAAACAAGCTTGAATAATAAACTTGCAGAGTACCAAACTCTTTACAACTCAAGATAACTCCACTAAGAACGATCTTTGATTGTCCCGCTCTGATACCAATTATTGAGTAAAATTTAGAATACACAACTCTAAATTTACTAATATTGGATCCAAACAAGTAAACAAACTATTTGTATTATACCCACTATAACACCTTTCAAAGGCAACTAACAAATTGAAGAGAAATACAAACACTCAAAGAGAAAGCTTTCAACTCACACTCAAACTAAGAATACAAAGACTTATTTGTTTTGATGAAATGATTAAACCAAATGCAAGGTAGGCTATTTATAGTCCTTACCATGCAATCTACACCATACAAATATAAAACTTAGAAATAATTATAGCCATACAAATATTATCTACACACTTCTCTTTTCTACAACCTTCAACCACCCTATTTATTCATCCGCCCATACACACTACTTATTCATCTTTCAACCACCTTATTTATTGAAGAACATGACTCGTGTGAGCTGGTGATTATAACTTGTCTTGTCACTGATCGTTTCATTAATTCAGGTGCATTACTTAAATTATTTCAGTGTGTATGGGCGAGGAAGGGTGGAATTGAGCTTAAGGCTCTCAATCAATCGACTTTCCTATTCTATTTTGAAGAGGCTGATGATGTTGAGCTTATGCTTATTAAGTCGTGAAACTTCAAAAATTCTCTATTGATAATGAAGCAATTGGAATCTGGTGTTCATACCTCACAAGTGAGCTTCAAGTCATTGTTTTCTTGGCTACAAGTGCATGACCTGTCCCCAAATTAGAGGAAGGCATTAATTGTGAAAAGGATTATTGAAAGAGTAGGTAATATTTTAGATTTTGATCTATATTCCCTAGAGAACAATTTTGTGAAGACTATAAGAGTTAAGATTGAACTTACTCTCAATAAACCTCTTGTGCCTAGTGTTAAAATACCTCTATCTACGAGTGGTGCTGGTTCTAGGATTGTTTAGATATGAACGTCTCCTACATTTTTGTTAACATTTTGGTTTAATCACTTGTGATACGAATGTGTGTAGAATTGGTAGTAGCTTGAATGTGGGATTTAGGGATAGGCATGTTAAATTTGGGGAATGGTTGCGCTCTAATTTAGGTCTAAGCACCCCTAAACATGTTAAGAGTGTTATTTCCACTCTTGGCCATGCTAATAAGGAGACTGGTATGAGCCCTAGCTCGGGTGATGGAAGTGGTTGTGTTGTTGTCACTCCTAATGTAATTAAGTGCGCAGCTGGTAAGGTGTCTTTGAATGGTAGTGAGGTTTTAGTTGATTTGAGCCTCATTGTGAAGACATTGTTTCAAGCTAGAAGAGCCAATCCTAGGGTGGTTAGGAAAGAGAAAGGGTCTTGCATAAATAGTAGTAAGCTTATTACATCTGGTGGTGGCAAACGCCTACAAAGGGATATCTAGGAGACTTCTAGCCTTTCATGTGCTTCGAATGAGATTCGCCAGTGCTCCCAATTTGAAATTTAGGCTTGGTTTTGTAATTTCTGTGTTGTTTTTTGTTTCTGTATTGCTAAACTACTTTGGCTTGGTTGGTTTTGTATGTTCTAGTTTAGTTTGTTGGTTTTGGTAGTAGATATGGTTCTGTTTCTGTATCTATTCTGTTTTGCTTCATTGTTGGCGCTTTTGTAATTGTTTGTAAAGGTTAGCATCTCTTTTCTCTCTAGAAATAAGCGTATTTTGCAAATATCTTCATCATGAATCTTTCATATTGTTGAGAAGTTGGATGACTTGGCGTCAAGCATTTGCTGATCAGTTGCTAGTCCAGGTATCAGCAGTATGTTTGAGGAAGAGGAAATTCATCCTTTAATACCAAGAAAGATCAAGGTTTTGCGGGGAGTAAGATTAGATTTAATATGCAAAATTGAGACATTACTAAATGTTGAACTTTCATGTCTGCATCGCCTAACTATGTATTCAATAGATGTATGATAATAATAAAAAAAAAGTGCTTTAGCTGCTATATTCCCGCATTTCTCCATGTGTATTCATTATTCAAGCTGTAATTTTGCTTCCTTTTCGTTTTGGTTATGTTATATGTATAAAATAATTGTTAATATATCTTATTTTGGATAATTATTTGCTAACACACTCTAACATGACATCAATGTGGAAAGTCCTACGTTAAATCTAATCTTATGCATTCTTAATTGTTGAATTTTAAATAGTGGCCTACGTGGTGTCTGGAGCCCGAGTATTAGATATTTGAAATTACTGTTGATCTATCCTAACAGGTTAAGCTATTCTAAAAATTGGTGACTAACATACCCAAACACGTTATGATAATACAAAAGGCAGAGCATAAGGTGAATTTATTTATTTTTTTCCACCGACAAGTTCTCTTTAATTCTCTGTACATGCTTTTTATCCACAAAATATAAAATAAATACAGTAAACAAATCATTAATCCTTCAAAATGAGAGAGAGAGAGAAGAGACATTAATGTCAGAAACTGATTGTTATAGTTGAATCAACATAGATAAATGAAACAGAACGATGATGCTAAAGTAAACTAATCTCCATGACCCACCAATATTTAATAAATAAAAACAAAGTATTCATGAAACACAAGCACAGCTCTCTGGTGGAAGAATCAAAAAACCCATCTCACACCATTAAATTTGTATTACAAGAAATTAAAATTAAAGGAAAAACAATGGAAAATAATAAGGGGGGGAAACAAAAAAGAAAAGAAAAGTTAGGAAAGAAACAAATTTGTTCACGTGGGTTTCAAATCCTGGAACATAGTATCCCACCTGATCTCTTCAACAGCTGTAGACCAATACCCATCATCATCATCATCTTTAATAATTTTCTCTTCTTTCTGAAGATCATAAGCCAAAGGGCTTGAAAAACTCTCAACTTTAGGACCAGAAATCATCATCGGACTCCCATTTGTGAGAAGTAACCTCTCTTGCTTAGCAATCATCAACTTATTGTTTCTTTTCAACATAGCTCCTCTAAATCTAGACCCATAATATGGCCTTGGTACAACAACAAGAGCTGATTGCTCAGAACGAGTCCATGTTTTAATATACTTGGCCAGACACTTCTTAGTCCTTTTGATTGCAAGTAGTAACCTTGACATGGGTCTTGGGAATTTCCCTTTTTCTTTTCTAGCTATCTTGAGAATCTCTAGCCTGTGTTTTGCTATTGAAATTCCCATACTTTGAAGAAACTCATGGTTGAAGTAGACTATATCCTCCTCTTCAAGCTCATTGTGAGCAAACACAAGACCAAACTCATAAACAAGTGATGGGTCAAGCTTGGTTTTGGACAGCCATGAGAACCAATCCATGGATCTAAAGCTATATTAGCTGCTCTGATGGTATTTTTGAGTGATGATTAGTATTTGAGAGAGAAAGATATAGATAGATATATAAAGTAGGAGAGGAGGCAATAGTAAAAGGAAAGATGGTGAAGAAGTTGAGTGGACTTAGATTTCTTATTGATTCAAATATACTAGCTACCTAGTAATTTTTGGTGTAAAACCAAGCGGAGTAAACAAATACCTCCCAATTTTAAATTAATTTTCTAGCTTTTATCAAACAAGTATGTGTCTACCTATATCTATGTGTTATAAGGGGTATTGATATTATTTGCATTAATATACCAAAAGTAGTAATTGAAAATGGACTCATACAAAGCTTTTTTTCTCATATGACTTATACTTTTTTTTTTTTTTGGGTAAGTCTAATTTATCATCGGAAATAGAGAAATGAAACATATAAGCTAGCTACCATTATTAAGTATTAATTGAACAAATTATAAATAAATTCATTTAAGTACAACTCAATAATATCATGAGACACTATTTCTACAACCAAATTTTCGAAGTACAATTTTTTTTTTAACTTTTTTATTAGTACCATTTTTTTCTTCAGTTTAAACTCGTGACTTACTAAAGAAAAAGATATTTGAGATTAGGGTTGTAATTTTTAGATTATGTTTATTTTTATTTTAAATTATAATATATTTAATATTTTTATTTAAATTATTGATACATATTTTAAATCTATTTTATATCTTTAAATTATTAAATTCATTAAAATTAATTATATTAATAACTTAAATATAGATATTTAATATATTTAAATATAAAAAAATAACAAAACAAAACAAAAAGATAGTCTTCTAGATTAGACGAAAGCCTTTATTTGGGATTCATGTGCATGTACTCTCCAAATTTGACGAGTGAGACGCAAGAGTTGCTTTTACATTGCTGCCCATCAATCACGGATTTGCAAAAGGATCGAGTGGTGCGTGGGTGGGTCACATTTCCACTTGTTTAAATATATTGGATAATATTGTTCATGGGCTGAAAAAATTGGACTAAAATTTGAAAGCACCATTTTTGTAAATTTGAGTGAATAAGGGTTTGGTTAAACTCAAAGCAGCTCTTCTTCTTTTTCTTTTTCTTTTTTCCTAACGTACTCATTGATACCTTATAAGTAGTGTGAATTGCACATTATTGATATTTGATAGGAATTATTTTCTTTACCTGGTTGGCTGAACTACCAAACAAATTTTGAGAATGTTTTTCCCTTCTTTATTCTTCCTGTTTTTTCATTTATACATATTTGTCAATAATGTTTACCCAACATGCAACCTAAAATTCAGAAATAATTGTAGTTTGAAGTGATCAACTACCTAAATTTGAGGTTAATTAAGATCTTTTTTTTTTTGTTAATCCTATAATTTATTATGATTTTTTTAGCACCAAAATATCATTTTAAGTATTTGGATATATGGTGCCATTCTTTTAAAATTAATATACTATAATTACATGCTCTAACCTTAATAACTAATGAAATATTACTTTTATATTTTTAGAATGTTTTAAAATTTGCTACATGATTAGTATTTTTTTTTATGTGACATTATGAAATAAAAAAGTATAATAATTTTTAAATATTATTTAATTATTTACTCTGATAGAGAGTTAAAAGAAAAAAAATTCTTTCAATATTAAATAATAAGTGAAATCACGACTGCTTACGTTTACACGATCGAGTAATATCAAGTGTTCTACAATTTAATGGGAGAAAAAATAGTACTTTAATATATACTTTTTATGATTTGGTATTGAATTAATAATACTTTCTTCACTTTAATTTGATCTCCAGATTTATACTTGTATCAGCTTCCTGCATGCCATCAACCTTTCTAATTTCTTTCTCTCATGCAGCAGAAGAAGAAAAAAATCATCATCGATATTAAATTTTAATTGAAATTGAGATGAGTGTGGTGTACTTCACGAACATAATCTCCACTTTTTTTAGAATATTGTGCATGTTACTTTGTTAATTAAACTCGTAAAAAAATAAAAATAAAAAGAAATTACATATTATTTAAAAAAAAAATTATCTTAGAGTTCACAAAAATGTATCATTTATATATTTTTATTGCCTAATTTTTGCATGGAATACAAAGATTATTAAAAAATTTAATTTAAAATATTTTAATCACGTAAGTATGAATATGTTAATGTATTAACTAAACTTCTTGTAAAAAAATATTTAAAAGGAAATATTATTTATAGAAAAAAATTATTCTAGAGCTCATTAAAAATATGTCATTTATACAATTTATATACCTAATTTTTGTATAGGATACATATATCATTAAAAAATATTAATTTAAGATATTTTAGTAACATAAATTCGTCATATTTATGTGACTGATGAGTTATACAATTTATGCAATTAATGTAGATTTTCCTTTGAAACGCAGGGGGGAGAAGTAAACCAAGTTACACGCATTTGTTAATTTTTTACAAATACACATGTGTAACAGTTATAATTATACGTGCAATATTCATATAATTAAACACTTATTATATTTTATAAATTACTTTTGTTTATCTCTATTGCTTTTGTATATAGGATTTATAGATTATCTCACACACAAATATCAATAACACATTAATAAAGGGAAAGAATTGAAGATTTAACTAGTAGAAATTGAATACATCGGCTGTGTCCCATTCAAGACAAACAATATTTTTCGGTATTATTAACAAGCAAGTTTATGTGAAAATTAAGAAGATAGAATTTTTTTGTTATTATAAATTTAAGTGTTTAAAAGCATTTAGGTATATTAGGGTTTCTTTTTAAGGTTTATGACTTTCTTCATTTTTATTTTTAAAAAAAAATTACTTCTTTAATTATTCATGTTAAAAACATTCTTTTTCAAATGCAGTTAAAAAATAAAAAATAAAAATCATAAAAAAAATGAACTAGTAGCTAGATCTATGTTAATTGTTACCTTTTTAAAAATTGATGAAATAAAACTTAAAAAAAAATTAGTGGACATAAATATTTAATCTGTGATAACTTGTATATATACTGCAATTTTAAGAGCGATTTTTTAAAATTTTGTTCTATATGGTATGATTTTTTATTCTATCCCGGAGTCAGAGTACTCGGATGATATCTTTTAATAAAATCTTATAACACATACATACATGTATGAAAGTTGGTAAGAGTCATATTTATGTTTATGAATTGATATTTTGCATTGAATAAGACATGAAGACATGAAGACATTAAGATTTAGTAATAGCTGTCATGCCCATCCACTAGAGTTATCTTTAAATTGGTTTTAGGTTACAAAGAATGCTTATTATTTAATTAAAAAAAATCATCTTATTTGCAGAACTCAAAATTATAGCTAACAAATGCATTTAGTCAATGAGATAAAAGCTAAAGAGCATGAAAGAGTTTTAACTATATAGAAAGTTACTAGTTCTTTGTGTTGTATAATAAAATATGTAACGACAGATCTTGTCGGCTGCTTTTATTAAATTAATATTTGTTAATTGGAAAATAACTTGACAAAGAGAGAGGAGGGAGAACAAAAAAAGAGAGATAGTTCTTGAGAACTGGAACTCCATGAAAGACTATAAGGAAGGTAAAAAAAAAAAAAAAAACACTCCATAAAAGAGTTTTTTTTTTAATTACAAAAAATATCATTAAAATATATAATAATAAAAATATTATCTTAGAATTTAATTGAATAATATTTAATTAAATTAAATAATATTTAAAATTTTATTTAATAAGTTAAAATATATAATTTAAAAATAAAAAATATAATTTTTAATAAAAGATATTATTTTTCAAAGAAGAGACCCAATAAAAAAATTGGAGGGCTTACTTTTATAGGGATCAATGCTAATTTGTTCAAACTAAAAGCTACCTTATAATATTAGTTTTTCATTTAAATTACTTCATATTTTAAAGCTAAAAAAATTAGGTTTATTTTTAAGAAAGTTTTTTAACTAAAAACAATTCATTCTAAAATTCATAATTATATACCAAATTATTAAATAAAAAGATTAAAAGATATTTTTTTATAACTTCAATAAAATATAATTAAGGTTAAACCACATCACATTTCTTGACACGATTATCGGCGATCTCACTAGAGTTTCGACAATCATCACCTACTGTTTCGTGTATATAACATGTTACATCTAAAAATAAATATTAATATAATATATTATATATAAAAGTAAAGGTCAATGTAACGTATTATCATATTATATACAAAAAATACATGTGGATATAATCTATCATATTTATTGGATCGTCAAAATTACAATAGATATAACAAGTTATGTATATGAATATAACATGTTTCATCTAATGGATTATGGACGATAATCACCATAACTTTATTGGAGATACTATAAGAGTATTTTATTAAATTATATTATAAGAATATTTTGATATTTATAAGTATAAAGCTATAAATTTTGAGATAAATATTTCTTAATCTAAAAAATTGATAAAAGAAGAAGAAAATGACTATATTATGTCAATATTCTCCTTATAATAGATTATATATTATAAACCAATACCGATAATTACTTTAAAATAGAAAATAAATACTATGTGAAAAATATATGATTTAGTTAAATAGTATAATCTATTTTATAAATAAATTTTTATTTTTTAATAACTGTTAATTTGATACACATATTTTTTTATATTTAAAAATATGAAGCATACATATTTTTCTATATGATGAAAAAAATTTATTTTTAAAGAGTAATAATAAAATTATAGAATAATTGAGTAATTTAAATACAAATTAATATATTTTTTTAAAGTCTAATTTCATTTAAACCCTTGTTTAATCATGTCAAATACACTTTTAGGATGAAAGATAGCAATAATACATTAATTCTTATTGTTAGAAATATTTATTGATTGTATTGTATTCTGTATTCAAAGAAATATACATGATGTCTTTATATAGGAATTATAGGTAAACTAGATATGCCTAAAGTAACTAGATATAGATATGTCTAAAGTAAATAGATATACATTAACAAATATATACATTAATCTGTTTACTAGATATATATTAACAGTCCCCTTCAAACTCAAGGTGGATGTGAGACCAACTTGAGGTTGTCAACCAAATTATGAGTACATCCTTTAGGAAGTGCCTTAGTGAAGATATCTACAAGTTGATCATTGGAAAAGATGAGGAAAAGCTTGAGAGCACCATGGACAACATGAGAGCGAATAAAGTGACAATCAATCCATATGTGTTTAGTTCATTCATGGAAGACATCATTGTGAGTAATATGAATGACACTCTGATTGTCACAATAAAGTGGAGTAACAGAGGATATGGACACACCCAAATCCTTAAGAAGCCATTGTAGCCAAAGGAGCTCAGATGTGGTATCAGCAAAAGCATAATATTATGCTTCAGTACTAGAGCGGGCTACGAAAGTTTGTTTCTTACTTTGCCAAGAAATCAAAAAACCAAGGAGAAATAAATAACCTGTAGTGGACCCGTGATCAATAGGATCTCTTGTCCAATCATCATCAGAGAATGCACGAAGTACTAGAAGAGACTGAGCTGAGTAGAAAAGGCCATGGAAGATAGTGTCTTTCAAGTATCGTAGAATCCACAGAACAACAACATAGTGAGTCGATCGTGGAGCAGACAGATAATGGCTCGCCTGATGAACAACATAAGAAATGTCTGGACGAATAACTATAAGATAAACCAGGCTACCAACCAATCGTATGTAAAGAGAGAGATTAGACAATGGTCCCCTCTCCCCCCGAGGGTGTCAGATGCGCATTAAGTTCAACTAGAGTATCAACAGTCTTGCTATTAGTGAGTCCAGCTTGAGATAAGAGGTCAGATGCATACTTAGCTTGAGTAATATAAAGACCATCTGTGGAACGAGTGATCTCAAGACCCAAGAAAATAGCTAAGATGTCCAAGGTCTTTCATCTCAAACTGCTGACTAAGAAAATCCTTGAGTTCTTGAATGTCACTGAGGTCATCACCAGTTATGATCATATCATCCATATATAGGAGAAGCAAAATGGTGCCTTCATCATTGCGACAAAGAAATAAGGCAAAATCATAAGGACTGACAGTGTAACCAAAGCGAAGAATGGTGGAGCTGAACTTGGCAAACCATGCTTGTGAAGCTTGTTTAAGGCCACAAAATGCACGTCGAAGGCGACAAACCTTATTTGTTTCAACAGAAAGACCATGAGGAGGTTGCATATAGACTTCTTCATGCAGATCCCCATTAAGGAATGCATTTTTAACATCTATCTGAAAAAGGTCCTATTTACTAGCAGCGGTAACAACTAAGCGGGTACGAACAAAGGAAATACAGACAACTGGAGCAAAACTCTCTTCATAATCAATCTCATACTCTTATGTAAAACCTTTTGCTACAAGATGAGCCTTGTAGCATTCGATGGACCCATCAGAGCGAGTCTTGATCTTATAGATCCACTTACAACCAACCACAGACTGACCAGGAGGGAGAGTAACCAGATCCCAAGTATGGTTTTTGGTTAATGCATCAATTTCTACTTTCATTGTAATATGCCATAAAGGGTTAGCAGATGCCTCACGATAGGTGTGAGACTCATGAAGTGTAGCAAGGGCAGTGTAACAATGATAATCAAGTAAATGTGTAGAAATGGATCTTACCCGGGTTGAGTGGCAGGATGGAATGTCTTGTGGAGGATCTTCAGGCGGAGCAGGAGCAAAGGACCTATGCTCAAAGTGGGGTAGCTCATCGTTAACCTGTTCTTCTACAACCTGTCTAGGAGAATCAACAAAAATATCTAAAGATTGAATATAGAAGTCCAAAGGAGGATTAAGAGTATCTGTAGAAGGAACAAGAGACTCATTTGGAAATATTTCTAAAAAAATTGAGTTAGTTAGGGAAGAACGAAAGTGAGAAAGTTCAACAAATAAGCGGTGTTCCCAAAAGACAACATTATGGGAAACACAAAGACGATGCGAGACAAGATCATAGCATCGATACCCTTTTTCAGTTTCACCATAACCAAGAAAACAACAAAGTCTAGATCGAGGCTCAAGTTTGTTGTGTTCATGAGGCTAAAGAAGAACGAAATAGACAGATCCAAATGAGCGAAGGTAATAATAGTCAGGAGATGACCCAAAAAGGCGCTCATACGGAGTCTGATTATGAATGAAAACGCTTGTAATTTGATTAATGGCATGAATAGCATGGAGAGCGGCTTCACCCTAAAATAGGGCAGGAACTTTAGTAGAAAGAAGAAGAGCACAAACAATGTCAAGAATATGAAAAAGTTTTCTTTCGACTCGACCATTTTGTTGAGAAGTTCCTGGAAAGGTTAGATGATGTATAATGCCATAGGAGTGTAACAAATCTTGAAAAGAATTTTGAGTTTATTCAAGAGCATTATCAGATTGAAATTTTTTGATATGTTTGGAGAATTACGTTTCAATAATTTTTGTAAAGTTACTGTATATTGGTAAGATTTCAGAACGAGATTTCATTGGAAAGATCCAACTATAACGAGAATAATCATCAATAAAAACAAAAAAATATCAAGATCCACCAATACTCTAGTAACAGGAGAAGGTCCCCAAACATCAGAATGAATTAACTCAAAAATACTATTAGAGATAGATTTACTATTATTGAAAGGTAAAGCTGGTTGTTTTCCTAATTGGCATGAGTACAATCAAAATTGTGTTTGGACACAAAACTCAATAGACCTTTAGAAGCTAACTGTTGTACCCGAGTGGATGGGGCATGACCAAGATGAGAATGCCAAAGTGCAAGAGAAGTTAAGTAAGAAACTACAGCCGATGTAGCAGTAATAGAGGTAGGAGCAACAGGTGGAAGATGAAGATTGTTTACGGGAAACATACGCCCGACCCTAGGACCAGTCCCAAGCTCTTGCCCCATCCTCAAATCCTGGACAATACACCCAGAATAGTCAAAAATAAGGTGATATCCTAGTTAAGCTAATTGTCCCACAGAGCATAAATTATATGATATGATAGGTCAGGTACATGGAAGACCCTAGGAACATAGAGGGTAGAGGTCGAAAAAAAACATATACTATTCCCATGAATGGTGGAACCATCAGTTATATGAATATTAAGAGGATGTGGTATAGGGTCAAGTTTGGAGAATAAAGATGAATGAGGTTTCATGTGATTACAACATGCAGAATCAAAAAGGCAAGTTTGAGACTTATTAGACAGAATTGAGAGAGTAGTGGAAAGAGATGCATTACCAACCATTTGAATAGACTGAGTTATGATCTTCTATAGTTTAGTGGAGGATAGGTTGATAGTGGATCCAGAAGACTGGGACTCTACTGAACTAGAAGGCATTAGCAGAGTACGCTCAGTATTAGCAACAACAGTAGTAGATTTGTTATGACGGTAACAAGTCTCAATGGTATGGCCATAACGCTTGCAATAATTGCAGAACCTTTTGTTGCTCTACCTACGATGATTTTTAAAGCTAGAGAAATAACCTAATTGCTGAGGTTGCTCGCTGGTAGGAGCAGAAGGAGTAATAGCTAAAATATTGAACTTATTCTGGTCTTGAAGGGTTGCAAGCCAAGTTTCTTCTCTAACCAACTCATTTACAACAGTATCAAGATAGGGAGGAGGACTACGATTAAGAAGCTGACCTCGGATGGGCTTAAAGTCCTTGTGAAGTGACATCAAGAACTCATAGAGACAAAATTCATCTCTAACTGTAGCATATTGTTGAGCATGCCCAAATTGGATCATAAAGGTCAATTTGGTCACAAAGGAAGCGAAACTGATCATAGTAGTCATTGATGGATTACCCTGGTTCCTGTTGAAGTTAATGCAATTCAACTATTAACTAATATTTCATAGATTCGTGAGTAGTGGAGTACCTTTTGGCCAACATATATCATGCTGATTTGGCATCATCAAAGTTGCCCAATAGATTGGAGATGAAGGGAATGGAAGTATTTCGAATCCATGTGAGGATCATCTGGTTGTAACTATCCCATTCAATCATGCGACCAAAGAAGGTAGCATCTTCTTCACTTTCTCCTTTGATAGGAATGATAATTACACCAGTACAGTAATGCCAGAGCATACGACCCTTAAGAAAACTATGCATAGCTTAAGACCATGACAAGTAATTCTTGGTCCCCTCTAATATAGTATTGATGAGGCAAGGAAGAAAAACATCTTTTTTATCCATTTGGAAACACAATATGCAAAAACAAACTACAAAAATGAGATCTATGAAAAAAATTGGTCGGGGGGAACCGAATTGCAAAAGTCAATGGTAGCCACAGTCAATAGGTAAAGTCAACCGGTAAAGGCGGTCACACAACACGGTCCCTGTGACGTCAGTTGAAGGTGATGATGATGTCAGCCATAGGGATGTGTCACTGATGACATCACCGAACCAGAGAGCGGCGTGTGAATCTGATGCGTAGTTTCTATTGGAGGCACATGTAGGCGCGTACGTAGTCCGATGATTGTGATACTTTCACGGTTGTGTAGACCTGGTCAAGACGATCACAGTGGTATCTGCAAAAAGGTTATCGGAGTAAGATGCATGGCGACGTTTGGTTTCATTGGTGGCGAGTGAAAAGACGTGTAATTCCTTTGAGTAGTACGTGATAGAGTGTGCGGACTCCGATGGTTGTAAGACTTCCATGGTTGTGTAGATCTAGTCAAGCCGATCACAATGGTATCAGTAGAAAGGTTGTCGGAGTAAGATGCACGACGATGACGGTATTTGTAGTGGTCTGTGTAGTGAAGGACTCCTTAACAACGGCGACTGTAAGCCCATAACCTAAGGACAACGGTTGAAAGACGTTGGTGGTTCAACAGTGAGTGGTTGCAGTGGTTGCAGTGGCTGTTGTGACCGCGGAAGTCATAAGGGTAGAGCAGTGGCTTTGATAACATGTTAAAAATACTTGTTGATTGTATTGTATTCTGTATTCAAAAGAATATATATGATGTATTTATATAAGAATTACAAGTAAACTAGATATGTATAAAATAACTAGATATAGATATACATAAAATAACTAGATATAGATATACATAAAATAAATAGATATATATTAGGAGGATATATACGTTAATCTATTTACTAAATATAATTAACACTTATTAAAATGTATAAATATTCATTAAATTTTAAGCATATTGTGGTACAAGTTTATTAATTATTAAAAATTATAACATAACTTAAAAACTTAAAAAAAAATCTAAAATGGAGCACGCACTCATTTGGGTATTGTTTTTATTTACTAAGCCTTCAAACACATTAATTTTATATTTTTGAGTTATAATTAATTTAAAGAGTATATAAAAATTCAAAAATATATATGTTAACTTATTCTATTTGTTAATATTCAGTAAATTTATAGTATACGTTAAAATTTAATAATTTTTTTTGTAGAATTCATTCATAATTAACAGAAAATTGCAACATTTTTCCTATAATTAATTGAAGTTCACGGGTCCAGACTGAGAGTTGTGAGCACTATTTTCATGTGAATATATAGCAAAAATATTCTCTTAATCTGGTTAAAATAATGTTTATTTGTTTAATTTTGCTATCTTAATGTAGATTTTTCTGATACAAACAAAGAATTAAAAGATTCGTTAAAAAAGAAAAGAAAAAAAGGGAGAGATCTAGAGAGAGAATTCATCAGACGCACGACACAGATCAAAACAAAGTTTGAGAACTCAATTAAAGTGAGAATAATATATACTCGCAAAGTAAAAGGTAGGTAGGGTTTTTAACTTTTAATCCATAAACTAGACAGCCCATGTTGCAAGAACAATTCTCTGCACTATACCAAAAGCTCCAATTAATGCATATTACAGTCATCACATCACCAGTACAACATTTATAATTCATTTTCTAACTCAGATTATTCCTTAAATCAAATTCAACGAACCTATTTATTAATCAAATCTTAATACCGCTTAACAATAACAATTACTTTTCTAAATCAATGTATTATACTTATTATTTGCTTTCATCGTCAAAATATATATATTTTTAACTTGTTATTTATAAATATTAGTCAGTTAGTTATCTAATAATTTATATAGTTAATTATCTAATAATATTCTTGCTTTTATCACATTAAAATTATAGGTTTATTTAAAAGTTAAAAATAAAACAAGATAATCTTATAAATATTAGTTAGTTAGAATGCCTCCTATCTGCAACTTTTATTTTTTTTCCTTGTTATTCCATTCTAACTTTTAAAATAAAAATAAAAATTTATTATTTTATAAATATTAGTTAGTTAATTATGTAATAAATTATTGTAGATCACCGAATTCATTAATATCACGTTAATTTTGGACTTATTGGATGGTTTTGTAAATTTACCTAAATCATGTTTCACAAAGATCTAGTACACGTTCATTTATTTATTTTTAAATAAATACATTACTCATATAATTATAATTACAATTTAAATTCCAAATATTATATATATAAATAGATTACGTGTAATTTAGCCACAAATATTCAGGTACAAATACCTTTAGTTCCATTTTTATATATATTTAATTAGTAAAAAAAAGTGATGTTTGCATTTATTTTTTAGAACTTCAAAATTTACCATTGTTATTAAAGAAAATATCTTAAACCTACGCCTTATAACTATCATCAATAACCCTAGTAGACCACCAAATTTAATGAACAGATCCATTTTTTAAAGCTTTTAATTTTGTATATATAGCTTTCTTTTGATTGTTTTATTCTAGTAGATTTATGATAGATTTTGATATAAATTAGTTTGTGTGCGATTTAAAAAGAATTTTGTTACTGTAGATATTACTTTTTCTTACTTTCAATTTTTTAATAGGTAATACTTTTGTTATATGCTTTATTAAGTTAATAATTTTTATTACATAATAAATAGGATAGATTTATTTTCAAAGAAATAATTGTTATTACCGTAGCAAAGTTTTATTATTGAAAACACTTAAACATTAACAGTTTTTCCTTTTATCCAACTCGAAAATTAATTGTTAAAATTTCAATTATTCAAACATTAGTAAGTTTTTGTTTAAAAACAAAATTTCTAATAATTTTATAAAAATAGATGATAATTTGGAATTAAAGAAAATAATTTACGATAATTATTATAAAAATATAATACAGATGCTTATTTTTGTCATCAAAGAATGGATATTCTTGTCCAATCGTCCTACAATCATGAAAGGAATTTGTTAGGACCTTGGACCAAATAAGGGATGGTAACTTTTGATCCTCCAATACTTAAGTCAATATGAATAGCTATAGATGATAGAAAAGCTCAAGATCTCGCTCTACGATTAAAGGAAAATAAAGTGTTGAGATTGTATCTTGTCATGTTCTAAGTTGTTAGTAGATCTTAAAGAGATTAAATGTTATATGAAATTTACAATGATGAATATATACATGAATTAGAAATAACTTGATGTATATTTCTTGCCTATTGAAATAGACATTTTTTAGCATTGTAGTTATCTTTTTGTAATGATCTCTTTTGGATAATTAAGGGATATTTACTGATCATTTTTTCTTATTGAGATTATCCAATAAATATATTCATTTGATGACTTAGTACCTAATTAGTTGGCCCGTGAGGCACTCTACTGATTGGAATTACTAATCGCTTGCCATTGACATGTATTAATTTACACCCAAACATATGTCGCATCTCCATTTGCAATTTTAGTAGAACTACTTGATGTTTATAGATGGTTTTCCCATCCCATGAATATCATTTACACACTCTATTGTTGTTATTTTACAGGTCCAATAGGGACCGTGAAACATTTACTTATGTTCTTCAATTTAAATGTGATCATCTTTCCCAAACATTGTATGATAAAGAAACTCACGATTCGACAGATTCATCGAGAACATTTTTTGCACAACGGGTAACTCATTACACCTATTGGGATAGGAAGAAATGGACCCTTCAAAGGTCTGTGGTAGACAACAACAGCCTGGAATACAAGGTTAGATGACCACAATCTAGGAGGTCAAGGCTTGGTCTATGTGATTTATCATGTGGGATGGTATGATAAGTTCAACGGCACACTATCTTGTCTTGCATAGTCTGGTAGGTAGCACCCTTGACTATAGTCCTCTAAGGGACGCTTGGAACTTTGTGGTTTTAAATGTTACATTATGTTGAAAGTGCATAATATGACCTAAAAGATATGTGAACTATCTCATCCGACGCAATCTAGAAGCAAATCTTGGACAATTTTATTTGAAATATAGAAGTGTTGATTGTGCAAACCATAGGGAAAAGGCAATGTATACTTCATGGGCTATAGGAAAGCAATCCAGATGGTGTCAGTATGGATTACATAGCCTGTTAGGCAATAGCTTGAACTGTGCAACATGTAAGGTAGCCTATCTGACCACAGGTGGGCACTAATGTGCTCTAAACATCTAGTAGATGCCATAAGAAGTCCTCGTTGATAAGAAGTTATTGGTTACAATATTGTGGGTTTATGTTCCTTCGTTTCTTATGGGTTTTCAAGGCTCACTATTACAAAATGTGTCATTTAAGTCGATATGTAAAGTCGATTTTTGGGAAAAAATTGACGTATAATCAATTTAAAGTCAGTTCAGTCAAAAATCGACGCTACATGTAGGACATAGCATCGGTTCTACGTGTCAACCAATGCTATCCACGTAATTGTTTTTGGCCAATTTTTTTTTTTGAACTGTTTAAAATTGAATTTGGATATATATAATATAATTTTTTCTTCTTTTATTTGGTCAATTGGTTTTTAAAATTATAGAATTTATAGAATTTTGTGTATTTGTTTGGATACGTACTTAATTTTATGTACATGTTTTTCATAAGTAGTTATCGAATTTGGATAGCATGAAAAACACAATACATAAAAGTTTATGAGCGAAAATATAAAAGGTCTATAATTAAATAAAATCTTAAAAAATAATTGACCAAAAAAATAAAAAAAATTATTATTTAATTTTAATTTTAAAAACTATTAAAATAAAAAAATGCATTTGGATACGTGCTTAATTTTATGTACATGTTTTTCATAAGTAGTCATCGAATTTGTATAGCATGAAAAACACAATATACATAAAAGTTTTTAAAAAAATATAAAAAGTTTATAGTTAATTAAATTCTTAAAAAATAAGCGGGCAAAAAAATAAAATAGAAAATTGTATTGTTTAATTTCAATTTTAAAAACTGTTAAAATAAAAAAATTGCACGTGAATGCGTACTTAATTTTATGTACATGCATTCCTTACGTAGTTATCAAATTTGGATAGCATGAAAAACATAATATAGAAAAGTTTTCAAAAAAATATAAAAGGTCTATAGTTAATTAAAATCTTAAAAAATAATTGATAAAAAAAAATTGTATTGTTTAATTAATTTCAATTTTAAAAACTGTTAAAATAAAGAAAAATACATGTGGATAGCGTCGGTTGATGTGTTGAACCGATGCTACACAAGTGGATAGCGTCAGTTGACGTGTTGAACCGACGCTATACACATGGATAGCGTCAGTTGACGTGTTGAACCGATGCTATACATATGGATAACGTCGGTTCTACGTGTCAACCGACACTATCCACGTGTATTTTTCCATTTCTCTTCTCTCTTCTCCATCAAAACATCATTTTTAATTTGCAACACTCAAAAAAACGTAAAACCAAGCTTACTTCCTCCACACTTTGTCATTTTCCGATCACCTCTGACCACAATTTCTAACGTCATTTAGTGAGTTTTCGTCCTCTCCAAATTATCTTTCAAATCTTCTATTTTTTTGAACGAAATACTCAAAAAATTTATACCAATTTTCTCATTTACAAAGTACCTTTTTTTTCTTCATTTTCTTCATTTAGTCACTTCATTTACTCTTGTAAGTATTTCTATTAATCCTATACACTTATTATTCAGTTTGCATTATTTTTTGTATAAATTTTTTATTTATGTATGCTTTGTATTATGCATGTTATTATATGTTTGGTTGATTTTCTATAGATATAATATCTGGATGTTATGGGTTTGAGGGACTAGAATATTTACCGTACGTGAATAAATTTATTTAAATATAAATAATTATATTTTATTAAGTAAAAATAATACAATTTTAAAATGATTAAAATGATAAATTTTTGTAATATTTTGGTATATATTAAAATGATTAAAATGATAAATTTTTGTAATATTTTGGTATATATTAAAATGATTAAAATGATATTATGTATATTTTGGTATATATTCTAATAATTAGGGAATTCATATATAATGATACTTGAAATATATTGATTGGATACATAATTAATATGCTTAATTAATGTCATTAATAGAAAATGGACAAATCTTGGATGTCAAAGTGTAGAATTGAGCAAGATTACATTTTTGGAATTGAAAGTTTCATGGAATTTGCTTGTAGAAATACAATAATGAAATTAGTATGATTTGATGTTCATGTGTTAAATGTAAAAATGAGCGATTTTATGAAGTTGACGAAGTTAAGTATCACCTTATCCGTAGTGGTATTCTTTTGAGCTATAAATGTTGGTATTATCATGAAGAAAATATTGATAATACTCGTAGGGAAGAGATAAATAAGAATGTGAGTAGATTACATACATTTTATCATAATGTATAGACATAAAATATATTTCATGGTGTTGAAGATGAACTACATGAGGATGATCCCACAACCTTTAAAAAACTTCTAGAAGATGCCGAAAAATCGTTGTTTCCAAAATGCAAGAAATATATTAAAATGTCGGGATTGGTTCATTTGTATAATGTGAAGGAAAACATGGTTTTTCTGACAAGGAATTCACAGAATTACTAAATCTACTAGTATATATGTTTCCTGCGGATATTGAATTACCATATTTAATGTATGAAGTGAAGAAATCTCTTAGTCGATTTGGCATGGAATATCATAAGATTTATGCTTGTCCAAATGATTGCATTCTTTATAGAAAAGAATATGAGACATTAGATGATTGTCCGATGTGTAAGGAATCGAGATGGAAGCATGCTACGAATGAGACAACACCTAAGAAAGGATTTCCCACAAAGGTTCTTTGGTACTTTCCTCTGATTCCTCACTTTCAAAGGTTGTTCAAAAGTAAAGAGACATCAAAGATGTTGACTTGGAATTTAGATAATCGATCTAATGATGGGGTGCTACGTCATCCTTGTGGTTCTCCAAATTAGAAAGTAGTAGATAATTTATCCCCTCAATTTGCATCTGATCCGCGCAATCTTCATCTTGCCATTGCTGCTATTGGAATTAATCCACATAGTTCCCTTAGTAGTAGATATAGCTATTGGCCAGTAATTATGGTAACATACAACCTTCCTCCCTGGTTGTGTATGAAAATAAAATTCATGATGTTAACATTATTGATCTCAGGACCGAAACAACCCAGTGTTGATATTGATGTATATTTGTAGCCTATGATAGATGATTTAAAGATGTTGTGGAATGATGGTGTAAATGTTTACGATGCGCATAAATAAGAACATTTTAACTTGAGGGGGGGTTCCTTTTATGGACAATTAATGATTTTCCTGCCTATGAGAACTTATCAGGACATGCAACAAAAGGTTACAAGGGATGCCCTATATGTAGTGATGACACTTCTGCAACTTATCTTGTTCACAGACGAAAGATGTCTTATAGAAGACATAGAAGATTTTTTCCATCTGGACACAAGTTTAGATACCAAAAGAAACTGTTCGATGGTGAAGAAGATCACGATCTATTAAGGAAATTGAATGGTATGACATTCAAACAATATGTGAAAAAAAAGAATACTTAATAAGGTAGGGAAACGAAATAGGTCAACTAATGAAAAAGGTGAAAATGAAAAAGGAGGAGAATCAATAGACCATGGTTATTGGAATAAAAAATCATTATTTTGGGAATTACCTTATTGGAAAGACGTACACATTCATCACATCTTAGATGTCATGCACATTCAGAAAAATGTATGTGAGAGCTTGATTGGTACATTACTTAATATACCTAGAAAAACAAAGGATGGAATTAAAGCAAGACTAGATTTAAAGAAACTAGGCATACGACATGAAATGGCACCAAGGGTGGAAAATGATAAGAATTGAACATACTTGCCACCAGCATCATATACAATGTCAACAAAAGAGAAGGATGTGTTTTGTAAATGTTTTCCAGATGTGAAAATTCCTGATGGTTACTCATCCAACTTATGAAATTTTGTGTCTATCACCGATAAGAAACTTTATAGATTGAAATCACATGATTGTCATATCTTAATGCAACAATTATTACCAGTTGCTATTGGATCAATTCTTCCAAAACATGTTCGATTTTCAATAATTCATCTTTGTTCATTTTTCAATACAATATGCAAGAAATCTATATCAATTGACAAGTTAAACTCTTTACAAAAAGATGTTGTAGAGACTTTGTGTCTAATTGAAAAATATTTTCCTCCTTCTTTCTTCAATGTAATGATTCACTTATGTGTTCATTTAATTTGAGAGGTTCAATTGTGTGGTCCTACTTACTTAAGGTGGATGTATCCTTTGAGAGATATATGCAAGTCCTTAAAGGATATGTAAATAATAGAAATCGACCTAAAGGATGTATGTTGGAATGTTACATTGCTGAAGAGACCATTGAATTTTGTTCTAAATACTTTAGTGGTTGCACTGAAATTGGGAATCATACGCACAAGTTGTTCTTAGAACTTCACATCATCCAAGTAGGTAACCCTATGCTTGGTAGAAGTAAGAAATTATTTATTGATCGCACTCGATGGGAAAAATGACACCAAATCATTTTGGTAAAGAATAATGAGGCACAACCGTACATAGAGTAAGTGATGTTTAACCTTTTCATTTATGCAAAAATTATTTTTTATTTAACTATTAATGATGATATCTACTTGATATATCTTTAATAACATTACAGGATGCATTTAAACTTATTGAAGATCGATCCTCGTTATAAAAAAGGAGGAGAAAAATGGTTGTATGATAAATATAAGTGAGAGCTTATTAATTGGTTTCGCAACCATGTAAGTGTCATATACAAGAATTCATTAGTACTTCTATGCAATGTTTTAAAACTTTGCTTTAAATACATTTCATGTTTTTGTATACATAGATTTGAGATGAACTCAAGAAACTAAATCATAAAATAAAAGAAAGTTTAGAATGGCTTGCACATGGTCAAAAATTTGATGTCAAATCATTTTCTAGTTACAAAATTAATGGATCGAGGTTAACGACTCAAGCTAGGGACAAAGTCCGAGTAAATCAGAATAGTGGTGTAAAGATGGTTACACAAACTATGCAATTTTCCAGTTCAAGATATGGTAATCTTGTACTTTCTAATAGAACATATTATGGTATAATTCAAGAGATTTAGGAATTGGATTATAAGGTCTTCCCTGAAACAATTTTCTTGTGTGATTGGGTCAAAGATGTTATCAATATTGGATATAAAATAGATGATTTTGGATTTACCCTTGTAAATTTATCCAATATAAGTCACATTGATGATCCTTTCACATTAGCACTTCATGCAAAACAAGTATTTTACGTGAGCGATCAAATTGACACAAGATGGTCTGTTGTGTTAACGCCTCCACAAAAAGAGCTTTACCATTGTGATGCTTTAGAAGATGATGACCCTATGCTTGATACATTATCCAATATTAGTAATTTCTTAAACAAATTACCTAATGTATGTGATGATCTAGTTAATGACGATGATTCTTCGTCATGGACTCGAAGTGATTGTAAAGGAATATATGTATATGATCAACAACCTAATTAAACATAATGTATGTTTTATATTGTTCTAATAACTCTTGGATGTTTATATATATGTATGTTTCTAAAATTGACAATTAATTTATATTTCATTGTTTGTAGATATTTCATGAATCCTCGGGTAATAGAGCTTGTAGATCCAAATGATCCATTGGAGCATTTGAAAAGAAGGGATTGGGCGAATATACCTTATGCTCCACTAAACCCAGATGATAGAGCACCCTTTATATTTGATGCTACTAGTAATCCAATAGGGGAAAATGGATAACAATTGAAATCCTCTATTGGTAGACTTATGAAGTCGAGTATACCAATCAATATAAATGATTGGACTCAAGTTGACAAAGCTGAAAAGTTAAAAATATGGAAAACCATTTGTGTAAGTCTCTTATATTTTATATCTAATTACATATATTATATCTTTTTTGTATTATATATAATCTTTTGTAATGTGTTTTTACAGAATCGTTATAAAATCGATGACACTTGGAAGAGCAAGTGTTATAAGATTGCAAATAAGGCGTGGAAGGAATACAAAACTTTTAGATTGGCAAGAAATTATGTGTTTCCATATTTGGAACCACTTGATGAAGTAGAGCTCTACAAAATCCCTGAAGGACACCCCTAGATTACACCTCAAGTTTGGAAAAACTTCATGGATTATAGACGTACGGATGAATTTCAAATTACTAGGGAAGAACATCAAAATATACAAATGCATAATGTTCTTCGGAACCTTATTGGGAGGTCTTCAAATCCCGAAGTTAGATATAGAATGATATTATTAATTTTTGTTAATTTATAAATATTTTTATATTTATTTTCCTCAATTTAATTTCATGTCATGGTTAATAGTTTTTTCATAATTTATGTAGGAAGTTGAATTAGGTAGACCGGTTACCCGATTTGAATTGTACATAGAAACAAAGACTCCCAAAACGAAGAAGAAGAACTAAATAAGTTGGATAGTAATTTCGGTTGACACAAAGTCCATATGATTTTTAAAAATTAATGTAATAATGTATGATATGTTTGTTTGCTTTATTATTTGTAAAGAGCTATTCAAGAACAAATATCTAGGGGTGAAATAATCGAAGAGCCTGGGAGAGATGCTATATATCATGCATTCGGATTCGAGAATCCTAGTTCTGTTAGGAGAGGTAGCCAATATGATGGTTATATGGAGTATTTTAACATTCCAAAACAAAATCCTCAAATGGTGAGTAAGGAGAAGTACAGTAAAATTGAAGAAGAACTCAACTCCTTTAAGGCCTCAATGTTAAGTGAGATTGTCACTTTAAAAGAATATCAAGCACAACACATGTCAAGCATGACATCATACTATAATCAGGGCATGCCAGGCATGCTACCCATGCAATCTCATGATGCTCAACCTATATCCAGTATGGGATATAGTCATTCTATTGGTCCTTCCTTTATGCCAGGAATGCAGATGCAATCAAGTAGTGGTTCATTTTCGCCAATGCAATCTACACATTTTTACCATCAATCACATCTCGATGAACATTTTGGTGAGAATGTACATCCAATAACTACCCCACATGGGAGTCCTCCTCTATTTGATGAATCATATATGGTAAGATTTTAATTTCTCGTGCAGATAATCTATAATTTTATTTTTTATTATATGTTTTATTTATTATATATAACACTTAAATTTTTTACAGAATATGAAATATTTGTTAAAACATCCTTCATCAACAAACTTTGTTGCTATTGAACGGTACTACAATTGAACGATGATCGGATGATTCATAATCAATATTTTCCAAATCTATGATTGTCCACTACCCGTGCCTTCTGATGCTACTACAGTCCAAGATGCGGTTGGATAGTATGTGGCTTGATTGTCGATTCAAGTTCTTCTAAATTTTGACGTGATACTATTTTTTTACTTAAAAGACAACATTTTTTTACTACTATTATTTTATTATATACTTTATTGTTACTAACATACATAATAATTCTTCTTTAGTCTATTATACCAGAACTCTTAAATGCGGTACATTTAAGAGATACGAACACTACTATAAAAAGGGTATTAAGTCGAAATGTAAAGTCAATTTTTGGAAAAAATTGACTTATAATGGATTTAAAGTTGGTTTGGTGTAGAACCGACACTACACATAATGTCGGTTGATATGGTGACCCGACGCTACATCCTACGTGTATTTATTTATTTAAAAAATGTAATTTAAAATTGAAATTATATAGTACAAATTTTTTTGGTCAATTATTATTTTATTTGAACTCTTTAAAATTTAATTTGGATATATATATAGTATAAGTTTTTATTTTTTTTTAGACAATTGGTGTTTAAAATTATATAATTTTGTGTATTTGTTTGGATACTTAATTTTATGTACGTACTTACATGTTTATAGTTAAAATCAAATAAAATAACAATTGACCAAAAAAACATTGTAGTATATAATTTCAATTTTAAACTGCATTTTTTAAATAAAAAAATACATGTAAGACGTAGCATCGATTGATATGGTGAATCAACGCTATCCACGTGTGTAGTATCGGTTCACCACGTCAATCGACGCTACATCCGACGTGTATTTTTTTATTTAAAAAATACAGTTTAAAATTTAAATTATATACTACAATGTTTTTTTTTTGAACAATTGTTATTTTATTTTAACTATAAACATGTACGTACGTACATAAAATTAAATATCCAAACAAATACAAATTATATAATTTTAAAAACCAATTGTCTAAAAAACGAAAAAATTATACTATATATATATATATACATCCAAATTAAATTCTAAAGAGTTCAAATAAAATAATAATTGAACAAAAAAAATTTCAATTTAAACTGCATTTTTTAAATAAAAAAAATACACGTAGGACGAAGTATCGATTGATGTGTTGAACCGACGCTACACACGTGGATAGTATTTGTTGACGTGGTAAACCAACGCTACACACGTGGATAGCGTTGGTCGACGTGGTGAACCGACGCTACACACGTGGATAACGTCGGTTGACGTGGTGAACCAATGCTATCCACGTGTGTAGCGTCAATTCACCATGTCAACCGATGCTATCCACACGTATTAATTCATTTCTCTTTCTCTTCTTCATTAGAATGTCTTTTTCAATTTGTGCAGCAACAATAAACTTCAAAACCGAGCTCATCTCCTCCATTCTTTCTCATTTTCTTGCCACCTCTGACTATTATTTTCAACGTCGTTTTATGGGTTATATTCCTCTCATTATTATCTTTCAGATCCCCTATTTTTTGAGCCAAATACTTAAAAAATTTATACCAATTTTCTCACTTTTCTCACTTACAAAACACCCATTTTTTCTTAATTTTCTTCATTTAGTCACTTCATTTACTCTTGTAAGTATTTTTATTAATTATACGCACTTATTATTCAGTTTACTTTATTTTTTGTATAAATTTTTGATTTATATATGTTTTGTATTATGCTTGTTATTATATGTTTGACTTATTTTTTGTAGAAATAATATCTGAATGTTGTGGGTTTGAGGGACTATAATATTTACCATACGTGGATAAATTTATTTACATATAAATAATTATATTTTATTAAGTAAAAGTAATACAATTGTAAAATGATAAAGTTTTGTATTATGTATGTTTTGGTATATATTCTAATAATTAGGGAATTTATATATAATAATACTTGAAATATATTGATTGGATACATAATTAATATGCTTAATTAATGTCATTAATAGAAAATAGATAAATCTTGGATGTCAAAATGTAGAATTGAGCAGGACCATATTTCTGGAGTTGAAAGACTCATGGAATTTGCTTGTAGAAATAGTAATAATGGAATTAGTATGATTCGATGCTCATGTGTTAAATGTAAAAATGAGCGATTTCATGAAGTTGACGAGGTTAAGTATCACCTTATCCATAGTGGTATTCTTTTGAGCTATAAATATTGGTATTATCATGGGCTCGAAGTGATTGTGAAGGAGTATATGTATACGATCAACAACCTAATTAAACATAACGTATGTTCTATATTGTTGTAATAACTCTTGGATGTTTATATATATGTATGTTCCTAAAATTGTCAATTAATTTATATTTCTTCATTGTATGTAGATATTTCATGGATTCTCAGATAACATAGCTTGTAGATCCAAATGATCCATTGGAGAATTTGAAAAGAAATGGTTGGGCGAATATACTTGATGCTCCACGTAACCCAGATGATAGAGTACCCGTTCTATTTTATGCTACTAGTAATCCAATAGTAAAAATGGCCAACAATTGAAATCCTCTATTGATAAACTTGTGAAATCTAGTATACCAATCAATATAAATGATTGGACTCAGATTGACGAAGATGAAAATTTCAAAATATGGAAAACTATTTGTGTAAGTCTCTTATATTTTATAATCAATTACATATATTATATCTTTTTTGTATTATATCTAATCTTTTGTAGTGTGTTTTTATAGAATCGTTACAAATTCGATGACACTTGGAAGAGAAAGTGTTATAAGATTGTAAATAAGGCGTGAAAGGAATACAAGACTTCTAGATTGGCAATAAATTATATGTTTTCATATTTGGAACCACTTGGTGAAGTAAAGCTCTAAAAAATCCCTGAAGGACACCCCCGGATTACACCTCAAGTTTGGAAAGATTTCGTGGATTATAAAGGTACGGATGAATTTCAAATTATTAGGGAAGAACATTAGAATATACAAATGCATAACATTCTTTCGAACCGTACTAGGAGGTCTTCAAATCCTGAAGTTAGATATAGAATGGTATTATTAATTTGTGTTAATTTATAAATATTTTTATATTTATTTTCCTCAATTTAATTTCATGTCATGGTTAATAATTTTTTCATAATTTATGTAGGAAGCTGAATTAGGTAGACTGGTTACCCGATCTGAATTGTACATAGAAACAAAGACTCTCAAAACAAAGAAGTCTAGACCGATGACTAAGCGAGTAGAAGAACAAGTAAATAAGTTGGTTAGTAATTTTGGTTGGCATAAAGTCCATATGATTTTTAATAATTGATGTAATAATGCATGATATGTTTGTGTGCTTTATTATTTGTAGAGAGTTGTTCAAGAAAAAATATCCAGGGGTGAAATAATTGAAGAGCTTGGGAGAGATGTTATATATCATGCATTCGGAATGGAGCATCTTGGTCGTGTTAGAGGAGGTAGCCAATATGATGGTTAAATGGAGTATTTTAACATTTCAAAACAAAAGCCTCAGACGGTCAGTAAGGAGAAGTACACTAAAATTGAAGAAGAACTTAACTCCTTTAAGGCCTCAATGTTAAGTGAGACTGTCACTATAAAATAATATCAAACACAATACATGTCAGTCATGGCATGGCATCATTCTACAATCAGGGGATGCCATATTGGCCAAGCATGCAGTCATCCATGCCAGGCATGCCACCATCAATATTTTCCTAATCATTGGAGAATAGTAATTGATCAATCATTTTTCTATGATTGTCCACTACTTGTGCCTTCGGATGCTACCACGGTCCAAAAGGTTGTTGGACAGTATGTGGCTTGGCCGTCGATTCAAGTTGTTCTAAATTTTGACATGATATTATTTTTTAACTTAAAAGATAACACTTGTTTACTACTGTTATTTTATTATATCTTTTATTCTTACTAACATACACAATACTTTTTCTTTAGTGTTTTATACCAGAACTCTTAAATGTGGCACATTTAAGAGATACGAAGCAAGTACCTCGTGCTAAATCTATGTCTAGTGGCCAATCATCACACAGTAAGTCATTCAAGAAGAAGCCTTGGAAAAAGTATAGTTATGATTATGGTTTAAACTTCAGCAAAAATCTTGGCACTTTGATGACTATTGTTATGAGGGCATCTAGCATAAATGATGGATGGAATGTGCCACTTTTTATAGAAATTTATGTTGTAGACCTCGACTAAACTTATATATCAATCAAGTGCATATTGCAACTATTTGAATATCAAATGATTGATTTAACTATAATTCAAGTGTAGATAAGTTGAGTCCTCAATTTGTTCATTTTCTTTCATTTATGTAAAACATATATAATTATATTTATATTATCTAATTACTTATATATATATATTTCTTTTATATAGAGCGTTTTATTATCGACTTCAACATAATCATTCATCACATTTAGCAATGTTCTATGATTCTTCATATATCAATCAATATCAAGAGAAAGATGTTAGCATCAGAGCTAAACAATTATGTGATAGAGCATTAACGCTTAATTGAAATCAAAAGTTGATAATACCTTGGCTACTAAGGTTTGAACAAGGCCAAGATCATTGGATGTTGGTAATCCTTTATCTGTTCAATAATCATGCTTGGTATTGTGACTCAGCTTCCATAGAACTGAGTAAAGATACAAAAGTAGTTGTTGAAATGTAAGAGTTATAGCTAGCTATTGGTTTCTTCTATTTTTTTGTAATATTTAATAAAAAAACTAACCCTTTTAAACCTTGATAGGGCATGGAAGTTGTGGAAAAAGTTTAGGGGCATTGCCCTTAAAAAATCTCATAAGCTTATATGGAAACAATTATGGTATGTACAAGCAAATATTAATAATTTTATTAATTTTACTATTGAATAATAAATATGTTTGAATATGAAAAATCATGTACACTTGTTTTTTGTAGGTTCCACAACAAAATAATGGAGTCATGTGTGGTTATTATGTCATGAAGTTTATGATCGAAATCATCACAAATATCAAAATTCCAATTGATGATGTGGTAATATCTTTTACCCATACACAAATGTTTTTTAACATATACGAGTTATTTTTGAAAATTCATGAAATTACATTCTTATGTTGATTCTAAATACATATAGTTCTTTGGTTGGAACAAGACGGGATATGACCAGCAAATTTTTGATGATTTACGAGAGGAATGGGCAAAACACATGGTTCAAATTATATCATCACAAGAAGAATCAGGAGAAGATTATGATGATCTTAAATAACATATGACAACATAATGATAATTTTTACAATGATTTATTCTCTATTCTTGTGTTTGAAGTCCCTTGTTTGATAGTTGTTTTGTTTGATGGATGGTTATGTGCTCATGTATAATGCATTGTTTTATGGACCTGCTTTTTGCCCAAACTTCATCTCATATCTCTTGCCTACTTTCCTTATGACAATATCATGGTAGCACTTTATTAATCATTTATCTATAAATATAAAGTTATATGGAATCTCTGCTAGTATTTTTAATGCTATAATTTGCTCTAAATATGAAGTCAGGTGTAACTCCTATTTTGTTACTTGGCTTGTATGAGTTTTGGTGCCCATAAACGTATTACAAAATTGTTTCATACATTTAAAGGCACCAAAACTCATACAAGCCAAGTAACAAATCAGAGTTACACGTGATTTCATATTTATAGCTCATTATAGCATTAGAAATACTAACTTGATTCCTAATAGCTTCATATTTATAGACAAAAGTTAATAAAGTGCTAATATGAGTTCGAAGGGATAAGGTTATTATTATATCACTCGAATGTCGTTGTGGTAATCTCTTTTTGATGATTTACAAGAAGAATGGACAGAATACTTTGTTCAAACATCAAGAGAAGAATATAATCTTGAATAACATAGAATAACACCATGGTAATATTTATAATGATTTAATTTCTCCATTCGTTGTCTCTGAAGTTTAGACTGCTTGTTTGATGGATGTTTACGTGCTCATGTATGTAGGGGAATGAATTGTTATATGGATCAACTACTTTTTGCCCAGTTTCCTTGTCACTATGTTGATGATTCTAAGCCAACCAAGTTTGCTCGCACAATCCAATTACACTTTGATGACATTATTTTATTTGTAATTTAAGTTAACTATATATATGTATTGTATATACATTATTTGTTTTTGTAATAAATTTAATTATCAAGTAATTAATTATATTTAAATTTTTAATTATTTGTATTATTATTTATATTACTTAAATTTCATGAAATCACAAGAAGAATCAGGAGAAGATTCTGATGATCTTGAATAGCATATGACAACATAACGGTAATTTTTATAATGCTTTAATTTCTCTATTCCTGTGTCTGAAGTCCCTTGTTTGATGGATGTTTATGTGCTCATGTATTTAGGGGAATGCATTGTTTTATGGACCTATTTTTTTTTGCCTAAACTTCATCTCATCTCTCTTGCCTACTTTCCTTATGACAACATCATGGTAGTCACAGGCCATCCAAGTACAAGAAAACCACCCAAGAATCATCACTCCAATGTAATATCATGGATTTATAAAAAATAACTTATATATGTTAAAAGATTATTGCAAGAGATTACCACATCGACACCCGAGTGATATAATTATAACTTTATCTCTTTGAAATCATATTAGAACTTTATTAATCTTTTGTCTATAAATATGAAGCTATTTGAAATCAAACTAGTATTTTTAATGCTATAATGAGCTCTAAATATGAAGTCAAGTGTAACTCCTGATTTGTTACTTGCCTTGGTTGAGTTTTGGTGCCCTTAAACGTATGGAACAACTGTGTAATACATTTGTGGGCACAAAAACTCAACCAAGCCAAGTAACAAATCAAGGTTACACTTGACTTCATATTTAGAACTCGTTATAGCATTAAAAATACCATCTTAATTCCAGATAGTTTCATATTTATAGACAAAAGATTAATAAAGTGCTAATATGATTTCGAAGGGATAAAGTTATTATTATATCACTTGGATGTCGATGTGGTAATCTCTTTTACTTTTAACATATATAAGTTATTTTTTGTGAATTCATGATATTACATTCCTATTTTTAATTTAATTATGTATATTTCTTTGGTTGGAACAAGTTGGACTATGATATGCATATTTTTGATGATTTACAAGAAGATTGGACAGAACACTTTATTCAAATTATAACATTAGGAGAAGAATATAATCTTTAATAACATAGGACAACACTATGGTAATATTTATAATGTTTTAATTTCTCCATTCATATGTCTCTGAAGTTTAGACTCTTGTTTGATGGATGTTTACGTGCTCATGTATGTAGGAGAATGAATTGTTATATGGACCAGCTGTTTTTGCCCAGTTTCCTTGTCACTGTGCTAGTAATAAAGTGGGAATATCATAAAATCTATGACACTTTGACGACATCATTTTATTTATAATTTAAGTTAACTATATATATATATATATATATATATGTATTGTATATACATTATTTTTTTGTAATAAATTTAATTATCAAGTAATTAATTATATTTAAATTTTTAATTATTTGTATTATTATTTACACTTTGTTAAATAGATTTTGGTATTTTTATGCTATATGTGATCGAATACAGTTTATTAGTAGAGTAGAAAATGAGTACAACTATGTATAAAAAATCAATTTATATTTTAAAGTCGGTTCAACGCATGAACCAACTTTAAATTTTAAGTCGGTTCACTAAACCGACTTTAATGGTCTGTTTTGTAGTAGTGGCTATTCCTTTTAGAGTTCGCATCAAAAGTGGTTCCAAATCACTTGGCTCAAAGAGGTGTTGTGAAATGTGTTCTTCGTTACGATTAGGTGGGTGTCTATCCTGGCTCTTTTTTTGCAAGCCAATTAGGATAGTTGTTGGTACATTTGTGTAAGTATGGGTTCTATCGATTAGGCATGCTAAGAGAGTATAAAATGAATGAGTGGTTCCATCCCTTAAAGTTTTCAAGATCTCAAGGAGGTTCTTAGTACCATCATGTATGCTTATGTAGGGCATCTTAAACTTATCGAAGAGTGGAATAGTCATGATTTCTAGTGTGAATTGAGACTAAGTCAAGACAACTAGATTTAGGATTCTGCCTTGGTTCAACCTTTTTGGTACTTCTTACAATTGCACACTAATTTAGCCAATAATTACATAGAGAATCGTTAGTACATCCTCTCAAGGGTTTTCTCTTAGATGGAAATTATCCATTAGGGTTATATGGTTAGAATCACTTGCCTAAATAGAGTGGCCTCATCTAAGACTTTAGGTACTCACATAGATTATGTTGGACAAAAGATCTTCGGGCAGGCCCTAGTCGGTCTAACATTGGAAGATGGAAGGAAGGTGTTTAGATGTCATGGTTGGATGGTTTTATAATATGTAGATCGAATATGTCTATTGGCTAGTGGGATCGGTTCCCCTCGTGGTAGGCTATGTTCTCGATTGAACCCATCTAGATGTAGGTCCAATATTGTGCACTTTAAACATTAAAAAGATTTCATAAGGACGTCTTTTGGGTTAGGAAGTAGCTCAGGAGCATGTGGCTTGGAGAGGTGTTTTAGCATGGACGAGAGTGTATTTTCCATTGTCATCATGAGTTTCATCTACACTCTTATTCCACAAGACAACCGAGCTCATTATGGATGAGTTGGTACAAGTGTGGGTTCTACTGCTCAAGTAAGCTGTGGAAACAATGGAGGGACTAGTGTATAAGGGGTTGATCGGATCTTATGATTCTTAGTTGAATCTTGAGTGTTGGAACTTGATGGTTGGTTCTTCTTTTTTGTTGGAAGCACAGAGGTATAAGTCTCTTAAAAACTTTGCAGATTAGGTGAATATAATGTCTTTTCTAAAAAACAATGCAAAACTTTACTTTGATAGTTGATATTATTCTAAAGACCTATAGAACCTTGCATATGAACTTCTTGAGAAAACTGTAAAGGTCCTTTCAAAAATGTTTTGATCCAACGTGTAAAACACACTTATTTCTTAAAGATAACACCAAATGTTGATGATTTTTGTTAACAAAAGAGGGGCAATTCTAGTTTTTTCTAGTCATCTTGCGATCAAGAAAAGAATTTGTATAGACCTTAGACCACCATGTACACTTACGCCCTTTAATCCTCCAATCCTTAAGTCAATATGGATAATTGTATAATATAGAAGAGCTTAAGGTCTCGCTTTGTGATTAAAAAAAGAAATGTAAAGATTGTATCTCTTTATATTCTGATATCTTATTGAAGTGTATAGGGTGAATATATATAGGGATTAGAATCTACTTGATACGTATCCCTTACTCATTTAGATAAAAAAAAATTTACATCTGAATTATGTCTACATAATTATCTCAAATGGATAATCAAAGGATAATTATCGATATTTATCTCTTTAGAGATTATCTAGAGGATATGCTCGTCTGATTCCTTAACAAGTACTTGGCTAGTTTATGAATCATGCTAGCTAACTGGGACCACTAATTGCTTGTCATGTGATATGTATTAATTTACACTCAATAAAAGCCAAAACAAACACATGCATTGTATTATGGTTCTTGTAAAAGTGACATGTCTAGAAGAAAAAAGGTATTAGAAGAAGGGATAAGAACACTTTTATACATCTATTGAACACATAACTTCTGGTTCGCTCTGATATCAAGTAGAGGTGGACATTTTCTTCACAAATCGACCAACCAATCCAAGTCCATGGTCAAACCAAGCCTATATTTTTCTTTTAAGATGTTGGTTGGTCAAAGTAAGCCTAAAAATTTTGTAAACAAACTTTGAAGGTTCAATTATAAGTTTCAAAAATGATAAAGCCAACACAATTGAACTAAACTTACTTTTTTAATATAACACATTTTTAAGTTTTTTATTATTTATTTATATATTTATATATAATAATTTATTTTGTTATTAAATTATAATTATATTAATATTTCATCTAAACTGTCCATGCTAGTATTTTTTTACGTTGATGAACATATTTATTTAATGTTTTTTTACTTTTTCTTTCTTCAAAAAATTATATGTTATGTGTTTTACGTTTTAGTTAGAGAATATTTTTATATATGTCCAAAACCATCAAACTAATTATCCTTGAACCGACCTTGTAGGTTGGTGATGAGTGCTTAAAAATACTAACTATTACGAGATTTATTTAAACTTTAATGTCAAAAATAGATTTATATTTACATAATTTTATTATTATTTTAACAAATCTATATTTTGAAATCACGGTTATGTTTTATTATTTTTTAAGTATTTGTAGCTTCAAATTGATTAAACATATCAACACATGAAGAATCACAACTAGAAACACTCAACTACAACTTAGGAGAATTAAAGAACAAACTTATGTAAGCCTTACATATGTACTAATCAAGATATATAAGGGGTAAAATGCAAAGAAAATTGAAGACAAATAAAACAATATGGGCCACATTAATGAATAATGTGTGTCGTAGCATGATTACACGTACAAGATTGATGTAGGTTGCGAAGGTGAAAAATGTATGCAACAACACACGACCTCACGATCCATTTTTCTCTCCTTTTTGCAATGTTTTTTTTACCTATATAAATCCTCCTCCCTCAATAATATGTACACCATATTAAGACAACAGTTTTGAAATTTCTAACAATACCCTATGAATTGTTATAGTTTTCTTAGTTTAATATAGTAGCTTTTTGATTCAATAAGAAATATAGGCAGTTTCAAGGTTTTACAAGTACAAATCAGTACTAAAATTTCATACTTTGAAGGATACGCTTGAAGTATAAATTTTAAATGCATTCTTTTATTTTTAGAATTAATTTTATGTATTATTTTGAATGTTGTTTTTAATATACCAATCATTTATTAAATATAACCATGTCTGATTTAATATTACTATGTAATATTAGTTATGTTATTATGCTTGCAAAATAATAACTTAGATATATGTTTTTGTAAAATAAATTAAGTTTATTTATTTATTCAAGATTTCTATAATATTTATTACAGAAAAATATATTAATGATCTATTTTTTCGTAATAAATTTAAAATATAAAAGTTAGATTTATAATTTGATTATTTAGATCTGATTTAGAATTTTTTTTTTCAAATATTTTTCACAGATTTATTATTGAAAAATATATTGACGATATGTTTTTTGTAATAAATTTAAAAGTACTTCAAAGTTGTGAGAAATGGCTATTACAAAAGAAAAACATGCAATAAATCCCCTTTTAAGTCATTTACATTTTCATTCATTTTCTAAAAACATAGACTTGATATTTTTATTTGATGATTTTGATTGATGCATGAGAATAATATGTGATTCTTTTATAAATCATTTCATTTGATTCATTTCATGAGATCTAATATTACTAATTTAAATGGTTTGTTAATTTTTTAAAAATAAAACATAATTTAATTATTATCACTTAATTGATATAGCCAAAAGACTTTAATTGATATTGATTAACAATAAAATTGATTCTCACCAAAATACTTTTTTTCCTACGAGAAGAGGAGAATCAATAACCTTAATTTATATCTTTAATAACATAATTAATTTTGAACAAACATGATTAACTAACTAATATATCTCATATATTCTCCATTAATTATTATATGTTTATCTATATGTTATTTGTTGAGTTAAAAATCTATCTTTAAATTTATGTTATTAGTTTAGACTTTTCAAACCCAAACAATTATAACAGAATATTTATGTTTATTTTATGTTTTTAAGAATTTTGTTGAATTATTTAAAAACAATGTAGTTTCTTACAAAATGATTTGTACACTTACAAGCTATTTAAAAATATAAAAAAATTGTGTATCAAGTTTTTGTGCATCAATTGACTTGAAAGTTTATTTTTGAGATCATAAATCGACTAAGGTTTTAAATTTTTCCAAAAACATTAAAATAAAATCGACTTATAAAATAGTTCAATAATCAACATAGTCAATCTCGTCCATCCCTAATATCAATTCCAAACTAGCCTCTTAATTCAAGATGAACATCATATAAATAATAAATTAAATAATAAATAGTTAATATAATTATATGTATGTATTTTATGTTTTATTTAATAAAAAAAAATTATTTGAATATAAATGCGATTAAATCGTTGAATTTATAGTTAAATTTTTAGTGATATAAACGCCACATTCCATTTTATGTAGGTAAATTGTAAATAATTTCATAGACATTACCCCTATACTTTTATTATGTATCAATAATTAAGAAGATCATAGTTCCCTTTACCTGGCCCCAATAAGATGCGAATCTGTCTGAAGTCATGTTAAAGTATGCTTGGAAACTAATTCCTTACAGAATCAAGCTATTTGGATAATAATTTTATAGATCTATTATTATTATTATTACTTGTACAAAAAAAAATTAAATACTTTAGAGTACCTAAAAGTGGGCAGTCTGATGAAAGATATGTACTAATAATCTTGGAGACACCAGAATTATCAACCCCACTCCTTTCTCTCTCTAAAGGAGTACTACGCACTGTTGATGTACCGAAAACATTCACCACTCGTGCGTGCATATGTTCTTTCGTAAAGAACACCCGCTGATTTTAGGTGTCGTACTGTCGTTGTACACCTAGCTAGCACTTTTCGTAACAACCAAAACGAACACAAGCAATTTATGAGTTTTTGGTTCACATGACCAAAATTAAGAAATCAGCTTTGTTTTTTCTTCAAGAATCGGCCTAACTGCTCTTATCCATATATTTATTGAAGGTAAGGCTTTCTTCTGTTTCATTTTTAGTAACAATATTTTAAAATATTTATATTAATTCGTGAATCAAGGAGAAAAGGTGAGAAAGAAAGATGATCAATTTTGTAGTCTCTAATAAATCTAAAAGATTAATATAACCTATTTAGAACTCATAATTCTTATAAACTATACATCTTATGTTTTTTTTTTTAATAAAATTTGATCACAACAATTTTAGTAATTGAATATTCAATTGCATGTTATAGAATTACGGGAGTTATATAAGAGAAGCATGACTTTGAGTACCTTGCTGAATTTCAAGTATTCTCTTTTAAGTTTGTCAAAATTTTGTGTATTTTGAGCTACATTTATATTTTATGATTATTATTTTTTATTTCATTTTATTTTTTAAAAAATAAGGTTTTGATATCTCGGATCATTATTTAATTTTTGAGCACATTAATCAAGTGACTTATAGTCGATATTTAAATTATATATTTTATATTCAATGATCACAGTACCACATCGCATGCAGTCGAGTTTATCGACGCATCAGTTATTTATATTTCTTGATTATCACTACTATAAAAAGGGATATTAAAGTCGATTAAAAATTGATTTTAAATGAAATTACTTAAAATTTAAATTCGGTTTACGCGATGAATCAAATTTACGTTTAAAGTCGGTTCACGCGTTGAATCGACTTTAATTTTAAAAAAAATTACTCATTTTTTATTATATTTAAATAAAAACTTGTATTCGAGCAGAAAAAAAACCAAAATCAGTTTAACAAATAGTTCAAATAATACAAATATTTGAAAAATAAAATATTAATTAATAGTAGAAAAATTACCATGGTTTTGTTCTATTTTATTTAAGATCATCATATTCTTCTCCTGATGTTATAATACAAACCTACATATATAATATAAAAATTTATACACATAAATAATAACATAGAATAACAGAAAAAAATATGAATAATAAGTGCATAAAATTAATAGAAATACTTACAAAAGTAAATGAAGTCACAAAGTGAAATAAATGAAGAAAAAATGGTGTTTTGTAAGTGAGAAATGGGTATAAAAAATTTGAGTATTATACTCAAAAAAATAGGGGATCTAAAAGATTAGTTAGAGAGGAAGAAAACCCACTAATCGGCGCTGTAATTGGTAGTCGTAGGTGGCCGAAAAATGAGAAAGAATGGAGGAGAAGTGGAGGAGGTTTTTGGGTTTTTGAGAGTTATACAACGCTTAGAATAGTTTCTGTTTGGGGAAGAAAGAAGAGAAAATAATCTATCTACGTGTATAGCGTCGGTTCCAGGTGTCAACTGACGCTACGCTACGTGGATAGCGTCGGTTCACCAAGTCAACTGACGCTACGTTCACGTGTAGCGTCAGTTCGACACGTCAACCGATACTACGTAGCATAGCGCAGTAGTGTTTACTGTAGACATTACAAGCCAATGCAACAATCCACCTTGAAGGAGTTGAGTATTAGAAAAATAAAGTTCATGGCGGTTGATATATAATAATCTGTGGTTCGGTTGGTGTCACTTAAGTGGAACCATTGGTTTATGATTCGACTGATCTGCTTGAAATTCACTTGGTTTATAGACATTAATTAATCTACAAATTGCGAGGGTTTATGAGATGAAATTTTCAAAAAAAAAAATCAAATTTAATATTCATATTTTCATTCTTATCCTGTGGCAGAGAATGAAAATCTTCCAAATGACTTAGAACAATAGAGGATGGAGATGGGAGAATAGAACTGAAACTTGAATCTCCATTGCGATCAGTTAAAGCAATGGTGCAACATATATCTACACTACTTGATTACATTTACCCCACGTTTGGTTGGACGGAATAGAATGGAATCAGAATTGATTCCATCCATTTTGTGTGTTTGGTTGGACGGAATGGAGGGCGGAATGGAATCGGATTACTAAAGGAGGCGGAATCACAATTCCTTCTCCCCCCTTTAGGAATGATGATTCCATTCCTGATATAAAATTAGCGTACCAATTTTACCCCTCACATAAAATTATAATTACAAAATTGCCCTCCCTTTATAAACGAAGAAGCAGATTGAATCTGCCTCACATTTTTCTCACCCACGAGCATTGCGATTTCTTCTCCAGCTCTCGCACTCAACCATCGCGATTTCTTCTCCAGCTCAGAACTCAACCGTTGCCTCGCCTGGTCCTCCACAGCTAGTGGTTTCCCTGACATTCGAGGTGAGTTCTCGTCCTCATCTGTGTCTTCTCGCTCATCTGAGTCGCAACCCTAATTTCTTCACGAGTTGTTCTCTTTTTTGTTTTTTGCTTCTCGCTTCTGAATACACTATTTGTTTCCTGAAATTGTGGGTTTTTCCTTTGAGATTGTTCTCTGTTCTGTAATTTTGAATCGATCCCTAATTTATTTCTATTTTGAATCGATCCCTAATTTATTTCTATTTTGAACCGATCCCTAATTTTGTTCTTTGTTCTAATCGCTGATACATTGTTCGTCCGAGAAATTTTTCTCTATTTTGTTGAAATTTATTTATATTTTGAATCGATTCAAATTTTTATTATCTGTTTTGGTATTCTGGTATGTGATATTTTTTGTTCTTTGCTTTGAATCGATTTATTGGTTTCATGAACTCAAACACAGCTTCGATATAAACATTCCTTCTACGTCCCATAAAGACGATACTGATATTGTTTCTAACAATATCAATATTGATTATTTGCTAGACTTTTCTGACTTAATGGCATAAATTCTATGAATATGATTAATTTTGATAGTTTCAGTGTATAATGTAACTCTAACTTTGGTTTAAACTATCGATTGGAGCTGCATAAACTAATTGTTATGCTAATGAATTCAAAAACTGTCTATTAATACTTGCAGAGGTATTATCGAAGAGAATACATTACTTACTTTCATAAACTGTTTATTAATCTTGCAGAGGTATTGTTTATTCAAAAACTATCTATTGTTATAGTGATATAATCAGTATCTTCTACAATATTTAATTTTGGCAGTTTAATTTAATAGGTATATTTTATCAATTTTATGAGTAAATTGTTGTTCCTAATTAAGTATTATTTTTGTTTGTAGTTTAAGGTAAAATGGATGATCATAGCTTGAATGTGGAAGAGGTGGAT